>OX422211.1:464874848-467274848 GCA_949130495.1 Sambucus nigra | reverse complement strand
TTTACACATCTTTCTTTTCTTGTTATTTTTGTTGAGCATTAATCTTTTATTTTTCTTGCCCCTTTTTATTGCACAATTTGGACTTAAATTTTGACTTCCCCATTTTTCACAATTTGGACTGTTTAGGTTTTTCGGGTTACTAAATGAAAAGGAAATTTTATTAGGCTCGAATTGGGTTGCAAAGGGGAAATTTTTCACAACTTTTTAAGGCTAATATTTTTGGGTAACAAACGATATCCTACTTCATTATCTAAATTACCAATCACATTACCATATGCGTCTCGAGATTAATTAATTTTAGAGATATGTTAGCACATATTTCAATACAACATCTCACATGTTTCCCTAACCGATCAAAACAAAGGAATAGAGATCTTCAACAACTTATTTAAAGCAAAATTGAACTTTGAGTTAGCCATTAACTCGTATTGATTAAAAAAACTCAGAAAAATCGATAGGCTCGAAATCACACCGGGTTAGTTAATCTCCACACTTATTCGTAAAGTCATCAATTTTCACTCAATTTCCATCTTTGGTCAATTTCAGCTTTGTGTGCATTTGAAAATTTTCAATTCGAGACTTAAAGAATTGTGACATTTTTGAAAAATTTAAATTCCGATTTTTACTTGTTTTGAAGGAAATATTTTTGGCTTTTCGAATTTTTTAATTTTTTTTGGAAATTTTAGAATTTTTATTTTTTTTTTGGGTTTTTTGGGCGTTTTTAACTTGTGAAAATTTTGAAGCTCGTGCGTACCCCCCCCCCCCTCAAATTTATACTTTTTCAAAGTCCCTATGCAAAAGGACATAAATCTAAAATAAAGAGAGAATGCGTAGAAAATAAACAAAGTACAAAATACAATAATAAAACATGCAAGTATAAGAAATGAAAGGATAGGCAAATCAAATCTTCCATTACATAAAGATATTACAAGCAATTATAGACAGCAAAAGGGAAGAACTAGACATAATCAAACAACCAACTCAAAAACATGCTATTGAGGGGCGGGTGAGATGTGCTGGGAGCAATCGGGTCATATGGGTCGTAAAAGTAAGTCGGTGCTGGTGAACCCATAGTCATGAAATATAGCTTGACTTGAAGGCGATGCATTATACTAGTATCGCGCTGGTACGCCCGACGGTCGGTACGGTATTCATTCATGAACCCGTCAAAGCGTGATTCCGAGTTGGTGATGCGCCGATCCAACTCTGCTCCCGCTGGCTCAAAATCAATATCAGCCTCCTCATCGTACTCTTCCTCCTCACCTTCTTCCATCTCCACATCCTCGGCCTCTTCCTCTTCTTCGTCAGAATCCTCCTCTTCCTCATCATCGGAATCACCCTCTACCTGCACTGCTCTTACAATCGCCCGTTGTCTTACGTTCCTATTGCGTGATGCTTCCCCAATGGGCTTTGGGAGGCGGGGAAATGCCCGGGGGATGTATACCGGTGTCGGCAAGGATAGAGGTAATTAGGTGGGCATATGGGAGAGGAACTGAACCCTTGTCTTCATAGGATGCAAAGAGGATATCGACGTAGAATGTGCGGCCTAGATGAATGAGAAAGGTTGGATCAAAGAGGTGGTAGACTAGTGTTGTTTGGCGAGGGCTCATCGCCGAATCATTGGAGGTTTAGAGGAGGTTGGCACAAAAGATAGGGAATGTGATTCTAGACTTTTCATTAAGGCGCCCGATCGGAAAAGTGTCTCGGACCCACGATTTTTCAGGTGTAAGTCGAGCGATGCATTGAATTTTGATCATGGGGGAGGAATTATTTGGGTAATTAAAGTTTTCAAGAATCGAGACTCCATTTTGTCCAAGTTTGTTGAACAGAATGGCCAATGAGAAGGGAATAGGGAGCCCATCAACAAAATGTTCGAACTCAAACTCGCGTTCAGATGAGTGAGCCATAGGAGGACCTTATCTCCTCCTCCTATACGACCTCATGGGTCTCGCTGAGGTATTGACACCACCCCTTAGGCCAGAAAAGATTGGTGACGGATGGGGGTAGTTCGTTCCAATCAACTGCGCGCTCTATGTGGAGCTTTCGGGAGACACTAAAGAACCACTCACACCATAGGCGTTTGATGCGAGAGCGGTAGTCCCCATTTCCATCAGGGCGGACCACGGTGGATCTGTATTTGACGGGAAGTGGTTGGCTGGCCATGGGAGAGGTGGGGGCTACTGGAAAAGGAGAGGGAAAAAGATGGAGTATAGGAGAGAAGTGGTGGAGGAGTCAATAAATTGGTGGGCGAAGGTTTTAATTTATAGGTGGGGTGTGGGGGAGATGGGGAAGTATTTGGAGGGGAAAATGGGGGTAAGAAAGGAGGGCAAATGGGGGGGGGGGAATGGAGGGAATGTCAGATTGGGAGGGAAATGAAGGGATTGGGGAATGGGGGGGAAGAACCTAGGGAAATGGAGAATTTATTCAGGAACCGAACCGGTCCAGTTCCCTTGGGTGAACCGATCCGGTTCCAACCCTTTTTTATTTCGAATTCCCATTAACCGAACCGATCCGGTCCCCAGGCATCGATTTGATTCGTTTTTGGGTTTACAAAAAGCTTATCTCCTTTGTTATGCATAGCTCATTTCACTCGTAAATTTTGAACACTCCCACAATTGTTGCAATAAACGAACTCCCTCAAGACTTGCCATACCCTCAAGAAATGTGTGTTTGACCTTCCTACCCTATCATGACGTACACCCACGAACTCTTACGACTATAACCTAGTTCTACCTATAGTATCCAAGAATCAACCCATATGCGTCAGGGGTGCGATGACCTCTCAAATACAGCTCACTCAACCCCGTAAATGGGGTTCGACAACCAGATTGTGTCTGCTTCTTCCACATACGCCTCTAGATATGGATTTAGGCATTGTCCATTAACCTTGAATGTATCGCCCCCTTTTGGATCTTCTAATTCTACCGCTCCGTGGGGGAATACATTTCTCACGACGACTGGGCCCGTCCATCTAGATCGCTATTTTCCAATAAACAAGTATAGCCTGGAGTTGTAGAGAAGCACCTTTTCTCCGTAATGAAACTCTTTGCGTCGGATCATCATATCATGTGCAAGTTTCATCCGTTCCTTGGAAATCTAAGCATTCTCGTACGCATCATTGCGCATCTCTTCCAACTCAATTAATTGAAGCTTATGAGCATCACCAGCTTTATCCAAATTGTAGTGTAGCCTCTTGATTTCCCAATACGCCTTGTGCTCTAGCTCCATGGGGAGATGGCACGACTTGCCATAGATAAAGAAAAATAGAGACATCTCAAGGGGATTTTTATATGCAGTCTTATAAGCCCATAGCGCATCGTTCAATCTAAGGGACCAATCTTTCCTATTAGGGTCAACGGTATTTTCAATTATGTTTGTGATTTCACGATTTGCTAGCTCGTCTTGCCCACTTGTTTGAGGGTGATAAGTAGTTCCAACCTTGTGAACAACTCCATACTTTCTCATAAGCTTTGTAAAGGTCCTATTACAAAAGTGCTTACTGTTATCACTGATTATTGCCTTCAGAGCATCGAAGTGAGAGAGTATGTATTCTTGCAAGAACTTGATCACCACTTTGTTGTCATTTGTTTTGGTAGCTATGACCTTTATCCAATTAGACACGTAGTCTACCGCAATGTGGATTGATAAGAAGCCATAGGATGGAGGGAAAGGGACCATGAAGTCAATACTCCAACAGTCAAATATCTCGATGATGAGTATAGGGGTTAATGGCATCATGTCTTGTCAGGTAATAGCTCCCATCCGTTGACACATATCATAAGATTTGCAGTAAGCATTCACATCCCGAAATATTATGGGCCAATAGAGGTCGCTTTGAAGGATTTTAGTGACTGTTTTATTTGTGGAAAATGGCCTCAACATGCTTCCATATGACATAAATGGATGAAGCTGTGAGTCTCATCATCCAGTACACAACATAAGATGATTTAGTTCGTGTAATATTTAATAGGAATGGATCATCATAAAAAAACATGCATGACCAAGTAATGAACTTTTTCTTTTATTGCGGTGTCCAGTCGGGAGGGACGGCTCCCGTGATGAGGTAATTAACGATGTCTGCAAACCAAGGAAGAGAAAAGGTGGCAAATATCTGCTCATTCAGAAAATACTCATTTATGGGTATGAGATCACTAGGCACGTCGGATGAGAGTTGGGATAAATGATCGACAACAAAGTTTTCTACCCCTTTTGTCTTTAATGTAGAGAATAAACTCTTGTAGGAGTAGGATCCACCTTATGAGGCACGGCTTAGCATCTTTCTTAGTAAGGAGATATTTCAGTACCATGTGGTCGGTAAAGTAGGTGATAGGTGAACCAATGAGGTACGAGCAAAATTTATCAAGGGCGAACACTATCGCTTGTAATTCATTCTCCGTAGTGGAGTAATTGAGTTATGGTCCGATTAAAGTCCGGCTAGCATAGTAGATGACATGAGTTTTTTTATCCTTTCTCTTACCCAAAATAACCCTACCGCGTATTCACTTGCATTACACATAAGCTCGAATGGGAGAGACCAATTCAGAGCTTGCATGATGGGGGCAGAAAAAAGAATGCTTTTCAATTTATCAAAATCACCTTGGGATTCTTTGTTCCACTAAAAGGAGGCATCCTTCATAAGGAGGTTACTCAAGGGTTTAGCGATGGCACTAAAGTCCTTAATAAATCTTCGATAAAACCTTGTATGGCCCAAGAAGGAGCACACATCCTTAAGTGATTTAAGTGAGGGTACCTCAGCTATGACATCTATTTTAGCCCTATCTACTTCGATTTTGTTTGATGCCACTATGTGGCCAAGAACTATTCCTTACGCTACCATGAAACAACATTTTTCCCAATTAAGCACTAAGTTCTTTTCCACACACCGGGCTAGAACTTTCTTAAGATTTGCAAGAAAAAGGTCGAAGGATGGGCCACAAATTCTAAAATCATCCATAAAAACTTCAAGGCCTCTTTCAACCATGTCGCTAAAGAGACTAAGCATACACCTTTGAAAAGTCGCAGGTGCATTGCACAAACCAAACGGCATCCGTTTGTAGGCAAACGTGCCAAATAGACATGTAAAAGTCATCTTCTCTTGGTCTAACACATCTACCTCTATTTGGTTATATCCAGATTAACCATCTAGGAAGAAATAATACGGGTATCCCACTACACGCTCTAGCATTTGATCGATGAATGGTAAGGGGAAATGGTCTTTCCCTGTTCCCTCATTGAGTTTCCAGTAATTAATGCAAATGCCCCACCCGGTGGTGGTATGTTGGGGGATTAACTCACCCTTGGCATTCTAGACCACAATTATTCCCGACTTCTTCATGACGACTTGGATGGGACTCACCTATTTGTTATCCGTGATTGGGTAGATGATCCCGACATACAATAACTTAATAATTTCATCTCGCAAAACCTCTTTCATTTTGGGGTTCAATATTCTTTGCATTTCCCTCGAGGGCTTCACGTCCTCCTCGAGGTGGATTTTAAGGGTACGAATCAAGGGACTTATACCTTTCAAATATTCTATGATCCAACCAAAATCACCTCGGTGCTTCCTTAAAATTTCTAACAACTTACCCTCTTACTCTCTATCTAGGCTAGAGGAGACAACAACACGAAATGTCTCATCCTCTCCAAAATATTTCAAGGGTGGGAAATTTTTCTTTGGAGCGGATCATGGATGAATCCCTCAGGGGTAGATCCTCGAATCTAGAAACCCACATAATATCTCTCAAGTTCTCAATCAACTCTCCCTCATCTAATAGCACTTTAACCCCTTTACCTCTCGCTCAAACTCAATATACGTACCCTCACTCTCACCACTTCTCATTAGACATGTTTCTAAGGCAGCCCCACCCATGGTTCTCTCAATGTGCTCCTCTACTACCTCCTCTATGAGATCGACCGTACAAATTTCATCTTCTTCACCCACTTGGTTAGTAATATTGAAGATGTTCGTCTCAAGGGTCATATTCCCAAAAGTGAATTGCATTTGCCCATTGCGTGTATTGATTAAAGCATTAGCCGTGGCTAAGAATGGGTGGCCTAGAATAACGGGAACATGATTTCTAGAATGGATGGAGTTCTCCATGTCACAAATGACAAAGTCTACCGGGAAGTAGAATATGTCCACTTGGACTATCAGGTCCTCGATGATCCCTCGAGGTATCTTCACTATACGATCCACTAGTTGGAGAGTGATTTGTGTGGGCTTAAGGTCACTCAAATCGAGTTGCCTATATATGGAGTGGGGAAGAATGTTGACACTTGACCCCAAATAAGGCTTTTTCTATTCGATTTTCTCCAATAATGTACAAAATCGTGGGTGCACCCGGATACTTAAACTTTGGGGGGAGGTCATTAAGTAGAACAGACCTCACGTTATGCGCTGGAAAGACATTCTTTTTCACCTTTAGCCTTCTTTTAACCGTCAATACATATGTAATGACTTTGGCATAGGCGAGAATTTGTTGGATGGCATCGAGAAAAGGCAAATTTATCTTTACTTGCTTAAGAGTGTCTAGCACATCGGCACGGGAGGCTCCCTTTTGGGGTGAAGCCAACCGTTGAGGGAATGGTGTGGTGGTGGGCGATTTCATGATGACTGTACGCTCGCAGTGTCATCATTGTCACTCTCATTCAAGGGGGAATCTTTAGCCACTTTCGTGCAGAGCAAAACCTCCTTGTCTTTAGGTATGTCATGTGGGGGAGGTGATAAATCAATGTCTCGCCCACTATGTAGAGTGGTGATATCTTGACATTGCTCTTCCTGGTCATGGGAAGTAGAGCTAACATTATCTTGACCTAGAGGAGGTCTTTGACCTTGGGCTGGAAAATTTTCGTTCTCTTGGATATTTAAAGCATTTTGCAACCTAGAGATACTAGTGTAGATCTCAATAAGCATTCGATCATGCTTAGGTTGGTTGCATTTTGAGATTGGATAAACTGATTTAAACTTTCCTAGAGAGTCCTTCGCGATGGGGTGATGTATGGTGCGAGAGGTAGTGATTTCATATGTATTTGCATTTGGGGAGCATGTTAGAAATGTGGAGGTGGAGGACGGGCAACGTGTGAATTAGGATTCAACGCAGCCTGTTGTTCCCCATAACTAAAACTAGGATGGTTTCTCCATGAAAGGTTGTAAGTGTTCATATGCGGGGCATTGAAATTTCCCTTAAATCCCCCAATTGCTTCCACTTGCTCGTTAAGCATGCCTTTGTAGGTGGGTATCGTCGAATATTCCATTGTTGAATGGCCCGCCTCATAAATAGCACACACCTTCTCTTTCACAGCTCGGGTGGATCCAATAGTTTCTCTTGAGCGGGATCCGTGGACATCCTCTATTTGTTTAGCGAGTTGATTAAACTTATAATTCCACTCAACATCCTTATCCAAATTATAAATTCCGAATGCGAAAGGAGTAGTGGATCTCTATCGAACCCGGTTTTGGGCATTGGGGTCAGATGTGTCCCATACTTGAGTAGTCTTGACGACATACTTTAGATGAGCATCAACATCGTTGGCATATAGCTCCCAAAACAGTCTTTCACACATAGTTTGAACAAGTTGCTTCGACATTATAGTTAGCCCATTATGGAAGAAAGAGATAAGATGATGCTTTTCAATTCCATGATGTGGGAAAGCATTAGAAAGCTCTTGGAAGCGTTCCCAACAGCAGTCAAATGGCTCATTATCTCGTTGTTGAAAGGCTTGAATTTGAGCCTTGATGGAGTTGGTTTTAAGTGGTGGAATGAATTTTGAGAGAAACTTTGATTGTATATCCTTCCATGATGTAACTGAGTTTGGTGATAAAGACCACAACCAGGTCTTAGCTTTATCCTTTAAGGAGAAAGGAAAAAGTTTCAGGCCAACGATGTCTTGCGTGCAAGCTTGCTCACTAAATGTATCGCATGCCTCTTCGAACTCGCGGATGTGTAGGTCTTGTTTCTCCAAATCCATGTTGTGAAATATGGGGAGAATTTGTATCATCCCATTGCAAAAGTGGAACTGTCCTGCATTGTACAAGAGTAGAATGTATCCAGGAGTGACAGTTCACTCAGGATATAAAAGATTTTTCATCAGACTATACGGTAGGTTTACCTCACCCATATCGAAACTAGAAATATCTGACATTTCTCTCTCTCCCAAGAACTCAGAATCCTCACTTGGTGTCCTAGAAGTGTGACTCGGGGTGTGACTCATGATGGAGTTTGGAGGTGTAGGAGGTGGAACCCAAAATTATAGAACATAAGGAGTATGTGGACTATCAGGATCGTACTCCACTATTGGATTCTCGTGAATGCGTGTAGGAGTAGATTGAGGGATTTGTTACGGATTTTTCATGAAAGGGTTTTGAGAGATATTATATTTTTTTCTTTTCAATTTTCTGATTTTTTTTTATTTTTTTGGCTTTTTAGGATTTGGAATCAATTTTTGGATTAAATCAACCTAACCTAAATGTAAGGCCCTAAAACATGATTAGGAGGGTTAATTACATGATTAATTATACTTAGGAGTTATAAGTTATAAATTGGTTATGTGTGTTAAACATGTTAATTATCATGTTTAGGGGATGCATGCTCATGTGATATATGTGTTGTTTACATTAGGTGCTAATTGAGCTTATGATCGGGGATACCATGTTTAGAACATATGATTAGTTATGTGGTTAAATGCATCATAAATTGTGTTTTTAATGCATGATTATGTTTATAAAAGTAAATAAGGGTGTTGATATGAAATTGGCAATGTTTGGTTGCCAAATGTGAAAGTTTTGAGATTATCGGTAAATTACTACTTTCCTGTTCGAAGCCCAAATTAGGCATATTAGTTTATGATTTGGGGAAAACATAAATTATGAAAGTTGTATATATATGAATTAATATTATAACAAAACAAACGTTGGGTTAAACGGAGGCTCATACAAGAAGTTATACCGAAAGTACGAAACAAGGGTAAATATGTCCATCCCTTAAGCGACAATTGTCTTATTAGCACACCATGTGCTATTTTTTGATTGGTTAAAGGGTGGGTGATGGTTTGTCCGACTTAAACTTCATAAAAAAAACCCTTTGTTCATCAAATGCATCCATATACAAGAGTTTTGCCTAAAGAGAGAGAAAGAGAAGAAAGTTAAGGAATAAATCTTTGGAAATTTTCTATAAATCAAGGAATCCTCGTAAGGTAATTACATCTTTATTAAAGTTGGTCACATGGATGAGTTATATACTTATCATGTTTTTAGTTTTGATTTGGATATATATTTTAATGATACCCATATTGCTGAATTGTGTTGGAACAAGGATGGGTTAAGAACATAAGTTAAAACTGGAGCTAGGATCGTAAATGCATACTTTAAAGTCCTAAATTAACATCATCTTTTCGTAAAGCATTTTGATTTAGAAAATTCATGATTATGATGTATATTTATGCTAAAACATGTTTATTTTATGTTTCCATGAAGTATACTCAAGGCCAAGGTTATGTATGCTTAAAAATGTTAAGTTGTGCCTTAATGTTGTATTTTGACCTACTTATTTTAAAAATGGCATAAATCATGGAATACTTATTGGAATTGAGTGATTCAAGTTGGAGAGTAAAATATAATCATACATGTATAACATATCCGAACATTGTGAAAAACTACCAAGGAATGAACCCTTGGTGGTAGTTTGAAGTTTTGGTTTAAAATCTGCCCTAAAGGAGCAAGAATGCATACCAGGTGTTTGACGTTTTGCTCGACATAGAAAATGAGCCCTAAAAATTATGAAACATTAATTTTGTATTATTCAATATGTTTACTAATATTATATGGAATATCATGCAAAGTTAAATTGTATAAAAATTATGAAAATTCCAGGAAGTTGAAGTTTTGTTGTTGTTTTTCTTGAGAAACGATTTGGAAAAGGTTGTAATAAAATGGGCATAACTTTGTCTAGCGAATTCGTAAATTAATTCCATAAATTGTGTTAGAACCCTAATTAATTGGGTGTTATAGAAATGTGAAGTATCATAATTAATTTCTCTTTAGTTATTTCTGATTGACCAAATGGTGTGATGTATTACTGGGTTTAATGTTAATCGGTGTATTCAAATACTAATGACATTGACTTGTTAGGTGGAGAAGCAGCTACTACTACCATACCAAGGAAGTAGTTTGGTATTAATCTTAGCACCAAAGCCAAGGTGAGTGACCTGTCCTATGAAATATAGATACTTATATGTTCATATGGAAATGTGTAGTTAAACACATGTGTTAAAATGCTTATGGGAGTGATGTCGTATTTAGGAAACATATGCATATGATTAAAAATATTAAGCGATGTTATATAATGATATGGACTAGTGAGTCCTTTATCTAATGTTAAGGACTGGTGGGTCCTACGGGATGTAGCGGCCCCGTTATCCCAATTTAAAGGTTTGTTGTACTCGGGCCTAATTAGGGGATTTGGTGTTCCCCATTAACTGGGAGTTAATTGGACTGGCGGGTCCAGGCTTGCGAGAGTCACACCATTCCTATTGGGTTATAACATTAGAAAATAAAAATGGTTATTTGAATTGGTTATATGTATGGAATATGGTCATTCACTAAGCTTGTGTTGTTTACACTCCTATAATGCTATGTTTCAGGTACGCCTATCAGTTGGAGTTCACTGCCAAGTTAGGACCTTAAAACGGGGGAGTGATGGATATCTAGTATAGTTTGAATATCAAGAATCTTATTGTGTAAATATTAAACTAAAGATCTTTGTTATGTAAAGTTGTGTAGTACTTATAGGTTACATGTAATTGTAGTTATGTTTTCATCTACACATACCTTTGAAAAAAAAATCTCATGCTATTTTTCCTTAGAGATTTAAATTAGAGCATTGTTTATGGATTAAGGCAATTTATCACTAATTAACAAGGATGAGTTTAACTTAATTAAGTCGGGGCACGACACTAAAAGTCTACCTAATTCCTGGAAACGGCGCCAAAAACTTGACGCGGTTGAAAATGTGTCTATAGTGCATTCTTATATCGGTTCAAGTGCAAACCAGTCACGTAAGTAATAACCTGGTAAGACGGGGTCAAATCCTCAGGGAAATAGGATGATCACTTGTGACGACGTAGGAAATATTATTAACCTTTAACTGACTCGAGAAAAGAAACAAAAAGGTGATTAATTTGGGGATTAAAGTCTACTATCTAAATTCAAATTAAGATTAAAGTTACTAACTAAACTACATGCGCAAAATTAAAACTACTGCAAGCGATTAAATACAAAAGTGGAAAAGTAGGATGGAGTACAATCCCCAAAACCCTAGTATAATTACCGGATAGAAAACTAGCTTTTGAATTAGATACGTGATTATTAATCCCAAGCATTACATATATGAGGGTAAAAGCCCACATCATACGTAATCAAGAGCAAGAATAAAGAAGTGCTGCAGTAGCTAACATGCACATCGCATTCCTAAACGCCCCGGTTACCTAGAGCAAATGAGGTTAAATGATCTACGATGATTGTGTTCACTACACAACACGATTCAATTGGTATTTAATTCAAAACTAATTTTTTATACGTGTAAACTACATCGGCTTGGGATCATGCACCCTGACCCTTAGAAATCTAGCCTAGCATACCGCGATTACCAAAATGACTATTATCTAGAATGCAGGAAATTAAAATCATCATGATGTAAAAACTAAAATGAAGAAGAGAAATTGATATCACTTTGAATTAAATAAAATTTGCACGAAATCAATTGAATTCAAATAAAGAAGAAAATAAAAACTTTACTACCATAATTTTGAATTGCAAATCAAAACTTGTAAACTTCTAGGGTTTTCGCTAATTTCTCTCTCTAAATTAAAATGACTCTGAATTAACCCTAAAAAGGCTCCAAAAAGAACCCCCAAACTCTGGGAATACGTTGGAATATATACACTTTGTTTTTGAAAGAGTTTCAACCATGTATAACTCTTATTTCGGAAGAGGTTAATTCAAAAATTAAATAGCTGAACCGATCGGATCAAATCCATCAGTTCGATTTGCCTTATACAGTGAATTCTTGCTAAAATTGGACCAATTCATTTTCCACGCTATCGGTTCGGTTTGGCCTATTCGAGGAGTTTCTTCACCACAAAACCGGTTGCTTTATCCTTCCATGGGTTCAGTTCGCTTTGATCAGAATTCCCTCATTCCATGTGATTTTTCTCTCAACTTTGTAGCTTTGTAACTTGAGCTCCGAGACTCGGATTTAGATGCCATCTCTACCTATGCGCTCGTAGACTCGAGGTCTTCAACTCTTCTTAGGCTTCTTGTCCGAATTCCAGTTGAAAATTACTCTTTTTCCATTTTGACTTTTCTTCCTTTTTCTTCTTTCTTTCCTCCGATTTCTTTCTTTCTTCTCGTGCACTAAAGACCTGCAAAATCTATGAGAAATACACAAACTCATTGTACTCGTTAGATAATGTCAATAGAAATAATATGAGATAAATCAACTTGAATTACATCAGACGGAATGTTAAAAGATTCTAAATTATGGTGATAAATGCGAAGAAATAATGCCTAATTAGTACGCTCGTCCGATGAGAAAGTGAAGTGCCAAAAAATCTCTTTGATTACCATACCTTATGATTATACATGCCCTTTCAAACTATGTTTTTCTTTTACAATTGACACCAAACCGCCATTTCTACTCCCAATCTTCTGCTAATAAAAGACTCTAGAGCTCTTTATTTTCCTTCATTCGATTTTTTAAGTCTCTCTCATCCTCTTCAACATCTATTGTTTTTATAGCTTCCTTCTTTTCCCCCTTTATTTTCTCCATTTGTAGTAGTTGATTCTGTTGAAAATGTCAAACACACTTCACAAAAAAAGTGTACATGAATTTGGTAAGACTTATTCCATTCCCTCTTAGGTCACAATCAGTTGTGCCTCCATGCCCAAAGATGTCATAGCAATTGATGAGGCACATTGGATTCACACCCTTACTGTGGCCAGGGGGACTGACTTTCCCTTAAACCCTCTTTTCCTGGAATTTTTTGAGTTCATCGGGGTGGTCCTAGCTCAATGTGCCCCCTAATACCTAACATATTGTCAATGGGGTAAACATGAAAAATGAGCTTTATGGGACCAACCTTGGTATCCCAGCGATCAGGTGTTGCTAAACCTGATCTCATACCACTGATGGACTTTTTCACTTAAAGGTTCGGAAGGCCAACAGGGTGTTGGTTGTAAACCTCCCTGATTCCAACAAGGGATATTGGGATCAGGGTTTTATTGTCAGAAATTGGACACATCCACAGCTCTTTGAGGAAGAAGAATACACAAGGTTTCTAAGCCCAGTCAGGGGGGTGACATAGGTTAATGCTTGATCCTTATTTGCTTATGTTTATTTATCATTCTGTTGTATTATTTCTAATAAAGCCTTTTATTGTGTCTTTGAGTAGCTCGCCAGAGGAACAAGGAACTTTCCCTAAATGACATCAACGTGGTTGATTTATTGAAATCTTGGAGGGTGAAAGATTACCGTCCTAATGGAGAACACCCATGACCAGTATCTCTTGTTTTGGAGTACACCAACATTACTAATTGATGATGCTGGGAATCAGCACCACCAGGTGAGGTGTTTCTAAGCTCTATATATGAATAACAATGGCAGCACATCTATATAAAGAGATAAGAGAAGGAGGTGAGGATATGAGGAATGAACACCGGAATATAGGTGGTTCAGCCAATCTGGCCTACGTCCACAGTGAGTGTGTGAGTAATATCACTGAATGAAGGCACTAATGGCCATGGATACAATTCTCTCAAGCTCTCTCTCTCTACTATATATTTAGATAGAGTTTTGGCTAGGGTTGAATAATTGGAGTCCTTTTGCAAGGTAGGGGATGACCCCTATATATAGTGCCCAGGGGGCATAATGTACCCCCCATGCATGCAATGAGCATGTGTGTGATATCCTCACCAATGTGGGAATGCCATCTGTCACTGTCACATGTAAGTAATGATGATGAAATATTCTCCCACATGTGGAGAATAATATTGTTACAACTGATTTGTGCCCAGGTGTCCTTATCCTAATGTCAACAGATGCTCGGCAGTCATGTTGGTGAATGACCTTGGCCTGGGAGAGGCCGAGCTGTAAAGGCTTGATGTTCGTTCAATCCGAGAAGTGTCATAAGGACTCTCGGCCTGATCTCAGCCGAGACATTATGCTAGGTCGGCCCCAGCCGAGGTAGGGATAGTCCCATGCTGGTGATTATTAAGGCCTCTTATGACCTCGTCCCAAGCCGAGGTTGAACCGGTTCCAATTTGAGGGTCGGCTCACCGTCACCTCGGCCCACCCTTGGCCGAGGTTGCCATACCCAGGTGTACGAGAGTGCTGTTGATGCCTGTGATGCGCGCAGTGCCCCTTGGTAGTGTAGAAGGTAGTGTCGGCCTGGGCCGAGGTAGGTCTGGCCGAGGGATGGTATCGCGGGCCCCTGGCCTTCATAGGGTAGATCAATGTTTCGACCATCATCTCGGCCGAGGTTGGTGTCCCTGGGCCGAGGTTATACTTGGGCATATCAATCACCCCCCATCCCTTAGTCATATGCGAGAGCAAGTGGCTAGGGGATTTCTTCACCCCCGAGGCCTGTCCGTCCCAAGGCTAATACCTGCATGACACCTGTCCCAATCTAGGGCGTGCCAACTTGGCTGGCGTGTGCTGTCAGTAGTTGTCCCTTGGGTTTTCCCAAGGCAATGATGGGCCTTGGGAAGTGTGCCCAAGTATTTAAGGGGTTAAACCCTTCCTTTTTCTTTCTTCTTTCTCATTTCTTTCCCGCTTATACAGCTTCTGCAAGTTTCTTCTCTCTAAAGCTTCTTCACCCATCGTCCTAAATCAGAGGATTTCATCGATTTTCTTACAAGTCTCTCTTTGTTTCGTTCGTCGATTCACTTCCACGTACCACTCCTTTTCTATTTCCTCTGTCTTTCATATTTTGTTTGCATTTTCCGGCAAGATTTTGGGGTTTTCCGGTGGTTCTTTGAGTTTTCCGGCGAGCTCCATTAACTCAGGCGAACTAGGTTTTCTTGAAAACTTCTTAGTTTGATCTTTAGGCTTCTTCATTTTATAAGCCAAACGTGTTTGTAGATTTAGAGATATTTCCCAAGTTTAGAGTCGTCTCAAGTTTTGGGTCGTCCTCTGATGCTCAGACCCCTGTACCAACTTCTTGAGGATTTCCCCTCTCTTAGAGAGAAGACCTTAGAAAAAATTAGGCAAATAGAGAGAGCTCAGGAGGAAGCTCGTAGGTCACAGGAGTTCCCTATTAGGCCTCTCTTTCCCCCACCTCTCAAGGTGGTATATCCTGATCCTCCTGAGAACTTTTATCAGACAGACGTCTCTGCCAACCCATTGCAGATGTCTGAGTCCGAGTCTTCCACCTCAGACCCCATGTCTGTGGACTCCTTCCAAGAGGCCATGAACTTTACACCTCGGCCTGGTCAGGCCCCTGACCAGGCAGAGGTCTCCAGCCGAGCCTCGTCCCAAAATGGCTCAAGCACCTCAAATTCTTCTTCAGAGGTCGAACTTGTCGAGCCAAATGTAGTTGTGCCACCCATTCTTGATGCCATCCCTCTATCGGCCGTTACAGGGGCTGAGTTTGCCCAGAGATTCCCTGGTCACCCCTCTACGTCTGCTCCAGCCAACGTTGATCCTGACGATGATGAGGATGCTGAAAGTGATGTTGACATCTCTGAAGCAGTCGAGTTTGAGAGCACAGTCACTGAAGTGGATCTTTTACACTTCAGATATTTATACTCCATCAGTCCCTCAATCATATTAAGGAGACCTCTGAGGGAAGAGAGGGCCTATCATGGCCGAGATGGAGAAATCTGCTTGTACGAGCAGATGTTTAAGTTAGGGTTTCGCCTACCCATTCATCCTATCATCAGATCCATTCATTCCCTCATCAACTTGGCCCCCTCGCAACTCTCTCCCAATGCTTGGAGAGTCATTATTGGGGCCATCATCTTGTGGAGGGCGGTCCACCACTCTGACCTCCCAGTTCAGGTCTTTGCTGGTTGCTAGGTCCCTACCTCGGCCAAAAACCATCCGAGCTACTATCACTTCGTGGCTCGGAGGCCTGAGAAGAAGATGCTCCGGGTCACTCAGACCACTAATCACAATTGGAAGCCCCCGTATTTTTTCGCCTCAGGGCCATGGGAATTTGGCTCATCTGTTCCCTCTTCCACTTTTGAGCCGAGGATACCCCTTAGATGGGGTAAGGTCACCATGTCTGCCAGGGCCGATCCTGGCCTAAGTCTTCAAAATATCAAAAAGGTGAAGGCCCTGCAAGACCAAGGGGCACATGGTCTGTTTGTCAAGTTCGAACATCTGCTGACCCCCCAGTATCTTTCTGGGACGAGCCTAGGTGGAAGTCCCCTTGTTGACTTTGGTAAGGATTTTTTCTTTTTATTTCAAGTGTAACCCCTGATCATTCATGTTTGATTTCTGATTCTTATCTTTTCACTTTTGCAGAGAGACCACCAGGTGTCCCAGACGAATTGTGGGAGATGGCAGCTCCGAGTTTGGCAAGACTCGCAAAGAAGACTGGCTTGAACGCTCCTCCTCCAGCCCCCTCAACATCCAAATCCAAGAAGAGGGCCCCTGAGGTCCCGGCATCTGAGGATCAGAGGCCGACCTCAAGGCAAAAATAGACCTCAGACGCTGCGATCCCCATCTCAGCCGACACCCTGTCGGCTCGTCTGGACCAACTGAAGCTTACTGATAGCGTGGTCGGCAACAGCAGACAGGCCATGGACGCACTCGCCAATGTGATGACCGAGGCAGACAAGCGTTTTTACAGAGCCATGGACACCTCCATGATGGTTGAGTTCGGCCTTCACAGAGCCGTTAAGGTATGACTGCCATGTACCAATTGTCTGATTTTACTCCCATCTAACCTCTTCATTAACTGTGCAGGGTGTGACTGCCATGTACCAACTGTCTAATTGGGCCATGAGGAAATTGCCTCTCATTCAGAAGGGGCAGGAGGCTGAGAAGGTCGAGAGCACCCTGAAGGCCGAGGTTGACCGTCTGAGGTCAGAGTTAAAGAATTCTGAGAATAAGGCCAAGAACTCTGAAAATAAGGCCCAGAGTTTGGAAAAAGATATCTCTGCGCTCGTCCAAAACCACGCCCAGGCCCTGAAGGATAAGGATGATGCCCTATAGCAGAAGGTCAACGCGGCTATGAAGGCTGCCCTTGCAGATGCCTCAGAGAGAATAATTTCTGACTACAAAGTCTCTGAGGAGTTCGTGGGTTTTGGTTTTGAATACCTCGAAAGAGGTATCAAAGCCACCACCAAATGGGCCGAGGTCAGAGAGAAGGAGGTTGGCACTATAAAGGCCTCCGACTTTGTGGGACTTGGCTTCGCCGACCCTCAGTTTGCCCAGGCACTGCAAGAGGTAGAAGACGAGGCTGCTGCCCCTGGTCAGACTGCTACTCTGGAAGGGACTGATCTCGGAGGGACTGACCCTGCTGATGATGTGGCTGAGGTGACCAATGCTGATCAGGTCAACCCAGCCGATACTGTCAATGCTCCCCCCTCAGAGCTTTAACTTGTAACAAATTTGTATTTTGTAACTTGTAATTTTTAACATCTGAATGTTATGTAATCTCTTATTTTTACTGAATGCCAATCTCTTCTTTTATTTTTATATCTGAATGCCTCTGAATGCTATTAAGCTCTGAAGTCATTACCTAATATGTTGTTCTCATAACCAACTTCACCAAATTAATGATGTTAAGGGTCTGAGGTCGTCTAACCCAGGTGTCTGAGCTCAGACCTCGTCACCACCGAGTGATGTTATGAGGGTCTGAGGTCATCACCTAAGAGGTTAGCCTCATAATAAATATTACCAAATTAATAGTCAAGGGTCTGAGGTCGTCTAACCCAGGTGTCTGAGCTCAGACCTCGTCACCACCGAGTGATGTTATGAGGGTCTGAGGTCATCACCTAAGAGGTTAGCCTCATAATAAATATCACCAAATTAATGGTCAAGGGTCTGAGGTCGTCTAACCCAGGTGTCTGAGCTCAGACCTCGTCACCACCGAGTGATGTTATGAGGGTCTGAGGTCATCACCTAAGAGGTTAGCCTCATAATAAATATCACCAAATTAATGATGTTACGAGTCTGAGGTCGTCTAACCCAGGTGTCTGAGCTCAGACCTCGTCACCATCGAGTGATGTTATGAGGGTCTGAGGTCATCACCTAAGAGGTTAGCCTCATAATAAATCTCACCAAATTAATGATGTTACGAGTCTGAGGTCGTCTAACCCAGGTGTCTGAGCTCAGACCTCGTCACCACCGAGTGATGTTATGAGGGTCTGAGGTCATCACCTAAGAGGTTAGCCTCATAATAAATCTCACCAACTTAATGATGTTAAGGGTCTGAGGTCGTCTAACCCAGGTGTTTGAGCTCAGACCTCGTCACCACCGAGTGATGTTATGTGGGTCTGAGGTCATCACCTAAGAGGTTAGCCTCATAATAAATCTCACCAAATTAATGATGTTACGAGTCTGAGGTCGTCTAACCCAGGTGTCTGAGCTCAGACCTCATCACCACCGAGTGATGTTATGAGGGTCTGAGGTTATCACCTAAGAGGTTAGCCTCATAATAAATCTCACCAAATTAATGATGTTAAGGGTCTGAGGTCGTCTAACCCAGGTGTCTGAGCTCAGACCTCGTCACCACCGAGTGATGTTATGAGGGTCTGAGGTCAGTCTGAGCTCATACCTAGTCACCACCGAGTGATGTTATGAGGGTCTGAGGTCATCACCTAAGAGGTTAGCCTCATAATAAATATCACCAAATTAATGATGTTAAGGGTCTGAGGTCGTCTAACCCAGGTGTTTAAGCTCAGACCTCGTCACCACCGAGTGATGTTATGACGGTCTGAGGTCATCACCTAAGAGGTTAGCCTCATAATAAATCTCACCAAATTAATGATGTTAAGGGTCTGAGGTCGTCTAACCCGGGTGTCTGAGATCAGACCTCATCACCACCGAGTGATGTTATGAGGGTCTGAGGTCATCACCTAAGAGGTTAGCCTCATAATAAATATCACCAAATTAATGATGTTAAGGGTCTGAGGTCGTCTAACCCAGGTGTCTGAGCTCAGACCTCGTCACCACCGAGTGATGTTATGAGGGTCTGAGGTCATCACCTAAGAGGTTAGCCTCATAATAAACTTTTGGTCTAAAGAACGAAACAAGAACTTGATATGGAGACTGATCTTTATTAATAACCTCTTCTCAGTAAGATAGTACATTTTCATAAAATTCTATACATCATATGTAATATCTCTTGAGATAGTCAGCATTCCACGGGTTAGTGAAAGGTTCTCCTTCTAGGTTTTCTAGCCTGTAAGTGCCAGGCACAACCTCTTCCGTCACCTTGTAGGGGCCATGCCAGTTTGGGTGTAGCTTGTTTGCCTTCTGTAGTGTCTTCTTTAGAACTAGGTCTCCCACTGCAATGGGTCTTGACTTCACCCTCTAGTTGTAGAATTTTGCTGCCCTCTGCTGGTAGGCTGCTTTTCTGACCTCTGCGTCTTCCCTTCTTTCTTCGATGAGATCCAGGTCTAGACTTCTCTTCTCCCCATTGCTGTCAGGGTCGTAGGTCTGAATCCGATGAGTTGGCAGTCCTACCTCTATTGGTATGACGGCCTCTGATCCATGTGCCAGCATGAATGGGGTTTCTCCCGTTGGTGTCCTTGCCGTAGTTCTGTAAGCCCATAACACTGCACAGACCTCTTCTATCCATCTACCCTTCACATCTTCCAACCTCTTCTTGATTCCGTCCAAGATGGTTCTGTTTGTGACCTCGGTCTGGCCATTAGCCTGAGGACGATCAGGGGATGAGAAGAACTGCTTAATCCCCACTCTTAGGCAATATTTTTCTAAGGAGGAGTTCTTGAACTGGGTGCCATTGTCTGAGATGAGAGTGTTAGGGAGGCCATATCTGCATATGATGTTCTTCCAAATGAACTGGAAGGTCTTCTGCTCTGTAATTATTATCATCGGTTCCGCCTCCACCCACTTTGAAAAGTAGTCAATGGCAACTATCAAGAATCTATAGTTGTTGGCAGCTCTTGGCAAAGGTCCTACCAAGTCAATTCCCCATACCGCAAATGGCCGTGGAGAAGAGATCGACGTCATAGGCTGATGAGGTTGATGAGGGATAGTGGCGAACCTTTGACATTTGTCACACTTCTTCACATAGTCTGCAGCATCCTTAGACAAGGTAGGCCACCAGTACCCCTGAGTGATGATCCTCTTGGCTAAGGGCCTTCCCCCTATGTGGCTAGAGCAGGAACCCTCATGAACCTCCTGTAAGACCTTGGTTACCTCCACGGGATGTACACATCTGAGAAGAGGCAATAGAAACCCCTTTTTGTACAGGACGTCTCCTCCTATTGAGAACTTGGCAGCCCTGTATCTCAACTTTCTCCTTTCCATCTTGGACTCAGGTAGCTCTCCGTCTCTTAGGTATCTGACGAGCGGGTCAATCCATGAGTCTCCCGGGTTCACATTGTGACAAGGGCTACATACCTCGTCCTCCTCGATGCTTGCTTTTCCTAAGACCTCGATTAGAATGTTCCTTCCCAAATTTGTCTTCATTGCCGAGGCCAGCCTTGCCAATGCATCAGCGTGGTTGTTGCTCAGCCGAGGCACTCTCTTCAGCTTTGCTTCTTCAAAATACTCTAGCAACCCTCTTACCTTCTTTAGGTATTTGGCCATCATTTCATCTTTGACCTCGTATGCCCCCAACACTTGATTGGCAACCAACCTTGAGTCGCTATAGAGTAGGAGTCGCTTTACTCGAAGAGTTGTTGCCAATAAGAGACCTGCTATCATGGCCTCATACTCAGACTCGTTGTTGGAGGCCTGAAAGTTTAATCTCAAGGCGTACTCAATGTTGGCGCCATCTGGAGCCGAGAGTATTAGCCCCGCGCCGCTTCCACTATCACAGGAAGAGCCATCAACGAAGAGGCTCCATACGTCTGCATCTGATGAGAAGACCCCTTCTCTCATAACCCCCTTTTTGAAGAGGTATCGATCCTCTTCATTATCTTCTACTCTGCTCTGAGTTTTGCCCGGGACAACCTCTTCTCGGCCTCGGAAGACGTACGGGGCAGTCTCTTCCGAATCTTGGAAGACACTTCGGTTCGTTTCTTCGCCGTTATCTAAACCTTTCTCTGTCTCGGCCTCTTCCCAAGTGAACTCTGCAACAAAGTTTGCGAGGGCCTGCCCTTTGATGGCTGTCCTGGGCTGGTAGGTAAGATCATACTCTCCTAGCTCGATGGCCCAGGTCATCAGTCTCCCGAACTTCTCAGGTTTTTGCAGAACCTGTCTCAGTGGGGAGTCAGTGAGGACTATCATGGAATGCGCTTGGAAGTAAGGCTTCATCTTCCTTGAGGTATGTATCAGGTCATAAGCCAACTTCTCCATCCGGGGATAGTTTTGTTCAGACCCTTGGAGGGCCTTACTGTTGAAGTACACAGGCCTCTGGATTCCATCCTCTTCCCGTACGATGGCTGTGCTGATGGCTGACTCAGAGACTGCCAGATACACAAACAACCTCTCCCCCGTGATGGGCCGAGACAGCAATAAGGGAGACCCCAAGTAGGACTTGAGTTGGTCAAAGGATTTTTCAAACTCTTCGTCCCACTGTAAGGCCTTTCTCAGAACTTTAAAGAATGGGAGACACTTATCCATGGCTCTGGAAACAAACCTGTTAAGGGCCACCACCCTTCCAGTGAGTCTCTGAACATCCTTGATACTCCTAGGAGTCTTCATGTCGAGTAAGGCCTTGATCTTCTCAGGGTTTGCTTCAATCCCCCTCTGATTAACGATGAACCCCAAGAACTTCCCGGCTCCTACCCCGAAGACACACTTCGCTGGGTTGAGCTTCATCCTGTATGAGTCCATGACATCAAAGGTCTTCTCAAGGTCCGCTACGTGAGTACATGCTTTCAGGATCTTCGTTAGCATATCATCCACATACACCTCCATGGTCTTACCTATCTGCTCCTCGAACATCCTATTGACAAGACGTTGATATGTTACCCCCGCATTTTTCAGACCAAAGGGCATCACCTTGTAATAGTACGTCCCCTTGTCAGTAATGAAGGTTGTCTTCTCAGAGTCTTCGGCATCCATGAAGATTTGGTTATAACCTGAATAAGCATCCATGAAACTCATTAGCTCATGCCCTCCCATTGCATCCACCATCTGGTCTATCCTTGGTAAGGGATAGCTGTCCTTCGGGCAAGACTCGTTTAGGTCTGTGAAATCTACGCACATCCGCCACTTTCTATTGGCCTTAGGCACGATGACTTCATTTGAGAGACACTCTAGATAAGTAACCTCTCTTATGAACTCGGCCTCTTCCAACTTTTTCACCTCTTCCCGGATGACCTCATACTTCTCTCTGGAGTAGACTCTTCGCCTTTGTTTGATAGGCCTAGCATCTCCGTCCACGTTGAGCTTGTGGGTCATGATCTCAGGGTCGATACCAGGCATGTCTGCGTGACTCCACGCGAAGACACTCTGCCTCCTCCGAAGGAAGTTTATCAGCTCTTCCTTGATCCCTTGCTCCAGGGCCTTGCCGACCTGGACGGTTTTTTCCGGCTCGTCCTCATTGAGGACGATGGATTCTACCTTTTCCGCGGCCTCGCCCTTCTTCAATTTTGTTTCGTCTCTGGGATCGAGAGTGTCAATGCTATAAGTGGAGGTTGCTCTCTTATGGGCCTCTCGATCTTCGGCCGAGTTGAAATAACACTCCCGCGCCGTGGTCTGGTCCCCTTACACTTCCCCTACCCCATAAGGAGTCGGGAATTTTAGCATCTGGTGGACCGTTGACGGCACGGCTTCAAACTCTTTGAGGGCCACTCTTCCGATGATGAGGTTGTAGGCCGAGAAAACATTTTCAACCATAACAAAAAAAGTTTATCTTCTTGGTCAGCCTCTTAGGCCACTCATCTCCCATCCGTACATCCATTTCATACATGCCCAATGGGTGTACCTTCTCACCACTGAAGCCTATCAATGG
The DNA here is from genome assembly GCA_949130495.1 of Sambucus nigra. Taxonomy (NCBI): domain Eukaryota; kingdom Viridiplantae; phylum Streptophyta; class Magnoliopsida; order Dipsacales; family Adoxaceae; genus Sambucus; species Sambucus nigra. The sequence continues at coordinate 467,251,748 of OX422211.1, read as the reverse complement.
GTGATGGTAGGGCACCAGCCTTGCCCTGCTAAGACCCAAGCTCTTGAAACAAGGCCAGAACATCACATCTGCTAAGCTTCCCCCATCTATGAGGATTCTCCCTACATCGCACTCATGCACCCTTGTTGTTATGACTAAAGGGTCATCATGGGGGGCTAAGATGCCCTTGAAGTCGAGTCTGGAGAACCCCACTACGAGGGTGTCCATGTCCACCTTCTTCCTCTTCTGCACTGCATCAGAAGACGTTAAATTCACAACCTCAGGCTTGACCACTGATTTGGCCTCCGCTACATGAGCCTTCCTATCGGCTACCTCAGAGCCACCTCCTGCGAATCCCCCACATATGGTGCGAACATCAAAGGAGATCATTCCTACCCTCTTCACTGGGGTGTTGTCATCCTTAGGTGGGAGATCCGGGTCATCTCCATCATCACCCTCTGAATCATCATGCCTTCTAGCCGGGACATCGCCACGGCACCTGTCATTTCTTCTCTTCCTAGGGTCTTCTCTTCCACCCTTTGGGGCCTTGCCATCCACATACTTTCTCAGCTTCCCGGATTTCAGCATCTTTTCAATCTCATCCTTCAGAGCGAAGCATCTATCTGTGACATGGCCGTGATCCTGATGGAACTCACACCAGAGGTTTTTATTCCTCTTATGTGGTGGGGCCTTCAATTTCTCTGGCCACCTCAGAGCCCGGTCAGTCTTGATCGCATTAAGGAAGTGCTCACAGCTCATAGTCAGAGGAGCATAATGAGCGAACTTGTCATCTGCTGACCTCTTCTTCCCCTCTTTCTTGCCCTGGGACCTCCCAGTGCTACCACGGTTCTCCTCCTCATATTTGGCGGCCATTGCCTCTTCCGCATTCATCACTTTCCCTGCGGTGGACAGCAGCTCTGCCATAGACTTGGGGGGGGTCTTCCGCCAGCTTCCACAATAGCTTCCCCTTCTGGAGGCCTCCTATCAGGGCGGTCATGGCTATGCTCTCTTCGTAATCCTCCACCTCCAACTTCTCCTTGTTGAATCTTGCTATGTAGTCTCTTAGGCTTTCACCCTTAGCCTGTTTGACATATAGGAGGTGGGTAGTCTTCTTTTGAGGTCTTACCCCAAAGCAGAAGTTGTGGATGAACTGCTCAGCTAGGCCTTTGAAGTTCTCGATCGAGTTCTTCGGAAGAGAGGTGAACCAGTTGTGCGCTGCCCCTGTCAAGGTTTCTGAGAAGGCCCTGCACTTCATCTCATCGGGTATCGAGTAAATATCTGCCGCCGACTGATACATCTCGATATGGTGCACTGGGTTAGTGCTTCCATCATACTTTGGAGTCACTGTAGGAGGCTTGAACTTAGCTGGGGTTGGGAACCCCACTATCCTAGCTACAAACGGGGATCCCTCTAAGTAGCCCCTCTGTAATGGGTCCCTGCTCTTTATGAGGTCCCCTATCTTCTCCTCAAGACGTTGGATTGAGTCATTCCAGGGTCTTCTCTCATCAATTTGGCCGAGGTTATCCCCTGCCACCTCTCTGCGATGGACAGAGGGTTCCCCAGCCACGACCCGTTGACTGTTGACCTCTTCCTGCTCCCTGGCTCTTCTCTCCAAGGGTCGGCCTTGATCTGGCCGAGCCTGCCTATTCCCTCTTTGAGAGACTTTCGCGCTCCTTGACCTCGATAGCCTCTACCTCAGGTCATTGACTGGGCCCAGCCTCTCGAAGGCCGACCCTCTGCTCAACCTGTTAAAGGCCGACCCTCTCTGCTGGGCCTCATCTCTTCTTCGGCCGACACATCCTTGACTCTGCCTATCAAAGGCCGACCCTCTTTGTTGGGCCTCGTCTCTTCTTCGGCCGACACATCCTTGGCTCTGCCTAAGAGGTCGTACGGTGTTATCTGACACCTCATACGGCTCCCAGCATTCTTTCGGGGCCTCTTCAGCTTCTAGGTCATCATACCTGTCCTCTGGGCAAGGGTTTCCCTGCCTCCCCAGGCGCAAGCGCCTAGGGTCAGCAATGTCCCTCCTCCGCTGAGGTGCAGGTTGGTCCTTCATGGGCGCCTGGGGTGGTCCCCTGGCGTCAGGATGAAGCTGAACTGCCGCCGGAGTTATCATGTCCGGTGAGACTCCAGGTGGCCTCATCATCATGGTTTGGCTGAGCTGGAAAAATTGCTCCTTCATGGCTTGTTGTGTTGCAGCCTAAGATTTCAAGGCTGCTGCCACTTCCGCCATTTCGGACTGAGGAGGAGCCTGACTGGAACTTGCCCCTCCACCCCTAGGCGGCGGAAGAGGCGGCGGTAATTCTGGTGCCATGTATTAACAATAAAGAGCTTGAACAGCAAGTGAGCTTAATACCTTAAAGGACCTCTTTCAATTGTGAAACAGCTCCACACAAGGGGTGGTTCCTGGTTCACCACCAGAGTCTCCGGTGAGGTAAAGCAGGAAAAGAGGAAGAGATAGCCTCTCGATTCCCACAGACGACGCCAAAATGATGATGCTGGGAATCAGCACCACCAGGTGAGGTGTTTCTAAGCTCTATATATGAATAACAATGGCAGCACAGCTATATAAAGAGATAAGAGAAAAAGGTGAGGATATGAGGAATGAACACCGGAATATAGGTGGTTCAGCCAATCTGGCCTACGTCCATAGTGAGTGTGTGAGTAATATCACTGAATGAAGGCACTAATGGCCATGGATACAATTCTCTCAAGCTCTCTCTCTCTACTATATATTTAGACAGATTTTTGGCTAGGGTTGAATAATTGGAGTCCTTTTGCAAGGTAGGGGATGACCCCTATATATAGTGCCTAGGGGGCGTAATGTACCCCCCATGCATGCAATGAGCATGTGTGTGATATCCTCACCAATGTGGGAATGCCATATGTCACTGTCACATGTAAGTAATGATGATGAAATATTCTCCCACATGTGGAGAATAATCTTGTTACAACTGATTTGTGCCCAGGTGTCCTTATCCTAATGTCAATAGATGCTCGACAGTCATGTTGGTGAATGACCTCGGCCTGGGAGAGGCCGAGCTGTAAAGGCTTGATGTCCGTTCAATCCGAGAAGTGTCATAAGGACTCTCGGCCTGATCTCAACCCAGACATTATGCTAGGTCGGCCCCAGTCGAGGTAGGGATAGTCCCATGCTGGTGATTATTAAGGCCTCTTATGACCTCGTCCCAAGCCGAGGTTGAACCGGTTCCAATTTGAGGGTCGGCTCACCGTCACCTCGGCCCACCCTTGGCCGAGGTTGCCATACCCAGGTGTACGAGAGTGCTGTTGATGCCTGTGATGCGCGCAGTGCCCCTTGGTAGTGTAGAAGGTAGTGTCGGCCTGGGTCGAGGTAGGTCTGGCCGAGGGATGGTATCGCGGGCCCCTGGCCTTCATAGGGTAGATCAATGTTTCGGCCATCATCTCGGCCGAGGTAGGTGTCCTTGGTCCGAGGTTATACTTGGGCATATCACTAATAGCTTCACAGCTCGCTCGATAGACGACATTCCTGATCTTCCCATCTCTGTTGAGGAAGTATCATCCTCCTTCGAATCCCTTGATGTTACTCTATTTATCCAGATGAAGAGGATTCCATAGCTCCTCCTAGAAAAGGGTTCTTTTATTTAGTGATGATGATGATGTCCCCTTCTTCCTCAAGGCTAAGTCCCAGAAGAGGATTGAAATTGAATCCTCCAGAGTTGATGATCGAGGTCTGGTTATCAAGGAAAAGAAAAAGAAGGAGGAAAAAAAGAAGAAGAGGAAGGAAGAGGAAAAGGAGAAGAAAAATACCCTTATGGCCCCTCTTTAGTCTAAGATTAGTGACCTTCCTCCCCCTCTCTCCAAAACGTCACAATCCACGTATGTGGCCCAAGATCCCTCTTTATCCCATGGCCTGTTGAAGGGGTAGTGTTCGCTGCTAATCACGAGCGGCTGAGAATGTTGGGACATGAATAGCTTTTTGTTCCCATGTCCCAAACTAGGTCGATGTTAAGGATTTTCTCTTTGTATTTCTTCTTTTAGTCGATAAAATTTTTATTTGTGGATGTATCTAATACTTTCCCCTTGATCTTTTTGTAGTTTGTGGTAGAGTTTACTAGCCTCTTGGATGGTCGTGCGGACCAGTCCTAGAGTAACGATGAGTTGAGTGAGTCCCTCAAAAAGTATGAGAAGGCCATGAAGAAGGCCCAAGAGGTCTATGAACGAGAGAAGAATGTTTCTATTGAGGTCATGACCTCTCTGAAAATAATAAATAGTACGTTTAAGGTTGAGAATGCTCGACCGATGATTGAAAATTCTTGATTGGTCACTAAGTCTTCCGAGTTCCCTGAATCTAAGAACACTAGCTTTGAACAAGGCTGGGATCAAGCCCCATCAGTGAAAGTTGGAGTTCCTGTTGAGTCTGATCTATTTGGAGAGCGTTACCCTGGTTATCCTACAAAGGTTGATGAGGATCCATCCACTAATAACCCTATCGAGCAAGCCAATGAGGTGGAAACTAAGGGGAAAGAAGCTGAGGTCGAAGAGCAGGTCAAGAAATGAGGCCTTTAGTTTCTAGGTTTTTTAGCTTGTACTTTGTACTCTCTCTCTTTTATTGAACTGTAAGGGGTCAACCCATTTTGTTTATGAATTAATGAAGAAGTGATTTCCTTAAATAGATTATTTGCAGTATTTTGAGAGTCTTTACTGAATTATTGGTTGCCTGATCCATTTTTCATTGTAGCATGTTGCCGAGGAGATTCTCTCTTTTTTTAGTAACTTAAATAATGTGCTCGGGCCATTTTGACTGCTTGCAAAGCTCTAAGGAAAAGGAATGAGTCTTACAAGGACCAGTCCACCTTGGTTTCAAACTAAAGGATGACCTAAAGGACTTAGAATATGTGGGATCCTCCATGGAGAAGGAGATAAATAACTTGAGGGCCCAACTTACAGAAGTCAAGGACGTGGGGGAGCCGACGCCAGTCCAATCGGAAAATGGTCATCTGGAGAAGGTACCTGCTAAGGCCGAGGACAAAGTCCAGAGGAGCAACGTCATGATTATGGGACTTAGTCGTGACGTGAAAAAGCTTCGATACTTATTAAGAATGGGCCCTTGAAAAGCCTAGGAAGCCAGTTATAATGAGGGATGGAAAGATGCCCGTGTGAGGTTACAAGAAGATCTAGATGTTGCCTACAAGCATAACTGGCCGAACTCCCTCAAGGTTTCCAAAAAAACCAAATATTCTCAGATTTAGTACATATACCACATTGTGTATCCAGCATACTGATGACCTCCCTTTAGGAGTGATGAGATGTGGGTCCCTTTGGATTCAATTCCATCTAAGCTTGTTAAGAGTTAATTGGAAGGTCATGGTAGTGACGATGAATACTGCCATGATCCTAATGATAGTCAGGGAAAGCTGATCGAGAAGTTTTTGGCTAGATGACCATAAACTATTGTAAGACTTTTTATACCTTTTATAATTATTTTGTAATTGGCATCTTTTGTAATCACTCATTTATCGAAGAATTAAGTTAATGTCAATTTTTATGCATTTTTCCATTCCTTATGCCAAGCATGTGTTAAATCTGTCTATCTTAACTTTTAGGTCATGTCATCACACTCCCTTAGTCTTAGAAGAGACAATGGTAAAAATTCACCTAGTCTATGGACAGTCCACTTATTCAGGATTTTATCCTACTAAATAATGTTGGTTTATTACCTAGGGATCCCCCGTAGAGATTTAGCTTTCCCGAGCAAGTCATGAGATTGCCCTGTTTCTCATAACAAGGACCTGAGGACTTTAATTTTATCTGTAATAAGGCAAATTTCCATTGTAATTAAGTTAAATCCTAATTGAAACTTTCAACGATTATTGTCAATTTTGATCATGTTACTTTATAAACAATGTACATCAATTTAATAACTAAGAGATTGAGAGAATATAAGAAATACCTTTATTCATAACTGAAATAATAAACTACGAGCAACATGTGTTTTGAAATGAGAATTTCTAAAAACTAAGTTCTGAAAGGTAAAACTAAAAATGAAATTCTTGAGGTTGGACTCCTTCAATGCTCTTGGTATCTCTCTGCCCTCTATTATTTTTAAGTGATAGGATCCTTGTAAATAATCGCATATTACTTTGAATGGTCCATCCCAGTTAGGTCCTATATTATCATATGACGGCCTTACGGCGATGTCAAGAACCTTTCTGAGGACATAGTCCCCCACTTAAAACTTCCTCGGATTGACCCCTTTATTGTATTGCTTCGTCAACTATTGTTGTTATGAGGCCATATTGATCATGGCTTTCTCTCTTCGTTCTTCAGCTAAGTCAAATTTAGTATGAAGGGCATCACCGTTCACTCCTTAATCGACAACCTTAGTTATCATGGTTGGGAGGCCATCTTCAAGTGGAATAACAGATTCCATTATGTACATAAGGGAAGAGGGAATTTCCCTAGTTGGCCTTCTCGATGTAGTGAGATACGTCCAGAGGACATAAGAAAGCTCGTCTACCCAGGCGCTGATGCGATGCAAATATTGCGTATTTCAACACTCGAACCTACGCATTTTAGCCCCCTCGGGTGCCTTAATCTCTATATTAAACCCGTTAACCAGACAACTTCGGTTTATATTGTTAACATGCTATATGAGGTATAATTAGTCTTTTGTAGGTATTTAGGTACTAAGTGTGAAGATCGGACGCATTTCGCTCAAGTTCCGGACGCAATCGCACGTTCAAGGGAATTTTAGTCTTTCCACATTTTGGGGACCTGGCCCAACATCTTCACGAAAGTTGTAGACCTCCTCGTAATCTTTGCGTGACCATAAACGATGCGCAAATCCGAGTCCGTATGATGAAGTTACGGCGTTTCTAGCGGAAAGGAAAACCAAACTAACCAAAACAGGAGGAATAAGTGCAGACATGTAGCCATCGATCGATCGATCGAATCGATCCTTCAGTTTTTGCCCTTGAGCTGAGACAGTGGGCTATGATTTTTACCATCGATCGATGCTCTGTTTTCAGCTGATATTTTGTCTTTTCTTTTCTTTTTCCTTTTCTTTTCTAATTTTATTCCAACTTACTATATAAAGGACTTTTGTGTAAATATTCAGATATAATTCGTTTTAGATAGTTTAGGTTAGGGTTTTTGGGGTTTGAGAGCTTATTTCTTCTTCCTCACTTGGTTTGACACCCATTTGGGTTTGTAAGTTGTACTTTCATCTTCCCTCTCCATTAATATAGTGTGTATTTACTTTATTCTTGCTTTGTAGTTAATTTATATGCTTTCATAATTAGGTTTACATGTTTTCTTTCCTTTCTTTCTAGTGTAGTTTTATTATGTATATTTACCACGTTTATTTATCGTGTTTTTAATATGCTTTCTAGCGAATTTAGTCTAGGTTGTGCTGGATTGATATCATTCCAGGTTGACATGTTGCTTTGCTTCGGTGATGGTGTTTACGGGTCTATTTTGGATGCGTTGTCCTAGTTATTACACCTAGGGGATTTGGCGAGGCATATCATGTATGTTCCGTGCTTATGACCTTGCGTGCGTAATTTTCGGTGTATTTGTTGACGCCAAAATCGAATTAGGCTTTTATGCGAATTTAGGGGTGTGACAACCCTTGATTGAATTAACTGTCGAAACGAGTCGCATCTGTAATAACTCGTTGACCCATGTAACCATTTTGTACTAATTAACTCGGATGAGGTATATTCGACGCAACCTATAGTTTTTACTTGCTTTATTAGTCTAGCTTTATTTTCCCTCGCCTAGATTAATCTTTCCCTTTTTGCATCTTTTCCTTTTTGTTGTAATCATCTTTTACACTTTTATTTAGGAATATTAAACCAATTAAATTCTAGAAACTCGTCTCTGTGGATTTTTGATACCCAACTTACCGCTACACTTGTATCGCAAGTGCAGTCGTAATTTAGGTTTTTGTATTGAGGCGGTGAACATAAAACAATGATCAGCATTTGACACGCGCTACTTTTCACCCTTGATCAAACGCCTTTTGCCCTTTTCAGCCTCTTGTTTATGCCATCAAGCATTAATTTTTTGGAGGCCTCTACCTGGCCATTGCTTTTGGGATACGCCACTGAATTGAAGTGGTGCTTGACTTCGTGCTCATTGTAAAAATCAGAAAAACATTCACTTTCAAATTGTGTTCCATTATTAGTAATGATGGCCCTTAGTATCCCAAAGCGAGTTATGATGTACCTCCAAACGAACCTTATCATATCTGCATCTTTGATGTTCTCTAATGGTTTTGCCTCAATCCACTTAGGGAAATAATCTATGATGACCATAAAGTATTTGTAATTTTTTGGCGCAATAGGTATCCAACCCCCATTATGTAAATGGCTATGGACAGGTTAAAGGCCTTAGGTTGTTGGCCGGTTGATGAACCAGGGTAGAGAATTTTTGGCACTTTTTTCACTTTCAAACATAAATACTTGTGCTTTGCTCCATGTATGACCACCGGTAGCCTTTTTTGATTTATCGAAATGCTAGGGACCTTCCTCATGCATGACTTCAACAAATTCCATCATGAAGTTTATGAGGATCCTGCTCGACGTCCTTTAGGTGTAAGCAGTGGAGGTAAGGGCTAGTGAAGGATATCTTGTAAAGTTTTCCCCCATGGTCAAGGTAGAAATGAGCAGCTTTCACTCTAACTTGGTGGGATAATTTTTTATTAATCGACAGTGTCTTATTTTACAAGTATGCAATGGTTGGATCCATCCAGCTAGGACCCTTCTCAATGGAAAGAAAGTTCTCGGAAGCCATGTGCTCGGAGATCATTATGTTTTCAATATTGTCCTTAGTGAGGAACTCTACTTCAATTGTTCTACTGAGATCGGAGTCTACTACTGAGCTTAAGGCTGCTAAAGTGTTGACGTAATTATTGTGCCCCCCAGGGAACTATTGAATGTGGACTCCCTCGAATTTCATGACCAACTCGTGCACCACTTCAAGGTAAGTTGCAATCCTATCATCCTTGGCATTGAAGTTCCCACTGACTTTATTGGACAACGATTTGGGGTCGTAATAAATATTAAGCTGACTTGCACCTAGAAAATGGGCATTGCATAGGCGAGCTATAAGTGCTTCATACTCGCCCTCGTTATTACAGGCACCAAAGCCCAATATGATACCCTGCTCAATCAGTGTATCTTTTGAAGTTACGAGGACAATTCCTATGCCTTAACCTTTATAATTGGAGTCACCATTAACATATAACGTCCTATTTTTTGCCAGAACCTGCTCATGCATCTTTGATTAATCGGCCAAGTGTTGGCCGTGAGACTATTTCCTGTTAATTCCGTAATAAAGTCAGTCAAAGTCTACTCCTTAATTTTTGTCCTTGGTTGAAAGTTAATTTCAAACCAACCAAGTTCAATCGACTATTTTGACATTCGCCCAAAAACATCGGCTTTGCGAAGGACAACCTTAAGAGGGAAGGAGGTAATTATGGTGATGGAGTGAGCCTCAAAGTAATGCTTAAGTTTTTTGGAAGCAATCACCAATGCATAAGATAATTTTTCCAATGGTAAGTAACGTTGCTTGGCGTCCACGAGTGTTTTGATGGCATAATAAATAGGAAAATTTTTGCCACTTTCTCATAGACCAAGGTCGAGCTAAATTTGTGGCTAGAGACTACAAGGTAGAGGTAGAGACCCTTGATCGGGAATTTCTAGCAATGAAGGCTTGCTCAGGTAAATTTTAATTTCTTCTAGGAACCTTGAGCACTCGATGTTCCAGGTGAGTCTTATCTCCTTCTTGAGCAACTGGAAAAAGGGTCGACAATGCTTGGATGACTTTGAAATAAAGTGATTGAGTGATGTGGGAATCCCAGTGATTTTTTGGATCTCGCACAATGTTTTCGGTGGCTGGACAATATTGATGGCCGTTATCTGATCTGGACTGGACTAGACTTAATTCCCCTTTTTCTTACTAGGTAACCTAAAAATTTTCCTGACTGGACCCTGCATGAGCACTTTCTTGCATTGAGCTTCATTCGGCAGCCCATGAGTATTTCAAAGGTGTTGGTCAGGTCTTTGAGATGGCCTTCCTTACTCTTTCTCTTGACGAGCATGTCATAAATGTACACTTTCACCATTTCACTCATCTGTCGTTTAAATATCTTCGTGACTAGTCTCTGGTACGTACACCTACATTCTTAAGGCCAAATGGCATGCCCTTATAGTAATACAAGCCCAATGGTATTATGACTGAGGTTTTATTTTGATCGTGGCCGAATAGAGTAATCTAGTTATACCCCGAGTAAGCATCCAAAAAAATCATTCATTTGTGGGCTATAGTGCCATGGACCAGTTAGTCTATCTTTGGTAGAGGAAACTGCTTTGGGGACCAACCCTGTTAATTTTGATGAAGTATATGCAGACTCTCCAACTACTGTTGCTATTGCAGACTACGATCGGGTTGGAGATCCACTTTGAGCATTAAACTTCTTTTTAATGAACCTTGCCTCTAAAAGTTTCGACCTCCTTTTCTACTACCTTTTCTTTATGGGGGGCTATTCGTCGAGCCTTTTGTATGATCGGCTTAAATGCTGGGTCATATAGAGATAGTGATAGGCGATCGTAGGATGAATTCCTGGCATTTCGTATAGCTCCCAGGAAAATATGTTTAAGTTGCGCTCTATGAATGCAACCAAGTCCTTTCTCTCATGGTCGGTCAGTGTTGTCCCAATCAAAAATTTCCTCTCCGAACGATTTTCATTAAAATAACCTCCTCTAGGTTCTCAATGACCCTGTCAGCAGGGTGGTCCCTGGTTTCCTCCACCCCTGGTCATCCGTGTCGTAGTTGTTATTTTGGGGAGTATCCCCGTCCTGAGCTGGCTCCGAAAGAACCACTTTCTTTTTCTTCTTCTCCTGCTTGGGTCTAATGATGGCGATATAGCACTTGCAAGCAATGGCTTAATCACCCCTTATCTCTATTATGCCCTGATCTGTAATACACTTGAGCTTTTGATGACAGTAGAAGAGACAACTTCTCATGGCATAAAGCCATCCCCTGTTGAGAATAGAGTGATTGGGTGAATCAATATCCACCACCAAAAACTCAATGAGCTTAAAAATATTCCCTACCCTTACTGGCAAGATCACCATTCCCAATGGCATGGTCATCTTTCTATCAAAACTGGCTAGAGGGATAGTTGGTCCCTTAAGATCTGACATCTTAAGCTTGAGCTTATAGAAGATATCCAGGTACATCACCTCCGAAGAGATCCCTTGGTCCAATAGTAACTTATCCATATCCCAATTTGCAATTCTGAGAGTGATTACCAGTGCGTCATGGGGGTTCTTACCCCAAACAAATCCTCCTCTGTGAATACAATATGCTTGTTATAGTCAATTTCAGATGGTCGTTGATGCTTGCTAGCCTAGCTTTCAATATGATTTATCTGGAAGGCCTCCATCACAGCTGTGACTTTCTTGAGCTCCATCTAAAATGCATTTCCTTGGATCTTCTTGAGGTTGGATGCCCCATGTATCACCACAAACTCATGTCATGTAGTAACACTCCGTAACTTTAACCTATAATAATTATATATATTTCGAAATTCAAAAAAATAATTTTTTTGGATTTAATCCATTCTTAGCAATTTAATATGTTGGACTTTAATTATGGAAAATGGAATTTTAATCGGAATTGAAATCGGGGGAGAAATCGGGTTTACATATATATATATATATATATATATATATATATATATATATATATATACTTGATCAATGTTGATCAGTGTCGAATCGATTCGTCCTGGAGGGCGAATCGATTTGCCTTGATCAGTATTGGCAGTTTCTTAATTTTTGTTAGAATTTGAGTTAACTAAAACTCTTAATCCTTTTTTCATATCAAACCAACTCGAGGTTAGAATTTTCTAAACACTTTTTAAACGACTTTTAAACGAGAAGCCTTCCACGTCTTTACCACCTTTCATCTACAAACCCTAGCCCCAAATTAAATCAAGATTTAACCCAATTTTTGAAGGCTTAAACGGTGGTTTCTCAAGATTGTTCAAGAACGAATCTTTATCAATTTTTCAAGAAGAATGCAACCATCTAATCAGCATTTCCAACCGACTTTTCCTCAGGCATGAATACTTCTATTCTTTCTCTTTAGTATTATGTGTTTTCAATATCTCATATACATTAATTCACACGTTTTTTTTCTTAAAATAAACTAGCAACCTTAATTAGGGAAAGTGGAATCTATATTGGGACAGTTTTTTTAAGTATTAATATAAATTAAGACTGTTAACACTTGTGTGCTTAAGGTATAGGTTTGGACTCTTGTTAATATGTGTGTAGGTGCATGTAGAAAACCTTAGTGATTTTATTTAAATTAAAAAGGGACTTGTGCAATCATATAAAATTATGTAGGTGTGATAAAAGAGAATTTTGTTGTGTGCGCCATAAACCTGGATGATGTGGAATTTATATTAGTTGCATCAAATAAATTGTTTAATAATGATCATGGATTGAATGAATTGAATTAATTTGAAATCATATGAGAAATTGGTAGAATTGTTGATATCATGTCATATTGCGAATTATTGATTTAATTATACTTATCATCGCGGGGACGATGGGATTTTAGGTGGAACGCTCTCACGTTAATGTTAGGAATCTTTCTAGGTATGTGACTAGGGGGTATGCTTTAGATGTGGGTAATACTTTCTAGGTATGGGACTAATTAGTGTAGATTTTTACGGATGGGATATTTCGGGTGGGGTTAATTTTTTGTGTCGTTTCGTTAAGCCGAGGCTCTAGGCGCAAGACTATAAGGAAATTAATGGTAGAGATTTATCCTATATGATAGGGTAGGACGTACTTGTGTTTTAGATACCTTTAGGTATGGTACTAGGGGTAGATTTGAGGATTTATGCTCTATAATAGTGTGGGGCTAATGTAAAATAATGAGAGATTGAAAATTTTACAATTAATGCCTGAGATAATAAATTACTATTAAAATGGGTAGGCGTCGTTAATAAGTACAAGACTAATAGAATACGGGTTAGTTGGATATTATGACGTGTTGTGCATGAAACCTTGTCAATAAGTGCAGGGTTAATGAAATTGGGACGGTTGGCTATAGCGAGGGGAATGTGTGTGGTGGAAAACTAGGCGGGCCCGAATAAGTGCAGGACATACAATAGGGTTGGCTGGCTATGAAGGCACCACTATAATAATAAACAATTAAATTAATCGATTTAAATAAATATGGTGATTTTATCATAATTATCGAATTATGATAACATAAGTTGAACTTAAATTAAAATACTCTATTGTGGTGTTTATCATGTATAATGATACTGTCTGGCTTTACAGACACTAATTGGGGAGAGTAACTAGTATTCTTGCGGTGGGCTCTCACCCATTTCGTTGACTAACATTTTAGGTATAGCGTTGGAGTGGCTGCATAGGAGTGATTGGAGATATTTTTGGAGGTAAAGCTGGAGACTTATTTATTTTAGATGCTTTAGTGGTGTAGGTCTATTTACCATTTTCGTCGCATTTATTATGAGACTTTCATTATGGATCTGGTGGGCCAATCGGTTCCATAGTTGTTTACGGTTTTCAGTCAGTTTTTACAGTTAGATTATTTCATTGGAGTTATACTTATTTGGAACTGATTTTATTTTGGAGATTAGCATGGTGATAGATTTATTATGGCTTGAATGGTTATATTTATTGGATCAATCTGATTATTATCTTGTGAAAAAAATTTATATGTATCATATATCTGTCACATGCTAAAAATGGTATTTAATTTAGTAACGCTTGACGTATTTTGGGGGTGGCCAATGCCAGAATGCGCGGGGTGTTACACATGTCTCATCATTCAGGATGTTATCTAGTTTCTAGTCTCCATTAGCGGCAACTTCGTCGGACTTCTTTTTGATATATTAATTCAAATGCCTAACCCGGGCCAACTCCTCTAGGTGGGATTTCAGTGCCTTACAGTTCTCATTCTTGTGGCTATTTTCTTTATGGAACGCTAACTGGAGCATGTTATTCGTCCTGGTCGGATCCCCTTCCATCTTGTTTGGCCACTTGAGGAACTATTGATCTTTGATATTCCCCAAAATATTGTAGATAGGTTCCTTAAAAACTGTGTTGATGGCTTGAAAAACTTTGGACGAATCCGCCTTGCCCCCTGCCTTGGCACCGTTTTGCTTCTTGTTTACTTTCTTGGGATTGTCCTTCTTGTCATCCTTTTTGTTTGCTTTTGAGTGACCAATTTTTGCCTGGCTAATCTGGACCACATCCTCCACCTTGACGTACTTTTCAATACGCGACATGAGATTGTCAATGGTGTCATCCTCCATTTTGGTGAGAGACTGGTGCAATATGGAAATCATGGGTAAGTCGGTCTTGAAAGATGCCACGACAACCTGATCTGAGAAGACTTCCACTTTATTGACTTCCCAATAACGCTTGGTGTACTCGTGTATAGTCTCATGGTATTTCTTCCTTGTTGTGAGCAATGAGTCCATCCTCTTCAGGTATGAGATATTGGTTATGAAGTGAGCAGTGAAGGCCTCGACGAGGAGATTGAAGCTCTTAATGGATCTATGAGGAAGCCTCTCAAACCAATTACGGGCAACATCGCCCAATATGGAAGGGAAAATTTAACACATCGGAGCATCGTTGTGACTCCATAAAGTCATGGCTTACCCGTACTATCGAACATGATCTAAGGGTCCATTTTTTTCCATTATAGATTTTGAACCTGGTTATTGCAAACTTCTTCAGGGGTTCATCCTCCTCGATATGCCTTAATAAAGGAGTTTTAATCTAAGTAATTACATCTCTCCTCACTAGCTCTTTCATAGACTTGTCTCTTCGACATTCAGGGTGCTAGACCATTTCCCTTCGGACCAAACACTATATGGCATCCCTGTGGTGCTCGTTGTCTCGGTGACGCTTCCATTGATGTCTTTCATGTTCTAAAAACTCTTGGTTGTGCCTGATGCTCCTTTCTGGGCTACAAGTCTTGCTCACCTACGAGATAGGAGTTTGAACACAACGTTAACAATCCTGACAAAGTTCTCTCTCCATTTCTTCTAATCATCGTTGTAAATGAGAATTATCCTCAATCTGAAGGCGAATTACCTCCTCTTGCTGTTGAAGTCTTGCTTCATGTGTTGACTAGTCATGATCCTATGGCTATACTCAGAAGGCCATTGCTCTAGTCAAAACCTTGGGTTCCCATCTTGGCGAACCTCAGACCTGACCCTCGGTGGATCTAAGCCATCTCTCACATCTCCAAGTTGGGGTGCACCGTTTAGGTAGTGAGACATCGTAGCTATTCTATTGTAGGGATTCCTTTTGTAGAAAGAAAATTGATTCCCACAGACGGCGCCAATTGTGAGTGAAAATATTTACAATTAAAAAATTCTAGAAAACAATTAAAGGAAAAGGATGCGAAAGTAACACACAACACACAAATATACGTGGTTCAGCAAATTGCCTATGTCCACGGAGAGGTTAGTGTATTCTTATTAGTTTCTCTCAAGTATCAAAATTACATCCCCCTTATCCTTGGGGTATGGGTTGTATTTAAAGTTGTATAAAATCGCAGTGGTTGAATTGATCAAGGAACTCCCTTGGCTTGAGATTAGCTCATATGGTGATTCCCTGAATATCTCGTCCGAGATTTTGGATGACCGGTGTGAGCCGATTTAAATACTAACTATTTTGTAATTATCCCAAAGATAAATTCTTACATTAATCTTTGTTACTAGTAAGTTGGGCTAAGCATGCCCCAAGCATTGCTGGGCTTGGTCGGACAGACCCGGATTAGGCCAAATTATGGTTTGGCCCCCACAATTACTTATGTATTTTCATAAAAAAAAATTGACATTGTACTTCCATTTATCGATATTAAGTCGATTCTTAAAATGTTGAGTCTACTGGACTATTTTTCTCTTTGACATAAAATCCCAATTTTTAGGTAAAAACCTTTGTAAATCAATATAATTGTTTTGGTCAACTTGGCAAGTTTAAGTTGAATTAAAGAGTTCAATTTAATGAACTTGATTTTAAAACTTATGTTTAAAGTATGTAAAAGTGTTGTGAGTGTTTTCCTTGTTGTTTTATTGCTTGTCGTACTCATTGATCTTGAACATGATATTTTTTATAGTTTAAATTTCATCCTTGACGTTCTTTAGTTGCAAAAGGGCACTTGACTTTCCTTGTAATGAAACTCATCACGGTTTGAGTATAATGTAATGACCTCAAGAATATTAGAGTGAAGATAGTGAATTTTGTATTTTATCAATTGAATTGTTATCATCAAAAGATATTTATTTATTATTTTTAAGTCTCGTAGATTCACAAGATCTATTATTCGATGCATATCACAAAAATATTCCTTCATCGCTTTGGGAATTAAACTTAACAAAATAATCTTTATCCCATGTGATGTAACAAGGACTTCTAAAGGCTCCGAACAATTTTTGATCAGGTTTTTTATGATCCACAACACATAACATGTCATATTTGTACCAGGATGATGATATAATGTATTCATCATATGGCATGTTGTACTTATGGTCTCAACACAAAATGCCAATGGTACATTCCTTGATCGAAGCATGGATTAGTCCTTATTTTAAAT
The DNA here is from genome assembly GCA_949130495.1 of Sambucus nigra. NCBI lineage: Eukaryota > Viridiplantae > Streptophyta > Magnoliopsida > Dipsacales > Adoxaceae > Sambucus > Sambucus nigra. The sequence goes on along the minus strand of OX422211.1, from coordinate 467,235,125 downwards.
CATTATATTCTTCCCCTTAATGCTTTCGATTTGTTGAGGTGTAGTAATAAAAAAAAATTGGCTTGATGCCTTACTCATCCCAATACTTTTCCAGTCTTTGAATTTGAATTTGTACTATTGTCACTACTCCTTCGAATGATTCTACAATCATGACGATTTTGGGGGAATCGGGATTGAGTCTCGACAAACTTGGATGACTCAAATATCTCCCTAAGGAACCCCGCAAGGTAATATTTAGCAAATTCATCTGACATCACAATAATTTACTTCTCACCACTTATACCTTCCATACGCATAATCTCAATGAGATTTATATTGATCAACATGAGGACACAAGAGGTAGTAATAATATTAAGATTTATGCGTGAAATTTTTGGTATGCTTTGAAAAACAGCCTTAATACTAAAATCTTTGTTTACAAGATTAATAACAAACAGTTATAAGTTAAATAAACTACGAATAAACTTTTGGGGCAAAACTCATTTCTAAAAACACAAGATGTGTTGTAAAATCTTTTTCTGAAGATATGGATTAAATTCGATAGTTGATTACCTTCTGTTTAATTTTTAATAAACATCTACTAATGTTACCATGCAGTCCTAAATCACAACAATAGTTAAGAACATTCAAAGAAATAGACACGGGAATTTTAACGTGGTAAAACCCTTAACCAAGGGAAGCATCCACGTTTCCCTCTACGGCAAAAAATGAAAATTCACTAGAATAAAAATCAAGTTACAACACTTAAGCAAACCACAAAGATCCTAACCTAAGTTCAGAATGTACCTACACGAGATTCTCCACTCCAAAGGTATTCTGACTTGGAACTTGATTTATTCTTGCTACTTCTTTGTCTTTTCCTTGATCTCCTTCTCTTTGAATTCTGATTCTAGCAACTCTTTTAAATACAAGATTCTCAAACAGAACCAAAGTGTCTAAGTGTTCGTGTTAGATAGTATTTGTGATGTGCTACTACATGCCAACATGCTACTCACCCTCTCAAGATTTATACAAACTTTCCTAATATATTACAATAGTTCTAAAATGAAAGTTATTTCTGAAACTTGATTTTTCAAGCCAAGACTTCTTGATCTTTTATTTAACCACAGATCTCAAGGATACCTTGCTCAGAAGACGGTTCAAGGTCTTAAACAATTTCAGGGTATGAAAATATTTTTGAAATTGTAAACCTCCAATTGAGATCCAAACTGGACTAGAAGTCTACTTTAACAAAAAAGATTCAGACTTAACATGCATAGACTGGTTCAACAAGTTTTCATATAAAACATATTTTCAGATCTGTACGCCTTAAAACTTTAGCACGAGTTCTTTTGTGTTCCTTTTATTTTTATACACTAATATTTCATAAAATATGAAATAAAAATTAGAAACACATAACTCACTAGATCTGAAAAATTATTTTTCAAACTAAAAGTTTTTATTTCAAAAACTCGTTGAAACAGAATAGATCTAAAATATCAGATCTAAAAAGAGAAACAGAAAATAAACGTGAGATGCTCTCTTTTAGAAAAACTCGATTACAACAATGAAACTTAAGTCTTTCTTAGAGATGAGTTCTGAGAGAATCAAAGATTTTGATGAGGTCTTCAAAAACACAACACCAGGAACACAGAAACCCTAAATGGATCTAACTCTCGAAAATGGGTTTTCTAGTATTTGGAATTGTTTAGGTTTTGTGTTTAGTTTGGGAGAAACACTATGGGGGTTGAACTACGAAGAAAACTTAGGGTTTCTTCTTCTATTCTCTATATTATTCTTTCCATCTCTTTCTTCTTTCTCTATCTTCTCTCTACTCTCTTTTTTCTCTCAGAAACAACGAAATGGAAAAAGTCTCTAACTGCGGAGCCTGAGGTCCTTTTTATACTAAGCATAGAAGGATCAATAACATCATCCTCTATCCTATGGCTGAGATTGAGTCTAGATGAGTTGACTTAAATCCAAAGGTTTAACACAGGCGGTGGGTTAAATGAACACTGATTGGTTAAGGTTGGGTTCACACAGATTGAGTTAAATCGCATGCAGTACGTTGATTAAAATGATCCAAGGGCTGAGGATGTGTACGCAATATGTGTTTAACATAAAACACAAATCCAACCGATATGGAACCAACACGTGTACGCACCAGATATAAACAAAAATGTGTGTTGAAAATAATTACACAGCACACCTCCAATTCTCTAGCGCTTTCGAATTCTACCCAGGCAAACAATCATCATAGAAAACAAGTTTCTCAAATTCAATATACACCCAGAACACTTTTAAAAACATATTTTAATTAATTCAAAAATTCATTTGAAAATTGTTTAAAATTATATAAAATGATTTTAATTGAATTAAATTGATTTTAAAAGATTTGAAGTATTGAAAAACCATTAAAACAAATAGGTGGTATGTATGATGCAGTGCAAGTGTCCTATTTGTGATTTTAGGGTTAGAATTAACTTTCCTTTGAAGGTTTTCTTATACTAGATTTCTTCATGGAGCTTGTACCTTTGAGGAGATGGAGTTCTCAAGAAAATCTAATCTATTTTGTCTAGATATCCAAACTAGTTGGAACTCCTATATATGCAGACTCAAGTAAGTCAATATATAGTGTGTTCTCATGCTTACCCTTCTAATATGTACCACACGCATTCGAGGAATGATTTAGCTGTTATGGTAAACCACGAACTAGTTTTTTCTTGACAAGTTAGTCAACTTCTTTATGTTTTACGCAATCTATTCATTAATAATAAAGGTTAACGAGGGTTACCTTATAATTATAAAAAATTAATGAAGATATATGTACATGACCATAACAATTGTCGAGAATCTTTACACCACGAAGTAACATCTACCTTTTCTAATCAAACACAATAGAATGTTTTTTAAACAAGTTTACCATAAGATTTTTATCACACAATTAACTTATTCTATTTATATTAGCTTTGATAACCTTCACGTATAACACATTTTCTAGTTTAGGAAACCTATGAATCTCTATGGTCCCCTTACCCATAATGCTAGATTGACTCCCATTTCCAAAACTGACCTTCTTATCCTTGTGATCCTTAGGGTTGGAAAATAGATACTTTTCATCAATCATGTGTCTCGATCAACCATTGTCAAAGTACCATTGGATGTATAATTTACCTTTAGGACAATGCAGATGATAAAATTCTTCTTCTTATATTCCTCTTCATCTCGAGAACACTCGTGTTTAGACTTTACATTGCCATTACGAACCTTCCCTCTGACAAGGGGAATGAAGGACCCAGCTCATCATTAACAATGACGGACACAATGATGGTGCATTGAACTTAAGACTCATTACTGTCAAAGTTTGAGTTTCTTTTACGAAAATAGGATTTTAACCATTTCTTATCATTGACTTTGTTACTTAGTCAATCGGGACACTTAGAATAGTGATGCCCAAAACCTTGGAATTCAAAGCACTTTCCCCTGTCCTCATCATCAACCAAAGATTAGTTATGTCTGCTAGAAGAATATTTGGACTTATTAGTTTTAGCCTTCTGAATTTTTTCATTTTAGATCTAAATTTTTAATGGGATTAGATTTAAGAAAAATATTTAATTATTTGGCTAATAGGGTTAACTCAACCTCATTATCATTAGAACCGTCATCCAAAATGGAGGGATCACTCTTCAGTGCCTTAAGCACCATGTTATTCTCTTTCTTAGGTAACGGGGAATTCTGCAACTAAATAGTTTGTCGATATCTTATAACCCCATGAAACTTCATCCCGTCGGTGTTTCCCAAAATGTTTAAGGTGGTAACATAAGCAATGAACCTTAGTGGAAAAGGTATCAAAATCTTCCTTGCTATCCTTGACTCATGAATATGGAATGTTCATGCAATATGCAATGTTCATGAATACATAATATTCGTGTAATATTGAATGTTCGTGCAATATTTATTAAGAAATAAACTAATGAATCAAATCATTGGTTATGAGTATGGAATGTTCATGCAATATTTATTTTCACTTGTCGTCTATCCCATCTTATAATAGGAAAATTAGATTAGATGTTAAAGGTTAAAAGGCATACTTAATATAAATTTGAATGAATTTAATATTTTTTATGAACCTAGAACACACATTGAATGTTATTAAATTTTAGGGTCGTTCATTTGACAAACTCCATGATGCTTATGAAAACAATGGCTATTAATTTCATGCATGCTTCAATGTAATGATTGAATAATGCGGTTATGACTCTCAGATGCAATATTTCACTATTATCTTAAATATAATAAGTTGAAAAGCTTTTAATGCTTATACATATGCTCCAACAAAGACTTAGTATCCAAAATACAGTCAAAGGAGAAACAACGACGACAATAAAACATACAAAACCTAAAGAGTCCGACAACTATTTAAGCAAGTAAAGGAAAAAATAAAGATAAAAACCCTTGAAAACTGAGTAAGCTATAAAGATATATGTGAAAGCGTACCAATTGAAACCGAGGGACTGATTTAGGTTAAGAAAGAAAAACCAAATGAGGTTTTCAAAAATTTAGAACTAGGAACCAAAATGATGTCCTTAGAACAGAGTTGGAGAGAGGAAAATATAGCTATAGCATATTTCTCCTTTGTCACCTTTATAGGGGAAAGAGATTAAAAATGAGTACAAATTTGTTGAACTTACTCAAATGGGAGTAACATGATCTTTTAATGAGATTGGTTGAATCAAGAATGACTCAATAATGGACCCCATGATTTTAATGAGATGTCCATATTTAACCAATCACATTAAAGCGGAAACCTTGTTTTGAATGTGTGCAAATGATAAGAGATGTTTGGAGAGAAATAGTTTCCAATTACAAAAATGCAAAAGTCCCCGTAAAATACTTGATATGTCATGAAGTAAAAGGTAAAATTTGAGAAATGATAAAATGGTGTTAAAAAGTTTAGATAAATCTAAGAAGTCCCTCAAAACGTACATAATATATATATATATACTAGGGTATGCCCGTGCCTGAAGGCACGCTGATAATCGCAAAATGTTCAAAATACGTAATTACAAAAAGGCAAATATTTCGTTCCCCCACAAAACAAAATGTAATTTAAAAAAAATGACCTTAATCCTTAAAGGTGTGCCCGTGCCAATGGAATGGTGATAAATTTGCTCCCGAATATTTATGGCTATAGCACAGTTATAACCGTGTCGATGGCATGGTTATACATTTTCTCCCGAGTATTTGGGATTATATAACACTCACACTCCTATGTATGGTATTTTACACTTTAAGAAATACCTAAAAATACTAATTCAATTTCATCTCATTTAATAACGATGCACGGGTAAGCGTATGTGTAGGGGGTTGAAATATGTATAGGGGTGAAATGTTCTTTTAACAAAATAGTTGAAATGTTTTTAAAAGAAAAAATAGTTGAATTTTTTTTATAACAACACTTATTAAATGTTTTTAAAAGAAAAAACAGTTGAAATGTTTTTTTAACCGAAACAGATATAAAAAAAATTGTGATGAAAACACGACTATTTTTTCAAAAGGTTTATTTCTTAAAAATGGCGTTGTAATAATATTACTCTTATTTTTTCAAGTAAAAATAAGATTACTATTTTTTAAAATAGTAGTAAGATTACTATTATTTTTCTAAATACTATTAAAATTAATATTTTTTTCTAAATAGTAATAAGATTACTATTATTTTTCTAAATATTAATAAGATTAATCTTAATATAACAATAAGATTATTTTTTAAATGGTTTTTCAATTAAAAAAAAATAGATAACATTTTTTTAAGCAATTGATAACATTTTTGTAAAAAGATTATTTTTTAAATAGTAAATAGTGGTCCGCCCCAACGGTATGAAAAAAAATACGACTACATGAAACGTTGCGTTTTATTTGGGTGGTGATCGTGCTACTTAGAAGATAAAAGATTCATAAAAAAAGGTCTATTTTGTAAAAATAAATTTCATCACCTGCCCAACAAAACAAAATGTAATTTTAAAAAAATTGATCGTTATATCCTTTGTTTATAGGGTTATCCACCTGCTTAACAAATAGTCCAACAACATTCAAAAAGTCTAAATTCATCAAATAAACTAACATATAACATGAAATATATAATATTCATCAAATGAATTCACATTATGAAGAAAAAACAACGGACATAGTCTCATTTGTTTATTGGATTATCCACCCTGCTTTAGAAGTAACAACCAATCATACAACATTCAAAAAATCCAAATTCATCAAACAAATACTTCAACGAAATAAAATTCTTTAAAAAAATCACATATATATCAATTGAGGTTGTCCCACGTGTTCCATTCTAATGATTGTCCGTAGTTTTCAAAATGCGAACTGGTAAAAAAAAATTAGTTGATGTAATACCCCGTAATTTTAAATGACTTTTAAAATGGGTTATATTTTAAATTAATGGATTAATTGGATTTTATTATTAATTAATTCATTCGGGTTTTATCCGGACGGTGGATATTAAAATGGATGATTCTGAATATTACTTAAATATATTTAGGTAATATATGAATGTGATGTCATTGATATGGCTGTATGATATAAATTCGGTAATTTATATTTTTAGTCAGACGCGGTATGGGACGTGTCGGGACTAGTTTATTAAATTAAAAAGGAAATTTATTTTCTATCGACCTTATAGTCATTTCGACTGCGTCGTTGCGTCCGGAAGGTTTGAAATAGTCAGAAAAGTCTATTTGGATGTTAATTTTGAGTCTCGGGTCATTTGGAAATGAATAGACAACCCGAAAGGGCATTTTGGTCATTTTCTAGGGGGGATGAATAGTGATTTCGGATTTTGTCCTATTATAAGTATTGGTAGATTAAGTGTATATGGGTTATTCATCTCCTCTACACAAAGTAGAGAAGCCATCTTCCTAGAGAGAGAGAAAGGGTGCTTGGGAAGGGAAAAGCCTACTTGGGAAGGAGAAGAACAAGAACCAAGGTTCACCACCACCAACCACCACCGGAGGTTGACCGGAGAAGGGACAACCAACTGAGATATACTACACCAAAGGATCAGACCTTAAGTAAAGGCAAGTGTTTGATAATGGCAATTTAAGTTTGTATATTGTCCATGTTAGAATAGTATGAAAAGAGAAGATTATTCATGTTTGGAAGAAATAATGGAGTATTAAATGGATTTCTGGAAACTGAAATGATATAGGAATTTAACTCATGTTGTAGGATGAAAATAATCATATATATATGGAAGAAAGATCTGAAAACCATTGAAGTGTTCTTGAAGTTAATATGTTGATGATTTTCTGGAAAATGAGGAGATAAACATGCTTTTTAATCCAATCTCTTGATGATTCTAGGATGTTTAGAGTATTGGAAACCGTTCATATATGTTGATATATCATGTAGTAAAGATTATAAGTCATTTGGGATGTTTAGATGAAGGTTTAAATGATCATAAGTTGCTAAACCCGTAGTTGTTGAAATGCAGAAAAACCAGGCTGTGACCTGAGGGATCGATCGATCGACCCCTGCCTTCGATCGATCGACCTCCCCAGAATATGTAAAGTTGCTTCTTTTTAAATGTTGATTCTTATCCCAAAACTTTTGTGGATCTTTGGTGATTATTATATGGATATTATGGGACTTAAAAAATATCAGTAAACCCATGATAAGATATGAATTAATTTGATTTGAATTCAAGTGATTAAAATGATGAAAATTATATTGAATGGAATTTCGGTTGCTAGATTCATTTGTTAAATTCCAAATGGGGATGTATGAGGATTTAAGATAGGACCAGTAGGGGTGATTTAATATAACACCTGGGTATCCTTAAGTTTATAAGAGGGTTTAATCCTAAGTGAAAGAAGATGTGTTTATAAGAGATTTGAAACTATCGATTTTAACCTTAATTAAAAGGAGAACTAAACTCGTAGTAATTCGGGAGAAATGATGTTATGGACCAGTAGGATATTAGTGACTTCTTACTGAATATATGTTGAGGAAAAACCTATTTGAATCTTGTGTATTGAGTGAGGGTAGCCTTAGGGTTACAATTTGAACATCAAGGACTGAGTTTAAGCTCATTATTGATTTCGCAAGGACGGAGTGTAATACAAGAGCGTAGTGGTATGTCTCCTGGATAGAGATGGGAGTTTAGAACACATTTGTTTGAAAGAAGGTATGAGGTTATCCCGATCCCATAGTTGAAGTTGTCGGACCTCCTCGATCGACAAAGTTAAGTAGTAGTGTATTGGAGGGGTTCCTTGTTTGGATTTCGCTTTGCGAGACGCTCCGCGCATGAACCTTAACGACGTCGGGAGTGGAGAGATGTTATAGGATGCGAGGATAATTAAATTATGAAGTAAAGATATGATATTTTAATGCTACGTATGGAAAATATCTTAGGGTAGTGATATTATGTTATAGGTATGATAATACCTATTTGATTAATTGATGATTTATGTATATGACATACTTAGCTTACTTGCTATCGGTGGGAGGTTTGCGCGTGAGGTCAGTCATATCCTGATGAATCCATGGGATCTTTGATTTGTCGCTCGAGAACATAGGTCTATGAAAGACTTATCGGGGAGTTGATAAGTCCGCTAACTGTGGGTACGTAGGTATGTGCGTGACCCATGGATACGAGAACTATGTTCGACTCCAATTTGTTTGTTGTTGTTTGTGGTTCGTGGAATCGTACCGAACGTTTAGTCCCCTATTCGGCGACCTGCGATGATGGGACATGATAGCAGAGTAATGCATTGCACCGCAGCTGTGACTCGGGGTGCCGTATTATATATGAATATATATATATATAATGGATTAAATGATTGAATGGATATTTATTATGGTTAAATCTATCTACGGTGATAATTGTAGATAACGGTGAATAGAGAAAGATAATTGAATTAAGTTAATGAATGTTTATTGAAAAACTTAATTCATATTAGTGAGAAATGATTCATGTTAATGAGAAACGATGAGAAATGTAAATGAACAATAATGTGACGTATGGTATGGGACATACGGGGATTATGATATGGGAATGGAATTATAATATGGAGACTAGAAAAGAGGAACCATTAACTAGGAGATTAATAGGAAACGTTAAGTGTGCACTCTAGTTGAGAGGTGAGAATAGCAAGTGAGAGTTCGATCTAACATGTACATAATAAGTGCTTTATTGCACTTGTTAAATACTTGTTGTTTTAAAAATCATCTACACATTCGGGCTCTGACCCGTTTTCTTGCATATTTTCTCTTCTATTGTATTTCTATATCAGGTGTCCAGCAACAGGGACGCCGACCTTAGCGGGTTATGTTAAACTATGGAGCTATGGAGTTTTTGCTTAGACGCTGTTCATCTTTTGATTCACAGTATTCTTAGTTAGGGCATGTCACCCAAAGGATTCAATTATCTTTTCTATCAAGGTCAAATACTATTGTATTCGGGTCTTTTTAATACAGTTGTTATTGATAGGATTACTGTAATGGATTAATATTATTTGGGAATGTTTATTCCAATTGCATTTAAATTCTTTTGTGTTATTTATTGGGTTATCAGTGTTGTAGAATAAAATGTGTTGTGTTATTCTTAAACTAAAAATGGTTTTGTTGAAATTTAAATTTGGAAAGTTTTTAACACCAGCTTAATTGGGTATTGGGTGAGTTGTAAATGTTTTCGACAGTGATGCTAAGAATGAGCCAACTGTATATTCTGTTTTAATTTGGTATGGGACTGGCCACCCGGTATTTAATTAGGCGGGGTGTTACAAGTGGTATCAGAGCATCAGGTTCTAGTGTCCTTTAGGATCTGTACGGCTTATTGTGTCTTCAGCTTAGCGTTCTTTGATGTAGAACCCTATGAGTAGGATTATTGCTTTTCTATTTACGCCTACAAACTTCAGCTATTTTGAGATATCAAATACTGATAGTGTTCTCTCGTTTCAGATGCCTCCTCGACGTGCACCTCAACCCGCCCCAGCTCAGGGTACGATGACTGCGGCCGAAGTTGCTGCAATTGTCGCTCAGGCAGTCAATGCTGCTGTAGCTACTGTTCAGCAGGCTCCTGCACCGGCACCGATTATGCCACCCGCGCAAGGGCAAGTGTTTCCTACTGCATAGGAATGAGCGAGGGATGCCTTTCAGAAAGCGCACCCACCTGAGTTTCAGGGAGGATCAGATGTTGTGACTGCTAGCCAATGGAAGAAAGATATCCAATGGCACTTGAGAATGATTGAATGCACTGAGGTTCAACGTCAAATACTAGCCACATTCAAGCTAGTAGGGGCAGCTTTGCAATGGTGGGAAGCTACGACCACTATGGAGGAGAGGGACACAATGACTATCCAAGACTTTTGGATACGGTTTGATGGGAAGTATTTTCCTTCCGCCATCCAGATAGAGATGAGGCAGAAGCTACTTGATTTGAAACAGGGAGAGAAAACTATGGCGGAATATGAGGAAGAATTTACGAGATTAACTAATTTGGTACCAGCTGAAGTACCTACTGAGGAGAGGAGAGTCCTAATGTTCACTGATGGGTTGAGCTATAAAATTCGCCAACATTTATTGGGAAATTCTTCACTACGTACGTATGCAGATGTTCTTAATGTTGCAATGCTCCACTGCCAGGATAACCGCTTTCATAATCAGGGTGTCAAGCGGGGGTTTGGGTCAGGCCTGCAAGGCAAGACTACTGGGGGCAGTTCTAGTGGGACTCAGCCAGGGCAGAGTCATCAGCGTCAGAGTGAGCAGGGTTCCCAGACAGGGGACTATGCTAAGCGTTTGCGATCTGAAGATTCTCGATTTGAGGATAGAGGTATTGGGCAAGGACAACAGGGCCATCAAGGCCAAAGACAGGCTCATCAGGGCCAAGGGAAGGAGGTAATGGCCAGCAGGTTCGGGGTCAACAGGGGCAAGGTGGTGGAAAGTTTGCGGGAAAATGTTTCGTGTGTGGCAAGTATGGCCATAAACGTCAAGATTGTCCTGAGAAAGACAAATTCCCTCAGCAACAACATGCTCGACAGGAGCCACAGGTACCAGTGTTTCCACCAGCTTCTCTTCCATCTCCAGCTCCGGTTCTAGCACTACCTCCCATTCTAGCAGCACCCGCGCAGCAGGGTCAGTACGGGCATGTATATAACGTTTATCGGGCAGTGAATCAACAACCACCACCCTCGAATGAGGGTATGTTTTCTATTTAAGAGATTATGAAGCGTATATTAATTTTTGTTACGATTAATATTGTGTGGGCTAAAGGGTTGCTAAACTTAGCCTATAGCACTGTTATTTACGTAGACTCACTGAGGGGTGTGGGACACCTTTATATTTCATGTTATCACGTGGGTTTGATTTTTATCATGGGATTACTTATCTTGGGCATGTCCGAGCATAATGTGACTATCGGCATGCATTGACTTGTGGTATACGAGAGCGTATGTACTACTACTACCAGCATCTTGTCTTCTATAAGAGAGTAGATGTGTAGACTCTATTTGAAATCAATAAAACTTAAATTTTTTTAATCGATAAACCAAATTTTTATATACTATTGACTAAGGACCTTAGGAGTTTCGATGACCGACTACTTTAGGAAGTAGTGTATTGAGGTGGTTCCTTGTTTGGATTTCGCTTGCGAGACACCCCACGCATGAAACAATAACCGTTGGGAGTCGAAATAAGTTAGGTCTTTGGAATATGAGTTTATAACCTTTGCAAAAATTTTAATTTTGAAAGCGGTACGAGAGGGTGTATGGGCGCCCTGGATGATTGGATTGTAGTAGTTTTCATTATTGTAAAAAGGTAAGTAGTTGGAACTTCAGGATTTATTTGTTCAATGTGTGAGGCTCAGTTTCCCAAAGTTTGTCATAAGGAAGGTATAGGGAAGACTAGGTAAAGTCTAAATTTGATTCAGTTGAAACTATATGGTGAGGCTTGGCGTATAACATCGATAGGGATTTTGTTAATGTACTGTATGGGCGGTACATCTTGGATTTCTTGCGATGTGAGATTTATACTCGGAGTTGACCTTACCGGTATGACTTATATTCCTGAATTCCGGGATGAAATTCTGTTATAAGGGGGGAAGTATGTAATACCCCGTAATTTTAAATAACTTTTAAAATGGGTTATATTTTAAATTAATGGATTAATTGGATTTTATTATTAATTAATTCATTCGGGTTTTATCCGGACGGTGGATATTAAAATGGATGATTCTGAATATTACTTAAAGATATTTAGGTAATATATGAATGTGATGTCATTGATATGACTATATGATATAAATTCGGTAATTTATATTTTTAGTCAGACGCGGTATGGGACGTGTCGGGACTAGTTTATTAAATTAAAAAGGAAATTTAGTTTCTATCGACCTTATAGTCATTTCGACTGCGTCGTTGCATCCGGAAGGTTCGAAATAGTCAGAAAAGTCTATTTGGATGTTAATTTTGAGTCTCGGGTCATTTGGAAATGAATAGACAACCCGAAAGGGCATTTTGGTCATTTTCTAGGGGGGATGAATAGTGATTTCGGATTTTGTCCTATTATAAGTATTGGTAGATTAAGTGTATGTGGGTTATTCATCTCCTCTACACAAAGTAGAGAAGCCATCTTCCTAGAGAGAGAGAAAGGGTGCTTGGGAAGGGAAAAGCCTACTTGGGAAGGAGAAGAACAAGAACCAAGGTTCACCACCACCAACCACCACCGGAGGTTGACCGGAGAAGGGACAACCAACTGAGATATACTACACCAAAGGATCAGACCTTAAGTAAAGGCAAGTGTTTGATAATGGCAATTTAAGTTTGTATATTGTCCATGTTAGAATAGTATGAAAAGAGAAGATTATTCATGTTTGGAAGAAATAATGGAGTATTAAATGGATTTCTGGAAACTGAAATGATATAGGAATTTAACTCATGTTGTAGGATGAAAATAATCATATATATATGGAAGAAAGATCTGAAAACCATTGAAGTGTTCTTGAAGTTAATATGTTGATGATTTTCTGGAAAATGAGGAGATAAACATGCTTTTTAATCCAATCCCTTGATGATTCTAGGATGTTTAGAGTATTGGAAACCGTTCATATATGTTGATATATCATGTAGTAAAGATTATAAGTCATTTGGGATGTTTAGATGAAGGTTTAAATGATCATAAGTTGCTAAACCCGTAGTTGCTGAAATGCAGAAAAACCAGGCTGTGACCTGAGGGATCGATCGATCGACCCCTGCCTTCGATCGATCGACCTCCCCAGAATATGTAAAGTTGCTTCTTTTTAAATGTTGATTCTTATCCCAAAACTTTTGTGGATCTTTGGTGATTATTATATGGATATTATGGGACTTAAAAAATATCAGTAAACCCATGATAAGATTTGAATTAATTTGATTTGAATTCAAGTGATTAAAATGATGAAAATTATATTGAATGGAATTTTGGTTGCTAGATTCATTTGTTAAATTCCAAATGAGGATGTATGAGGATTTAAGATAGGACCAGTAGGGGTGATTTAATATAACACCTGGGTATCCTTAAGTTTATAAGAGGGTTTAATCCTAAGTGAAAGAAGATGTGTTTATAAGAGATTTGAAACTATCGATTTTAACCTTAATTAAAAGGAGAACTAAACTCGTAGTAATTCGGGAGAAATGATGTTATGGACCAGTAGGATATCAGTGACTTCTTACTGAATATATGTTGAGGAAAAACCTATTTGAATCTTGTGTATTGAGTGAGGGTAGCCTTAGGGTTACAATTTGAACATCAAGGACTGAGTTTAAGCTCATTATTTATTTCGCAAGGACGGAGTGTAATACAAGAGCGTAGTGGTATGTCTCCTGGATAGAGATGGGAGTTTAGAACACATTTGTTTGAAAGAAGGTATGAGGTTATCCCGATCCCATAGTTGAAGTTGTCGGACCTCCTCGATCGACAAAGTTAAGTAGTAGTGTATTGGAGGGGTTCCTTGTTTGGATTTCGCTTTGCGAGACGCTCCGCGCATGAACCTTAACGACGTCGGGAGTGGAGAGATGTTATAGGATGCGAGGATAATTAAATTATGAAGTAAAGATATGATATTTTAATGCTATGTATGGAAAATATCTTAGGGTAGTGATATTATGTTATAGGTATGATAATACCTATTTGATTGATTGATGATTTATGTATATGACATACTTAGCTTACTTGCTATCGGTGGGAGGTTTGCGCGTGAGGGCAGTCATATCCTGATGAATCCATGGGATCTTTGATTTGTCGCTCGAGAACATAGGTCTATGAAAGACTTATCGGGGAGTTGATAAGTCCGCTGACTGTGGGTACGTAGGTATGTGCGTGACCCATGGATACGAGAACTATGTTCGCCTCTAATTTGTTTGTTGTTGTTTGTGGTTCGTGGAATCTTACCGAACGTTTAGTCCCCTATTCGGCGACCTGCGATGATGGGCCATGATAGCAGAGTAATGCATTGCACCGCAGCTGTGACTCGGGGTGCCGTATTATATATGAATATATATATAATGGATTAAATGATTGAATGGATATTTATTATGGTTAAATCTATCTATGGTGATAATTGTAGATAACGGTGAATAGAGAAAGATAATTGAATTAAGTTAATGAATGTTTATTGAAAAACTTAATTCATATTAATGAGAAATGATTCATGTTAATGAGAAACGATGAGAAATGTAAATGAACAATAATGTGACGTATGGTATGGGACATACGGGGATTATGATATGGGAATGGAATTATAATATGGAGACTAGAAAAGAGGAACCATTAACTAGGAGATTAATAGGAAACGTTAAGTGTGCACTCTAGTTGAGAGGTGAGAATAGCAAGTGAGAGTTCGATCTAACATGTACATAATAAATGTTTTATTGCACTTGTTAAATACTTACTGCTTTAAAAATCATCTACACATTCGGGCTCTGACCCGTTTTCTTGCATATTTTCTCTTCTATTGTATTTCTATATCAGGTGTCCAGCAACAGGGACGCCAACCTTAGCGGATTATGTTAAACTATGGAGCTATGGAGTTTTTGCTTAGACGCCGTTCATCTTTTGATTCACAGTATTCTTAGTTAGGGCATGTCGCCCAAAGGATTCAGTTATCTTTTCTATCAAGGTCAAATACTATTGTATTTGGGTCTTTTTAATACAGTTGTTATTGATGGGATTACTATAATGGATTAATATTATTTGGGAATGTTTATTCCAATTGCATTTAAATTCTTTTGTGTTATTTATTGGGTTATCAGTGTTGTAGAATAAAATGTGTTGTGTTATTCTTAAACTAAAAATGGTTTTGTTGAAATTTAAATTTGGAAAGTTTTTAACACCAGCTTAATTGGGTATTGGGTGAGTTGTAAATGTTTTCGACAGTGATGCTAAGAATGAGCCAACTGTATATTCTGTTTTAATTTGGTATGGGACTGGCCACCCAGTATTTAATTAGGCGGGGTGTTACAGTTAGTCAATTGAAATAGCCTTTGATAATGTCACGATTACGATACAAATCTCAAGACGTGATTATATGGACCAATATGACTCTGACTTCGATAGTGTTTAAATTTATCAAATTATTAATGCATTCTAGTGTTTAAGTATTAACCACATAACTTGACATATAGTTATCTACTTTTAATTTAGTATTAACTAAATGCGAGAGTAGATTCTGAATAATAAGGTGTAGGCCAACACACCCAAAAACAGTAATTAAAAAAAAAGCAAAAATATAATTCAAAAATGAAAACACTAATTAAAATACAAACATATGGACTTGTTAAAAAATAAACTAATGAGATTGGTTGACATTTTGTGGATGTGGATCCGCGTTGGTGGCTTTATTAAAAAATAGGGACTAAAATTATAAATGAAATGTTTTTGTCCTATTGTCAGAATAAATACTACAATAGACCCTAAATTTACAAAGTCCTTTTAAAAAATTAGTTTCTTTAGTATTATTGAATAGCTAAATATGTAATTTGTTTTTAAAAATATGATTTTAATCTTCATACATTCACGATTTGTAATTAAACCGTAATAGATTATTTAAATAAAAATAAGTATACATGTAGCTTATATTTAATCAATCAATTAATTTCAAATTTATTATAATTCCAATGCTAATATTTTATTTAAATAAGAGTAATGCTTACAAAAAAAAACGCTCAAAACATATACACAAACAGTTGTCATTTTTTTTAAATATATCTTCTATAGTTTGGATCATCTCGAGGACAAAAAGAACAAAAGCAGCAATGACTGATATAATGGACCATTTACTGCTAAAATAACTGTGCGTCACCGACAATACACACGCTCTATGGCTGGGCTAGTAAAGAAGCACAATAGTTTTGGGCCTTCCTCCATTGCTCCCCAAAGTAGAACCGTCCGAGGACATAACCCCTCTCACTGTTGACTTTTCCTCTTCCCCGTCGCCATCACTTTTCTATACCGAACCCTGGTGAGAGCTTTGCGCCGGTGAGAGCGGGGCTGATTACCAACCCCTGGTGGTTTTGAACGGAGATGGTCTCCCCACGCCTTCAACACCCTTCCTCTTTGACAATGTGGTGTTCGACTCGGGACCACCATTTTGGGGCATGGCTGAACCGTGTGTTGCTCATCATCGGGGCCGGTTTCCGGCATATGAAGAAAAGGTATGAAAATGCTTGGTGACTTGGAATGGAGTGTGAGTGTGGTTGGGGTTTAGATTGATGGTGACCATTTTGGTCCTTGTCATATAAGTCGTTCCTGGTGCCCATTTTTATGCTTAGTGTTATTGGATTTCTGGTGACCATTTTAGTCCTTGTCTACTGGTCGTTGGGTTGTTCCGGTAATGGCATTTTCTCTCTAGGTGGTGTGGCGATTTGGTTCGACTGCGTCGGAACATGCTCAAAATAATACAGGGCATTACATATATTAATATATTAATGTTACCTTAAATATGAGAGATCTTTAGAATGCTTAGAATGTCTTTATGTCTTTGATCCGTCGATTGGCAACCAACTGTTAAAGAGTTGCAGTATAAAACAAATATTTGTTAGAACTTACTTTAGGGTTTTAAAAACCCCAATCTCGTTGAACAGATATTACCTGGTCAATGTGTGGCGGAAGTAGTGCGCGACAGCGGTGTTGAGATGTTGTTAAAGTGAGAGGGGATGGAGAGCAAGGGAAGATGACTGAGAGGTGGGTCTGGAACGGATGTCCATTTATGAAAAGGGATACATACTTACTCCTTATGAGAGAGACATCAAAATGGCTTAAATACAATTTTATCCTCCTTTTTGAATTTTGAAAAAAAGGGGGAAATAAATTAGAGTGTGTCAAAAGAGGGGGAAATCAAAATTTTCAAGGGTAAAATGGGTATTGCAAAAAAAAATACATGTGACATCATCAACTAAGCTATATATATATATATACATCTATCTCGTACAAGGCTAACTCGAGTAAAAAGATAATTTTAGGCTGGGACAGGATTCAAACATATTTTCGTAGACTCATTGTTGTATTGTGTCTACATTGATTGGTATTTCGAGTTTACTGATTATAATTTAAAACACCAATCAGTGCACACAAGGCACGATAATTTGTCGACAAAAATGTTTTCGAATCATTCGTCATCCTAAAATTACTATAAGCAAAAAGAAGAGAGATGGGGTGGGTGGTAGATAAACATCAAGTTATCTCATAAAGACAATCAAGCTCGAGATGAGATGCAAGTTGTTAATGGGACGAAACACATCCAGGATTATTTATTTTTTTCTAGAAAATGCATTTTTCATATTAAAAAAGATAATTTGTTCCATAAAACATCAACTTTTGATGTGTTTATCTAAATTTTTCATGCATTTTTTTTATTCAAGTTCACCCAAATACAACCTGGTAATGAACATCTTGAATATTTTCTGGGGTGGGTTTGGGTTCGGGGGAGTTAAAATAAAAGTTCGGTCCAAATTTTTCGACCCATTTCCTCAAATCAATTCCAGACCTGAGGATGCAAGAATTGTTGTTCCAACAATTTAAATAAATGAAGAATTAAAGTAGGGAACGAAATTACCCAATTTAGGAGCTGATAAACCGAAGGCGAAGAATATAAGAAACCCGAAACAGGACAGTCCAGAAATATGGCTGAGTCGCGAACAATGTCGCTCTCTTTAAGGTGTTTCGCGACTCTGCCTCTAATTTGTGATGACAGTGTATAGCGCCGTCACCCCAGGATAAAACAACCTCGAAAATAATACGAATCAGCAACACGAATCTGATTCGCTCAACAAACACCCATTCTAAAATATATATACTGCTCAATCATGATAAATATAAATAATCTGGGAAAGATTATATATTTCTGTGTCGTTATAATTATTCAGTGGATGAATAATTATTTCTGTGTATTAAAAAAAATTCGCAGGTCAGAAGATGAGAACTGTTTGCAGAATTTTTGTGGGAGATAACTGTGTGTTAAAAAAAAACGGACGCTACAACCTCTTTTATGGGGCAACAAAAGAGACGTTGGTAAACAAACGTGGAGAGAAAAATATGGATAGTAGTGGGCATCTTGGTTGAAGAAATCAACTCAGAATAAAACACGTTTTAATTTTTCGGAATTAAAAAGCTTTAAAAAATAATTTTTAAAGCCCAAAAAACAGTTTTGTATTTGTCTAAAAAATTATTTCTTAATGAGCTCAAGACCCGGACCCGGGCCGGACGGAGTGCGGCGCGTGTGTGACTTGACCTAATAAGTCCCCCACCCATACACACAAAACATTTAATACCCAAAGGACTTATCCTTTAGACTCATAAAAAAGATATATTAACACATCCCATTTTCCCTTACCCACCGATGTGGGACAAACTTATACGGGCATTTTCTTTCTTCAAATGGTCTAAAGGCAAAACAAAAGCTTTTGATTCCAAAGCTTTGCATTGACAGCTGGCTACCTGGGCTGTTTCCAACTAGAATTAAACCTCAGAAGTTTATACAAGTTTTTCTTTCCCTCTCTGTATTGTAATATTTTCATTTTGATTATAACTTGACCATTCTGATTATAACATACAGAACTTGATTTCCAATGTTGATCCCTTTTCCGTCATATTAAAATTTGATTTCTTTTCGATGTGAAATTCGGAACTGATTGTGTTATCAGTGTCTCAACTAATACTTTGAGGCCTCTCAAATTTGTGAGAATAGATACATTTAATCTGACTTTGTCCGCCCTATCGCTGTCTGTTTCGTATTGTCTTGTATTTGTTATTCAATAACGTAATCCATAGATTAAGTAACCAATATAATAATGATGAAGTTATGTTAACGTTTTCATAATGCAGATAGAACACACAACAATATTGTTATAAAATTAATATTTAAAATTATTTAATATACAATTATATTTTTATCACCCTCACTTTTAAAAAATTCAATTTTTATTTTTATAAAAATTCTACTTATTTAATTGTTTTTAATTAAAATTATTTATTTTTGTAAGAGAAGGACTTGTTAGTATTTTCATTATATCTCTAGGACACTTAACAAATTTGTTATAAAATTAATCCCTAATATTATTAAACAGAAAAAATTTCATTTTGTCATCTTAAAATACAATAGTTTTATACTTTTTTTGGCTTTAGTCTCATCTCCTAAGATTTATTAGTCTCTCATCCCATGTATTTTTAAATTTGTAGTAAGTCTCATAACCACTTAAAACTACCTATAACTAATCTTGTAATCGTCCATCTTACTTTTTGGAGAGAATGATATTTGTCCCATAGTGATTACAATAGGATCAACAACTAAAAAATAAAGACATGGGTGTCGCTACAAATAAACCTTAAAAAATTGGACTAAACACTTAAGCTCCCATATCTTTATAATAATCAAATTTTTATATATAAAAATAGACCATATTTACTTGTCCTCAATTAAAAATTTTACTTAAAAAAAAAATTATTATTTAAAAAAAAAATACAAATTTAACTCTGAAATTTGGGATGATTTTCCATTTTGTTAACATTGAATTTTGAAAATCAATTCATTTAGAGCCGCCATTACATTTGTCATTGAGTATTGTAAGAAATATGCTTACTCAATATTTTATGTGGCAAAAACATTATGCGGTTCAATAAGAGCTCGATATGTATTACCTCTTAAATAATAAATTTTAAAAATAAAAGAAAATTCAATTAACTAAAAATGAAATCCGATCCCGCCCTCGCCACACCTCCCTCTCCCACCAACGTTCCCCCCCCCCACCTCGACCGACTCTCGCACATTTTGTCAACATCGATTTTTTCTCGCTCTCTCACAATCTCTCTCTCTCTCTCTCTCTCTCTCTCTCTCTCTATATATATATATATATATATATATATATATATATATATATATATATATATTACGAAGAGGTTCAAACGTGAAAAAAAATAAACTTTTTAATGAACCTTAAAAAAAACACATAATAACCGATTAATTTTAATTCCTATGTTATAATTGGTCCGCGCCAGCAACAACGAAGACGCGTGTCGATTGAATATTTGTGGGTGGGGTGGGGGGCACAAATATTCCCACAAATATTCGATCGAAACGCGTCTCCGTTGCCGCTGGCGCGGACCAATTACAACATATGAATTATAATTGATTGGTTGTTATGTGTGTTTTGTTAAGGTTCATTAAAAAATTCATTCTTTTGGTTCACTTTTGAACCTCTCCCCATATATATATATATATATATATATATATATATATATATATATATAGAGAGAGAGAGAGAGAGATTCTCATGAGGACCTCAGTTTGCATATCGATGTCCGTGCCCGTGCCTAAAGGCACGATGAACACTTACAAAAAGCTGCAACGACTAAGACTTGTAATTATAGAATTTATTATAAAACGCAAAATGTGTACACGATTTAGAAAATTTGGACAGAGGTTCCTCTATTTATAGGAATATCCACCTATTTAAAAAATCAAAACTACTTAGCTATACAAATAGTCCATCTCGGACATTATATAAACCAAATCATCGATTTATGACTATAATTGAAATCAGATATGATTACACAAAAAATCATTATTAGCAACTTTACCAACAAAATGATGATAAAATAACAATAACGCAACAATAAATTTTCAATCTCATAAAAAATATAAATTGTCAATCGATCAAACAACTCATGGCACGTTTGTTATTTTCCATTATGTGATTCTTACGTCACATTTCATGCATTCTACCTTCAACCTGATTCCTTTGCCTAAGATTTGCTTGTGCCTGAAGGCACGCATATAATTTTAAAAAGTATAAAATCGTATACAATATAAATAATAAATGATTTGTCACTACACCAAAATGACAAAATTGTCACCTTTCAGCCGGCCACCCTTGTCAAAGTCATTGACCGTGACAAAAAATACGCGTTTTGTGTCACGGTCATTGACCTTGACACGACCGTGACAAAGAATTGTCACGATCCTTGACCGTGACAAGTCCGTGGCAAATTTACTTGTCACGGTCATTGACCGTGACAATTCTTTAAATAATTGTCACGATCAAGGACCTTAACACGACCGTGACAACTTCTGCAGCAAAAACCCTTACCCCTTCTTTTTTTCCTCCGCCGTTCCCTCCCTCCTTTTTTCCACATCTCTCTTTCTACGCTGTTCTCTCTCTCTCTCTCTCTCTCTCTCTCTCTCTCTCTCTCTCTCTACTTTCAAGTTTATTTCTCTCTCTCTCTTCCATTTATATATATGTTTGTGTGTATATATATATGTGTGTGTGTATATATGTGCGTGTGTGTGTGTGTGCATGTGTGGGGGGTGGGGCAGGGTGGGGGTGGGTAGGAGGGGCAGGGGGTAGGGGATATATTCACGAGTTATTTGTATATGTGTGGTATTTTTTTATCTTTATATGATGTTTATATGTTGGAAATAACTCATAAATTTGTCAATTTATTTTTGTATTTAAATTAACCCATGAATTTGTATTTTTGTATTTGAATTAACCCATGAATTTATTTTTGTATTTGAATTAACCCATGAATTTGTCAAACAAATTGACAAATTCACGAGTTATTTATTTTTGTATTGGTATATATATGGGTTCTTGAATTTTTTGCACTTTTGTTGAAACTAACTCGTGAATATATGTTTGTTAGGTGTATTTGATGTTTATATGTTGGAAATAACCCATGAATTTGTCAATTTGTTTGTGTGTGGGGGTGGGGGGGGGGGGGGGGGGAGGGGGGTAAGGCAAGTTACCATTGTAATTCTCTTAATATCATGTTTTGATGATTCTATGAGATAATATATATTGTTTCAAGGTTGTAGATAAAAACATTCACATAGTAAGATTAAATTGAATCCATCCATAGATTCTATAATTAATTGAGTAGATGAAATAGAAGGAGTACGGAATACACATTTGTTGTTGACATTGTTGTTGGATTATTTTGTTTAGTAAATGTTTGGTTGGTTAGTTTTAAAAGTTGCATGACCACTGGATTATTGTCCATATGGGGGTGGGATTTTTCAACTTTTTTTGAAAATTACGTTGTATTTCGAACAATATATATATAGTATGATAAGTAAATGAAACATACTTGAAATTAAATATAGTGCGCATAGATACTAGCCTTCTAATTCTTATGCGTACGCATTCAATAGCCCTTAGACCCGTTCGAGAGTCATTACCCCTGTAATGAGATCTCTCGAATTGTCCCGTTTGGAAAGTTTGAGACTGTATAATATTCTTATTGGCTTAAAGTTGTTACTTTTGGAGGAAGTTCTGCGGTCGTATCTTAATGTTCTCTGGGTACATACTAGATTGATAAGTGTGACTGTTATTTCAATTGATCAATTGAAATAACACTCACACCTGCCAATCTACGTCGTGTACTTGAAGAACTACGGGGATATGCTGTCAAATTTTTTTCAAATCGTAACAATGTACATGAGCTGTTAAGTATATTACAGAAAAATGCGGTCTTGAATGGGATAGGACCACTCACCCTTTAATAGGATAATTAAATTATGGGATAATTAAATAAAACATACTATAAATCTAAGTTTTGTTTACCTTTAATAGGTGTTTAATTGTGGTAGCTGTGATGGGATATCCAAAATACAAATAGTGGATGGGTGAGACTAATAGAATGGGGGATGTGTTTCGCAGAGGTGCTAACGAATTTGTGAAATATGCAAAGAGATGTCATAATGATGAAGAGTTTCCGTGTCCGTGTGCTAGGTGTAAGAATGGTAAGGTGTTTGAGTGAAAAACAGTTGAACTACATTTGTTAAGATCGGGTATGCAAGATAGTTATCGATTTTGAAGTTTTCACGGTGAATTGAAAGTTCCTTTTGTCCCCGACCAACCTTCACAACAACCTTCAACAAGTAAAATAGATGTAGAAGGGGACGACGTAGATCATAATATGTTAGAGGATTTAGTTGATGATGCGTACAGAGTTTATGAAGCAGAGGAGAATGAGATTACTGATGATGTAGAAGATTCAAGTGCTCGTGAAGATAACACGATAAAACTTGACGATGACTACCAAAGTTTAAAATTTAAGGCGACCCAACCGTTATACTCTGGCTGTGAGAAAGATCAAACAACTTTACATGCCATGGTTGGTTTGCACAGTTTGAAGACGCAGTACGGTTTGTCTGGAAATAGCGTGACGGGAATTCTGAAATGGGTGAAGGGCTTATTACCCAAGGTGAATACACTTCTAAATAGCTATCATGTTATGAAGAACAGTTTGAAAGGTTTGGGAATGAAGTATAAATCGATTCATGCTTGTGTGTATGATTGCATACTATACCGAAAGGAGTATTAAAATCTCGATCGTTGTCCGGTATGCGATGAACCTAGATATGTCCAATCTACTAGTAAGGAAGGCACAAGCTCAAAAGTGCCTCAAAAAGTATTGAAATATTTTCCCGTTGGGCCTAGATTAAAGTGATTTTTCACAGTACCATGGATTGCAGAGGCAATGACTTGGCATGCTAGGGCAGAAGTAGGGGTAATATCATGTGTCATTCTATTGATTCTACTGCCTGGCGGAGGATGAATTTTGAGTATCCCGATTTTGCTCGAGAATAACGCAACATTCGTTTGGCTATATCAACAGATGGTTTCAATCCATTTGGAAATCTAAGAACCAATCAGAGTGTATGGACAGTGATCCTATCCCCACTCAACCTCCCTCTTTCACAGTGTATGAGACCTGAATTTTTGATAATGGCTTTGTTGATATCTGGGCCAAAGGCACCAAGTGATGACATTAACGTCTACCTGGCTCCTTTGGTAGAAGAATTAAATGAGTTGTGGGAAGAGGGTGTGCAATCATTTGACTCTTTTAGAAAAGAAGAGTTTACGCTGAAAGCTATGTTGATGTGGGCTATTCATGATTTTCCAGCTAATGGGACATTATCCGGTTGTGTAGTACATAGTTATTTGGGGTGTCCTATTTGTGGAGAGGAGACTGAATCTCTTCGTCTATCCTCTAGCTTAAAAAATGTATACCATTGTCACAAGAGGTTTTTACCCCCAGCTCATAGTTTCAGATCTGAGAAAGGTTTTAATTTTTTATTGGGCGGAGTTGAACATAGGCTACCGCCGAGACAACTTTCGGGTTCAGAAATTGAAAGTAAATCTGCTGAATGTGGCCCTAATATGCCAGGTAAGAATCCCAAATTTAAGAATGTCAAGCATAAGAAGACCCCAACTGGGAATGAAACTGAGATAAGAAAGGCATGGTCTCGAAGGTCAATTTTATTTGACTTGCCTTATTGGAAGAATAACCCAGTGCGCCATGTATTGGATGTGATGCATGCAGAGAAGAACTTCGCTGAACATATTATGGGTACTTTCCTTGGGGGGGAGTCATTCGAAGGATGGAGAAAATGCACGAAAAGACCTTAAATCGTTAAAACTTAAGCCACAACTATGGTTGAAAGAAGATAGTAGGGGAAGGACAATAATTCCCCCTGGTGCGTTTACTTTGACGAGTGGGGAAAGGAAGGTGCTTCTAGACACAATATTCAATTTGAAGGGTCCATCTACTTTTTCATCTAACTTGCAAAGGATAGTGAATTATGCTACTCATGATTTACATAAGTGTAAGTCCCACGATTGGCATGTGATCATGCAATTGGTTCCTCTATTGTTTAAGCACTGTTTCTCCAAGCACAAGGATTTACGTAGGGATATTATGAAAATTAGTGTTACCTTCTCCCTCTTGTGTGAGAAGGTAGTGAATCGAGAACACATAGTGGCCGCAAAATTGGCTGTGATCGAAGCAATTTGTGTATTGCAGAAGTACTTTCCCCCAGCATTCTTTGACATAAGTGTTCACTTGTTGGTACACCTATGTGACGAGGCACTTCTTTGTGGTCCAGTTAGATATCGGTGGATGTATCCGTTTGAAAGATTGATGAAAGTTTTTAAAGATTACGTCAAGAATACGTGATAGATTGCAGGATCAATTGCAGAGGAATACATCACTGTGGAGTCATCAATATATACTCGGGAATATATGCCTGACTCGACCAGCGTTGATGACTATGATGAATTCGTCGATGATGGCGGTCATGTGATGGGAAAACGAGTGAAATTAACGAGTTTGCAACATGAACAAGTAGCTCGTTATCTATTTGACACACATGAAGATGTCGAAGAATGGAAAAAGTAAGTTTCGATTATTATAATGTTTAACATTATTTTAGATTATTTTATACATGATTATTTTATACATGATTATTTTAGATAATTTTGTAATTTTGTAATTATAATGAAAATGGTCGTTATATAAAGTTACATTACACTCAAATTTTTCCTCTAATATAATTAATTTATCTATATTCTCAGCTCCTAAAGACGGGTGATGCGACATCAAGGCTTGCTCGTCTAGCCACTGGACCCTTGTTCGTGGTACAAGAGTACAAAAAGTATCGATTGAACGGTTACATTTTCGGCCCTAAAGTGTACGAGGAAAGTATAAATGTACAGAACTCGGGAATTTCATAAAAAGCTCTTACTATCTTAGAGCGAGCGCAAAAGATAAAAACCTCGTTGAAGCTGAAATGACTTACTATGGTGTAATCCAAAATATATTTGAATTGGATTATATAAGCTTCAAAGAGGTTGTATTTTACTATGACTGGGTAAGAGTTGAGGATAAAAATTCTTGCAAAGTTGATCCTGTCACTAATTTGATCATGGTTGACTTGTCCAAGTTGAAGAGCAACGACCACGTGAGCGATGAGCCATTTGTTTGTGCATTTCAAAAGGTTAAGCAAGTGTTTTATTCGGAGTATATCAACAACGAGCCGTGGTCAATTATCCAACACGCTCCAAGGCGTCTAAATAGTAGTGTGGATGACTTGGCTGCTCCTACCGAATATCAATCCATTTTTTATGATAACCCGAATTTGAAACAATTTTTCAATTTGTAATAAATATTTCAATTTGTACCGAAACATCCATTTTTAATGCTTTTAATTGATTTGCACTTTATCATTTTCACTCTTCTATAGTGTGCGTGTGTGTAGAGGAGATTAATACATAAATACTCCAACTACATCTAAGTTTTGTTTATACTAATGAATGAATATACGCTTCTTACCTTTAATAGGTGATTAGTACATAGTTATTTGGGGTGTCCTATTTGTGGAGAGGAGACTGAATCTCTTCGTCTATTCGAACACTAAGAAATGCTATAATCCTAAGGAGTGATGTTCTGCAAATTCCTCCCAACCGTTATGTAGCCAAACATCACCAGTTGAAGTTGTCAATTCCACTTTCCATACCCCACCACTTGGAACCTCTAGCAAAACATGGGAGACCATTGGAAAGTGGAATTGACAACTTCAACTGCTGATTTTTGGCTACACAACGGTTGGAAGGAATGTGCAGAGCATAACTCCATAGGATTATGACATTTCTTAGTGTTCAGATATGAAGGGAATTATATTTGACACGATTGCCCGGGGTACATTAGTTGGAAGGAGGTGTCATATGAGCTCAAGTTAGCTGTTTGGATGACACCATAGGTAATGTATTTATATTTATATGTCAATTTCGATTTCGATTTCAATTTCGATTTATATTTATCTATATTTGCGGGGCGGATACTAATTTCACTTTATTTTATTTCAGGGGACAGGGAGTGGCCCTGAGGGTAGGCCACATATGCTTGATACTCATGTGGCTATTCGGACGAGAAGAGAAGGATAAGGAGGTGTCCCCGAGTGTCGCGGTACAGAATCTCTTTTCTAGCTAAATAGTTTGTAGATTTGAGATAATTGATGGTGATGTTGTTTCTTCTTAAATAGTTTCTATTTTGAATGTATATTTGAGTTATCTCTAGTTTATTTGGATATATGATATTTGAATTGGTACAACGTTGATATAACAGCTACAAATATACTGCTGGGCAGTGGCAGTGGCCATACTGCCCAGCAGATTTTTTTCAATTCTGCCGAGAATTGTCATGGTCATTGACCGTGATAAGCCCGTGACAAAAGTTGTCACGGACTTGTCAGGTCAATGACCGTGATAATTTTTTAAAAATGGGTCAAGGCTTTGTCACGGTTATTAACCGTGACTAAACTTATCACGATCATGACCCGTGACACGTCCGTGACAAAAAAAGTTATCTCGCCCGGAATTGTCACGGTCATTGACCTTGACAAGTCCAACTTGTCAAGGTCAATGACCGTGACAATAGTGCAGATTTGGTGTAGTGTGTATTTTGAGTGTTAATTTTCAAAGTACTAAATTGTGTAAATTTAGGTAGTGTTGAATCTTTTATAATTAAGTCAAAAAGTTATATTACAACACATAAGTGTAAATAATTTAAACTATTTTTATAGGACTATACACCTTGTTTAGGAAAAAATAGTCTAACAACAATACTAATAGTCACTTGTGGGCCTCGTAAAAATTGTAAACTATTACATAACACACATAATTGTAAACAAATTTTAAAAAGTTGGTCATAATTTTCTTTGTTCACAGGCCAATCCACTATGTTTAAGAAATAAATAATAGCCCACAACAATACAAATAGTCTATCTTGGACCTCGCATAAACAACATCGTAGCCATCAAATACTAACTTAAGTCTGAAATTATTATTAGAAAACCAATCCCTAGACATTTTAGAAAATTTGGCCAGAGTTTTTTTATTCATAGGACCATCCACCCTGTTTAAGAAATAAAAATACGCCAGCAACTATACAATCACAATTATACAATTATAACAAAAAATATCAAATGAATATTTAGTTAAATAACCGTTATTTTGTGACTAACATTAATAATGAAGGTCCGAGGAAGTTTTCGTTGCGAGAGAATGTCAAGTTAGAGACATTGTATTAGTATATGAAAAAAATAAAACGAACGCAAAAATAAGCCCTAAACGAAGAAACATAAAGAACACAAAACCTCAACTCAACTCAACAAAGCCTTTTCCCAATTATTTGGGGTCGGATACATGAATCCTATTTTTTCATTCCATTATGTCCAGTGCAATATCGTCGGTTAAACCACATGACATCATGTTCTTTTTTATAATATCCCACCAAGTTGATTTACGCCTACCTCTACCCATTGGGTTACCATCAATACTAACTAAATCACTCTTCCTTACAGGAGCATCCATTGATCTACGCTTAACGTGTCCAAACCATCTAAGTCGATTTTCTCTCAATTTATCTTCTATAGGAGCTACTTTTACCGTTTCACGAATTTGTTCATTTTTAATTTTATCCTCTCGAGTTTTACCACAAATCCATCTTAGCATTCGGATCTCCGCCACACTCATTTTTTACACATTTTGTTTCTTGGTTTCCCAACACTTTGTCCCATATAACATGGCGGCTCTAATGGTCGTCCTATAAAATTTTCCTTTTAACTTCAAAGGTATATGCCTATCATGCAAAACACCGGTAGCGCTTCTCCACTTAACCTATCTTGCTCTAATCCTATGAGTAACATCATCATTAATATCTCTATCTTTTTGAATAATCGATCCTAAATAACGAAAACGATCATTTCTAGGTATCTCTTGACCCTCCAATTTCACCACATCCTCCTATTGCTACTAAATTTTCACTCCACATATTCCGTTTTAGTTATTCTTATTTTAAATCCTCTTATTTCTAAAGTTTCTCTCCACAATTTCAACCTAAAATTAATCCCCATCTTAGTCTCATCCACTAAAATAATATCATCTACAGATAGCATACACCATGGCACCTCATCTTGTATTTGTCTTTTCAACTCATCCATACCAAGAGCAAAGAGATAAGGACTTAATGTTGAACCTTTGTGTAGACCTACCGTAATTGAAAGTTCACTACTTTCTTCGGCTGGTATTCTTACTGTAGTCATCGCACCATCATACGTATCTGATCGAGTCGGAAACCGAGCGTTCGTGTAAATACGCTAGTCGTTGTTATCGGCTTCCAACCACAATACAAAACCTAAACTGTAACTACACTCTTGCGGAATATAGTGGCCAGTCTGGGTATCGAATCCTCAGGGAACTAGGACGAGTGAACGTGATGACGTTGGTTAGATAAGGAAATCCTAACTCTGACTCTAAAGGATAAAGGAAAAATGATTTGAATTTTGGAATGACTAAAATTAAATGCAATTATGAAATTATGAAAAGGTGCAATTATACTAAATTACCTAAAATATTAATGAAAACTGGTTTAAAACTTTAAAATATGTGATGAGAAAAACAAGACGGGAATACAATCCCCCAACCCTAGTGTATTGCAGTTATAATATTAATCGTAAATTTAATTGATTAATTAAACCCGAAATTTAGTACTCCCAAGCATTACGTATACGAGGTTCAAGACCGCGTCATACTTAATCTGAGGACGAGTAAATCGGTATCGCGATAGTGACACTCAAATTGCATTCTAAATTATCCCGGTTACCCAGAGGCAAATGAGATATAAAGATCTACATTTGTTGTGTTCCTACGCAATACGGTCGTAATCAATCACTAAATTCAGAGGGTTAATGTTATACACATGCAACTAACACATCAGGCTGGGTTCATGTATCCCGGCCTTGGAAAATCTAGCCTAGCATGGTGAAATAATAATAATAGTGCTGATAATAAAAGTTACCAGGATTGAAGAACAAGAACATGCAAGAAGAAATCAAAGATTGAAGAAACACTGTAAAAACTCTTGAATTAATGGTGCAAAATATGTAAATCCTTCTCCTCGATGTTCCTACTTGTTATGGAGCTTTTACATGAATGAAATCAGAATAAAAAGAGTCCTAATGACTAAATATATAGGCTAGAGGTCGTTTAAAAGAGTCCCCAAAATATAAAACTCTTTTGGCTAAAAGATAAGCACAAAATAAAAATCCCGTATCTGCCAATTTGTCACACTTAGAAAGCTAGACTAATTTTGTAACGGATCTGGAGCATGACTAATTTTGTAACGGACCTGGTGCGTGACAAATGGCTGAACCGGTTTGGGTGAATTCGCTGGTTTTGGGCCTCTTTCAACACTTAGGATATTTTTGAACTTTCTTCTTTTCTTCCTTGGATTTTTTCTCAACTTCAAATGATCATAACTCCTTCACCCTAGTTCGGAGTTGGGTACTGTTTTTTCCAGTATTCTCATTGTTCCGAGATCTTCAACTTTCCAGAAGGCCCCACCTCCGGAATCAGGCTGCAGAATTACGAAAATTCCCTTGAACTTGCCTTCCTAGTCTTTCTTCTATGATTTTTCCGCAACTTCAAGGGATCATAACTCTTTCACCATAGCTCGGATTTGGGTTCCGTTTTTCCCAGTGTTCTTTTAATTGGAATC
The DNA here is from genome assembly GCA_949130495.1 of Sambucus nigra. Classification (NCBI taxonomy): domain Eukaryota; kingdom Viridiplantae; phylum Streptophyta; class Magnoliopsida; order Dipsacales; family Adoxaceae; genus Sambucus; species Sambucus nigra. Next base: position 467,204,267 of record OX422211.1, on the reverse strand, counting down.
TCTTCAATTTTATACTTGGCCCCACCTCCGGACTAAGGCTAAAAAATTACAAAAATGCCCTTTAACTCCCCGATTCTTGGTTTCTTTCACTATTTAAGTTCTCTTTTTCATTTTTCTTGCATGAAATACTTGTAAAACACATAAGAGATACACAAAATACGAAATACTTGCCAAAAAGGGTCATTAGCATAAATATGAGATAAATCCAAGCTATTTATACCGCACGGGATCATAAAAATACTGAAATTAAGGGGATAAATGTGAAGAATTTATGCCTAATCAAACCCCCCTAACTTAAAACTTTGTGCGTCCCGAGCAATGTAAAAGAATGAGAGTATGATTTAAAGACCCTTCAAAAACTTTTATTGGGATAGAATACCTCTTTCGCGGGCAAGCGATTGCATTTAGCGTATGCAACAACCCTTTAAACCCCTAGGTTACCCTAGTAGGACGAGTGGTGTCTCGTGAGGGTTTGCAGTGAATATACCCACAAAATTCATTATTGACTCAAAGAAATATCAAAATACTTAAAAATTGTATAAATCAAACTTTCCCAGAAAATATTCATCATCAAGTCATGTTCAATAGTCTCAAATCATAGTGCATGTGTGCGAAGCTGGAAATATAACAGCCAATTTCCTTTGATTGATCATTACGTTACTTACTCAAAAATTAGTTTTGATTTCAAAATCTCATGGGATGCTCTCACAAACGAATCTCTCGGATTGTTGTTATTCTCTCGGTATGCGTGATGTATGAGTAAATGTAATGGACGCAAAGTCATGCATACAAGTAGAAAGATGAATTTTTTTTTTTTAGTGATAGGATCTCATCAACGGATTATGATTTAAAAATGGGAACATTGCCTCTTTTTCGCGCATTCAATCTCTTTTATTATCTTTTGATGTATTAGCTCTCCACGCGGTAACCAATTTAGACTCAGTTTGGACTTTTTCGAGTTTTAAGGTATATTGGGTAAAATGAAAATGGTAGGGAAGGTTGGAATTGGAAAAGTCAGTTATGATGTCCATTTGTGCTTTTTCCGGGCTATTGCTCATTTTTTTTCCTCCCTTTTTTCTATTTTTTCTGTTTTTCACTTCTTTTCTTTTCTTGCTATTTTTGTTGAGCATATCTATTTTTTTTTCTTGCCCCTTTTTATGCACTTTCCGGACGGAAATTCTGAATTTTTTTCCATTTTTCACAATTCCGGGCTATTTGGGTTTTTCGGGTTGTCAAACGAAAGGGAAAATCTATTCGGCTCAATTTGGGTTGCAAAAGGGGTGATTTTTCACGACTTTTTATGGCCAATATTTTTGGGTGACAAACGATGGTCTACTTCATTGTCCAAAATGCCAATTGCGTTACCATATGCGTTTCGAGATGAATTTAAGTTTAGAGATCACTTTTGGCACGTTTTTCAAAGTAAAATCACACACGTTTTTCATAACCGATCAAAATAAAAGGATTGAGATCGTCGACGACTTTTTAGGCCCTGAAAAGAACTTTGAGTTAACAATTAACTCGGATTGATTTAAAAACTCGCAAAAAGTGATAGGCTTGAATCTCACCGGGTTTGTTAATCTCCACACTTATTCGTTAAGTCGTCAATTTTCGCTCAATTTACATCTTTAGTCAATTTCGGCTTTGTGTATGTTGAATTTTTACAACTTGAGACTTTAAACCGACTCTTAATGATATTTTTGAAAATTTTGAGTTCCAATTTTTATTTATTTTGAAGAAAAATATTTTTGAATTTTTCAAAGTTTTATGATTTTTTTGAGATTTTTGGGCATTTTGAAAATTTGTGAAGTTTTAGAAATACACACTTGTGACCCCCCAACTTAGACTTTTGCATTGTCCTCAAGCAAAAAGGACTAAAATCTAACTCAAGGAGAATGAAAAGTGCAGAAAAATAAAACAAACAAATATTAAAATGCAACAAGACATTATATGACACTCATGCATGACTCAAAAATACACTAACAATCACCCCATACGCGTCGAGGGTGCGACGACCTCTCATCTCTCCACGAACTCACCCGACCCCACTCACGGGGTTCGATGCTCTCCTTGTCACTCCCGTCTTCCTGTCATATACCAATAACCAGAATAAGTTGGGCCTTCTCCCATAAATAAAGGAAAGGCCGGGATACTTATAGTGACTACTCAGAAAGGGATCCCTGGGATGCTTACTCAAAGCATAGCTTGCGTGCACTGACTCGGAGGGAACTCCTAATTTTCGTTCAATTTTTGGAATGCATGGGTCGGGCTCTAAGTCGGATGAAACACACCTTTTCTCCTCACTCGCCTTCGGGACCTCTAGTGGTATGGGTGGATGGTCACAAAGAAGGAATTCATCGATTTTATCTTTCCATTCGCTTTCTTCTAGGTGACTAAATGAATCCAATAGAGTTTGGACTTCGTCGATAAGGCTCTCATCCACCGGACCGAATTCTTTTTCAAATTATTCCATGCTCATGTCCCCTAGCTCTCTCTCCCGAGTAGTGCCTACATCCTCTCTTACTTGCTCGATCTCTAACTCTACCATTTTTCTTTCTTCTAACCCCTCTCTCTCTCTTTTAATTTCCGTATAAGTTCCCTCGCTCTCATGACTGGACACTAAGCAAGATTCTAAGGCGTCTCCACATAAATTTTCCTCAATTTTCTCTTCTACGATCTCATCAATTAGGCTCACCGCGTGAAGATCATCTTCTTCCCCCGTATATTGGGCTATATGGAAGATGTTAGTCTCTAAGGTCATGTTCCCAAATGTGAGTTGCATTCGCCCATTCCGAGTATTGATGATTGTGTTAGACCTAGCTAAGAACGGGCGCCCAAGGTTGATAGGAACATGGTTGCTCGAGGTGAAGGAGGGCTCCGTGTCCCAAATGACAAAGTCTACCGGGAAGTAGAAAGTGTCAACTTGGATGATCACGTCCTCAACTATGCCTCTTGGGATCTTCACGGTTGATCCACTAATTGGAGAGTGACTTTTGTGGGTTTGAGATCACCCAAATCAAGTTGCCTATAAATGGAATAAGGGAGGATATTGACACTTTCTCCCAAATCAAGTAAGGCTTTTTCGATTTTATTTTCTCCAATGATGAAGGAAATGGTGGGTGCACCGGGATCTTCAAATTTAGGCGGGAGATCATTAAGTGGAATGGAGCTCACGTTCTGTGCTAGAAAGACATTTTTCTTTACCTTCATCTTTCTCTTTACTGTCAACAAGTCTTTGATGACTTTTGCATAAGCTGGAATTTGCTTAATGGCATCGAGGAAAGGTAAGTTCAGCTTTACTTGCTTTAGCACGTCTAGCACTTTATCACGTGGGTTTCCTTTATGTGAATGAATCAACCTTTGAGGAAATGGTGCCGCGGTGGGTGGTTTCACTATTACCTCGGGCTCACTAGTGTCGTCTTTATCACTCTCATTCAAGGGGACATCTTCGGCCTCTTTCGTGCCGGGCAAAATCTCCTTGTCTTTAGGTACGTCTTGTGGGGGAGGTGACAAGTCAACTACTATCCCACTACGTAGAGTGGTAATTGCACCACATTGCTCAGGAAGGTCATGGGGTGTCGTGCTAACACTAGTTTGACCTTGGAGAGGTCTTTGTCCCTGGGCAGGAAACTTGCCCTTCTCTTGGACGCTCAACGAGGATTGTATCTTTGATAGATTTGCATTTATGTCGTTGATCAGGCGATCATATTTATCGTTGATTGCAGTCTGGCTAGTGATAAATTGATACATAGTATCCTCGAGAGTTCTCCGCGGTGGAGGGATATACGCTCCTTGTGGTGGTGGCGCTTGCACATGTCCTTGCATGTGTGGAGCTTGTTGAAAGTGTTATGGTGGAGGAGGGACAACATGTGAAGGAGGGTTCATTGCGGCATGTTGTTGACCATAGCTAAAACCAGGATGGTTTTTCCATGAAGGGTTGTATGAATTCCCGTGCGGTGCACCGAAATTACCCTTAAAACCTCCTATACCACTAACTTGCTCCTGAAGCATTACTTTGTAGGCGGGTATAGTCGGGCATTCCTTAGTTGAATGACCCTCCTCACAAATCGCACACACCTTCTCGACGGGGTTTGGTATGGATCCAGCTGGTCCTTTTCCATATATCTCACATAGGTCTCGAAATCCTTTCTCAAGGGTATCCAATCGACTGTCCGTCATAGAATTCTTATCTACGTGAAATAGGCCGGACGCCGATGGAGTGGTGGTCACTTGACGATTTCGATTTTGAGCACTAGGATCAGAAGTATCCCAGGATTGGGTGGTCTCGGCGACATACCTCAGGTGAAGCTCAACATCGTGGGCTTTTAAATCGACAAACGGACCACTTCCCATGGTTTCAACAAGTTGCTTGGAGTTAAGGTTCAACCCATTATAGAGAAAAGAAATGATTTGTGCTGCATCAAATCCATGATGTGGGCATGAAGTAACCAACTCATTGAAACGCTCGTAACATCGATGAAATAGCTCATTTTCAGATTGTCTGAATGCCTGAATTTGAGCCTTTATGGAGATTGTTCGATGTGGAGGGAAGAATTTCTTGAGAAATCTAGATTGCAACTCGTTCCAAGATGGAATCGAGCTTGGAGGCAAAGACCATAGCCAGGTCTTAGCTTTATCTTTGAGCGAGAAGGGGAAGAGCTTGAGGCGGATCAACTCTTGTGTGCAAGTTTGATCATTGAGAGTATCGCACACATCCTCAAATTCCCTAATATGAAGATATGGTTTTTCAGAATCCATACCATGGTAATGAGGTAACATCTGGATCATCCCATTTTTGAAATGGAATTGCCCGGCATTATACGGGAGTATAATGCATACTGGAGTGACAGTGCGCTCGGGATATAAGAATTCTCTCAACGAGCGGTACAGGGCCTCTTCCTCGTCGGCAGGTGCATTATTGTGTTGTGACATCTCTCTCTCACTTAACGACTTGGTGCTCTCACTTGGTGTGCTCGGAGGTGTGTCCTAAGAAGGAAAACAGAGTGTTATTGGAGATTGAGTGTGACGGTGTGGGAGGTGGGATCCAGAATTGTGGGGCATTTTAAGTGTGAGGGTTATCGGGGTTGTACTCAACGATTGGATTTTCGTGAATGCTGGTTGGAGTATTATGGGGTGTAAGAGTGAGTTAAGAATTTTGCATTAAAAAGCTTATGAGAGATGGTGGTGAATCTTTTTGTGTTTTTTTTTTTGAATTTTCTTTTATGTTTTTGGATTTTTTTGAAATTTTTGGACAAAGTTTTATATTAACTCAATCTAATCCTAAGTCTACCTAGTTCCCCGGCAACGACGCCATTTTAATCGAGTCGGAAACCGAGCGTCTGTGTAAATACGCTAGTCGTTGTTATCGGCTTCCAACCACAATACAAAACCTAAACTGTAACTACACTCTTGCGGAATATAGTGGCCAGTCTGGGTATCGAATCCTCAGGGAACTAGGACGAGTGAACGTGATGATGTTGGATAGATAAGGAAATCCTAACTCTGACTCTAAAGGATAAAGGAAAAATGATTTGAATTTTGGAATGACTAAAACTAAATGAAATTATGAAATTATGAAATTATGAAGAGGTGCAATTATACTAAATTACCTAAAATATTAATGAAAACTGGTTTAAAACTTTAAAATATGTGATGAGAAAAACAGGACGGGAATACAATCCCCCAACCCTAGTGTATTGCAGTTATAATATTAATCGTAAATTTAATTGATTAATTAAACCCGAAATTTAGTACTCCTAAGCATTACGTATACGAGGTTCAAGCCCGCGTCATCCTTAATCTGAGGACGAGTAAATCGGTATCGTGATAGTGACACTCGAATTGCATTCTAAATCATCCCGGTTACCCAGAGGCAAATGAGAAATAAAGATCTACATTTGTTGTGTTCCTACGCAATACGGTCGTAATCAATCACTAAATTCAGAGGGTTAATGTTATACACATGCAACTAACACATTAGGCTGGGTTCATGTATCCCGGCCTTGGAAAATCTAGCCTAGCATGGTGAAATAATAATAAAAGTGCTGAAAATAAAAGTTACCAGGATTGAAGAACAAGAACATGCAAGAAGAAATCAAAGATTGAAGAAACACTGTAAAAACTCTTGGATTAATGGTGCAAAATATGTAAATCCTTCTCCTCGATGTTCCTACTTGTTATGGAGCTTTTACATGAATGAAATCTGAATAAAAAGAGTCCTAATGACTAAATATATAGGCTAGAGGTCGTTTAAAAGAGTCCCCAAAATATAAAACTCTTTTGGCTAAAAGATAAGCACAAAATAAAAATCCCGTATCTGCCAATTTGTCACACTTAGAAAGCTAGAATAATTTTGTAACGGATCTGGAGCATGACTAATTTTGTAACGGACCTGGTGCGTGACAAATGGCCGAACCGGTTCGGGTGAATTCGCTGGTTTTGGGCCTCTTTCAACACTTAGAATATTTTCGAACTTTCTTCTTTTCTTCCTTGGATTTTTTCTCAACTTCAAATGATCATAACTCCTTCACCCCAGTTCGGAGTTGGGTACCGTTTTTTCCATTATTCTCATTGTTCCGAGATCTTCCACTTTCCAGAAGGCCCCACATCCGGAATCGGGCTGCAAAATTATAAAAATGCCCTTGAACTTGCCTTCCTAGCCTTTCTTCTATGATTTTTCCCCAACATCAAGGGATCATAACTCTTTCACCGTAGCTCGGATTTGGCTTCCGTTTTTTCCAGTGTTCTTGTAATTGGAATATCTTCAACTTTCTACTTGGCCCCTCCTCCGAACTAAGGCTAATTTTTTACAAAAATTCCCTTCAACTCATCGATTCTTGGTTTCTTTCACTATTTTAAGTTCTTTTTTCCATTTTTCTTGCATGAAATACATGTAAAACACATAAGAGATACACAAAATACGAAATACTTGCCAAAAAGGGTCAGTAGCATTAATATGAGACAAATCCAAGCTATTTACACAGCACGGGATCATAAAAATACTGAAATTAAGGAGATAAATGTGAAGAATTTATGCCTAATCAGTATCCTTGATCACATCAATGTATCTGCGAGTCACTCCTCTTTTATGTAGAACCCACCATATTATATCTTTGGGTATCCTATCATATGCCTTCTCTAAATTTATAAAAATCATATGAAGATCCTTCTTTTACTCCCTATACGTCTCCATTAATCTCCTCAATAAATAGATTGCTTCTATTGTTGACCTCCGAGGCATAAACCCAAATTGATTCTCAGATACTTTTGTCTTCAATATCAATCTATATTCAATCACTCTCTCCCAAAGTTTCATTGTATGACTCATTAACTTAATACCACGATAATTTGAACAACTTTGTATGTCCCCTTTATTTTTATAAATAGGTATTAAAACACTTTTTCTCCATTCATCGGGAATCCTATTAGTCATAAAAAATCAATCAAATAATTTTTAAGCCATAATACTCCATCCTCCCCTAATCACTTCCACACTCTAATAGGGATACCATATGTTCCTAAAGTCTTCCCTGTTTTCATCTTTTTAGAGCAATTTTGACCTCTGTTGTCCTAATTCTGTGGAAAATATATTTTCTCGAGTCTCCCTAAGTTCCTCTATATCTAATCTACTCCGATTATCTCCATTTAATAACCTCTCAAAGTAGTTTTTATATCTTTCCATAATGTCATCATCTTTGACTAGAAATCTCGAATCATCACTTTTGATACACTTAACGCTATTAAAATCTTTTGTTTTCATGTCCCTAAGTTTAGAAAGCTTATAACTAATTTACCTTCTTTTTAATTTGATAGTTCAATAAGTCCTATCATCTTTTTTTTTGCTCCAACAGGTCCCATGAAAAAATATTTTTGGTCCATTAGGTCCTATATGTAAACATATAGTGAATATTCACTATATGTGTAAATAGGACCTATTGAGAAAAAAATATTATGATAGGACCTATTAGAAAATGTCTTCTGTAAATACGACAGCTTGACAAATAAGTTCAATTTACGTAAGATATTTCCTAATAGGTCCTGTCATAATAATTTTTTTCGATAGGTCCTATTTATACATATAGTGAATATTCACTATATGTTTACAAATAGGACCTATTGAACCAAAAATCTTTTTTTATGGGACTTATTCGACCAAAAAAAGATGATATGACCTATTGAACTACATACTTAGTAAATGGGACTAATTGAAAAGGCAAGGTTCAACTACTTGAATGGATAAATAACATAATCTAATTATATATTTAAAACAATATAACTTCATGAAAGTGAGTACATGGATCATTTTGAGGAAGTATGTTCTGTTACAAATTCCAAATACATTCATGAAATTTGTCAATATAGTTTGGGGGTTAACAAAATTCATTCTAACGAAAATGCAAAACAACATGATCTCAACCAATAATCAATATAGTTTGGTTTGTGATCTCCAAGTGCTCTAACCCTTGATTAATTACTCCAACCTCGTGCACTGTAGAATTGTTAGACTCAACTCCATCAAAGGAAATATTTGGTTCCATGGCATCTTGATGGTTCCTTAGAATCTTGATGTCCCTTCAATGACTCCTCTTCCAGACTTATTTCATTTAAAATTCTAGAAAGAGGTTCATCACCCTTTTTCACATATGTTATCTTCCCAATTTCAACATAGGCTTCTTCATAACTGTCATGCATCGACACATCCAGACATCCAGTATCCTTAAAATTTTTATTTCCCGTGTTTTCAATTTCATCTTTCTCAAGTGATGACTCATACATTTCATGTCTTGCTTTTCTTCTGAGATCGTCGATTAGTACTTCGACCGATAATAAGCAGCCAATCTCCAGCATTATCATCAAATTGTCCCTGACATGAATCAACTTCATTTTCCACCATATTCCTCCCTTTGAGGTTTACCTTTTTTTTCTTAGCTAAATATTTTCTGGGTTAACTAAAATTACCGTAACCTCCTTCTTCGGATCCATTTTCCATTGAATCGTCTTTTGTGCTATGATGTTCATCTACGATGATTATATTTAAGCTCAAATATTTTAAGGGCGGAATTCTCGAATGAGAGTTTGATCCCTCCCCTACTAATGTTATAATGCTTCCCACTATTCCAGATTAAGAACATTGGAGCCCCTTCTTATTGCTTTAATGGGGTGACCTGTCATACAATTTGTGTGTTATGAAGGAGGAACAACGATATGGCTCGGTGAAGAAAGAAATAACAATCATTAAAATGCAAAATATGCATAAAAATAATATAGATCGTAAATAGGGTACAATACATATATACTTGTTTAGTTACACATCTATATGATTAGATTGGATATCAAAAATACTAAAATTCCATAGACTATCAACCTTAACTCTCCATGGGCAACTGCAGCCACATCTGATATATTTTACTGAAATATAGTGGAGAATTGTCATGGCCAACTTCTAATTCATCTTCGAACAACTCTAGTGGTTTAAGAAAAAGAAAAATATTTACTACTCAAATATATCTAATGAGAGATTTAACAATGTTAAATACAAAGTACTAGAGTAGAACATTTACTCTAAATGGTACAGAGATAAAACGTAATGTTAAAGAATGAATCTCATCTACTCTAATTCTATTCATGCATAACACATTCTCATATGTAAAAAGTTACTAATTTTTCACCCCCTACTTGGTACCTACTTTTATCAGAATTGGAAAAAACTCACCTCAAATTAAACCAACACACAAATTAAAATTATTAAACTGAAAATAATGAAACCTTGAACAGAGGTTGAACAACAAAGTTCATAATTTTCCAATGGTTGATTCAGACATATAATATAGTTTTCATACCTATAGTATATATGAATATGAAAGATTGTTCGTAATTTTTTACTGGATTAACACACCTATACAAAAATTCACAAAACAAATTTTCACACATGAATTAGATCAGTAAAGACTAAAATATCACTTACATAAAATAATTTTCATAACTGAATATGTTCACTATGATCAGAGTGAGGTCTAAGCATGGGATAAATAAATCTAAGCATAAGATAAACAAACCGGAGAGGTGGTCGATAGATCTGGCATGGTAGATGTTCTCGTAGACAATAAAGGCAGTGTCGTGGGTATTTTTATTTGTGCGGATATGCATTTGACGAATGGCGCTGTATTATTGAATTTTTACTATCATCTTTATGTTGAGTCTCTTACTGTCTTCATGAGATCTCGGGTGATGTCAATGAGCTCTCGAGTGAACACATGGCACCTTTCAATAGTTTGTTTTCGATATCTCCCAAAATTTTCCCTCCTATTTAGTCATGTCAATGGATCGGATTTTATCCGAATCCAGATCTGAATCTGATCAATTTAAGCGGATTTGGATGATGCCTAAAATTCGATTATCCGATTACCCATTTATTAAATGGAGCGAATTTGGATTCATATACTTTGATCGTTAATAATCCGATCCGATTAATATTTTTAATATATATATATATATATATATATATATATATATATATATATATATATATATATATATATATATATTATAATATATTTTTAATTAATATATATTGTATTTAATACTATTTTAAATATATATTATAATAGTTCTTTATTTCATTATCTATTTTTTTGGAACATTTGCAAAATAAATTTATGAAATAAGAGTTGAAAATAAAAATGTTGCAAATCAAGTTTAACATAAACGGATAATCGAATAATCAGATCAAATCCGAATCTATTTAACATAAACGGATGTGGATTTGGATTTGTATTTGCCTGATCCGATCCGATTAATAAACGGATTGGATCCGAATCCGTTTAACATAAACGGACATGGATTTGAATTTGCCTGATCCGATCCGATTAATAAACGGATTGGATCCGAATCCGTTTAACATAAACGGAATTGGATTTGCCTGATTCGGTCTGAATTCGATCCGTTTACAGGCCTACTCCTATTTTTGTTAATCATGATACCAAAGAACTCAGGCACCCATTGTCAACCATTGAGACTAATTAAGATAGTTCATCTTTAGAAAGTTCCACTTGTAAAGATGAACTGTATCAAGCTAGTGTATCTTGGGCTTTCTTTGATACGGATTGTAAATACTTCCCTTAACCCTCTATTATCAGCTGCAAATATCTTTGTACCTTCAAAAATTAAAAATTAATATAAATTAGAAATTCACAATTAGGTCATTACAATCACTAACAACAAAAATGCAATCCATATTCTTCACGTTCTTAGTAAAACTAAGTTGGGGTGGAACATTAAGTCATAAATCTTTAATAAAATGAAAATGAAATCGAATTTTTTATATATATCATATATAATGCGATCTTCCTTATATTACTTCCATAAGACCCAATATTCTCAATTTGATGCCTTCATCCCTTTAGAACACCTTCATCCCACTGTATATGCTATCGCCACCCTAAATGACTAAAATCTGAAAATTATGTTAGATTAAGTAAACATATAGTTATCACACAAAATGATGACTTACTTGTGAAAAGACGGTGAATATAAAACAATTGAACAATGTAAAATAAAATATATACAACTTACTTAGAATGGCATGTTCTTTATGGATGAAAAAAGAAAAAATTGGTGTGAGGATTCAGGAATGTTAAACGATTTTTGTGTTCAGCCACCAACCTCCATTTACAAATTAAAGAATAAATTAGTAAATACCTGAAAGATGTCTTCATATGCCATCACCGAGTAAGTGTACATGTTTTCAATAGGAACAATACGATAAATAACTAAAAGTGGCTACCGAATAAACTAAAAGAACCCAAGCATATATAAGAAAATGAACCAAAACTATAATATAAAGAGAGGAGGTATATAGTCTTTAATGAAAATGAACTAAAGAGTTTAAAATAAAGAAAACTAATGAACATCGTGAACTATAACCTCAATCGCCTTGCTTTGTGAACCACTACCACATCTTCAATTTCTTAGTATAACTTTACTTGTGTAAAACATAAGTACTGTGGCAAGTTATACTGTGAAATACACCCGAATGACTGGTGATGAGTACATTATTTTGTATGAATTATGCTCAAATTTTGGCCTTGTTAGGCCCTTTGTATCATAAATAATGAGCTTTTAGAGTCGTTTTCATAAAATAAAAGAAGAATGTAAGTTTGAATCAATTTTGAGCTAAACAATGCAATTTTAGTAACTCCAGGGGTTGAAACCGTAATTTAAAAAAAAATGGGCCTAAAACTAATTTTTAAATATTTTTCAAGGCAAAATAAAGTTATTCCTGAAATTTGGTTAAATTCGGAGTTAAAACAGAAAAGTTGTGAAATCTGGGGGTCTAAAATTCAATTAAGAGTAAATTTGTAATTTTCTAATCTTTAAGGGGCTGAATTTGAATTAATATAAGTTGTTTTATATTGTTACATGTATCTCTGAAATTCGGTGAAGATCCAAGGTCATTTGGCGGAGATATAAAAGGTTGTGGGAAGAATTGAAAGAGATAAAAAATCTTGGGGCCAAAGCATAAAAAAAGAATTTTGAAAACTAAAGTGGTAATTAAATTATTGAAGAAGTTATATAAACAATAAGGCTTGCGAGCCTAGTGGTCGTGCGCGCACAGTAATAAGCAGGAGGTCGTCACGTCATCAGTGACCAGTCAACAACCACATCATCGATCCAAGTCATTAAATGCTAACTCATTTAAAGTATCAGCTATTGATTCGGTCATATTTTTTAAAGATAGAAGATGAATTTCAAATACCACCAAAAAAGAGAAAACTTCCTCCAGATTTTGTGTAAACACATTTTTTAATTGGTTATTAATTAGATAATTCATTCTTAACCAATTAAAATATGTGTTTTACACAAACCCAAATACCTCACCCCTAAGTCTATAAATAGAATCATTTGGCTCAATATTTTGGGAGAATTGTAGAGAGTCACTTTAGAATAATTTTTGGTAGTTTTATTTTGAGAGTTTTATTTATATTTGAGGGCCAAGAATCGTATCTTTATGGGTGAAAATTTTGTCAAGATTATTTGTGAGACACAACATTTGTAGGTTTATTTTATTAATGAAAATTAGTATTCATTCTTGCAATTTTATGATGTCTTCAATTATTCTAGTTTAAGTTTTTTACTAGGACTGTGAAATTTATCATGCTTGATTAATATTTTGCGTGATTTAAATTAGTCTTTATTCCTGATATGTGCTAAAGGTTTTAAAAATTCGGTATTCATTTAAAATGACACAAGAGTGTATTTTAAACCTTCGTCTTTGTTTAAAAAATTATATTTTTATTTTTAAGTATGAGTACTTTTTGATTGATTATGTCTGCACTCAATTGTTTTGATAGTTCATACTTAAAGACTATACTTTGAAATTTAAAAGTGAACTTTTAAGAGAATAAGGATTTTAGCCATCTAAATTTGGAGATGTTAAATTTTAGTGTGAACGTAACCGTGTTATTTTTGGAATTAAATGCAATGAGTGTCGGTTTAATTTGAGTTATAAAATTGGGAATGCCAAGTTTAAATTATTGCATAGTTTTAGTTAAACATGATAAATGGATCTAATGTCCTAGTTTCTCACACACTAGTTTATATCTTTCATAGTCACACTTTTTAATTGTGTTATCTTAGTTTAAAATTACATATCTTCTATACGTCCATTTGGTTTATTTAGATAGTCATATTTATTTTGAACGAAAAAATTGATAAATCTGTGTGGGTTCGACTCGTACTTACACTCGCTATTCTATAATAGCCCGTGCACTTGCGGTATTTTATAAATTGACAACAAGTTTTTAGCACCATTGTCGGGGATTTGTTTGATTTTTTTTAAAGAAATTGTGACTTTCGGACTAGTTTTTTTTTTTTACTTTACGCATTTTTGCTAGTAAACAAATTCATAAAAAAAAATCTGACAACAAAATAAAAAAAGGGGCGTATACCAAAAAGTCCATAACCTTACCGCTGGCTCAGACCGTTAAAAATAAGAGAATATTAATTAAATGGGTGTTTGAGGGACTATTTGATATAAAATAAAAGGCTTGGACTAAATGTGTATTAAAAAAATTTTGAAGAATTTTTTTATATTTGATCCTAAAAAAAATTAGCAACTAATATTTCTATTTTTTGGATAGTTTAAAAAAAATTCAAATATAATTTTTTTTTAGTAAATAGCCCTTTTAGCGCTACTTAATCACAAAAAACATAAAAAATTCAACAAAAACTCGAAAAAAAAAAAGAAAATTCCTGGAAATTTCTAGAATCGCTTTTTTTAGTCCCTAAAAAAAGTTTTAAAAAATTCAAAAAAAAAATTCAATAGTAATTTCTAGAATAAAAAAAAAACAGAAAAAAATTAAAATTAAAAATTTTGTTTTATAAGTGTCCTTTGTTTTTTTATGTGTTAAATACAACACTGGTGCGTGTGTCGTATTATTTTTGTTCTTTTCTTTTCGTAATTTTTTTTTTGTGTGTCGAACTTTACTTTTGGTGTAGTTTCTTTTGGGTTTTTTCAGAATCACATTAAAAAAGGGACAAAATTGAAGAAAATTCAAAAAAGTGTGCATTGGTGAGAGAACGTGAAGAAAAAAAATTGTGCAATCTTGCCACGGGCACAAGGAACTCTCGGACACGACTGAAACGTAGGCGACGTTTCCCTCCGATCGACGTCAACTTAAACTTCGATCCAGTTTAAACAAGTGATGTAAACAAGTTTACGCCGGAGGTACGTTTATGTGTGCTACTGCGTGGTTTATTTTCGCATTTTATTTAGCACGTTGCATAAATTGACTAAAGGGAAAACCCCGTGTGAAAGATAAGGTGGGGATTTCATCACCCTTCCTTGGCCCGAAAATTACTAATTAACCAAGCATTTGCATATCCCGAGATATCGTATTTAATTTACTATCAGGTAGATATTGGCCTTAGGATATCACATAGCTCATAGGAAACCTCTTAACAAGGCTAGAATTAAAAGCTACTCCAACACGAACTTGTCAAATCGATCACGTTTCACCTTGTCTAGGATTGGTGTTTTTTAAAGAGTCTTCGTACCGACCACCTACCTGGAGGAAAAAATGGGATTTGAGGTGATAACAGTAGTTAGTCGTCTTTTAAATTCTCCCTTGTCAAAGAGTAGGAGTTGTCTAATTAGGGAGATTGATTCGAAGACCCCTTCTATCGTCGATTAATCTCGGGAAAACTCGATTTTAAAAGTGAAATTTCCCTCACCTAAATTAGATATTTCAATTTTCTTTATGTTAGCTAGGAATTACGTGGTTGAAGTCAAATATTTTTTTTAATTTTCTTCACATAAAAAAGGTAAAATAAAAAAAAAGTAAAAAAATAAAAAATAAAAATAAATAAAAGAGAGAAAAATTCGATTGAGCTCAGCGTATGCGAAGTTAGTTTCGAGATCATACCGGTTGTTTGTCGAGTGTGGAGTCTAGCATTCCCGATACTTACATAGGTAGATTTTCGATATTCACAGAGATGGGAGACGAGTTAGCACCACGTGCCCTTAAAGATTACCTTTATTCGACTTGGTCTAGTCAACCTTCGTGTATACGTCTACCTGAGCACACCGCGAATAATTTTTAATTCCATCTGGAACATTCCAATTGTTGCTCGAGTTTCATGGTACTAAAAAGAGGATTCATTAAGTACCAACAACCCACTGATGAGAGTGTAAAACTTAAATTGTTTTTGTTCTCGTTAAAAGACAAATCTAAGAGTTGTTTTAACTCGTTAGAACCCGAATCCATCACCACTTGGAACCAACTGAGTGTCACCTTCCTACAAAAATTATATCCCAACCAAAATACGGCGTCACTACGTCACGCCATCAACACATTTAGCCAAAAGGAGGGAGAAGCCTTGTTGATGTATTTGGAGCGATTCAACAAATTGCTACTATAATGGTCACACTATGGGATTGATATGGGTCGCTAAGTACAAATATTGTATGAGGGGTTCGACTGTAATATTCGAACTATGCTCGAGTCGCTATGTAACGGTGATTTTACTTAGAAAAGTGAAGTTGACGCGTGGATATTCCTAGAAGCCATAGCGAGAAGGTTCCAACGATTGGCACCAAATCGAGAATCTAGGTCCACCACGTCCAATGAGGGTTTCTCTCTCCAAGTCGAATAAAGTTATGATTTAAATTCCAAATTGGTCACATTGGCCCGACGTTTAGAAGATTTAAAGATGAGCAAAGAGGCTAATCGAACCGCACCTGTAATTGTTCAACATGTAGGTTCCCCTATGTGTATACTTTACGATGAATTTGACCACTTAGACGAGAATTGCCCCACATTTTCGGCCCACAAGTCACTCACTGAGCAAACCAATGCCCTCTATCAAAATAGGCCAAAGTATGGCCCATATTCCAATGCATACAATTTGGAGTGGCGAGACCACCCCAATCGTTCATGGTCTAGGGGTCAATACCAAGGAACTAGAGGTCAATCTTCCGGTAACCCACCCTTGGGTTTCCAAAAGAATGTCACTGCACCATCGTATCCCTCGTCCTAAAATATCCAATCTTTAGAGGATTAGATGAACCTTCTTTCCCAAAGTACCCCTCAATTCTAACAAACCACTCAAAATGTCCTCCAATCCACCCATCGCGCTTAGGTTCGGTAAGGAAGTGGAGAAAAATGTTTAACCACCTACCAAGAGTAAATTCGAAAAACATAAGGAGACGGTAGATCCACCCGTGGATACAACTACCTCCTCACCCTCACCTTCCGAGCCATCTGTAGAGACCTATGTTCCAAAAGCTCCGTTTTCCCAATGGTTGATGCCCCAAAAGAAAAAGGCACAAGTTGATAAGATGTTGGAAGTATTCAAGAAAGTACAAATCAATATCCCACGGTTTGATGCTATTCAACAAGTGTCGTCTTACGCCAAATTTTTTAAGGACCTTTGTACCTTCAAGAGAAGCACCAACGTACCGAAGAAAGCTTTTCTAGTCGAGCAAGCAAGCTCGATCATTTCTTATCAAACTCCCATCAAGTATAAGGACCCCAGTACTCCGACGATATCTATCAAGATAGCGGAGCACATCATTGAGAAAGCCCTTCTAGATTTAGGATCAAGCATGAACCTTCTACCGTACACCGTGCACAAAAATTCCGAGAGGTATCGTTGAGGACATTCTAATTAAAGTGGGTGACTTTGTATTTTTCATCGATTTCGTTGTCTTGGACACCCAACAAGTGAAAAATCCTATTGCATAACTCCCTATTAATTTGGGTCATCCTTTCCTCACCACATCCGATGTCATCATTAGGTGTCGTAGCGGCCAATTTAACTAATACTTTGGGAACATGACTATGGACCTTAACGTGTTTAATTTGGCCAAACAACCACCCGATGACGATGAACCCATGGATGTCGACATGATTGATAGTATCGTATAAGTGACTTTCGAGCAAACTTATAATGATGACCCTTTAACAACATATCTTGTATTTTTTGGGTCCGACTTTTATGTCAAAGAGTCAATTGAAGAAGTCAATTCCCTCCTCGACTCCACACCTATCATGGAAGAATAATCCTGAACCCTTCTCACTTTCCACGTCACCTATTCCCCCCTCGAATGAGAAAGTTCCCGAGCTTGAATTGAAGCCACTACTTGAAACACTCGAGTATAGCTTCTTAGGACCTTTATTAATCCTTGCTTGTTATCATCGCATCTGATTTGGATAAAATAAAGGAAGGTAAATTGTTGCTTGTTATCAAAGAACACAAGGAAGCCATAGGATGGACCATAGCTAACATTAAGGGGATAAGTCCCTCGGTGTGCATGCATAGGATACACTTAAAAGATGATGCTAAAAATTCCCATAAAGCATAACGTAGAATTAATCCCAATATGAAAGAGGTCATCCGAGGAGCTAAAATTTATCGATGCGGGTATCATTTTATCCCATCTCTGATAGTCAATGGGTTAGTCCCGTTCAAGTTGTACCGAAGAAATCTGGTGTTACGATGGTGAAAAATAATGATGATGAGTTAGTACCCAGTAGTATTCAAACCAGATGGCAAGTGTGTATTGATTATAGGAAGTTGACCATTGTTACAAGGAAGGATCACTTTCCTCTTCCTTTCACAGACCAAATGCTAGAGAGATTAGCCGGCTATCCATATTACTATTTTCTCGACGGTTACTCCGGCTACAATCAAATTCCCATCACTCCCGAGGATCAAAAGAAAACCACTTTCACTTGTCCATTTGGCACTTTTGCTTATCGATGCATTCTCTTTGGGTAATGCAATGCACCCGTTACCTTTCAATGGTGCATGATGAGTATCTTTTCTGATACGGTAGAGCAATTTTTTAAAGTCTTAATGGATGATTTCTCTGTATTTGGGTCTAGTTTTGATGAGTGCCTCCATTACCTTACCCTCATTCTGAAGAGGGGTAAGGAAAAGAAACTTGTGCTTAATTAGGTGAAGTGTCACTTCATGGTCAAACAAGGCATAGTGCTAGGTCACATCATTTCTAAAAAAGGTATCGAGGTAGATAAAGCTAAATAGATCTCATTTCTAATCTCCCACCACCTAAAACTGTGCGTAAAGTTCGGTCATTCTTAGGACACGCTGATTTCTATCAAAGATTTATTAAGGATTTTAGCAAAATATCTCGACCCTTATGCAATCTTCTTGCCAACGACACACCCTTCGATTTCACTAACGAATGCCTTCAAAATTTTAGAAGGCTAAAAAAGGAATTGACATATGCACCTATTATGAGACCCCCTGACTGGAGTCAGTCGTGTAAGATCATGTGTGACGCTTTCGACTATGCCATAGGTATGGTTCTAGGTCAGCGTAATCAAAAACTTCCTCATGTCATCTACTATGATAGTAGGACTTTTAATGATGCCCAATTAAACTATTCCATGACTGAAAAAGAGTTTCTCGTTGTTATTTTTGCTCTTGAGAAGTTTAGGTCTTACTTGATAGAATCCAATGTTGTCATTTTCACCGATCATTTGGCCCTACGATACCTTTTATCTAAAAAGGATTCTAAGTACCGTCTCATTAGGTGGATCCTATTACTGCAAGAGTTTGACCTTAAAATTTCGGATAAGAAAGGGTGTGAGAATGTAGTGGTTAATCACTTGTCTAGGTTAATCGTTGAATCACCTGATAACTTGTTGTTGCGAAATGAGTCCTTTCTTAATGAGCAACTTATGCTTTTCTCTCAGCTTCCATAGTCCGTCAATGTTGTGAATTATCTGGTGAGAGGTGAAATGCCTCTGCATTGGCCTAAACAAGATCTTGCCAAATTTTTAAAGGAAGCCAAGCATTTCTTTTGGGACGACCCATATCTCTTCAAGTATTTCCCTGATAAAATCATTCGAAAGTGTGTACCCAATCAAGACATTTAAAGCGTAATCTCTTTTTGCCATGACCAAGCTTGTGGAGGTCATTTTAGTGCCAAGAAGACTTGATAACGTGAGAATTACGTGTGATAATTGATTAACTTCGCAACTTTCTAATATAGCACACTTATTTAATTTCAGCCCCTAATCAAGCATCTAAAGTGCAAGTGTCAACCCATAAACAAATAAAGCAAGCGACACAAAGTTAAGGAAAAATTCCCGAAGGGAAAAACCTTTTATTTCTAGAACTTTGAACAATTTACAAGACCATTGACTTACATACAACCTGATAATCGCCCACAAGTGTAACGCACGGTGTCTTCGTCAAACCTTCAAAGCAACGGCTAGAAATATTGACACAGAAATACCCTCAGGTGTCAGTTCCTTTGTCATCGGCTGGAAGTTTCCCTTTCCAGGAGGGCAGCAATGAAGAAGAGAGACGGTTTCTCCACAAGGGTTGAACAAATACAAGGATTGTGTTCTAGGGTTCGAAAAGATTCACAAAAGTAATTGGGATTTTTGTGTGTGAATCAAAAAGATATTTGGCACATCAAAAAACGAAGTCTTGTTGTGTTTTATCTCTTAAAAACGTTCTCTCAAAGACTTGAAAAAATACACAACGAAGTAGGAATATATATAGAAAATAAGAGCTGGTGGATTAAAATCTCACGGAACTGTTCGAACTTATCCCAGGCGGACCGGTCCTGCTTGGGGGCGGGTCGGTCCGACCTCGGATCGGTTCTTTTAAATTTTGGCTTCTTCGATTCGCAATCGGTCAGTGGTCTACTGGACAAAGCAAGGCGGATCGGTCCGGGTAGAGGGCGAACCGATCCGGAGGCGGATCGATCCGGTATAGACGCGGACCGGTCCGGCTTCCCAGAAAACAAAAATACTTTTAAAAGCCTCATTTTGCTTGAAAAAACTTACTTCTTATTTTTATAAAAAACATTTTATAAAAATTTCCCAACACTAAATATGAACTTTAAGGAACGTAAAAACAAAATTTTACCAAGTTCATTCTCGCAGAGGCTATGATGTTGAAGACACTTTGATATTCGGATCCGTTGATGTAGATGCGATCTTGAGTTTCTTCAACGGTGTAACGACGTACGACATATAAATTGATAATGGACAAAAATGTCCTTACAAATCTCCTGCAAAGATTTTGTAATGTGGATTCTATTGGACCACCATTTTTCGTGACTCGAACAATTACAGTAAGAGTTGTCATTGTTGCTAACGATTAGGAAATATCACACATATGAACATGATGCCTTTAAATCCCATTCTGATTATCGAGGTTTTGACTGTTGGGGCATTGATTTTATATGTTTAAGTGGGTAGAATCCATGCCACATAGGACGAATGACCGCCACATTGTGGTCAAATTCATTGAAGAAAACATTTTATCTCATTTCGATAAGCCTCGATCCATCATTAGCGATCAAGGAACCCATTTCTATAATCGATCATTCGAGAGTATCATAAAAAAGTACTCTGTTACGCCCAAAGTAGGATGTTCTTATCACCCTCAAACCAGTGGTCAAGTAGAAGTTTTCAATAGGCAAATCAAGCAAATCATCGAGAAAATAGTGAATCCAAACCGAAAGTATTGGTCCTTAAGGTTGTTGGATGCATTGTGGGATTATCGCACTGCCTACAAAACAACACTTGGTATGTCCCCGTATAGACTTGTCTACAAAAAAGCCTATCGCCTTCCGGTAGAGTTAGAACACAAGGCCTATTGGTCCATTAAGACTTTCAATTTCAATATACCTACTGCGGGTGAGGTCCGAAAACTGCAACTCAATGAGTTGGAAGAGATTAGGAATGATGCGTATGAAAATGCAAAATTATACAAAGAGAAAATGAAAATGTTGCATAATAAGTCCATCCTACGTTAGTCATTCGAACCTGAACAGAAAGTTCTCTTATACAATTCTAGGTTTCATCTCTTTTCCGATAAGTTGAGGTCTAGATGGTCCGGTCCCTTTGTTGTTAGGACAGTCTACCCCCATGGGTCGATTCAGATAGAGAATCCTAAAAATGGTGAAATTTTCAAAGTTAATGTTCAAAGGTTGAAGCCATATCTAGAATTATGAGAATGAGAAGTGGAGAACATTCTTCTCCAATCCCCTGTGTACCACGAGTGAACTTGAAATTGGGTCATTGTTGTTGTATTGTAGTTTTTGTATTACATGAATTATGCATTGGAAAAAGTCTCTCATTACGGTATTATCTTTCAAATATTTCCCGCCTTTTCAATTTTTGTCTTATACATTGAGGACAATATAGAAATTAGGTTTGGGGGTACTGATGTAATTTTTATTCGCTTTGAAAAAAAAACATAAAAATCTCAAAAAGTCAAAAATATTTTTAATATAATTGAGTTTTGAAATGATTTCTTAATATAGAATTATTTAATGGATCTCTCAACTTATGAAATTTTTTACACGTTGGCCATATAATATGATTGAAACTGGATATTGAGGCGAAAGTTAATATGCTTAACGAATAAACGTGGAGATTTTAACCTGGTGAGATATTATGACATTCATCATTTTAGAGAGATTTAAATCAATCTGATTTAAAATAACTTAAACTTTCCTTTGGTGATAAATTCGTTGATGATCTCAAATTCATTTTTTTTGTTCGATTGCTGAAAATAAAAAGTCAAAATGTGAATCTTAAGCACTAAAAGTTTTAGTAAGCCATTTTGAGACATAATCAACTCAACGAAAATTGAGAAATGAGATTTGGCCATTGTTTAAAAGTTCAAAATTAAGCCCAACTCCACCCTTCTTACATTTTTCCGTTACAAGCCCATCTGAGCCAAAAAGAAAATATGTTTTTTTGTTAAAAATCCATTATCCTACCCAACTCCAACTAGGAGCTAAAATCCCCTAAAAATAAAAATCCATACCCATTTTATGAGAATACTATGGTAAAATTACGATAGGAAAAAGGCCGAAAGAAGAATAAGTTTGCAAAAGAATGATGTGTGAAAAGAAAAGAATGCAAGAATGGAAAAAAGACTGTGTCAAAAAACAAGAAAAAGAAAAAATAGTAGAAAAATGGAGGTTAAAAGAAAAGGTGCCTAAAAGTCAAATTACCGAAAAATCATTATATTCTCATAAAGTTTGAACTCCAAAGCCATTCTTTTTAGACAAAAATCGAGCCTATAATACAACCAAAGAAAGTCCTAATCAATCTCAAGTACAGTAGTTATAGTGTGAAGAGAAGATGAATAGGATCTATGGTGTGATTCACTGTGTTAAAAAAGTAATCGATTTTATGTTCATGAGATCATATTCATCCATTATAAAAGTCTGTTTTTCATTACGTATATGTGATATTTTCTCACCTAAATTTACTCTTTTATTTGCATATAGCGAGAGAAAATAACCCATTTCTGAGTGTTCGATTGAGTGCATTCTGTGAGATTTTGAAATCAAGACGAACTTTCGAATAAAAAATGTAACAATCAAATCTTTTGAAATAGACGGTTATATTATCTATGCACACACACACTCACGATACGTTGAGATTGAAAAGTGAAGTTCTACTATATTTATGAAGTTTGCATTCAAACTTGGTTATATTACCTTTGAGTTTTTTGTATTGAGTTATGTTTTTAAATTTCGTGAGTATATTCACTTTAAATCCTCACGAGACAAAACTCGTCCACTAGCGTAACCTAGGGGTTTAAATTCTTTATGCACATGCTAAGTGCAATCGTGATTCCAACGAAAGTGAGTTAGATTTCAAAATTTTAGGTTTGCTCGAGGACTAGCACAGTTTAGATTTGGAGGTATTTGGTGAATGCATTATTTTATATGAATTATTCTCAAATTTAGGCCTTTTGTATCATAAATATGAGCTTTTTGAGTCATTTTCATAAAATAAAAGAAGAATGCAAGTTTGAATAAATTTCGAGCTAAAAAATACAATTTTAGTAACCCCATGGGGTGAAACCATAATTTCAAAAACTTTTGGGTACTAAAAATAATTTTTAAATGTTTGTCTAGGCAAAATAAAGTTCTTCATGAAGTTTTGTTGAATTCGGAGTTAAAACAGAAAAAGTTATAAATCTGGGGGTCTAAAATGCAATTAAGAGTTAATTTGTAATTTTCTAATCTTTAAGGGGATGAATTTGAATTAATATAAGTTATTTTATATTGTTACAGGTATCTCTGAAGTTTAGTGAATATCCATGGTCATTTGGTGGAGATATAAAAGGTTGTGGGAAGAATTGAAAGAGATTCAAAATCTTGGGGCCAAAGCATAAAAAAGGGATTTCAGAAACTAGAGTGGTATATAAATTATTGAAGCGGTTATATGAACAAGAAGGCTTACTAGCCTAGTGGTCGAGCGCGCCGTAATAAGCAGGAGGTCTGGGGTTCAATTCCCCCAGCCTCTACTAAAATTTTAATAGATGCTAACACCATACTCGTCGATCCAGTGCTGCCACATCATCAATCCAGCAGACGCCACTTGGTAATCCGCCGCAATGTTATCAACAAATAGTTAACAACCACATCATCGATCCAAGTCATTAAACGCTAATTCATTTAAAGTATCAGCTATTGATTCGGTCAGAATTCTTTAAAGATAGAAGATGGATTTGAAATCCCACCAAAAAAGAAAAACACCCTCCAGATTTCGTGTAAACACATATTTTAATTGGTTATTAATTTTTTAATTCATTTTTAACCAATTAAAATATATGTTTTATACAAAGCCAAATGCCCCACCCCTAAACCTGTAAATAGGATCCTTTGTCTCATTATTATAGGAGAATTGTAGAGAGCCACTTTAGAACAATTTTTGAAAGTTTTATTTATATTTGAGGGCTAAGAATAGTATCTTTGTGGGAGGAATTTTATCAAGATTATTTGTGAGATACAACATTTGTAAGTTTGTTTTATTAATGAAAAATAGTATTTATTTTTGCAATTTTATGATGTCTTCAATTATGCTAGCGTAATTTCTTTACAAGGAATAGGTGAAATTTATCATGTTTGATTAATATTGTGGGTGATTTAAATTTTTCTTTGTTCCCGATATGTGCTAAAGGTTTTAAAAATTCAGTATTCATTTAAATCGACACGAGAGTGTGTTTTAAACCTTCGGCTTTGTTTAAAAAAAATAATACTTTTATTTTTAAGTATGAGTACTTTTTGAGGGATTATGCTTGTACTCGATTGTTTTGATAGTCCATACTTAAAGACTATACTATGAAATTTAAAAGTGAACTTTTAAGAGAATAGGGATTTTAGCGATCTAAATTTCAAGACGTTAAAATTTGGTGTGAACGTAACTGTGTTATTTTTCGAATTAAATGCGACGAGAGTTGGTTTAATTTGAGTTATAAAATTGGGAATGACAAGTTTAAATTATTGCACAGTGTTAGTTAAACGTGATAAATGGATCCAATGTCCTAGTTTCTCACACACTAGTTTATATCTTTCGTAGTTGCACTTTGTAATTGTGTTAGATTAGTTTAAAATTATACATCTTCGCTACAACCATTTCATCTAGTTGGATAGTCACAATTACTTTGAACGAAAAAATTGATAAATCTCTGTGGGTTTGACCCGTACTTACACTCACTATTCTATAACAGCCCGTGCACTTGTGGTATTTTATAAATTGACAACAACTGGCATTTCAATGTACACATAATGATCTAAACACCTACACATTGGTATCAATATTCAATCAACTTATTACTTTAGTCATGAATGGTATGACATAACATACATAATTAACAATGATCTATCTAACTGCTAAAAATATGTTATATCTTAGTATTAATAAGCTTCACATTTCTATTAAACAAGCATCACATCTTTTGTAGTGAATGAAATAAGAACAAAAATAAAGAGGTGTTGGTCAAATTTTGGAGTACATCTCGGTATTAAGCAACGAATAATCTCACGCGGAATGACTACATGCTAGGTGTATTAATGTAATACCCCGTATATTTTGGAATAAAATATAATTTAATAAGGATTAAATTAATTCGGTGAAATTAGTTAATCCGAATTGTGAGTAATTAGACTCAGTATTATATATAAATTTTAGAATTGGACTTTAATGATTTGAGAATAAATCAAGATGGATCTTATTTTTATAAAACGTAGTGGGGTGTGTCACGTAACAATTAAATATATTTTGGGGGGATAAAAATATTTTGGAACACACTTTGAGAGGTATTACGGGCTCGTTTGGGCATTTTTTACCCTTAGGAATGGTCTCGGGTATATATATATATATATATATCAGTCGTGTAGTTAACGGGCTAATTAGATTTTATATTTGAGCTCATTTGGGGGGTCCAAAGTCCAACTCGGGATTAGCCATTTATTAAGTATTTAAGTGGGGGTAAACCACTCCACCACTATCATTAGAGAAAACCTAAAATAACAGTTATGGGAGAGGAAAGGAGAAATACAAAAAGAGGAGAAAGAAAACCCTAGGATGAGGAACAAAAGCTTCTTTACATAATCTCAGGCAAGGATTTCATTGCCATTCTTATTCAATTTGTGCTTTTCTTGTAGGAATGTTAAATCCATATGTAAATTAAAAGTTGAATCATATTTTGTGACTGCACAGTTAGAGACCTTTAAATCTGTGTAAAATTTGACGATTTTAGATTCGTGATTTGAACTCAAATTATTTTCTCGTGAAATTTATGATTGTGAAATAAAATTTTAATGGACATATTTTAAATCTTGTATAATTCGATTTATAGATTTCGAGATGATTTCTATGTACTGTAAATTATTGGAGATATTAATTTAAATTTTAGATCTGGGTTGAAGGTTGGTATAAAATTTGGGATTTATAACTGTTAGGCATTTCTTTAGTTCCAAAGGCTTATATAAGGAAGTTCTGGGTACAAAATGTTTTAAGGTTTCATCCATGGCGGGCGTTTGCCGGAAGAGGATGAAGGGAATGAAAAACCCCGGCGTCGTTCGAACGACCTATGACACCCCGACTAATTAAATACCGGGTAGCTACTCCTTTATTCAAATTAATATAAAATGTCAACTTGGTTCAGTTCATAGCATCACAGTCGAAACCATTATTAAACAATTACTAGCCACCTAATATTTAAAAAGTGAGTTGCCAATTTTTTATTAAATTAAATTATACATGCAACCAATTAAATTATAAGCTAATTATACCACATCCACATCACAATCACAATGGAAATAATGAAGGAATAATAAATGAGTCTGGAGTAACACTCCCCTGAATAATTCAAATACTGAATAAAAACGCAATACAAAGTCTGACTAATTAAATAATTCCAAAACGAAAATGAAACTGAAAGTATGAGAAAGTTGTCTCTAAATGAAAAGGGGTCACCATGCCCTAACAGATGAATGACCCAAAAATAGAATCAAATGCAAAGTGTGGAGGCGTCTACTACCGAGGTCATGTAGCTTCCACAGTAGCTACAATACGTTAATGGGATGGAACTCCTATGCTTGGCGTCCCTATAGCTGGGCACCTAAAAGGTTTTACAAGAAAATATATTTGAAAGCAAACGGGTCAGAGCCCGAGGTGAAAACAGTTTAAAGTTGTAAGAGGGTACTTTAGATTATATATATGGAGGCGTAACCCCTATTAAGTATGGTAATCACAAGTTAAATTAGCCAAAACCCTAGACTAATTATAGGAAATGCACACACAAACTCAATGAAGATGAACTCAGTTTAAGCTCTCAAATCTCTCGTGTATAACCCAGGTCATGCTAATGGACCTTTAGAAGTGGCTTAGCTAGAGGGAGGGAGAAGTAAGCACCCTAGATACACTCTGATAGGCAGGTAGAAACACACCAAACACCCTCAAGAATCTCTGTAAAATATTAAAAGCTTCGTAATAAATGACAATGGTGTGTCAGTGAACTCTCTAGTTTTGCAATAACTCTTTTTAATTCTCCAAAAAAAGGATCCTCTCCTCAAAGGTGGTTGGGGTCCTTAAATAGCCCCCCCACACCTCCCCCAAGGCAACTCAGTCATTAAAGACTATGAAAGACATCCCTCATACTTTATGTCACAACATTAAATGCCTGATGTACTAGTCTCTACGTCATAAACATTAAATGCCAAGACATGTCTTTTGCCTATCCACTGTGTGTCAGGGGGTTGTTGTCGCAGATGTGGCTCACCAACTGCCTGACAGCCCCAAATACCACCGTGGTTTACTCAAGTGCATGTCTGACAACGTTTAGATGGCTAGTGACATCACCCACAGTAGATATGACATTAAGTAGAGGGTCGTTTGGTCCATAACTCAATGCCCGATGGAACTCCAAGCTGATCCACTTGAGGTTCCACGGTCAGGGTCCTTCGGTGTTTTACCAGGTGTATCTAAGATGGTCAGGACAAGCCCCAATGGTGCCTTACTTCTCAATCCTCCAAACCAGGTCCCTCTAAAGTTCCCACAGTGAGGTCATTCGATAGAGCATGAAAGCTCTCCCAGGCCCTGCCAAGCCTGGTCTTTCGCAAGTACCGTTTGACCTCATACAAACCCTTTAGTTATTATCGTTACGTCATTACAATCGTTAAAGCTTACAGAAATCAATAATGAAAGTACAATGTGATTAAAGCAACAGGGTAAAATATGAGTTGCCACGCTGAGCTGCCTCCCCAAGCTGCCACGCTTGAGCTGCCACGCTGAGCTGCCTCACCAAGATGTCACGCTTGAGTTGCCACGCTGAGCTGCCTTACCAAGATGCCACGCTTGAGTTGCCACGCTGAGCTGCCTTACCCAGATGTCATGCTTGAGTTGCCACGCTGAGCTGCCTCCCCAAGCTGCCACGCTTGAGCTGCCACGCTGAGCTACCTCACCAAGATGTCACGCTTGAGCTGCAAGCCCCCTCGTGGAGAGATTTGTTGGGACAAGAAATGTCTGCACGAAATGACTCAACTTGATGGATTTTTCTTTGTGTAACTGTTGGAACATCTTCTTCGTTGGGGCCTTGTTAGATAAGTCTGACAAAAAGATTGGCGCCAAAAACTAAAGCTTGCTGAAGAAGGCAACGCTTCCTGTTCTCTATGCGTCATTTCATTAATGACGTGCGCTGTCTTTTCAACTGTCGCAGCACTTCCCAAAGTGCCACGTGTTCTTGTAAAATGATTACAGGCGGCCGTGCACGTGCGAAGGTGGGAAAATCTAAACGCCAAACTCGAAAGTCTCAACAGCCATTTTTCAAAATACTTTGAACCTTAACCACGTGGGCCTAAAGGGTCTGTTTCTACTTCTTCTTTCTTCTTCACTTATTTCCTTACTTCATTGTTATCTTCTTTCCTCAGACTATCGCTTCTGTTCTTATAAAGAGAGAGAGAGAGAGATACACCATTGTTGCAGAGAGCTATAACACTACTTGTGATCGTCCGTCTCCATTGTTGCGTTCAATCCCTTTTCTCTCGAAGATTTCTTTGTTACGGCTTCAAGCACCATTTCTGCCATGGCGTCTTCAAGCAACCCCACCATTTCTGCCACTAGTGTTCCTTCTGCCACCACCACTGCTGCCTCCGCCCAGGGTGCTGCTCGCCAAGAACAACTGAGATTTTACCGTCTCTCTCCCATTTTTGGGGAGGGTGATGGATTTGCTGTTGCCTGTAAGGCTGTTTGCTTTTCCTCCAAGTTTGACACCCTCTTGCTGGGTGATGAGGATGAAGAGGTGTCTAAGTGGGGATTTCTGCCCCCAGAAGGAACTCTGACATTTCGCTTAGAGCGAGGGGACTTCCCATGGTCCCATATTGAGTTTGAAGCGCCTGGGGGATCCCCCACGCACTTTGCTGCCTGGAACTCTCACATGCAGAGTTCCTATGCTGATGTCCTTACTAAGATTGGGCTGCAACGGGCAAGGTGGTTTGGTGAGTTTACTCTATCAAAGAACAACGCTGCCTTGCCTATACTGGTCTCTCGCTGGAACGTGGACACTCATACGTTCATTGCTGCCTGGGGTGAGTTTACCATAACTCTGGAGGATGTGTGTGAGCTCCTGGGCCTCGATGCAACAGGCCATGAGCCTTACACCGATGAAGCTCTTGATGCTCAAGAGACTGCGGATCGTTCGGAGTTGGATCGCATATGCCGAAGCTGCATCGGTTCTTCCAACAAAGCTACTTTTTCTCCCCTGATCAACTATTTCTTCCAGAGTTCTAGCGAAGGCAGCTCTTCGTCGACTGCCCCTGGTCAAGGTACATCGTTGGAGCTTCCTGTTTACATTCTTGTGATTTTGTCCCGTTTCTTTTTTACGGGCAAGCCTAACGATCAACCCCGAAGAGACCTCATCAACCTGTCCCTTCGTCTAGCTCGAGGCATAAAGCTTCCCCTGGCTGCAATTGCCTTGGGATCCCTGTACACCTGGTTGGACAGGATTTTATTTGACATGGAACGTTCCATTGGCCGTTATAACCTGGCCAACTTTGCCAACAGTGTGCTTCTGACCAGTTTTCTCTACTTCCGCTTTCCTGCCGTAGCGGCCAGGCCCAACAGTCCTCCTTCAGCTGAAACAGTTTTGCCTCCTCGGTCATTCATTTATCATAAGAGGCAAAGCCGAAAGGAGTTGATTTCGGTGATTGATCGTTTTGAGAGTTTCGTTATGAGGCCTTATCAAGAAGACGCCTTTTTCCACACTTGTAAATTTTTTGAGCATGATGCCAGGTTGATACAGGATCCTTCTCCTGACATTGAGGATCCCTCGCTGGCTGTAGTTCTTCTTCTTTCTCCTGGATATCTGCCCTCCTACACCGAGTGGGGATACTCGAGCGAGCATTATAACCCCAACCGATGCAGCCATCAGTTTGGGTTTGACCCGGGGGTGCCACGTCCAGTTTTCCAATCATCAAACCCCAAAGTCTCCTTTGGCGAGGCATGGTCGTTGTTTTCTTCAACTGCTGCGTGGGGGATATCCTCAGCAATGGCTGGGCGTGTCACCATTCCTAGTATTACTAGGCATGGGGATGTGACCCCTCTGTTTGCCACCAAATATTGGCCAAGACAACTAGCTGAAATTGCTAAGTTCATCGAGCAAGAGCTGGTGTACCCTCCTGTTTGCTCATTTTCTGCCCTAGAGTTGGGGCTAAAGGTCAACTCTGTGCTTGGGATAGAGTTCCCTCTAAGTTCAACCCACAAAACACCTCCCAACGAGCTTCCCCCACTTTGTGCCATGGTCCCAGTTGCCACGCCAAAGTCAAAAACTGCTGCTGCAAAAAAGGCTGCCCCCTCTGATGCAGCTACTACCGATGAGGGGGCTTCTCAACCTCTTGCTAAAAAAGCAAGGACGGCCAAGAGTGGGACATCGAAATCGAAGTCGAAGTCCCAGAAGCCCCAAACTCCCGTGGCAGCTCTTCCCATAGCCTCCGTTCCTCCTCCCATGCCCGTTGAGATGGCTGAGCGTGTGAGGAGGGAGGCCCTTACAGAACTGGACCGAATAAATGCTGAGTATCAATGGCATGCAGTCGTTGTCCCCTCCTCCGTTGCTTTCCCCACGGTGGTGGTGGGTCCTTCAGAGCCAACGGCTAAAAAGAGGAAGAGTTCCAGGGTTCCTCAAGGGGTCAGCATTGGTGCAACTAGCTCGAGGAAGAAGACTCTGGGCACCAAGTCCCAGAAGAAACGGATTCCTGAAGTACACCTGACCCCTGAGGTGCAATCCACCCCTGCCCCCTCAATTGCTGCCACTCCTCCCACTTCGCCCGTGGTTGTGCCATCTCGTTCTCCTTCTGAATCGGAGGTATGTATGGCTGACTTAATTATTATCTCCTTTTTGCTTGAGGATGACTGTCTTTGCTTGTGTGTATACTTATCCCTCCCCCCTTTCTTTGACAACTGTTTTGCAGAGGGTTGAAATAGAAAACCCAGACCCTTCCAGTCCTCCCATGAGCCGTTTTGTGGGGGGACGCTTCAGTGCACCTCATACCGATGTAACTCCTCCCCGTTCCCCCATGACGGGGCTCACGTATTCTCGCCGTGGAGCCAGCCAACGTGCGAGGGAAGCTTTTGTGGGATGTGATGACGTTGATCGTGCGAGTGATTCCTCGCCGGAAGTGGTAATCTTGCCCGAAGTGGCACATCCCGAAATAACCTCCTTTATCGCTTCTGAGTCACAGGCCCCACCTGAGGTTCCTCTGC
The DNA here is from genome assembly GCA_949130495.1 of Sambucus nigra. Taxonomy (NCBI): domain Eukaryota; kingdom Viridiplantae; phylum Streptophyta; class Magnoliopsida; order Dipsacales; family Adoxaceae; genus Sambucus; species Sambucus nigra. Next base: position 467,172,714 of record OX422211.1, on the reverse strand, counting down.
CCATTGTACTTGTGGTAGAGAGTGAGCCCGAGGTATGATGTGATCTATGATTTGTTTGTTGTAGTCCTTTCGGTCATACTCTTTTCGTATTTGGCTTACTGAATTGTGATATGTATTAGGTACCCCAGGTGGAAGTGTCCTCGCTGTTGGCGAGCATTCTTCTTCCAACGGTGCTTCTAAGGCCCCCGCCTGTCATTCCTTTGTTTAGCACCCTAACCGAGGTAAGTAACACGTCAAGATATTTCTTCATAATTTCTGTGCCCATTCTTCTTTTCTAACACTTGGCTTTGTGCACAGTTGTCTCCTGATCTTGCGCCAACTCCCGTAGTGAGGGCCCAGGTTGGTGTGTTTACACCTCCTCCTGACGTGGATTTGTTTGAGGGCCCAGTGTCTTCTCATGATGATCCCAATATGCTGGCCCTTGTGCCCTATACGGGTGATCATGTTTGGACAAGCGTGGAGGCTTCTGCTCCAAGGGACCCCGTTATGCCATCTGAGGCAATAATCGCTCCCCCAACGGTTCCTGTCCCTGTGGCTGCCTCAACTGCTCCCGTTGTGACTGAGGTATATTTTCCTTGCTATCTTTCGTTAAGGTTTTCCGTTATCTCCATCTTATGATTTTATGTAAGATTGTTCTTAAGCTCCTCCTTGTAACGGTGACTTAACAACGAAAACACTTGTTAAGTTTTTTTTTACAAACTCCACCTTATAACGTTGACTTAACAATGAAAACAGTTGTTAAGTTTTTTTCACAAACTCCACCTTATAACGGTGACTTAACAACGAAAACACTTGTTAAGTTTTTTTCCACAAACTCCACCTTACAACGGTGACTTAACAACGAAAACACTTGTTAAGTTTTTTTTTCCACAAACTCCACCTTATAACGGTGACTTAACAACGAAAACACTTGTTAAGTTTTATTATCACAAACTCCACCTTATAACGGTGACTTAACAACGAAAACACTTGTTAAGCTTTTTTCCACAAACTCCACCTTATAACGGTGACTTAACAACGAAAACACTTGTTAAGTTTTATTATCACAAACTCCACCTTATAACGGTGACTTAACAACGAAAACACTTGTTAAGTTATTCATAATTCCATCATTTGGGCTTTTCTTTTCAGGTTGCTCGGGAAGATTCGCCCCCAGTCCTCTCACCTGTAGGCTCGCCCTTCCGAGAACCTGATGCTTCAGAAAATTCTATTCATGATGATCAAGGTTCTACGACTGGTGCTGCAGCCGAGAGCGAATCTGGGTGTGAATTTCCTCTTCCCGACCTAGCTCCTCACTCGTTCTGCCTCATGGTGCTTCGGCAGTCTCCTCAAATGCCCGTCAACCATCGCCTGGTGATTGAACAATTGGTGGATCGCCATCCTGAGACCTTCACACCGGATTGCCTGCGTTCAAATATTCATGTGATGAGTCTCAGACTGCAAGGCATGGCGATCGTTGTTGCTGAAATTGTCAGTACCCCCACTGCCAGTGTTACCAGATCCCTTCTCAACCAATTTCTAGGTTTTCTGAAGGAGTTGGGACGTGATGGTTTTCATTTTGACTGGCTTGCTATGTATCTGAAGACCTTTAAAAACCAACAACTGATCAGCCAGAGGGAGGTATTGCGCAAGCACCAAGAGGACCAGCAAGCTGAGGAGGCTAGGTTGGTCGTATTGGCCCCTCTTTTGGAAGCGGTGGAACAAGAGGTGAAGGATGCTGAAGAAGCTTTGTGCCTGGACAAACTGAAGCGTGAGATACTCCTGATCGAATATACGCAAGTGCAAACGAGGCTGGAGGTTTCCATTAACGCCCAACGTTCCTTCACAGCAGCTTCTTCGGGCCTGCCTGGAGATTTTTTCTCTTCCTCCGATTTATCTTTTCTTTTAGGGTAGTTACCTCTTGTATACAGATCTTTTACTTCTTTTTCTCTATGTAATTCTTGGCCAATAGCTTCCAAAGGAAATTTTTTAATACTCTATTATTTATGAATAAAGAACGCATACTTTTCAATCCCTTCATGTGTTGTGACTGTTGTTGTGTGCTATAGAGTTTTGTGTTTCTGCAATTCTTTATTCTAAGAAAGATGTCACCCAAAACTTATATATTTATAACGATATAACGTCAGCTCAAACTTGGTTATTTTACACGTGATAAACCTTCAGCCACTTATTGTTAATCTTAAATGGCTTGTCTTCTTCTATCTTCAAAATTAAGCAATACCCTGAGTCATGCGCTTCCTTCACAACATAAGGTCCCTCCCAGTTGGCTGCGAACTTTGGTAGAGGAAGTCCCCTGATGTGTTTTACTGCCGCTTTCAATACGAGGTCTCCTTCCACGAACTTCTTTGGTCTCACCAAGTTGTCATATGCTCTGGAGAGTTGTTTCGTATATATTTGAAAGGGGATGCTGTATTGGTTTGATGAATCCTGCTGCCAACAAACGCTGAACCTCTTCCTTAATCTTCAAGTCCAACTCAGGTTTATAAGTCCTTGTTGCCTGCTTCACCGGGATGGCTGAAGGCATCACGTTTAGCTTGTGGCAGCTCACTTCCTCATCTAGCCCTTCCATTTAGATATACTTCCATGCAAAGACATCTATGAACTCCCGGATTAGCCCAACCAAGGCTTCTCGTTTCTCCTTACCGAGATCCTTCGCGATGAAGATGGGCCTTGGGTCTTCCCCTTCTCCTGCTAGGTTCAACTGCTCCAACTCTTGTGCCTGGGGCTTCGGTTGATTTGCCATGTAGTCTGGTTCTTCGGCGACCTCCTCCACGAACTCCTGTATGTTAGAGTTGTCTATCACCATACACTGTCCCTGTTGATCTACCAAGAAGCACTCGTATAACGGGTCAGCCCCATCCTCGGTCTCTTCGGCCGCCCACTCATATCGTTATAAACGGTATACCACCTTCCCCTCTTCAGTGACCACCTTCTTGCATTGCCTATTGGTAACTGTTGCCACGGCCTTCCTCTTTCTTTCTCTCGAAGCCTCAGCGATTCTTCCAACTGAAAAGCGACTCAGCACGCTTTGCCGTTGGACCTCATGCTCCACAGGATCCATTCTAAGCTTTACTTTGTTTTTGAGCTGCTTCGTGGTACCTTGGGGTCGAGGGATCACCTGATGGGTTTCTTCGGCCCTCACCCCTTCGTTACTCGCGGCTTCTTTGCTTTGCTCGTTCAGAGGCCCCATTCTATCTCTGATCGAGGGAACCCATGCCCCCTCCATTCTTCTCGTTAGGACTCGAGCATCCTCCTCCAACTCCGTATAAAAGGTCGCATCTACAAAGTGAGCTTCCTCGATAGCAAAAGGCCTTTTTGTAGCCCTAATGGTCACTTCTGTTCCTTTGACATTCGCCTTGGCGCATTGATGATATGTTGAAGGAACTAAACCTTGATTGTGTATCCATACTCTTCCTATTAGTAAATGATAGGAAGTTGCACTTTCTATTACATGTAACTTGATGTGGGAACTCAGATTTCCCATTATAATTCCCACATTCACATACCCAATGGATTTGGAAGATTGGTTGTCATACCCTGAGATTACCAGAGGCATGGGGACCAACCTTTCTTCTGGGATATCAGCTGCGTGGAAGGAGTTAATCGGCATAATGTTGATGGAAGCACCCCCATCCATAAGAGTTCTTGCAAAACTAACCCCGTTGATACTGGTCGTCACATACAAGGGCCTGTTATGAGGGAACCTTACAGCTCTATCTGCATCGCTGAAGGTCACCTCTGATAGGAACTTTTTCACCAGCCTCGCCATGGGTCCCCTCCATTTCAGCGAGGGAACCGCGTCCTTCTTCGCGATGTCAAGGATCGCCCGAGTTATTTCCAGTCTGCTCTCCTTTGGTATCCCCACTTGATCGAAGAACCAAGCGAACTTTGGGGATTTTGAAACTGCGCTATATTCTATGACTGGATCCGTTTCCTCGCCCTCAACGCTATAGGCGTCTTCTACGTCCCTAGAACTTGCTTCATCATACGCCAGAACTACGTTAGCCATTACCCTAGTGCAATACTCCAGTGCTTTATCGAACTCCATCGTTGCCCCTCTCCCCTCTCGCTCTACCTCCTTATCGTAGGCCGTCACAACATTGGCCCCATGCGCCGGGAGCGGGTTATTGTTAACGTTTTGTGGGGGGATTTGCAGCGTTCCCGCCTTCACGTACTTGTCTATGATTCTTCGCAGCGTGAAGCAGCTTTCTGTTGGATGCTGGACCTTTCGATGAACCTGACAATATTTGGGATTGGCCCTAGTTGCCGCGTCGGGCTCCTCCACCGGGACGCCTTTTGGCTCGTAAACCGTTCCGCCTTGGACCATTGCGTTATAGCAACTCATAGCCTCCTCCACCGTACAAGGCAACGGTGGCGGGTCTTCTCTATCCCTTCCGAAATTTCTTTTGTTGTCCTTCCTCTGAGCCTTGCCCCCATCTTCTCTCTCAACATATCCTACCCGTGGGGCCTGAGACCTTCCCCCGATGGGTTGTATCGTCTGTCTGAACATCATGGGGGCTACTACCGGGCTAGGTCGCACCACCAACGATATATTTCTTGCAGATTTTAAGAAAGCTGAAAAACTTCCCTCGCGTGTCTCATTGATCAGGTGACAGATATACTCAGGAAGTAATCCCTCAGCGCAAATTTGTAGTAACCTGGCCTCCTTAGCTTCTTCCCTCACGTCGAGGGACCTTTCCCTAAACCTTCGGATATAGGCCACTACCTCCTCCCCTGGCCTTTGCCTCTCCCTGCCCAGTTGGGTTAGGGTGAACTCATCTTCTGCCAAGAAGAACTTTCGGACAAACAACACGTGCATCTCCTCCCACGTGGAGACACTATTGGGAGGCAGGTGAGAGTATCAAGTGTAGGCTTTATCAGTCAGGGATTTGGAAAACTCCCTCAGCCTAAGCTTTTTGTCATTGCAATGCGCCCCCAAGTGTTCAACGAAACGCTTAATGTGTTCCTTCGGGTTCCCACCATTCCCTGAGTATTTTTCAAAGGTAGGGGGAATATAGTCCTTCGGGTAGGGTTAGTCGTTGTACTCCTGGGGGTAGGGTGTCCGGAAGTCGTCGTAGACTGCTGCCACCTCTCCCACAGCCTGCGAGGAAGACTGCATGAACTTCAGCATCTCCTTCTGCATCTCTTTTCTCATCTCTTCCAGGGGCGAGGCTACTGGGGCCACCTGCAACGGAGCAGACGGTCGAGCGCTCGTTGCAACCGGAGCGAACGTTATCGGTTGCGCCGTTGAAACTCCTGAGCCGCCCACAGTGGGATTCATTACAGAGGGTACACTTGCTGGGACCGCTACGGTAATGCCTGCCCCTGGTGGGGCCCCTGGGGCCACTCCTTGTGTTACGAAGGCATTAGTCTCCAGCCCTCCGAGTATAGTTGAAGCTACTGGGGTTTGCAAAAACTAGTAAAATTTGCTCATGAGGAGCGCCATCTGGGCCGGTCCCAGCCCCGCGCTCGTGGAGGGTTGTGCCACCCCTGGGACGCCTATCGTTGTTGGAGCCAGCGGTACCTCTACTCGAGGAGCCCCATCTCTTAGGTCCTCCTGCTCCCTCGCAGCCTGTTCTTCATTATGTTGTACGTCATCGAAATTGAGTCTTCTAGTAGCGTTATCCTGCGCCATACTCCTTCTCTAGAAGGATGCCTCCCCAGCAGAGTCGCCAAATGTAAGAGGGTACTTTAGATTATATATATGGAGGCGTAACCCCTATTGAGTATGGTAATCACAAGTTAAATTAGCCAAAACCCTAGACTAATTATAGGAAATGTACACACAAACTCAATGAAGATGAACTCAGTTTAAGCTCTCAAATCTCTCGTGTATAACCCAGGTCATGCTAATGGACCTTTAGAAGTGGCTTAGCTAGAGGGAGGGAGAAGTAAGCACCCTAGATACACCCTGATAGGCAGGTAGAAACACACCAAACACCCTCAAGAATCTCTGTAAAATATTAAAAGCTTCGTAATAAATGACAATGGTGTGTCAGTGAACTCTCTAGTTTTGCAATAACTCTTTTTAATTCTCCAAAAAAAGGATCCTCTCCTCAAATGTGGTTGGGGTCCTTAAATAGCCCCCCCACACCTCCCCCAAGGCAACTCAGTCATTAAAGACTATGAAAGACATCCCTCATACTTTATGTCACAACATTAAATGCCTGATGTACTAGTCTCTACGTCATAAACATTAAATGCCAAGACATGCCTTTTGCCTATCCACTGTGTGTCAGGGGGTTGTTGTCGCAGAGGTGGCTCACCAACTGCCTGACAGCCCCAAATACCACGGTGGTTTACTCAAGTGCATGTCTGACAACGTTTAGATGGCTAGTGACATCACCCACAGTAGATGTGACATTAAGTAGAGGGTCGTTTGGTCCATAACTCAATGCCCGATGGAACTCCAAGCTGCTCCACTTGAGGTTCCACGGTCAGGGTCCTTCGGTGTTTTACCAGGTGTATCTAAGATGGTCAGGACAAGCCCCAACGGTGCCTTACTTCTCAATCCTCCAAACCAGGTCCCTCTAAAGTTCCCATAGTGAGGTCATTCGATAGAGCATGAAAGCTCTCCCAGGCCCTGCCAAGCCTGGTCTTTCGCAAGTACCGTTTGACCTCATACAAACCCTTTAGTTATTATCGTTACGTCATTACAATCGTTAAAGCTTACAGAAATCAATAATGAAAGTACAATGTGATTAAAGCAACAGGCTAAAATATGAGTTGCCACGCTGAGCTGCCTCCCCAAGCTGCCACGCTGAGCTGCCTCACCAAGATGTCACGCTTGAGTTGCCACGCTGAGCTGCCTTACCAAGATGCCACGCTTGAGTTGCCACGCTGAGCTGCCTTACCCAGATGTCACGCTTGAGTTGCCACGCTGAGCTGCCTCCCCAAGCTGCCACGCTTGAGCTGCCACGCTGAGCTACCTCACCAAGATGTCACGCTTGAGCTGCCACGCTTGAGCTGCCACGCTGAGCTACCTCACCTAAAAGGTTTTACAAGAAAATATATTTGAAAGGAAACGGGTCAGAGCCCGAGGTGAAAACAGTTTAAAGTATAGTAAGTGTTTAATTACATTAAACAGTGAATATTAAATACATGTTAGTTACGTGCTCTCACATGAGTTTCTCACCCCTTAACTAATGTGCACGCCTAACGTATATCCTTAACCCATCCTAGTTATGCCATTAACTAACTACTCTGTACCACTTCCTGACCTCCCATTATAATATAAGAGTTTAATCATAACATTCTAATAATACCTACGTGTATCTCACCTTTTCATTGACCAAATTAATTTATAATAATTACGATAGAAAATTCTTATTTTAAATCCCACTCAAAATAGTCTCAATAATTTATATTCACACTTTAGAAAAGAGTTCGATATAATCAAAAGTATATTATTCTCAACACAAATATACAAATAGGTCACCCCGAGGCTAAGCTGCAGTGCGCATACTCTGCTATTGAATCCCGGTACAACGCGTACATAAGGACTACGTGTTTCGAAACTCTCAGGAACCGTTTCAATAAGTAAAATCACACATATTGGAGGCGAACATAGTTCACATACCCATGGGTCACGCACATACCTACGCTCCCATGGTCAGCTGACTTATTAACTCACAAATAAGTCGTTCACAGCCCTATGTCCTCAAGGTACCAATCTAAATCCCCCCGTAGGCACACAAAGATTAGATGGCCCTGTTCCGAAAGCCGAACTCCCGTGATAGCAAGTATGGTAGGTATGTCATACACATAATAATCCATATACTAAGCATTCATACAACTTAGATAACTTTTTATATTATTAAAGGTATATTCTCAGCCTTATACCATTAGTCTAGTTCATACACTATGATTATTTCGGATGATAAATATTATATTTCTCCAATACGTCTCACATCGTATAATTTCGATTACTTAAACCTAACCGAAGAGGTTACTAAGTCCCTAACTTTCCCACACATTAATTCAGTACTCTAAACTCCTTATTTATGTCCCAAAATCCTAACTTATCACTCCTAAGAATTTAAATCATGTTCTTGCATCATAAAATAGGAAATTACTCGTCGGACACTCGTAAATTCAATGCTACATTCCACCCTAAGTCTAATATGTTATGGGTTTCAAATATATCCCTACTGGTCTCCCTCAAGTCCTAATGTACTCACATAATCCCCAAATACAACGTCCGATGGTTGGAAACACTTACAATCAAAAGGGGGGAAAAGTCACCATTTCTGGGAGGATCGATCGATCGATCCTGATCGTCAATCGATCTATGGTCGATCGATCGACCTATGAATGTCGATCGATCGATCAAGTAAGTGAGGCTACGGGTTCTTTCATTTTTCAGTCCCAGATTTGTCCCAAAACTTCATTACACGATGTGAAACTCTAATACAAGCATATGGGATCGTTATACAACCTAATTATATGATTCTTAACATTCCAAAACTTTTAAATCATCAATAATTAGCCTTTCTTTGATCAAATCTCCATGTTAACCTAAAAGCCTTATTTTTCTATTTTCTTCAAGAACCATAATATTTATCTTCTTAAATCCATTTTTAATCCATCTAAGGTTATGATTTGGTTACTCAATTACTTACAGAACTAATCTACATGCAAATCCTATACAAGATTTAGGTTTCTTCTCCAAATTTCAAGAGTTTTCATCATTATTCAATGTTATCATCAAATCCTACTCTATGTAACTTCTCCTCTTTCTCACGCTGCCCACACTTGATTTTTGGCTGGTAATGGCCCTAATGGCCCTAATCTTGGCTGATAAATAAGGCCTAAAATTCGTGGGTCAAAATCACTTGAAAATTAAAATGACTAAAATACCCTCCCGAGTTGCCGGTTTGGCCTAAAAATGCCCCAGGACCCAAACTAAACCTCCGGCTAGTGTTTTCTGACTATTTCGACTCCTCCAGACACGTTGGCGCACTCAAAATGACCATACAGGTGATATAATTATAATTTACTTTCAAATCTAATTAAATTGATTCCTGACGCGATTGACACGCGCGTCCCAACTTAATTTCCCGAATTATGGTAGTTATGACTCGCGACAATTTTAATAGATTCAATAATCATATATTACCATATATACCCAGTAATATTCAACATTATCATCATAATCAATTACCAACTCACGTCTCGCTAGTATTTATGTCCGGATTATTTTCCAATTAATTCCCATTTAATTTAATTAATCACAATAAATAAAATCAATAAAATTACGGGGTATTACACGACCCTGGGCCTCATTCGCATGACATCACCTATCATTCGAATGATAAGGTGAGTTGTTCGAACGATGTGGAAACGCCACACGCAGGTCCGCTTAAATTCTGATTAGGCCGAAGATGATATTTTGGGGTCTAAATGGGAGTTTCGGTAGGGGATTTATATCCTTTTTTAAATAGGGATTTAAAAAGGAGATGAGTATAATTAATTATGTGGAAATAAAAATAAGGAAACCTAGATTTTTGGAATTTGGGGCGATAAATTCTAAGGAATAAATTTACGTGCCAAAGGAGTGAGTTAGGAATTTTAGTTGAGTGACACCATTTTAATAAATTAATTAAGGTGTAATTAATAAAATTTAGAGTTGGAGAAATTGACTCAGGTAATAAGGGCTAGTGAGGAGTTAGGCATGGGATAGCCGGTTTAATTTATTATATGTATAATAAATTATTAAATGTCGAATTTATTAAAGGGTGTTTGACCTAATAGTGGGCTTTTGTGTAATGAATTTAAAGAGTGACGATATTGACCAAATGAATGATTCTGGGTGTTGTAGTTGGATAATACTACTTAACCATAATAGAAGATTCCTTGTATATGTACATATAACCCCTTTTTTCCACGATAGTTAACTCCTTATATATGTACATATAAACCTTACTAAAAAGGGATCAAGGAGTGAATAATTATTAATTATCCGGAACGATTAAAGTTTGAGTCAAGAGGACAACATGCTAAGAATATTAAACGTATGGGTAAGGGTATTTGGGGGTAACTATACTTATAATCGTGTTGGCAAGGTTATCTTGGGAATACCTACGCCTATGAATTTAAATAGAAATAAATAATGAAGTAAATGAAAGTTTTAGGTCAAAGAGGCAATGTATGAGACTTAATATTTAATTGGGAAGTAGTCGTAAGATAATGGCTTAAAATGAGATATGGGATAATTGACTAAATGTTATAATTAAGCCAAGAAGGTTGTAATTTATATGGATTGAGATGTAATACCCCGTAATTTTTAATGACTTTTAAAATGAGTTATATTTTAAATTGATGGATTAATTGGATTTTATTATCAATTAATTCATTAAGGTTTTATCCGAATTGAGGATATTAAAATGTATGATTCTAAATATTACTTAAAGATATGTAGGTAATATATGAATGTGATGATTATTGATAATTGCTGTTCGGTAATTTGGATTTTTAGTCAGACGCGGTGTGGATAGTATCGGGATTAATTTTTTAAATTAAAAAGGAAATTTATTTTCTATCAACCTTATAGTCATTTTGACTGTGTCGTTGCATCCGGAAGGTTTGAAATAGTCAGAAAAGTCTATTTGGATGTTGGATTTGGGTCTCGGGTCATTTGGAAATGAATAGACAGCCCAAAATGGCATTTTAGTCATTTTTATAGGGGTGAATAGTGATTTCATATTTTGTCCTATTATAAATATTTGAAGATTAAGTGTACGTGCGTTATTCATCTCATCTGCACAAAATAGAGAAGTCATCTTCCTAGAGAGAGTGAAAGGTTGCTTGGGAAGAGAAGAGTTTACTTGGGAAGGAAAAAAACTAAGAACCAAGGGTCACCACCACCAACCACCACCGGAGGTTGGCCAGAGAAGGGAGAACCACCTGAGATATACTACACCAAAGGATCAGACCTTCATTAGAGGAAAGTGTTTGATAATGGCAATCTAAGTTTGTATAATGTCCATGTTAGAATAGTTATTAAAAGAGATGATTTTTCATGTTTGGAAGAAGTAATGGAGTTGTTAAATGGATTTCTGGAAACTGAAAATATATAGGAATCAAACTCATGTTGTAGGTAGTTAGTAATCCACGAAATTATCATGTATCTATTGAAGAAATTATGAAAACCATTGATCTGTTCTTGAAGATAATATGTTGATAATTTTCTGGAAAAAGTGGATATAAACATGCTTTTAATTAAATCTCTTAGTGATTCTAGGATGTTTAGAGCATTAGAAATCATTCGTATATGTTGATATATCATGTAGTAAGGATTATAAGTCATTTGGGATGTTAATATAAAGGTTTGAATGATAAAAAAATGGCTAAACCTGTAGTTACAGAAATGCAGAAAAACTGGGTTGTTACCTGAGTGATCGATCGATCGACCACCTGCCTTCGATCGATCGACCACCTGCCTTCGATCGATCGACCTCCCCAGGATTGTTAAAGTTGTTCCTTTTTAATGTTGATTCTAATCTCAAAACTTTGGTAGATCTTTGGTGATTGTTAATTGGATATTATGGGACTTAGATAAGATCAGTAAGCCCTAGATAAGATTTGAATTAATTTGATTGGGATTTAATTGATTAGAATTATATTAATTAAATTGGAATAAATTTCGGTTACTAGATTCATTTGTTGGATTCTAATTGGTATGAATGAGGATTAAAGATAGTACTAGTAGGGGTGATTGAATATAACACCTGGGTATCCTTAAGTTTACAAGAGGGTTTAATCCTAAGTGAAAGAAGATGTGTTTATAAGAGATTTGAAACTATCGGTTTTAACCCTAATTAAAGGGAGAGTTCAATTCATAGTACTTAGGGAGATATGGTGATATGGACCAGTAGGATATTAGTGACCTCTTACTGAATATATGTTGAGGAAAAACCTATTTGAACATTGAATATTGAGTGCGGCTCGGGGATAATTAAATTAAGAAGTAAAGTTCTGATATTTTAATACGTGGGATTTAAAGAGATATAATGCTACGTATGGGAATCATCTAAGGGTAATATGAGTACCTTTTTGATAGTATATTATAGGTATGATAATGCCAATTTGATTGATTGATGATTATGTGTATGACATACCTAGCTTACTTGCTATCGATGGGAGGTTTGCGCGTGAGGGCAGTCATATCCTGATGAATCCATGGGATCTTTGATTTGTCGCTCAAGAACATAGGTCTATGAAAGACTTATCGGGGAATTAATAAGTCCGCTGACTATGGGAACGTAGGTATGTGCGTGGCCCGTGGGTATGATAACTATGTTCGCCTTTAATTTGTAAGTTGTTGTTTGTGGTTCGAGGAATCCTTACCGAACCTTTAGTCCCCTATTCGGCGACCAACGATATTGGGACATGATAGTAGAGTAATGCATTGCACCGCAGCAGTGACTCGGGGTGCCGTATTATATATGAATATATATATATAATGAGTTAAATGAATGAATGGTTATATTGTGGTTAAAATATCTACTGTGTTATAATTGTAGATAACGGTGAATTGAGAAAAGAATTGAAGTAAGTTAATGACTATTTGTTGAAGAGCTTAATTCATGTTAATAATGAAATGATTCATATAAATGAGAAATGTATAAGAATGATTATATAACGTATGGTATGGGACATACGGGTTATGATATGGTAATGGAATCATATTATGGAATTGGTAAAGAGGAACCATTAACTAGGAGGTTAATAGGAAATGTTAAGTGTGCACTCTAGATGAGCGGTGAGAATAGCAAGTGAGAGTGGGATACTAACATGTACATATTAAATGCTTTATTGCACTTGTTAAATACTTGCAGTTTTTAAAATCATTTTCACAATCGGGCTCTGACCCGTTATCTTTCATATTTTCTTTTTTATTGTATCTTCTATATCAGGTGTCCAACAGTAGGGACGCCAACCTTAGCGGATTATGACGAGCTATGGATCTTTGCTTATACGCCTATCTTCATTTGATTCACAGTATTCTTATAGTTAGGGCATGTCGCCCAAAGGATTTCAGTTATCACTTTCTATCGGAGTCATATACTATTGTGTTTGTGTCATTTTAATATATTTGTTATTGTTGGGATTACTGTAATGGATTAATATTATTTGGGAATGTTTATTCCAATTGCATTTAAATTTTTTTGTGTTATCTGTTCAGTTATAAGTGTTGTAGAATAAATGTGTTGTGTTATTCTTAAACTAAAAATGGATTTGTTGAAATTAAAATTTTAATAAGATTTTAACACCAGCTTAATTGGGTATTGGGGTGAGTTGTAAATGTTTTCGACAGTGATGCTAAGAATGAGCCAACTGCATATTCTGTTTTAATTTGGTATGGGACTGGTCACCCGGTATTTAATTAGGCGGGGTGTTACAGGTGGTATCAGAGCATCTGGTTCTGCTGTCCTTTAGGGTCTGTACGGCTTATTGTGTTTTCAACTTAGCGTTCTTTGATGTAGAGCCCTATGAGTAGGATTATTGCTTTTTTATTTACGCTTACGTTCTTCAGCTATTTTGATATATCAAATACTGATAGTGTTCTCTCGTTTCAGATACCTCCTCGACGTGCACCTCAGCCCGCCCCAGCTCAGGGTACGATGACTACGGCCGAAGTTGCTGCAATTATCGCTCAGTCGGTCAATGCATCTTTAGCTGCTATTTAGCATGCACTAGCACAGGCACCAGTTGTGCCACCCATGTAAGGGCAAGTGTTTCATACTGCATGGGAACGAGCGAGGGATGCCTTTTAGAAGGCGCACCCACCTGAGTTTCAGGGAGGATCAGATGTTGTGACTGCTAGCCAATGGAAGAAAGATATCCAACGGCACTTGAGAATGCTCGAATGCACTGAGGTTCAACGTTAAATACTATCCAAATTCCAGTTAGTAGGGGCAGCTTTGCAATAATGGGAAGCTACGACCACAATGGAGGAGAGGGACACAATGACTATCCAAGACTTTTGGATACGATTTGATGGGAAGTACTTTCCTTCCTCCATCCAGACAGAGATGAGGCGGAAACTACTTGATTTGAAGCAAGGAGAGAAGACGGTGGCGAAATATGGGGAAAAATTTACGAGATTCACTAATTTGGTACTAGCAGAGGTACCCACCGAGGAGAGGAGAATTATAATGTTCACTGATGGGTTGAACTATAAGATTCGCCATCATTTATTGGGGAATCTTTCACTACGTGCGTATGCAGATGTTCTTAATGCTGCAATGCTTCACTGTCAGGATAATCGCTTTCATACTCAGGGTGTTAAGCGGGGGTTTGGATCAAACTTGCAAGGCAAGACTACTGGGGGTAGTTCTAGTGGGACTCAGCCAGGACAGAGTCATCAGCGTCAGGGTGAACAGGGGTCCTAGACAGGGGACTATGCTAAGAGTTTGCGATCTGGAGATTCTCGATTTAAGGATAGAGGTATCAGGCAAGGACAACAGGGCCATCAGGACCAAAAACAGGCTCATCAGGGCCAAGGGAAGGGAGGTAATGGCCAGCAGGGATGGGGTCAACAGGGGAAAAGTGGTCGAAAGTTTGCGGGAAAATGTTTCGTGTGTGGCAAGTATGGCCATAAACGATAAGATTGTCCTGATAAAGACAAATTCCCTCAGCAACAAAATGCTCGACAGGAGCCACAGGTACCAGTGTTTCCACCAGCTGCTCTTCCATCTCCAGCTCCGGTGCTAGCACTACCTCCCATTCCAGCAGTACCCACGCAACAAGGTCAGTACGTGCGTGTATATAACGTCCATCAGGCAGCGAATCAACAACCACCACCCGCGAATGAGGGTATATTTTCTATCTAAGGACTTACGAGGCGTATATTGATTTTTGTAGCAATTAATATTGTATGGGTAAAAGGGTTGCTAAACTTAGCCTATAGCATTATTATTTATGTAGACTCACCGAGGGGTTGCGGACACCTATATTTTTCATGTCATCATGTGGGTCTGATTTTTTATCATGGGATTACTTACTTTGGGGATGTCCGAGCATGATGTGACTATCGGCGTGTATTGACTTGTGGTATACGAGAGCATATGTACTACTACTATCCTGCATCTTATCTTCTATAAGAGAATAGATGCGTAGACTCTATTTGAAATCAATAAAGCCTATTTTTTTTTTAAATCGATAAACCTGATTTTTACATACTATTGACTAAGGACCTGAGGAGTTTCGATGACCGAATACTTTAGGTAGTAGTGTATCGGGGGGGTTCCTTGTTTGGATTTCTCTTGCGAGATACCCCACGCATGAAACTAATAACCGTTGGGAGTCAAAATAAGTTAGGTCTTTGGGATATGAGTTTATAACCTTTGCGATAAATATTATAATTGTACGATAGGGTGTATGGGCGCCCTGGATGGTTGAATGGTAGTAGTTTTCAAAATTGTGAAAGTATAAGGATCATTTTTCCGAACATGGTTACGTTGATGGTATAGGGAAGATTGGGTAAAGATTAAATTCGATTCACTTGAAACTATATGGTGAGGCTGGGCGTATACCATCAATAGGGATTTTTGATAATGTACTGTATGGGCGGTACGTCTTAGATTTCTTGCGATGTGAGATTTATACTCAGAGTTGACCTTACCGGTATGATTTATATTCCTGAATTTCGGGACGAAATTCTGTTATAAGGGGGGGAGTATGTAATACCCCGTAATTTTTAATGACTTTTAAAATGAGTTATATTTTAAATTAATGGATTAATTGGATTTTATTATTAATTAATTCATTGGGGTTTTATCCGAATTGTAGATATTAAAATGTATGATTCTGAATATTACTTAAAGATATTTAGGTAATATATGAATGTGATGATTATTGATAATTGCTATTCGGTAATTTGGATTTTTAGTTAGACGCGGTATGGGACATGTCGGGACTAATTTGTTAAATTAAAAAGGAAATTTATTTTCTATCAACCTTATAGTCATTTTGACTGCGTCGTTGCGTCCGAAAGGTTTGAAATAGTCAGAAAAGTCTATTTGGATGTTGGATTTGGGTCTCGGGTCATTTGGAAATGAATAGACAACCCAAAAGGGCATTTTAGTCATTTTTATAGGGGGATGAATAGTGATTTCGGATTTTGTCCTATTATAAGTATTTAAGATTAAGTGTACTTGGGTTATTCATCTCATCTACACAAAATAGAGAAGTCATCTTCCTAGAGAGAGTGAAAGGTTGCTTGGGAAGAGAAGAGTTCACTTGGGAAGGAAAAGAACCAAGAACCAAGGGTCACCACCACCAACCACCACCGGAGGTTCGCCAGAGAAGGGAGAACCACCTGAGATATACTACACCAAAGGATCAGACCTTTATTAGAGGCAAGTGTTTGATAATGAAAATCTAAGTTTGTATATTGTCCATGTTAGAATAGTTATTAAAAAAGATGATTTTTCATGTTTGGAAGAAATAATGTAGTTGTTAAATGGATTTCTGGAAACTGAAAATATATAGGAATCAAACTCATGTTGTACGTAGTTAGTAATCCATGAAATTATCATGTATCTATTGAAGAAATTATGAAAACCCTTGATGTGTTCTTGAAGATAATATGTTGATAATTTTCTGGAAAAAGTGGATATAAACATGCTTTTAATTAAATCTCTTGATGATTCTAGGATATTTAGAGCATTAGAAATCATTCATATATGTTGATATATCATGTAGTAAGGATTATAAGTCATTTGGGATGTTAATATAAAGGTTTGAATGATAAAAAATGGATAAACCCGTAGTTGCAGAAATGCAGAAAAACTGGGTTGTTACCTGAGTGATCGATCGATCAACCCCCTGCCTTCGATCGATCGACCTCCCCAGGATTGTTAAAGTTGTTCATTTTTAATGTTGATTCTTATACCAAAATTTTGGTAGATCTTTGGTGATTGTTAATTGGATATTATGGGACTTAGAGAAGATCAGTAAGCCCTAGATAAGATTTGAATTAATTTGATTGGGATTTAATTGATTAGAATTATATTAATTAAATTGGAAGAAATTTTGGTTACTTGATTCATTTATTGGTAACTAATTGGTATGAATGAGGATTAAAGATAGGACCAGTAAGGGTGATTGAATATAACACCTGGGTATCCTTAAGTTTACAAGAGGGTTTAATCCTAAGTGAAAGAAGATGTGTTTATAAGAGATTTGAAACTATCGGTTTTAACCCTAATTAAAGGGAGAGTTTAATTCGTAGTACTTCGGGAGATATGATGATATGGAACAGTAGGATATTAGTGACCTCTTACTGAATATATGTTGAGGAAAAACCTATTTGAACCTTGAATATTGAGTGCGGCTCGGGGATAATTAAATTAAGAAGTAAAGTTATGATATTTTAATACGTGGGATTTAAAGAGATATAATGCTACGTATGGGAATCATCTAAGGGTAATATGAGTACCTTGTTGATAGTATATTATAGGTATGATAATGCCAATTTGATTGATTGATGATTATGTGTATGACATACCTAGCTTACTTGCTATCGACGGAAGGTTTGCGCGTGAGGGCAGTCATATCCTGATGAATCAATGGGATCTTTGATTAGTTGCTCAAGAACATAGGTCTATGAAAGACTTATCGGGGAGTTGATAAGTCCGCTGACTATGGGAATGTAGGTATGTGCGTGGCTTGTGGGTATGAGAACTATGTTCGCCTCCAATTTTTATGTTGTTGTTTGTGGTTCGAGGAATCCTTATCGAACCTTTAGTCCCCTATTCGGCAACCAGCGATATTGGGACATGATAGCAGAGTAATGCATTGCACCGCAGCAGTGACTCGCGGTGCCGTATTATATATGAATATATATATAATGAGTTAAATGAATATATGGTTATATTGTGGTTAAAATATCTACTGTGTGATAATTGTAAATAACGGTGAATTGAGAAAAGAATTGAAGTAAGTTAATGACTATTTATTGAAGAGCTTAATTCATGTTAATAATGAAATGATTCATATAAATGAGAAATGTATAAGAATGATTATATAACGTATGTTATGGGACATACGGGGTTATGATATGGGAATGGAATCATATTATGGAATTGGTAAAGAGGAACCATTACCTAGGAGGTTAATAGGAAACGTTAAGTGTGCACTCTAGCTGAGAGGTGAGAATAGCAAGTGAGAGTGGGATACTAACATGTACATATTAAATGCTTTATTGCACTTGTTAAATACTTGTTGTTTTTAAAATCATTTTCACAATTGGGCGCTAACCCATTTCCTTGCATATTTTCTTTTCTATTGTATCTTCTATATTAGGTGTCCAACAGTAGGGACGGTAGCCTTAGCGGATTATAACGAGCTATGGAGCTATGGAGTTTTGCTTAGATGCCCATCTTAATTTGATTCACAATATTCTTATAGTTAGGGCATGTCGCCCAAAGGATTTCAGTTATCATTTTCTATCGGAGTCATATAATATTGTGTTCCTGTCATTTTAATACATTTGTTATTGTTGGGAATACTGTAATGGATTAATATTATTTGGGAATATTTATTCCAATTGTATTTAAATTCTTTTGTGTTATCTATTCAGTTATAAGTGTTGTAGAATAAATGTGTTGTGTTATTCTTAAACTAAAAATGGATTTGTTGAAATTAAAATTTGGAAAGTTTTTAACACCAGCTTAATTGGGTATTGGGGTGAGTTGTAAATGTTTTCGACAGTGATGCTAAGAATGAGTCAACTGTATATTTTGTTTTAATTTGATATGGGACTGGTCACCCGGTATTTAATTAGGCGGTGATTGAATATAACACCTGGGTATCCTTAAGTTTATAAGAGGGTTTAATCCTAAGTGAAAGAAGATATGTTTATAAGAGATTTGAAACTATCAGTTTTAACCCTAATTAAAGGGAGGGTTTAATTCGTAGTACTTCGGGAGATATGATGATATGGACCAGTAGGATATTAGTGACCTCTTGCTGAATATATGTTGAGGAAAAACCTATTTGAACCTTGAATATTGAGTGCGGCTCGGGGATAATTAAATTAAGAAGTAAAGTTATGATATTTTAATACGTGGAATTTAAAGAGATATAATGCTACGTATGGGAATCATCTAAGGGTAATATGAGTACCTTGTTGATAGTATATTATAGGTATGATAATGCCTATTTGATTTATTGATGATTATGTGTATGACATACCTATCTTACTTGCTATCGATGGGAGGTTTGCGCGTGAGGGTAGTCATATCCTGATGAATCCATGGGATCTTGGATTTGTCGCTCAAGAACATAGGTCTATGAAAGACTTATCGGGGAGTTGATAAGTCTGCTAACTATGGGAACGTAGGTATGTGTGTGGCTCGTGGGTATGAGAACTATGTTCGCCTCCACTTTGTATGTTGTTGTTTGTGGTTCGAGGAATCCTTACCGAACCTTTAGTCCCCTATTCGGCGACCAGCGATATTGGGACATGATAGCAGAGTAATGCATTACACCGCAGCAGTGACTCGGGGTGCCATATTATATATGAATATATATATATATATATATATATATATATATATATATATATATATATATATATATATATATATAATGAGTTAAATGAATGAACGGTTATATTGTGGTTATAATATCTACTGTGTGATAATTGTAGATAACGGTGAATTGAGAAAAAAATTGAAGTAAGTTAATGACTATTTATTGAAGAGCTTAATTCATGTTAATAATGAAATGATTCATATAAATTAGAAATGTATAAGAATGATTATATAACGTATGGTATGGGACATACGGGGTTATGATATGGGAATGGAATCATATTATGGAATTGGTAAAGAGGAACCATTAACTAAGAGGTTAATAGGAAACGTTAAGTGTGCACTCTAGATGCGAGGTGAGAATAGCAAGTGAGAGTGGGATACTAATATGTACATATTAAATGATTTATTGCACTTGTTAAATACTTGCTGTTTTTAAAATCATTTTCACAATCGAGCTCTGACTCGTTTCCTTGCATATTTTCTTTTCTATTGTATCTTCTATATCAGGTGTCCAACAGCAGGGATGCCAACCTTAGCGAATTATGACGAGCTATGGGGCTATGGAGTTTTGCTTAGACGCCTATCTTCATTTGATTCACAGTATTCTTATAGTTAGGGCATGTCGCCCAAAGGATTTCAGTTATCACTTTCTATCGGAGTCATATACTATTGTGTTCGTGTCATTTTAATACATTTGTTATTGTTGGGATTACTGTAATGGATTAATATTATTTGGGAATGTTTATTCCAATTGCATTTAAATCCTTTTTTGTTATCTGTTCAGTTATAAGTGTTGTAGAATAAATGTGTTGTGTTATTCTTAAACTAAAAATGGATTTGTTGAAATTAAAATTTGGAAAGTTTTTAACACCAGCTTAATTGGGTATTGGGGTGAGTTGTAAATGTTTTCGACAGTGATGCTAAGAATGATCCAAATTTATATTCTGTTTTAATTTGGTATGGGACTGGCCACCCGGTATTTAATTAGACGGGGTGTTACATGAGATTTCCTTAGATTAAAGTAGTTATAGAGTAACTACTTATACATATTGGGTGATAACATTTATTTATGTGTATTTGTGTGGAAATACCAGTGGACCGTCCCATCGGCTTGAGAGTTCGCACGGTTGGTCCGCGTACCGCACGTTCGACATAAGTGGGCTTGACGATGTGTAGCCCATATAAGTACTACGTGGAGGCTCCACCGACGAGAGGTATGTGTTGGCGCTGACCATTCTTATATCACCGCTGAGTATGGGTCGTGTACATGTGTCATGCGTAGGGACCGCCCCCAACTTGTGTGTGTTTTGTGATGTCCGCTTAGGATAAGGTATTCCTCCAAACTTGCCGATAGATCACGAACGAGACACTAACGGTAGATGCTTTTGTGTGTCGCATATCTATACAGACATATATATATTTATCTATTTACATATTGTGGTGTACCTTATATGGGGATGTGCCCTTTTAGTCTAAACATGCAGGCAATGCTTAATGATAATAAAGTTGGGCCACTAAAATGATGTGGATAATTAAGGACGAAGATGAGTCCTAATGAATAGTTTTGCAGACAATTATTAATAAGAATAATTGGATAGTCTAAGAAAGTAGACAAACATTAAAGAGAATGAGTAATGGAGTTGCCAATTATTAATGAGAATAATAATTTGGTAATCTAAGAGAATTAAACTTATAGTCTAACTGAGTTGACAACCGGGAATATGAATTTAATCATTAAATGATCTGAAGAAATAGACAAGGGTTACAGAATATGGTGACGTAAGAATATGCACATAGTTTATGAAAATTTTGAAATTTATATTATGAAATTTAATCGGATATTTGGGGTGTCAGACATGAGTACCCACTTTTAGTTATTTCATAGATGAATGGATAATTATTTACATGACTGATTAAATAATGGAAGTTACAATTGTCATTTGATTGAGGATACGAGTAGGACTGCTTCTAAATGAAGTTACAATTATTATTTCATACTGGGATTTCTATTGCATTCGCCTAAGGGTTTATTTACATCAGTTGTACTTAGCTTTATTCATCTGTTAAATCAATTTTATTCAGTTGTACTTAGCTTTGTTCAGTTTTTATTATCCATGTGTTGAATCAAATTTATTCAGTTGTACTTAGCTTTATTCAGTTTTTATTATTCATGTGTTGAATCAATTTTATTCAGATGTTTTTATTCATTGTGGACTTTGATATAAAATAAAGAATTTTTTTATTTCTTCAGTGCTAAGAATGGTAAAAATTGTTTATTGGCCCCATCTTCGACGTATCGAGCCTGGCCAGCCTTTAGGTGAGAAAATGGGGGTTGTTACAATTAACTTTATAGGAAAAGCGCAAAATGTCTTTAAATGTGAAGTTAAATATAAATATTACCAGAATATAATTCATTGAGAACGACCCTATCTAACACAAATCAAAGCTAATGCCACCTGAAATATAAAGTATAGCAAAAGAATCTACACAAATCAAATTCAATTCATACATATCTACAAATATCATATATCCGCCAACTAACTCTAATAAACATGACTGTTGATGTAAAAACTAGATTACCCTAATTATTCAATCACAGATAAATAAATGAGACAAAGAATTTTAAAGTGGTTCAGCCTTATAAGAATGGCTTACGTCCACTGTTATGTTATTGCTGAGTGTTTGGGAATTCTCGATTACAAGTTCTATCAAGAAATTCCGGTCCCTTTGAATGAGGGTGATACAAGGTATTTATAGCCCTTAGGCTGTACATGAAAGGGTGATACATTAGATGATATACATGTGAAAGGGTAACTCATTTAATGCTCTTCAAGCGTGTGCGTCAAGATGATAAGAATTCAATGAATAGTTGAACTGTTGATTATCTGGCAATCAATGCTGTGGTCGAGATGCAGCTCGAACCGCCTTAGTTGCTTGTCGTCCAAGAGTTCCTCGGAGGACAAGAGTTCCTCGGAGGACAAGAGTTCCTCGGAGGACTGGTGTTCCTTGGAAGACTGGTGTTCCTCGGAGTACACCTGTTGCTCGGAGTGAGTATGTTGGTCGGGGGAATGATCTTCCTCGTTGCTATTGTGCCACGTAGATTGACACGTGTCTTCTTATTATTCGTCCACATTAGCATACTAATTTTGGTATCAACAGAAGCCCCCAATGTTTCATATTTCGAACTTTGAGGAGTATGGAACATTCTTTCTCGGTATATGGAAATATTAAATGACCTTCCTGGGTTTTAGGAGCCTTTTCTTCGTATTTGAATTTCCTTCCAAATTCACAGAATCCGCCTTTTTGCATTTTTATAAGCGCTTCGATCTTTGTGCGCTTTTTATCCTTTTAGCCGCCGGTAGAGTAATAGTTTCTTTTTTGTAATAATTTCTTTCGCCGTTTCCCAAGGCAAAGTATTTAAGCTTCAGAGGCAATCCCATCTTCTTCTACCTTTTCAATTTCTGCTTTCGAGTTTTCTATAGCTTTTCTCTCTCTTGTGGTTGATCCCTTTCTTCGTTTGTTTGTCAACATATCTCCTTTTTCCTGTAAGATTTTCTTCCTTCTTCTTCATTTCTTTTTATTCACCATGGTTTATATTATCGAATCTCTTAAGAAATTCCATTCTGACTTTTCTATTCCTTCTTGGGTAACTCTGGAGAATCTTTCTGAGCCTTCAACTTATTTTAATTTGGCTGAGGGACATTGGTTCCCTAGCCTCTTTATTGCTGAATGTGGATTTTCTTTTCCACCAAACCCTTTGTGTTTAGAGTTCTGTCAGTATTTCGATGTTGTCCCTGCAAAAATAGCCCCCAACACATAGAGAATAGTTAATGGGATGTATAGGTTAAATCAAACTCATAGAACTCGTATAGGAATTTCTGAGATTATGTACTGTTATAGATGGGTTGTTTTAGACAATGTTTTTATTTAAAAACTAGGTTTTTGAATAGGGCCTTAGTAGTCAACCTCCCTGATGCAAACAGGGATTATTTTGAACATGGGGTAGTTATAAAAAATTGGCAACATGCCCCTTTGGTTGGAGATGCAGTATATGAGGGTCCCAAATGCCCTCCATATGGCAATGGGATAGGTTATTTTCATTTTATTTCATTTTTGAAATTATGATTTCATTATGTTTGAATAAATGCATGATTTACATTTCAATATGTTTTTGTTTGCAGTCGACAGCAAGAGAAAAACTCCCAAAGAATCAGAAATTAATATAAAGCATTTGAAACATATCTGGAATTTGCATCGAAGAGTTGCAGACGAGCATATCAGGTCTGCTTCATATTTGTTGCAGTACAGGAGCTACACATCATCCTTTACTGCTCGTCCTGTGATCAGCATTAGTGAACCATTGCCAGCTTCTAAGGAATCTTCACCAGAATCTCACATTCCTCTGAGTCAGAAGATGGGCAAAAGAAGAGTTCCTGCTATCTTCGAGGAGACTTCCTCTGCTGGAGATGGAAAGAGAAACAAGAATGATGTCCCAAAGGGGACAAAGAAAGTAGATGCTGCCCCTTCTGTTGCTCCTCAGAAGGTTGCCGAGAAGCCCCCAGTGGCTCCGAGCAAGAAAAATGCACATGTGGAAGT
This sequence comes from Sambucus nigra, assembly GCA_949130495.1. Classification (NCBI taxonomy): domain Eukaryota; kingdom Viridiplantae; phylum Streptophyta; class Magnoliopsida; order Dipsacales; family Adoxaceae; genus Sambucus; species Sambucus nigra. Next base: position 467,148,571 of record OX422211.1, on the reverse strand, counting down.
GGCCACCATCTCTACCACCAAAAGTTCTTTGGTTGAAACTGCTGAAGTTACACTGAGGAGATTGAAGAAATCCTCCTCGGTTACTTTGACTGAAACCATTCCCCAGCTCCAAGCTAGTGGAGTTGGTGTCCCAACCATTATTCCCTTGAGTTCTGCAATGAGATCAGTAAAGACTTGGACTATTCCTGAAGTCCAAGGAATTGAAGAAAACATGTCTAGGGATATGCTGACATCCCTAGCTACTCGTCACATTGCTTCAGTAAGTTTCTTTTATCCTGAATTTTTCTTTCTTCTAGTCAATATATGTATCTCGACACTGACTTATCATTATTTTCTTTTTCAGCTGATGAGTTGCTTTAACACCATAGTGAAGAAAGATGAAGCAATCAAGGCTTCCAGCTCCTCGTCTGGAGTAGAGGATTCTTTCCAGGGCTTGGCCCATTCTTTGAAGGAATCCCGTCAAAAATACGACGAGGATAGGGGTGAATGGGAGAAAAAGTTGGCTGCGTCTGAAACAGAGAAAGTACAGTTGGGAAATAAGGTGAGAGACTTGGAGAGGGAGAATAAAAAATATGCTGAGAAGCTCACAAGCTTTGTGGAGCTTGAAAATAAATTGAAATCAGCCGAGGAAGAGCTGACCCTTCTGCGAGAAGTAAATCGCCAGAAGGAGGAGGTGGAGGCTAAGTTAAAAACCACCGAGGATCTTCTATCAGAGAAGCTCTCCTCGGAGAAAATGAAAAGAAAGGTGGCTGTGAAAAAATCATTTCGAACTGGTTGGGACAAAGGATGGGATAGGGGGTAGCATCAATGATGACCCAGGTGCAGTATGGGAGTTTGAAATACTTCCGAGATGGTTGGGTTGCTGCCCTGCAGGAACTGAAGGTTAGCGAAGACTCTGAACTATTTCAACAGCATCTTCCTGGCCCCCCTCCTGTAATTGAAGATGAGGAAGAAGACGAAGCTGCGTCCGAGGAATCTTCAATGATAGTAGGTGATCAAATCCTTGCTCCACAACCTAATCAGACAGCCACCGAGGAGATCTCGTCTTTGCCTGCTCCTCCTGAACAAGTCCCAACTTCTGCCAATCAACTCATTGTTCCCACCGAGCAACCGAGATCCTCGTCCCAGCCTCCCGAGAAAGTCTTGGGAGACAAGGAAAAGGTGTGAAGTTGTTCGGTATTCTCTTTCTTTTTTTCTTTTATTTGTACTCTATAAACTGAACGCTGTACTCCTTTTGATGATGTAATAAAATTACCTTTTCTTTTGTTCCTCTGCGTTGTTGATGTTCTGTCTTCTTCTTTTATTAACTCTTGCCTTCTCTTCTTTACCAGTTTGTGGCTAGAATGGAATTATTATCTGCCAATGATACAAAGTTGATGCAGCAATGACATGAATATTATAAGGCTGGTCACACAGAATTGAGTGTATCAGAAGTTGCTGAGATCCTCGGTCATGATGCTTCAGAGCAGGCAGTAGAAGCTTATCAATACCTGAAGGGCTTACTTGATCGAGCTGTGGCCAATAACGTGGCTTACTATGACATGATCGAGGAGCTTCAGTATACTTTAGAAGATCTTCAGACTCAGTACAAAGAATTAACTGCCCTTTTGCACGAGGGGTATGAAAAGAGGTATCAACAGCTTTCTGCCGAGACAGGCCAAAAAAAGATCCTTGCTGGGTACGATGTCAGGGAGAGAACCCTAAAGGGTGAAGTTGAAGCTTGTAGACAGATTTTCGAGCTGCTAGAACAAGAAAATAAGAATTTACAGAAAGAGCTGGCACAGTATAAGTCTGCAGCATCTTCTTCAACAGCTGTAATCCCAGTGACTGACGAGGGATTTTCCTTTCTAGAGGTTGAGAATGCCAAATTAAGGCAAGAGTTGGATACCTTGAGAAGATCTGGTACTTCTGCTGCTACTCGGGGACGAGGAAGAGGTTCTCGTGGTCGAGGAAGAGCTTCTCAGAATGTTGTCGAGGAACCAAGTTCCCGACCTGCTCAGGGAGGATCAAGAGCTCTTAGTCATAATGTTGAAGAAGCTCGTACTCTATCAACGTTGGAAACTCAGGCGTTCCAATTGAATGCAAAAGATCGGGCTTTGTCTGAAATGTCTAAGAAAATCCAAACTCGGGAGGATCAACTTGCTTCGACAAAGTCTGCTCTGAAGAATAATGATGTTTTTGCCAGGAACCTTCATGAGCAGTTAGAGAGAATAACTTTCCAATTCCACAAACAACCTCGTGAGTTCTGGATGGCAGGCTACAATGAGGCCCTTTATCACTTGGATGCTCGCCTTGAAAATTCCAACAATGAAGGTTATAAACAGGTATGGTTGAACGCCCTGGGTGTATTAAAACTAGAGCAGGGCCATTATTTATGGGATTATCATGCTCCTGGGCTACTAGACTTACCTGTGCCACCTTATAAATTGGACATGGAATGGATCCCAGCTCGTGCCATTCCTCGGAGCTTAATTTCAAAATACCTTGGTGACTACAATCTTCATTCTCAGGTCGAGGTATCTCGTCCCGAGCATCTACTGGACACACCTTCTGTGATGAACGTTTGGATGCTGAAGGACTCAAATTTTATTAACTCTCCTCAGACTTTAAATGATCCGCCTGCTGGCGAGGAACCTATTTCAAAAGCAGAGGGAAAGAAACCAATAGAGTAGGGATCTCAATGTAATAGTTAGTACATATATGTAACTTGTAATTCGTTTTGAATTCTAATGAAAGGCTTTCATTTTCTGTTTGCAAATCTGTATTTGCTATTATCTTGCGATTATCAGACACTCTATATTTGTGCTTGCATAACAATATTGTATGGTTCCTCGACCAACTTAGTAATAAAAAATTACAAGTATTAGTAATGTTGCTCGATCACTTAATAATAAAGTAATGAGTATAAAAATGTTTAAAATTTTTCCAACCAACCAAGGTTGTTAAATTGTGCTCGTCGACTAATTATAGTTAGTGAGAGTTTTTATCCCCGACCAGCTATACTTAGTAAATTTTTGTCTTTTTCATAAAATGTGCCCGACCAACCAAGGGTCGATGATTTTTCCTCGTCAACCAACTACAGTTAGTGGGTTTTTATCCCCGACCAGCTATACTTGGTTCAGTTTGGAATATATGTTCTTCGAGGAATTTTTATGTAATAAACTTACTTCCCGACCAACATAAGTTGGCATTTGAGATAGTATATTTTGTTTCCTAACCAACCGAGATTGGCCTTTCGTCGATCATCTTGTGTTCTTGCTCTTTTACCAACCGGAGTTGGTATGAGTTCGAACTATTATGTCCACTAGCTCTTTTACCAACCTGAGTTGGTCACGCTAGTGTACGCCTCCTAACCAAAGGAGTATAGTTTGTTCTCACCCTTTTACCAACCGGAGTTGGTCATGGGTTTGAACTATCATGTCCACTAGCTCTTTTACCAACCTGAGTTGGTCACGCTAGTGTACGCCTCCTAACCAAAGGAGTGTAGTTTGTTCTCGCCCTTTTACCAACCGGAGTTGGTCATGGGTTTGAACTATCATCTTCTTTTTACTGTCGAGCAGCGTAGTGTTAAACACACTAGTATTCCCCGAAAAACTTTCAATAAAAGGAGAGGAGGTTGTGAAATATCATCGTTTTATTCATATTGATGGAACTGCTTTACATTTTACATCACTGATAATACTTGCGTAGGTGTTCAGCATTCCATGCATTCTTAAATTCCTCTCCTTTTAGAGTTGCTATTCGGTAAGTTCCTGGCCGGACAACTGCAGTAACTCGGTAAGGTCCATGCCAGTTTGCTTCCAACTTATTGTGCTTCTGAATGACCTTCTTTAGCACGTAATCTCCTTCTTTTAAGTCGCATTTTTTCACCCTCTTGTTGTAGAACAGGGTTGTTCGCTGTTGATAAGCAGCATTCCTAATGGCTGCCTCTTCTCTAACTTCCTCGAGCATGTCCAAATCTAATCTCCTCATCAAGTCACTGACTGGAGAATTGAAATTCAGCACTCTTTGTGTTGGAAGACCCAACTCGACAGGTATTACAGCCTCACTTCCAAATGCCAGCATATATGGTGATTCTCCAGTTGCTGCTCGGGGAGTTGTTCGGTAAGCCCACAATACTGACTCTAGCTCATTAATCCAATTAGCTTTAGACTCACTTAGCCTCTTCTTCAAACCATTTAGTAATGTTCTGTTCGTCACTTCAGTCTGCCCATTGCTTTGAGGATGGCCTGGTGCTGAATGAACTTTTAAAATGTTTGACTGATGACAATAGGCGGCAAACTCCTCGTTATCAAATTGTGTTCCATAGTCTGTGATGAAGGCATGAGGGAGACCATATCGGCAGATGATGTTCTTCCAAACGAATTGGTACACTTTCTCGTATGTCATATCAATCAGAGGCTCAACTTCTACCCACTTAGTAAAATAATCCACTGCGACGACGAGGTATTTGAATCTTCCTCGGGTTGTTGCCAGTGGTCCAACCAAATCCATTCCCCACATGGAGAAAGGCCAAGGGGAAGTTATGGGTGTCAACAATGCTTGTGGAGTTCGTCGGATGGAGGAAAAATGTTGGCATTTATCACATCTCTTAGCATAGGCTATACAATCAGCCCTCATCATTGGCCAGTAGTATCCTTGTGTCATCACCCTTTGCAATAGTGTCCGACCTGCTACATGGGCTCCACAGGACCCTTCATAGATCTCTTCAATCAATTCCTTCACCTCAGAGGGATGTACACATCTCTTCAAACCTACCATAATTCCTCGTCTATACAAAACACCATTAGTTAGTACATACCGAGCAGCTTTAAACTTCAATTTCTTTGCAGCGAGATTATCCTATGGTAATTCTCCCTCTTTAATATATGCCCTAATGGGATCCATCCAAGATGGTCCTAAATCAAGGGTTATAACATTCATCGTCAGGTCTTCATCTATGCTCCGAGCTTCTAATACTTCAATTGGTATTGTTCTTCGCAGCTCGGTACGAGTAGCTAATGCTAGTCGGGCCAGGGCGTCTGCTTGTGCATTTTCCATTCTTGGTATTCTGATCAACTGAATGACATCAAATTCTGCCAACAACTCCATCGCCTTTGCCTGATACTTGACCATTAATTCTCCTTTAACTGCATATGTTCCCATCAACTGATTCACAATTAATTGAGAATCACTGAATACCATCACTTGTTGTGCTTCCATAATCTTTGCTAAATTAAGACCTGCTATCAAGGCTTCATACTCAGCCTCGTTATTGGAGGCTTTGAATTGGAATCGCAAGGCATATTCCATGTCATTCTCGTCTGGGGTTTTCAAAACAATCCCTGCTCCACAACCCGTTGTGCAAGATGACCCATCTACATATAATCTCCATATAGGTAACTCGTCTTCAAATTTCTTATCTGATAGAGTTCCTCGGTGAATTATCTGTTGTTTCCTTTCATCTTCCCCTGGTATTTTTCGCTCTTCGTCGACCATCTCTTCTCACCCTTTTACCAACTGTAGTTGGTCTGGGTTTGAATTTGATGATCTTTCTACATCCACAAGCCCTTTTACCAACCGGAGTTGATCTGGACTTATGTCTGTTGATCCTGTAACATCCACAGGTTGGTCAGCGAGCAACTTTTGTTCCTCGGGGGTATCAGGATATGTAAATTCTGCTATAAAGTCTGCTACAACCTGCCCTTTTAATGATGATCTGGGTTCATACACAATATCATATTCGCCGAGCTCTATTGCCCAATACATCAGTCTCCCTGATTTTTCTGGTTTATGAAGGGCTTGTCTCAATGGCATGTCGGTATACACGACGATGGTATGGGCCTGGAAAGAAGGCCTCATTCTTCAATTAATGCCAATGCCAATTTTTCCAGCTTTGGGTACCTGATCTCTGCACCTCGGAAAGCCTTACTTGTGTAATAAATTGGCTTCTGGATTCCATTCTCCATTCTGATCAATGCCGAGCTGACTGCATTCTCTGATACTGCCAGGTATAAGTACAACTTTTCTCCCATTACTGGCCTGGACAACAGTGGAGGTGCTCCCAGATATTTCTTCAGGTCTTGAAAGGCTTTTTCACATTCATCATTCCACTAGAAAGTTTTTCGAAGTGTTTTGAAGAATGGGAGGCATCTATCAGTTGCTCGGGATACAAATCTGTTGAGCGCTGCAACTCATCCTGTAAGACTCTGCACCTCTTTCTTCGTCGTTGGAGATCGCAACCCTAAAAGAGCTTTGATCTTTGCTGGATTTGCCTCAATGCCTCGCTGGTTGATGATGTACCCGAGGAACATTCCTTCTTGTACTCCAAAGGTGCATTTCGTCGGGTTGAGCTTCATCTGGTATTTATCCAGTTGATCAAAGGTCTGACCTAGGTCAACTAGATGATCAGCAGCTTTCTTGCTCTTTGTCAGCATATCATCGACATAGACTTCCACATTGCAACTGATTTGTTCGGCAAAAACCTTGTTCATCAGCCGCTGGTATGTCGCTCCTGCATTTTTCAAACCAAAAGGCATAACATTATAACAATAAGTTCCCCTAGGGGTAATGAAAGAAGTGATTTCCCTGTCTTTAGGTTTCATTTTGATCTGGTTGTAACCAAAGTAAGCATCCATGAAGCTGAGTAGCTCGTGTCCCGAGGTAGCATCCACTAGTTAATCAATTCTGGGCAATAGAAAATGATCCTTTGGACATGCCTTGTTGAGATCGGTGAAATCAACACACATTCTCCATTTATTATTTTTCTTCTTTACCATCACCATATTTGCCAACCAGTCTGGATACTTCACATCTTCAATGAATTGTGCTTTCTGGAGCATCTCGACCTCCTCTTGTATAGCTTGATTCTTCTCGGGACTAAATACTCTTCTTCTTTGCTTTACAGGCTTGATCTTCTTATTCACATTGAGCTCGTGACATAAGAAGTTTGGATCTATTCCTGGCATGTCTTCATGACTCCACACAAAAGTTTTCTTCCTGTTTCTCAAGAAAGTTATCAACTCCTGTTTTATTGAAGCATCTAACGACGAACCTATCTGGGTTACTCGTTCAGGATGCTCGTCGTCCAGAATAACATTTTCTGTAGATTCCACCACCTGTCCTTTTACAAGTTGGGATTCATCTCTAGGATCGAGTGTTTCGATTTTTGTACCTTCATCCACCTGGTCGATAGTAGTCTTTTTCCTTGATTCTTCAAGATCCTCTTGCTCGGCAGACGAATAATAGCATTCCCGAGCTACTTTCTGATCACCTTTCACAACTCCTACTCCGAAATTTGTAGGGAATTTTAAGCACTGATGTACTGTAGATGGGACTGCTTCGAACTTCTTCAAACCAACTCTTCCCATGATGATGTTGTAAGCTGACTGCATATTCTTATCCATCACAAAGAAGCGTATTTTTTCTGTTCGACAAGCAGGCCAAGTTCCAATGAATATATCCAACTTGATCGTCCCAAGTGGAAAGACTTTCTCGCCAGCAAAACCCAATAGAGGTCTGTGATAAGATTCCAATTGAGATAATTTCAAATTTAAACTGTCAAAGCATGAATAGTACATGATGTCTGCCGAACTACCATTATCTACCAGCACCCTTGAGATTACTACTTCTTTCATCCTCATTTTGATCACCAAAGGGTCATCGTGAGGGTAAAGAACACCTGCAAGGTCATTTTTTGAAAAACCGATGACCAGCTTCTCTTTGTTTACCTTCCTCGGGCGATCCTCTTCAGCCAAATTTATCCGTTGAATGTATGAGCAAGCCTGAGCCTCACCGAGGTAAGCTTTTTTTTCTGCAGTAAGGTCTCCTCCTCCTGCATCTCCTCCTGTAATGACATTACAATCAAATGACCCAAAGCGTATTGAAAATACCTCTCGTTCTGGCTGCCTTAGTTTTTTGGGAAGATCGGGGTCATCCTCTGTATCATCTTCATGATCCCTTTTCTTTTTCTCCTCTGATCGACGAGGAGATCTAGACCTTTCTCTAGTTCGGTCATTATTTCTTCTTTCGCCTCCCCGATCAATATACTTCGCTAGCTTCCCTCTTCAGATGAGTGTTTCAATCTCGTTCTGAAGAGCTATGCAATTTTTGGTCATATGGCCGTGATCCTTATGGAACTCACAATATTTATCCCTATTTCTCAGGTCAGGGTCTGACCTCAGTTTCTTTGGCCACTTTACTTCCTCGTTATTCTTGATTTCTTCCAAGACATGATTAATACCCATTTTCAAAGGAGTATAATTATCGAATTTCTTCAGGACTTCCCATGACGATTTATTATTCTTGGAATGCTTGTCACCGCCATTGCCCTTATGCTCTTTCTTCTTGGATTTGTCGACTTCCACCTTGGTCTCCTTATCCATATTCTTCTTCGCAGCCATAGCCTCCTCGGCATTCATAATTTTGGCTTCTTTTGCCATCAACTCTGACATAGTTGTAGGTGGATCTTTGGCCAAAGTGTAATACAACTTATTAGGCAACAACCCACTCATCAAGGCGGTGATTGCTGTCTTTTCTTCATAATCGATGACTTCCAGCTTCTCGTTATTGAAACGAGTTATGTAATCTCTAGTACTTTCGCCAGATTTTTGTCTAACACTTAACAAGTGTGCTACTCGTTTTACTGGTTTTGCCCCAAAACAGAAATTGCCGATGAATAATTCGTCCAACTGAAAGAAAGTTGAAATCTTACCCCGAGGAAGATTGTTGTACCATATCTGAGCAGATCCAGTAAGAGTTCCTGAGAATGCTCTACATCTCATCTCGTCGGGGACATCATAGATGTCGGTGGCAGCTTGATATTGTTCTATATGAAGAACAGGATCTGTCTTTCCATCATATTTGGGGGTCACCACTGGTGCTTTAAACTTTGACGGGGTAGGAAAACCCACAATGGCCTGGACAAAAGGTGTCCCTTGAACAAAAGTTCGTTGTAAGGGATTCTTCGCCTTAGCCATTTCTCCCAATATATCCTCCAAGCGCTGAAGGGAACCCTTCCACGCATCGTTTCCTTCCTCGGGCTTATTAGTTCGAGCAATTGATTGCTCTGAAGTGGCCTCCTGAGATCTATCTTGACGAGCAACTGGTCGTGATTGTGCTGATCCTTCTCTGAGATCTGATGGTTGTCGAAAACTCCATGACATGGTCTTAGGTGGACTCCTATTCCTCCTAGGGACTAATCGACTGAAAGGAGACACCCTACTCAATCTTTCCAAGGCACTGGGTCTTTCTGGAGAGAGAGTGATATTTTGATCAGTATCTGAAGCCCTTATTGACGAAGTTCGCCCAGGTTGATAAGAGAAATCATCAGACTCCTCATTACGATATGACTCAGTACGCCTGGATCGTGAAGACAGTAAATAGGTTTGCCTCTGACCACTTCGTTGTCCCGAACGTGCAGGTGCACCGCCATGAAGGGTCTGTATGAGTTGCCTCGTTGTTTCTTGCATGGCAGTTTGTCCTTGAACCAGATTCGTCATTATCCCAGCCAAATCTGGAGGTGCAGAGGGATTTGGAGGATTTCTAGCATTTCCAGCGTTTCGATTGCTGGATTCCGGATTATCTGCCATTGATGGTGAGTGATTTTTGGTGAAAAACGATAATAACAATCGTTCCCACAGACGGCGCCAATCTGTTGATGTAAAAAACTTGATTACCCTAATTATTCAATCACAGATAAATAAATGAGACAAAGAATTTTAAAGTGGTTCAGTCTTATAAGAATGGCCTACGTCCACTGTTATGTTATTGCTAAGTGTTTGGGAATTCTCTATTACAAGTTCTATCAAGAAATTCCGGTCCCTTTGAATGAGGGTGATACAAGGTATTTATAGCCCTTAGGCTTTACATGAAAGGGTGATACATTAAATGATATACATGTGAAAGGGTAACTCATTTAATGCTCTTCAAGCGTGTGCGTCAAGATGATAAGCATTCAATGAATAGTTGGACTGTTGATTATCTGGCAATCAATGCTGTGGTCGAGATGCAGCTCGAACCGCCTTAGTTGCTCGTCGTCCAAGAGTTCCTCGGAGGACAAGAGTTCCTCGGAGGACTGGTGTTCCTCGGAAGACTGGTGTTCCTCGGAGTACACCTGTTGCTCGGAGTGAGTATGTTGGTCGGGGGAATGATCTTCCTCGTTGCTATTGTGCCACGTAGATTGACACGTGTCTTCTTATTATTCGTCCACATTAGCATACTAATTTTGGTATCAACAATGACCATCATATAATGATCATTTCCTCGATGAGGTACTTACCGATAAGAAAGGTTATGAACCCAATATTGCAATTTATAGCCTTCTTCTTGTGATCTTCGTCCAAGTCAAATCTGGAATATTAAGACCATAATAAATGAGACGACCAAACTCAACAGTAGCAATAAACAATATTTATAATATGGTACCTTTGTTGTTTTAGGTATAACAGAATGAACACTACAAAAGAGCTAAAAGTATGGCATGAACCCGACTTTTATAATAGTGAACTACATCTAAATGAACATGGCACATGAAGAGCAATAACAAACAAATGAAAATCATTTAGTATGATTATCATATTGATTGCAAAATTAACCCTGTTGAAAATCCTAAATGTTTATTAACATTGAATACTATATGTACCAAAGCAACTTTTGCATAAACCCCACACACATATAAAAAAAAGTCCATAAACCCCACACACATACAAAAAAAGCAAGGAAGTGTACACAAAATACCTGATTTTGCAATACCTGGGCAACATCCGCAAAAAATGTAAGCACATATCAGATACATGTAAAACCAAATAGCGAAATAACCATTTGAAGATCCAACAACTGGAACGACCATATAAATGGCCAAAACAATGTAAATAAAACAATTTTAACATACACAAACCATATGAATAAATCATTAAATGGATTAAATAGACTAAATAGTTAGGCCTAAAGAATCTCTAAATCAAATTTGTGTGTAGATAGAGATCGTGAAAAGCTATGGATCGATTTGAAGTGTGTGGATCATCAATAAAATGAGAGAGAGGTGAGAGAGATGAGATAGGTTATGTGTGTTTGGAATCGATGGGAGTTTTGGTTTAAGGGTCGTGAGGTAGAGCGAGATGAGAGAGGTTTTAATATAGTGTTACCAAAATAACCCCAATTTTGAATTAAATTGAATTGTTAAAGGCATGTGCAAGTAATTTACTTTCTTACCTATGTTTTTGAATTTTTAAGGATGATGAGGAACTTAATTAGAGTGATGGAAAAGAGGGGGGGGAAAATAATAAAGGGACAAAAGGGGAAAATAAGATCTTTTAATTTTCACCCTTGATTTTTAGCCTTGTTGGCTTTAATCCTAACCACAAAGTATCTTATCATCTTATAGAATAGTGAAAATACCCATTAAACACACACAAACCCACCCAGAACATGCACACACACACACACACACACACACACACACACACACACACACACACACACACATATATATATATATATATATATATATATATATATATATATATATATATATATATATATGTAAGGATGTTTGGATATGTTTGTGTATGCAACGCTAATCTATGATTTATTTATGTATGGGTGTGTATTTATGTGTGTGTGTGTGTGTGTGTGTGTGAGAGAGAGAGAGAGAGAAGATGGTGGGTGGCAGGCGGTCAGTGGTGTGTGTGAGGCAGTCGGTGGTGGGTGGAGATTTTTCAAATTATTTAATTAATTATTTAGTTTAAATTGATATATTGAATTAAATATTTCAAATAAATTTTGATTTTGTTTCTTGTATATGTTGAAATTTTCAATTTTATTTTTTATCAGCTATTTTTTTTAATCCACGTGTAAGTATTTTATTGGTGTTTCTAATAAATGAATAAACTATGTGGACTGCCAAGTAATCAACTACTTTATAATTCTTAACGGCAATGTAATGGTGAACATAGTTGAATCGATTTTTAAATTTTAGGGTTAACATTGTAACTTTTAAAACATTGGGTACAAAATCAAAAATCACCACAAAGTTCAGGGGTATACTGGCATTTTCCTTTTTTCAAATGTATCCCCTCTTTTTTTTTGCTAAGAATGAGATGTTTTATTTATTTTTTAAAATAATAAATTTTGTTTTATTTTCAAACTTATACTAAAGATGTCACCAAATCTCATGTAGTCAAAACTCCTACCACCACTAGTACTTTGCCAGAGTGCAAAATTAATTTTTCAATGTCAAATTTTTATACTTTATATTTTATGTTTTAATTGTAATGTCATTTAACCACTCTTTATCGCCTTATTATCGATGTTGCGCTGCTAGTTCGCAAAATTATATTTGCAATTTTGTCATTGCAAAATTAAATTTGCATTATTAATACAATAAACTTATTCCACATTGCAATAGTAAAAAAATGAGTACTGAGCGTAATCATTTTCTTATGAAAAAAAAGTAGGATATTTACATTAAAAACGACTGAAAAAGAAATGATAATGCAAATTTAATTTTGCATTTTGACGAAGAGGCATAAGTGGTTGTACTGTAATGACTGGAAGTACAACGACAAACATTGGTTAATGTTTGAATAAACTTTAACACTAGTATATTTTTTAATGGAACACCACATTATAAGCAAAAAAGAAGGAACTAAATTTATAAAGAAAAAACAACTTATGAAAACGCTATTTATAAAAAAGGACAAAATAAGTAGGTACCATTTTTATAAAAGAAAAATTAATTGTTCTAAATCCATAATAGAAGTTTTACACTTAATTTATTTTATGATTTTTGTGAGAAAAATAACTTATCAACAATCATATTATACAAATAGGACACTCGACAGTATTTTTATAAAAATAGTCCCTAAAATATTTCACTCCCTAGAATAACCCTCATTTTTAATCACCCTTCTCACATATACCTTCCATTACTCCATTCTCACACTTCGATTTAGAAAATCAAGAGACAAAACCAACAACACTCCTTTAAGTGTTGACAACCTCTAGCGCTGCCTCTCGATTGTAGTATCCTCCCGCATTGACTCGCTCCAACAGAGATCTCCTCTCTAGCCCCCACATCTCTTTGTTTCAAACGACCAAATACCGATAAAATTTGGAATGAGAAGCTTCAGATCTATTATATGTGACAAATCTTTCGTGATTAAACATAATCAAGCTGAAGAATCATCCTCACTCAAAATCATAACCAATTATGTTCCATCTATTAGATGAATCTCCCATTCACATCTCTTCTACGAAATTAGTTAATAAATAAAACCCCTTTCTACTTTAACAAGCTGATAGCGTACATTTTGCCTAGTAAATATTCATATAAATATGTCCATCTGCTCAACATTTTCATCTATTATTCATTAACAAAATACATCAAAAGTTTCATAACGAAAAAAAAATGACAAATCGGAGAAGTTTCCTGACGCGACTGATAATGTGTCTCAGAAGTGCGTTCACTCTAGGCTAAAGTGTAAGCCTGTCGCTCAAGTAATAATCCCAGTAAGTCGGGTATCGATCATCAGGGAAGAAGGACAACAGAGTTGTGACAACGGGAACAGATGGAGGAATCCTAACCTTGACTCTAAAAAGAAAAGGAAAAATGATTTGGTTTTTGAGATTGGTTACAGCTAAATGCGATTATGAAATTATGAAGAAATGCAACTACACTAATCTACCTAAATTATGAATGAAAAATAGTCTAAAACTTTTTGTTTAAATGATGAGAAAAATAGGACGGGAATACAATCCCCCAACCCTAGTGTAGTGCAGTCATAATATTAACCTTAAATTTATCTGATTGATTTGACCCGGAATTTAGTACTCCCAAGCATTATGTATACGAGGTTCAAGCCCGCGTCATACCTAATCTGAGGATGAGTAAATTAGTATTGCGATAGTAGCACTCAAATTGCACTCTAAATCATCACGAGTACCCAGAGGCAAACGAGATATAAAGATCTACAACTGTTGTGTAACTACGCAATACGGTCCTAATCAATCACTAAATTCAGCGGATTAATTTTATACACACGCACTAACACATCAGGCTGGGTTCATGTACCCCGGCCTTAGAAAATCTAGCCTATCATAATTAAAGTGATGGAAATAATGATTACTGTGCAGGTGTTCATGATTACTCTAAATAAAATAGTAATTATATGCAGAAAAGAATTAGAATTAAGAATTACTCACTATAATTACCCAAGAAATAAGTGAAACAAAGAATGAAACTGATACTCAAAAAAAAAATCACTGAATAAACCTTCAATCTTTGAGTTAAAACTGCAATTGTTGGCTAAACTAGGGATTTTGGAAAAAGAGAGGAAAATCCTACTAATTCTCCGTTCCTATAACAATAATAAATTGGGTCTTTTATACCCTACAACAATTTCGGAGTTCAGCTGCACTGGGAGTCTTTTTAGGAAGAGAGAAGATTTTCAAATCTCGAAGCTCGGACCGGTCCGGGCCTTAAGCGGACCGGTCTGCCCCCAAGGCGGATCGGTTCTTTTTATTTTGGGGCGGACCGGTTCCTTTTATTTTTTCCTTCTTCAGTTTGATTGTGGTCTGGGGTCTTCTAGAGTTTGGCAAGGCGGACCGGTCCGGGGTACGGGCGGACCGGTCCGGCTATTTGACTTTTTGGCTCCTCTTTGACTGCTCATAACTTTTGTTCTGGGATTCCGATTTAGGTGTCGTTTCTTCCTATGCGCTCGTGAATGAGATGTCTTCAACTTCTCTTTAAGAACCTCATCCGAATTCCGGGTGGAAATTATGCTTTTGCCCTTGAGACTGTTCCTTCTTTCTTTCTTGATTCTTCCGGTTTCCTTCTTTCATTTCTTGACATCAAATACCTGTAAAATCACTACGAAATACCAGAAACTCAGTGTACTCATTAGGATCAGTCACTAGCACAATTATGAGATAAATCCAACTCAATTACGTTGTTCGAGATGCTATAAGTAGCTAAATCAAGGGATAAGTTAGGAAGAATTTATGCCTAATCAAACCCCCCTAACTTAGAACTTTGCGCGTCCCGAGCAATGTAAAAGAATCCTAGCAAGGCTTAACTCTTGAAAATCATTTTATTGGGATAAAATACCTTTTTCGCGGGCAAGCGATTGCATTTAGCGTATGCAACAAGCCTTTAAACCCCTAGGTCACCCTAGTAGGATGAGTTGTGTCTCGTGAGGGGTTGCAGTGAATATACCCACAAAATTCGTTATTGACACAAAGAAAATTCAAAATATGCAAAAACTATGCAATTTAAACTTTTCCAGAAAATAGTCATCATCAAGTCAGATTTACAAGTCTCAAATCATAGTGCGTGTGTACGAAGCCGGGAATATAACCGTCAATTTCCACCGATTGATCATTACGTTACTTATTCGAAAATTCATTTTGATTTCAATTTCTCACGGAATGCTCTCACAAACGAATCTCTCGGATTGTGGCTATTCTCTCAGTATGCGCGATATACAGAGTAAATGTAATGGAAGCAAAAGCACGCATACAAGTAGAAAGACGAAAATTTCTTGGTGAAAGGATCTCATCAACGGATTACGGTTTTAAAAATGGGAACATTGCCTCTTTTTCCGCGCACTTAATCTCCCTTATTATCTTTTGGTGTATTAGCTCTCCACGCGATAACCAATTTCGCAATTTAGACTCGGTTAGGACTTTTTCGGGTTTCAAGGTATATAGGGTAAAATGACAATGGTAGGGAGGTTGGAATTGGATTTATGCTTTTTTCGGGCTATTGCTCATTTTTTTCTTCTTTTTTATTTTTATTTTTTTCTATTTTTCACTTCTTTTCTTTTCTTGTTATTTTTGTTGAGCATACTATTTTTTTTCTTGCCCCTTTATATGCACTTTTTGGACTAGATTCTGAATTTTTCCATTTTTCGCAATTCCGAGCTCTTTGGGTTTTTCGGGTTATCAAACGAAAGGGAAAAATCATTCGGCTCAATTTGGGTTGCAAAAAGGGTGATTTTTCACGATTTTTTTTATGGCCAATATTTTTGGGTGACAAACGAGGGCCTACCTCATCGTCCAAAATACTAATTACGTTACCATATGCGTTTTGAGATGAATTTAAGTTTAGAGACTACCTTGGCACGTTTTTCAAAGCAATATTACACACATTTTCCAAAACCGATCAAAATGAAAGACTTGAGATCCTTGACAACTTTTTAGGCGCTGAAAAGAACTTTGAGTTAACAATTAACTCGGATTGATTTAAAACTCGCAAAACGTGATAGGCTCGAATCTCACCGGGTTTGTTAATCTCCACACTTATTCATTAAGTCGTCAATTTTCGCTCAATTTCCATCTTTGGTCAATTTTGACTTTTTGTATGTTGAATGTTTACAACTTGAGATTTCAATTTGAATTTTAATGATATTTTTGAAAATTTTGAATTCCAATTTTTATTTATTTTGAACAAAAATATTTTTGGAATTTTTTCAGAATTTTATGATTTTTTTGAAAATTTCTGAGCATTTTGAAAATTTGTGAAGTTTTAGAGATACGCGCTTGTGAACCCTCCTAACTTAGACTTTTGCATTGTCCTCAAGCAAAAAAGAATAAAATCTAAATAAGGCAAAATAATAAGTGCGATAAATAAAACAAACAAATAGAGAAAATGCAGTTTTTATTACAACAGGACTGTGTTACATGTGCAGGAAAAAGCATACAAGTGTGAATCAGGAAGAAAAATAAAAAAACTGCCAGCACCATAAAAATAGCTTCACCGGGGTGGGGAGTGGGAGGAACCGGGCGCGGTGGGGTCATAAGGGTTATGGTAGTAGGAAGGTAGTGGCTCATTCGGATCCCCGAGGCGACGATAGATGTCCGCTTGGAAGCGGAGGACTACGCTCATGTCGCGCTCGTAGTTGGTCTGAAAAGTGTTGAAGTTGGTCTCAAGCGCCAACATACGAGCGGAGAGGTCCGTGCCCTCCCACTCAAAATCTGGGTCGTCCTCCTCGTCCGTGCCGAGGTCGCCCATCTCGACATCTTCACCGGCTGGCCCTGTTTCTTCCTCGCTCTCGCTCGAGGCAGCCTCTTCTTCAACATCATCACCCCGCCTAGCCCGGAGGACAGCTAGGTGTTTGGCGCTTTTGGTGGGGGCCCTTGTCCAAAAGGACCGGGGAGGCGCGTATGGTCGCTCGGCGCCGCTATGCCAGCGTCCTTAAGGATGGAAGTGATCAATCAGGCATAAGGAAGTGGGGCGATGCCCTTCTCATCCAAGGACGCGTTAATGATGTCCGCGTATAAAGTGCGGCCCAAATGGATGGAACTTTGGGGGTCGAAGAGATGATATGTCAAAGTAGCTTGTCGAGGCCGCATGGTGGAATCGTTGGACGTTTGCAATAAGTTGGCGCACATAATCTGAAATGTGAGTCGCGCCTTTTCATTGAGGCGTCCCACGGCGACGGTTTGCCCCGCCCAAGGCACATTCGGTGCAATTCGGGCCATGATAATGTCCTTGTCGATCGGGGGGACGTTTTGGGGATATGTAAATTCTTGAACGTCCAGGACGTCAAACTCAGCCAACTTGGCCGTGAGACGGGCCAAGGAAAAGGGAATGGGAGTCCCATCCACGAAAGCTTCGGCCTCGAATTGGCCCATCCGGACGAGTGTACCATAGAATGATCGGACTTCGGTTGCCCAAACTGCTTCGTGAGGTTGATTGAGGAATCGACACCAGCCCCGGGCCATGAAAAGGGCGATGACAGAGTTGGGTAGGGCTTCCCATTGGGCAGCGCGCTCCATATGGAGTTTGTGGCCTAAACTGAAGTATTGAGTGCACCACCGCTCCTCTTGGCGGGAGCGAAATTCGCCGTGACCGGAGGATTGGATCATGGTGGAGTCGTATTTGGTGGGGGCAACACGGGGGGCCATGGAAACAGTAGGGAATTATGCTTGAAAAACTATATAGGAAGAAGAGAGTATTTGGGTTGAAGGTGTGAGGAGAAGGGGGGGTTGGAGGTGTATTTATAGTGGAAAGGGGAGGGGAGGGGTTGGTTTTGGAGGGAAGGGGTTTGGAGGTAAAAGGGGATGGATTTGGGAGGGAAAGGTTGGGTTTGGGAAGAGGAAAAACGGATTGGAGGGAATGAATGGGATTGGGGGGAAAGGGGGGTGAATCTTGGGAAGGGGAGAAGGCAGATCTGCGGAAGGCGGACCGGTCCGGCCCTTTGACTTTTCAAATCCTCGACAGGCGGACCGGTTCCTTTAAAAATAAAAGGAACCGGTCCGGGGTCGGACCGGTCCGCCTTAAAAAGGAACCGGTCCGGGGTCGGACCGGTCCGCCTTAAAAAGAAACCTGTCCGCCCTAGGGATTTTGGGCTGGAATTCTCCTAACTTCGTTTCGAGCTCTCTTCTTCAAAATATTTCACTTTCCCGATATACTCTCTATCCAATTGGACTAAAAACCCTCTCGATTTCATTGGTCAACGCCCTTTTTACTCAAAATTCCCGAAACACACGAATGCTTCTCCCGAATGAAACCTAATCCTAACGACTCTCAAACACACACGACTCTCACCCCATACACGTTGGGGATGCGAAGACCTCACTTCAACAGCTCATTCAACCCCATAAACGGGGTCCGACAACCATACGGTGTCGACTTCTTCTGCACACGCCTCTAGATATGGCTTTAGGCATTGTCCATTCACTTTGAATGTATTTCCCCCTTTTAAATCGTCTAGTTCAACAGCTCCATGGGGGAAAACATTCTTCACGACGAATGGGCCAGACCATCGTGACCGCAATTTGCCCGAAAAGAGGTGAAGCCGAGAGTTGTAGAGAAGAACTTTTTGCCCGGGGAGAAACTCCTTTCGTCGAATGATGCTATCATGAGTGAGTTTCATCCTCTCTTTCGAAATTTTGGCATTCTCATACGCATCATTGCGTAGTTCTTCTAACTCATTCAATTGAAGCTTGCGGGCTTCATCGGCCTTGTCCATGGCATAATTTAATTTCTTAATCGCCCAATACGCCTTGTGTTCGAGATCCACGGGAGGATGGCAAGGTTTGCCATACACAAAGCGGAAAGGGGACATGCCAAGTTGGTTCTTATATGCGGTACGATAGTCCCATAGCGAATCGTTCAATCTAAGGGACCAATCTTTCCGGGTAGGGTTGACGGTCTTTTCGAGAATGTTCTTGATCTCCCGATTTGCTAGCTCGGCCTGCCCATTCGTTTGCAGGTGATACGTCGTTCCAACCTTGTGAACGACACCATACTTTCTCATGAGCTTCGCGAATGGCTTATTGTAAAAGTGGGTGCCATTATCGCTAATTATTGCTTTCGGTGCATCGAAGCGGGAAAGTATGTGTTCCTGCAGGAACTTTATCACCACTTTGTTGTCATTAGTCTTGGTAGCTATAACTTCCACCCATTTGGAAACGTAGTCTACCGCGACAAGGATGTACAGGAATCCAAAGGACGGGGGGAAGGGTCCCATGAAGTCAATACCCCAACAGTCGAATATCTCAATGATGAGTATAGGGGTAAGAGGCATCATGTCTCGTCGAGTAATGGCTCCCATTCGTTGGCACCTATTGCATGATTTGCAAGCATCGTTCACATCCCGGAAGATTGTGGTCCAATAGAGACCGCATTACAGAATTTTAACGACCATCTTTTTCGTCGAAAAGTGGCCTTCACAAGCTTCCGAATGACAAAACTGGATGACTTTTGGGATCTCGTCATCTGGTACACAACATCGGATGATTTGGTATGCGCAGTATTTGAAAAGGAATGGATCATCATAAAAGAACATGCGCGACCAAGTAAGAAACCTCTTCTTATCATGCGGTGTCCAGTCGGGAGGGACGGCTCCGGTGACAAGATAGTTCACTATGTCCGCAAACCAGGGATATGAAGAGGTAGTGAAAAGTTGCTCATTCGGAAAGTATTCGCCTATGGGTATGGGATCACTAGGTACGTCGGACGAAAGCCGAGATAAATGGTCAGCAACGACGTTTTCTACTCCTTTCTTATCTTTGATGGAGAGATTGAACTCTTGTAGGAGTAGGATCCACCTTATGAGGCGCGACTTGGCATCTTTCTTTGTAAGTATGTATTTCAAGGCCGCGTGGTTGGTCAAGACAGTAATAGGAGAACCAATGAGATATGACCGGAATTTATCAATGGCAAAGACTATCGCTAGCAACTCCTTCTCCGTGGTAGAGTAGTTGAGTTGAGGTCCGGTAAGGGTCCGGCTAGCGTAGTAGATGGCATGAGCTTGCTTATCTTTTCGTTGGCCCAAAACAGCCCCGATCGCATGATCGCTTGCATCACACATAAGTTCGAATGGTAAGGATCAATCCGGAACTTGCATGATGGGAGCGGACACAAGCATATTTTTCAATTTGTCAAAAGAGCTTTGGCATGCTTATGTCCACTCAAATGGGGTGTCCTTCATGAGTAAGTTGCTTAAGGGCCTAGCGATGGCGCTAAAGTCCTTAATGAACCTTCGATAAAACCCCGCGTGGCCCAAGAATGAGCGCACGTCCTTCAGCGATTTTGGTGGGGGAAGATCAGCTATGACATCTATCTTTTCCCGATCAACCTCTATTCCTTTGGATGATACTATGTGGCCAAGAACTATTCCCTTCGTGACCATGAAATGGCACTTTTCCCAATTCAGCACTAAGTTCTTTTCCACACATCGGGTAAGTACTTTTTTTAGCTTTTCTAAACAATGATCCAAAGAGGTGCCAAAAACGCTGAAGTCATCCATAAACACTTGGAGTCCTCTCTCGACCATGTCGCTAAATAAGCTCAACATGCACCTTTGAAAGGTCGCGGGTGCATTACACAAGCCAAATGGCATACTTTTGTAGGCAAACGTACCAAAAGGGTAAGTGAAGGTCGTCTTCTCCTGGTCAAGTACATCTACCTCAATTTGGTTATATCCGGAAATAACCATCAAGGAAGCAATAATAAGGGTGGCCCGCTACTCTCTCAAGCATTTGATCAATAAATGGCAAGGGGAAATGGTCTTTCCTAGTTCCCGCATTGAGTTTCCGGTAATCAATGCAAACGCGCCACCCGGTGGTGGTACGTTGGGGAACTAGCTCTCCCTTAGCATTCGCAATCACAGTCATACCCTACTTCTTCGGGACGACTTGAATAGGGCTCACCCATTTGCTATCCGAGATTGGGTAGATAATCCCGGCATCCAATAATTTGATGATCTCGGTTCTCACAACTTCTTTCATGTTGGGATTAAGTCTTCTTTGCATTTCTCTAGAGGGCTTGACATCCTCTTAGAGATGGATCGTATGAGTGCAAATCAAAGGACTTATCCCCTTCAAATCAACTATGCACCAACCAAAAGCACCTTGGTGCTTCCTCAGAATTTTCAATAATTTACCCTCCTGCCCTTCATCTAGGCTAGAGGAGATAACAACAGGAAATGTCTCATCCTCTCCTAGGTATGCATATTTAATATGGGAGGGAAGTTTCTTTAATTAGAGGGTTGGAAATTTTTCACTGGAGGGAACCATGTGTGTATCCCTCGGCGGTAATTCCTCGAATCTAGAAACCCAATTAACCTCTCTCACGTCCTCGTCCGACGCACTCTCATCGAGTAGCTCTCTCAACTCTCCAAACTCCCTCTCGAAGTCGGTGTACGTCCCCTCACTCTCGTGTCTCGTCGCTAAACAGGACTCTAAAGTGTCGCCACAGTAATTCTCCTCAAAGTACTCCTCTACTATCTCATCTATGAGGCTCACCGAGTGAAGATCATCTTCCTACCCTGCATTCTGGGCTACGTGGAAGATGTTGGTTTCTAAGGCCATGTTCCCAAATGTGAGTTGCATTCGTCCATTCCTAGTATTGATGATTGCGTTAGCCGTAGCTAGGAAAGGACGCCCAAGGATGATGGGAACATGATTACTCGAGTGGAAGGAGGGCTCCGTGTCCCAAATGACAAAATCTACCGGAAAGTAGAAGGTGTCAACTTGGACGATCACGTCCTCGACTATGCCTCGTGGGATCTTCACTGTTCGATCCTCTAATTGGAGAGTGACCTTTGTGGGCTTGAGGTCGCCCAAGTCAAGTTGCCTATAGATGGAGTAAGGGGGGATATTAACGCTTACTCCCAAGTCAAGTAAGGCTTTTTTGATTTTATTCTCTCCAATGATGCAGGATATGGTGGGTGCATCGGGATCTTTGAATTTAGGCGGGAGATCATTTAGTATAATGGAGCTCACATTCTGGGCTAGAAATACATTCTTCTTTACCTTCACCTTCCTTACCGTCAACAAATCTTTGATGACTTTGCCATAAGCTGGAATTTATTTAATGGCATCGAGGAAAGGTAAATTCAGCTTTACTTGCTTAAGCACTTCCAGCACATCTTCACGTGGGTTTCCTCTATGGGAGGGAATCAACCTTTGAGGAAATGGTGCCGTGGAGGGCAGTTTCACTACTACCTCTGGCCCACTAGCATCTTCTTGGTCACTCTCATTCAAGGGGACATCTTCGGCCTCTTTCGTGCCGGGCGAAATCTCCTTGTCTTTCGTTGTGTCGTGTGGGGGAGGTGATAAATCAATGACTCTCCCACTAAGAAGAGTGGTCACATCTTGACATTGCTCCTGATGTTCAGTAGAGGTGGAGCTAACACTAGTTTGACCTTGGGGAGGCCTTTGGCCTTGGGCAGGAAAATTGCCCTTCTCTTGAACACTCAATGAGGATTGTATTTTTGACAGGTTCGTATTTATGTCGCCAATCAGACGATCATATTTGGCATTGGTCGCTGTTTGGCTTGCGATGAATTGATTCATGGTATCCTCGAGAGTTCTCCGCTGTGGTGGGATATAATTTCCTTGAGGTGGTGGTGCTTGCACATGTCCTTGCATATGCGAGGCTTGTTGAAAATGTTGTAGTGGAGGAGGGGCAGCATACGAAGGAGGGTTCATTGCGGCATGTTGTTGCCCATAGCTAAAACCGGGATGATTTTTCCATGAAGGGTTGTAGGAATTCCCGTGCGGGGCACCGAAATTACCCTTAAAGCCTCCTATACCACTAACTTGCTCCTGAAGCATTGCTTTGTAGGCGGGTATTGTCGGGAATTCCTTAGTTGAATGGTCCGCCTCATAAATAGCACACACCTTCACGACGGGGTTTGGAATGGGTCCAGCTGGTCCTTTTCCATATATCTCGCATAGATCTCGAAATCCTTTCTCAAGAGTCTCCAATCGGCTATCCGTCATAGAATTCTTATCTACATGGAATAGGCCGGACGCCGACGGAGTGGTGGTCGCTTGTCTATTTCAATTTTGAGCGTTGGGATCAGAAGTATCCCAGGATTGGGTAGTTTCGGCGACATACCTCAGGTGAAGCTCAGCATCGTGGGCATCTAAGTCGATAAATGGACCACTTCCCATTGTTTCAACAAGTTGTTTGGAGTTAAGATTCAACCCGTTATAGATAAAAGAGATAACTGGCGCTGAATCAAATCCATGATGGGGGCATGAAGCAACTAACTTGTTGAAACGTTCATAACATCGATGGAATGGCTCATTTTCAGCTTGTCTGAATGCTTGAATTTGAGCCTTTATGGAGATTGTTCGATGTGGTGGGAAGAATTTCTTGAGAAATCTCGACTGTAACTCATTCCATGATGGAATCGAGCTCGGAGGTAAAGACCATAGCCAGGTTTTAGCTTTATCTTTGAGCGAGAAAGGGAAGAGTTTGAGGCGGATTACCTCTTGTGTGCAGGTTTGATCATTGAAAGTATCACACACGTCCTCAAATTCCCTAATATGGAGGTATGGCTTTTCGGAATCCATACCATGATAATGCAGTAGCATCTGGATCATCCCATTTTTGAAACGGAATTGCCCGGCATTATACGGGAGTATAATGCATCCCGGAGTGACAGTACGCTCGGTATATAAGAATTCTCTAATCGAACGGTATGGGTGCTCTTCCTCCGGCGGGTGCACTGCCGTGTTGCGACATCTCTTCCTCACTTATTGACTCGGTGCTCTCACTAAGCATGCTCGGAGTGTGTCCTAAGAAGGAAAAAGGAGTGTTATCGGAGACTGAGTGCGACGGTGTGGGAGGTGGGATCCAGAACTGTGGGGCGTTTGGAGTATGGGGACTATCAGGATTACACTCAATAATTGGATTTTCGTGAATGTTGGTTGGAGTATTATGGGGTGTGGGAGTGGTTTCAGAATTGTGCATTAAGCTTAGGAGAGATGATGGTTATGAATCTTTTTGTGCTTTTTAAGATTTTTTTTTTTGGTCAAAGCTTTGGATTGACTCGATCTAATCCTGAGTCTACCTAATTCCCCGGCAACGGCGCCAAAAACTTGACGCGACTGATAATGTGTCTCAGAAGTGCGTTCACTCTAGGCTCAAGTGTAAGCCTGTCGCTCAAGTAATAATCCCAGTAAGTCGGGTATCGATCATCAGGGAAGAAGGACAACAGAGTTGTGACGACGGGAACAGACGGAGGAATCCTAACCTTGACTCTAAAA
This sequence comes from Sambucus nigra, assembly GCA_949130495.1. Classification (NCBI taxonomy): domain Eukaryota; kingdom Viridiplantae; phylum Streptophyta; class Magnoliopsida; order Dipsacales; family Adoxaceae; genus Sambucus; species Sambucus nigra. The sequence goes on along the minus strand of OX422211.1, from coordinate 467,124,082 downwards.
AGAAAAGGAAAAATGATTTGGTTTTTGAGATTGGTTACAGCTAAATGCGATTATGAAATTATGAAGAAATGCAACTACACTAATCTACCTAAATTATGAATGAAAAATAGTCTGAAACTTTTTGTTTAAATGATGAGAAAAATAGGACGGGAATACAATCCCCCAACCCTAGTGTAGTGCAGTCATAATATTAACCTTAAATTTATCTGATTGATTTGACCCGGAATTTAGTACTCCCAAGCATTATGTATACGAGGTTCAAGCCCGCGTCATACCTAATCTGAGGATGAGTAAATCAGTATTGCGATAGTAGCACTCAAATTGCACTCTAAATCATCACGAGTACCCAGAGGCAAACGAGATATAAAGATCTACAACTATTGTGTAACTACGCAATACGATCCTAATCAATCACTAAATTCAGCGGATTAATTTTATACACACGCACTAACACATCAGGCTGGGTTCATGTACCCCGGCCTTAGAAAATCTAGCCTATCATAATTAAAGTGATGGAAATAATGATTACTGTGCAGGTGTTCATGATTACTCTAAATAAAATAGTAATTAGATGCAGAAAAGAATTAGAATTAATAATTACTCACTAAAATTACCCAAGCAATAAGTGAAACAAAGAATGAAATTGATACTCACAAAAAAATCAATGAATAAACCTTTAATCTTTGAGTTAAAACTGCAATTGTTGGCTAAACTAGGGATTTTGGAAAAAGAGAGGAAAATCCTACTAATTCTCTGTTCCTATAACAATAATAAATTGGGTCTTTTATACCCTACAACAATTTCGGAGTTCAGTAGCACTGGGAGTCTTTTTAGGAAGAGAGAAGATTTTCAAATCTCGAAGCCCGGACCGGTCCGGGCCTTAGGTGGACCGGTCTGCCCCCAAGGCGGATCGGTTCTTTTTATTTTGGGGCGGACCGGTTCCTTTTAATTTTTCCTTCTTCGGTTGGCTTGTGGTCCGGGGTCTTCTGGAGTTTGGCAAGGCGGACCGGTCCGGCTATTTGACTTTTTGGATCCTCTTTGACTGCTCATAACTTTTGTTCTGGGATTCCGATTTAGGTGTCGTTTCTTCCTATGCGCTCGTGAATAGATGTCTTCAACTTCTCTTTAAGAACCTCATCCGAATTCCGGGTGGAAATTACGCTTTTGCCCTTGAGACTTTTCCTTCTTTCTTTCTTGATTCTTTCGGTTTCCTTCTTTCATTTCTTGACATCAAATACCTGTAAAATCACTGTGAAATACCAGAAACTCGGTGTACTCATTAGGATCAGTCAGTAGCACAATTATGAGATAAATCCAACTCAATTACGTTGTTCGAGATGCTATAAGTAACTAAATCAAGGGATAAATTAGGAAGAATTTATGCCTAATCATTTCCATTCTGACTTTTTTATATTTTTTGTGTTGTAATTTATTTTAGTTATTTTCCTTCCTATATTTGATAGCTTAGTTTAGTTAACACCGGCTCATTCAAGTGAAAAATGTGAGCAGGTTGTGTCATGTGAAAATTGTGGTTATTGTGAATGGGAGGTTTTTAGATAATGAGATATTAAGTGTTGACATGCTTTTTATTTTGGAGATTCAAAATTTTACACTGCAAATTAAAAATTATAGTTTTAAACTATGAAAAATATTGGTGCATTTGACTTTGCAAATTTAATTTTGAAGGAAATATTTGCAAATTTGAATTTACATTTCACAAGTTTGGGGATTGGCGAAAAGGTATGATGCCAAATGGTGAAAGAAATTTGTAGTGTTTGAGAAATTAAAAAATCAGTTAAGTTTTTTGTAATTTTTAGATTGTAAATTTAGATTTACCGTCTCTCTATTTTAGCATCGACAACCGGAAGCCCTCCGGTGATCGAAGGAAAAAGAATTTGGTGATCGAAGATGCAAAGGTCAGGTCATTGAAAGAAAAATATTATTTTACAGTTTCTAATATAAGGTAGAATTGGTATTTTATTAAAAGTAAAATCAACTTACAAAAAATAAAGACTATTTTTACGGAAAAAAAATATCCGAGTGCTATTTATCCATAATCAACATTATTATATGTCCTTAAAATCCATAATCTATTTTATTAAGGACAAAAGAAATGGGGACCTTTTTTATTAAAAAAAAAGTTGATTGCCATAAACCATGACAAAGACTATATTAAAAAAAAAATTGATTGTCCTAAAATTATAATAAGGACCATTTTATAATAAAATTGTTGATTGTCCTAAAATCATAGTATGAACATTTTTTAGTTAAAGATAAAATTAGTATTTTTGAAAAACTAAAAATCAATTTAATAAAAAATAAGGATTATTTACTATAAATATAAAATTAAATGTCTTATATTATAAATAATATTATTTTAAGTTTTTTAAGTGAATAATCTATATTTCGAAGGTGATAGCTTATTGTATAACTCTATACATTAATAGTGCCCATTTTAAATGTTCTTGTAGATAGACCTGGCAAAATGAGGCACGTCACAATAACACGACACGATACGAAATTATAAGTTAATGGCTTTAGTTTTATCGAGATTGGGTCATTAACAGGTCAAGACGGTATATCCGTTATCATAACGGGTCGGGTTGGGTTTGTTCTCTTACACGATTAAACCCGTTTATACCCATTATTACTCGTTAGTATTACCAGGTTTTATTGGGCCATGTGACCTGAAATAATATTACACCCGTTATAACCCATTAGTAGGTAATATATATATATATATATATATATAATACCGTTGGATTAAAAAATTAGAGATCATATATAATGTTAAAACCCTACTCTTCTTATCCTCACACTCACACAACACATTTCATTTCTTACTCCCCACCAGCCTCGCATTTAGAGAGAGAGAGAGAAGAGAGCCTAGGAGAGAGAACCCTATCCGCAGGTGGCAGCGGCATCGGTGGTATGTATTTCTCCCTTTTTTTTCTTTTAATATCTTTACATTTTCAATATCCAAACGATTTTTCATCATTTTTTCCATCTAATCTCTTTACATTTTTCTTAGATCCAACAATATGGCGGCTCCGTGTTCATTTTTTTCCAACCCGTTTACATTTTGTCTGCTCCATGTTCAAACAATTTGTCTGCATCGTGTCCAAATGATCTAATCTCCATACTTTTTTTTTCTATGTCCAAACGTGGTCAAACAATTTTTTTATGTGTCAAGTCCCATACTTTTTTTTTCTGTGTCCAAAAGATCTAATCTCCGTGTCTAAACGTTCAAACTATTTTTTTCTGATAAAGTAATTTGTTTTATTATTTGTTTTTTTCTGATAAAGCTCCGTGTTTTTTCATTTTTTTCTGCTCCATGTTTTATAATTTTTTTGATAAAGTATTTCTCCTTTTTTTAGAAACGATTTATTTGACAAACGATTCATTTTTTTGGTCTGTTTTTTCATTTTTTTTTCAAGAAACGTGTCTGATTTATTATATATATATTTTTTCAGGTTCTATGGAAATGGATATTGGAAATTCTTTGGATATGGATCTCTCTGAAGATGATGTTGGTGAAGCTGTTGAATTGGAGATAAATGAACAATAGTCTACTCAACAACAACAATAGTCTACTCAACAAGTTGCTAGAAAGGTGAAGAAAAAATCTGGAATTTCCTCAACTCGTAAAAAAAGATCCCGCTGCTGGACTTTATTTCAAGAGTTACTGGTAGGTGAGGATAACAAAAGGAGAGCTAAATGTCGTAAATGTGGCATAATTTATTTGTGTGACAGTGAGTATGGCACTGGTAATATATTGGCTCATGTGAATAATTGTATCAAAAATGAAGCTACTGACATTGGCCAACTTATTCTGTCCCAAACTAAAGGTTATATGTTATTAAAATCATTCACATTTGACATAGAGGTGTTTCATAACTTACTAATTGAGGCAATTATCAAGCATAACCTGCCTTTTAATTTTGTCGAGTATGAGGGTCTTATAACTGTTTTTAAATGCATTTCTGAGGATATCAAGCCGCCCTCTAGAAATACAGCTAAGGCAGGAATGTTAAAAATGTTTAAAAGAGAGAAAATTAAACTTCAAGCTCAACTAAATTCAGTTTCTAGGAGAATTTGTTTGACTTCTGATCTATGGACATCCGTAGCCACGGACGGGTACCTAACCCTTATAGCTCACTTTGTTGATAGCAATTGGAAGCTAAACAAACGAATACTGAATTTTTATCTCATGCCTCCTCCACAAACGGGTGTTGCTTTGTCTGAAAAAATTTATAAGTAAGTGGGAGATTGAAAAGAAACTGTTCTCTGTCATGTTAGATAATGTTTCAAGTAACACTACTTTTATCGATATTTTAAGAAGTCAATTGAATCTAAAGGCTGCCCTTGTAATGAATGGTGAGTTCTTTCACATTCGTTGTTGTCAACACATTTTGAACCTTATAGTCCAAGACGGACTGAAAGAAATTAAAGGAGAGTGTGAAATACATTAAAGGTTCACCCCAAAGAAAATATAAATTCTATGATTGTGTTTCTCAAGTGTCGTTGCAGTGTAGTAGGGGGTTACGATAAGATATTCCGACTAGATGGAACTCTACCTATCTAATGCTTGAAAGTGCGATTTTTTTATCATCGTGCTTTCATTCAATTACAGTTGAGTGATTCCAACTATAAACATTGTCCTTCTCCAGAAGAATGGGATAAAATCGAAAAACTTTCCAACTTTTTGAGTTTATTTTATGAAGTAGCACGCTTATTTTCTGGAACTAAATATCCAACTGCCAACTTATTCTTGTGACACCCCGTCTAATTAAATATCGGGTAGCTACTCCTTTATTCAAATTAATACAAAATGTCCAGTTGGTTCAGTTCATAGCATCACTGTCGAAAAACATTTTAACAATTACTAGCCACCTAATATTTAAAAAGTGAGTTGTCAATTTTAACCAATTTAGATTAACATGCAACAAGTTTAAATTATAAAATAATGATACCACAACCACATCACAGTCACAATAGTATAATAATGGAATAAAATCAATCTGGAGGACTACTCCTCTGAATAATCCGAATACTGAATAAAACCAAATATAAAGTTTGAGTTCCTAATTAATTAAATCCAAAACTGAAATGAAACTGAATAAATAAGTTGTCTCTAAGAGAAAAGGGGTGATATGCCCTACAGATGAATAACTCTGGAATGAAGTCAAAGCGGAAAGTGGAGGCGTCTACTATCGAGGTCCTGTAACTTCCATAGCAGCTACAGCACAGCACTGGAATGTAACTTCTAAGCTTGGTGTCCTTGTGGCTGGGCACCTAAAAGTTTTGTACAAGAAATAGATTTGAAAGCAAACGGGTCAGAGCCCGATTGTGAAAACAGTTTAAAATATAGCAAGTGTTTAATACCATTAAACAGTGAATATAAAATACATGATAGTGCGTGCACTCACATGAGTTCCTCGCCTCTCAACTAATTGTGCGCGCCTAACGTACACGTACCCATTCTAGTTATTCCACTATCTAACTAGTCCAATCCATAACCTGACTGTACTTTACAATTCAAAGTTCAATTCCTGACATCTTAATGTAAACTGAGAGTCTTACTTTTTATTACGCAGAATTAGTTATAATAATTACTAAGAATTTTCCATTTTTAACTCTATTAAAAAATGTCACAATTATTCACACTTACACTTTAATAAATAGTTCATCTGAATTATCAGTATATTAATCTCATCATAAATATACATTAATGGCACCCCTAGGCTAAGCTGCGGTGCACACATACTCTGCTATCGAATCCCGGTACATCATGTACAATAGGACCACGTGTTCCGAATCTCTCAGGAAACGTTTCAATAAGCAACAAGCACGCATAATGGAGGCGAACATAGTTCACATACCCATGGGTCACGTACATACCTATGCTCCCATGGTCAGCTGACTTATTAACACCAATAAGTCATTCTCTGACCTATGTTCTTGAGGTACCAATCTAAATCCCCCCCGTAGGCACACAAAGACTAGATGGCCCTGATCGAAAACCGACCTCCCGTGATAGCAAGTATGGTAGGTATGTTATACACATATAAGTCCATATACTAAGCATTCACACATATTAGATATCTTATAATATTAATAGAGGTATATTTTACATTCCTATACTGTCATTAAATGTTGTACATTTACAAGTCCCCGGATAATATACAATATAGTTCGCCAACACTTCTCACGTCGCAAATTCAAGTACTTACAACCTAACCCCTAGAAGTCACCAGGTCTTTTATATAATTCCAAGTTTTAATCCTCAATGTACTCCAATCTCACATTTATACCCACTAATCAACAAGGGAAGAATAACACTCAATTAAATAAGTCCACGAAAAGTTCAAAACTAAAATCGGACTGAAAAAGACTATTCTCTAATCTCGTTACAAGTTTCTGGGATCTCGTTCGAATGAGGTCGTTCGAACGAAAGGATTCAAATGAACCATCAACTCGTTAGAAGGACTACTGGAATCTCGTTAGAAGCTCGTTCGAACGACCTGGGTTGGTCTTCTAATGAAAATTCCGAGAATGCCCAGAATTCCTCCTAACTTCATTTTCCCCATTTTTCTTTCTCTAAATTCATCCTAAGTTCATACCAATTAAGTTTCAATGTTTTCAAACTACTCTAAGTCACCCTAGGTCACTTATTAACATATTTTTGGGGTCAAATCTTACTAATCAACATGTAATAACCATAAACCCTCAAATCTTGCTCCAAACCTTATGAACATGAATCCAGAATTTAATTGAATACAAAGACTCCTTATTAATCCGTTTTCAAATCATCAACAGTTATATTTTAGGTATTGAATTCGTCCATAACCATTCTACATGCAATCCCTATCCAAAATTATGAGTTCCACAACCATCCTATTTGGGTTTTCATCAAAACTTTCAAGGTATATAAATTTTCCACACTAAACATGGAGGAAATATTCATTGAAATTAATAACATCAAATCACTTGCCTTAAGTTTGTTCTTCAGATTTGTTGGTGGTGAATGTATGCTGATTTTCTCCTCTTTCTTGTCACAAATCCTTCCAAAATGGTGGTAATGGGTGATGGTTTTGGTTTGGAACCTCTTGTAACTTCTCTCTAACTTCTCTCAAAACCCCCGTAGCCCACTCTCTTGCCTTTGGCTGATAATGGCCTTAGTGGAATGTCTAATAATATATAATTAAACTCTAAAATTCGTGGGTTTTAATTCTTAAATTTTTAAAATAACCAAAATACTCTTATGGGTTACCGGTTTGACCTAAAAATACACCGGGACCCAAACTAAACCCCCGGCTAGTGTTTTCTGACTATCTCGACCCTTTCGGACACATTGACGCACTCAAAATGACCATTCGGTTGATAAAAAACATAATTTACTTTTTAATCTAATTAAATTCTGAGAGAGTAGCTACAGCGGAAATATTGCGACTTCTCAAATAAAAACCAATTTTAATTAATCCCAAATTTTAGTTAAACCCTAAGACATGCATCTAGATGATTTATCAAATAAGATGTGTGTGCTCGCGTTCAAATGATCAAATTATATATAAAACCCTTTTAACACAAACAAACCCTAAACATGCAGCAGTATGTGATTGAATAAATTGATAATCTACGCAAGAACATTCAAACACATGCAATTAAGGAAAAATCCCCCTCAGGGGCAAAACCATTTATTTTCACTATAATTTGTAAGAGAACGGCTTACAATCGGATTACAATGAAAATACAAGTTGACTAAGAATTACCCTCGGGTATCGGATTCTGTAGTCGCGGCTGGAATTATCCCTTTCTAGTAGGGCTGCAATGAAGAAGAAGAACGGTCTCCTCCACAAGGGTTGAACAAACCAAAGTTGTGTTCTTGGGTTGCAAAAGGATTCACAAATATTTGGCAAGGATGTGTGAATCAAAACATGAGTCTTGGGACTCAAAAATATGAAGACTAGATGTATTTGGACTCTCAAATTAGTCTCCTAAAGTCTTGCAAAACAACTCCCCCGAAGTTGGTATTTATAAGGAAAAATATGAAGAGTCCCACATTCTTAAAACTCTAAAATTCTATCCAGCGTAAAAAAAAACAGCATTCTTTAAGGAATTTTCTCTATCTTCAAAAGGTCATAACTCCTTCACCGTAGCTCGGATTGAGGTGCCGTTTTTTCCAGTATCTTCGTTGCGGCGAGCTCTTAAACTTTCTAGTTGGCCAGACCTCCGAAATATGGATGTAAAATTATGAAAATGCCCTTGAACTCTCCTACAGTGCCTTTTTCACTGTTTTGACTTCCCTTGCGTACCACTTGCATTAAGTCCCTAAAATCTTGGACCGTGAAGTCGTTGAGGCAGATGTGGGACATATTAAGGGAGATGTTGAATGCTTGATTCCCGGAATTCGGATAGAGGCCGTCATGTGAGATCGTGAGGTGACGTGCCAAATGTAGCGGCATACGACATACACAAATGTAACATGTTGGACATGAGAAAAATGTCCTTACAAATCTCCCCCTATGTCTATGCCGGTACATACATAAAAAATCCGAATTATCAAATATGAAATTGCCTATACAAATCTACCCTCCCATGAACCCAAAACTGGAAAAGGTACAAATGAATAGTCTTCATCGTTTGTTTTTCAAATCTTCAGGAATCTCAAATCTTTTCTCATCAGGGTGTGCAATTCAGAGATCATCAATGAAGTACCTACACACATGAGATAAAGAAAAAATACCAAGTGACATATCGAGTTTGAAATGAGATAAACATAGATACCAATAAATGATAAGCATAAGTTAACTCTCAAAACTCCCCCAAAATTCAAACTCCCCCATAAAATGATAATTCTTTCTCCCCCTTTTTATGATGTCCCCAAATAGACAAATAAGAAGAATGAATCAAACAAGTAAAATCCGGGTGTCACGGTATACAAAAAAAATACACAAACTATTTTTGATTTTTTTTTTCAATTTTTTATACAAAAAATAGATACCATTTTAAAAAAAATGTAAAACATGATACAAAAATCACACCATGGATTTAGACTCAAACAACCAAGTCATGGAAATGGAATGAATGGGTGTGAACACATTCGATAGGTAAATCAACTCAATCAATCATATGTGCACGATGCATATGTGTACCCCTAACGAATGAGCATCAAAAGTATCCTTAGGTGTAAAAGATTTGTTGAATTTAGATGACATCGTCTTATGCAAATCAACAAATCAAAGTCAAAATGATTTCCACCCCAATAACGTCCAAAACTATAAAGCGCATTTTCAAGGACGTGCAAACCCGTTTTAAATTCTCCAACCAAACTCCCTCATATATATATATTCTTTTAGAGGTAATCTAAATTCTCAAACTTTGGAGAATTGGTGCAAAAACCTAAATGGCCCATAATTGGCATGAATTTTTTTTTTTTTTTTATATTGCCTTTAAATTTTTTTCGGGCTCTTTTAACCTCTTTGGACCTCGGATAATAAAATTCCTCAATTTTTTAGGTCCAATTTAACGGTGGCTTAGTATTCGCAAAGGTAAAATGAACCTTTCGCAGCCCTTCCCCGTTTTTAAAGAAAGCACACAAACTCACAAAACGGTTCTTATATGCACAATTTCCTTATCAAAAAAATTATCGCGCTTGGTTCGTTTTAAGGACAGGATTGAAGTGAAAACACCCAACCAACATGTGATAATACAAGCACAATAATCAAATAAATCCGTGCATGTGTGCAATAAAGGAAACATGAGTCAAACATGTAGGAAGTAACAATTAATTACATCTTAATGACTCCAAACATTATAAAGCACATGGATGAAATTGACATATTGTCTCAAAACACTATCAAATAGTCACATGAAAATAATGGAATGATGTTGTGACTCGGTCATCCTAAGTGTTCATCCATAAAAGGTGCAAACAAAATACAAAAATCTTTTTGGATTTTCTCAAAATTTTAACAAACTAAATTTTTTTGTATTTTTCAAAAATTTTCAAAAAAAATATATACAAAAGGTACAAGTCATCACACTAGTAAAAATACATCATGAAACCACAACTAGTGTATAACAAACATGCAATCACAATTAACCAAAAGATTTCACATGGGGTGAATTACGTGCAAGCAAACGGGAATCGTGGACAAATAAACTATAAGCCTCTAAATCCGATTTTCTAACCCAAATTGATGTGTAACGGAGTGTGGGGGTTTTGGGAATCGAATTTATTCTTTCATTAACCTTCCTAGGTCCATTTAAAAGCTTATAACAAAAGTGCCTAAGATGACCTTGCCTACCGCAATGTGTGCAAGAGTAAATCGGGCGGTTTGTGTTCCCTAAAGGTGGCCCTCTCCTCAAATTTATCGGTTGCTTTTTCCGAATTTGCCTAGGTGGGTCTCTCCTAATGATCCTAGAAGGTTCTCTCACAATGTTCTTAAGGGGTGCTTTCCTAACAACTTTAGGTGCCTCTTTCTTAACAAACCTAGGAGGCTCTCTCACACGTGTGGGAATGGGTGCAACATATTTTTCAAGACCAATCCCACCCCTATCCATTTTGATCTCGACTGTGCGTAAAATCTTATCAAGTTTTTCAGACCTAGACTCCAAATCAAATTTCACTTTACTTGAATCTTTCAATTTCACCTCAAGTTCACATATCCTAGATTCAAGTACTCGTTTAGAATCCTCAAACTCTAAAAGCTCCTTTTTCATAGTCTCCATCAACCATCTAAGACTATCTCTCTCACCCTCGACATACTCAAGCTTCTCTTTCAAAATTTTCACATGAGCCCTAAGTTCTTCAACTAAAAAATCATTATTTTTTATGGCACACTCTTTCAACTGAGCTTTCAATTTCAAATTTTCTTTCTTTGTTTTCAAAGTTTCAGCATAAAGTTCATTGAAAGCAGTTTGCAAGTCATGCTCATCTACACTTTCCTCCTCACTTTCATCCACACTCCCATCACCTTCACTATCACTAATCACATGGATGGGAAACTCTCGCCTAGAAGCATAAAAAACTTCTTCTTCCGAATCACAATCACTAAGGGTAGAAACATGAGAAATCGGTTTATTCAATTTCTTCTTTAAATTTGTGGTACACTCATGTAACGTGTGACCAACACCCTCACAACAAGGACACCTCTCAGATTCCTTTTCAACAGAAGATTTAAAACAAGAGTTCGTGTGAATTTTCCAATTAATTTTTTCAAAAATTTGACATCGAAGATCATCAAAACCATCAAAAGCCATTTTTGTGCAAAATCAGAATCAAAACACAATAACTTAGTGCAACAGGCTCTGATACCAATTTGACGACGTGAGAAGTCAAATTGTATCAAAAAAAATAAATCCTCGAAAAATCAGGATCACGTGATAAATTAGCGTAACCCGCTTTGATACCAATTTGAGAGAGTAGCTACAGCGGAAATATTGCGACTTCTCAAATAAAAACCAATTTTAATTAATCCCAAATTTTAGTTAAACCCTAAGACATGCATCTAGATGATTTATCAAATAAGATGTGTATGCTCGCGTTCAAATGATCAAATTATATATAAAACCCTTTTAACACAAACAAACCCTAAACATGCAGCAGTATGTGATTGAATAAATTGATAATCTACGCAAGAACATTCAAACACATGCAATTAAGGAAAAACCCCCCTTAGGGGCAAAACCATTTATTTTCACTATAATTTGTAAGAGAACGGCTTACAATCGGATTACAATAAAAATACAAGTTGACTAAGAATTACCCTCGGGTATCGGATTCTGTAGTCGCGGCTGGAATTATCCCTTTCCAGTAGGGCTGCAATGAAGAAGAAGAACGGTCTCCTCCACAAGGGTTGAACAAACCAAAGTTGTGTTCTTGGGTTGCAAAAGGATTCACAAATATTTGGCAAGGATGTGTGAATCAAAACATGAGTCTTGGGACTCAAAAATATGAAGACTAGATGTATTTGGACTCTCAAATTCGTCTCCTAAAGTCTTGCAAAACAACTCCCCCGAAGTTGGTATTTATAGGGAAAACTATGAAGAGTCCCACATTCTTAAAACTCTAAAATTCTATCTAGCGTAAAAAAAAACAGCATTCTTTAAGGAATTTTCTCTATCTTCAAAAGGTCATAAATCCTTCACCGTAGCTCGGATTGTGGTGCCGTTTTTTCCAGTATCTTCGTTGTGGCGAGCTCTTAAACTTTCTAGTTGACCAAACCTCCGAACTATGGATGTAAAATTACGAAAATGCCCTTGAACTCTCCTATAGTGCCTTTTTTCACTGTTTTGACTTCCCTTGCGTACCACTTGCATTAAGTCCCTAAAATCTTGGACTGTGAAGTCGTTGAGGCAGATGTGGGACATATTAATGGAGATGTTGAATGCTTGATTCCCGAAATTCGGATAGAGGTCGTCATGTGAGATCGTGAGGTGACGTGCCAAATGTAGCGGCGTACGACATACACAAATGTAACATGTTGGACATGAGAAAAATGTCCTTACAAATTCATTCCTGACGCGACTGACACGCGCGTCCCAACTTAATTTCCCAAATTATCGTATTTCTGCCTCGCGAAAACTTTTAATATTTTCAATACTCGTATATTACCATATATTCTCAGTAATGTTTTATTTTAACATCATAATCAAATACCAATTCACATCTCGCTAGTATTTACCTCCGGATTAATTTCCAATTAATTCTCATTTAATTCAATTAATCCCTTAAATAAAATCAATAAAATTACGGGGTATTACAATTCTTCCCTCAAGTTTTTATCATTCAACTTAAGCTTAAAGAAGCAATGGAAGGGACATATAGTTTTTTACGTAGAATGGGAGTGCAGATGAACTTAAAATTTAAGAAATATTGGGTTGAATATAGTGTTATTCTTGTTATTGCTGTCACATTGGACCCGCGGTTCAAAATTCAATTTGTGGAGTTCGTATATACGAGGTTACATGGTACTGATTCTCACAAGTTTAGCCGTGTAAGCGGCACTTTATTTGATCTTTTTGATGTCTATAGTTTGAATTACTCGCATCTTGTAACTTCAAGTAACTCTGATTTTGATACTCGTCATCCTTCCCATAACGCCTCTGGGGATTCTATATTTCAGGTACTATAAGGAGATGTGCGTATTTTGGTCATTTCGTGACATCCACTGTTTCATATATTTTGATTACTGGTGAGAAAATTTTCATTAATATTTATTTATTAATTTCATATAGTATTAAGTAAGTTAGATAACTCATTGTAATTTTGCTATTTGTAGGAGGTATATGTTGAAAAAGGAAGGAGATGCAAATATGGTTTACACAAGGACACATGCCCCTTAATTTTGATAATCTTGTAATATTTAATATCCAAAGTTTGATGTATCTATTTTATCTTCGATATTGGGTTATGATTACGTAAGAAACCTTAAGCTGCTGCTGCTTTTATGTTGTTTTGAAGTTCAACAGTTTTGAAGTTCAAAATTGAAACCGTAATTTGAAGTTCAACAATTGAACTTTTATTTTGTTTTGAAGTTCAATAGTTGAACTTTAGTGTTGAATGAATGTACATACTAATATACTATTGTAATTCGAAGTTCAAAAGTGGAACTTTAGTGTTGAATGAATGGACATACTATAGCATCTTTTGTGGTAATAGATTTATGCTAATGCTATGCTACTATTAATTTGAAGTTTCTTGCTGCTGCTAGTGATAGAACTTAGAAGTTCAAAAGTCTAAAAGTTGAACTATAACTTATTGACAATTAAATAATGGGTGTTAACGGGTAAAGGTTATTGACAACTAAATAGTTTAAATAATGGGTGTTAACGGGTTAAGTAAGACACGACCCAAATTCACTCATTAACTAACGGTGTTAACGGTTCGTGTCGTGTCACCCGTTAAAATTATTGGATCGTTTTCGGTTTTAAATTTATGTAACCGTTACGCTGACGAGTCATGTTTGGATTAGGATAATTTTATACGAAAATATTAAAATACGACACGAACACGACTTAATACGACTTGTCAGATCTACATAGAGAACAAACCGAAGAAAAGCAGAAGAAATAAGAATAAAGTGGATCTCTAGATGATGGGCTAAGATAGGACCATATATATATAGGCCAACCGCCCTACTTAATTGATATATTCAATGGTTAAGAAAACCTAAGGTTCGGTCAAAAGGTGACGACAGCTTGAACTACCTTAGGGGACCAAAACCAACTTACACGTTATTGTTATGCTAACATAATTTGCTTACATGCAATCAATTTTGAATTGTTTTCGTACACACGCATAAATAAAACTGAGTCCACTCCAAACATACAAAAATTATTTTATGTCAATGATTGTCTTCACATGGACTCCAACCCAAATGGTGCTTTCTTTAATTGATTACCAGTACTCACCTCCATTAAACTACACTGGCTTGAATTTTTCTTTCTTGCTACAAATACGTATAATAAAGTGTATTCTAAGAATATACATAAAATCCCCTGGCGGTAATAAGCATTTGTCGTGGGTTAGATACTTATCACTTTTGGGAGTTCGTGACTCACATTTTTGACATTTTGTAGGGTCGAGCTTTGCCGATCGTAAATTAAAGAGTAGTTATACTTTTATGGCGTCTTAATCTCGGGTTAGTACCAAAGATCTCCTGTTTTTTTTATTGGTTTTTCATGTGAAAATTATTTAAAAATATTAGAAAAGAATATTTTTTATGTATTAAAAAAAATTATTGTTAAAAAACACTATTTTAATATAAAAAAATTATTTTTTTGAAAAAAAAAACTATTTAAAAAAAAAAGTTAGTTTAATATAAATAAAAAAAACTTTTTTTTAACATTTTTAAACAGTTTTAAGAAATTCAAAAATTATTTTAAATGTTGGAAATTAAAAAAATTATGTTTAAAAATAAAGGATGCTGCTGACGCGTACCTTTAAAAATAAAAGAATATTGAGTAAATGGGTGTTTAAGGTAGTAAATTAGTTAAAAAATTAAGTTTAAAAATAAGGGGTGATGTTGGCGCGAACATTTAAAAATAAGAGAATATTGGGTAAATGAGTGTTTGAGAGACTAAATGAATTAAAAAATTAAGTGAAAAAATAAGAGGTGCCGCTGGCGCAGACCTTTAAAAATAAGATAATATTGTGTAAATGGGTGTTTGAGGGACTAAATAAGTTAAAAAATAAGAAGTGCCGTTGACGCGAACCTTTAAAAATAAGATAATATTGGGTAAATAGGAGTTTGAGAGGCTAAACGAGTTAAAAGTAATTTAAAAAAAAATTAGAAAAGTTTTTTTTTTATTTTTTTTAATTATTTTTGACTCCTTTCACATGAGAAATCAATGAAAAAAAGGGTAACTGTACTACCCCGGGGTTAAGACCGGGGTTGTTTAAAATTACTCTAAATTAAATACTCAACAACGTTTACAGAGTGGCGCCGCCTGAAGAAGGCCTCACGAAAACTTTATATATATATATATATATATATATATAGAGAGAGAGAGAGAGAGAGGGAGAGAGAGAGACTCTCATGCATACTAAACCTATTTTGAGAAAATATTAAAAAAAATATTTTTTAGTTCAGCTCAAAATAACATTTTTCTTGCTATTTTTCAAAAACTGGTCAAACTTTCACTCTTTAAAAAAAACTGTACAAGTTTGACCGATTTTTTAAAAATAGCAAAAAAAATTATTTTGAGCGATTTTTTTTATGTGGATCCCTTCAAATGTTTAAATACCATATAAAAAAATTCAACTCAAAAATATATTTTTTACTATTTAAAAAAAATTGACATGTAAACTTGGTATGTATAAGACCCGACAAATATATATATATATAAGCCCCCTCCTCTAAAGATTCCTTATAGTGCAGCGCCCGGTACATATTATTTTTTTAAAATAGTAAAAAAAATGCAATTTGTGATGAAACTTCATGGATATGCTCTCCACGGTGAGAAGATCATCTCCAATTTTTTTATCAAAAAATTCAATAAAAAATCGTTGAGATGAGATAATATGTCAAAAAATGGTATAAATATGCATTTTTCGACCATTGAAATTTTGGCGATCATCTCACCTACTTTTTGATTGAAAATTTTGATAAAACTCCATGGATAGGAGATCATATCCATGGAGTTTTATCAAAAAATTCAATCAATCAAGTGGTTAGCGCCAACCCAACATTTCAACGATTAAAAATATATATTAGTACTATTTTTTTTACATATCACTTCATCTCAACGATTTTTTTATGAAAAAAATTAGAGAGAATCTTCTAACCGTGGACATCATATTCATGAAGTTTCATTAAAAAAAATTATTTTATTACTATTTAAAAAAAATGATATGTATCAGAATCTGCACCATAAAAAATTCTTACGGGAGACTTTGTATATATATATATAAAGAAAATGAAAATGAAAAACTGGCAATAATATAATAATAAACGCCTGCCTTATTCAATGAATATATCAGGAATATGTTCTTACTATTTAATACTGTGAGCATAATGTCGAACCCTTAGTTGTTGTTTAGTTCGAGTGTTGTGCATTCAAGTAATCTAAAACGGTAAATTTACATTAAAAGACCTCATAATGAAAGCTCCGAGCTCAAATTTTACATTTACTTCAGAAATTTGGAATTACAAAAAGTTTTGGACCAAACGAGCATTAAGCACGCCTAGGTGGGGGAAAAAAAAAAGGAGAGGATGGACATTAGGTGAACTTTTAAGTTGTGGGGTCTCTCATTTTGTGCTTAGCAAGCAGCCAAACAACACCCACCAAATTGGTCTCCACATGGGTGGTGCATTCAATATGATTAGTACCTCCAGTCAATAGTGTCTCTAGCTTTCTCTTTCTCATTATCCGTCCTAATTAACATTAAACAAATATCGTGTTGCTGTCATTAGTAGTAATAGTAGTAAATATACACACCATTGGACATTTCTAATCACATCACATTTATATGTATATCATAATTAAACATGGTTTTCTGGGCTGAATGAGTAAAAGCATCCCCTTTTTAGGGGGCTGGTGGGGAACCTATGACATCTCCCTTTGGTGCCTTTAGAGTGGATCAAAAAGGTCCTTGTCTCATGACTTGAGGCTTAGGATGAAGTAGAATTCTCTCTCTCACAAACACACTTTAAAATCGAAAATTTTAATAATAAATTAAGCCTTTAGGATTTTGCAAATACCCTCCATTATATGCCAAGATAACTTTCTCAATTATTTGGTTTGTTGCAAACATCCAACTCTTGAGCAATATTTTTAATGGCAAATGGAGAACTTTTGTAATAAAATGTAGGTTTTGGAATAGTTTACGACATTTTAAAAGCTCAGACAGTTTTATAAATAGAAAAATGATAATTTGTATCTTTAAGGCACATGTTATGAGCTTCAAAATATTAAGTATTAGAGCTTCATATAAATATTTGTACCGTATTAAATGTATGTCAGAATACTGTCCTTTTATATATATATATATGTATATATATGTAGGAGAATTCTCATGTACATCATTCTCTATACATCATCCATACATCATGATGTATGTGAGCATTCTCCTCTCTCTTTCTCTCTCTCTCTCACTCACACTCTGAGCAAGGCTCTTCTACATCACACTTAGTTCTATGCTCTAAAAACTTATTTTTTCAATTTTTTATTTTATCCATAGAGTTAACCTTCCAGTCAACACATGTTAAAAAAATATGTCAAAATACAATTTCAAGTTATGTTTTAAAATCCAACAAAAAACTTCTGAAAATATCTTATTTATAAGGTTTTGCGCTAGCAGAATTTTGTGAATTTTTTAAAAATAGCTAAAAAGTGTATTTTGACCTATTTTTTTTGAACATGTGTTGATTGAAAGGTTAATTATAATAGAAAAATAAAAAATTTGAAAAAAAAGGTTTCGTACGCTTAAAACTAGGTGTGATATGTGGTGTAATGTATAGAGTGCTATGCATAATTTGTATAATTCTTAATTTTTTATAATTTACCGATATTCAATTTTGTAATATATTGAATTTAAATCATTCAATAATCATATTTGATTATTTTTCTCCATAATTTTGGAGATCCAAAAAATTTGAATAACTTCATGATTAAGTTTATATTTTTGTATAAATCTCCCATTGCTCAAGCAATAAATCAAGTAGAAATATATGATTTAATTTATCAAAGGTGGACCTATTTGGTAAAAGTGAAACTGCATTGAGCATATCATGTTAACGTAAATATTAAAAACTAACAAAAATCATTGCATCATTTTTTAATGAATCCAACCACGAAAAATTTGTGCATTTATTCTGAGTTTTAAGTAATTTTAAATCCAATGATGAACTACATCACTTAACTCATCTCATACCTGCAGTCAGGAATTGTATTATTATACAAGCAAGGGATATAACTATTGACAGGGGGCAAGGGTCAGTATTAGTTTTATTGGTTACCATAAAGCACATACTTATAATTAAACAGGTGTTGACCGCTAAAGCTAGGAATAACAAATCCAACATTTTGCCTAACTATGCACATAACCTAAATGTTATTGGTTTGTCTTTACTCCTAGTTCTTGTCCATGTTCTCTATTAAAATTTAAAAAGGCTTAACGCCTAAAGTTATATAAGACGCTTATCTACACCATTGAAGGTAATAATTATGAAACTTTGCAGATGAGGACTCCACAAACTCATATTCCTATTCCCACTAGTTTTTTTCCTTTTTCGTTTTTAAATATGAGAGGGGATATATTTCTAAAGTATAGAGCTATATTTTTATCGATAAAAAATAAAGGGCTACACGACTAGAGAGCAGGTTGTTAGTAATATCATTTTAATAGAAAAATAAAGGGTGATCTTGGTTGAATCTATTCATAAATTTTGTAAGTGCATCTTATTAAATTAGTTCATCAAAATGGAACATATATTTGAAACATTTGTGAATGTTTTATTTTAGTGAATTAATTTATTAATAATTTGGAAAAAGTACTTTAAGGTCCGTCACAAACAAATTTTAAACACAAAAGGAATTTTGACAAATTTTAAACACTTAGGTTCACTAATTCTCTTTTTGTAGAAGTCCACGCTAGTGGCATAACAAGTGGATCTAATAGTAAATTCTCCTTAAATGTTTAAAAATTGTTATCAAGGAACTTAGTTGTAAATTGCCCTAATTATTTTTAAGTTGATGCACTTTTAAAATTTGTGAATGCATCCAAAATTACTGAAAATAAAATAACGATGAATCTTTTTGGTTGTGTCCTAAACCTAAAAAAACCTTATCAGTTAGGGAGAAAATCCGAATTCTTTTTCGTTGTGTCCTAAACCTAAAAAAACGAATTCTTTTTCGTTGAGTCTTAAACCTAAAAAGACCTTATCAGTCACAGAGAAAATCCAAATAAATATTTAAATATAAAAGGATGTTAACAATAAAAAAGGATGTTGAAAATAGAAAGGGGCATATACCAAATAGTCCCTTTAACTTTTTTTAATACACGTTTAGTCCAAGCCTTTTTATTTCCACCAAAAAGTCCTTCACCATGCCAAAAAAAATTACCATGACCCTTGTTGATGTAAAAAACTAGATTATCTCTAATTAATCAATCACAGATAAATAAATTAATAAGACAAAAGATTTTTAAAGTGGTTCAGCCTGATGAAAATGGCCTACATCCACTGTGTTTGTATTGCTGACTATTTATTTGGAATCTCGATAATAGGTTTACGAAGAGATCCCTAAGTCATCCCCTTAAGAGGAGGTTACAATGTATTTATAGCCTTGAGGCTCACATATGAAAAGATAATCCGCTGTCATCTAGTAGACATATACATCTGTACGATAATAATGCGCATTTAATGCATAGTTGTCTTTTGATTCTCTTGATTTGGTTGCTCTGCACCCTAAGTAGCTCAGACCACTTAAGTTGCTCGCTACGCTTAAGTTGTTCGGGGCGCCTGAGTTGCTCGGTGACAGTATGTTGTTCGTCTAAAGTATTTGTATTTGTCACGTAGGTTGACACGAGTCTTCAATTGATTGGTCCACGTCAGTAGACTAAATTTGTTATCAACAGAAGCCCCCAATGTTTCACAGTTGAGGTTGATGGAGAGTGTGGAACATTTTGCTTAAAAACTGCTTGGATTACTAATCTTCATGGATTTTAGAAAAAAATTTAATATATATAATTCCTTTTTTAGTGCATAATATCAAGCTTCATAAATATTTTGAATTTTCACGATCACCTCGATATTTGTGCCTTTTTCTTCTTTTAGCTGCCAGAAACGTAAACGTCTTTCCTTGTAATCATTGTTTTTCTCTATTCTCGAGGTAAAGTATTTAAGTGTGACAGAAATCCTATCGCTTTTCACTTTTCAAATCTGTATCTCTGAACCCTTCATCTTCTCTCTATCTTGTGCTTTCGTTCTTTCCATCGTTTATTGACAACTGATCTCTCTTTCTTCTGTAAGAATTTCTTCCCTCTTCTTTATTTACTTTATTCAGCATGGTTTATCTTGTTGAATCGTTAAACAAATTTCGATCTGAGTTTTCAATCCCTTCGTGGGTTATTTTGGAAGATCTTTCTTATCCTTGTGATTTACTTTCTTTGGCTGAGGGACACTGGTTCTCAAGTCTTTTTGTAGCCAAATGTGGCTTTTCTTTCTCGCCAAACCCCTGTGTTTGGAGTTTTGCCAATATTTTGATATTGTACCTGCAAGAGTAGCTTCAAATACATGGAGGGTGGTTAATGGAGTACATAGGTTGAATCAACTTCATGAAACTCGTTTGGGGATTCCAGAGATTATGTATTGCTACATATGGGTTACCAATGACAATACTTTCTATTTAAAAACTACATTTTCGAATAGAGCGTTAGTTGTCAATCTTCCCGATGCCAATAGGGATTATTTTGATCATGGGGTTGTGATGAAAAATTGGCAACACCCTCCATTAAGTGGAGATAGTGTGTACCAAGGTCCAAGGTGTTCGCTTTATGGCAATGGGATAGGTTGTTTTTATTTTTGAAATCTTGTTTTCTTTGTATTTGATGAAATGCATCACTGACATTTGATTTTGTTTGTTACAGTTGGCAGTAAAAGAAAACCTCCAAAAGAAATCGAGGTTAATATAAATCATTTAAAACTTATCTGGGGCTTGCATCAATCTGTTGCTGGGGAGAATATTAGATCTGTTTCTTATTTGTTGCAATACAGAAGCTACACCTCGTCTTTCATTGCTCGTCCTCGTCCTGTGGTAGTTGATCTTGATCAGGTACCAATCTCCGAGGCCACTGTAGAAGGTTCTTCTTCTGACTTGAGTATTCCTATTACTGATCTAATGAAGAAGAGGAAAGCTCCTGCCTTTTTTGACAAGTCTGCCTTTGCCACCGATAAGGCAAAGAAGAATAAACAAGATGTCCCAGAGGAGGGAACAAAGAATATAGATGTACCCCCTAATGCTGCCAAGGGAGTTGACAAAAAGCCCCATGTGAATCCGAGTAAGACCGTTGTCATCCCACCTTCAAGTGAGACTGTTGTCATCTCACCAATAGAGACAACATCTTTAATTGAAAATATTCCTACTCTTCTGAGGAGATTGAAAAGATGTTCTTCTAAGAGACCTGTTGACCCTATCTCTCAACCTTCAAGTGTTGAAGGTAATGTTCCAGCTTTTGTTCCTCCTTGCTCGACTGTGGGTATAATAAAATCTTGGGTTGTCCCAAAAGTTTAAAGCATAGAAGATACTTTTTCTTGTGAGAAAATTACTACTCTGGCTGCTCTACACATTGCATTAGTAAGTATTATTAGCCTGAGTTCTTTATTTTCTAATGTTCATATATTGACTTAAAGTTCTTTCTTGTTTCAGCTTGTGATGTGTTTTAACAGCATTTTGAAGAAGGATGAAGCTATTAGGGATTTCAGCTCCTCGGGTGGGGTAGAAGAAGATTTTGTTGGACTAACCCAGTCTTTGAAGGAATCTCGTCAGAAGTACGAGGAGGATAAAGATGCTTGGGAGAAGCAATTCAAGTCTGTTGAAGCAATCGAGACCAGGCTATGACTGCATCCAAAGAGTTGGAGAAGAAACTGAAGGAGGCCGAACAACATAATTCTGAGCTTAAAGTCAAGCTTAAATCTTCTGAGGAAAATATTTCTAGGATTCAAGATGTTGAGCAACATAAAGCAGAGGTAGAGGAAAAGCTGAAGTCTATCGAAAAGTTCCTTAGGGAAAGGACCTCCTCGGAGAAGGCAAAAAGGAAATCTGCAGTTAAAAAATCATTCAGTGCTGGCTGGGACAAAGGTTGGAACAAGGGCTTGACTGTCATGTCTTCTCAAATGGAGTATGTCAGTGTCAAATATTTTAGGGATGGATGGGTAGCAGCCTTGAATAAATTGGAGGTTGCTGAAAACTCTAAGTTATTCCAGGAGCACATTCATGTCCCTCATCCCTCTCATGGAGAAAAAGAAGAAGATGAGGCTGCTTCAGATGAATCCTCTATGATGACAGGAGAGCAGGTCCCTGTTGTTGCTGTTGTTCAACCTTCTAAATAACTCCAACCAGCCAGCACATCTTTCGAGCAGCTGCCATTGCACTCTGAACAACTAACCCCTTCCTCCAAACCCCCTGAATAAGTCGTAGGAAATAAGGAGAAGGTGTAAAGTTGTTTGGGTCTTTTATTTTGCTATTTTCTTGAATGTAACCTTGAACTATGTTCTCCTTTATCATGATAAATAAAATTTGAACTTCTGTTGTTTGTCCTGAATTTCTCTCTTGCTCTGTTCGCACCATTTGTTAATTTTGTTTTTCATTTTGTCTTTGCTAGTTTGTGGCCAAGATGAAACTTTTATCAGCTCATGATTCAGAGTTGATGAAGAAATGCAATGACTATTTCAAAGCTGGTCATGTAGATTTTACTGAGGCTCAAATAATTGATATTCTTGGACCAGATGCGTCTGAACGAGCAATTGATGCTTATCAATACCTGAAGTACTTGCTTGATCGTACTGTTGCCAACAATGTGGCCTATTATGAAATGATTGAAGATCTTCAAGGAACGATCGAGGAACTCCAACAACAGTATAAAGAATCTGCTACACTTATGCATCAAGGCTATGAGAAAAAGTACCAACAATTGAGTGCTGACAAGGGATATGACAAGTTCATTTCTTCTCATGAGAAGAAGGAGAGTGTTCTAAAGCTTAAAATTGAAGAGCATATACATATCGCCAAGTTATTGGAGCAGGAGAACATTGCATTACTGGAGGAAATAAAACAACTCAAATCTGCTACCTCTTCCTCGGGAGCCTTGGTCCCCATTAATGATGAAGGTTTTTCCTTCTTGGAGGTAGAAAATGCTAACTTACGAGATGAGTTAGAAACTTTAAAATGAGCTGGACCCTCCACATTTACTCGTGGTAGAGAAAGATCTTCTTGTGGACAAGCAAGGGATGGTCGGGTCACCATTGAAGAAGTGAGAACTCAGTCGGATTTAGAGAATCAAGTCGTTCAGTTGATGGCGAAGAACCAAGCCTTGGCAGAAATGTCTAAGAAGATTCTGAACTTCACCGAGCAACTCTCTAATCAAAGTTCTGCTCTGGAAAGTAAAGAAATTCTAGTGAAGAAACTCCACGAGCAACTTGAGAGGTTAACTTATCAATTTCATAAACAGCTTAGGGAATTTTGGATGGTTGGGTATAATGAAGCTCGATATCATCTTGATGCTCATTTGTAGTAATCTAATAATGAGGGGTACAAGCAGGGATGGTTGAACGCTATGTGTGTGCTAAAATTGGAGCAAGGACACTACTTATGGGATTATTATGAGCCTGGAGTGATCGATTTACCCGTGCCTCCTTTTAAGATTGATATTAGTTGGATTCCTCCTCGTGTAATTCCTCGATGCCTGATTTCCAAGTATCTCAGTGATTACAGTCTTCATGCAAACTTTGAGATAGCTCGTCCAGAACACTTGCTTGATCGACTATCCATAATGAATGTTAGAATGCTGCGAGATCTAAACTTTATAAATTCCCCTTATGCTTTAGATGATCCTCCAGCTGGGGTAGAACCTATTTCAAAAGCAGAGGGAAAGAAACCCATAGAATATGATATGTTTATGTAATGAATAAAAATTAATGTCATATGTAATCTACTTGATTTTAATGAAGAAATTCTTAGTCTTTAACGATTTCATTTTTCTTCGAAATAATTTGTAGAATGTCCTTGTTTGTTGGTTGGTGAATAAGTATATATATATATATATATATATACTTATACCATTTGTTGTTTGATTATAGTGACTTGTCACTCTTTGGGCCTAAGTAATGGAATGATTTTCATCCCATGTTCCTGCTTAGTTGTAGTAATCTCGTATGGATTACCTGGTTGCCTAGATAGTGGACGCCCCGGGAAGTCGTCCAGCTTCTTTCCTAGTTTGGTACCAACCAATCGGAGTGGTGGTTATTGATTTATCGACCAACCGGAGTTGGTGGTATTGAGATGCCGACCAACCGGAGTTGGTGGTATTGAGTTACCGACCAATCGGAGTTGGTGGTGATAAGATCCCGACCAACCAGAGTTGGTGGTATTGAGTTCCCGACCAACCGGAGTTGGTGGTAATTGATTTTTCGACTAACCGGAGTTGGTGGCATTGAGTTCTCACTCTTTGGGCCTAAGCAATGGAATGATTTTCATCCCATGTTCCTGCTTAGTTGTAGTAATCTCGTATGGATTACCTAGTTGCCTAGATAGTGGATGCCCTGGGAAGTCGTCCAGCTTCTTTCCTAGTTTGGTACCAACCAATCGGAGTTGGTGGTTATTGATTTACCGACCAACCGGAGTTGGTGGTATTGAAATGCCGACCAACTGAAGTTGGTGGTATTGAGTTACCGACCAATCAGAGTTTGTGGTGATGAGATCCCGACCAACCGGAGTTGGTGGTAATTGATTTGCCGACCAACCAGAGTTGGTGGTATTGAGTTCCCAACCAACTGGAGTTGGTGGTAATTGATTTGCCGACCAATCGGAGTTGGTGAGTTGGTGGTACGCTGCTCTCTGGATTTGGGTTTGTGTAGTGTGCAACACTAATATTCTGAAAAAAAATTCAACAAAAGAAGAAACATCACTTTATTCATATTGAAATAACTGTGTTACATAGGAATTTTATCTATTGATAATACTTGCGCAAATTCTCTACATTCCATGCATTCTTGAACTCTTCTCCTTCCAAAGTTTCAATTCTGTATGTCCCTGGATGAACAACTTATGTTACTCTGTAAGGTCCATGCCAGTTGGCTTCCAGTTTGTTATGATTTTGGATCACTTTCTTCAGCACATAATCCCCTTCCTTTAAATCACACTTCTTCACTATTTTGTTGTAGAACAAAGTTTTTCGTTGTTGATATGCTGCATTCCTGATTGCTGCTTCTTCCTTAACTTCTTCGAGCATATCCAGGTCTAATCTTCTCATCAAGTTACTGATAGGAGAAATGAAATTAAGCACCCTCTGCGTGGGTAGACCCAATTCAGCAGGTATGACAGCCTCACTTCCAAATGTCAACATGTATGGAGACTCTCCCGTTGCTGTTCGTGGTGTAGTGCGATAGGCCCATAATACAGAGTGTAATTCGTTGATCTAATTTCGCTTTGCATCATCCAACCTTTTTTTCAAACCATTTAATAGGGTTCTGTTTGTTACTTCAGTTTTCCCATTGCTCTGAGGATAGCCTGGTGCAGAGTGGATCTTCAGTACATTGGATTGATGACAATATGTAACAAACTCCTTGTTGTCAAACTGGGTTCTATGGTCAGTAATGAATGCATGTGAGAGACCATATCTGTATATAATATTCTTCCAAATAAATTAATAGATTTTGTCGTATGTCATATCAATGAGAGGTTCAGCTTCCACCCATTTAGTAAAATAATCCACAGTAATCACGAGGTATTTGAATTTTCCCCTGGTCGTTGGAAGTGGCCCGACCAAGTCTATCCCCCACATGGAAAATGGCCAAGGGGACGTGATGGGTGTTAATAATGCATAGGGAGTTCTTCGGATGGAAGAGAAACGTTGGCATTTATCGCACTTCTTGGCATAAGCTGTGCAATCAGCTCTCATCGTTGGCCAGTAATACCCTTGTGTTGTTATCCTCTGCAAAAGCGTCCAACCTGCTACCTGGGCTCCACAGGACCCTTCGTGAACCTCTTCGATCAAGTCTTTAACTTTGGAGGGATGGACACATCCTTGTAATCCTGCTATAACTCCTCTTTTGTATAAAATACCACTGGTCAATACATAATGAACATATTTAAACTTTAATTTCTTAGCTGTGAGTTTATCAGGTGGCAGAATCCCTTCTTCGATATAGGCCCTGATAGGATCCATCCAGGACGGTCCCAAGTCAAGGGCAATGAAATTCATCATTAAATCTTCGTCTATGCTCCGACCAATAAGAACTTCTATTAGGACTGTTCTTTGTAGCTCAGTGCGTGTGGCTGATGCTAACCGAGCTAGGGCGTCTGCACTTGCATTCTCCAATCTCGGTATTCTAATCAACTGAAATGCAATAAAACTCGATACAACCTCCATTACTTTTGCATGATACTTGACCATTAATTCTCCCTTTACTGCATACACCCCTAGAATTTGATTTACGATTAACTATGAATCACTTAATTTAAGGACCTGCTCTGCCGTCATGGTTTTGGCCAGACTTAGACCCACGATCATAGCTTCATATTCAGCCTTATTATTAGAAGCCTTAAATTGAAAGCGCAGATCATACTCCATATCAATCTCATCCGAACTGTTTAAAATAATTCCTGCTCCACTGCTTGTAGTGCACGAAGAGCCATCCACATACAGATTCCACACATGTACTTCATTATCAAATTCTTGGTCAGACAGAACTCCTCAGTGGAATATTTAATGCTTCCTTTTGTCTTCCCCCAACACTTCTCGCTGCTCTTTGATTATCTTCTCTTGATCGTCCAAGGATGGAAGTTGGTCGGGGATTAAATTTGATGATCCCGTAACATCCACGGGTTAGTCTGTATTAAACTCCTATTCTTTGGAGGTATTAAATTGAGTAAACTCTGAGATAAAATCCGCTACTGCCTGCCCCTTAAGTGATGATCTAGGCTCATAAACTATATTATATTCACCGAGTTCTGCTGCCCAGTACATCAATCTTCCTGATTTCTCTGGTTTATGCAGAGCCTGTCTCAATGGCATATCAATATACACCACTATAGTATGGGCTTGGAAGTATGGGCTCATCCTTCTGCTCGCTTTGATTAGTGCTAGTGCCAACTTTTCCAACCTTGGATATCTGATCTCTGCTCCTCGAAAAGCCTTGCTGGTGTAATAGATCAATTTTTGGATTCCGTTCTCCACTCTTATTAATGCCGAACTAACTGCATTCTCTGAAACTTCCAGATACAAGTATAATCTTTCTCCCATTATTGGTCTAGATAAAAATGGAGGTGTCCCTAGATATTTCTTCAATTCTTTAAAGGCCTCCTCACATTAATCATTTAACTCAAAAGTTTTTTGAAGTGTTTTGAAGAATGGGAGACATCTGTCTGTTGCTCGTGACACAAATCTGTTGAGTGCTGCGACTCGCCTTGTGAGACTTTGCACTTCCTTCTTCGTAGTTGGAGATCGCATCTCCAATAGGTCTTTAATATTTTCAGGGTTCGCCTCGATACCTCGTTGGTTAATAATATATCCGAGAAACATGCCTTCTCGTACTCCGAATATGCATTTGGTGGGATTCAACTTCATTTGATATTTCTCTAGTTGATCAAAGGTTTGACCTAGGTCAACTAGATGATTAGCAGCTTTCTTGCTCTTCGTTAGCATATCGTCAACATAAACCTCCATGTTATGACTGATTTGCTCTACAAACACCTTATTCATCAGTCGCTGATATGTCGCACCTGCATTTTTAAGTCCAAAAGGCATAACATTATAGCAATAAGTTCCCCTTGGGGTGATAAAATAGGTACTCTCCCTGTCCTCATGCTTCATTTTAATCTAGTTGTAACCAGAATAAGCATCCATGAAACTCAACAATTCATTCCCCGAGGTAGCATCCACCAGTTGATCGATTCGGGGTAAAGGAAAATGATCCTTTGGGTATGCCTTATTAAGATTAGTAAAGTCTACACACATCCTCCACTTGTTATTTTTCTTCTTTACTATCACCACATTTTCTAGCCAATCAGGATATTTGACATCCTCAATAAAAGAGGCTTTTTGTAGTTTATCTACTTCTTCCTGTATAGCTTGGTTCTTTTTAGGGCTAAATACCTTCTTCGCTGCTTCACTGGCTTGACCTCCTTGTTCACGTTGAGCTCGTGGCATAATAAATTCGGGTCTATCCCTAGCATGTCTTCATGAATCCATGAAAAAGTCTACTTTCTGCTCCACAAAAATGCTATCAATTCATGTTTTATCGATACATCCAGTGATGCACCAATTTGAGTTATTCATTATAAATGTTCGTCATCCAGAATGATATTTTTGGTAGCCTCCATGACCTAGCCCTTCACGAGCTGATACTCGTCTCTAGGGTCTAATGTTTTAATCTTTGCATCTTCTATTTCATCCACTTGATAGGTAGTAGTCTTCTTCCTAGATTCTTCGTGTTCCTCCTGTTTGGCAGATGAATAATAGCATTTTCGAGATACTTTTTGGTCGCCTTTCACAACTCCCACTCCAAAGTTGGTTGGAAATTTTAAACATTGATGTAAAGTAGATGGTATTGCCTAGAACTTCTTCAGACCTATCCTTCCCATAATGATATTATAAGCTGATTGGACATTTTTATCCATTATGAAAAAGCGTACTCTTTCTGTTCGACAAGCCGGCCATGTACCAATAAGCATATCCAACTTGATCGTCCCAAGTGGAAAAACCTTTTCACCAGTAAAACCGAGGAGGGGCCTATGATAGGGCTCCAGCTGGGTTAACTTCAGGTTCAAACTGTCAAAGCATGGGTAAAACATGATGTCTGCAGAGCTACCATTGTCCACCAGTACCCGTGAAATCACCACTTCTTTCATTCTCATCTTGATTACCAATGGGTCATCATGAGGATATAGTACACCTATCAAGTCGTTCTTAGAGAAACCGTTGACCGGTTTGTCCTTATTCACCTTCCTCGGGCGATCATCTTCAGCCAAGTTTATTCGTTGTATGTACGAACAAGCTTGAGCCTCATTGAGGTAAGTATTTTTCTTCGTAGTTAAATCTCCACATCCTGCATCTCCACCTGTAATAACATTACATTTAAATAGCCCAAAATGGATTGAAAATACCTCACGCTTTGGCTGTCTCGATCTTTTGGGGAGATCGGGGTCATCTTCTGGATCATCTTCGTGGTCTCTCTTCTTGTGTTCTTTTGTTCGACGAGAAGATTTAGATCTTTGCCTTCCTCAGTCACTAGTCTTTCCACCATTTTGGCGATCAACATACTTAGCCAATTTTTCTCGTCTGATGAGTGCTTCGATTTCATTCTGGAGAGCTATGCAACATTTGGTCGTGTGACCATAGTTTTTGTGGAATTCGCAATATTTGGACTTGTCCCTTTTGTCAGGATCTGCCTTCATTTTCCCTAGCCAAGCTAGCTCTTCGTTGTTCTTGATCTCCTCCAGAATGTAATTTATGTCCATTTTTAAGGGAGTATAATTTCCATACTTCCTCATCTTCTCCAGCGCTTGCTTACCTTTCGACTGCCTGTTGCCAT
This sequence comes from Sambucus nigra, assembly GCA_949130495.1. NCBI lineage: Eukaryota > Viridiplantae > Streptophyta > Magnoliopsida > Dipsacales > Adoxaceae > Sambucus > Sambucus nigra. Next base: position 467,094,323 of record OX422211.1, on the reverse strand, counting down.
CATTATTCTTCTGATCCTTCTTCTCAGTTTTACCAGCCTTAACATTGGTCTCCTTAGTGTCTGTACTCTTCTTCACAGCCATGGCTTCCTCAGCGTTCATGATTTTGGCTACCTTTGCCATCAGTTCTACCATGGTCCTAGGCAAATCTTTGGCCAAGTGTAATATAACTTATCTGGCAACAACCCTCTCATCAGAGCAGTAATTACTATTTTCTCCTCGTAATCAATTACCTCAAGCTTCTCGTTATTGAAACGAGTAATGTAGTTCCTAGTACTTTCTTCTATCTTCTGTCTAACACTCAGCAAGTGTGCTACTCGTTTGACTGGTTTCGCTCCAAAACAAAAATTCCCTATAAACAGCTCTTCCAGTTGAAAGAAAGTCACAATCTTCCCCCGAGGAAGGTTGTTTTACCATATCTGGGCTGACCCGGTGAGAGTTCCTAAAAATGCCCTACATCTCTACTCATCTGGAACCGCATAGATATCGGCAGCAGCTTGGTATTGTTCTATATGAAGGATAGGGTCAGTTTTTCCATTGTATTTAGGCGTCACCATAGGAGCTTTGAACTTTGATGGTGTGGGGAAATCCACAATTGCCTGTACGAATGGTGTTCCTTAGACAAAAGTTCTTTGTAGAGGCTTCTTGACCTTAGCCATTTCCCCTAATCTGTCCTCCAACCTTTGAATAGAGCCTTTCCATGCTTTATTTCCCTCCTCAGGCCTATTGGTTCGAGAAACTAATCGTGTTGAGTTTTCCTCATGGGACCTTTCATTATGAGCTGTTGGGTGTGATTAAGCAGAGCCTTCCCTTAGGTCGAATGGTCGTTGAGAGTTCCTCGACGCAATCCTAGGAGGACTTCTATTCCTCCTAGGGCCCAATCGATCAAAATGATATAATCTACTCAACCTCTCTATAGCACTAGTCCTTTCTAGGGTGAGAGTGACATTCCGTTGAGAGTCTGTAACTCGTACTGATGAAGTCCGGCCAGGTTGATACGAAGGATCAGTAGATCTTTCTGGACGATATGAGTCAGTACGTTTAGATTGAGAGGCCTCCGGGAATAACGTTCGTCTAGTTCTTGAAGATGGAAAATGGGTATTTCTCTGAACACTTCGTTGTCCTGATTGGGCCAGCGCTCCACCTTGAACAGTTTGTATAAGTTGACGCATGGTTTCTTGCATGACCGTTTGGTCTTGGGCTAAATTAGCCATTATACCAGCCAGATCTTGAAAATTTGGGGGAGAATAAGGGTTTGGAGGGACCCCAGTGTTTCGATTACTGGATTTCGGATTATCAGCCATAGATGATGAATTATTTTGGTGAAAAATGCTAAGTACAGTCGTTTCGCACAGACGTCACCAATCTGTTGATGTAAAAAACTAGATTATCTTTAATTAATCTATCACAGATAAATAAATTAATAAGACAAAGGACTTTTAAAGTGGTTCAGCCTGATGAAAATGGCCTACGTCCACTGTGTTTTTATTGCTGACTGTTTATTTGGAATCTCGATAATAGGTTTACCAAGAGATCCCTAAGTCCTCCCCTTAAGAGGAGGTTATAATGTATTTATAGCCTTGAGTCTCACATATGAAAAGATAATGCGATGTTATCTAGTAGACATATACATCTGTACGATAATAATGCGCATTTAATGCGTAGTTGTCTTTTGATTCTCTTGATTTGGTTGCTCTGCATGCTAAGTAGCTCGGACCGCTTAAGTTGCTCGGGGCGCCTGAGTTGCTCAGTGACAGTATGTTGTTCGTCTAAAGTATTTTTATTTGTCATGTAGGTTAACACGAGTCTTCAAGTGATTGGTCCACGTCAGAAGACTAAATTTTGTATCAACACCCCTGGTGCAGACCTTTAAAGATAAGAGAATAAATAACTTTTTGGTACAAAATAAAAGATGAACTAAATATATATTAAAAAATATTTGAAGAACTTTTTAATATTTGATCCAAATAAAAATGTGTGAAAGTGTAGTCCGAAAGGGAAGCAACAATTCTATGATATAATATGTAAGATTGGAGATTGCAAGAAATAAGGCGGTGGGGTTGATCATGAGCCAACAATAGGGTCTTTGACAACACACGTTCGGAATTGTTTGTCAATATTCATGTTTGCAAGGTTCGGTGGAAGGGTTGCGAGCACCACTAGAATTATGCAAATGATACTCATAATATTATATGCATATTTTCCCGAGACCAACTCCTTCATAATAAAATAACAATTTGATGTACTAGGTTCTTACTCCTTAGGATCATTCGCAATTATCGTTGCTCTCGATAAGTAAATTTGTATAACCAAAAAGTTAATTTAAATTTCGTAATTCAACTTCTCTATAACGGTGGAGGTCTTAAATTGAGATGCATATTTTATATTAACAAATGTTGTTTGTATGAATATATACGAATAATATTTGTTCCACGAAATACTAAAATATTTTATATTTGATACGATTATCATCTTTCTCTCCTTTAAGTTTATACGATTATTAATTATTCGTATGAATTCATACAAATAAATGAAGTTCATATGGAGTTGATGTGACTAAATGAAAATCGTATCAATTAATACGATCAAATAAAAATCGTTTCAATTATTTAGGGATTATATAATCGTTCAACAAAGTTGTCATTCCTTTACCCGACTTGTGCACATTTTATTCTTGTTCACTCCCCTACTGTGAGCTCACGGTTCTCTATATTTTACGGATTTTCTTGTTTTCTTCCACTATTGGGGATGCCCTTATGGACGATATTTATCAAAATAATACAATTCCTGCACTACCTACACTCATTAACACGATTGTGATTGAGACAAATATAAATCAAACGGTGCCGATTAAGGTAGGTTATGTATTTAGAAAAATGGATTTAAAAACTATTTCTAATAAGGTATTAAATTCTGTTTTTAGTATTTGTAAATATTGGTGTGCATTTTTGTTTTAAATTCGGTTTCTAAAAACTTAAAAATTAACACACGCAATTGGTAAACATGTGTATATATATTATATATGTGTGCGTGCAAAATATGTATATATATATATATATATATATATATATAGAGAGAGAGAGAGAGAGAGAGTCAAGCTCTCCAACATACCTCCTAGCAACATACCTAGCAACATACCTTTTTTTAAAAATAGTAAAGAAATAATTTTGAGTTGATATTTTTTATATGGGTTCATGATATTTAAATGTGCCCCTATGAAAGAAATCAGAACAAAATATTGTGTTTTGATATTTTTAAAAAATAGTTAAAAAAACTGTCAGTTTTTCCCCTTTAAAACTGCCAGTTTTTTTTTACCTATTTTTTAAAAATATCAAAACACATTATTTTGTTATGATTTTTTTACAGAAGCACATTGAACTATCATGAACCCATATAAAAAATATTAACTCAAAATTATTGTTTTTACTATTTTTAAAAAATAGGTATATTGCTGGGTATGTTTAATGAGGTATGTTGGAGAGCCTAACTCTCTCTCTATCTCTATACACACACACACACACACACACATTCGTGATATATAAATGTATATAAATTTATACAAATGTACTTAATACATAAATGTATACATACATACATACATGCAAACAAAAATGTATATATTATGATATTGCATTTATAATACACAATAATCTCATATATATATAATAATTGATAATATTATATAATACATATGTCTTACATGTATACTTTATATTATTATATACATGTATAAAATTATATATAAGTATCATGTATATATGGATAATATTATTTGATATATAGATCTTAGCACGCTATATTTTTTTAATAATACGTGCATATCGTAATTTTTTGTATATGTAAATATATAATTTTTATTTATTATAATTATACACATATTTATGTTGAAGTCGTACCTTGGTGCGATGTCAAGTTCCCTCGCCCAAGCTACGCTTGGTCTCGGGTTCGAGACATGGGAACAACCTCTTCATATGCGGGGCACCTCCATATATGGGTGTAAAGTCAGCCGACATTTGCCTCTCCCAGACCCTACAGTTAAACGGGAGCCTTGTACACTAAGTACGACATATTTACATATTATATATATTAAGGTATAAATACATGAATATATGGAGAATGAATGATTCTGAATTGAAAAATGTAAAACATAATTTAGAGAATAACTTTTTTTTATTTATTTTCTGAAACTAGAGTTTAAACCACAAAATATTAATTTCGTATTTAGAAGCATGCATGTCAAACACAAATTCATACAACAATTGTATTTAAATACAAAACGATTTTATAATTCATAATCAATCAGGCCATGTAAGGAGTTAAAACAAAGAATATGTATCATAAGGGTGTATTTGGGAGCCATAATTTTATATCTAGAAATTTAAAATATGAAAAACTTTGAAGTCAAAATGAAAAAAATTATGAACTAAAAATATTTAAATTCCAATTCCAAAGCATGGAATTAAAGCACACAAACACATCATAAAAGGTATTTCAATTATTTTCATAACTATGTCGATGTGGGAACTGACACGAGTGAAAAATGTCCATTGCTGATAATTTTTAGTATTTTAGAACTTGTTTATCTTATAATAAGAGACATAAAAGTAAGAGGGTATACATTTTTAGAGAATTTACTTTTCTAATAATTCACATAGACTATAAGTAGAGTATATAACTAAAAGAATGAATGAATTATTGGTCATGTATTCAAAGGGATATGGAATGAATTATTTGTCATGTATTCAAAGGGATATGTTATGGTGTTTTGCTTTAAACTACCATTGTAATGTGTTCACTTGATCGTATGAAATGACCATTTAGATGACGACGGGTGTTAAATGTTGCACTTTGTTCTCACGAAATCTGATGTGTTATAACTTCACTTTGTTTATCTATATCGATTCGTTGTGAATGGTATTGGGTGCATCCCTGTCACATTCCATTAGACAAGAAATATGGATCATATAACCATCAAAGTGTCGAATAAATATAATGAAATTAGATTGAATCACAATTTTCGAATGGTGTTTGTTACCAAAAAATCGAGAAAAACATACGTATAATTATTTTCAAAAATCATTTTTCATCTCAATTCCTTAACTCAATTGGAACATTGGAAATACAAAATCTTTTACATTTACCAAACCTTGTGTGTAAAGTGATGTGTTGTCCAGTCCAATAAAGTGAAGTTCCGATGCGTGTCTTCATCTTTAAGTACTAAATACAAACTCAAGATAAAAAAAAATGGGATTTAAAAATTGTCCTTACAAATCTCCCATATTATATATTTCGGGACAAAATTAAAATATGGAAAAAGATCCAATACATTACACAAATCAAAATATACATAGACATTAAATTTTTTCCACTCAGAAACCCCGTTAGACTTGATATTTGTAAAAGATTCAATCTTCGTCCAATTTTTTCGGTACATCATAAACCATGCAACCTACAGACTTAAGATCACTCTTGATGTACAAAAGATACATGAGATTGTAAACTAATGATTAGATGACATATATTTAAATATGAATGTATAATACACTCATCTCACTAATACTCCCCCTAAAATGTATGAAAATTCTCCTAATTATTGTCTTGAATGGATAAAGGGAAGATCCCAATAATTACAACATGTAAGACCTCACTCTACCACCACCAATATTATCCCCACTTTAACCACTAAACACATAGGTCTAGAGTTTTATTTCAAATAATAACCATAAACCGGTGCTAATGGGGTTTGAATCCTTGACATATGGTTTCACTAACCATATGCCTTACCAATTGCGTTAAAAAGTCCTCGATGTTGGAAGAGTGAAAATATTTAAATAGATGGTCCCTCACTCAACCATGAAACATACGATATCTCTCTAGGTATCAAACCAATTATGATACCATTTTATTACAATCCACATCCCTTAGGTGGACCAATGTCCTCATTGGGATCAAATCAACAATCATCCATCACGTTGTCACGCTTGTTCCAGTTGGGTACTAGCGTTGATAGCCTAGCATGATCTTTTATGCTCTAAGGTTATGGAGGGACTATATGTGTTTCATCAGTTCTATTTGGTGATGAGTGTGGTACCGAAACAGGTAGTGAGGTGTCGGGTAAAAGATAAATGTTAGGTTTGTCACTCGAGATAACAATCAAAATTCATAGGTTGGCTCGTCATCTTTGACACTTGTAGAATGAACAAAAGGATGGAGTTTGTTTCTAAGGAGGCAAGCCTAGTATCGCGACTTTCCATAGGTAGAATACTTATATAAGTTGCGTGAGGTTTGCAATTGGATGTTTAAAAATTGTGAAGGTTTGGTCATTTGGTATGAGATGTGTAAGGATAGTATGGAAAAAGATAGTTATAAGATTCGATCGCATGAGATTGGGTCTGCAACTAGTAACGCAAGTTTTATATCTCTCAATGGGGTTTTCCCACTTCAGGGTGGAGTGTCTGTTCACTCGTGGAAAATTGTTATTTTCTCCCACTCCCAATATTTGGGATTCATTGTCGGTGCCTTTAAGGATATGATACGGTTAGTTGGGCTTAGCATTAATAGAGCATTCCATGTGTTCTCTTTTTTGGATGACACAAGTATCGTATATTTGTTCATGATCTCATGAATTATTAAAGGGTTGGAATGCATCAATTTGAAAAACTAAAGACCTATAGGGCATTACTTGTTAACCGATAGGTTAGCGATTATGTTTGGAGTCGTGGGACTAAGTTTATGACTTAGAGGTTGCTTGGGTGAATAAATGGCACATCTGATGTGGTTCATTATCATGTATAATGTGACCCGACTATGAGGTTAAAGGACAATAATGAGTTTGGGATTAGGAAATAAACTCTAAGGCTTAATCAATAGAGGCTATCTGCAAAAACTATTGAGCCTATGGAAACTTACGTGAATTATCTAAGCATTGACGTGTGTGCGTCGAGATTAAACTATCAATAAGATTTGAGGAATCAAAAGTAATGTGAAACGCGTACATCAGCGCGTTGTGTGATTGTGATTTCTCTTTACGTTTCACTTGATATCTCTCATGTTCACGTAGGGATTCTAGTAATGAAGACTAAAATTTGAAAAGCATAATCCTACTAGCCTATTTGCTATTTGCATCCTGTGTTGATAATTAATTTGTTTAAAAAGGAGTGTATTTAACGAATCGAATTGAATCCATATAACCCTGCAGCTTCACAACTTATATAAGAAATTAGTATATCATCATTAATTTAATTCAAAAAATTCGAATCGAATCATTAGTGTTTACTATACCCTCAAATTTGAAATATTAGGTGGGAGAGGGGTTTCAAAATAAACCCTACGGTCTCCATAGATATTTAGAAGGTGATGTTGTTAATTCTTCGTGTTAGATTAGATTTCCTCCTCAACGGATGAAATTAAACACGGGACTTAAAATTAATGGTTTAAAGTTCTTTGAAATATAATGTGATTATATCCGATCCCTTCAACAAGCAAGTTCTATACGGGAGGATTTAATTTTAAAGAATCAACCGATGGTATACACTTTATCACAAGTAATAATATTTCTCCAATGGTGTCACTGTGATTAATTGTGGGATCGAAAGAAGTCGTATATTTAATTATATAGGACATTAATTTGTTGGACTATCGAGATAACAAAATTAAATGATATAACATTTATATACTTTAGGGTGAAATGATTTAATCTCCCAACAAGAAATTTCATTTGACAAAACAATAAAAATGCTCGACGAGATTGATTCTCATTAGCATTAGAAGGAAGATGAATAAAAAAATTAATCAGAAATTCAATTCCCTAAATCTTCAATCAATTTTTTACAATAATGATTATGATATTTAAAAATGGGCTCAAATTTCAACCCACTTGAATCGATCCTAAAGAAAAAAAATTAAGAAGAAAAAATGTCATTGACTAGAAAAGAATCTTGGATATTGTCCTCAGTGCTGAGGATTAAAAGTTTATTTTAACTAAACCATGACCACCAAGCCTGGTGATGAGGCATCCAAGTCGAATATATATATATATATATATATATATATATATATATATATATATATATATATAGAGAGAGAGAGAGAGAGAGAGAGAGAATCTCATGAGGACCTTTGTTTGCGTACCGCTGGCGCGAACCAATTTTGATAAATAGTAAAAAAATATTTTTGAGCTAATTTTTTTATATAGTTTTTAAACATTTTAGTAGGGCCATATAAAAAAATCAGCGCAAAATGAATTTTTTTACTATTTTAAAAAAATCGATCAAACTTTGTCAGTTTTTAACAACTTAAAAACTGACAAAGTTTGACCGGTTTTTTTAAAGTGCAAAAAAATTCATTTTGAGTTGATTATTTTTTTATGGTCCTATTGAAATGTTTAAAAATAATAAAAAAAAATCAGGCCAAGAATATTTTTTTTACTATTTTTAAAAAATGGTCCTCATTCAGGGTCCTCAAACTGGGATCTCACTTGATCATTTCCCCACACACACATATATATATAATCAATGTATTGTAACACTAACTTCATAATATGTCAATTGCTTATGACATTATTCTAAACCTTAGTAACATATTTTAGAATCATAATTGTGCTGCAATATGGATGTTATCGCAAGTATGAGAAAAAATGGTTGAATGTACTTCGGTTAGGGATCATGTTCTAAAAATGATTCCATTTATAGGAGGCTTGAACTTAATCTCTAAATTAGAGATAAGCCTCTCAATTAATATAACAGACTTAAGGGAATGAAGCAATATAAAGGCAATAAGGTATCTCAAGTGAGGCAGCTCAGCGAGGCAACTCAAGTGAGGCAGTTTAGCGTGGTAGCTCAGCTTGGCACCTCAGTGAGGTATCTCAGCATGGTAACCCAGGGACACCTTCCAGCGAAGAGACTGGCCGAGAGAGATGATCCTTTATCTTCTTTTTCTTACTTAGTTAAGTTGTACCTTTGACACAATTTGTAATGATGTAACGATTGTAATTATTCAGTGTGAGGTCAAATGGTACGGGCGAGAGACCAAGCCTGGGAGATCTTACATGCTTTATCGAATGACCTTGTCCTGGGAACTTTATAGGGACTTGGTTTGGAGGATTGAGAAGTGAGGCAGCGTTATGGATTTTCCTAACAATCTTAGATACATCTAGTAAAATACCGAGAGACCTTTCACCGTGGAAGCTTGTGCGGAGAAGCCTTGAGTTCCATCGTATGTTGAGTTTTCGAACCAAATAACCCTCTACCTAATATCACATCTACTTTAGGTGATGTCACTGTCCAGCTAAACACTGTCCAATCTGTACTTGAGTAAACCACCGTGGTATTTGGGGTTGTCAGACAATTGGTGAGCCACCTTTATGGTGACAGTCCTCTGATGCACAGCGATTAAATAAAAGGCATGTTTTAGCATTTAATGTTTATGACTTAGGACTGACTGGCCCATCAAGAATTTAATGTTTGTGATGTAAAGTATGAGGGGATATCTTTCACAACTGTGAAGGCATGAGGCACCTCGGGAATGGTGTGGGGGCTATTTATTGTCCTCAACCACTTTTGAGAGAGGTTTTTTTTCTAGATATTATTTACTAGAGAGAGAGAATATATCATAGAGAAGCTATTGCAAACTAAAGTTTTTGCTCACCCACTATTGTCATTTATTGTGAAGCTTTTAATAGCTAAACAAGAGGTCTTTCAGATGTGGTTGGTGTGTTTGGCTACCTGGCAAGATGTATCTAGGGTACTTACTTCTCTCTTCAATTGAATGATTTACTTATGAGTTTCCTTTATTATTGTTTGAGTTATACACGGGTATATTGTGAGTTTAATCTGAGTGTTGATCATATATAATATTGTGTGTTCATTGAGGAGTTTCTGAGTTATCATTTATCACTATATCTATAGGGGTTACACCTCAACTAGTATTACCATACTCCCAGGCTATAAGGGGGATACCCTCTTATACCATCTTAAGGGAAATAGAGGTCATTGGATCTGAATTCAATGAGGGAAACCTAGATCAATTTTATTCTCCAATCATTCTCGGGGGCCTCTAATCACTTTTAGATAAACTATTATATGAACAAGTTTGACTACTACTCGACAAAACTACTTAGTAAACTCGAGGATGAGGATAATATCATCAAATAATTGGGTGTTGTGAAGATTTCTAAGAGAGTTCCGTTGTCTTTTGTCCCAAATTTTGAGAAGGGGAAGGCTCAGGTACAACATGTGGTCATTAAAATAGTGGCTAAACCTCAAGTGGTAGGGAAATAGCCACAAGGAAAGTGCTACTTCTATAAGTAATCCAAAAATTGAAATAATCAATTCCAGGTTAACTTAGAAACATCAAGGAATGAAAATGGTAATTTATCCTTTATTATTGAGAAATGTTTTGTTATTCAATCTACGAAGATCTAGTCTGTAAATTTAAGAGCCACAAATAATGTTTACAATTCTTTGTAGGGATTTCAAATAACTAGAAAGCTAAATGAGGGAGACGTTTTTCTATTCAAGGGTAAGCACAAAAAGGCATAAATATTATTAGTAGAAGATCTATCTTTATATTTTGGTAGATACAAAAAGATAATGTTAGAGAATTTTTTGTACGTACCAAATATTAAAAGAAAAAAAATTCAGTTTCTAGATTAGTGATGAATGAATATTGGGTTTATTTTAGTAAAGATGTTTTTTTTTTAAAAATACAAACCCTTTATCTTCTTTAGTACATTATAAATTGATTTACATGTTTTAAAATGTAATAACCCATTATTTTAAATTGATTAAATAATTGGGATTTAATTTGAATAAGTGCATCTTTATGTATAAATTTTAATGTTGGAAGTTTTTATATTTAAGGATGTGTCATTAGAAAAGATTTGAGATAAGTCCAGAAGCTTTAAATAGTGTTAGAAATACGCTAAGTTGGTCTCGAAGTTGGGTAACCTTTTGGGACAAGTTTTGGAAGAATAAAGTTAGTGTTTTGGGATTATTTGAGGATCTTAAATTGAAAATGCAGTAAGTACGCTCTGACACCACATGTAAGAGTGGAAGGATCTAATACCACTTATGAGAATACATAAACAAATATGCTTAGTAAGTGTTGATACCAAATTTAGTCTGCTGACATGGCTCAATCGAGTGAAGACACGTGGCAATCTGCGTGGCAGCAACAAACACTTTCGAGGAACTCAGATGCTCCGAGGAACTCAGACGCTCCGAGGAACCATACTACAATGAGGAACACTTCACCCCCGAGGAACTTAGACGCTCCGACCTACAAGAACTCTCCGAGGAAATTTTGAGTACCGAGGAACTTTTGAGTACCGAGGACCTTAGGCGGTCCGAGCCGCACCTCGAATAAAGAATTAATAGCAGGATAACCAACAGTTTGACTGTTCATTAAATGCTTATCATTCAGACGTATACACTTAAGGGGCATTGAATGTATTACCCTTTCACATGTACAACATTTAATGTATTATCCTTTCACATTACAGCCTCAGGGCTATAAATACATTGTATTACCCTCATTGTAAGGGGTAGACCATTCTTATAAGGCTGAACCACTTTAAAACTTCTTTGTCCCATTTATTTTATCTGTGATTAAATAATTAGACCTAATCTAATTTTTTACATCAACAGATTGGCACCGTCTGTGGGAAACGACTGGTAATATCATTTTTTATCAAGAATAATTCATCACAAATGGCTGATATTTCAGAATCCAGCAATCGGAACGCTGGAAGCCCTCCAAATCCATCTGCTCCGCTAAATATTCCAGATTTGGCTAGAATAATGACAAATCTGTCTCAGGGCCAGACCGTTATGCAAGAAACGATGCGACAACTCCTACAAACCCTCCATGGCGGTGCACCAACCCATTTAGGACTGCGAAGTATTTAAAAAAATACCCGTTTACCTTCTTCACATACTAGGCGTACTGATTCATATCGTACTGAGGAATCTGAAGATTTTTCTTATCAACCTGGATGAACTTCGTCAGTGCGGGCCACAGATACTGAACAACGTATCACTCTCTCTCCAGAAAGGACTAGTGCACTAGAGAGGTTAAGCAGGGTTTCACCTTTTGATCAATTAGGACCTAGAAGGAGTAGAAGTCCTCCTAAAGTCGTATCGAGGATTTTTCGACGACCATCAGATTTAAGGGAAGGATCTGCCCAGTCGCGACCAGCTGCTCGTCAAGATAGATCCCAGGAAGCCACATCAACGCGATCAGTTGCTCGAACCGACAGGCCGAGGAAGGAAATGATTCATGGAAAGGCTCTATTCAAAGGCTGGAGGATAGATTAGGGAAAATGGCTAAATCCAATAACCCTCTACAACCAACTTTTGTTCGAGGAACACCTTTTGTCCAGGCCATTGTAGATTTTCCAACACCATCAAAGTTCAAAGCACCTGTTGTGACCCCCAAATATAATGGAAAGACTGACCCTGTCCTTCATATAGAACAATACCAAGCTGCAACCGACATCTATGCTATTCCAGATGAGATGAGATGCAGAGCATTCTCGGGAACTCTTATCGGGTCTGCTCAAATGTGGTATAATAATCTTCCTCGGGGTAAGATTTTAACTTTTCTTCAACTGGCCGAGTTATTCATTGGGAATTTCTGTTTTGGGGCAAAGCCTGTTAAACGAGTAGCGCATTTGTTAAGTGTTAGACAAAAATCTGGTGATAGTACCAGAGATTATATAACTCGTTTTAATAACGAGAAGCTCGAAGTCATTGATTATGAGGAAAAGACAACGATTACCACCTTGATGAGTGGACTACTGCCCAACAAGTTGTACTACACTTTGGCCAAAGATCCACCTAGAACCATGTCAGATCTGATGGGAAAAGCGACCAAGATTATGAATGCCAAGGAGGCTATGGATGTGAAGAAGAATATGGATGCCAAAGAAACCAAGGTGGAAGGTGATAAAGCTAAAAAGAAAGAGCAACAATGGTAATGACAAACATTCAAGAACAAGGTCGACATGGGAAGTATTAAAGAAATTTAATAATTATACTCCTTTGAAGAAAGACATCAACCACGTTCTAAAAGAAATCAAGAACAACGAGGAATTAAATTGGCCAAAGAAAATGAAGGCAGACCCCGAAAGGAGAAATAAGGAAAAATATTATGAGTTTCACAAAGTTCATGGCCATATGACTAAATATTGCATAGCTCTTCAGAATGAGATCGAAGCACTTATCAGACGAGGAAAACTGGCAAAGTATGTTGATCGGAGGAATGATAAAAGAAACAACGACCGGGAAAGGGAGAGGTCTAGATCTCCTCATCGAGCAGAGGAGAACAAGAAGAGAGACCATGAAGTTGATCCAAAAGACGACCCCGATCTTCCCAAGAGACCAAGGCAGCCAGAACACGAGGTATTTTTAATACGCTTTGGATCATTTGATTGTAATGTTATTACAGGTGGAGATGCAGGAGGAGGAGACCTTACTGCAGAAAGAAAAGCTTATCTCTGTGAGGCTCAAGCTTACTCATACGTTCAATGAATAAATTTAGCTGAAGAGGATCGCCCGAGAAAGGTAAACAAAGAGAAATTGGTCATTGTCTTCTCAAAGAACGACCTAGCAGGTGTTTTATATCCTCATGATGACCCATTGGTGATCAAAATGAGGATGAAGGAGGTAATGATTTCAAGAGTACTGGTAGATTATGGTAGCTCGGCAGACATCATTTTCTATTCGTGCTTCGACAATTTAAATCTAAAGCTATCTCAACTGGAGCCTTATCATAGACCCCTCCTCGATTTTGCTGGCGAGAAAGTATTTCCACTTGGGACGATCAAATTGGATATATTCATTGGTACGTGGCCTGCTTGTTGGACAGAAAGAATACAATTTTTCGTGATGGATAAGAATGTTTAATCATCATACAATATCATCATGGGAAGAGTGGTATTGAAGAAGTTCGAGGCTGTACCATCTACGGTACATCAGTGCCTAAAATTTCTAATAAATTTTGGAATGGGAGTTATGAAAGGTGATCAGAAAGTAGCTCGAGAATGCTATTATTCATCCGCCGAGCAAGAGGAACTGGAGGAATCAAGGAAAAAGACCACTACCTATCAAGTGGATGGAGGTGCAGAAATTGAAACATTGGATCCTAGAGATGAGTCGCAACTCGTGAAGGGTCAAGTGGTGGAAGCTACTGAAAACATCATTCTGGACGACGAGCACCCTGAACGAACTACTCAAGTAGGTTCGTCGTTGGAGGCCTCACTAAAACAGGAATTAATAACTTTCCTAAGAAGAAGAAAGAAAACTTTTGCGTGGAGTCATGAGGATATACCCGGAATAGACCCAAATTTCTTATGTCACGAGCTCAATGTGAATAAGGATATCAAGCCTGTGAAACAGAGAAGAAGAGTATTAAGTCCCGAGAAGAATCAAGCTATACAGGAGGAAGTCGAGAAGCTCCAGAAAGCTTGCTTTATTGAAGATGTTAAATATCCATATTGGTTAGCAAATATGGTGATGGTGAAAAAGAAGAACGACAAGTGGAGGATGTGTGTAGACTTCATCGACCTCAATAAAGCATGCCCAAAGGATCACTTTCCACTGCCCGGAATTGATCAACTGGTGGATGCTACCTCGGGACACGAGCTGCTGAGCTTCATGAATGCTTATTCTGGTTACAATCAGATTAAAATGAAACCTGAAGACAGGGAGAGTACTTCTTTCACCTAAGGGAACTTATTGTTATAATGTTATGCCTTTTGGTTTGAAATATGCAGGTGCGACATATCAGCGGCTGATGAACAAGGTCTTTTCTAAACAAATCAGTTGCAATATGGAAGTCTGTGTTGACGATATGCTGACAAAGAGCAAGAAAGCTGCCGATCATCTAGTTTACTTAAGTCAGACTTTTGATCAACTGGATAAATATCAAATGAAGCTGAACCCGACGAAGTGCATATTTGGAGTACGAGAAGGCATGTTTCTCGGGTATATTGTCAATCAGCGAGGCATTGAAGCTAACCCTTAAAAGATCAAAGCTCTGTTAGGGCTGCGATCCCCAACTACGAAGAAAGAGGTGCAAAGTCTTACAGGACGAGTAGCAGCACTCAACAGATTTGTATCGCGAGCAACTGATCGATGTCTTCCATTCTTCAAGACCCTCCAAATTTTTTTTGAGTGGAATGATGAATGTGAGCAGGCTTTCCAAGACTTGAAGATATATTTGGGAGCACCTCCACTGTTATCCAGGCCAGTGATGGGAGAAAAATTATACTTGTATCTGGCAGTATTTGAGAATGCAGTCAATTCAGCATTGATAAGAGTGGAGAATGGAGTACAAAAACCAATCTACTATACAAGTAAGGCCTTTCGAGGAGCAGAGATCAGATATCCAAGGCTGGAAAAATTGGCACTAGCATTGATCGAGGCAAGTATAAGAATGAAGCCATACTTTCAGGCTCATACCATAGTAGTATATACTGATATGCCATTGAGGCAAGCCCTTCTTAAACTAGAAAATTCAGGAAGATTGATGTGTTGGGCAATAAAACTCAGTGAATATGATATAGGCTATGAACCCAGATCATCGCTAAAAGGGAAAGCTGTAGCAGACTTTATAGCAGAGTTCACCTATCCTGATACCCCCGAGGAGCAAAAGTTGCTCGTTGATCAATCTGTGGATGTTACAGGATCATCAAATTCAAGCCCAGACCAGCTCAGGTTTCTAAAAGGGCAAGAAAAGATGATCGACGAACGCAAGAAATATCAAGAGATGGTGAAAGGAAGCGACAAATTTTCCACCGAGGAATTCTGTCGGATCAGAAATTTGAAGACGAGTTACCCATATGGAGTCTGTATGTGGATGGTTCATCTTGCACTACAGGATGTGGCGCAGGGATAATTTTGATCAGTCCAGATGAGGTTAACATGGAATACGCCCTACGTTTCCAATTCAAAGCTTCCAATAATTAGGCTGAGTATGAGGCCATGATTGCAGGTCTTAATTTGGCAAAAATTATGGAGGCACAACAGGTTATCGTCTTCAGTGATTCTCAATTGATCATAAATCAAATGTTGGGAATATATACAGCCAAAGGAGAATTAATGATCAAGTATCATGCAAAGGTGATGGGGTTGGTATCATAATTTACTGCTATTCAGCTGGTCAGAATACCAAGAATGAAGAATGCAAGAGCAGACGCCCTAGCTCGGTTAGCATCAGCTACTCGTACCGAGTTACGAAGAACAATCCCAATCAAAGTGTTGGCTAGTCGAAGCATAGACGAAGATCTGATGACGAATTTCATTACCCTTGATTTAGGATCATCTTGGATGGATCCCATCAGGGCATATATTGAGGAGGGAGAATTACCAATTGACAAGCTCGCAGCTAAGAAATTAAAGTTTAAAGCTGCTCAGTATGTATTAACTAACGGTATTCTATATAGACGAGGAATTATGGCAGGTTTGCAAAGATGTGTACATCCCTCCGAGGTGAAATAATTGATTGAAGAAATCCATGAAGGATCCTGTGGAGCCCATGTAGCAGGTCGGACGCTTTTCAAAAGGGTGATGACGTAGGGATACTACTGGCCTACGATGAGAGCTGATTGTATAGCCTATGCCAAGAAATGTGACAAGTGTCAGCGCTTGTCCTCCATCCGAAGAACTCCCCAAGCATTGTTGACACCCATCACTTCCCCTTGGCCGTTTTCCATGTGGGGAATAGATTTGGTCGGGCCACTGCCAACGACCAGAGGAAGGTTCAAATACCCCGTCATCGCAGTGGATTATTTTACTAAGTGGGTAGAAGCCGAGCCTCTCATTGATATGACATACGAGAAGGTGTACCAATTTATTTGGAAGAACATCATTTGTCGATATGGTTTTCCTCATGCTTTCATCACAGACCATGGAACATAATTTGACAACGAGGAGTTCGCTGCCTATTGTCATCAGTCAAACATTTTGAAGATCCACTCAGCGCCAGGCCATCCTCAAAGCAATGGACAAACTGAAGTGACAAACAGAACGCTGCTGAATGGCTTGAAGAAAATACTGGATGATGCGAAAGTAAATTGGATCAACGAGTTACAGTCAGTACTATGGGCTTACCGAACTACTCCCCGAGTAGCAACAGGGGAATCTCCATATATGATAGCGTTTGGAAGTGAAGCTGTTATACCTGCCGAGTTGGGCCTCCCAACACACAGGATACTGAATTTCAATTCCCCTGTCAGTGACTTAATGAGAAGATTAGATTTAGACATGCTCAAGGAAGTTAGAGAAGAAGCAGCCATCAGGAATGTTGCATACCAACAACGAACAGCTTTGTTCTACAATAAGAGGGTGAAGAAGTGCGACCTGAAAGAAGGAGACTATGTGCTAAATAAAATAATTCAAAAGCACAACAAACTAGAGGCAAACTGGCATGGACCATACCGAGTTACAGAAGTTGTTCGATCAGGAACTTACCGAATAGCAACTTTAAAGGGGGAGGAGTTTAAGAATGCATGGAATGCAGAGCACCTGCACAAGTATTATCAGTGATGTATATTCTCATGTAAGGCAGTTCCGTCAATATGAATAAAACGAAGATATTCTGACAATATTCCCACTCTATTGGTTTTTTCTCCTCTACTTTTGTATCTGTTAAAATGCCAACTAAGGTTGGTCAGGAAATAAATGTATTCCTCCGGGAAGTAAAACTTGTATTCCTACGGGAAGTAAAACTTGTATTCCTCCGAGAAGTAAAACTTATAATCCTACGGGAAGTAAAACTTGTATTCCTTCGGGAAGTAAAACTTGTATTCCTCCGGGAAGTAAAACTTGTATTCCTAAAAATGCCAACTTATGTTGGTTAGGAAGTAGATATATTCTCGAAAATGCCAACTAAAGTTGGTCGGGAGGTAAAATTATTCCAAAAAGTGCCAAAGCTCCCCGTAGAGGAAAAATCCACTAACCATGGCTAGTCGGGGATAAAAACCCACTAACTGTAGTTGGTCGAAAAGGAAAATTTCTTGACCTTGGTTGGTCGGAAACATTTTTACAAGAAAGTGATCGAGCAGAATTTTTGATTATTACTAAGTTGGTCGAAAAGCAAAACATCATTTTTTCCAAATGACTACCACAAATTCAAATTACTCGACAATAAGTTGATCGATAAATTACAGAATATTGTTATCTTTTTAACAGATACACATGCACATATGTAAAGTGTTACAAAACAATAGCAGTCAAGATTTGCAAACAAAATTATTTCATTAAATGTAGAACAAAATACATCAGGAATGAAATACAAATTTATTACATCAATATTCCCACTCTATTGGTTTTTTCTCCTCTACTTTTGAAACAGGTTACTCGCCAGCACGCGGATCATTTAAAGCAAGAGGAGAATTTATGAAGTTAAGATCTTTTAACATCCTAATATTCATCATAGAGGGTCGATCTAGTAGATGCTCTGGACGAGATATCTCGACATTTGGATGGATATTGTAATCGCCGAGGTATTTGGAGATCTGACATCGAGGAATAGCCCGAGGAGGGATCCAACTCATATCAAGATTGAATGGTGGCACGAGTAGGTCGAGTAGCCCAGGATTATGGTAATCCCACAGGTAATGACCCTGTTTGAGTTGCAGAACACCTAAGGCATTCAGCCATCCCTGTTTGTAGCCTTCATTATTTGCATTCTGGATACGATCGTCCAAGTGGTAGAGATCCTCGTTATAGCCAGCCATCCAGAACTCCCAGGGCTGCTTGTGGAATTGATATGTCAATCTTTTCAGCTGCTCGTGGAGATTTTTGATGAAGAGTTCTTTATTCTCCAAGGTAGATTTCTGCACAGAAAGCTGCTCTTCTAGGTCCCTGATTTTCTTAGACATCTCGGCCAACGCCTGGTTCTTCGCCATTAGTTGGAAGGCTTGGTTCTCTAAAGCAGATTGAGTCCTCTGTTCCTCAACAGGAACCCGAGCAGCTCTTGCTCATCCACGAGGATCTCTTGCTCGTCCCCGAAAAGATGTATAAGGGCCAGCTCTTTTCAAGGTCTTCAATTCGTCCCTCAGGTTGGCGTTCTCGACCTCCAAGAACGAGAATCCCTCGTCAGTCACTGGGTCCAGAGCATTTGAGGTGGAGGCAACATATTTTAACTGAGATACTTCTCTTTGTAAGTTGTTATTTTCTTGCTACAACAACTCGGATATTTGCCTGTGCTCCTCGACCTAGGCTTTCAACGTTCTCTCCCGTACGTCGTAAGAAGTAAAACGCTTCTCATATCCCTTGTCGGCAACAATTTACTGATACTTCTTCTCGTACCCCTCGTGCAATAAGGCAGTGGATTCCTTATATTGTTCCTAAAGGTCTTCAAGAGTGCCTTGGAGATCCTCAATCATATAATAATAAGCTACATTATTGGCCACCGCACGATCAAACAGACACTTCAAATATTGGTAAGCTTCAACTGCCTGTTCCGAAGCATCTTGGCCGAGGATGTCGACGATTTGTGCTGCACTCAGATCTGTGTGACCAGCCTTAAAGTATTCATTGCATTGCCTCAATAACTTTGTATCGTGAGCAGATAATAATTCCATCCTGGCCAGAAACTAGTAGAGGAAGAAAAATAAATAATCAATAAGAGTACCAACAGAGCATGAAGAGAAGAAACAACAGTGTGCATAAACAAAAGTTTAAATTTTATTATATCACAAAATTCAGAGTTACATGTTCAGGGTTATATTTGACAAAGAAAAATAAAATAGAGATAAACCCGAATAACTCTACACCTTTTCCTTGTCTCCCAAAACCTTCTCGGGAGGCTGGGACGAGGAGGTAAGTTGCTCGGAGGGAACATAAAGTTGCTCGGGGGCACTGGCAGTTGCTCGGAGGAAATAACGATTTGCTGAAGTTCCTCGTTAGTAGGCTGGATGGATGGGGGATGAGAAACTTGATCTCCCATCACCATGGAAGACTCTTCGGAGGCAGCTTCGTCCTCTTCTTCATCCTCAGGAGTTGGAGGGGGACCAGGGATGTGTCGCTGAAAGAGTTCAGAATTTTCAGCAACCTTCATCTCCTGTAGAGCAGCGACCCACCCATCTCTAAAGTATTTGAGGCTGCCATATTCAACTTGCGACATCATGGCAGCCAAACCCTTGTTCCACCCTTTATCCCATGCAGCACTGAAGGATTTCTTCACAACCAATTTCCTCTTTAACTTCTCCGAGGAAAGCTTCTCGGACAGAAGATTGTCAGCAGGCTTCAGTTTAGTCTCAACCTCCTCCTTCTGCCGACTTACTTCCTAAAGCTGACCTAACTTTTCCTCAGCAACCTTGAGTTTATCTTCAAACTCCTCAGCATTCTTGAGCTTCCTTTCAAGCTCTTTATTCTTCCCCTCCACACTATTTAATTTTTTCTCCAACTCCTTGGAGACTTCAACAACTTGAGCCTTCTCCTACTCAGTTGAGGTAATTTTCTTCTCCCAAGCAGCCTTGTCAGCATCATGCTTCTGACGAGAATCTTCCAAAGATCGTGTCAGACCCATCAGAGCTTCCTCCACACCAGACGAGGAGCTTGAAGCTTTAATAGCTTCATCCTTCTTCAAAATTGTATTAAAACAGCTCACCAACTGTGAAAAGAAAATGAAAGCAAGTCAGTTTCAGATATAACAAGGGAAAAATGAAAAGTTCAAAACAATAAGACTTACAGAAGCAATATGGCGAGTAGCCAATGAGGTGACCATATCCCGAGAAAGGTTTTCTTCAATACCTTGGATCTCGGGAATGATCCAAGTCTTCACCGAGCTCATAGCAGAGCTCGGGGGAACAAAAGTGAGAACTCCACTAGTCAGGGGCTGAGAGACGGTGTCTGCCAAATTGATCGAGGAGATTTTCTTCAGCCTCCTCGAACGAACAGGAATAGTTTCGACCAAGGAGGAACTCTTGGTCGGTGATATGGAAATCACCTCGCCTGGAGCAGCAGCCTTGCTCGGGGCCACTGGGGGCTTTTCGACAACCTTCATAGGAGCAGCTGGAGGGGCTGCATCAATTTTCTTTGTCCCTTCTGGGACATCAATTTTACTTCTTTTTGCCTTTCCAGCACCAGAGGTAGGTTTCTCGAAGAGAGTAGGAGGTCTTCTTTTCTTCATCCTTTCACTTAAAGGAACGTGTGACTCAGGCGAAGAGCTGGTAGAGCTGGTACTGGTTCTGCGTCGCTTATTACCGGACGAGCAGTAAAAGAAGTTGTGTAACTCTTGTACTGAAGCAGATATGAAGATGACCTAATATGCTCGTCGACAACAGTCTGATGCAAACTCCAGATAAGTTTTAAGTGCCTTATATTAACGTCTGCCTCTTTTGGACACTTACTTTTGTTGTCAACTGCAAATAAATAAACATTAAAATATCAGTGGCACATTTTACCAAACATAAAGGAAGCATAATCTCAAAATAAATAAAATGAAATAAAAATAACCTATCCCATTGCCATAGGGAGGGCATCTGGGACCTTGATACACTTCATCTCCAGATAAAGGAGCATGTTGCCAATTTTTTATAACAACCCCGTGTTCAAAATAATCCCTATTGGCATCCAGGAGATTGACCACTAAAGCCCTATTTAAAAATCTAGTTTTTAAATAAAAAGTATTATCGCCTACAGCCCATCTATAACAAAACATGATTTCTGGAATTCCTATGCGAGTTCCATGAATTTGGTTTAGTCTATGAACCCCATTAACTATTCTCCATGTATTGGGGGCTATTCTTGCAAGAACAACGTCAAAATATTGACAGAATTCCAGACATAAAGGATTTGGCGGAAAAGAAAATCCACACTCAGCAACAAAGAGACTGGGGAATCAATGTCCCTCAGCCAAACGGAAATCATCTGAAGGCTCAGAAAGCTCTTCCAAAACAACCCAGGAGGGAATAGAAAAATCAGAGTGAAATTTATCAAGAGATTCAACAAGGTAAACCGTGATGAATAAAGGAAATGAAGAAGAAGGAAGAAGATCTTACAGAAAAAGAGTGGATCTGTTCACAACGAACGATGAAAAGGATGAACGCACAAGAGAGAAAGACAATGGAAAACTCGAAGATACAAATTTAAAAAAGTAGAAGACGATGGGATTCTCTGTGACGCTTAAATACCTTACCTTGGGAAAAGGAAAAAGTAATGAGTACGAAAAGAGACGGTTACGCTATCGGTGGCTAAAAAGACAAAAAGGGCACGACAATCGAAGCGAGTATAAAAATTCAAAAAAGCCTGATTCTATGAATTTGGAACGAAAAATAAATACAAGGGAAACACTCCTAAAAATCAGGAGGACCATTTAAAGCTACCATATTCCGAGAAAGAATGTTCCACACTCCTCAAATTTTGAACTATGAAACATTGGGGGCTTCTGTTGATACCAAATTTAGTCTGCTGACATGGCTCAATCGAGTGAAGACACGTGGCAATCTGCGTGGCAGCAACAAACACTTCCGAGGAACTCAGACGCTCCGAGGAACCATACTATAACGAGGAACACTGCATCCCCAAGGAACTTAAACGCTCCGACCTACAAGAACTCTCCGAGGAACTTTTGAGTACCGAGGAACTTTTGATTACCGAGGACCTTAGGCGGTCCGAGATGCACCTCGAACAAAGCATTAATAGCAGGATAACCAACAGTTTGACTGTTCCTTAAATGCTTATCATTCAGACGTATACACTTAAGGGGCATTGAAAGTATTACCCTTTCACATGTACAGCATTTAATGTATTACCCTTTCACATTACAGCCTCAGGGCTATAAATACATTGTATTACCATCATTGTAGGGGGACCGAAATTTCTTAATTGAACTTGTAATCGAGAATTCCCAAACAGTCATCAATAACAGAAACAGTGGACGTAGGCCATTCTTATAAGGCTGAACCACTTTAAAACTTCTTTGTCTCATTTATTTTATTTGTGATTAAATAATTATATCTAATCTAATTTTTTACATCAACAGTAAGGATGGTCTGAAACTCCAATTTTTTAACTTAATCAATTTTATCTTTTTAATTTGAACATGCATTTATATGATAAAGCAGATAAATCAAATCAAGTATTCAACAAAGGAAAATTTTCAAAAAAACAAAAAATCAGGTAAAACCTTTTATTTCACTAATACAGCTTGCAAATCGCAACTTACAACCTTATGAGTGAAATACATCCCGACGAATCTCCCACGGGTGACCTTCATCCTTTTCAGCAATAAATCTCCCAAGAACCACAAATACCGTCGTCTTCCTTCTTCTTCAACAGTGATCCCTTCAGGTTTCACAAGTCAGCCATGAAGATACTTTCACCATGCAAGATACTAAAACCTTCTAGGGTTTAAATGAATTCACAAGAACGCTTTTGAGGATATACATCGTGAATTAAAATGTGTTTTTATACACTAAACAAAGAAGACCTTTTTGCAAAAGATATAAAGAATCGGTTCTAACAAAAATCTTAGAAAAATTGAACACGAAACATGTATTTATAGGGCGTTCACAAATTTTGAGGCAACAGACTCGTTTGAATGACATCGGAGTCTCGTTAGAACTAAAAAGGCACATCGTTTGAACGAAATAAAATCTCATTTTATTAACACACAAATCTCGTTTGAACCATCTTCAAACGAACCTCTGACGAGTCAAAATAGTACGCCCTTGATCGAAGCACGTTCGATAAAACTTCTAATTTGTCTGCTAACGAAATTACAATCTCGTTTGAATGAGATGTCCATCTCGTTTGAACGAGGTTTTAAACTCAAAATTATTTTTCTTTTAAAAATAAAAAGCCCTTTTCATTTTTGAAAAAAATAAACATCCCAAAAATAATTTCAATGAATTAATTTAAACTTTAAATTGCTTTATACATTTACGGGATGTCAGGAATTCTTTAAACTTGGAGATGCTCAAGTTCGGTTCGTCGTGACTATCCGTGACGATTTGTAACGGGATATGCCAAACTAGCCTAAAACATAAAAAGACCTATACTATGAACAATATTAGAAAATTTGTTCTTATAAATCTCCCCCTTTGGCTATTCCAGTACAAAACAAACAAACATAACCGAATACCAAATTGAAATAAAAAATCCCATATGACAAAAGTCCTAACACCCTTCCCAACCATAGAATGGAATGGTATATGTCTCTTTGTCTTCAAGCTTCTTCTTATTCCCTTCCACAAAATTTGTCTTCACCCGTGTGCCTTGAATTCCGTTTTAAGTACCTACACACATGAGACAAAAAACATATACCGTGATGCAGCATCGAGTTTGAAATAAATTAAAACTCATAAATAAATTCTCTCCCATAAATAAAACTCATCAAATATCACTTTTTAATTTTCTCTCCCCCTTTGTTTTTATCCGAAATAAACAAAGAAGTGGAAACATAAACCTTAAAGCAAAGCATCACAAATATGAAAAGTATATAATCTTAAAAGATATAAATCTAACACGTATAATGATAATCTCAAAACCAAACACAACCAACTATTTTTGATTTTTTTTTTCAAAAAAACAAATTTCACAAATATAACATATAATACCATATATAATATATATATACAAAATATGTCAAAGAAAATTCGGCACACATATATAGGTATAAATGATCACAAAACATGACACAAACACATAAGCTTGATACACTTGCATATTATCGGTGTGTCTAAACATATGGGATGGAATGAATGGGTGTGAACTAGACACAAATGAATTATAACCCAAACACTCAAATATGTTCAAGAAGTTCTAATTGATAGCAAAACGTTCTCAAAGTAAGTTGTAGCCTCAAGTGACAAATAAAGTAGGACTTAATGAACAAAAGAAGCACAGTGCACACAAACCTAGAATATTGATGATTTTACAAATCAATAGCGTCATGACAAAATAAGCAAACTATGATTCATTGTGTAAACCCATTAATCTTCAACCAAACTCTCTAAAAAGATAAACATAGATCATAAATATTTTATTCTTTTCATTTTCTTTTGAAGTGATTTCTTTTTCCAGATCAAACAAACTAAACTATGTGTGATACCCTGCCTAATAAAATACTGGGTGATCAGACCTATATCAAATTAAAACAAGAGCCTCAATTGGTTCATTCTTAGCATCACTGTCGAAAACTTTTTAAAACTTACTAACCACCTAGTATTCAAAAAGCTGGTGCCAAATTTTATTTTTATTAATCCAAAAAAAATAAGTGCGGAAATAAAAATAATACATCCAATGCTGAACGAATCAATAATCACATAGATTAATAAAAGTCTTGCTGAATAAACCATCGGCGAAAACCAAAATAAACCAAACTAACAGAGTAATAGATCCCATACAATCTGAAATGAAGTTACTGAATAAACTGTGAGCGACATGCCCGAGATAGACTGGAATCATACTCCTATACTAGAAATAGAATGAGAGAAGCGTCTATCCAAATCCTGCAACATCCACCTATGCTGAAGCAGCGAATCCCTGGAATGAAATCAAGTCTTGCGTCCCTGTGGCTGGACATCTAAAAGGTTTTGAAAATATTTGATAGCAATGGTTAGAACCCAAAACGTTTTGAAAATATTTAGCAAATGATTAATAACAGCAATTAAAAATGCATGAATGTGCTTCATATTTAAGTTAGTGTCACACTCCCTTGAGGGTAACTCACCCCTCAACTAATGTGTACACCTAACGCTTCCCTTATATCCCCCTAGTCCTCTACCCCAAAACTAGACACTTGATATAACTCTTATCAACTGCCTACTCAATCCCGAGTATTTTTAATGCATGATTTATAAGTTATTTATCACCTTAACTTAGTTAATCATCTTTTCTTGAAAGCCATATAACGTTCACTAATTATATAAATAATACATTTTTCTCCATGTATTTAAATTACCCGTATATAATTATTTATCCCATGATATACGTAAAAACACATTACAACATTCACACGTTTGTTAAATATACACACATAACTCATGTATAATTAATACAATTCACTTCTTGTATTCAATCGCCCGTATATAACTATTTATCCCATTATATACGTAGAACCATATTACAACATTCACACTTATGTTGAACATATATATAGCCCACCGTATGTATTCTCTAAAGTGATATCACACTAGGTGTGCTCACATAACCTAGTTACCCCAAGTCGGAATCGCTCAACAACTTAGCTCAAAATATAAACGTAGTGGAGGCGGTCGTATTCCTTCCCTGAAAGTGAGATAAGCCCCTCACCCATATAACAGACGCTATGACCTGGGGATATACTCGCCCTACTCCTCAACCTAGGGGATTCACTCACTTCGTGCAACCTCCCTTGATAGCACTAGAGCATATAAATTAAATAAATATCCACTACACCAAAATGGTCAATTTGACACCCTTCAACCGACCAGCCTTGTCACGATCATTGACCGTGATAAGGCCATGATAAAGGCTTGTCATAGCCATTGATCGTGACAAGCCTACAAAGTTATCACGGTCATAGACTATGACATATCCGTGCAATTCTATCAGTAAAAAACCCTTCCCTCTTCTTTTTTTCCACCGATTTATATTCCCTCCATTTCTCTCTCTCTCTAAGCGACTGCACTCTCTCTATATATATGATTTTGGTAAGTTTTCTCTCTCTATTTCTCTTCCATTTATTTATATGTGTGTGTATATGTTCATGTGTGTATATATGTGTGAGTAAATGTGCGTGTGTGTGTGTGTTGTGTATATATGTGCGGGGGGGAGGGAAGGGGCCAGGGTTGGGGGAGGGGAGGGGTATATATATATATATATATATATATATATTTGTGTGTGTGTGTGTGTGCATGTGTGTGTATATGTGCATGGGTATGTATGTGTGTGTGTGTGTGTGCGCGTGTGTGGTGGGCAGTGGTAGTGGGGGGGATGGGGTAGGGCTGGGGGGTGGGGGTGGGCAGAGGGGGGAGGGGGAGGGGCTGTGGGGTTGTGTGTGTCTGTGTGTGTGTATGTGCATGTGTGTGTTTATTTTAATTAAATTTTTATTGGTTTATTAGATATTGCCCCTCATATTGTAGTGCCCCTTGTAAAAGAATTGATTGATTAAATATTGATTGGTTGTTAATTTTTTTAGTAAATTAATAATTAGTGCCCCTTTCGTATGCAAGTAGGATTACCCCTCATTGTAGATTAGCAAATTAATAATTGTATACTTTAATTGTTAGTTTAATTAATGAAAATAATTAATTGAGTAGATGAATTAGAAGGAGTACGGGATACACATTTGCTGTTGCCATTGCGGTTGGATTGTAGTGGGTCGATTATCGGTTGGTTAATTTTAAAAGTGGCATGACCACTGGATTATTGTCCATATGGGGGTGGGATTTTTCAATTTTTTTTAAAATTTACTTTGTATCACGAACAATATATATATAGTATGATAATTAAATGAAATATACTTGAAATTACATATAGTGTGCATAGATACTAGACTTCTAGTTCTTATGGGTACGCATTCAATAGCCCTTAGACCCGTTCGAGAGTCATTACCCCTATAATGAGATCTCTTGAATTGTCCCGTTTGGACAGTTTGGGACTGCATAATTTCTGTATAATAATATTCTTTGTGGCTTAAATTTTTTACTTTTGGAGGAAGTTTTGGAGTCGTATCCTAATGTTCTCTGGATACATACTAGATTGACAAGCGTGACTGTTATTTTAATTGATCAATTGAAATAACACTCACACTTGCCAATCTACGTCATGTACTTGAAGAACTATGGGGATATGCTACCGATTTTTTATCAAATCGTAACAATGTGCATGAGCTATTAAGTATATTACATAAATATGTCGTCGTGATTAGGATATGACCACTCACCCTTTAGAGGAGATGGAGGAAATAAGAATTTCTATTATAAATTGAATTTGAATTTGAAATTTAAAAATCGAATATAAAGAAGACATAATGAAATGAAACTTACTATAAATATAAGTTTTGTTTATACTAATCAATGAATATACGCTTCTTACCTTTAATAGGTGATTAGTTGTGGTAGCTGTGATGGGATATCCGAAATACAAAGAGTGGATGGGTGAGACAAATAGAATGGGGGATGTGTTTCGCAGAGGTGCTAATAAATTTGTGAAATATGCAAAGAGATGTCATAATAATGAAGAGTTTTCGTGTTCGTGTGCTAGGTTTAAGAATGGTAAGGTGTTTGAGTGGAAAACAGTTGAACTACATTTGTTAAGATGGGGTATGCAAGATATTTATCGATTTTGGAGTTTTCGTGGTGAATTGAAAGTTCCTTTTGTCCCCGAACAACCTTCACAACAACCTTCAACAAGTAGGATAGATGTTGAAGGGGACATCGTAGATCATAATATGTTAGAGGATTTAGTTGATGATGTGTACGGAGTTTATGAAGTGGAGGAGAATGAGGTTACTGATGATGTACAAGGTTCAAATGCTCGTGAAGATATCGCGATAAACCTTAATGATGACTGCCAAACTTTAAAATTTAAGGCGACCCAACCGTTATACTCTGGATGTGAGTAAGTTCAAACAACTTTACATGCCATGGTTGGTTTGCACAGTTTGAAGACGCAGTACGTTTTATCTGGCAATAACATGACAGGAATTATGAATTGGGTGAAGGGCTTACTACCCAAGGAGAATACGCTTCCAAATAGCTATCTTATTATGAAGAACAGTTTGAAAGGTTTGGTAATGAAGTATAAATAGATTCATGCTTGTGTGTATGACTACATACTATACCGAGACGACTATGAAAATCTCGATCGTTGTCTGGTATACGATGAACCTACATGAAGTACCCCAATTTGTCCGATATGTCTCCTTCAGGTATTGAGGCGAGGAAGATGATGCTGATTATGATGATGTCGTCTGGGCTCGGTGGTAATGGAGGCGACGAGGGCTCCTCGGCCCCTAGGCTCCCCAAATATGGCAAATTAGGGATGGCCATCGAGAACAAGACGGGGTTATTAGTGAGATCCCTCGAGCTAGTAAAGACGATCATCGGCCCAGGGTACACTAGTTGGAGGGAGGTACCAAATGAGCTCAAGTTAGATATTTGGGCGGCACTACAGGTAATGTATTTATATTTTATTTATATGAATATTTTAATTTCAATTTCAATTTCGATTTCAATTTCATTTTATATTTCAATTTCAATTTCAATTTCAATTTATATTTATTCGCAACCTACATTGTATTTGTTGGACAGGAACAATTCAGCCTGGATCCAAAACTAAGCGATTCCGTCTTGGAGCAGTTGAGGGAGAAACACAAGATGTGGAAGAAAAATATGCGAACCCACTACTTTGGGAAGACCCGAGAGTCCGTTATCCAAATGTGTGACTCCGTCCCGCCGAAGGAGTCGATATCATTGGCACAATGGCAAAAGGTCATTGACAATGAGATCGGGGAGCGATAATTGGCATCTCGTCAATCGGGGAGGGAAAATCGGGTGAAAAAGACGGACGTGCACTACTCCGGCTGGACGTCTTACGCCGAGGTGGAGCATAGGATGATGATAAGATTTAATATTTCTATAATTACAGAAATATATTATTCTACATTATTTTACTTTGCGGGGCCGATACTAATTTTGCATTATTTTATTTCAGGGGATGGGGAGTGGCCCTGGGGGTAGGCCACATAGGCTCGATACTTATATGGCTATTCAGACAAAGATGGGGAAGGATAAAGAGGTGTCCCCCAAGCATCGCGGCCATGATTGTAAGTAATCCGACAGTTTAGTTTTTGTTAACTACGTTATAATTTTTTTATTTACTGATTTAACTAATTATGTGTTTTTTGTCGTTTCAAGCAAAGCTCAAGGAAGTGCATGAGTCGCAGTCTGATGCCGATAAGGCATCTTTGTCCACAAACGCACTCATCCAAGTGCTTGGAGCTAATCACAAGGGGAGGACAAGGGGGTGAGCTCGCGGGTGGCCAAATCTAGGATCATCGAATTGGAGACAAGCGACACTGGTTTGGCTCGAATGG
The DNA here is from genome assembly GCA_949130495.1 of Sambucus nigra. NCBI lineage: Eukaryota > Viridiplantae > Streptophyta > Magnoliopsida > Dipsacales > Adoxaceae > Sambucus > Sambucus nigra. The sequence continues at coordinate 467,064,292 of OX422211.1, read as the reverse complement.
TAGACTTGCATGACGAGAAGCTGTCCCATTTGGAGGTGATGGTGTTCGTTGGGAGAAAACCGTAAAGGGAAAGGGAAGGAGAAGGTGGTGGAGGAGGAGGAGGTGCAGGAGGACGAGGATGTGGACCTCGTTGCTTCATCGCCGACACATGCGGACTCTGATGATCCAGTTCCCTATTTGGCTCCCTTCAACCGTCCGATGTCGACATTTGGTTGGCCGAGCATGTTTATACAGGACATATTTGATGGCCAGCGGATAGGGAGGGGGTTGGGGGACCCGAATACTGTCCAGGGTATGCCAGTTCATGGACATTTTCTTCAAGACATCGAGGCCAAGGTGCTCGTCACGCATGTGATACCCGGGAAGGAGAACTCCACATTGTGGTTGCGCAAATAATGCAGAATGATGCATATTGCTAAGTATATTAATTCGTATATCGTGTGGCCTACTCACCTACTCAGACCTACCCCAGACATGTAGTGACATTATTTGAATTGAATTGTTTTAAGTTGTTACATTTGAATTATATTTGGATTATATCGTGATGCATATTGTTTTGAATGTATATTTGCATTATATCTATTTTTTTTGGATATATGATGTTTGAACAGGTACAACGTTGCTATAACAGGTACAAATATACTGTTGGGCAGTGGCAGTGGCTATACTGCCCAGCAGATTTTTTTTCAATTGTGCCAAGAATTATCACGGTCAATGATCGTGATAATTTTTTTAAATGTCACTGGTTTGTCCCGGTTAATAACCATGACTAATATTGTCACGGTCATTGAGCTTGACATGACCGTGACAAGTCTAATGAACTTGTCACGGTCAATGACCATGACAACAAACGTTGTCACCCCCAGAATTGTCACAGTCATTGACCTTGACAAGTCCAACTTATCAAGGTCAATGACCGTGACAATCCGACAGATTTGGTGTAGTGATCTAGTCGTTGATATTTAATAGCACACACAATATATATACTATCACCACACCGTATATATATATAATAATTTGTTCCCGGCATTACCGTGCATAAAAATCCGTAGCACTAGCCTATAATTTTTGCCCGAGTCTATGGTCCGACTCTAATTTAATTAATTTACACATTAATTAATATAATACTTTCCCGAGTCTATAGTCCGACTCTAATTTAACTAATTCACATATTAATTAATTTATTACCTTGGTGTCACCTAACCCATACACTCGGACTCGCTCCCTTGGCCCGTATCTTAACATTTTTCCAAAGTCCTTCACTCATCTACGAACATCTCCAAATAACCCAAATTTAATTCTTCCTAAAGATGTCGGTCTCGCGCACCCTTTTGTAGAAAAATCATTATAAATCCAAAAAATAAAAAAAATACGAGGTTGGCGCCCACGCAACCGTGACGAAAAGATCTACAATCTCATGTTTTACAATAACTAAAAGGGTTGATTGATCGACTCCTTAGGTCAATCGATCGATCGAATAGATATCCATCTTTTTCCCCGATTCTGTTTCCACCATTTTTTAAACCTCAAGCTTTTTAATTCTCTCCCAAACATTTACCCAGTCACAATTAACATTAAATTCATGAAATAGTAGGTTCTAAACACCCTAGAAACCTTGAATCATCAATAAATTTACATAAATCTAATGTTTTCCAAATTGGGTATTTTTTTTAGTTTTATTCCACTGATTTCAATTCATCTTTCAGATTCGAAGTTGGTCATCAATACTTATCAATTCTCACCCTATAATCTGATTCCAATAGTCCCATATCATAATCTAACATCAATTGAGTAATTAATCTACACACATTACTTTAATTCAAAAAAACCCATTTTAATTGTCAACACACACCCAAAAACAGATTTTTGATACACCCACTATGATATGAATTGATTAACACGAATTTTAAAATCACAGAAAGTTAATCACTTGCATCTAATTATTCTTAGAGTTTAATCCGTTGAGGTAGAGGAAGGTTTGATGAAGAACACCCAAATCCCTTTCTTCATTTATCTTCAAAAGGTCCCCAAATTGCTCTCAATTTGCTTCCTTTATTTCTCTCTCAAATCCCTAGGTTTGGAGTATAATTTATGTTGTTCAATACTCTAAGACCTAGTTTCATTATACCAAATCCTGTTTTTAGCCTAATGGGCCAAGCCCAAATGACCCGAACACTCCCATGTGGATCCGATTATGCCGAAAAATGCCCCGTGACCCATTTACTACCACCGGCTACACTTTTTCGACTATCTCGGCCCATTCGGAGTCAACCGTGCACTCAGAATCGTCATTCGAATTAATTTATAAAATTCTTATCTCATAGCCAAATTAGTTTATACCGATTCCTAGCTGATATAAATAAATATCACGTCACTAATACATGTTATGACGTAATTAAATCATTACTATTCACTTAGTAATTAAATTTTCCCAAATATTAACCATTACTCTCCGATAAATATTTAAATAAATATTACCATAATTAATTCAATTAAATTATGTCACACAAGTAATTTAAAAAAAATCGAATTAATTAAATATTAAATGCCCAGAAATATGGGGTATTACGTACTCCCCCCTTAGAAAGGAATTTTGTCCCGAAAATTTGGTCATAACTGCGGTGAATAACTCTGGATACTGTTCTCACATATCCTCATCCCGCTCCCACGTAGACTCGTCGATACTGTTGTGCCCCCATCAAACTCTGACTAGTGGCACCACCTTAGATCGTGGCTTTCGCTAACTGCGATCCAAAATACCCTTGGATTTCTCCTCTTATGAGATGTCTGGCTAGTGATAGCAAACCCTCTCTATGGTCACCAATCTCTAACTCGATGGTCCCCGACCATACAGTGCCTCAAACGATGAGCCTATACTCCACCGGCTCTACAATTTTTATGTTAGGAAACTCCCTTCCTGTATGGGTGTTAATTTCCCTATTTCCAAACGCGTGACTATCTTTCGGGTAATCACCCGCATCATCCCTGACTAAGCATGTGAAACTTCAACCTTTAACTCACGGTGACGTACCCCTTCTTACGTCCCTGAACTATACGAAATGATACAGCTTACTCAATTCCCGCTGATGGGCCATAACCTATTTTGGGTCCTAGCAGCTTGTTATTTTCCCACCTCTAATCTACCAAAGGTGGATAATTAAACGTTTCCCATAAGGTCTCCCAAGGTGTTACGCAGACTAAACCATTACGAGGCATCACACGTAACTCTACTTATGCTAATTACTACTCCCGAATTACCCAAAAATCTAGAATGCACAATCCTCGCTTCCCGTCTACCCATCAACTTATGGGCGACATGTTCAAACCAATATGTAACTCTGTCCCTATCACCTCTTGACACTTATTACCAGAGGTGGGACTGAAAAGTCTCGCTCAATTTCCTAACAATATTGGACGACACCTTGTTCTGTTTCACTCCTTCCCGTTAATAGTAAAGTTGGGTATACTACTCGCTAGTATAACCCATTCCAAGATTATAATTCGTGTTCAGGTCAATCCATTTCACAACCCGATGGAAACCTTGACTCCTCCATAATTTTTACCCACCTAAGCATTATTTCCATCACCGGAACCATAAAATTTCAAAAAATTCCTGGTTGATACCCTCAAATCAACCTTTTTCCATTCTTAAATGGTCTACCTAGAGATTTTTTTTTTATGTTTTATTCAAAACCAATTCCTATGCTCAAGAACTCTATTCCTTGTGCAGTTTTCATCAGGTAGGAATCTACACCTTGTCTATGCATATAACTAAGTGATACTATTCTTTTTTTTATTTTCCCAGAAAATGTGGCCTCTTTCTTGCCTTAAGATATATTCTTACATGTGCCTCCACCACCTTTCCACTCCTCACAGTGGACATCGTTCTCCTTGATATATAAAAGTCGAACTGTTTCTTTCTCCAACGGGTTTCAGTTCACTTTACTTTCCCACTTATTTTTTGATTGCCATGCAGGCATACATTCAATATGTTTATCACACATCCCTTTATTTAAGACGATTTTGAAATTACATTAACCAGGGAGCCCATACACCCTATATCCCGTGCATATTTGCACAACGTCACAGACATCACATGCGTAATATTTTTCTTTCAATGTTATCCCACAAATCACACTATATCATATGATTACATCCGATATTTCACTAAATCGCAATTTAATCTTCTCTATGTTGCCCCTCCCATTAACTTATGGTGCAAAAGTTTTCTCAGTGCTTCTTTCGTAGCACTACCCGACTATACTGTCCTTATAGAGCAATAGCTTTCAGTTCAAAATGTTTTCTCCACACATTCAATAATCGACATTTAAACCGATGCCCTAGCATCAAATAACGTCTCTCCACTATCGACGCTCATTTGGGCTCATGCTTATCATAAACGAGCCCAAAAGAACTTTCCCCAATGCATTAAACACTAGCATTGTCGTTCACTGATTTTTGTTGACCCAAGTATATAATCGGACCATTTAAAACTCTTTCCTTATACTTTTAGGTTTGATTATCGACTCCCTCGTCTCTAAAGGTGTTATATAATGCCGCGCTCATACTATCACTGATTCCTTAGCACTAAGTCCCTAACAAGCTAAATCTCTCCACTCCATGGTCAATTCGACATTCCCTGAATCACATCAGTAAAAGTCCCTACGCACTAGGATTTAATATAAGTAGACAAATGTACCCTTTTAAATTTACCTCATGAATTAATATAACCGCGAGCTCGACCCTCTTTTAGATGAGTCATCGTACAAGAACGCACACCCTGACTTGGAACTGCGAACACGATAGCCTTGCTGTAACCGCCCACCATCGCTTACCCATCGGTAACCAGTCCATATAAAAAAAAATCATGATCTCATAACACTTCTCAAAATGAGTTAACCTTATAAAATATACCCTCTCAGTGTTCACACTTTCCCCCTACAGGTAAAATAAAAGAGATCCCCGTTACCCTGTGGTAAACATATACTTAATAGTAACACTACGATACACCCACTAAACTCATCTCCCACGCGAATATAGTGTTAAGAAGAATACTGTGACCACTTGTGTCATAAATTTCACCCCATCTATCCGAGGATAAAACTCATACTTCCACTGGCCTATACACCGGCGGCCCAAATGGTTCCTGGACACCATAATCTCATCCAACCGAACCAAAACTTCATAATTGTTGCCCCTACTGGGCATCCCACTCCTATCCCCTGACTCATTGTGGACATAATCAATTATTATGGTCCCATATTCCACATATAAGACACCTCTATGTGTCAATCTCCTGCCTCTGGCCCCAATGGACATGTCAGGGTTGTCCCTATCACGTACTTGGTAGTCTTGACCCAAATTGTTACCCTCTTTGTCCCTTTGGCTTTGCTAGCCCTATGGGAATCGTTGCTATCCTTGACCACCCGGATTAAATCCACCATTAATCGATAGGAATTTAACTGATATAAATCATATAGATGGATTCCTTTAATGGTTATCCCCTTGTAGTGCCTCACCAGCACTGCTAAATATGATCTTGCCATTTTGGTCAGATACTCGACCTCTCTTGGCTTCCTTCTCACAGAAGTATTGATATCAAATAGAAAACATACCACCTTGATGACTATAGCATCAGTCATCCTAGCCAGAGTTTTCCATACACACTTGTGTATTACCCATGAGTCCATTATTAAATCATGGACCCCTTCTTGACCTCTGTATCCACCTCGTTGGGTACGAAGTTTGCTGCATAATTCAACTTTCCCTTATGTCCGACCACTATCCGGCCCTTCTAAACTAAGTACTGAAATCTCCCTTGCCTATCGGTTTAAACAACTGATGCGAAGATTTGTGATCAAACCGCACCCTAAATTCCTTATTATTCATGGTATATCTCCATGGTTGTGGTGACTGACTCCTTCCACCACAACACTGTTCCACTGGGCAAAACATTTCGTTCAAAATTTAGTCCTGGGTGACGCCACACACCACCCTACACAATGGTTGTTGGGTTATCTCCTCCCATTGACTTATCACGCTACTCTGCTACTCGAATCCTTATAGATGGCCCTTCTAAAAGGGTCTTTCCACACTTTCCCCACCCCTTGCTAACTACGCTGGGTGAGGCTGAAATTGTACCATCGTTATCTATAATAGTGCTTTGGGAGACTATCGCTCTCGGATGATTATTCTATCACCACTGAGCTGAAGAACAATCAAGGTGATTCCTAACACGATCACCATTTCCAGAATACCCCATGTCTTTTGTTGAGCCTCTCCTCTTGTAATCCTCCTATGGCCCTCTTTTGTCGTCCCAAAGAATGTCCGGTGTACAAAGCCTAACCGAACTCATGTATGAATCACATCACTATATTTGAAAGTAGGAGAACATAAGTCGCATACGTAGAGGAACACAACAATCCTATCATAAGTCTCTATATCAAAGAACGCTAAGCTGAAATGTGAAAAGCCGCACAGATCCTAAGAACACAAGAACCTGATGCTCTGATACCATCTGTGGCACACCGCCTAATGAAATACCGGGTGATCAGTCATATATCAAATTAAAACAGGAATCGAAATTGGTTCATTCTTAGCATCACTGTCGAAAACTTTTTAAAACTTACTAACCACCTAGTATTCAAAAAGATGGTGCCAAATTTTATATTTATTAATCCAATAAAAATAAGTGCGGAAATAAAAATAATTCCAATCCTGAAAGAATGAATAATCACATAGATTAATAAAAGTCTTGCCGAATAAACCATCGGCGAAAACCAAGATAAACCAAACTAACAGAGTAATAAATCCCATACAATCTGAAATGAAGTAACTGAATAAACTGTGAGCGACATGCCCGAGATAGACTGGAATCATACTCCTATACTAAAAATAGAATGAGAGAACCGTCTATCCAATTCCTGCAACATCCACCTATGCTACAGCAGCGAATCCCCGGAATGAAATCAAGTCTAGCGTCCCTGTGGCTGGACATCTAAAAGGTTTTGAAAATATTTGATAGCAAGGATTAGAACCCAAAACGTTTTGAAAATATTTACCAAGTGATGAACATAACATCAATTAAAAATGCATGAATGCGCTTCATATTTAAGTTAGTGTTCCATTCCCTTGAGGACAACTCACCCCTCAACTAATGTGAACACCTAACGTTTCCTTATATCCCCCCTAGTCCTCTACCCCAAAACTGGATACTTGATATAACTCTTGTCAACCACCCTACTCAATCCCAAGTATTTTTAATGCATGATTTATAAATTATTTATCACCTTAACTTAGTTAATCATCTTTCCTTGAAAGCATACAACGTTCAATAGTTATATAAATAATTCAATTTTCTCTATGAATTTAAATTACCCGTATATAATAATTTATCCCATTACAAATGTAAAACCACATTACAACATTCACACGTTTGTTGAATATACATATATATCTCATGTAAAATTAATACAATTCACTTCCTGTATTCAATCACCCGATATAACTATTTATCCCATTATATACGTAGAACCATATATAGCCCATCCTCCTGAGTAATAACTCACTGGATGTATTCTCTAATGTGCTATCACACTAGGTGTGCTCACATAACCTAGTTACACCAAGTCGGAATCGGTCACCAACTTAGCCCAAAATATAAACGTAGTGGAGGCGGTCATATTCCTTCCATAAAAGTGAGATGGGCCCCTCACCCATATAACAAACGCTATGACCTTGGGATACACTCGCCCTACTCCTCAACCTAGGGGATTCACCCACTTCGTGCAACTTCCCTTGATAGCACTAGAGCATATAAATTAAATAAATATCTAGCCACTGATATTTAATAGCAAACCCTATATATATATATACGATCACCATACCGTATATATATAGTAATTTGTTCCCGTCATTACCGTGCATAAAAATCCATAGCACTAGCCTATAATTTTCCACCGAGTCTATGGCCCGACTCTAATTTAATCAATTTCATATTGTCCCGAGTCTATAGTCCGACTCTAATTTAATTAATTCACATATTAATTAATTTATTACCTTGGTGTCACCTAACCCATACACTCGGGCTCGCTCACTTGTCCTGTATCTTAACATTTTTCCAAAGTCTTTCATTCATCTATGGACATCTCCAAATGACCCAAATTTATTTCTTCCTAAAGATGTCAATCTCGGGCACCCTTTTATAGAAAAATCATTATAAATCCAAAAAAAATCAGAAAAATACGAGGTCAGTGCCCACGCGACCGTGGCTAAAAGATCTACAATCTTATATTTTACAATAACTGAAGGGGTTGATCGATCGACTCCTTAGGTCGATCGATCGATCGAATATATATCCATCTTCTTCCCCAATTCTGTTTCCACCATTTTTTATACCTCAAGCCTTTTGATTCTCTCCCAAATATTTACCCAGACACAATCAACATTAAATTCATGAAATAGTAGGTTCTAAACACCCTAGAAACCTTGAATCATCAATAAATTTACATAAATCTAATGTTTACGAAATTGGGTATTCTTTCGGGTTTTATTCCATTGATTTCAATTCATCTTTTAGATTCGAAGTTGGTCATCAATACTTATCAATTCTCACCCTACAATCTGATTCCAATAGTCCCATACCATAATCTAACTTCAATTGAGTAATTAATCTACACATATTACTCTAATTCAGAAAAAACCATTTTAATTATCAACACACACCCAAAAACGAATTTTTGATACACCCACTATGATATGAATTGAATATCATAAATTTTAAAATCACAACAAGTTAGCCACTTTCCTCTAATTGTTCATAGAGGCTGATCTGTTGAGGTAGAAGAAGATTTGATGAAGAACACCCAAATCCCTTTCTTGATTTGTCTTCAAAAGCTCCCCAAATTACTCTCAATTTGCTTCTTCTATTTCTCTCTCAAAGCCCTAGGTTTGGAGTATTGTTTCTGCCGTTCAATACTCTAAGACCTAGTTTCATTATACCAAATCCCATTTTTAGCCTAATGGGCCAAGCCCAAATGATCCGAACACTCCCGTGTGGGCCCGGTTATGACTACAAATTCCCCGTGATTCATTTACTACCCCGGGTACACTTTTTGGACTATCTCGATCCATTTGAACTCAACCGTGCACTCAGAATTGACATCCAAATTAATTTATAAAAATTCTTATCTCACACCCAAATTAGTCTATACCGACTCCCGGCTGATATAAATAAATGCCATCTCACTAATACATGTTATCACGTAATTAAATTATTACTATTCACTTAGTAATTAAATTTCCCCAAATATTAACCATTACTCTCCGATAAATATTTAAATAAATATTACCATTATTAATTCAATTAAATTACGTCACACAAGTATTTTAAAAAAATTTCGAATTAATTAAATATTAAATGCACAAAAATACGAGGTGTTACACTATGTTGGCCCCTTTTTGGAAAATTTTCTTTTTTTAATGCCTTAAATTATTCTTAGGCTCTTTTCAGACGGTGACTTTCATGAAAAGTCAACCTGTCTTTTGTTGCCATTTCTTGTGTACACTCATATCTTTTCAATACTAAACAAAATCTCACGGACAACGGTTCTAACATGCACAAATCCCCCATAGTCACATAAATATGTAGATGAAAAAATTGATAGTAGAACATATCACCAAACTCAAATTTACATAGTGAAGTCAAAATCTAATAAGCTCGTACATGTGTGAGCAAAGGCATATACAAAATCGAATCCATAAAGAAAATCAAGTTCGAAATAACTCCATAAACATGGTTAAGATCAATTTAAGTATCTAAAGTCATAACCAAATATCCTAGCCACGTGGAAATTGTAAATTAAATTGGATTCAAACACGCCACTATGCCATACCGAATGTGTAAAACTAAAATACACAAAAACAAAAAATCTCTTTGTATTTTTAATTTTTTTTATCAAAATAAAATATTTTTGTATTTTTCCAATATGACTCAATAAAAGAAAATTTGGAATACAAAAGATACACATGTCATAAAACTAGTAAACATATATCATGAAGCACAACTAGAGTATGACAAACCAACTTATGCCAGCAATCATCCATAAGATATAGCATCGAAGAATCATCTGCAAGCATGCGAGAATTAACTAGTCTAATATCTAGCTCCTCCAAAAGGTATTTCCTAGCCCAAATAGGTATATACTTAATGCGTCAATTTTTTATAACCAAGGGAAAACTAAACTTCAAGATCATAACAAAACGCCTAAGGTGACCTTTCCTACCACAATGTGAACATGTGTAAATGCGAGAAATGTTACCTATAGGTTGAGTTTTTCTAACATCCTTGGATTTGGTAGACCTTGTAAAACAAAAAATGGTCCTGGATATAACACTCGAAGAATTAGAAACAAGAGAACCAGTACCATTACTATCAACACTACTTGAGTCTTTTAAATCATATTTTAACTTAAGAATTTAAGATTCAACTAAAGAATATGACTCTTCCAGTTTTAGGGACACCTACTTTATATTTTTCATCATTCCTATAAGGTTATCTCGCTCCCACTCAATGTGATCAAATTTATCCCTAAGAGTCTTTTCACAGGCCTTAAAATCATTAATCAAAACACTATCCTCAATGGCACAATTACAAACCCTAGAATTTTTCAAGTCCTCTAATTCTTTCTCTAAAACTAGGACTTTATCATCACTCTCTTTCTTGGGAAATTATAATTTTCTAAAATAACGGTCCATGTCCACAAGTTTCTCACGAAATAAATATCTTTGATTTTGAATAGTTTGCAAAAGATCTATAAAGGATTTAAAACAAAAATTTTCTTTTTCAAAAATCTCAATTCTTTTGGAAAACATCAAATTCAAACGATTTAAGTTATCAAATCAATGGGAATACATTAAGAGAAAAATTAAACAACCTAAAAAGTACTAAACAAGGATCTAACACAAACCAATTTAAAAATGACGCAAGTATTCTATGACACCAGTTGTAAGAGTGGAAGGCGCTAATGCCACTTATAAGAATGGAGAAAGAAATTTGCTCGGCAAGGATGGTTAAAAATTAAAATTTTTAACTTATTCAATTTTATCTTTTTATCCTAAACATACATCTATGTGATAAAATAGATAATCAAATCAAGCATTCAACAAAGGCAAAGTTTCTAGAAAAAAAATTCTTTTGAGTAAAACCTTTTATTTCACTAATATAGTTTGTAAATCGCAACTTTCAAACAACCCAATGAATCTCCCGTGGGTGACCTTCATCTTTTTCAGCATTGATTCTCGTAAGAACTATAAAGATCGTCATCTTCCTTCAGTCTCAACCTTCATCTTCAATAGTAATCCCCTCAGATTTCACAAGTCAGCCATGGAGAAACCTTTCCATATAGGTGTATACAAGATACTAAAACTTTATTGGGTTTAAACGAATTCACAAGAACGATTTTCAGGATGTATGTTGTCAATTAAAAAGTGTTTTGGAACATTAAACAAACAAGAATTTTTGCAAAAGATATGCAGTAATAGTTCTGGCAAAAGTCTTAGAAACATTGAACACGAAACATGCATTTAAAGGACATTCACAAATTTCGAGATTGTGGACTCGTTTGAATGACATTCAAGTCTCATTTGAACCAAAAGGGCATATTTTTTTAACGAAATGAAATCTTGTTTCAACAACACACAAATATCATTTGAACCAGCATCAAACGACCTTCTAATGTGTCAAAATAGTATGCCCTCGATCAAAGCAGTTTCGATAAAACTTCTAACGATCCTACTAAGGAAATCACAATCTCGTTCGAACGAGATGTCCATCTCGTTTGAACGAGGTTTTAAACTCAAAAATATTTTTCTTTTAAAAATAAAAAGCCTTGTTCTTTTTTTATAAATTAAACATCCCAAAAATAATTTATGTGAATTAATTTAAATTCTAAATTACTTTATACCTTTACGGGATGCAGGGAAGTCTTTAAACTTGGAGATGATTGAGTTCGGTTCATCGTGACGGTGCGTGACGATTTGTAATGGGATACACCAAACTAGCCTAAAATAGAAAAGGCCTATACTGTGAACAATATTAGAAAATTGTTCTTACATAAGTTATGCCGAAGGAGTCCTACGAGAATTAGGGGGTATAAATATACATTTATCCCTCATAATTAACATAACATAACAAATGACTAACCCCAGATGCAGGAGAGGAAGATTGGAGTAAGGAAAAACCATCAATGGAGTTTTAACACCCGAATTCCAGGAAATAAATACCTAGTTTTCTTACTTGTTACTTGTAAATTTTTTATGATCAATGTTAAATAATACTAATCACATGATAGGGATGAAATCGTATTATAAATCATTAATAATTAGTTGTATCCATTGACTAATGTTTAGATCTTTCAGATTCATTGGAGTAATATTATACATTAATGAATTAAAAACTTTTATTTATTATTATTTGTAGATTTTGTGATTTTAATGATTAAATTAGGAATTAGATGAACCCTTTTGAAGAACATGTTATTATTTTTGAATATGCAATAACAATGAAAATTTTAACCTTATTCATTAATTTGATTGATATGGGTTACACTGGTTCAAAATTCACCTGGCAAAGAAATTCAAATGGATCCTTGATGCTTCAGAGATTAGACAGAGGCCTTATCAACGTATTCTTCCTTTCCCCTATCATCTCTTAAACATCTCCACAAAGGATGTTTTGACTGCATCCCTCTCCTCATTTCTATTCCCAACCCTCTAGACTCTATCCAAAAACCTTTTAAATTTCTAAACTTGTGGACTTCTTCTGATTCTTTCTACCAGTTGGTAAGCAATAGTTGGACTTCTCCCACTACAGGCAGACCTGTTGATACTTTTGCATTCAAACTTAGAAGATTGAAGAATTCTTTAAGGAACTGGAGCAGGGAAACTTACAAAGACATTTTTCAGATCTACATAGATTTAGAGGGCAAAATAATGGAAGCTAAAATCTTATATGAAGAAAATAAGACTCAAGACCTGAAGGTGGAGCTAAAAAAGAAGCAAGCTGATCTAAATGCAGCTTTAGCTATAGAGGGGCAATTTTGGTTTCAAAAATCCAATAGTCAATGGATCAAAGATGGAGATAAGAATACTAAATACTATCATTCTCGAGTGGCTCAAAAAATGAAGGAAATGTTGGATTCATAACATCAAAAAGGAATATGGCGGCATAGAAGAGTCCCCTGAAGGAATAACTAACACTTTCATTTCTTATTTTCAAAATTTATTTAATGCACGTTCCTATGAGTCTCCTGAAGTGTTATCTCATATTCCTCCATTGGTGACCAATTCTATGAATGAAGAGATGGTCGGAATTCCTGATAAAACAGAGATTTTGGAAGCTATCAAGAATATAAATCCTAACAGTGTTGCATGCCTAGATGGATTGAATAGAAGATTCTTTATCCATTGTTGGGAAATTATCAAGATAGACCTTATTGCTGCCATTCAATCTTTATTTCTTGGTTCTGATATCCCTAAATCTTGGGGAGCAACTCAATTCTGCCTTATCCCAAAAATTCCAAACCCCTCTTCTTGCAAAAACTTCAGGCCAATCAACCTATGCAATGTTTCTTAGAAAATTTTCTCAAAAATTCTTAACTCTAGACTCTCTTCTTTTGTTCCAAATCTTATTTGCCCTTTTCAATCTGGATTTGTCAAAAATAGGAGCATTTTAGACATTATCTTACTCAGCCAGGAAATGATGCAATTGATTGAAAGAAATAACTTTGGTGGAAATATTGTTTTGAAGGTTGATATGCACAAAGCCTATGACACTCTTTCTTGAATGTTCTTGATTCAATCTCTAAGAAAGTTTGGTTTCTCAGAAACTGTGATTGATCTTTTGTGGAGATGTATATCTTCTTCATGGCTTTCAATAATAGTCAATAGAGAAGCTAAAGGATTTTTTAAACCCTCTAGAGGTGTGAGACAGGGGGACCCAAGATCTCCAAGCCTCTTTATCTTAGCCACAGAAGCCTTAAACAGAGGTCTACATAATCTTATGCTAAATGATAAAATTAAATCATTTTCTAATCCAAGGGCTTGTGATTTAATTAGTCATCTTAGCTTTGCAGATGATCTCATCATTTTATCTTCTATATTTAAAAGGAATCTCTCCAAATTTATGACTTTTAAGAAGCTTTTTGAAAATCAATCAGGTTTTGCAATCAATACAAAAAAAATTATTTTATCATGGGAAATAAAGATACTAGGAGCCAAATCAAATCTTTTTCCGAGGTTACAAGTTTCAAAGAAGAAAAAGAGAGAATCCAATACTTGGGTTTTCCTCTTTTCAAGGGGAGAAAGAAAGCAGTTCTTTTTTATGGTCTTGTACAAGGAACAAACTCAAAAATTCATAGCTGGAAATCCAAATTCCTATCCATGGGGGGTAGAATAACTCTTCTAACTTCTGTTCTTCAATCTATACAGATTTATATTATTCTTTCTCTCAGCCCTCCAAAGAAAACCATATTGCAATACCCCGTATTTTTATGACTTTTAATTTTTGGGGATTTATTAAATTCAATTAGAGATATTAATTTAATATTAATCCGAAAAATCATTTAAATACTTACTAGCGTGATGAGAGTTAGCAGCCATTGGAATTGTTTTGTAAATTACTTTATGGGTAAATCAAGAGGTGTAATTGTATTTAGTAAAATTATCACGAAAATCTAATTTGGTAATTTTGGAAATTTATCAGGATGCGCTTGTGTCGTGTCGGGATTAAATTCGAACTATTAAAAGTGAATAAATTATAAGTCACCCGTATGGTCATTTTGAGTGTGTCAATGTGTCCGGAAGGGTCGAGATAGTCAAAATAATGTACCCGGGGGTTTAGTTTGGGTCTCGGGGAGTTTCTAGGCCTAATTAACACCCCGGGAGGGCGTTTTAGACATTTTACATTTTTGGGCATGAAAACCTACGAAATTTCTAAGAGTATATTAGATAATAGGAGTTGTCTTCTAGGGTTAGAACAACCAAAAACCGAAGACGACCATTGGAAGAGAAGAGGAGAATCTTTCCAAGGAGTTCAAGGCCAAGAACTCCACCGTTTACATCGCCGTCACCGCCAAACTTTGGATCGCGCAACGGGGATCGCAACCACACCAATCTTGTCCATTAACCTGAACCAAGAATTCCCAGGAAAGTATCTATCTTTCTCTAATTCAGTTAATGCTTCAATGATGTTAGTCTAGGGATGATTAGGACTAGTTTTTATGAAAGAAAGCATGTATGGGAGACTCTAAATTGCATGTTGTAAAGGTAAAGGACATATTCAGGAAATCAAATACACAAGTAGAGGTTGAACAACAAAATTGCAGTAAATTAGGAGTATGAAATCTGAGAAAAGAATGGGAAGAAACTAAGCAAAGAAAATATTAGGGTTCTTGATATTTTTATGGATTATGCCTTGTTTAATTTGTTATACATGATGAAAATTCGCATGTCTTACGTAGAATACCACTTATTTGAGGATATAACGCTTATAGTATAAATATTTGAGAGTTTGGAAGTCAAATATATTGGGTTGGATGATTTTGGAAGAAGAAACCCGTAACTGGAAATTCTTCAGTTTCGTTATACCTGCTTGATCGATCGATCGACCTAGGAGCATCGATCGATCGACGCATCGATCGATCGACCCCTCCTGGAAAACTCAAATTCCCTTTTTTTTAAATAGGTGGTTACAACTTAAATGAATAGAAATTCTTGGACATTATTGTTAGAATATTTTGGGAGATAAAGAAGACCAGTAGGGCTTTATAAAAATGAAACCCTTAATGTAAGACAAGATTAATATTTAACGGAGGTGTTTTACACTTAAGGAACAATGGGGACGTGTGTTTAAGGGGTGAGACTTGTAAGGAAGTTACGTTGTAAAATAAATGATTACCTACTGAAATTACACTTGGGGAGATAGGAATTCTCGAGTGTTACGTAGTAAGTTAGAATAATCCCATAAATAAGAATAAAAGAGACAAACTGTTATACGGGATAATCTAGTAACGTGAAATAAGAATAAATATCATAAGTATGGGTCGTGGGTGTACCTAAATTAGAAGTGGGAATAGTAGTATACATATATGACTCTGATTGTACATGTACTATATACGTATAAAAATCATGCCCGCGCTACTTGCTATCACTGAGGTTACCGCACTGGGATAGTCTTATATCGATGGGACCTTTATGGGGGATATTGACTTGTACCCTAGAACATATGAATCCTTGGTACAGGCTATCGGATCGATAGTTAGACGGTCCTAAGAGATGTGAGGGTATGTGCTGACCTCTTAGTGACTTGGAACTATGCTTCGCCTCAATTTGTATGTGTTTTGTGTTAATACAATTCGAGAGTGGTTCCGAACTAGTATTTCCCTTAGTACGAGTGATATGGGGACTTGATAGAAGAGTGTGCCAGCACCATAAATTTTATGTGGGGTGCCGATAGTATATATATATTAAGTGAGTGATTAATGTATATATATATATATCAACTTGAAATTTGAATACTATCTACTATGACTAAAGGTAGTCAAGCAATGAATACTTATTTCAACTTCGATATAAGTGTTTGAAAAGTTTGAGGCAATACTGAGAAACTTTATAATTAAATGAGGCTTATGTGAGAACTTTGCTTTTAAATAAAATTAACTTTCTTAACACTAGAAATTATCGGCATGAAATCTTGTGAGTAACTTAAGATAAGCTAAACAATTGGGAGTAGTACTGCGGTAGGTGTGCACACTAGAAGAGAGGTGAGAATTTCTCAAGAGAGTGCCAGACTAATATGATTGTTGCATTAGCCGGTAAGCATTTTAAATACTTGCTAAACTAATTTTAAATTGTTTTACAATCGGGATCTGACCCGTTTCCTATTTTCTTTTCTCTCTTGTATATATATGTATATATTACCGGTGCCCAGCCACAGGGGCATCTTGCACAGGATCCTTTGGAAGGAACGCGCTACAGCTTAGGTTGGAGTTGCAGGCCTCTAGCTTAGACGACCTCATTATTAATTCTGAAGACCTTACACTCTTGAATCACTTGAGTCTATATTGTATAAGAGTTCATCTAGTTTGGAAATTAAGATAAAATTATGGCTATCCTAGAAACCAAAGAACCTCAGAGATTGGATTTCTATTTCATTCATTTATCTTGTAGTGATCAAGACCAAATTACCAACACTCACACACAGTAGAATGCATCATATACATGTCATATTGCATATTTATGTGTGTATATATGTTGAGTATGTTTAAATCCCTAAATTTGATTTTTAAATATTTTTTGGGATTTTATAAACATTTTTTAATAAAGGTTTTTTTTAATTAAAACTAGGTTTTAAAAATTTGTGGGTTCAATCTATAAATATGGATTAATGGGTTTTTTGGCTCAAAGTTGGTTTGGGTAGAAACCAAAAGCGGTAGAGAATTCAGGGTGTGGTTGTAATTACTTTTAGACGGGCGTTTTATATCGCCTTACTGATCAACACCTATTGCTTGCTGATTGGTGCATTTTGTGTTTCTTTAATGAGTATACAATCGCGTATCTTTAAAACCGTTGGATCAAACTTTATCAGCGACCTGCATGCTTTCTTTGGTAATCCCTGTGTATCCCTCCTGAACCAATCAGGTGACTTTTAATCACCGCTTTCTGTGAGCCCTTGGATTTAAGTCAATCCAGCTTGACTCAATCCTGACCCTTATTTTTGAACCTGCTTCTCGATCCTTCTCTTCGTCCTATAAAAGGGACCCTCCTCTCAATGGTCTAAGACTTTTGGACAGTTCTTTCCTGAGAGTAAAAAAGAGGGAGTAGAGAGAAGAGAGAGAGAAGAGAGAAACCAGAAAAAAAGAGAGAGAGTTAGAAACCCTAACCCTAACCCCTGTTCGTCAATCTTTTCAAACCAAACACTCCACAAAAACTCCTACATATCCAAAACACTACCCTGAGTGTTCTTAAGTTTTTGAGAGATATTTGTGTTGCTGTAACCTCTTGTTCGTTAGATCTTGTTCCCAACTTAAACTGTTTACTTAGATCTATTTTCTTCTTCATAGAAATTTCAGATCTATGTTTTGCATGTTACATCACACTTAGATCTACATGTTTTATTTCTCATCTTGAGAAATATATTGTTGATTCTTTTCTGAAAATTGCTTTTAACTTGGAAATCAACAATAAATGTTTTCTGTTTCTAGTTCTCTTAAAACTAAACCTTTGACCTAGTTTGGAATCACACTTGGAGGTTTTCAATCTCGAAAATATTTTCAAAACTCTGAGATTGATTAAGATCTTGACTGTCTTCTAAGCAAGATATCCGTGGATTCTAGGATTGATTTAAAGGTCCAATAGGTTCAAAGTTTTGTGAGAAGAGAGAAAAAGAAAAATCACTGCATATAGCCTTATATGTAATTTGATAGGACTGTTTGTACTTAATAAGTGTGAGTGTGTGCATGCATATGTTATTGAGAACCTCCACAAACACTTTCACACTACAACACGAAAATTGTCGGTAATAAGATCTTGTGAACAAGAGTCGACGTAAAGTGCTGGAACAAATCAGAAGTTAACAAACTAGGAGAACACCATCTACAATCAGAACTGCAGAGAAGTTATAAGGACACCAGAGGGTATATTCCTAAACTTATATAGGTCTGAGTTGTATGCATGTTAGTTATATAGTTTGTAACTCATAAATTTGTTTTAGTGGATTTTTCATTTTACTCCGTAGAGGGAGTCGTGGATGTTTCCTCAATTGGTGAGGTTTTACCACGTAAAAAATCGTGAACTTAATCTTTCTACATCTCCTCATCTCATTATTGGTTGTGCTGAGTTTAAAGTTTGTTTAAACTATTTTATAAACCTGTTAGTCAAATCTTGAATAGATCTCGTACATACTGTTTTGTTAAACACATCTTGTGTTCAAATAGTTTTGATTCTTAAGAAAATATTTTCTTCAAAAAACTGCTCGGAGTTACTTAAATAGTTTATTTTTAATAAACGGCTTTAGTAACATATTTTCAATTGGTATCAGAGCTTGGTAAACTTCTTTTAAAGAGATCCTGTGTTTCTAAAATTGTTTTCTGAAAATCAAATATGGACGAGAAAAATGAAAGATTTGGTAACTTGACCAGACCTCCTATCTTTGATGGAACCAATTTTGCTTACTGGAAAGTAAGAATGATTGCTTTCATTCAAGGAACTCTGGGAGATGATGTCTGGAACATTGTTGAAAATGGTTAAACTTTTCCTACAAAACCAACCACTGAAGGAAGTAATGAGAGGGTTAAGAAAGCATTAAGTGAGTTCACTCAAGAAGAGAAACAAGTTTCTCGAAATAATAACAAAGGAAATAATGCCATATTTATGTCCATAAATGAACATGAGTTCAAAACAATCTCATCTTGTACCACTTCTAAGGAAGCTTGGGACACTTTGGTTACCGCTCATGAAGGTGACACTAGAGTTAAGGCAGCTAAAACTCAAATGCTCATTCAACAGTATAATTCCCTAATTATGTCTGAGACTGAGTCATTTGATGACTTCTATATGAACCTGACTGATATTGTGACAAAATTGCATGCTAATGGGATAACTTATGATAGACAAGAAATTATATCTAAAATTCTGAGATCATTACCAGAGAAATTTTATAACAAAAGATATGTTATTGAGGAAATGTGTGATATTAATCTCACTCCTGAACTACTCAGTAGTAAATTAAGAACTGTGGAAATGGAACTGGAATTTAAGAAACAACTGACCTAGTCCCATAGGAAACAGACTAGTTCCAATCTCAGCTTTTCTTCTAAATTGATTAAGCCTGAGCTTAATACTTCCAATGATGACTCTGATGAGGAATGCGATATAGAGAGTTTGGACAATCAGATTGACTTAATGTCAAAACAGTTTAAGAAAATCATTAAGTTTAGAAATAAAATGGCAAATAAACAAGGCAAGACAAATTATCCAACTCCATCTAATCACAGACCTCATGAGAAAAGCCATGACAAAAATCACAAGGACTCTCACATTAGACCTAACAGAGACCTTAAGAAGACTGTGTAATACCCCGTACTTTTATGGATATTTATTTATGGAATTAATTAAATTAAATGGGTATTAATTGAGAACTAATCTGGATAAAATACTAATAAGATGTGAGTTGGTATTTGATAATAACGTTATATGAATATTGAAAATATTGAATTTGTCGTGAGATAGAAATACGACAATTTGGAAATTTTGTTGGGACACGTGTGACAGTCGCGTCAGGAATATAATTATTTTAATTAAAAAGTGAATTTTATTTTTATCAACCGTATGGTCATTTTGAGTGCGCCAACGTGTCCGAAAGGGTCGAAATAGTCAAAAAACACTAATCGGTGGTTTAATTTGGGTCCCAGAGCATTTTTAGGCCAAACCGACAAGTCAAAAGGGTAGTTTGGTAATTTTGAAAATTTGGTAATTAAAACCCACGAAAATTAGACTTTAATTATAACTTATCATTAAACCTACTAACCCATTTTCAACCCTAATCTAAGTAGTGGGCTACGGGAGAAGTTAAGAAAATATTATAACTTGCCAAAAACCAACCCCCCACCTCCATTGTCATCTTGTGAGAAGAACTTGTAGAGAGATAGAGAGAGGAGAATTCTACAGAGAGAGAGAGAGAGGAATTCAACCATCTCCAACCAACAACAAATCTGAAGAACATAAGGCAAGTGATTTAGTTACAATTGATTCAATGAATGTGTTCTTCCATGTTTAGTGTAATTATCGAATTTTGTCTTGGAAGATTGATATAGACCCATGAATTTGAGGATTAAAACTATAAACCATGTTAGGAATTGCATGTAGACATATTCTGGACGAATTATGAATCCAAAACATAATACTTGATGATCTAAAAACGGATTAAAGAAGAGAATTACTGTTGTTCTTGAAAGAAATAGAAAACTAGGGTTCTTGAGGATGTTTTGATCTAAATAAGGCCTTTGGGTGATGATTAATTAGTTTTAGAACGTTAACAATGTTGTAGGATGATTATTTGATGATATTATAACGTTAGAATGAAGTTTAATGCATTGTAATGAATTTTTGGGACGATTTGAGGACTGCAAAACGAAGCAGTCCGTAACCTATCTGGTGCAATCGATCGATCGACATTCATCAGTCGATCGATCGACCACCATCGATCGATCGAACATACAAGGTTGATCGATCGACCTTCCCAGAATGAGTAAAATCTTCCCGTTTAAAATTTTAAGGATTTTAACCCTAGAAAATTATTGATGGAGACTTTATGAGTATGCTTAGACTTAAGGAAGACCAGTAGGTATGATTGTGAAATCGAACCTTAATTAGAATTTAATTTGTGATAGTTGTCTAAAATCCATTAAAGCTCGACGAGTGAGATAATATTAGGGTTAAAAGAGTAAATTCGAATGATTTGATGAAATGAGGTTTGTGGCAGAAATAATGACCTTAAGAATAATGAAATTAAATGTGGAAATAATAGGAGACTTAGTAACCTCTTTGAGATAGGTTTTTAGTATAAGAAACTAGGATGTGAGATGTGTCGACAGTCTACATTATATATTATCGGAAGACTTAAAATGCATAAAATTGGAATAATGGTATAGGGATGTAGAATATACCTTTGTTAATATTAAGATATCTAAGACGTGTGAATGATTAGTATATGACTTATGTGTATGACATACCTACCATACTTGCTATCACAGAGGTCGTCGTTCGTGTTGGGCCAAAAAATATTTGTGTACCTACGGGGGGATTTAGATTGGTATCTTAAGAACATAATACTAGAATGACTTATTTGTGAGTTAATAAGTCAGCTGACTATGGAGCGTAGGTATGTACGTGACCCATGGATATGTTGAATTATGTTCGCCTCCATTTTTGTGTGTTGTGCTTATTCTAACAATTCCTGAGAGATTCGGAATTTGTAATCCTTATGTACGTGATGTACCGGGATGAGATAGCAGAGTATGTGCACCTTAGCCTAGACTAGGGGTGCCTATAATGTATATTTATGATGTGAATAATATACAACTAATGTTCAATGAAATACTTAGTAAAGTAACGATGTGTATACTTGTGCTATTTTAATAGAGATTAAAATGAGAACTCCACATAATAAAAGGTTGTTATTAGGGAATTAAGGCACATACATGGTATACTTTAATGACATGAATAAACCCTTAAACCTATAAAGTGAAGCCAGGTTTTGTATTAGACTACTTAGTTAGTAGCATAATTAGTACGGGCTATGGATGCGTTAGGAGTGCACATTAGTTGAGAGGTGAGGAGCTCATGTGAGTGCACGTCCTAACATGTATTTTCCATTAATTGTTTTAATGTTATTAAAGCACTTGCTGTTTTTAAAATACTCTCCACTTTCGGGCTCTGACCCGTTTGCTTTCAAATCTATTTTTTTTTGTAAAAACCTTTTAGGTGCCCAGCCACAAGGACACCATGCATAGTATTTCCATTCAGGTGATGAGCTGTAGCTGTTGTGGAAGTTACAGGGCCTTGATAGTAGACGCCTCCTTTTATAGTCTTGACTCTATATTCAGTTTCATAATTTGTAGGGCATGTCGCCCATTTCTATTCAGAGACATTTCATATTTCAGTTATTCAGATTTTGGCATGTAATTATTTGAGGGTACACTGTTCTTTTGATTTCAGTTGTGGGATTGTTGTGAGGAGTATTTCCTCCAGACTTATTATTATTTGTTGGTTATTCTATTGCTTCTTTATGGTGAATGGTTATGTTATTCTTTCATAATTCTTTTATTGCATGTTAATCAGACTTAATTTAAAATTTGACAACTTACTTTTTAAATTCTAGGTGGTTAGTAATCATTAAATGTTTTCGACAGTGATGCTATTAACAGAACCAACTTGGCATTTTGAATTAATTTAATAAAGGAGTAGCTACCCGGTATTTAATTAGTCGGGGTGTCACAGGTGGTATCAGAGCATCAGGTTCTAGTGTCCTTTAGGATCTGTACGACTTATTATGCTTCCAGCATAACTTTCTTTGATATAGAGCCCTATGTTCAGGATTGTTGATTCCTTTAGTAAAATTTCGTTCTCCTACTATGATGTATATGATTGCGAATTGTATTGCGATCGGGTGTATTCGTGTGCCGAATAATATAGTACGTCAGGCGAAGAAAGTTGGGTGAACAGCAGGATGCAAATATATATTGAGGTTAATTGATTTATTTAAAGAAGGATGACCGTAGTTAAAGTCACTAATATTATGGCACGAAAGTCCTGGATGATATAGAAGGCTAAGGCGCGACTTGAGACTTTCGGGTACAGCTATAGTAGGAATGGGGTCAATTTATACACATCCAACAAGGTTGGAATGGGAGAGAAAGAGTTAGGTGTAACATTGAAGAGAACCAACAGTAGCAATACTCAAAAGGCGAAGACGGCATGTGCTAGACAAACGAACGCAATGTATCCAAAGGCTTGGACATATGTCCGGATATGACCGATTGAGAGTGAAAATTTAGAGAAATTTTTTTCCTTGACTCGTAAGAGCGGAGATTCAATGGTGAGAAACAAGCAACCCACTTAAAAGTGGAATGTGATGTCGAAAGGGTGCACACGTATGGTTTGACCATAAGTTCCTTCATCAGATGTTCAGGTTGAAAGGCGAATGTTATTCTGAACTCACATAAGAGGGCCAAACAGGGGTCAACTTGTGAGGAGAAATTTAATGTTGTAGCGAACCTTACACCGGGTGGAGAAGGTGGTATGGAGAAGATGATATTAAAGGGAGAATCTACATACAAGAAGAATTGTTAGCTCTTATGGGGAATTCTTCTTGGATGATAAATACAGATAGTAATAATATCGCATGGTGTAAATTTGGAGGTAAATGTTCCCTTGGGTAGGGAGATACAAAAATCGAAGAATTTTTATAGAATAAGACTGGGAAAATGGTGTTGGAGAAACACCACAAGGAGGAAGACCTAATGGAGAAACCGTTAAAATAAATCGATAGCGGAATTACTACCGAGCGATGGTAATTTCAGTAAGAGAGGTGGAAAAC
Organism: Sambucus nigra; assembly: GCA_949130495.1. NCBI lineage: Eukaryota > Viridiplantae > Streptophyta > Magnoliopsida > Dipsacales > Adoxaceae > Sambucus > Sambucus nigra. The sequence goes on along the minus strand of OX422211.1, from coordinate 467,040,138 downwards.
TAGTAGTGTGTTCCTTCGGTACATCAAGCTAAGGGAGCAATGGAGATAGTCTTCAAAGCTGAGACTACCAACGTCCGAGGAAAGGACCACTTTAACATGGTAAGGGTGATCGGAAATAAGTGGAGTATGTGTAGAGGTACTTTGTGGGAGTGAAAACCCGTACATTATAAATGTTTGCCAATGCAAGTGTAGGGATAAAGGTATTATGCCTGGCAAGGGAGACAGTTATTGAAATATTTGGGGTGGTACGGATAGGTGTTAAGACCAGAAACCATTAGAACAGCCAGGACGATTATCAGGATGGAAGTAGGAGTTATATCCTCAGACGATGTTACATGTTGGTTGTGATATAAACAGGCTACTACAATGGTTATTGTTGTTATTGTCACTTTTTCTTGAGAGTTGAGTTTAGTGAGTATCGGCAATTTTGTTTATGTGAACATTTTTCGCTGATTGTGTGGGGTTCCTTGTATTATTATCCGTATAGGATGAATGGGTATATTGATAGCAGTACACGATTGATTGATTGAAATTACTCATTTTGGTGCTGTATTATACAAGTATGATATTATCCAAATTGTGTTTTTATATAATTGTACCGATAGTGTGCTGGTATTACAAGTTTATCGAAGTTACTACCTTGGGGTAGAATGTTTTGGTTCTGGAGAGGCCCCATTTGTGAGAGGGCCGGGCTCAAAATTGTACTATTGTATATATGTATATATATATAAATATTGCTGTGATTTCAAAAGCATAATGGTTTCGGATACTTAATCCTAGTATGCGCGGAGATTTAAATGATATGATTAGTATGTAATTTATTTACTAGTTAGCAAAACGGTTTAGCTGGTTATTGTAATTAACACTCAGGATGTCGTAATAAGTATAGTGCATTATTTTATCACCATTTAGAGATCTGGGAGTTTATACTCATAGTTGTGTACCTGGGGCCGGGATTTTGAGAGCCCCGAGTATAATTACATAGCGTCTATGGAATGTGATTACCATCAATGTCAAGAAAAAGTGTCTTTTGGAAAGAGTTCCTTGTTTAAGTTAAATTGAGAAAGGAGATGTAACTTTGTTGATTAAGAGACGGGAACATAGGGTTACGTGTTATGGACTGAGGGCTTAATAAATCTCGATGACCGACAATGTTAGGTAGTAGTGTATCGGGGGGTTCCTTATTTGGATTTCGCTTTGCGAGACACCCCACACATGAAACTTAGCGTAAGGTCGGTAGTAAGGAAATGTGTGGCCCTTCGTTCATGATTTGGATACCTCTATCGTTATGGGAGTACGTAGTTATAACGGGAAGTTACAAGGAGTAAATTATGATGTACGGCCATTAGAGCCAGTTGTTAGTAAATTACGATATAAGGTCAGTAGAGCCAGTGGTGTGGTGAAGAAGTACTGAAAATTTTGGTTTTATTTCGGCAGGTTAAAGGATGCATTGAGGTTAAGAAGTATTTAGGATTTCAAATTCCGATGTGATTTAGAATGCCCAAGTGGTATGGCCACGTTGGAAATACTAGAGCAATAAAGAGTTTGGAATACGTATAGCGTATATGATGTGTACCGCCATATGCACGGGTTATAAAGGATGTAGATATTCTGGTTGACTAAGTAGTATCGTCAGAAGAAGGGATATAGTTGGGTGAAATTTTTACTTATAGGATTTAGCGTTGTAAAATAAGGTGTTAATGAGTATACTCGTATGTAATCAGTGTAGCACGTTCGAATGTAGTGAAAAAGCAATGGAAAGCCATTTAATAAGGGGATATCTCTTGAGAAGGCAAATATTTAATTATTATGTGCAATTTGGAGTAGAGTTCCGACTAATCAAATGTTGTGGGTGACTCAAGAGTAAATAGAGTGAGAATGTTAATAAGGTATAAGGAGTCCGGATTTTCACAAAGAGGTGAGAAAGTGTAAGGGTCGAAACTTTGGCATACGCCAAGAGAAGCAGAGGATCGTTAAGTATCACTTAACGGGAAGGAACATTTACAAGAAAGTCAGCATTTAAAGGGGTGTAGTAAGTAGTATAACGGTTGGGTGTTAGATGATTAACCAATTAATTTTGTATCCAACCGATGATTCCAGGGATGGAAGAGTGAAGTTAGTAAATTCCTTGAGGGGTAAAAAATTTCTTCAAATACATGAGTCATGTTGTTCAGAAGGAGACAAATTGTTATATACTTGAATGATTTACACTATTAGATAGTGAACACGCCGGTACGTGGTTCGACGTATTATTATTTAGAACTGGGATGAAATCCCCGAAATCCACAGTTAGGTGGGGTGACAATAAGTAGTGGGAAATAACGATTCAAACTGAGGGTTGTATCACCTATAACCCGAGGTGCAGACACAAGGTGACTAACGACTGATGGATTGTATGAAAGAAATTTTGGATTCATTGCAATATTTCCAATTCCAAATCGGGAATAACTAGTGAGGTATATTGTAGTCATGAGGAGGAGATACTACCTAATGGTAGAGTTTGGGGAAAAGCACCCGTATCTATTTATGGTGGACAAGGTGCTTACAAAGGTTTGTGTGACACCAACATGCTGAAGTGGTTTTCCTTTATGTAAAAGTCACAACGTCGGGATATTTCAAGGAATGGACAAGCGTAGTCAGATGTGTTATTGATTCATCCCAGGATGGGAATTTGTAGTTTTGATAAACGCAGGAGTTAGTAGTGAGGTGCGGACTCACAATACTAATAAAAATAATGCGGCTAATGATATATAGGCTATTTTTATTCGAATGTTATTTAATAAGAGCACAACGTGAGGTGCATTCATCGAAGATTATTCTGATATGGTATCAAGTATGTTAAACAAGATTATTGTGAAACGAGGGTTTTAGTGATTTGAGCTTTTCTTTATAATTGTTTTGAATACTAGAGGATACCTAATTTTCCAGGTGTGCCTTACTTATCCGAATTTCGGGACGAAATTCTGTTATTAGGGGGGAAGTATGTAATACCCCGTACTTTTATGGATATTTATTTATGGGATTAATTGAATTAAATGGGTATTAATTGAGAACTAATCCGGATAAAATACTAATAAGATGTGAGTTGGTATTTGATTATAACGTTATATGAATATTGAAAATATTGAATTTGTCGTGAGATAGAAATACGGAAATTTGGAAATTTTGTTGGGACGCGTGTGACAGTCGCGTCAGGAATATAATTATTTTAATTAAAAAGTGAATTTTATTTTTATCAACCGTATGGTCATTTTGAGTGCGCCAACGTGTCCGGAAGGGTCGAAATAGTCGGAAAACACTAGCCGGGGTTTTAATTTGGGTCCCGGGGCATTTTTAGGCCAAACCGGCAACCTAAAAGGGTAGTTTGGTAATTTCGGAAATTTGGTAATTAAAACCAACGAAAATTAGACTTTAATTATAACTTATCATTAAACCCACTAACCCATTTTCAACCCTAATCTAAGTAGTGGGCTACGGGAGAAGTTAAGAAAATATTATAACTTGCCAAAAACCAACCCCCCACCTCCATTGTCATCTTGTGAGAAGAACTTGTAGAGAGAGAGAGAAAGGAGAATTCTGCAGAGAGAGAGAGAGAGGAATTCAACCATCTCCAACCAACAACAAATCTGAAGAACATAAGGCAAGTGATTTAGTTACAATTGATTCAATGAATGTGTTCTTCCATGTTTAGTGTAATTATCGAATTTTGTCTTGGAAGATTGATATAGACCCATGAATTTGAGGATTAAAACTATAAACCATGTTAGGAATTGCATGTAGACATATTCTGGACGAATTATGAATCCAAAACATAATAATTAATTATCTAAAAACGGATTAAATAAGAAAATTACTGTTGTTCTTGAAAGAAATAGAAAACTAGGGTTCTTGAGGATGTTTTGATCTAAATAAGTCCTTTGGGTGATGATTAATTAGTTTTAGAACGTTAAAAATGTTGTAGGATGATTATTTGATGATATTATAACGTTAGAATGAAGTTTAATGCATTGTAATGAATTTTTGGGACGATTTGAGGACTGCAAAACGAAGCAGTCCGTAACCTATCTGGTGCAATCGATCGATCGACATTCATCAGTCGATCGATCGACCACCATCGATCGATCGAACATACAAGGTTGATCAATAGACCTTCCCAGAATGAGTAAAATCTTCCCGTTTAAAATTTTAAGGATGTTAACCCAAGAAAATTATCGATGGAGACTTTGTGAGTATTCTTAGACTTAAGGAAGACCAGTAGGTATGGTTGTGAAATCGAACCTTAATTAGAATTTAATTTTGGATAGTTGTCTAAAATCCATTAAAGCTCGACGAGTGAGATAATATTAGGGTTAAAAGAGTAAATTCGAATGATTTGATGAAATGAGGTTTGTGGCAGAAATAATGACCTTAAGAATAATGAAATTAAATGTGGAAATAATAGGAGACTTAGTAACCTCTTTGAGATAGGTTTTAAGTATAAGAAACTAGGATGTGAGATGTGTCGACAGTCTACATTATATATTATCGGAAGACTTAAAATGCATAAAATTGGAATAATGGTATAGGGATGTAGAATATACCTTTATTAATATTAAGATATCTAAGACGTGTGAATGCTTAGTATATGACTTATGTGTATGACATACCTACCATACTTGCTATCACGGAGGTAGTCGTTCTCTGTTGGGCCAACTAATCTTTGTGTGCCTACGGGGGGATTTAGATTGGTACCTTAAGAGCATAATACTAGAATGACTTATTTGTGAGTTAATAAGTCAGCTGACTATGGAGCATAGGTATGTACGTGACCCATGAATATGTTGAATTATGTTCGCCTCCATTTTTGTGTGTTGTGCTTATTCTAACAATTCCTGAGAGATTCGGAATTTGTAATCCTTATGTACGTGATGTACCGGGATGAGATAGCAGAGTATGTGCACCGTAGCCTAGACTAGGGGTGCCTATAATGTATATTTATGATGTGAATAATATTCAACTAATGTTCAATGAAATACTTAGTAAAGTAACGATGTGTATACTTGTGCTATTTTAATAGAGATTAAAATGAGAACTCCACATAATAAAAGGTTGTTATTAGGGAATTAAGGCACATACATGGTATGCTTTAATGACATGAATAAACCCTTAAACCTATAAAGTGAAGCCAAGTTTTGTATTAGACTAGTTAGTTAGTAGCATAATTAGTACGGGCTATGGATGCGTTAGGAGTGCATATTAGTTGAGAGGTGAGGAGCTCATGTGAGTGCACGTCCTAACATGTATTTTGCATTCATTGTTTTAATGTTATTAAAGAACTTGTTTTTAAAAATACTCTCCACTTTCAGGATCTGGCCCGTTTGCTTTCAAATCTATTTTTTTTTGTAAAAACCTTTTAGGTGCCCAGCCACAAGGACACCATGCATAGTATTTCCATTCAGGTGACGAGTTGTAGCTGTTGTGGAAGTTACAGGGCCTTGATAGTAGACGCCTCCTTTTCTAGTCTTGACTCTATATTCCGTTTCATCATTTGTATGGCATGTAGCCCATTTCTATTCAGAGACATTTCATATTTCAGTTATTCAGATTTTGGCATGTAATTATTTGAGGGTACACTGTTCTTTTGATTTCAGTTGTGCAATTGTTGTGAGGAATATGTCCTCCAGACTTATTATTATTTGTTGGTTATTCTATTGCTTCTTTATAGTGAATGGTTATGTTATTATTTCATAATTCTTTTATTGCATGTTAATCAGATTTAATTTAAAATTTGACAACTTACTTTTTAAATACTAGGTGGTTAGTAATCATTAAATGTTTTCGACAGTGATGCTATTAACTGAACCAACTTGGCATTTTGAATTAATTTAATGAAGGAGTAGCTACCCGATATTTAATTAGTCGGGGTGTCACAGACTGGATGCTATAGATGTGGTAAACTAGGGCACATTGCACAAGACTGCAGAGTTAACTTGAACACTCAAAACAAACACACTAGAGCCAACATTTGCAAAACATGGGATGATTCAAGTGACTCTGAAAATGAGGAATCTGAGTCATCTGATGTTTTTGATCCTTGGATGTCTTTCTTTTCCAAGATTATATATAATGATGATATGCCTATGCTTGTTAGTGAGGATGAATCGAATAATTCTATGTCTGATTTTTTGAATATTGCTATTTCTGGTTTAGATGCTTTGATTACTAAGAATATTGAAATCTCTTCTCCGGGGTGTGTGAGTCAAAGGGAAAGCGATAATGACGATGTCAATGGGTGTGTGTGAGTTCAAAGAATGAAGCCTTAGGGGTCACTTCACACACTACACTTAGTGACTCGGACAATGAAGACCTCCCAGACATTCACACACTTTATGCTAAAACTCTCAAGAAAAGAGCTAGACTAGAAAAAATTATGAAAGATCTCTCCAAAAAGTTGGAAGACCTAAGCCTGATGGTCAAACTGAATGCTGAAGAATATATTACCCAATGTTTAACTCATGAAAGTGAAATTAAATTGTTTGATGAAAAACTCAGAAATTTGACTAAAATAAATGAAACTCTTGAGAAAAAATACAAAGGGACATTGTTAGAATTGGAACAAACCAAAGAAAAGACAGCAACTGTTTTCAAAAAATTTACTAAATTTGAAAATAATTCTAACTGTTTTGATGAATTTGTTGCTGAATCTAAAACCAATTCTGATGATCGAATTGGAATAGGGTTTTGCCCCAATTTGAATACTCAAACAAAATCTTTTGAACCTATCAAGTTTGTGTCAGGAGGTAAAAGACCTATTGAAACATGCCCAGATTTTCATTCCCTAAAAACTGAGTTTGATTCTAAACATCAAAATTCTAACATTGGGGAATCAAGTTGCTCTAAACATGAAAGTTCACCTAAGGCTAAATACGTCTTCCCCTTCATTAGAAAGAGTGAATCTACATTCAAACATGTACTACCTAGGAATAGAGTTCAACCTCAAAATTCCTCAAAACCTCTGTTTAGAGACTTTCCTAAGGAGTCTCCAATTTTGAGCAATCTTTATTGCTCTTAATGCGATATATATGGTCACTCTTTTGATGGTTGCTATGCTAGGAGACTTGTCAAACCTGTCTGTAATCCTCATATCTATCAGAATTTTAACTATTCTAGGAGGAGCCGCAACAATTATGTACTCCTTGACAACCACACAAAAACTCTAATTATAGGAAGAGAAATACCAAACCTAAAATAACATTTCCTAGAAGGATGCCTAAAAAACTTCCTAAACCAAATGCTCAAGTCTTTCACAAAATTCAAAATCATGCGCAAAACATTTTTCAAAAAAAATTCAATGCTCGAAAATTTTATCAATTGAGAGCTAATAGGCGCAAAATAAAAACTAGGGCAATTTGGGTTAGAAAAGATGATCTATTACCTCAGATGAAGTGTAACATAGTTGTTACTGCTTTAAAAGCTGAACACACATCATCTGGTTGGTATTTAGACTCTGGATGTTCTAAGCACATGACTGGTGATGATACAAAACTCTTAAATAAAACCATCTTTGCTGGTGGTAAAGTCATTTTGGTGATGGAGTATCATCCCAGATCATAGGCAAAGGAACTCTCTAAGAAGATGGACTTCCTATTCTTGAATATGTTCTTCTAGTTAAAGGTCTTAAGGCCAATCTACTTAGTATCTCGTAATTTTGTGACTCAGATCATACTATTACCTTTTCAAAGAACAATTGCAAAATTTTAAATGAAAAACGTGAATGCATAATTACGAGATTCAGGACTATTGACAATTGTTATACTGTCATGAATAAGTCTGAAATCTGTAATGTTGCCAGAATGGATGACAACGAGATATAGCATAACAGAATGGTTCATATAAATTACAAAAATCTTAGTAGACTGACCTCTCGGGAAATAGTTAGAGGAGTTCCTAAAATCAAACCCATACCTAACATTGTCTATGGTTCTTGTCAGGAAGGTAAAATTGTTAAGGCACCCCATAAGAAAGTTAATGATATTCTTACCTCTAATCTCTTGGAGCTCATCCATATGGACCTAATGGGTCCCTCCCAAACTGTTAGTCTCTGTGGACACAGTTATATCCTGGTTATGGTTGATGACTTCACCAGATTTACTTGGGTAGCCTTTTTAAAACAAAAGTCCGACACTTTTCAAACTTTCTTAAAAATTCTTCTTCGGATTGAAAATGAAAAGGACACTCAATTAAATAGAATTCGTAGTGATAGAGGTGGTGAATTCAAAGACACTAGTATTATTGAATACTGTGACTATAATGGTTACAAACATGAATTCAATGCTCCTAAGACTCCTCAACAAAATGGAATTGCCGAGAGAAAGAATCGTACCCTTCAAGAGATGGCACACGTTATGTTACATGCCAAGAATTTACCTAAATACTTTTGGGTGGAATCTATTCGTATTGCATGTCACATCATAAATAGGGTCTATCTTAGAAAGAATTCCAAACAAACTCCTTACGAACTTTGGTACAATAAAAAGCCTAATCTTAAGTACCTTAGAACTTTTGGCAGTACTTGTTATGTATGCAAAGATAGGGAAAACTTATCCAAATTTGAGAGTAGGGGAGATAAAGCTATATTTCTAGGATACTCATCTAACAGTAGAGCCTATCGAGTGTATAACCTTCGCACTAAAACCTTGATGGAATCCATAAATGTAATTGTAAGTGACACTACTGTAGAGAACAAGACTGGTGAATCAACTATTGAGGAAGAGTCTACAAACATTTTTAAAAATGACTCTTCTGAAATAGATAATTCATTACCAATTGAGATTCCTAAAGTACCTAACTGGGTTTTAAAGATCATCCCATAAATAACGTAGTTGGTAACCCTAGTGAGCCAGTGCGTACAAGATCCCAACTTAGAAATTATGCACATTATGCATGTTTTGTTTCCCTCGTGGAACCAAAGAATGTAAATGAGGCATTGAATGACTCTCACTGGATTTCTGCTATGCAGGAAGAACTTCTTCAATTTGTCATTCATGATGTTTGGAACCTTGTTCCTCGTCTTGATCACAAAAAGGTTATTGGCACACGTTGGATTTTCAAAAATAAGACTGATGAAAATGGGATAATAATTAGAAATAAAGCTAGATTAGTTGCTCAAGGATACTCTCAAATTGAAGGAATAGATTTTAACGAGACTTTTGCACCTGTTACTCGTTTAGAATCTGTTCGTCTGCTCTTTGCTATAGCTTTCCACATGCATTTTACACTTTAGCAAATGGATGTCAAATCTGCATTCCTTAATGGAATATTGACTAAAGGGACCTATGTAGAACAACCTAAAGGGTTCATTGACCCTCAATATCCAAATCATGTATTTCGTCTTAAAAAGGCGTTGTATGGCCTTAAACAAGCACCTAGATCTTGGTATGAGCGTCTTTCCAGTTACCTCTTAGATAAGGGTTTCAAAAGAGGTGGAAATGATCAAACTCTTTTTGTCAAATATTTTGACAAACACATCACTATTGCTCAAGTTTATGTTGACGATATTATCTTTGGATCAACTTCTCCCTCAGAAGTAAAATCCTTCTCTGAAATTATGCGCAAGGAATTTCAGATGTCTCTTATGGGGGAGTTGCAATTTTTCTTAGGTCTCCAGGTCAAACAAAATTCAAAAGGATTATTTGTCTCGCAATCTAAGTACGCTTTAGAGATAGTAAAGAAATTTGGCCTAGAGAGTGCTAAAGATGGTAGAATGCCCATGAGTACTATGATAAAATTGTCGAAAGATGAAAATGGAAAATCCGTAGATCCTACTCTATATCGTAGTATGATAGGAACCTTACTATATCTTACTGCCTCACGTCCTGATATTATGTATGCTGTGTGTGTATGTGCTTGTTATCAAAATAAACCTAAGGAGAGCCATTTGAATTCTGTTAAACGTATCATTAAATGTGTGAAAGGCACTCTGAATCTAGGACTTTGGTACACCAATGACACACCAAGCACTATAATTGGGTACACTGATGCTGACTAGGCTGGGTGTACTGATGATAGTAAAAGCACATTAGGAGTATGTTATTATATAGGTAATAACTTGGTAGGATGGAGTAGTAAGAAACAAAACTGCACATCACTCTCGACAGCTGAATCTGAATACATAGCCGCTGGCAGCTGTTGTGCTCAATTACTGTGGCTTAAACAAATGCTAAGTGATTATGGTATTCAAGAAAACCAATTGCATCTCTATTATGATAATCAAAGTGCGATTAATATTTCTAAAAACCCTGTTCAACACTCGCGAACAAAGAACATAAAAATAAGACATCACTTTATACGCGAATTGGTTGAAACTAAGGAATTAGAAATCAATTATCTTCCTACTGATTTGCAACTCGCAGATATGTTTACCAAACCTCTAGTTTATAATAGATTCATTTCTTTGTGCTGAGTCTTTTTGAATTTTGTATATATGCTAAACTGCTTGATCTTAGTGATTCATAGCAGGTTTTTGTATAGTTTTTCTCAACTGATGTAATAGGGTATTCAATTGTTAATAGTTGAGTTATGTACTTCTGTTTTCAAGGATTTGGGTAGATAAAATCTTTATAGGAATAGGTTTTTCTTATCTTTTATCGCCCTACGAGTCCTAGTTGACTCAAAGGAGATTTTGTCTCATATTTACAAAGGGGGAGATTGAAGCCCTTATACTGTTGACTCACTTGAGTCTATATTGTATAAGAGTTCATCTAGTTTGGAAATTAAGACAAAATTATGTCTATCCTAGAAACCAAATAACCTCAGAGATTGGATTGCTATTTCATTCATTTATATTGTAGTGATCAAGACCAAATTACCAACACTCACACACAGTAGTATGCATCATATACATGGCATATTGCATATTTATGTGTGTATATATGTTGAGTATGTTTAAATCCCTAAATTTGATTTTTAAATATTTTTTGGAATTTTATAAACATTTTTTCATAAAGGTTTTTTTTAATTAAAACTAGGTTTTAAAAATTTGTGGGTTTAATCTATAATTATGGTTTAATGGGTTTTTTGGCTCAAAGTTGGTTTGGGTAGAAACCAAAAGCGGCAGAGAATTCAGGGTGTGGTTGTAATTACTTTTAGACGCGCATATTATATCTCCTTACTGATCAACATTTGTTGCTTGATGATTGGCGCATTTTGTGTTTCTTTACTGAGTATACAATCGCGTATCTTTACAACCGTTGGATCAAACCTTATCAACGACCTGTATGCTTTCTTTAGTAATCCCTGTGTATCCCTCCTGAACCAATCAGGTAACTTTTAAGCACCGCTTTCTGTGAGACCTTGGATTTAAGTCAATCCAGTTTGACTCAATCCTGACCCTTGTTTTTGAACCTGCTTCTTGATCCTTCTCTTCGTCCTATAAAAGGGACCCTCCTCTCAATCGTCTAAAACTTTCGGCCAGTTCTTTCCTAAGAGTAAAAAAGAGAGAGTAGAGAGAAGAGAGATAGAAGAGAGAAACCAGAAAGAAAGAAAGAGAGTTAGAAACCCTAACCCTAACCCCTGTTCGCCAATCCTCTTTCAAACCAAACACTCCACAAAAACTCCTACATATCCAAAACACTACCCTGAGTGTTCTTGAGTTTTTAAGAGATATTTGTGTTGCTGTAACCTCTTGTTCGTTAGATATTGTTCCCAACTTAAACGGTTTACTTAGATCTATTTTCTTCTTCATAGAAATTTTAGATCTATGTTTTACATGTTACATCACACTTAGATCTACATGTTTTATTTCTCATCTTGAGAAATATGTTGTTGATTTTTTTCTAAAAATTGCTTTTAAGTTGGAAATCAACAATAAATGTTTTCTGTTTCTAGTTCTCTTAAAACTAAACCTTTGACCTAGTTTGGAATCACACTTGGAGGTTTTCAATCTCGAAAATATTTTCAAAACTCTGAGATTGATTAAGATCTTGACTGTCTTCTCGGATTGATTTAAAGGTCAAACAGGTTCAAAGTTTTGTGAGAAGAGAGAAAAAGAAAAATCACTGCATATAGCCTTATATGTAATTTGATAGGACGGTTTGTACTTAATAAGTGTGAGTTTGTGCATGCATGTGTTAGAGAGAACCTCCACAAACACTTTCACCCTATAACACGAAAAGTGTTGGTAATAAGATCTTGTGAACAAGAGTCGACGTAAAGTGCTGGAACAAATCAGAAGTTAACAAACTGGGAGAACAACATTTACAATCAGAACTGCAGAGAAGTTATAAGGACACCAGAGGGTATATTCCTAAACTTATATAGGTCTGAGTTGTATGCATGTTAGTTATATAGTTTGTAACTCATAAATTTGTTTTAGTGGATTTTTCATTTTACTCCGTAGAGGGAGTCGTGGATGTTTCCTCAATTGGTGAGGTTTTACCACGTAAAAAATCGTGAACTTAATCTTTCTACATCTCCTCATCTCATTATTGGTTGTGTTGAGTTTAAAGTTTGTTTAAACTGTTTTATAAACCTGTTAGTCAAATCTTGAATAGATCTCGTACATACTGTTTTGTTAAACACATCTTGTGTTCAAATAGTTTTGATTTTTAAGAAAAGAGTTTCTTCAAAAAACAGCTCGGAGTTATTTAAATAGTTTATTTTTAATAAACGGCTTTAGTAACATATTTTCGGATTCCACTTCTAGTTTTATTTTATCCAGTTGGGCATGTGTCGCCCTTTTTCCATTATTCAGTTGGTTTTATCAGAGATTGTGATTGTTTATTTCAGTATTTATACTTTGGTATTGTTACTGTCAGGATGTTTTCCTTCGAAGTTTTAAAGTTGGAATTATTTAGTTGATTGCTTATATTACTTAGATTGTTTTTCCAGTCTAGTTGCTGTGGGATTTTTAAACTATGGATTATGAAAGGTTTAAATATTAGTTTTAAATAAATTTTGGAAATTGATGTCTTAAAAATGGTTTTGTCACTTAGCTTAATTATTTAGGGTGTTTAATTGGAAAAGTTATTTTTGTGACAGTGATGCTAAGAATGAACCAATGGTTCACCTTGGTTATAATTTAATAAAGGACTGATCACCCGGTATTTAATTAGGCGGGGTGTCACAGGTGGTATCAGAGCATCAGGTTCTAGTGTCCTTTAGGATCTGTACGGCTTATTTCGCTTTCAGCTAGCGTTATTGCTATAGAACCCTATTTTTGAGATTGTTGTATTCTTGCTTTTACGATTACGTCTTCAGCTATTTGAGATTTGATAATAACTGTAGACTAATAAAATTTATTGACATTTCAGATGCCTTCAAGATGCGCACCCAAGGATAGGCGTGCCCTAGTCGAGCAGCCAGCAGCTCCAGCTCAGGGAACGATGAACGCCACAGAGGTGGTCGCTATCGTTGCTCAGGCGGTGAATGTCGCATTGGCGGTAGTGCAACAGGCTCCACCCCAGGTTCAGGCAGTGGCGCCAGTACCGACACAGCTTCCTTCTGCATGGGAGCGAGGTAGGGATGCCTTCTCAAAGGCGCATCCCCCAGAGTTTGCGGGTAGTTCGGATATCTTTATAGCTAGCCAATGGAAGAAAGATATCCATAGGCATCTACGCATGTACGAGTGCACGGACATGCAAAAATAGGTATTGGCTCCCTTCAAGCTAGTGGGAGCCGCTTTGCATTGGTGGGAATCTACCACCACCTTAGAGGAGAAAAATATTATCACTATTTAGTCATTTTGGGCGCGATTTGACAGTAAATACTTTCCATCCACCGTGTAGACTTAGATGAGGCAAAAGTTACTGAATTTCAAATAGGAGAATTCGACTGTTGCTGAGTACGAAGAGGAGTTCACAAGACTTCTCACTATAGTGCCAGATGAGGCACCCGCTGAGGGGAAGAAGATACTGTAATTTGTGGACGGGTTGGTTTGGAGAATTGGTCAACACCTCATAGGCAATCTGTCACTGAGTACTTACACAGACGTACTCAATGCTTCTTTGTTACACTGCCAGGATCACCGCTTCCATCTGCAGGGAAGCAAATAAGCAGAAGAGTCCAACCAGCAGGGCAGGATAGGGGGTAATGGTACTAGTGGAGCACCGATATCCCAGGGGCAGACTCGTCAGCATGAGCAGAGTTCCCATCAGGGGGATCCTGCCAAGCAGTTCCAACCAAGTGACTCCAGGCAGGGAGTTGGGAAATATAATCAGGGCCAGTCTAATCAGTAGGGCCAGCAGGGCCAATATCGTCAATTGCAGGGCCATCAGGGCCAACATCGTTTTCAGCAGGGCCAGTAGGGCCAATGGTGGGGTGGTAACGGCCAGCAGGGCCGTAATCAGCAGGGACAAAGGGCAGGAAATTTTAGGGGTCGATGCTTCGTGTGTGGTAAAAATGGCCATAGGCGCCATGATTGTTTAGAGGGAGAAAGGGCCCTACAGTATTAGGGTGCCCATAATGAGCCACAGAGGCCACTTTTTCCAGCTGCCCTCCCAGCACCATCTCAGGCACCAGCCCTACCAGCCATTCCAGCAGCTCCAGTGCAGCAGGGGCAGTTACAGTATGGACGTGTCTATAACGTCCACCAAGCAGCAGCTCCACAGGCGCCACCCGTGATTGAGGGTACGTTTCCTATCCATGGTACTATGGGTCGGGTTTTATTTGATACTGGAGCGACACACTATTTCATAGTTACGCATTTTACAAAGGCCTTAGGGTTATTAGACACCGCTGAGAGAACTGTGACATGAGTAGACTCACCACTGGGAAATGGATCGTTAATTTTCTTTATATACCGGGGTGTGGGAGTAGAGATTGGTAGCTTAATCTTCCAGCGGACATATTAGTCTTATATATTCATGAGCACGACGTTATCATTGGCATGGATTGGCTCGCAGCATACAGAGCCATAATAGATTGTTTCGATGGGAGTATTGTCTTTGCCATTCCAGGGTAGGAGATGTTTGTAGTGGCGATGCCTCGCTCAGAGGGAGGCTCTGCCGCTCATTTATATTACATAGAGGAGGATACCTCTAAAGAGATTGTGATTCCCTTAGACTCGATCCCAGTTGTTCGTGAGTATTCTGATGTATTTCAGGAGATACCAGGCCTACCCCCAGTTGAGAGATAGATTTTGTCATAGATTTATTATCGGATACTCGACCGATAACACGCGCTCCATACCGTATGGCTCCGACAGAAATGCGAGAATTACGAGATCAGATAGAGCAGCTGTTAGGTCAGGGCTTCATTCGTAGGAGTACTTCACCGTGGGGCGCTCCAGTTTTGTTTGTAAAGAAAAGAGATGGCTCACTTAGGCTATGTGTGGAGTACCGGGAGCTGAACAAGGTCACGATACGGAACAAATATCTGTTGCCTCAAATTGATGATCTGTTCGACTAATTGAGGGGAGCAACTTCCTTTTCGAAGATAAATTTGAGGTCAAGATTCCATCAGCTATGAATTAGGGAGCAGGATGTTTTGAAGACTGCTTTCTTGACGAGATATGGGTCCTATGAGTTCAGAGTGATGCCATTTGGACTCACAAATGCTCCAGCCGCGTTTATGGACTTGATGAATCGAGTGTTCAGAGAGTTCTTAGATAAGTTTGTCATCGTCTTCATAGACGACATCCTGATATATTCACATACAGAAGAAAATCATGCTGAGCACTTGAGGCAGGTTCTTCAGACTCTAAGAGAGCATCAGCTGTATGTTAAGTATGAGAAGTTCGGATTTTGGTTAAGGGAAGTGCAATTCTTGGGACATGTTGTTTCTGAACTGGGGATAGTGATTGACCCGAGTAAAGTGTCAGTAGTGAGGGAGTGGGGACACCCCACGACACCGATGGAAGTGCATAGTTTCTTGGGGTTAGCCGGGTACTACAGGAGATTCATTCAAGGGTTCTCCATGATAGGGGGTCCATTGACGAACCTGACTCGTAAGGGGGTACCATATGTTTGGGACGATACTTGTCAATTGGCTTTTGATGAGCTGAAAGACAAGTTGACTTCGGCACCAGTCCTTGCTTTACCTAAGCCGGGCGTGGAGTATCTGGTTTACACCGATGCCTCCTTATGGGGACTTGGTGGAGTACTTCAGCAGGAAGAGAAGGCTATAGATTTTGCCTCCCGCAAGCTTAAGCCGCACGAGAGGAATTACCCCACTCATGACCTAGAGTTAGCAGCGGTCGTCTTTGCTTTGAGGATATGGAGACCTTATTTATTGGGGTGAAATTCCGTTTGTTCACAGACCACAAGTCACTGCAGTAGCTGTTCACTTAGCGAGGGCTGAATATGCATCAGCGCAGGTGGTTAGAGTTTATGAAGGACTATCAGTTTGACATACAGTACCATCCGGGGAAGGCCATTGTGGTTGCTGATGCGTTAAGTCGTAGACCGGTAGATGATGTAGAAGACGTCTGGAAAGCAAAGTGGAAAGAGTTGGGTCACCAGGATGCGGTAGTCCGTTCCTTCATATCTGTTATGACGGTGACACCCGAGATTGTTACGAGGGTAATACAGGCATAAACAGCAGACTCTTTTTTCCAGGAGCAAATTATACGACTTTTAGCCGAGGGTGCTGAGTCCTATTCAATTAGTTCCGATGGAGGTTTAAAGTTTAATGGGAAATTAGTGGTCCCAGAAGTTGCAGACTTACGTCATGCAGTAATGACCCAATCTCACGGGTCCAGATTTACGGTGCATCCTGAGGGAGATAAGATGTACCAGGATATGAGACGGCAATACTGGTGGAGTGGGATAAAGAAGAACATTGTTGAGTTCATGTCCAAGTGTCCTACTTTCCATATGTTAAAGGTGGACCACCAGAAACCTCCGGGGTTACTTCAGCTATTGGAAATACCCACGTGGAAGTGGGAGAGTATTTCCATGGATTTTATTACTGGGTTGACTACATCACAGCGGGGCCACGACTCCATCTAGGTGATTGTGGACTATTTGACTAAGGTGGATCATTTTCTTCCAGTACAGATAGACTATACCACGGGACAGTAAGTTCAGTTATTCATTGCTGAGATTGTTAGACTACATGGGGTGCCCCTGGATATTGTGTCAGATAGAGACAAGATTTTTGTATCGCAATTCTGGGAGAGTTTCCAAGAGGCCATGGGTACAGAGTTGAGTTTGAGTTCAGCTTACCACCCACAAATAGATGGACAAACCGAGTGCACCAACCAGATGTTGGAAGATATGCTACGCATGTGTGTCCTTGATTTCGAGGGAGGTTGGGAGCCACATCTTCCACTGGTGGAATTTGCTTATAATAACTCTTATCAGTTCACGATTGGCATGGATCCATTTGAGGCATTGTATGGTAGGCCTTGTCATTCTCCGACTTGTTGGCTAGAGGTGGGGGACAACGAGTTGCTCGGACTAGAGGTGATTCAAGAAACCTCCGCTAGGATTGAGATTATCAGGAGTCGCATTCGGGTAGCCCAGGACAGGCATAAAAGATACGCCGATGCAAAATGGTTCTTTCGAGAATTTAATGTGGGGGACCAAGTATTACTACGTGTATCTCCTATTAAAGGAGTGATGAGGTTTGGGAAGAAAGGGAAGCTGGCCCCGAGGTACGTGGGACCATTTCCCATTATCGAGAGGATTGGGCCGGTAGCATACAGATTGGGATTGCCAGAGCATTTACACCGCATTCACAATGTATTCCACATCTCGTCGTTAAGATGATACCTTCGAGATGACATGGCGCACACCCACATCGTGATTGAGGAGACTGACTTACAGCCGGATAGCTCTTACGAGTAGAGGTCAGTGGCTATTCTAGACCATAGCGAAAGGAGATTGAGGTCGAAAGTAGTCCCACTTGTACGGGTCTAGTGGGAGCATCATAATGTGGAGGAATCCACTTGGGAGCGTGAGGCAGACATGCGTGAGAAGTACCCAGAGTTATTCTTACTAGGTACACCTTATTTTTTTTGAATTTCGGAATGAAATTCCATTATTATGGGGGGAAGTATGTAATACCCCGTGTTTTTATGACTTTTAATTTTGGGGATTTATTAAATTTAATTAGAGATATTAATTTAATATTAATCTGAAAAATCATTTAAATACATACTAGCATGATGACAATTAGTAATTATTGGAATTGTGTTGTAAATTACTTTACGGGTAAAGTAAGAGGTGTAATTTTATTTAGTAAAATTATCACGAGAATCTAATTTGATAATTTTGGAAATTTATCGGGACGCACTTGTGTCGTGTCGGAATTAAATTCGAACAATTAAAAGTGAATTAATTATAAGTCACCCGTATGGTCATTTTAAGTGTGTCAATGTGTCCGGAAGGGTCGAGATAGTCAAAATAATATACCGGGGGTTTAGTTTAGGTCTCGGGGAGTTTCTAGGCCTAATTAACACCCAAGGAGGGCGTTTTAAACATTTTACATTTTTGGGCATGAAAACCCATGAAATTTCTAAGAGTATATCAGATAATAGGAGTTGTCTTCTAGGGTTAGAACAACCAAAAACCTAAGACGACCATTAGAAGGGAAGATGAGAATCTTTCCAAGGAGTTCAAGGGCAAGAACTCCATCGTTTAAATCGCCGTCGCCGTCGCCGCCAAACTTTGGATCGCGCAACGAGGATCGCAACCACACCAATCTTATCCACTAATCTCAACCAAGAATTTCCAGGCAAGTATCTATCTTGCTCTAATTCAGTTAATGCTTCAATGATGTTAGTCTAGGGATAATTAGGACTATTTTTTATAAAAGAAAGCATGTATGGGAGACTCTAAATTGCATGTTGTAGAGGTAAAGGACATATTCTGGAAATCAAATACACATGTAGAGGTTGAACCACAAAATTACAATAAATTAGGAGTATGAAATCTGGGAAAATAATGGGAAGAAACTAAACAAAGAAAATATTAGGGTTCTTGATATTTTTATGGATTGTGCCCCTTTTAATTCGTTATACATGATGAAAATTCGCATGTCTTACGTATAATGCCACTTATTTGAGGATATAACACTTGTAGTATAAATTGTTGAGAGTTTGGAAGTCAAATATATTGGTTTGGATGATTTTGGAAGAAGAAACCTGTAACTGGAAATTCTGCAGTTTCGTTATACCTGCTTGATCGATCGATCGACCTAGGAGCATCGATCGATCGAGCACCTGCCATCGATCGATCGACCCCTCATGGAAAACTCAAATTCCCCTTTTTTTAAATAGGTGGTTCCAACTTAAATGAATAGAAATTCTTGGACATTATTGTTAGAAAATTTTGGGAGATAAAGAAGACTAGTATGACTTTATAAAAATGAAACCCTTAATGTAAGACGAGATTAGTATTTAACGGAGGTGTTTTACACTTAAGGAACAATGGGGACATGTGTTTAAGGGGTGCGACTCGTAAGGAAGTTACGTTGTAAAATAAATGAGTACCAACTGAAATTACACTTGGGGAGATAGGAATTCACGAGTGTTACGTAGTAAGTTGGAATAATTCCATAAATAAGAATAAAAGAGACAAATTGTTATACGGGATAATCTAGTAATGTGAAATGAGAATAAATATCATAAGTATGGGTCATGGGTGTACCTAAATTAGAATTGGGAATAGTAGTATACATATATAAATATGATTGTACATATACTATATACGTGTAAAAATCATGTCCGCACTACTTGCTATCACTGAGGTTACCGCGCTGGGACAGTCTTATCTCGATGGGACCTTTATGGGGGATATTAACTTGTACCCTAGAACATAGGAATCCTTGGTATAGGCTATCGAATCGATACTCAGACGGTCCTAAGAGACGTGAGGGTATGTGCTGACCTCTTAGTGACTTGAAACTATGCTTCGCTTTAATTTGTATGTATTTTGTGTTAATACAGTTCGAGAGTGATTCCGAACTAGTATTTCCCTTAGTACGAGTGATTCGGGGACTTGATAGCAGAGTATGCCAACACCATAAATTTTATGTGGGGTGCCGATAGTATATATATATTAAATGAGTGATTAATGTATATATATATGAACTTGAAATTTGAATACTATCTACTGTGACTAAAGGTAGGCAAGCAATGAATAATTATTTCAGCTTCGATATAAGTGTTTGAAAAGTTTGAGGCAATACTGAGAAACTTTACAATTAAATGAGGCTCACGTGAGAACTTTGCTTTTAAATAAAATTAACTTTCTTAACACTAGAAATTGTCGGCATGAAATCTTGTGAGTAACTTAAGATAAGCTAAACTTTTGGGAGTAGTAGTGCGGTAGGTGTGCACACTAGAAGAGAGGTGAGAATTTCTCAAGAGAGCGTCGCACTAATATTATTGTTGCATTCGCCGGTAAGCATTTTAAATACTTGCTAAACTAATTTTAAACTGTTTTACAATTGGGCTCTCACCCCTTTCCTAATTTCTTTTCTCTCTTGTATATATTACAGGTGCCCAGCCACAAGGGCGTCTTGCATAGGATCCTTTGGAAGGAATGTGCTACAGCTTAGGTGGGAGTTGCAGGCCTCTTGCTTAGACGACCTCATTATTGATTCCACTTCTAGTTTTATTTTATCCAGTTGGGCATGTGTCACCCTCTTTCCCTTATTCAATTGATTTTATCAGAGATTGTGATTGTTTATTTTCCGTATTTATACTTTGGGATTGTTACTGTCAGGATGTTTTCCTTCGAAGTTTTAAAGTTGGAATTATTTAGTTGATTGCTTATATTACTTGGATTGTTTTTCCAGTCTAGTTGTTGCGGGATTTTTAAACTATGGATTATGAAAGATTTAAATATTGGTTTTAAATAAATTTTGGAAATTGATGTCTTAAAAATGGTTTTGTCACTTAGCTTAATTATTTAGGGTGTTTAATTGGAAAAGTTATTTTGCGACAGTGATACTAAGAATGAACCAATCGTTCACCTTGGTTATAATTTAATGAAGGACTGATCATCCGGTATTTAATTGGGCGGGGTGTCACACATATATGTGCTCAACAAAATTCTATGTGACTTTCTGTGGGGATCTAACAAAGCTCATGGTAACAAGTTCCATTGGAGCAGTTGGGAATCTGTTTTCTATCCACAGAAGGAAGGTGGATTGGACATCAGGAATATGAATAGCCTAGTCGAGGCTTCAAATCTAAAGCTGGCCTAGTCTTACAAATCAGGAACTTCTTTGTGGTCTAAATTCATGAACTAAAAATACCAAGTCATGCCTATTTCTATTGGTTCGAAGACTGCTAGAAGAATTTCTCATCCTTGGTCTACATGTGAAGAGCACTCAACAATCATTAATGGGACCTATATATGGAAACCAACTACTTCAGGTAAATTCTCTTTCAAATCAGCTTATGAATTTGTCAGACCTCAAAGACTCGTCTCCATTTCTCAATCTTTTGTTTGGGATTATAATATCCCTCCAAACTTATCTACTTTCTCTTAGAGACTTCTGAATAATGCAATCCCTTTTGACAATAATGTTAAAAAGTTATGAATTCCTCTTACCTCCAAATGTTTATGCTGCCATAAATCAGAGGATCATATGGAACACCTGTTTCTAACTGGTCCTATTGCTAACTACATTTGGACTTTATTTGGAAATATTCTAGGGATTCCCCACCCTTTTTCTATTAACTCAGTCATATCAAATTGGTGGAACCATATGGGATCAACTCACATCTCAAAATGGCTGCATAAGATCATCCCTATTTGTATCCTTTATGAGATTTGGTTGAGTAGGAACAAAGCTCTTTTTGATGGTATTCAAATGGATTCAAGGTTGATAATCTCCAAAATCAAAAGAAGGATAACAAATATTTCCTCAGCCTCTTCATTCAAACATGGATGTTCTTCATCATCTCTAGAAATTCTGCAGTACCTGGATATCAAGCCTCCTCAACCTCAGCAGATGATGATAACTCCTATATGTTAGTTTAGACCAAAAGCTTCAGTTCTTAAATTAAACACAGATGGTGCTTGTGATAAGGATGGTAACATGGTCATAGGAGTGGCTCTAAGAGACTCAAAAGGAAAATTCATATGGGGTGTATCTTCTTTTGTTAGTACTGGATTAAGTCTATTGGCAGAAGTGTTAGCTTTGAAGGAAGGCATTTATCAGGTGGTTTCTTTCTATGGAGATCCTATTGAAGTGGAATCGAATTATGAGATCCTTATAAAGTGCATCAATAAGTCCCTTTCTCTCTCTTGGGAAACAAGAGCTGATATAGAGGAAATCCAAATTCTATTTTCAACTCAAAATTTTTCTTTCAAGCATATTTTTAGAGAAGCAAACTTCATAACAGATCTATTGGCTAAGCATGCTCTTCTCTTTAAAAACAAATCAGAGTTATTTTCCAATGAAAATCTCCCTATCAATGTAAAAGGATCTATTAAGCTAGATGCTAATAGCATTCCTTACATTAGAGTTTTAAAAGCAAAGCCGAGGTCTTGTTCTGCTTCTTGTAATGACACCTAAAGAGGGCTATTCTCTCTAAATTTAAATAAATTCTCTTATTCCTTGATGAAGAAAAAAAATGTTGTTAGAAACATGTTTAGGATCCCCTCTAAATTATATTACGATAGTTTTGGAACTAATTATAGGTTAGGAAAGCCTTTATATGTAATATCATATGAAGCAAATTAAGAAAAAGAAGTTATGGACAAAATTTTATATTATGATGTTGTTTTGGGTTCATTGGATAGTGATGATATATCATTTATTCAGATAAGGTCAACCCTATTAAGAATTAGAGATCGTTTGAAAGAGAGCCCTCTGCTTTAAATAGATTTTTTATTAGGATATCAGAGCTATGATCATATGTGATTATGTGGAGGATACATATATGGAAATGGGGATTAGTTCGGAGGACTTTTAGACTAATTTATACAGTTAGGGTGAGATATTCTATTCTTATATATGAATTAGATATTGTATGATTTGTATGATATGTGTGTTGGCTCATGAGGAATCTATCAATGGATATTTAATGATACTTTTTCGTTAGACCGTGTACTATGACCTTGGCTAATGACTTAGGACGAGTATAGGTATATATCCTAATCCTATGTGTTATTGTCCAATCTTCTTGCAAGAGGGATATATCAGAGGCTTGATCCATTAGTTAGTGTGATGCCCCGATCCTGGCCTGTGGGCCACTCGCAGTTCGACCCGAAACTAGATTTATCCTTTCGTAACAAAGAAGGGATGTGAGACAATGCCTAGTGGGGCTCTAGAAAAATGCAATATAGAAACGAATGACTGAAAGAAATACTGATGATATGACATAATGATGCTACTACATACATGCAATAGATGATATGACATAGTGACGCAACTACATACATGAAATATATATATATATATAACCAGGCTCACCTAGATCATGCTCTATACATCACCCATGCATCACGCCTAATTCTAGGCCCTAAAAAAATTTTTTTTCAAATTTTATATTTTCCATTGAAATTAACCTTCCCATCAACCGATATGTAAAAAATTATGTCAAAATACATTTTGTAGCTATTTTTAAAAAATTCACAAAAAACTGCTAAAAAAAACCCTTATTTGTAAGGGTCTGCGCCAACAGTTTTTTGTGGAGTTTTTAAAAATAGTTACAAAACGCATTTTGACCTAATTTTTTGCATATGCGTTTATGGGAAGGTTAATTTCAAGGGAAAAATATAAAATTTGAAAAAAAAAAGTTTCTAAGGCCTAGAATTAGGTGTGATGTATAGCGCATGATGTAGGTGAGCCTGCCTCTTTCTCTTTTCTCTCTCTCTCTCTCTCTCTCTCTCTCTCTCTCTCTATATATATATATATATATATATATATATATATATATATATATATATATATATTATACCTCTTACATTATTCCGATTAAATTACATTAATCCATTCAATGAATTTTCCTTATTACATTAATAAAATACTTACTTATTCCATTAACCCAACTTGGTTCATTTAAGAAAAATACTTTTTTTGTCACTTCTTTAATAAACACTGCCTTATTTTACAAAACGATACTTCACTTAATTACTTTCCAACACACAAGACTACTGTTAAGGTGAACATTTATATATCTCGATCTTATTACCCTTGAACTACATCTTTAAGAACACATTACCGTGTTAAGTTGGGTTATGCCATTTGTTCACCAGCCTTTCTCCTTCCTCTTACTTTCAACTTATCTTTCTATGAACTTTATTTAATATACATTAATTCCTTTTAGGTTCATTTAAAACCTTTTTTGGTTTCACCTATATTTATTTTCATTCATTAATTATTTCTCGAATGATTAACAATTCCAAATACTTTAGTTTTTATCAAAAATTTGACTTCATCACACTTGTATTAACGACCTTTCTCCAACTGCCACTAATATTGCAATATACTTTTAACTTGGAGTTTACCGTACCATGTGTCTTATACTTTTAACTTAGAGTTTACATTTGCTAAACCCACATGAATTTCACCATTTTGGACCCATTTTTTTTACTTACCAAAATACCAATTAACAAATTATTAGTGAAAAACTTCATAGTTTCAACATTAAACCCAAGTTAACAAGTTTACTACTTTTAACCATTAGTAAGGTTATATGCTCAAATCTCCAACACTAGTTTTGTCCACTTTTACACATTCATACCAACTATTACTTTAAAGTATTTTGTCATGTTTCCTTAATTATTCTTCACATAAAATAACATTGTTTTAGGTTGTATTAATTCTGAAATTTACAACTTTATGATTTCATGTTAAAAATCCATTTCAAAACCCTTATTAAATGACATTAACACTAGTTTAACTAAAGTTTCATTTTACTTTCTTGCAATATATTTTTACTTGAATAAAACGTATTTTTCATGTTCAAATACCATAAGTTTGAAAATCACTATTTATTCTTCTAAAATGCCATTTCCAATATTTTTTCTTTATAAAAATGTTACTTAATTATTCTGAAAATTAAATACCTTTAAAAAAAAGTTCCTTATTTCACATAAACATATATACTTTTCATTCAAATTACTTCCTACGAAGCCCATAACATTTCTTCTTGAAAATCTTTATTTAAAGTTATAAAAACATATTCTTTATATATTCTGAAATTTAACTCGTTTCAAAAACCTTTCTTTAAACTATTTTAACTCATCCTAACACATAATCTTACATGTACATGCACTAAACATATAATATTCATGCTATAAAACTTTGAATGTAATACTATTATAGGATTAATTTTCCCACCTCATAAGAGCTCCACAAATGTGTGGAAATAGTTTTTTGTAGAAGGGTAAACCCCAACATCCTAAGGTAGACTCAAAGGGTTTTACCAAGCTTCCTCAAGCTTGACTTATTTTTTTTTCGAGAGTTGGCTTTTCTCTTCACTTTCAACCTCCATGAATGCTTCAATGCATTCTGAAAAAATCAGTTCAAAATTCTCTTACTCAACCTCATCTTTAAGACCGTTAACTATTAATATAACATATTCTAACCATTAATAATAGAGGA
The DNA here is from genome assembly GCA_949130495.1 of Sambucus nigra. NCBI lineage: Eukaryota > Viridiplantae > Streptophyta > Magnoliopsida > Dipsacales > Adoxaceae > Sambucus > Sambucus nigra. Next base: position 467,014,650 of record OX422211.1, on the reverse strand, counting down.
GAGTGGCTTGAGGAGAGTGGGTTTTAGTATAATGTACTTGATGATGGTAGGAAAATATAAAAGAATATATATCTAACATGGAGGTTTTTGTGGGAGGCAGAGGGCTGAAATTATGCTAAAAGAATGAATGGAATGAGCTCATAACTCTCTTTCTCCTTTCTTAAAGCCAATATCACCCATCCCCTTAACCCGTGAGTTTACTTTCCCTCAACCTAACATGATTAGGAGATGGATGGTCTTCTGATAAAGATCCATATTTTTTGTCACAAGTGTTTGTCTATGCCTAAAGTCCCACTCAAAATGATAACTAAAAAGAAGAAAAAACGTCATCTAACAATTATTTTCAGATCAATTCAAAATACTAATTAAAAAAGAATTTTTTTTAAATTAAATTTATCGTAACCCAAGTTTACACCCATATAAACTATAGGAAATGCGGTTGTCTTAAAATTGTGACTTTTTATTTATTTGAAACGTAGGGATGTTACCATCTTCCCTCCTTAGAAAATTTTTTGTCCCTGAAATTCAGTATTTCTTTTAATCACGAGAAAACCTAATCATCATCTTACTTTAAAGTGCACACTTTGGCTACTCGAATTTTAATCATTAAAATGGACACTCGATCATCATACGAGGAAAACCCAAATGGAAAAAAAATCTTGGATGGGCAGTCCTAGACAAAATCCACTACGAGTACGATTTTTACAAGATGACAAACAAGACTTAGAGACTTGACTCCTTAAGACCCATTGATTCCGTATTCAATACCTCCGTTCATATCACGTATAGATACGACACATTGCACAACACTCATGTGTTTTGGTATCCACCGAAAGCCAAATACCATCTCTAAATGAAACTTGTGTAAAAGTCCACCGTACTCAAACCGTGTTGAATGTAATGAGAGGTTTTGGTTGAAGTTTTTGGAAAAATGATCCTAAAGATCACATGAAAAGTTGGAGACCTTTTTTTGCGAGAAATTATGTTTTTCTTTAAAGTGCAAGGGCCAAAAACTCAGAAATTACCAAGCTCCAAAGTGGTTTCAAAGTTAGAAGTAGTGGGTGACATGATTAAATAATTGTGTCTCTAACGCGTGTGATTATGGCTCAAGTGCAGGCCGATGGTTGAAGTAATAATCCAATAAATCAGGTGTTAAACTTAGGGAATAGGACGCATAACATGACGATGAATGGGAAGGACGACCAATCTTTTGGTTGACTCCGAAAAAGAGAAAAGATGATTGTTTGTGAAACTTCTTATCAACTAATGCAATTTGATTAAACTATCAATTTAACTACGCATGCGATAATAACTAAGAGAGTTTTAAATCAACGTGGAAAAATAGAGTTAGGGTACACTCGCCCGACCTGTCGGTGATTACATAGAACATAAAAGCTGCAAAAACATAATTCCCCATTCGAAGAAACATCAAATATTCTCTAAGCATTTAACATATGCAGATTTTACTCCTCAAAATATCAAATCAAAAATTGTATTTGATAAGAATGACAAATTACCACAACTCGTATTGCATCCTTAAACATTCCGGTTGCCTAGGGCAAACGGAATTGAAAGACCTGTAATATTTATTTGTATAACAAATCAAGCCCTTGAATTGGTAATTAAATTTTATTCCCTTTTAAATCTATTTGTAACACCTAGGTTGGATTCATGTACCCCAACCCGCTAAAAACTTAGTTGGACAGAGATACGTGGGAAATAAGCAAAATGATAATGTTGCATGTATTGAAAATCATGATGAAACTATTGTTAAACATGCATGGAAGTCTTAAAAACATGCAAATATGGAGAATATGCAAGAACAAGATAAAGAAGATAAACTTGATATTAAAATCTTGAGAATTGATGCATAATTATGTAGCTTTAATGCATGAATTAAAATTGGGGTTCTTGCCTCTTATCCTCTCTAATTCTAAGGTAAAAACTAATTCCAAACTGGTCTAATGTCAAATGACCACAATACATGTTATTTTTGCAAGAGTCCTAGCCTACAAAAACTTCTAAGAAAAATAAGGAATAAAAGAAGTTCCGCGCATCAAGTGGGTCTAATCGGTTCAGGTGCATAGGTGAATCGGTTCAAACTTAAACTAGTTTGGGGTTCGGTTTAGGGAAACTTCCTGCATTGCTTGGTTCTTCTTCTTATTTTCTTTGGATTTCCTTCTCAATTTTGATCGCATATAACTTCTTCATCATTGCTCAGAATGGGACGTCGTTTCTTCCAGTGTTCTCATGATTTTGTACACTTCAACTTTTTATTAGGCCCCGCTTCCTGAATAAGGCAACAAAATTACCAAAATGCCCTTCAACTCCCCATTTCCTTGTTTCTTTCATTGTTTCGAACTCTCTCACGCACTAACTTGCATGAAATACCTGCAAAGTACATGAGAGATACACAAAACACGAAATACTTTCCAAAGAAGGTTATTAGCATAAATATGAGCTAAATCCAAGTTAATTACAATGCACGGAGTCATAAAAAGATTGAAATTAAGGGAATAAATATGAAATTTTTATGCCTTATCAAATCCCCCTAACTTAGAACGTTCAGGTCCTGAGCAACGTAAAAGAATAAGAGTATTAGTTAAGAACCCTTCAAAAACTTTATTGGTATAGAATAGTATTTAGCATATGCAACAAGCCGTTAAATCCCTAGGTTATCCTAGTAGGACAAGTGGTGTCTTATGAGGGTTTGCAGTGAATATACCCACAAAATTTATTTTTTGACTCAAAGAAAAATCAAAATACTTAAAAACTGTATAATTTAAATTCCCCCAAAATAGTCACCGTAAATTTAAATTCAATAGTCTCAATTCGTTCTGTGTGTGTGTGTGAAAGTCGAGAATCGTACCGCTATTTTTCACTAATTGATGATTACGTTACTTTTCTAAAAATTCATTTTAATTTAGATGCTCACAGGACACTCTCACAAAAAAAATATCTTGGAGTGTGACTAATTCTCTCGGTCTGCGTGATTTATTAGAGTAAATATCGTGGAACACAAATTCATGCACAAAATTTTGAAAGACAAAATTTTTATGGTTGAAGGATCTCATCATCGAAATATGATCATTAGAAAATGGGAAACATTACCTCTTATTCACACCAATTAATCTCTCTTATTATCTTTCCGTGTCTTAGGCTCTCCACGCGGTAATTAATTTCGTTATTCGAACTCGGTTAGGACTTTTTCGGGTTTAAGGTGCATTGGATAAAAAGTGGGAATGGCTTGGCAATTAGGAATTGAATTTTTTCCTTACGATGTCCGTTAGTGCTTTTTCGGGATTTCGCTCATTTTCTTTTCTTTTTCTATTTTTTCTTGTAATTTTCACATTTTATATGTTTTTTTATATTTTTGGTTGATCATTTTTCTTTTATTTTTTCTTTGCCCCTTTTTATTGCACCATTTGGACTTAATTGGTGATTTTTTTTTCACAACTCCAGGCTAATTGAGTTTTTTGATTAATCAAACAAATTAGGAATTCTTTTTTTCGGCTCAATTGGGTTTGCAAAATGGGATAATTTTTCATTACTTTTTATGTCTCATATTTTTGGGTAAATAAACGAGGGCCTAATTTCATTATCCGAATTACTCATTATTTTACCATAGGCAACTCAAGATTATATTTAGTTTAGAGATATTTTAGAGCGTTTTTTAAGATAACATGTCACTTGTTTCTCGTAACAGATCTAAACAAAAGAATAGAGATCCTCAATGACTTTTTTAAATGTTGAAACGAATGTTGAGTTAACCATTAACTCATATTGATTTAAAATCTCGTAAAAATGATAGGCACGGAATCTCACCGGGTTAATTAATCTCCACACTTATTTGTAAAGTCGTCAATTTTTGTTGAATTTCCATCTTTGGTCAATTTCGGTTGTGTGCATTTGAATTTGTACAATTTGAGACTTTAATCAATTTTTTAGTGATATTTTTGAAAATTTTAAATTCCAATTTTTATTTATTTTGAAGAAACATATTTTTGCCTTTTTTTTAATTTTTTAATTGTTTTGATTTTTGTTGAAATTTTCTATTAAAAAAAAGGGGGGGTGGCATTTTAGAGATTTGTGAAGTTTTCGAAATACGCACTTGTCACCCCCCCAACTTTGACTTTTGCAACGTCCTCAATCAAAAGGACAAAAATCTAAAAAAAAAAATAAGAAGTGCAATAAAGAAAATAACCAAATATTCAACGTCACTATTGAAATGCGTGTACGCACTCCCGTGCGTGAATACTCAATGTAATGTTCAAACCTTTCCTAACTCGTGAAATCTATGAACTTCTAAACGATCGAAAAACTAACTCTACTCACTAGTATACAACACCTATTCACCCCATACGCGTCGCGGTTGCGATGACCTCTCCTTTTAAGCTCACTCAACCCTGTAAATAGGGTTCGACAACCAAATTGTGTCGGTTTTCTCAACACAGGCCTCGAGATATGGCTTTAGGCATTGTCCATTCACCTTAAACGTGTCTCCCCCCTTAGGATCTTCTAATTCGACGACTCCGTGGGGAAATACCTCTCTCACAACGAACGGGCCGGTCCACTGCGAACATAACTTGTCGGGAAACAAGTGTAAACGTGAGTTGTATAAAAGCACTTTTTGACCCGAATGAAACTCCTATCGATGGATCATTTGCTCATGTGTGAATATCATTCTTTCTTTGGATATTTTGGCACTTTCATACGCATCGTTGCATATTTCTTCCAACTCATTCAATTGAATCTTTTGTGCTTCACCAACTTGATCCATGTTGTTATTAGACCTCTTGATTGCCCAATACGCCCTGTGCTCTAGCTCCACGAAGAGCTGAAAAGGCTTGCCATGTATAAAGAGAAAAAGGTACTTCCCAAGGGGTTCTTATACATGGTTCAATAAGCCCATAGCGCGTCATTCAAACGGAGAGACCAATCCTTACGATTAGGATCGACCGTCTTTTTTAGAATTTTCTTAATCCCATGATTTATAAATTCGCCTTGCTCATTCATTTGGGGGTGATAAGTCATCCTAACCTTTTGGACAACCCCATACTTTCTCATGAGTTTTTTAAACGGTCTATTGCAAAAGTGGTTTCTGTCATCGCTAATGATTTCCTTTGGAGCTCCAAAGCGAGAGTGTATGTGTTCTTGTCAAAAATTTATCACCACCTTGTTGTCATTTGTCTTTGTAGCTATGTCCTCAACCCATTTTGACAAATAGTCTACAGCGACAAGGATGTATAAGGAACCAAAGGAGGGAGTAAAGGGACCCATAAAGTAAAGGCCCCAACAACCGAATATCTCGATGATAATAATAGGGGTCAGTGGCATTATACCTCATCGTGTGACGGTTCCCATCCTTTGATATCTATCGCAAGATTTGCAATAAGAGCTAACATCCCGAAACATTATGGGCCAATAGAGACTGCTTTGAATAATCTTGGTGGCCGTCTTATTTGTCGAAAAGTGTCCTCCACAATGTTCCTTATGACAAAAGAAAATGACGCTAGGTTTCTCTTCATCCAGTAAACATCTTCATATGATTTGGTCTGCACAGTATTTAAACAAATAGGGATTTTCATAGAAGAACATGTGCGACCAAGTTAAGAACTTATTTCTCTCTTGCGGTGTCCAATCAGAGGGAACGGCCCCCATGACAAGGTAAATCATTATATCCGCAAACCAAGGGAGAGAAGAAGTGGCAAAATAATTTCTTATCTAAAAAATATTCGTCTATAGGTATGGGATCACTAGGTACGTCAGACGAAAGCCGGGACTAATGGTCGGCTATAACGTTTTCTACTCCTTTCTTGTATTTTATGGAGAGATTGAACTCTTGTAGGAGTAGGATCCACCTTATGAGTTAGCATCCTTTTTGGAAAGGAGATACTTAATATCCTCGTGGTCAGTGTAGCAAGTAATCAGCGAACCAACGAGGTAAGAGCGGAATTTGTCTAGGGCGAAAACAAAAGTTAACAATTCTTTCTCCATAGTAGATTAATTGAGTTGTGGTCCAATTAATGTCCGGCTAGCATAGTAGATGACGTGATCATTTTTATCTTCTCTTTGGCTAAAATAGCCCCTATAGCATAATCACTCGCATCACACATGAGCTCGAATGGAAAGGACCAATCCGGAGCTTGCATAATGGTTGCGGGCACGAGAATGCTTTTTAATCCATTAACGGATTAGTGTTAACATCCATTTTGACAATATTATTGTATTTTTGGCATTCCTAGGATAGATACACTAAATTACATATAAAACCCTAACAATCTCACCCTTTTTCCTAATGTTTTTATCACCGTCCAATTTCTTGCCAATTATCTCACACGCATTTACCCAGATTTTTGGATGCTTAATCATATTATCTGCTGCAACCTCCGCTCAATTATGCACCACTTCACTTACAACTCCAATCATATACAATTTTTGTATTCCATTACAATAACTTATTCCCTGTACATTCCATATTTCATTTGAAGTCATATAAACTCCATTCGCAATGGTGGTAGTTGTCGGTTATACATCTATATTCCATATTTCACCACATTTTTCTATCACTGCTAAGGTGACCTTTCTTCCCGGTTATAATACACCATATTTTTAATGAATAGATACAAATATAAATTGATCATAAAATAAATTTTGGAAATGGATTAATTAAATTAAAAGGTAAAATTTTAATTTAGTGTTGACGCAAAAATTCTCCATCTATGAGGACCAATCAGAAAAGGACACATGTCATCCTACGTGGCAATATTTATACTTATTCGGCACCCGTGGAGAGTTGGTCGGCACCCAAGGAGAGTTAGTCGGCACCTGAGGAGAGTTAGTCGGCATACCAACCAACACATAGCATACCAAGCAACTCAAGGAAGACCAACCACCATAGAAGTCCAACAGTTATATTCATTGTATATAGATATAAATGTTTGAATTTATAAAGACATTTTATCTCTTTAACTTCCATCACTATAAATACATGTATTTGTTATACCCCGTATTTTTGTGATATTTATTTATGGGATTAATTGAATTATATGTGTATTAATTGAGAATTAATCCGTATAAAATACTAACGATATGTGAGTTGGTATTTGAATATAATGTGTATATACGACATTATATGAATATTGAAATTATTAAATTTGTCATGAGATTGATATACGACAATTTGGGAAATTTTGTTGAGACGCGTGTGACAGTCGCGTCAGGAAAGTAATTATTTAATTAAAAAGTAAATTTTTATTTCTATTAACCGTATGGTCATTTTGAGTACGCCAACGCATACGTAAGGGTCGAAATAGTCAGAAAACAGTAGCCGGGGGTTTAGTTTGGGTCCCGGAGCATTTTTAGGCCATACCGGCAACTTAAAAGGGTATTTTGGTAATTTTGGAATTTTGGGAATTAAAACCCACGAACATTAGAGTTTAATTATGATTATTAAATAAACCCACCAACCCATTATCAGCACTAAACTAAGTAGTGGGCTACGGGAGAAGTTTAGAATAGAAGTTAAGGGTCCAAAAATAAACCCACACCTCCATTGTCATCATCTTGAGAGAAGAACTTGTAGAGAGAGAATTCTGCAGAGAGAGAGAGAACAATTCAACCTTCAAGATTCAACATCAAATTCAGAGAAAGATTAGAGGCAAGTGGTTTAATTATGTTATTTGCAAAGAATGTTTCTTCCATGAGTAGGAAATTTATATAATTGTTTTGTTCTTGGAGAATGATAAAGACCCATTGAATTGGAATTAGAAAATTATATTTTGATGAGGAGATTGCATGTAGAATTGTGTTAGGGTGATTATTATGATATAAATACATCTTTTATATCACCAAAAACAGATTTTAATTATGTTTATGGATGACTTTAATTTTCTAGGGTTCATGTTCATGGGATTTGGGGAAAATTGGGGAGATTTGATGATTAAATGTGATTTAGAATGATTTGATCCCATATTTATGTTAATATATGACCTAAGTATGTTTAGGAATGATTAGGAACCTTAAAACACTGTTGGGTTAATGTTGGGATGAGTTTTGAGAAGAGAAAGTTGGAGGAAAAACGAATTTTGGATTTCTGGGCTCGAAATTGTCACCTCGTTAGAAGACCTGCCCAGGTCGTTCGAACGAGCTTCTAACGAGTTGACTGTTTGACTTCTAACGAGTGGGATGTTCGTTCTTTGCCTTTTGTTCGAACGAGATCTCGTTAGAATGCCACTTCGTTCGAACGAACTCTCGTTCGAACGAGATTTCTAACGAGTTGACAGTTTGGCCTTTTTGGCCTGATTTGACTTCTAGTGTTCTGTGACCTTGTTTAATTGTAGAGATGACTATTCCTTAATGACTAATCGATATAGTTGGGACATTTGGGATGTATTGAGGAGTAAAACATAGAACTGTAGTTTGAACCAAATGATATTTATGGGTTAGAACGTGAGTAACAAATTACGACGTGAGGATAATGGATGATGTGTATATATAAACCGGGGACACGTGTACTGGTATAAAAATGAGAAGTATACCACTAATAAAATATGCTAAGTACTAAGATGTGTGCATGCTTAGTATACGTATATGATTTTATGTGTATGACATACCTACCATACTTGCTATCACGGGAGGTTTACGTTCGCTTAGGGCCATCTTCTCCTTGTGTGCCCGGATTTAGATTGGTGCCTAGAGAACATAATGCTAGAATGGATTATTTATGAGTTAATAAGTCAGCTGACTATGGAGCGTAGGTATGTACGTGACCCATGGATATGTTGAATTATGTTCGCCTCCATTTTCGTGTGTTGTGCTTATTCTAACAATTCCTGAGAGATTCGGAATTTGTGATCCTTATGTACGTGATGTACCGGGATGGATAGCAGAGTATGAGTTCACCATAGCTTAGCCTCGGGGTGCTTCTATTGTATATTTATGATGTGAATAATATACGGTTAAATGAAAAGAATTATTATGTTTGAACGTGAGAATCATTATAGCAACGCATTGAGAATATAAAATGAGAGGTAAACTTTGGTAAATTGTACTACTAATACTTTGATATTTGAGAATTTAAGTAAAGCTCTCTATTAAATTGATAACGTTGGGACTTATAGTACGAATCGAGTAGAAAAGACAGTATTTTCTTTGGTCTAGTTAGATATGAGAAACACTTGTATGGGTACGGTACGTTAGGAGTGCACAAATAGCCGAGAGGTGAGTATTTCATGTGAGAGCACGTCCTAACATGTACTTTGCATTCATTGTTTTAATGTTATTAAAACACTTGCTATTTTTAAAATACTCTCCACTTTCGGGCTCTGACCCGTTTTCTTCCAAATCTATTTTTTTGTAAAAACCTTTTTAGGTCCCTAGCCACAAGGACACCATGCATAATATTTCCAGTCAGGTGACGAGATGTAGCTGTTGTGGAAGTTACAGGGCCTTGCTAGTAGACGCTTCATTTGCCTTGACTCTATATTCAGATTTCATTAGTGGTAGGGCATGTCGCCCATTTCTTTTAGAGACATTTCATTTATTTCAGTTATTCAGACTTTTGGCATGTAATTAATTCAGGATGCAGACTTGTTTTATTTCTTTCCATATTGGGATTGTTGTGAGGAGTATTTCCTCTAGACTCATTTTTACTTGTTGATTTACTATAGTTGGACTTTATTGTGAATGGTTATGTTATCCTTTACATTTCACTTATTGCATGTTAATCAGAGTTAACTTAAAATTTGTCAACTCACTTTTTAAATACTAGGTGGTTAGTAATCATTAAAATATTTTCGACAGTGATGCTATTAACTGAACCAACTTGGCATTTTGTATTAATTTAATAAAGGAGTAGCTACCCAGTATTTAATTAGTTGGGGTGTCACAGTATTCCTTTAGCAAAAGGAGGACCACGGTCAACTAAGATACCATACACAAGATACACACCTCTTTCTCTCTCTACACCATATTGTGCTTTTGTAAACCCTTGGGAATAAAATAACAGTGGACGTAGGCTTTATTCATAGTCGAACCACTTTAAAAACCTTTTGTCTCTTATATGTTTGATGTGAATGTTTATCTTCAACTTCATTCTCATCCTCATCATTTATCTGCTGTTGACGCCACTAAAATGGCAGACGCCATTTTCTGTCTTCAACAGATTGGCGCCGTCTGTGGGAACGTGTTACAAGCATTGTTCTCTATCAAAAGCTAAGTTTTTATTTTCTCTACGTATAATCAATTATACATACATCTTTTGATTCAATCATGATTTTTATGTTTATATACATAAATTAATTGTCCAATTTTCATCTGCAAAATGTTGCATATCATGATTTTTTAATCATAACAGTTAGATTAATTCTTATTTAGAAATCTGAAAAATAGTGGATTTCATAAATCGTAACTTTTTACTTGATTCTCAAGTTTTAATTTTATATCATGGAATAAATATTTTAAATGATTACATATACCAATATATACGACGGTGATAAGATTTGATAATTTTCATTTTTCTGATTTTGAAATAATTTTTGAAAGATCTTTGATGACTATTCAAATTCCCATTATAATTCCCATTATAATTTTAATCATAGAATGGGAAAAGGTTAAAGACAATAAAAAGTTTTCTCATGGAAATCATGACCTAGATCTATTTTTTCTCTCTCTTCAAGTTTGAGTCTCTTTGTATTCATTTTTATGAACTATATACTTAATTTGGTTCGTCTTCCATCTATGTCAATAAAGTCTCATTGATTGATTTTTTATATAAATTTGGTAATAACTTCGATCATTCAGCATCTTTTATCTCTCCAAATAGGGAATAAGAAGGGATCAATATAAAAAACAATTTTCTCTCACCTGAAAAACCATTACGCACCTCTTGTAAAAAGGGATCAATTAAACAATCATGACCATATCAAGACTCTGGGCACAAATTTGAGATGTTGGCTCCTCGTTCATCCCATCACAAGGTTTCTTTGTCAGAATCACACGATCTAGTGGATTAGAGAATGGATCATTTCATTAGCAATCTTCATGCTTGGATTTTACATCGAATGTTATTTTTCTGATCTATTGGTTCGAGATATGTTGGGACATAGCAATCTCATGAAAAATTTATCACCGCGGCTCATATGGCTGTTCGAAATCATCCACTTACAACCCCTATTTTTGGTCAGCCATACACATTGTTGGTCGGAATCATCTCGGGCCATCTTTTATTAAAGGGAAGCTTAACCAGACAATTTTTGTTTGTCAGAGATAATATGTGAAGATCCATCAGAAATGTTGAAATAATTTTATTTAATTATGAGGTATCTTATTGTTGGTCGAAGATTCATATTGTATCTCGGTGGAACCAATTGCAGGTCGATTATCACCTACTTCTTGATCGGAGACATCTCAGTCTTGTTCGGAGGGTTCAATTTACTGGTTGGCAACTATCCAACCATCCACTTCTTGGTCGGCGACATCTGATGTTGTTCGGTGACCATCCAACAACTGGTCTGCAATATCAATGCACCATTTTTGTTGATCGGCGAAATCGCTCTGCTGGTCGGGGACCATTTGCTTCTTGGTCGGCACTATATATTCTACAACCTGACACATCCCCAAATGTTAGTTGGCAACACCCATGCAGTTGGTCGGCAATAATAGAATCTTGAGGTATTAAAAAATGTGGAGCAACCCAGATATTTCTTTAAACACGATTTCAGATTGTGGGTAAACAGGGGGCTTAAGTTTTTTTAAAAAAAACTTCTGATCACCCCAAAAAATATTTTTAAATCCAAGTGATAAATAATTTTCAAACATCAACTTATACCTGATTAGTTGTTGGATATTAAATAACTTTACAAAAAACTCTACGTCTTATTTATGGCGCTATCTAATAAAAATTTGTCCATCTCACACACATTTGGCACAAAACATATTATTTCATATTTTGAAATTTTTATTGCCTTATGCTGATACACATCACATATTGTTTGGCTGAATAATTATTCTCATGACAATAATGATTTAATCTAGTCTCGACAGGTGCTCGGGCAGCTTATTAAAATTTCATAGGGACGAGATTCAATCCCGATGAAAGCTCGTCCATAATCTTAAACCTCTGGAAACTATTATTGCTCGACATCAGGCAATTTTGCCACGACATATCAGCCAACATATATTATTTAATTTTTTGAAATTAATATTTTTATTTCTCAAGCATATACATATCATATATTGATTGGATGAGTAAATTATTCTCATGACTAATCAATTCAGCCTACACATATGGTGGAGCAAGTTATTAATTTTTACAGGTACAAGATTCAACGCCGACGAATGCTCGGAAACATTCTGGAAACTATTATCATCGCTCAGCATTATGAAATTTCACCTCAGCAAGGAACTATAAATTTTATTATTGCTTTGATTTATGCTCAAGCACCAATTATTCTATATATCCGTTCGGATTCATATTCTATATTCATCTCAGCATGGAGCTCGGTGAAATACTTATTATCATATTCAGCTCCGAGGAAAAGCTACAACTGTTATTATATTTTACCCCCAACGGATTGTTGGTCGGGGTAATTCTTATTTATATTCAGGCCTAGCAAAGTTCTCGGCCATATTCTTATATTGTGGAAAATATTATTCTTATTGGGCATTATGCAATTTTGCCTCAACAGATCAGCAAGACAGTTTATTATTATTCTAAACCATTCTTTATGTCTATGCATATTTTATATTTATCTCAGCATGTAGCTCAAAAAATTTCTCCTCTCTATATATATTCAGCTTCAAGGAAGTCTTTAACATGTATTATCTTATTCCCAACAATCTGTTGGTCAGCTCCGAGGAGGTCTCCAGCATTTATATTATCTTATTCCCAACAATCTATTGAGGAGGTCTCCAGCATTTATTATATCTTATTCCCGACAATTTGTTGGTCAGCTCTGAGGAAGTCTATAGCATTTATTATCTATTACCACCAACTCTGGTTGGTCGGTACCACCAACTCCGGTTGGCGAGCATTTATTACCACTAACTCCGGCTGGTCGATACCGCTAACTCTGGTTGGTTGGGCATTTATTACCACCAACTCCGGTTGGTCAGTACCGCCAGCTCTGGTTGGTTGGTACCACCAACTTCGGTTGGTCAGGCATTTATTACCACCAACTCCGATTGGTCTGTACCGCCAACTTCGATTGGTCGGGCAATTTATTACCACCAACTACAATTTGTCGGTACCGCCAACTCTGGTTGGTCGGGCATTTATTACCACCAACTACGGTTGGTCGGTACCGCTAACTCCGGTTGGTCGGGCATCTATGACCACCAACTATGTTTGGTCGATCATCTATCACCACTAATTCTTGTTGGTCGGTCAATCAGCAAATTACAACTCCGGTTGGTCGAATAGCAGACAGCAGGTGGAGCAAATCTTATTGTCTATGCAAAATAAGAAAATTTGTCAAATAACATACTTCAAGGCCGAGAAAGCATTCAAAATTCATATTCCACACTTGGGGGCTTCTATTACAAATTCAGTTGTTCATTCGGTGGAACATTCTCATAACATCATGCAGTCGAGCATCAAATTCAACTCCACAAACTTACATAATCGGGTCCCCGACTAATTATCATTCAAAAGTTGTTTTTCTTGCTCAGGAATTAGTTTTGATATTGAAGTTCATGAGGCATATTGAAGTTCAGGAGGCGTATTCAGAAGCTAAGGAGGCATATTTAGGAGTTAGTTGTGCTGTTGAAAGTTCACGAGGCATATTCAGGAGTTATTATGCACATGCTATTGAAGTTCAGGAGTCAAATTCAGCATCTACAGCACTGAGATCTTTACTACTACTGTACCTACCAATAATGAAGAAGAAGTTAAATAAAAATGTTTCGAAACCCACCACTAGCTTGGTACTAATCAGATTGAAGAGTTGGTTTCAAAAGCTAGAATGTTACTCGACAAAGTATTCAGAGGAGAATAAATCAGAAAAATCAAGCACGTGAAGTTAGCACTCAGTTGCTCGGCACAGAAGGCAGTTGGTCGGCTAGCAAACCAATCAACATACTTGAAGATTATGACAAGCTACAAGTTGCATACTATGGAATGGGTGCATCCAAATTCCTAGGGGTGATACATAGCACACGTTCACTTGATGAACAGAGTTCCTCAAAAGAAATATTAGCAACCATCGATGAGCCTGCATCATATGTCATCCAGGAGATAATACACTTTATGTTAAACAAATCAAGAAGAAAGATCAAGAATTTCATGAGCATCGAGTAACACTGTAGAATAAAATACTCCATCCTTTAAGTGAACCATCAAGCATGGAGCATTGGGGGCTTCTGTTGACGCAAAAATTCTCCATCTATTAGGACCAATCAGAAAAGGACACATGTTATCCTACATGGCAATATTTATTCTTATTCTGCACCCGAGGAGAGTTGGTCGGCACCCGAGGAGAGTTAGTCGGCACCTAAGGAGAGTTAGTAGGCATACCAAGCAACTCAAGGAAGGCCAACCACCATAGAAGGACCATAATTATATTCATTGTATATAGATATAAATGTCTGAATTTATAAATACATTCTATCTCTTTAACTCCCATCACTATAAATACATGTATTCCCTTAGCCAAAGGAGGACCACGGACAACTAAGATACCATACACAAGATACACAACTCTTTCTCTCTATACACTATATTGTGCTATTGTAAACCCCTGTGAATAAAATAACAGTGGACGTAGGCTTTATTCATAGCCGAACCACTTTAAAAACCCTTTGTCTCTTATATGTTTGATGTGAATGTTTATCTTCATCTTCAATCTCATCCTCATCACGCCATTTTAGTGGCCTCAACATTTAGCATATTAAGTAATCATGGTATGTGATGTAATGTAAATTGTACATTCCATTTACATTGTAATTTAGTTATTGTTATTTAAAAGGAGCATATGAATAGAATAACTTTGAAAATTAGATTGTCATTATACTAATGGACTAATGTTAATTGGTCTCATTAGATAATTGAGTTAAATGAGTTGGGCTGAAATATTAATCCAACCATAATATTAACATTATTTTTTTCTTACTACCTGTAGGCAAGATTAGAGCAGACTATGAAATGAATAGATGGACACTTGATGAATTAATTGTCATATGGAATTACTAATTAATTATTTTTAGATGAATTAAAATAAAATAAAATAAATAAAGTATAGGATGATAGCTAGGATGGGCTGCAACCACAGGTTATTAGGTCGAGATCGTGGCTAAACATCTCACGATAGCAAGTATATTAGGCCGCAAGTGGCTAGCGGTTAGGCCATGGGTCTAACCGGTTGGAATTCTTTATAAATATATTCTCCCACGAAATTCACCATTTTACAACCACTTTTAACAACCATCACACCTTCTCCTCTTTGAACAAGCCCTAAGAATTTTTTCCCCATTTTCCCTAGAGACAAAGACTTTTACCAACTCTTAAACAACAAAAAAATTTCATCCAATTGAAGATTAAAATCCAAAATTTTGGAAGAAATTTAGAAAAAAATATTAAATGGGCTCGTCTAAGTGTAATGAAAATTTGTATATTCTAATAATTAGATGCGATCAACCTAAGTATTAAAATATGTGGGTTGTCACAGTAGGTATTAGAGCATGGTCTAGCCAAGTCCATTCTAGTCATCTGCATAGTATTCTTTGATACATTTGTTTTCTTTGCAGCCTTATATTATGATTCTCGACACTAATAGTCAATATTCCCAATTTTCAGATGGAAGAAAAAAGGAGGACACGAATAAGTGCACATGTTGCACAGACCGTTACCACAACACTAACACCCCGCCACTGGTTATACAAGAAGTTTTAGCACCCGATGCCCAGGGGTAGTACATTTTTGGGACCCAGAAGCTTTCTGAGTTGATTAGCCCAAATTTTAGGTAGGTTTGGAAACAAGTAAATAGGATATACCTCCCAACACCCCAACCAGTAGCACTTGTCACTACGACATGGGAAACGTTTTGGGGAGCCTTCCTTGAGGAAAAATAACTCAAGTTTTCATGCTCTAACTGTCCTATAGTGGGACAAAAGTAGCGCTAAGATATCGAACTACACTTGAGGTTATTTACTGCATAGATTTCATGAGTTGTTCATTATGCTGGACAAATGGTTCCTAAACTGTGCGATAAGTATTGAAATATGTCTAGTTCAAGGTGGTTGGATTCAAGCTCCTGTCGAGAAATCTCGTAACATAGGGGAACTAGGTGTCTTGCAGGATTAGGTTTTAATTTGTGGTTGAGGGATGCCACTTTAAAATTTAATGAATTAATTCTTACATTTTTATTAGAAATTATTTTTCAAATTCATGATTCTTAGATTTCAACTTTCTCTCACTTGTTTAGTCCTAACGTTCAACTGAAATAAGTTTGACGGACTAAAAATATTATTGAACATTATTCTAACTTAAGGGGATAATAAACTTATTTAACCCAATATTCACATCTACATTTTAAAATTGTAATGTAATTAATTCCTCGTGTTAATATTTAGCTTTACTCCCCCCTTCAGAAGGAATTGATCATAGAATACCGATAATTTAAAATTTTATGGAAATTCTTTTTAAATTAAGTGTTAAACGTGTTCGGTCATCCCATCGAGGATGTTCTATATGAACATTTTAATTTTAAATAATTGACTGATGGGAATTTGAATATACCTATAATTGGTTGATGATGCTCAAGTAATAATTATGTTCTTAAAATGATCTTCATCATTGATTAAACAAGGGACTCTTTGGATTAGACATGGGGGGAAATTTTGGTACCATTTCGTAATTCGAGAGTGAGGATCATTAATAGACAAAGGTTGGTGTTAGTTATTTGAAAATATCTTTACATCTTTCCTAAAAAGAAAGTAGGCGGATAAGGCTAAGTCTCAGGTATAACGGTTTGGGTTAAGAAAGGTTAATATTTCTCGGTAGCAGTGAAATAACTGAAAGATGGGTATTTTCACTACAAGTCCTTATAACTTTTATAGCAATGTCTCAAGTTTTTCCCTGCTTTGTAAGGAAAAGGACGTGATAAAAATTTATCTCTTAAAAGTAAATGCATGATTTATGGTCTGATCTATAGTAATCTGGTATGTTTACTCGAGAACCAAAAATCAGGACTGCAATTCGTTGGAAAGGTTCCAAGTAACTGAGCAATTACTTAAAAGAGAAATGTTCCTAGTTATGGGAAATTAGAATAAGGAAAAAAATGGTAGGAAATCTTTTATATATTATGCGAGGACATAAAAGTAATGTAGGTAAATTATTAATGTAGCTGGATTTTAGAAAAGTCGATTTCATTTTTCAAAATTGGTTTTCTACAAACATTAAATTGATTTCGTAAAATTATTTTATCAAAATTGGGGTATCTTTTATATGTCTCATACATTGGAAATTAATTTATATATCATAAGGTTTTTCTCACAAATACTAGTAAAGAATGTTATGAATAACTTAATGGACAATCATTAAAGAAAATCTTCCTTTTGAAACCAAACAAAATTTTGGAACTTATGCGTATCTTCTTTTATTCTGAAAGGAATTTGAAGACCGGTTTAAAATGGTCAATTGAGTTCAATGGAAATAGAGGCCCTTTTAGTCTTTAATCATGTTTAGAAGGTAAAATAACCAAGGGGGCCCTCACTTGCCAAAACTAAATAAACAAAGATGTGAAATGGTTCGTTTTGATTAGGTTGGTTCAGGTGACTATCCGGACAAGAGGTGGTTATGAGTGTTTCAATAATTTGATTAATGACTACTCGTGGTATAGATATGTTTACCTTATGAACCACACGTTTGAATCCTTTGATTAGTTCAAAGTGTGAAAGGCTAAGGTGGATCATGGGTAAGGTAAACTAATCTAAATTCTATAATTTGATCGGAGAGGTGTTTACCTCTTGGGAGAGTTAAGGAATCATTTATTAGAGGTTGGGATTTTATCCCAGTTGTGCACACCAGGTATTTCACTTCAAAATGGTCTGGAGGATAGGAAGGAATAAGGCTCTGTTGGATATGATAAGGTCTGTGGTTAATTATTTTGGACTCCAACATTCTTATTGAGAATTTTCATTAAAAGATTGTGATTTACATTCTGATTTAGTCTCTTCTTAATCAGACTCTTCAACTCCCCTTTCGAACATTATACTTGGCGCAAACTCATTATAAGTTATTTTCAGATCTGAGGGTGCCACGCACTTGTCCTGTGGAATGATCTAAGGAATTTAGAATTAAGGAAATAGGTAAGTCACTTTGTTGGTTATCCCAAGGGTAACAAAGGTAGTTTATATCATTTTCATAAGAACAAGAAGGTTGTTGGTTAAATAAATTCTCGGCTCTTGTAAAAGGATTGCGTTATAAACCACATGACAGAGTGTTAGTTAGGCTTACATGATTCAATAGAACATCATATTACCAATGTTTTTAGACCACCCGTACGGGATAAAATGCAACCCAATATCGATAATATATTGCGTAGTGGGAGTGGGAGTGGGAGCACTACCTATTATTATGATAAACGTGTCACTTTTTACTGGATAGTAAGTGGTTCCATGTCATTGTTGGAGCATAAGGATATATCCTGAATGGTTAGTGTTTTGGTTAATCGTTTTGATATGACCCCAGGCAAAGACGAATCGAGTCTTGAGAACTAAAATGAAGCATTACATGATATGGACTTTAGCTTTGACTTATGACTATAGATACTAATAAGGATTCGATATATTCGAATCAATCTTTGGGACTTGAAGACTTGCTAATGGGATAAAACCCATTGGGTGCAAGTGGTCCTTCAAGAAGTTAAAAGATAGATGGATGAGAAGGTGTAAACCTTCATGGAAAGGCGTAAAAAAAGGATTAACTCAAAAAGATAAAAATTGTCTATGAGGAAACCATCTTATGGTAGCCATGTTAAAGTATGTCGGTATTCTTCTTACATCAATACTGTGTTCTTTAATGATTATCTCTACGTGTAGATAACAAGAAGTCAGGAAAGTAAAGTGTTGTAAGATTGTGATATCCATTTATGGATTTAAGCTAACTTCAAGGTCTTGAATCATTCAGTTTGATCAGCTAATCTAGTTTTGATTTTGATAAAGCCTAAAAAATAATTTTTAGTATAAGAAGGAAGACGAAAACATGGTGGTATCTCAAACTACAAATTTGTGGATATAATTTTCCTAGTAGGGAACGATGAGGAAATATTGTCTTACATAAGATCGTGGTTGTTTAGGCATTTTGAAATATAGAACTTAGTACAAGTTAGGAACATCTTTATGATCAATGTTTCACTAGAACGGATACAAAGGATGCTAGGCTATACCAAGTTAATTATATCAATGTTGCATAAACATGATTCGCATCGGGATTCCATGAAAATATTTTTTTCAAGTTTGGAGTCATTATGTTTAGAAAGCAATGTCTTATGACACTTTATTAGATGGATAGAATGAGGAATATAACTGATGCTTCAGTGGTGGCAGCCTCATGAATGATATATATTGTGTGCAATGACCAAAATCTATTATGCCTTCGATATGGTCAACAAATTTCAGTCTACTAGTCTTGTACTTTTAAAGCACATAGACTAGGTTTACTGGCCGATAAGGATTCCAAGTTTTCTACCTCATAATATGTGTTTACCCCTTAGATTGCTAACTGCACCTAGGAGGTCGACGTCAATGCCATTTTGATAGGAAAAAATAGGCTATATGGCTTAATTACTTACCAAGTAACTTGGGTGAGGTTCCTTCAAGAGCAATTAGATATTACACTTTTCAGTGTATATAGATGTACAATTATAAGTTTGAGAGAACCCGTAGGTTTCATCTAGTCTGAGAAATCGAACAAGAAGGTGATAAGTTTATGACCAAGGTTGTATTGGATAACACCCAATTAATCCTCTATCCACACACATCAAACTACCGTGTAGATGGATTGGGAGTTAGATACATGGCTTTAAGACTAGGTGGGATATTCTTGCAGTGTATATTCTTAAAACCATGCATAACATTTACCTTTAAGTAAAAGTGTGTCAGTTAATTTTGAAATAAGAATCATGGTTATGAGAATCTTTATATTTATGAATTTAAATATATTATTCCGTATTAATGTCGGCCAATTGTACTTAGTAGGAATTTAGGTGAGTTGGTTTGAGATTGATCACTGGAGATTGGAATTCTAGTTCTAGTACTATTGAACAGTTCACAACCTAGATAGAGAGTTAACATCCTATTGGAACGGTTGTGATTCAATCATAGTAGTTTATCTCAAATAACGGCAACCTGTATGATGGTTTGAGAACTTGTGTGCTAGTTCAATAGAGGATTGTGATCAGTACATCCCAGGAATGTTGAACCAATCCACCTGTGAGATTTGAATCTAAGGGATGCCTTGATTAAACTCGAATAATCTCACACCATTTGCAAAGGGTGTATATATTCTTAATAACAAGAATTATAAGGATTGGAATGCCTGCACAAATGTCACATTTATTGCTATGGGTGCGGTTTGGTATTATATCGAGTCAAATGATCCCTGGACATTGGGTGGCACTTGTATGAGTTAATCTGAGATCATAATTGGGAGGTATTCGCGTCCAGGGGATACCTTGGATTGTGATACCCCTTGATAGAATTGTGTGTTATGTTTCATAAGTAAAGCCCGACCGGTGAATTAGTTTATAATCTTGGTGGAGTGGCAAATAAGTTAAGTCTGAGAATTAAGGAGTTGATTAGATGTTGGATAAAATCGATTAGCGATAAATTAATTTGACCAAGTAAGTATCGAACATTTACATGGGGAATCATATTATGTAATATAATTAACTTTGCAAAAAAGACCTACTTATTCCATGTGATTTAAGTTAATTAAATTGGAGTGCAGTCATGATTATTTTATGTAGTCTGCAAAAGTATTCACATACATATTTGTGCTCATAAATAGCTGTCTTATTCTGCTTGGGTTCTTAAATTACCTCTCTCAAAAGATTAATCAACATTCAAAACCATAAAGCCTGTTTTATCATCCTCATAACCCATGGATCACATTTTGGATGGAAGGTAAATTAGAGATTCCCTACACTCATGCCATGTATTTTTATAAATATTTCAAACATCTAGGTACAAGTTTTTTTTGTGTAAAAAACTTGTGGTTTTGCTATTTTGATCTTTCTTATGTAAAAATCATTGAAAAATATAAAGACTAGAAAAATTGATCGAATGCTAACATCCCTACAGAAGTAAAGGTCTCCCTTCACCGAGGCAATTGTGGAAGTGTTTTTGGCAAAACTCTAGACAAAGGCACATGCGAATTTTTCACAGAAGCATCACTACAGCGAAAGCATTAGCTGTAGTGATCCTTCTGCTTCGCTGGTCGTTGAGTTCTTAGAAGGCTCTGTCATAAATCTTTGGGAATTCTTGCAACTTGCATTATCACTGAAGATTTTCCTTGTTGTAGCTACCACTCCAGTAACACGTATAGATCCGCAATTATTCTTTAACGATATTTGAGTATTTTCTAGATTTATGTACAAAAAGTCATTTTTTTGGTTTCTGATTGGACATGGGAGCCCCCAATAACTCTCTCGCACATTCTATATATTAGAGATGTGATTTTACCAAGAAAACATTTTAAAAAATCACCTTTTCTATGAACTTTAGGGTCTTTCTGCCAACAATATTACTATGATCTTTGATGTTCTTTTCTCAGGTTCGTATCATATGTGAATTACAAAGTTTGAAGATAAAGGCTCGTGCAATATTTTTAATGTGTGTCAAATCATAAGAGATGTTGAGAACTTCAATCAATGTAGAGACTTTGACTTAATATGAATTGGTGGAAAACGTGTGAGGTGTGAGTTAACGCAAAAGGAGTGTTAGTAGATAGTCCCTCCGTAAGTCTTTAACAATTTTTCCATGAGATTATTGCATTGGCTAGAGTTTTTTCCCATTAGTGGGTTTTTGTCCTCGTAAATCTGGTGTTGTATTAGTATTTACCTCTTTCGGATTTTTTATCAGCCACATGCTTAAACAAGATTAAAATTTTATTTAGTTGATAAAACTTTGGTGAATATTTGAACGTAGATTTTTATGTTAGCTAAAATAATTTTTGGTGGGTCTCTATTTTGGTACATGATACGCACTCTCAACTGGTATTTGAGATTGGTCCTCTTTGTTAAGGTTGGAAAGCCAAGAGGTAGATCATGCATTTTAATGTTAATATGGAGAATAATGACATGTTTAGAGATATGGATATTTTTTAGGACATCGTTCAAACTACATATACTTTTGGCTCTATTGATGGTGTTTCATCAAATGATAAATAGTTGTGTCAATATTCGTCTATTGATGATAAATGTTCTTATAGGATTGATACTGTCTTTTTTTCTATTATTCTAGTTATGATTCCATAAATGAAAAATATAGTGAGCTTCAACGTTTTTATTATAAACCCTCTTTTGAAAAAACTTGTTGAAAACTTCCATTAAACTCAAAAATGTGAAAACGAAAAGGCCTATTTAAAAGTGGAAGGGTCCCTTATGAGAAATGTTAAAGCTCAATGATCATCTCTTAGTGCAAGTATCCTCTTGGTGGATAATGACAATAAATATTTCCAAGAAAGGTTAAAAATTTTATAATGTGAGTTAGAAGAATGTAAAAGTTCTAATGACTTTTTCAATTGTTATGGACATGCGAAAGATTTATTATGTAGGCTAGAGAAAAACTACAAGATGACTAAGAAACCTCACTTGGATGAAGTTTCTACCTTAAGACGTGATATTTATTCCGTTTTTGAATAATCTAAAACTATTTCATCAAAAATTAAGAAAATTTCAAAATCTAAATGTATTGACATTAGTTCAAGAGATTTAGGGAAGAATATAAAGACTAAAGCGGTCTGGACTAAGAAAGAAAAATGACTTGTTATTCACACTACCTTTGTTGCCCAAAATAATTCAAAATGGTATTTTTATGGTGGATGCTCTAGGCATATGACCAAAAATAAAGCATTGTTTTCTAAACTTCTTAAGAAAGAATCTGGTTCGATCACTTTTGGAGATAAGAATAAAATTAAGATCGTAGGAAAGGGTACGATACAGATTGATGATTTTCTTAGAGTAGATAATGTCTTTTGGTTGATGACTGGAAGGCTAACTTGCTTATAGTAAGTCAAATGTGCGATAATCATCACAACATTTTTTTTACAATTAAGGAATTTAAATTCCTTGAGTCTGAAGTTAAATAAATTTTGAAGGTCACTAGAACCGCGAAGAATTACTACATCATCAATGTCTCTCCCAGTGTTATTTGTGTGGAGGTTTTATTACTAAAACCATGTATGACTATCACCATTCAGTATAGGTTTGTCAGTTCATTTTAAATTAGGAATCATCATTACGAGAATTCCTTATATTTGGTTTGAACATATTGTATACATGTCTATGAATAGAGCTCGTTAAGAATTTTAGTGAGTCAGCTTCAGCCTGATAACTAGAAATCGGGATTTTAATTCTAGCACTATTAAAATATTCACAACCTAGATAGGGAGGGGACATCCTATCAGAACAGTTGTGATGCAATACTAGTAGTTTATCTCAAACTACGAGAAAGCAGTATGATGGTTCAGGAATTACAAGATAGTTAAATAAAGTATTATGATCGGTACATCCAAGGAATGTATTCAATGGGACCATCCATGAGATTAGAGTCTAAGGAATATTTTGATTAGACTAAGAAAATCTCACACCATTTGCAAATGGTGCATACATTCTTAATCTCGAGAATTATGAGGATTGAGATGCATATTTAGGTATCGCTTTGATTTCTATGGGTGGATTCAATATTCTTGCATATTATGTGACAATTATGTAAGTAGGTTTGAGATCTTAATTCGGACGAATCCACGTCCGGATATACCAATGATTGCGATACCCTTTTGATTGACTTATGAAATTTTGTATCCACCGGTATATATGATTAGTGGATAAATTATAATCTGGTGGAGGTAGCAAAATAAGTTAAGCCTGAGAGTTAAGGAAGATAGGGTTACAAAATCTTTTACAATGGGAAGCGAAAGGGGAAAGCTGGAAGGGTTGAAGATAACGTATTTGACCCCCTAAAGAACCTAGGTACCGAAAGGATGGCCATGAATTATCTCCAGAGTATCAAAATTCCCCCACTAGAATCCCAAAAATGCATGCTTTAGATAACGAGATAGAGGCAAGGGAAACTACATCTCTTCAACATTTAAAAGAATTTACCAACACCATGAAGAAAAGAATTCAAAAGTATAAAGATTCTATGGATATTAGAGAATAAAAAAGGGGCAGGAAAAAGGGAATCAAAACTAAAGGCCTAAATATAACCGATTATAGGTCCACCAAAGTCACCAGAGCATCAATCAAGTTCAAAAAGCTCTCTTAAAATCATCATCGTACATCTAGTTTTTTAATGATTAATCTTATCACTTGGAATGCTAGGGGAGTAGGCAATAGGGCTACTTCCAACAGAATTAAAAAAACTAACATCTTTGTTCAAAGTGCCTGTTTTAACGATCTTATAACCCATGATAGGTGAAAATAAAATTGATAAATGTAAACTCAAATGGGGTTTTGGCAATGGTTCATTCAACAATAGAAAAATATGGGCTTTATGGTGATACGAAGTGGAAATGGATATTTTAAGAAACATGGACCAATGCATAACACTAAAAATATCCCATAATACTTTACCCAACCTAGTCATTATTTCTATAGTATATGCTAAATTCACTATAATAGAATGTGAAGACTTATGTAAGGAATTGGTCTTGATTACGTATAAGCATTCCCCAATAGGTTATGCAGGGGACTTTAATGTGGTGGCCAACGCTGAAGAGAAAGCAGGTGGTACCCCTACTTTTGAGGTGTCGGTGGAGGATTTCAAACAAACCATAGAATCTTGTGGCCTATTATATATGAGTTTTATAGGCTCTAGGTTTAAATGGTGCAACAATAGAAAAGAGGAGGGCCTTATAATGGCTAGGTTAGATAGATGGTTGTGCAATGTTCACTGGGCAACCACGTTCTTACTTTCGATAGTCAAACATCTAAGTAGAACATATTCAGACCATGCACTTTTACTTCTCACTATAAAAAAATAGCTCAGACCTCGTCCCTAAATCGTTTAAGTTCCAAGAATACTGGGCCATTAAAGTAACATTCCTTAATATAGTTAAATAATCATGGGAATAAAGATGTGAAGGGAGTCCAATGACGAAATTCTTTAAAAAACTCCAAAGACTTACAACTCTGGAGTAAATCGACCTTCCCATACATATTTTAAACCGTGGTAGATAAGGAGAATCACAAAAAATAAAAATAAACAAAATACGAAAGATCCCCTAATCAGGATCACATAAAAAGCTTGAGGAGACCTCAAGCAGAGTTTATCCTAGCTTTGATAAATGAAGAAACACACTAGAAATAGAAATCATCCATTAAATGGCTCAAACTTGGAGACAAAAATAATAAATTCTTTCATAATTCGATAAAAATCAAACATAAAAATTTGCACACTAGTAGATTGAGGAAGGAAAACAATAGTTGGGTAGAAAAAGAAGAGGAAGTCCAAAACCATATAGTCAACCATTTCAAAAACCTTCTTTTTTCTAAAGTATATGCGCACAACGAACAGATGTTACAACTTATCCCCGCTCTTCTCATAAGAATAAAATAACTTCCTCCAAACCACCCCGAAAAATGATGAAATAAAATAGGCAATTACATCCTCAAGTCATCGATCTTCTCCTGGTCCGGATGATTTGGGGGGATTTTTCTATAAGAAATGATGGCACATAATTAAAACTGATCTCTGTAATTCCATAAGGAGTTTTTTCCTTGGAGAAGAAATCCCCAGAGGGTGGTCAAGTACCACCATAGTCCTTATTCCTAAGAGAAAAAGGCCTCTAAAATGTGAGGATTTTAGACTAATCAGCCTTTGCAATTTCTCTAACAAAATATTAACTAAAATTCATTCATCAATGCTAGACACCTTTCTTCCTTCCCTCATTTCGGAGAATCAAAGTGGCTTTGATAGATCTAAGAATATCCATGATAACATCCAAATAGCCCAACAAATGGACCAAAACCTCCCCAAAAAAGTCAGAGGGGGAAATGTTATCATAAAACTTGACATGTCAAAAGCATATGAGAGAGTTAATTGTATTTTTTGATAAACAAATTGAGAAAATTTGGTTTTGGAGAAGTCTGGATACACCTAATATGGAGAGAAATTTTAAATATTTGGTTTTCCATCATAGTCAATGGGCAACTGAATGGCTTCTTCAAATCTAACAGGGGACTTAAATAAGGGGACCTATTGTCCCCAGCCTATTCATTTTGGCCCTCGAAAATACTCAACAGGGGCTTAAACAACCTTATAGACAAAGGCTTAACTCTTCCTTTCTATCACCCCCCACGATGCAAGCTAATCTCCCAATTAGCCTTTGCGGATAACACGATAATTTCTTTAAATCTGATATGAAAAGCCTTAGAAACTTAAAGAAATTCCTCTAAAATTATGAAACCACCTCAGGGAAGGTTATAAATCTAATAAAAAGTATCTTCATAAGAGATCCTCGCTTGTCTCCAACTAAAACCACGATTATTTCCCAGATATAACGATTTAACCAAAAGTCTCTCCCCATCACCTACTTAGGTTGCCCATTATTTAGAGGTAGACGAAAGTTAAGTTACTTTGCCTCCTTAGTCAATAAAATCAGGCAAAAGTTTCAAGGTTGGCAAGCGAAATACCTATTAATTGGAGCTCGAGAGGTACTAATCAAATAGGCCTTAAGCTCAATCATGTGTTATCTGATCTCAGCTCTGCAACCTCCATTAGGTATCATAAAGAGAATCCACTCCATCCTCAACAAATTTTTCTAGGGAGGAAATGATCAGATTGGTTGGAAGAGGCAATGGCACAGCTGGGACACATTATGCTCCCCTGGAGAAAGTGGAGGATTAAGCTCCACTAGCATGGAGGTTGTATCAAAAGCATTTAGTTTAAAGTCTGTATAGAGACTAAGAACATCTAATTTAC
This sequence comes from Sambucus nigra, assembly GCA_949130495.1. Classification (NCBI taxonomy): domain Eukaryota; kingdom Viridiplantae; phylum Streptophyta; class Magnoliopsida; order Dipsacales; family Adoxaceae; genus Sambucus; species Sambucus nigra. Next base: position 466,987,506 of record OX422211.1, on the reverse strand, counting down.
TTTGGAGTAGTTTTATGAACTCTATATATCGACCTCAAAATCTATACAATCAAACGGGTTCAATCTCCTGGAAAAGAATGAAAGTCGGCAACAACCCAAGAAGGTAACTTATGGAATTGGGAAACCTAAAAATCGGGAGTTTTCTCCCTAGCCTCTGCAAGAGAACTGTTGAAGGAAAACCATTCATTAATCACCTTATACACCTTTATATGGGATAAATACATCCCCAAAAAATGGTCCATTCTCTGTTGGAGAATCTTGATAATAACATTTTCGATAGATAAAAACATCCAAATACGTGGTATTCGTTTGGTTTCCAAATGTGCTCTCTACAAAAATAAAAATAAAAAAACCGACCACCTATTCATACAATGCCCCCTGACACAAAGCTTATGGAACTTTATAGTCTCATTAATGGGTTTTTCGTTAAAATATCACTCGTGTGGTTCTATGATTATGAGTTGGTGGCTACAAGGAAAATGGAAAACTACAGGATCCACAGACGCAAATTCATTTCCCATTGCAGCAATCTAGAGCATTTGGACTATGCGAAATAAGGCAGTATTTGATGGATACAAGGCCTCGTTTATGTCACTCATCGAAAACTGTTTCCACCAAATTAGGCTCATTACTTCTTCTATGCCATTCTATTCTACAATCGACTCATTTGATGCCTACCGGTGAAATTTTTTCCATATCAAGATATTCCCCCATAAAAAACCATATTCCCCCATGGCTCTTGCCCACCTAACATAGTTATTTATGAAGGTAGAAGGTCTGGTCTCTAATTAATGTTTTAGATTTTCATATATCTATGTTAGGGATTTATTTATTATCCACTTTTTTATGTCATTGGATAACTGGATCCCCCTCTGCCCTTTTACTCGAACTTTGTACCGGCCACCATGAAGAGGCGGTTTCTTCACTTTGATTAATATACCTATCGGGAGTTACGCCTCCCTTACATTTAAAAAAATTAAGACCTCATTATATCCGAGGGTTTATGTGATGATTAAACTGAAGTGCAGTTATAGTTATTCAGTGGAACTAATTATGAAGGAAATAAATTATTGTAATTGTAATTATAATTGTAATTGGATATTTTCAAGTACTTATTTGAAGAAAATTTAATTATTTATCTTGGATCCCCAATGTTATCCAAATACCCAAGAAGTTTGGCCTAGAGTCTCAAGAAACCCAGTTTGGCCTATGTCCACATTTTGTACTTGTATATAAATGTGTGGGAATGGGTTTTATTTCATTGTTCATCATATTAGGGTTTGGTAGGGCTGAGATAAAACACTATTCACGTTGGAACTGGAGGCACTTCTAGTCTTGAACTCTGTTTAGAAGGTAAAATGACCAAGGGCCCATCATGACCAAGAGCTAAATATCTTAGGATGTGTTAGAAATGGTTCACATAGATTAGTATGGTTCGATGACTATCCAATAAAGATGTGAATTTGAGTGCTTGATTGACTTCATTGATGATTACTTAAAGGTATGGATATGTTTACCTTTTGCACCGCAAGTTTGAAGCTTTCAATTAGTTCAAAGTGTGAAAAGCTAATATGGAGCATGGGTGCGGTAAACTAATCCAAGTTCAATGATCTGATTGAATAGTTGTTTACCTCTTGGGATAGTTAAAGAATCATTTATTAGAGGTTGGGATTTTATCCCAGTTGTGTACACCGGGTATTTCACTTCAGAATGGTTTGGAGGATAGGAAGGAATAAGGCTCTTTTAGATATGATAAGGTCCGTGGTTAATTATTTTGGACTGCAACATTATTTTTGGGATTTTACATAAGATATGGGATGTAGATTCTCAAATATAATTTCTTATTCGTTGGTGTCTTCATCTCCCATTGAATATTGGAGTGGACAGAAGCTCATTCTAGGGCATGTTCAGATTTGGGGGTGCCTGTTACTCATGTTGTGGAATGGACCGAGGAGGTTGAAATTGAAATAGAGGTATGTCTTTTTGTTGGTTATCCCAAACATTATAAAGTTAGTTTATATCACATTCCTAGGAATAAGAAAATCCTTGATTTTTTTAATCACAAGTTCTTAAAAGAGGATTATGTTATAAACCATGGCTAAAATGTAAGTTGGAGTTATAAGATAAATTGGAACATCGTATTACAAATGTTGTTAGACCACTTGTATAAGATAAAATTCGACTTAATATCTATAATACACTATTCTGTCATAATGGGAGCATTATTATGACTCAAACATTTTTGTTCGGAATTGAGCCAACACTACATTAAGACTCAATTAGAGACTTGTGTCCTTACAAATCTCCCCCTTTGGCTATTCCGGGACAAAAACAAAACAAAAAAAATCGTATAGGGCTCTCAAACTCAACTATACTCAAAACATCCCACCCAAAATAAAAAATATAATCTTGACTCAAAACCCAAGGATGACTCTCTTTGTCGATGAACGTTGTCGTTAGAATAATTCCTGCACACTTAATCAAAACATTAAACGCATAGGGAATATCAAAATTTTAAATGCAATTAAAGTAAATACCCCCCTAAATTAATTCTCCCCTTGTATCCACTATGATATACCTAAGAAGGTCGCGACTCCCCCTAAGTTAAATCTCCTAAACTAAGATACGATTATAATAGGATTAGATACCATTTCTTCCCCTATCATTCTCCTTTTTTGTTCAGGAATAGAAAAAGAATTAGGAATTAATTAATTACTCATTCTTCCTCCAAGATAATTAAGTATATGAATCTCCCTAAAAACTACACAAGGGATATACATATATGGGAAAACAAGTAGAGCGAAGATGCATTAAGTGTAAAGACATGAAAGCGTATGGGCAATAAATAGACAATAACTAATATAAGAAAGAATAATGGATGATAACTATGAAGCAAACAAAAATGATATCAATTTGAAACATAAGAAACTAGACATGTGATATCAAACAAAATTTTGCAACAGGTTAGGTACCAATTATGAATTAATGCATAGGTGGACTAGCTAAAATGGTAAAGACTCAAAATAAAACATAATATCATATATATGTATACATAATAGATATAAAATATATACAATCACACATATATAGATATAAACTCACAAATGACACAATATAATATAACATGAGTTTTACTCTTATGGCATAAATGTGTTATATGGAAACGGAAGTGAAGGAGTGTGACCAAGATACCAATGAATTAAAACTCAATCACTTAAAACATGTTCACGGAGTTCTCATTTGATTGCAAAATTTTATCACATTTAGATATAGCCTCATGTGACAATATAGATTGAACTCAATGAACAAACATACACAATGCATAAAAACCTAGAATTTTGATGATTCTACAAACCAATAGAGTCATGACAATGAAAGCACAACTAGGATAAACGGACATTGTGCAAATCGTTGATATACCATCCAAACTCCCTCAAAACAAGCATATTAATTTTTGAATGACTATATCAAACTAAACAAATAGGCCTTGGAAAATATTTTCTATTAATGCCATTATTTTTTTAGGCCTTTGGACCACGTATTTCTTTTAGGTCTAAACAAATGGTGGCTTACTCGCAAAGGATGATAGTTCCTTTCGGAGCCCTTCCCCGTGCACATTTATATAGATATCATTTTTATATCTCACACAAATCTCACGTGCAACGTATTTTAACATGCACTAGTCCTCCTAGGTCATATAATACGTAAATGACTAGATTGGTAGGAGAACATCTCACAAAGCTCAAATATACATGTGAAGTTAAAGTTTCAAATGAGCTCGTGCATGTGTGAATTGAGGCATATAAAAATAGAATCCATCATAGCAACACGAAATCCAACTACTCCTTGTAAGCGTGGTAAAGAACATTTTAAGGATTAACAATCTTAACCAAAAGTTCTAGCCACTTGGGAGAGGGGAGCGAAAAAGATGGGATTTAAACACAAGTATATGCCACATGAAGTGTGTTAAACTAAATACACATAAAAAAATATTTTTGAGTTTTTGAAAATTTTAACCAACCAAACAAAAATATTTACTCAAAAGACAAACAAAAATCGTTTGTATTTCTCATTAAGCCTAAATTACTAAAACGATAAAATACAAATGATAAACTAAAATATTTTTGTATTTTTCATTTAATGTAAACAAAATAAATATAATACAAAAGACAAACAAACATCATAATTCTAGCATGAGATATGTGATAAAGCAATGACTAAAAGATGATAACAAGCATACAATTAGTATGATAATATAGAATGAAGCACAAAAGCTAAAGTATACAAACAACTAACACATTCAACCTTTAGATTTAGCAAAGGAGGTATCGTGTGAAAGAAAATGAGAATAAAAAATCCTATCTTGGAAAACCACCAAGTCAGATATCCTAACCCAAACTAGTAAAGAATGATTATCTCAGGATATAGGGATCTTGGCTACCTCGGTTGCCTTATGTTGGGATTTTCTAGGACCTCGCTTAAGATCGAAGCAAAATTTCCTAAGATGACCTTTTCGACCACAATGTGAGCACCTAAAGACTCGGTAAAAAGACTTACCTAAGGAATGATCTATAACATTATTCCTAGATGATTCTCCTAAAACATTGGTTTTGGATTTAATGGTGGAATCGTTACAAGAATTGAAGCCTAAACCACAACTGTCAATTTTAATTTGGACCGTTCCTAAGATTTTATCTAATTTCTCCAAACGACTCTTTAAATCAAATTTGATTCTACTTGAGTCTCTCACTTTCTTCTCAAGCTCTACAATCCTAGACTCGAGCAAACCATTTCTCTCTTCAAACTCGAGAAGCTCCTTTTTCAAGGATTCCATCAAACCTCTAAGGCTATCCCTTTCGCCTTCTACATTCTCAATATTCTATCTAAGAGCCCTCTCACGTGTCCTAAGGTCTTCAATCAACACCCTATCATCAACGAATTTGACACGCTCTCTTAAACTAGCTTCTAACTTCAAGTTTTCTCTTTTTAATTTAATAGATTCTTCCTATAATTCTTTAAATGCAAATTGAAGTTCACTCTCTTCAACCTACTCATCATTTTCTCTCTCTCTTTCTTCTCCACTCTCTCTACCATCATCGCTTTGGGATTCACAAACTATGGCCTTGGAAGTGTCATGTGTTAAAATTTCATTAGTAAAGGATTGCTCACTTTCACTCATATGACTTTCCATAAAGGCCACAAAGTTGGGCTTAGTGGGGGAATCGGATTTCTCTTCCTTATCACTATCACTAAGGGTTGTATTACAGGAAATTGGTTGCTTAGCCTCTCTCCTTAGTTTGGTGGGGCACTCTCTATCCCTATGGCCATAACCCTCACAACCGTAACACCTATTAGACTCGTCCCTATTAAGATCATCTTTTTGAACTTTAGGGATCTTATCGATTTTGTCATGCTTAGAGTTTTTGAATTTCTTAAAATCATTTTTATATTTGTTAAACTTGAGAAATTTTTGAAATTTCTTAGGAAACATAGACATCTCCTCTGAGTCGCTCTCTACTAATTGTTTTTCCTGAAGAACCTTATACTCTTGACTCACTTGAGTCTACATTGTATAAGTACTCATCTAGTTTGGAAATAGTGATAACATTGAGTCCATTCCCTAGATTCCAAAAAGCCTCAGACTCTACTCTTTATTCCTCTTGATTGATTATTTAAAGGTGTATTCTCAATCACCCACACACACATTAGGATTGCATTCATATCATATATATTGCATAAAATGATTGTGTGAGAGTTGTGTGTGTTTAATCCCGTTTAAAATTGGTTTTATTCATTATTTGGGAATTTTTAAGAATTTATAAATGAGTTTTTAGAAATTAAAATATGGATTAAAAAGATTTTGGGGTTATTTTGTAATTACGATTTTTATGCTTTCATCCCTGAAAGTTGGTTTGGGTAGGATCCAAAAGCACTTGAGACTTCGCGGGAGCTGCGTTATTATTTTTAGACGCGCGTGTGGGAGTCAATCTTGTCCCTACACCTGTCAACCTGATATCGGTTCAATTTGTGTTTGTTGGTAGACTCAGTTGCTTAGTTACATCTCAGCCCTTGGAATGTTTTTAATAACGCTCTGCAGGCATCCAATCCCAATCTTTATGAACTTGTCTAAACCAATCAGAAAGCGTTTAACTCACCGCCTCTTCTAAATCATTGGATGGAAGTCAACAGGCCAAGACTAAATCTCGGCCATTAGATTCACCTCATCCTTCTCGATCCTTCCTAGCCTACTATATAAGGAGGCTTACCCTCAGCCTTTAGAAGACTTTTGGCATTTCATCTGAAAAGAGAGAAGAGAGAGAAACTAGAGAGAGAAAGAAACCCTAAATCGTCCTAACCCTATTTCAAACCCTAAACTCATATCTTCCAAAATCAGTTTGAATCAAAACCAAACCTAAGTGTTTGAGAGTTGTTTTTAAGTTGGTTTGAAAGGCTGTTCGTGGTTTATCCTCTTGAGTTTGAGATCTTGTGTCCAACTTAAGCATTTCGGTTAGATATGTATTTTTTTATAGAAATTATAGATCTGGTCAGTTTATGTTATAGTACACTTAGATCTGCATATGTAGTTTCTTATCTTGAGAAATCACTTTGTTGATTATTTTATTAAATTTTTTTCACCACTCTAAAATCAACAAAATTATTTTATGTTTCTAGTTCTTTTGAAACAAGAATTTTGACCTAGTTGGAATCGCAATTGGTGGTTTCCAATTTCAAACTCATTTTAAAAACCCTCTGAAATTGGATATGACCTTAGCAGTCTTACGAGCAAGGTAACCTTAGATTCCGGGATTACTTAAAAGGTCAAACAAAGTTCTTTTGTTTCCTAAGAAGAGAGAAACTAAAAATCACAGCATATAGATCTGATCTGTAATTTGATAGGACTGTTTGTATAAATTAAGTGTGCATGTGTGCATGCATGTGTTAGAGAACCATCACAAACACTTGACACACTACAACACATAAGTGTTTATTATAAGATCTTGAATCTTCAAGAGTCGACGTAAAGACTGGAACAAAGTGGAGAAGTTAGCAAACTGGGAAAGCCACATAAACATCAGAACTGCGGAGAAGTTAGAATCAAACCAGTGGGTACATTTCTAAACTTATTTAGGTCTAATTTGTGTGCATGTGTGTTAAATAGTTTGTAACTTGTATATTTTGTTTTGGTGTATTTTTGGTTTGTGACTTAGAAGTTACCGTGGATGTTTCCTCGGTTGGGTGAGGTTTTACCACGTTAAAAACTCCCTGTCCTCAATCTTTCTACATCTCCACATCTCATTCTTCCTGGTGTGCTGATTTAAACATTTTAGTTTTGTTATTCAAAACTAGTTAACTAATCTTGAACAGATCTCGTGCATGTTTTATTAAACACATCTTGTGATTAACCTATTTGATTCAAAGAAAAGAGTTTCTTCAAAAAATAGTTCGGAGTTTCTTCTATAGTTTAATTTTGTATTAAACGGCATTAGTAACATTTTTTCAATTGGTATCAGAGCTTTGGAAATTTCTTTTTAAAAGATCTTGTTTTTCTGAAATTGTTTTCTTAAAATCAAACTATGGACGAGAAAAATGAAAGATTTGGTAACTTGACCAGACCTCCTCTCTTTGATGGAAATAACTTTGCTTACTAGAAAGTATGGAAGGTTTCTTTCATATAAGGAACCTTGGGAGATGATGTCTGGGATATTGTTGAAAATGTATATGCTTATCCTACAAAACCAGTCACTGGAGGAAGTAATGAGAGGATTAAGAACGTGTTAAGTGAATTCACTCAAGAAGAGAAGTAAGTTTCTCAAAACAATAACAAAGGAAAGAATGTCATTTTTATATTTATAAATGAACATGAGTTCAAAAGGATCTCATCTTGTGCCACTTCTAAGGAAGCTTGGAATACATTGATTACTGCACATGAAGGTGACACTAGAGTTAAGGCTGCTAAAACACAGATGCTTGTCCAGCAGTATAACTCTTTAATTATGCCAGAATCTGAATCTTTTGATGACTTTTACATGAAATTGACTGACATTGTGACCAAATTGCATGCTAATGGGATAACTTATGATAGACATGAAATTATCTCTAAAATTCGAAGATCATTACCACAGAAATTTGATAACAAAAGATATGTTATTGAAGAAATGAGTGATCTAAATCTCACTCCTGAATTACTCACTCAGTAGTAAACTGAGAACTGTGGAGATGGAATTAGAATTTAAGAAACAATTTACCCAGTCCCATAAGATACAGACTAGTTCCAATTTGAGTTTTTCCTCTAAGCTGATGAAACCTCAACTTACTATTCCCAATGATGACTCTGATGAGGAATGTGATATAGATAGTTTGGATAATCAAATTGCCTTGATGTCAAAACAATTTAAGAAAATTATCAAATTTAAAAATAAAATGGCAAACAGAAAAGGCACGCCAAATTCTCCAACTCAGTATAACCACAAACCTCATGAGGAAGGTCAAGACAAACATCACAAGGACATTCATACGAGACCTAACAAAGACCTCAAGAACATTGAATGTTTTATATGTGGTAAATTGGGTCATATAGCACAAGACTGTAGAGTAAAATTGAACACAACCAATAAACATACTAGGGCCAACATTTGCAAAAGATGGGATGCCTCAAGTGTTCTAAAAATAAGGAACATGAATCATCTGATGTTTTTTATCCTTCCATGTCTTTCTTTGCCAAGATAATCTATAATGATGATATGCCTGTGCCTTTGTATGAGAATGATATTAGTAGCACTACCTCTACTGTTATGAATCATGCTGCTACTGATATAGATGCTTTAATTTCTGAGAACAATTCTAATTCTACAACGGGGTATGTGAGTCAAAGGGAAAGCGATAATGACGATGTCAATGTGTGTGTGAGTTCAAGAAATGAATCCTTAGGGGTCACTTCACACACTACACTTAGTGATTTGGACACTGAAGACCTCCTTGATATTCACACACTTTATACGAAAACTCTCAAGAAAAGCTCTAGACTAGAGAAGACTGTGAAAGACCTCACTAAGAAACTAAAAGACCTAAGTCAAATGGTTAAACTTAATGCTGAAGAGTATACCACCCAATATCTAACTCATAAGAATGAAGTCAAAAAAATTTATCAAAAATTGAATGATTTGATTGAAACAAATGAAACTCTGGAGAAAAAAATATAAAGTGAAATTATTAGAATTGGAACAATCTAAAGAAAAGACAGCAGCTGTTTTCAAAAAATTTGCAAAATTTGAAAATAATTCCAACTGTTTTGATGATTTTGTTGCTGATTCAAAAACTAATTCTGATGATCGAACTAGAATAGGGTTTTGCCCTAATTTACATACACAAACTAAAAACTTTGAATCAATCAAGTTTGTGTCAGGAGGCAAAAGAGCTATAGAAACTTGTCCAGATTTTCATTCCCTAAAAGATGAGTTTGATGAAAAACAATAAAATTTTGATATTGGGGAATCAAGTTACTCTTAGTGTGATAGTCAACCTAAGGCTAAATACATCTTCCCTCCAATTAGGAAGAGTGTTTCTTCGTTCCAAACTGTACTCCCTAGGAATAAGGTTCAAAATCAAAACTCGATAAAACCTATGTTTAGAAACTTTCCTAAGGAGATACCCTCTTCAAGCAATCTATATTGCTCATACTGTGACATATACGGTCATTCCTTCGAAGGTTGTTACTCTAGACGTTTAGCAAAACTTGTCTGTAATACCCCTCTATACCAAAACTTTAACTACTCTAGGATAAGCCGTAACAAATATGTCCTGCCTAGACAACCAGACAAAAACTCTAACTATAGAAATAGAAAGACCAAACCTAAAAGAACATTTCCAAGAAGAACAACCAGGCACTTTTCTAAACCAAATGATCATATTTTCCATAAAATACAAACTCATGCGCAAAATATTTTTCAACAAAAATCTAATGCTCGTAAATTTTATCAAGTGAGAGCAAATTTGCGCAAAACAAAAACAAGTGTTGTTTGGGTTAGAAAAGATGAGCTACTGCCCCAGATGAAGTGTAACATTGTGATTACTTCTTTAAAAGCTGAACACACTCCTTCTGGTTGGTATTTAGACTCTGGGTGTTCAAAGCACATGACTGGTGATGATACAAAACTCTTAAACAAAACCAGCTTTGCTGAAGGAAAAGTTATTTTTGGTGATGGTGTATCATCTCAAATCATTGGTAAAGGAACCCTCCAAGAAGAAGGATTGCCTTTGCTTGAAAATATTCTTCTATTAAAAGGTCTTAAGGCTAATCTAATTAGTATCTCGCAATTTTGTGACTCAAATCATATTGTTACCTTATTTTAAATGAAAAAGGTGAGTGCATTCTTACAGGACTCGGGACTCCTGACAATTGTTATACTGTATGGGCTAGTACTGAGGTCTGTAACATTGCCAAAATGGATGACAATGAAATATGGCATAAAAGGATGGGTCACATAAATTACGATAACCTTAGTAGATTGTCTTCACAATAAATAGTTAGAGGAATTCCTAAAATCAAACCTATCTCTAATATTGTCTATGGTTCCTGTCAGTAAGGAAAAATTGTTAAGGCTCCTCATAAGAAAATTAAAGATATCCTTACCTCTAAACCCTTGGAGCTCATACATATGGACCTAATAGTTCCTTCTCGAACTGTCAGTCTCTGTGGACACAATTACATTCTAGTTATGGTTGATGAATTCATCAGATTTACTTGGGTGGCCTTCTTAAAACAAAAGTCTGATACTTTCCAAAATTTTTTGAAAATTCTTCTTCAAATTGAAAATGAGAAGGACAATCAAGTATATAGAATTCGTAGTGATAGAGGTGGAGAATTCATAGATACTGGTATTATAGAGTATTGTGACTATAATGGTTACAAACATGAGTTTAGTGCTCCTACGACTCCTCAACAAAATGGAATTGCTGAGAGAAAAAATTGTACTCTTCAAGAGATGGCATGTGTTATGATTCATGCCAAGAGCTTGCCTAAGTATTTTTGGGTAGAATCTATTCGTACTTCTTGTCACATTATTAATAGGGTCTATCTTAGGAAGAATTCTATACAAACTCCTTATGAACTTTGGTATAGAAAAAAGCCCAATCTTAAATACCTTAGAACCTTTGGTAGTACGTGTTATGTCTGTAAAGACAAAGAATACTTATCCAAATTCGAGACTCGTGGAGATAAAGCTATCTTTCTAGGATATTCTGCTGACAGTAGAGCGTATCGTGTCTATAATCTTCGCACAAAACCTTAATGGAATCCATAAACGTTATTGTAAGTGACACTTCTGTTGAAAGTAAGACTAGAGAAAAACTATTGTTGAAGAGTCTGAAAATGTTTTAAAAAATGACTCTCCAGAAATAGATGATTCTTTACCAATTAAGACATCTGAAGTACCTAACTGGGTTTCTAAAGATCATCCCATAGATAACATTATTGGTAACCTTAGTGAGACTGTACGTCCAAGATCTCAGTTAAGAAATTATACTCATTATGCATGTTTTGTTTCCCTTGTGGAACCAAAGAATGTAAATGAGGCATTGAATGACCCTCATTGGATTTCTACCATGCAGGAAGAACTTCTTCAATTTGTCATTCATGATGTTTGGTATCTTGTACCTAGGCATGATCACAAAAAGGTTATTGGATCACGTTGGATATTTAAAAATAAATTTAATGAAAGTGGGATAATCATTAGAAACAAAGCCAGACTAGTTGCTTAAAGATACTCTCAAATTGAAGGAATGGATTTTAACGAAACTTTTGCCCCTGTTACTTGCTTAGAATCTGTTCATCTTCTTTTTGTAATAGCTTGTTACTTACGTTTTACGCTTTATAAAATGGATGTCAAATCTGCCTTCCTTAATGGAATATTGACTGAAGAGACCTATGTTGAACAACCCAAAGGGTTTATTGACCCTCAATTTCCAAATAATGTTTATCGTCTTAAAAAGGCATTGTATGGTCTAAAACAAGCGCCTAGAGCCTAGTATGAGCGTCATTTGAACTTCCTATTAGACAAAGGTTTTAAGAGAGGTGGAAATGATCAAACCCTTTTTATCAAACATTTTGACAAAGATATCATTATAGCTCAAGTCTATGTCGACGATATCATTTTTGGATCAACATCCCCCTCAGAAGTTAAATCCTTTTTTGAAATTATGCATAATGAATTTCAAATGTCTCTTATAGGGGAGTTAAGATTTTTCGTGGATCTTCAATTCAAATAGAATTCAAAAGGTTTATTTGTTTCGCAATCTAAATATGCTTTGGAGATTGTCAAAAAATTTGGCCTTAAAAGTGCAAAAGATGCTAAAACTCCCATGAGTACTGCGGTCAAATTATCTAAGGATGAAAATGGTAAATACATAGATCTAACTCTATATCGTAGCATGATACGAACCTTACTATACCTTACTGCCTCGCGTCCTGATATTATGTATGTTGTTTGCGTGTGTGCTCACTATCAAAATAATCCTAAAGAAATCCATTTAGTTTGTGTTAAAAGAATAATAAAATACATAAAAGGCACTTTGAATTTAGGACTTTGGTACACCAATGATACTCCTAGTACTATAATATGATACACTGATGCCGATTGGGCTGGGTGTACTGATGATAGTAAGAGCACATCAGGAGCATGTTACTATATCGACAACAATTTGATAGGATGGAGTAGTAAGAAACAAAATTGCACTTCTTTATCAACAGCTGAATCTGAATACATAGTTGCTGGTAGTTTTTGTACCCAATTACTTTGGGTTAAGCAAATGCTAAGTGATTATGGTATTCAAGAAGAACAATTTCATCTCTATTATGATAATCAAAGCGCGATCAATATCTCTAAAAATTATGTTCAACACTCGAGAAACAAAACATATTAAAATTAGACATCATTTTATACGTGAATTAGTTGAGACTAAGTAATTGTAAATCAATTATCTTCCTACTGAATTGCAACTCGCAAATATGTTTACCAAACCTTTGGATTACAATAGATTTCTTTCTTTGTGTAAACAAATAGGAATGGTTTGTGTTGAATAAACTCCTACGACTTAAGAAATATTCCTTTTGCCCATTTGAGACAAAATGGGGGAGAAATTTGAGTCCTATGAGTTCACTGTTTTGTACATTTTTCTAATAAGCTTGATCTTAGTATTATTTATAGGATTCTGTACAATTGTATTCAACAGATGTTATTAGGGTATTGGTTTGTAATTAGTTAAGTTATGTAATTTTCTGTTTCTAGGAAATGGGTAGATAGAAATTTTGTATAGAAATAGGTTTTTCCTTATTTTTTGTTTCCCTACGAGTCCTAGATGACTCAAAGAAGATTTTTTCTCATATTTCCAAAGGGTGAGATTGAATCACCTTATACTCTTGACTCACTTGAGTCTACATTGTGTAAGTGTTCATCTAGTTTGGAAATAGGGACAAAATTGAGTCCATTCCCTAAATTCCAAAAAGCCTCAGACTCTACTCTTTATTCCTCTTGATTGATTATTTAAAGGTATATTGTCAATCACCCACGCACACATTAGGATTGCATTCATATCATATATATTGCATAAAATGATTGTGTGAGAGTTGTGTGTGTTTAATCCCATTTAAAATTGGTTTTATTAATTGTTTGAGAATTCTTAAGAATTTTTAAATGATTTTTTAGAAATTAAAATGTGGATTAAAAAGCTTTTGGGGTTATTTTTTAATTACTGTTTTTATGCTTTCATCCTCGAAAGTTGGTTTGGGTAGGATCCAAAAGCGCTTGAGACTTCAGGGGAGCTGTGTAATTATTTTTAGACGCGCGTGTGAGAGTCAATCTTGTCCCTACACCTGTCAACCTGATATCAGTTCGATTTGTGTTTGTTGGTAGACTCAGTTGCTTAGTTACAGCTCTACCCTTGGATTGTTTTTATTAACGCTCTACATGCGTCCAATCCCAATCTATGTGAACCTTTCTAAACCAATCAAAAAGCGTTTAAATCACCGCCTCTTCTAAACCGTTGGATGGAAGTCAACAGGCCAAGACTAAATCGCATCCATTAGATTCACCTCATCCTTCTCGATCCTTCCTAGCCTACTATATATGGAGGCCTACCCTCGGCCTTTAGAAGACTTTTGGCATTTCGTTTAAAGAGAGAGAAGAGAGAGAAACCAGAGAGAGAAAGAAACCATAAATGGTCCTAACCCTGTTTCAAACCCTAAACTCATATCTTCCAAAACAGTTTGAATAAAAACCAAACCTGAGTGTTTGAGAGTTGTTTTTTAGTTGGTTTGAAAGGTTGTTCGGGGTTTATCCTCTTGAGTTTGAGATCTTGTGCCCAACTTAAGCATTTTAGTTAGATCTGTATTTATTTTTTATAGAAATTATAGATCTGGTCATTTTATGTTACATTACACTTAGATCTGCATATGTAGTTTCTCATCTTGAGAAATCACTTTGTTAATTATTTTATTAAATTTTTTTCACCACTCTAAAATCAACAAAATTATTTTCTGTTTCTAGTTCTTTTGAAACAAAGATTCTGACCTAGTTGGAATCGCAATTGGTGGTTTCTAATTTCAAACTCATTTTAAAAACCCTCTGAAATTGGATATGACCTTGGCAGTCTTACGAGCAAGGTAACCTTGGATTCCGGGATTACTTAAAAGGTCAAACAAAGTTCCTTTGTTTCCTAAGAAGAGAGAAACTAAAAATCACAGCATTTAGATCTAATCTGTAATTTGATAGGATTATTTGTATAAATTAAGTGTGCTTGTGTGCATGCATGTATTAGAGCACCATCACAAACACTTGACACACTATAACACATAAGTGTTGATTATAAGATCTTGAATCTTCAAGAGTCGACGTAAAGACTGGAACAAAGTGGAGAAGTTAGCAAACTGGGAAAGCCGCATCGACTTCAGAACTGCGGAGAAGTTAGAATCAAACCAGTGGGTACATTTCTAAACTTGTATAGGTTTGATTTGTGTGCATGTGTGTTAAATAGTTTGTAACTTGTATATTTTGTTTTGGTGGATTTTTGGTTTGTGACTTAGAAGTCACCGTGGATGTTTCCTAAGTTGGGTGAGGTTTTACCACGTTAAAAACGCCTTGTCCTTAATCTTTCTACATCTCCTCATCTCATTCTTGATGGTGTTCTTATTTAAGCATTTTAGTTTTGTTTTTCAAAACTAGTTAACTAATCTTGAACATATCTCATGCATGTTTTATTAAAGACATCTTGATATTAACCTTTTTGATTTAAAGAAAAGAGTTTCTTCAAAAAACAGTTTGAAGTTACTTGTATAGTTTAATTTTGTATTAAACGGCATTTGTAAAAGTTTTTCGTTTCCTCCTTTTGGGATTTCACCCAATATCTATTTTCTTTTCAGTTTTGGAGGGAAACATATCTAGTTCATAGGTTTGGATAGCACCTACGAGCTCTTCTAATTTCGTAGACGCTAAAGTGGGCAAAGAATTTAACACGGTCACCTTAGGAATAAATCTATCGGGTAGGGACCTTAAAATTTTCTTTACTACTCGATCATCGGGAATTTTCTCTCCCAAATTAAAAGATGAATTAACTATATCGAAAAGTCTAGCATAAAATTCAACAAATGTTTCTTTTTCATTCATTTTGATGGTTTCAAATTGAGTGGTGAGGTTTTGGAGTTTAAAAGCTTTTATGACACTAGTTCCTTCATGAGTGAGTTGTAAAATATCTCAAGATTATTTAGAGATTTCACACGTCATAATGCGCCATAATTCATCCGGTGTGACCGCACTAAACAAGGCATTTAAACCTCGAGAAATAAAATTTGTAAGTTTAAATTCATTCTCACTCCATCTATCAGTCGGTTTGGAAACAAGTTCATTTTGAACTAAACATGTAGGTGGGGACCAACCGTTAACGACTGACAACCAAACCCTTTCATCTAGAGACCTAAGTTCTGATTTTATATTGGCTTTCCAATACGCGTAGTTGGAACCATCAAAAATAGAAAATTTTAAAAACGGGGAAAATTCCATTATTAGTCAAAACATTTTGAAAGGACCTTAACGCAATAAATTAGAGCTCCGGCTCTGATACCAACTTGTTGGAAATGATGAACCCCAATTTAAAAATCTTTCTCTTTCAAAATCAATTTCCTTTTAAATGCGGAATAAAGATGGTTCAACACAACAATGAAATTTTCCAAATTTTATTTGATTTTCTTTTCTTAAAAAGATGAAAAATTAAATTAAACACAAATTTTAATTTCTAAAAGCAAAATTAAAATTAAACCTAAATAAGTGAATTATGATGAACACACACACACATTTGAAATTCACTTAAACCAAATTAATTTAACCCAAGTCCTAGAAATTTGCCTAACATTAATTAATTCAATTTTCAAATTAGGTCAAACCAAATTTTATCAAATTACATTATTTAGACTTGAATTAAATTAAGTTAAACATTACCCTAGTCGACAATCATGGACTCCACTGGAACCTTGGACTCCTCCAATAAAGCTTTTGGACAACTGTCTACCCGCACCAGAAGCCTTTCCCTGAGTGGGAATCCGACAGCAACAAACAAGTCTTCTTCTTTAAGGGATGTAGAAGCAAACCCAAACAACTCTTCAAACGGTAGAGTAGAACCCGGTAAAAAACAAACTCCAAGCAAGTATATAACAATAGGAAGTTGGATTAAACTTAAAACTAATGGGTGTATGTGTTTTGGTAGAAATTAATTCATGAAAAGTTGAAAACACAAAAACATGAACTTTTGATTTTGGAAATTCTCTCTCAATATTTCTCTCTCAAAATGTGTCAAAAGTTATCTGAAAAAGTTTGGTTCCCGCACATATAAAATATGGGAAAAAGTTAGTGGGAACAAAGGTGGGAAATTGGGATAAAACTGTCAAAAAACTATTCCCGCCAATTTCGTTTGAATGACACTTCTAACGATGAGACAGACGGAAAAAAAATCTTGTTTAAAAACTCATTCGAACAACTTTGGATTTCGTTCGAACGAGAATTAATATCATTCGAACGACAGGCTATAATTGTAGATAATTTGGATACGAAAATGTGGTCGCCAGTTTCATATTTTTTTTATTTTTTTTGTATTTGATATGATTTTTCTACGGAAAGGTGTGCGAGAACAAAATCTTTAGAACTATGAATTAACAAAAAAATTAAAAAAAAATACTAACACCCAAAATAAATTTCCAAGCTCCTATATATATATATATATATATATATATATATATATATATATATATATATATATATATATATATATATATATATATATATATATATATATATATATATACATATATATATATATTAATGCATTCATACCTTTAGGAGACATTGGAATCCACATGTTGATGACGAGAAACTTGGCACAAAAATCGGTAAGGATATATTCTTCAATTTCGGACCGCTACATCTTCAGCATACACTTGTCATAGACTTGAAAGGATACAACATGAATACTATACTATGACTCAAACATTTTTGTACGGAATTGAGCCAACACTACATTAAGACTCAATCGGAGACTTGTGTCCTTACATATAAAGTACTTAGGATAAGCCAAGTGCATTTTAGGATCAAGTTTTCACTAGATCCATGACAAGCCAAGCACATCTTTAGGATCAAGTTTTCACTTAATGGGTTACAACGGATGTTCGGCTTATCCCAAGCCGATTATATCGATGTTTCATATACATGATTAGCTTCGTCATTCCATGGAAAGATTTTCATTTCAAGTATGGAATCATTTTGTCTAGAAATGAATGTTTTAGGACACTTTATTATATGGAAGGAATGATAAATATACATAATGCTTCAGTGGTAGGAAGTCTCGTGAGTGTTATATTATATGTGAATGCCAAAATTTGTTATTCTTTCGGCATGGACAAAATATTTTAGTATAATGGTAATTTACCTGTTAGGCACAAAAACTAAGGTTTTTAGTGAGATAAGGATTATAAATTTTCTACCTCGAAATATTTGTTTACCCAAGGAGCTTGAGTTATAAGTTAGAGGAGTGTGTAAAAATATTGGATTGCTAACTCCATCGAGGAGGCTAAATTTGTTATCACTTTGGAGACAACTAAAGAGTCAATATGGCTAGATTACTTCCTAAGTAACTTGGGTGAGGTTCCTTCAAGTGCTATCGATTATTACACTTTTAGGGTTCTTAGCAGTACGATTGCAAATTAGAGAGATCTCGTAACCCATGAAAGGTATCAGCATATTAACCGCATATTTCACCTAGTTCAATAAATTGAAAGAGAAGGTGATATGATTATTAGCAAGCTTGTATCAGATAACACTCAGTTAATCCTCTACTGATACGTAGCAAACTGCCATGTGGATGGGTTGGGGTTGGGTACATGGATTTAAAGACTAAGTAGGAGATTATTGGGATTTTATTCTTAAAACTACGTATAACGGTTACCTTTTGGTAAAGATCTATCAATCCATTATGAAATAAGAGTCATGGTTATGAGAATGCATAATATTTAGTTAAAATATATTGTAGACATGTCGGTCAATTGAGCTCAGTAGTAGTTTTGATGAGTCAGTTTTAGGTTAATCACTAGGAGATTGGAATTTTGGTTTTAGCACTATTAAAACATTCACGGCCTACATAGGGAGTTGACGTCCCATCAGAATGATTGT
Source organism: Sambucus nigra (assembly GCA_949130495.1). Taxonomy (NCBI): domain Eukaryota; kingdom Viridiplantae; phylum Streptophyta; class Magnoliopsida; order Dipsacales; family Adoxaceae; genus Sambucus; species Sambucus nigra. The sequence goes on along the minus strand of OX422211.1, from coordinate 466,968,802 downwards.
GATATAATCCTAGTAGTTTATCTTCAACAATGGTGAACCAGTGTGATGGTTTGAGAACTTATAAGATAGTTGAGCACAATATTTTATTCGGTATGTCCTAGGAATGTATTCAATGGGACCACCCGCAAAATTATAATCTAATGGATAATTTTATTGGACAAGAAAATTTCACAACATCTGCAAATGGTGTATACATTCTTAATCTCGATAATTATGAGGATTAGACTGCTTATGTATTTATGGCTTTGATTGTTATGGATGCGATTCAATTCGATATTAGATTGAATCAAATCGTCCCCCGTATTGGGTGACAATTATGTAACTAGGTCTGAGATCTTAACTCGTAAGAATCTGCGTCCGGAGATATCTATGATTATGACACCCCTTTGATGGACTTATAAGATATTGTTTCCACTAATAAACATGATTAGTGAATTATTTATAATCCGATGGAGGTAAAAAAATAAGTTAAGCTTAAGAGTCAAGAAAATTGATTAGATGTTAATTAAAATGATTAACAGAAAATTGAATTGACCAAGCAAATATCGAAATCTCAATGTGGGGAATCACATTATGCACCATAATCAACTTTGTAAATAATTCCCCATTATATCCAATAATTTTTTAGATAACTAAACTGGAGTGCAATCATAATTATTTAGTGGAATTAATTATGATTAAATTAATAAAGGAAATAAATTACTATAATTGTAATTGGGTATTTCCAAGTATTTATTTGAAATCCTTTTAATTATTTGTCATGGGTCCCCAGTGTTATCTAAATATCCAAGTAGTTAGGTGCAAACTCTCAAGAAACCCAGTTTGGTCCAAACCTACCTTTTGTACTTGTATATAAAGGTGTGGGGAGGGTTTTAATTCATTATTCATCATATTTTAGTTTTAGAGGAGTTCTCTAGTTATATCACTGGAAACAAAGCCTTGTTTTCCAAACTTGTTAAATAAGAATCTCGTTCGGTCATTTTTGAAAATGGCAACAAAATTAACGTTGTAGGAAAGGGTACCATAAAGATTGATGATTTTCCTAGAGTAGATATTGTTCTTTTTATTGATGGATTGAAGGAGAACTTGATTATAATAAGTCAAATGTAAGATGATCGTCACACATTATTTTTACCATTAAGGAATGTCTTTTAAGGGTAAATGAATTTTGAAGGTCACTAGATTCGTGGATAATTACTACATCATTAATGTCTCTCGTGGTGTTGTTTGTGTTAAGCTTTTATTCTTAAAACCATGCATGACTATCGCCTTTCGATAAAGGTTTTTCAATTCATTTTTAAATAATAATCATGGTTATTCCTTATATTTGGTTTAAATATATTGTAGACATGTTAGTGAATAGAGCTCAGTAAGAATTTCGGTGAGTCGACTTCAGGTTGATCACGAGGAGATCGGGATTTCGGTTCTAGCACTAATGAAATGCTTACAACCTAGATAAGGAGTTAACATCCTATTTTAATGGTTGTGATGCAATCCTAGTAGTTTATCTCAAACTACGATAAACCGGTGTGATGGTTCAGGAATTTTAAGATAGTTCAATACATCCCAGGAATGTATTGAATGGAACCACCCGTGAGATTAGAGTATAAGGGATGTTTTTATTAGACTAAGAAAATCTCACACCATTTGAAAATGGTGCATACATTCTTAATCCAGATAATTATGAGGATTGGGATGATTATGTAGTTATCACTTTGATTGATACGGGTACAATTCAATATTAGATTGAATCAAATGATCCCTTGATATTGGGTTACAATTATATAAGTAGGTATGAGATCTTAATTTGGGGAATTCACGTTCGGGGATACCTAAGATTGTGATATCCCCTTGACTAACTTATAAGATTTTGTTTCCACCTGTAAACATGATCGATGGATTATTTATAATCCAGTGGAGGTGCCCAAAAATCTAATCCTGAGAGTCAAGCAAATTGATTAGATATTGGTTAAATTCGATTACCATCAAATTGATTTGATCAAGAAGGTATCGAAAGATTAACGCAGGGATTCACATTATGTACCATAATCAACTTTGCAAATAAGACCTCATTATAACTGAGGATTTATGAGATGGCTAAATTAGAGTTCAGTCATAATTATTTAATATAATTAATTAAGATTAAATATAAAAATGGAAGGTAATTGTGTATTTCCAACTATTTATTTGAAACCAATTTAGTGATTTTTCTTGGGTACCTAGTGTTGTCCAAATACCTAAGTAGTTAGGCTCGTACTCTTAAGAAATCCAGTTTAGCCCACGACCACCTTTTGTACTTGTATATAAAGGATTACGAAGGAGGTTTTAATTCATGATTCATCAGATTAGGTTTTGATAGGGATGAGGTAAAATACTATTCATGTTTTTGTAAAGAGGGTTGTAGAGACACCACCAACCTCAATTTTTAGCAAAGGTTTTCATTTCAAAAGGTGTCCACCTACCTAACTTTAGGGAGGATCATAAACTAAAATATTCAATCTTTTTAGAAGTTTAATTAAGGATTTGGAGATAAAAAATAAGGCATCCACATCATCAACAAATACTTTTCTTCCCATCAGATGGCAATCGTATTCACAAAGGTATTATGATCTAAACCATAGGTTTGCTCTTTAAACCTAGTTTTTTGTTTTACCATTTTCCTATGCTTTGTTAATCGAAGATCCATTGCTGAATTTTTTTATTCTGCATATATCGATCCACAGTAATTTATAATAGTGCTAAGGAAGATATGGCAGATCTTTGGCATAAGTGGTTATGTCACATGAACTATAGAGATATTAGTATACATGCTAGTAATGAACTTGTTTGTGATTTACCTCATTTGGAGTCAACTTCTTCCTTGTATGTGGTACTTGTCAAATGACCAAAAAAAATCGTGACCCACATAGAAAGTTTAATGGTATTGCTACCTTGCATGTGCTACTACTTTTTACATATAGACCTTGTGGGTTCAATCCGTTTAAAGAGCATAGGTGGTAGATTTTATGTTCTTATGATTGTAGATTACTTATATATATTTACTTTTGTAGAATTTTTACATAGTAAGTTCATTTTATTCCCATGTGAAAATAAATTCAAGACGAAAAGGCATGCACTATTGTTAGAATTCCTAGTGATCACATAAGGGAATTTGAAAGAACGGGTATACTGGAGTGGTGTAGTGAAGTTGGAATACACCATAAATTTTTGTCTCCCAAAACTACTCAACAAAATAGAATAGTTGAAAGTAAGAATCAAACTATCTAAGAGATGGCTAGATCCAAGTTGATTGGCAAGAATGTTCCAAAGAGATTTTGGGTCGAACCTTTCCATACAAATTTTCATACCGCCAACCGAGTCTATAGAAGGTATGTTACCAACCAAACCCCTTATGATATTTGAAAAGTAAAAGATCCAACACTCACTAAGCTTGACTCTAGAAGTGATGTAAGCCTTTTTCTTGGCTATTCCACTAATAGTGATGCCTGTCGTCTTTACAATTGTGTCTCTAAAAAAATTAGAGAATCAATTATTGTCATCATCAATGATAATGATACGTTTGACTTCAAGGAGAATGATTATAAAAACACAAATTTCATTTTCCCAATGTTGAATAATATGGAGAAAAAGCGGATTGATGTGAAAAAGTGGTCCTACCAGCTAATGAGGTTGTGAATATGGGAGACGCACCTCATTGGTTTAGGTAAGACCATTATGTTACTAAAATCATTAGTAGTACTAATGCTGGAGTGAAGATTAGATATCAACTCCAAAGAGAAGTTAACTTTTCTTGTAACACTTCCATAATTGAACCCAAGAATGCTAAGGATGAATTATTGGATGAATATTGGGTTAATGGTATGAAAGAAGAATTCAATTCGCCAAACAAGAAGTTTGTACTCTTTCCCCTTTCCAAAAGATGTTCATGTTATCATTTTGGCTCTTAAAAAAATTGTGATGAATATGGTGTCATTTGGAGGAACAAGGCATGAATAATATCTCAAGGTTATACATAAGTTGAAGGTGATGAATTGATGAGTCGTTTGCCCCCGCCCCCATTTCTACGCTAGATTCAGTATTATTTACTCTTAGCTATAGCATGTGCCTTAGACTTCAATATCCATCAAATGGATGTGAAGAGCACCTTTCTTAATAGAAATCATTAAGAGGAAGTCTATATGTAATAGCCTAAGTGACTTGAGGATTCCAAATTCTCAACAAATGTTTACATCCTCAAAAAGGTTGTGTATGGCCTTAGACAAGCACTTAGAGCGTGGTATGAAAGACTTACCTCATATCTTGTGGGAAAAATCTTCAAAAGAGGAAATGGGAACAAGACCTTGTTTTTGAGATCATATGGGAAAGACATTATCGTAGCCTAAGTGTATGCTGGTGATATTGTGTTTGACTCCACAGATCAAAAACATGATTAAGACTTTGTTTTGATTATGCAAAAAGAATTTGAGATGGGCATGGTTGAGGAACTCATTTTCATTTTTGGTCTCCAAGTGCAAAAAGTGGATGATGGAATTTTTATTTCACAATCTAAATATTCAAATGACATTGTAAATAAATTTAACCTTGACACTTCTACGCCTAAACGTACCCCCATAGTGATTTCGTTAAGCTTATAAAGGATGTCGATCAGACCTTTTATCATAGAATAGTTTGTCATACCTTACGGTTAGTCATCTCGGCATATCCTTTAGTGTAATAATTTATGCCCACTACAAATCTTATCCTAAGGAGTCCCATTTAAATGTTGTTAAGTGTATTATTGAATATGTTAGTGGGGTAATGGCCTTTGTTATTTGGTATCCTAGGAATACCAATACATCCTTATCGACCTACTAGGATGTCGATTGGGTAGGTGATGGTTGTAGGAGGAATAGTTCATCATGAAGGTGATTTCATCTTGGAAGTTTTTTTGTCTCTAGGCATTCTAAGAAACAAAATTGTGTTTCACTTTTCATGGCCAAAGAGGAGTATATTGTAGTGGGAAATTATTGTGCTCAACTTTATGGATGAAGAAAAAGTTGGAATATTATAGTATTGCCCAAGATTGCATGACTATTTATTGTGACAATAGTAGTTCTATTGATATACCCAAAAATACCATTATACATTCTATAACTAAGCATATAGACTTATGACATCATTTCATTAGAGAAATTATCGAAGAAAAAGTTGTGTGTTTAAGTTATGTTTCTATCGATCTTCAATTATCCGATATTTTAACTAAACCTCTCAATTGGACTATATTTGAATTTCTTACATCATCATTAGGTATTTTCATTGTGTAAGAACATAATCTTGTGATTGTCAACTAGAATCTAAGAATTTTCGGAGATGTCCTAGATAACATATGATATGTCGTATACCGCTACACTCGCACATCTACACACGATCATCCATGACGTCCTCTATTTGAATCATTAGCAACGTTATCATCATCACGCACCCATCATCTTCAACGTGCATCTTTCAACTTTAACTGGCCTCCACTATTCCATTACGTTAATGGTAATATCTTATTTGGAGTTCTTAATATTCGCATTTATATTTGGGAGACATTTTGTTCTGGTTTTACAACTGATTTTATTTTGTCAAAAACAAGGCAAGCATTTAAATAAAATATTTTTTTCCAACAGCCATTCAAACAACATGTCTAAGTCATTTAAACGACATGGCAATTTCATTTAATGCCCTTATTTGATTTTGGATCAAACCACCATGTACTGTTTTGGTTTTTGTCCTATCGCTTCTTAGGTCGTTCCATCCTTGATCAAATAACATCTCAATATCATTCGAATGACATGCCTCCACCTTAAATTTCATATTTTCCCATAAATACCTGCTCTCATTAGGTATTTCATAAAATGATTAAAATCCACCTTTTGCAAACCTACTGCACTTTAAGTCTTCAACTTTTAAGGCCAAAAACACTTTTGATTCACTCAAACCTCTCTTATCATATATGTGAATCATTGAGAAACCCTTATATTCATATTAATCATTCTTGGAGTGATACTTGTGGAGACGAAAAGTTATCTCCATTGCTGTTATGGCCATCCCTGATATATCCTCCCTTCTCTTTCTCTTCCCAAGGGGGGGGGGGGGAAAGGGGATGAAGGTCTCACGCCCTCTCTGATCTAGGAACGCTTCGATCGTCGTCGTTGTGCGGTGAATGTAAAGAGATGGAGTCGCTAGCCCATTTTGCACAAAATAGATAAAAGAATATGTCGTCGCCTCAAGAGAGAGGCATCAAAGACAAACTGATTCTTACGAAATCAACAGCTCAAAAGTCTGGGGGCTAAGTTACGGAATGGGAAGGTGTTAGGCACCCATCCGGCCCATTCATTCTCTCATGGGATTGTCTTATTATTTTAATTTATTTCTCCGTGAAGTGTGTGTACGTGTATATATGTAAATGAATATCGGAATCGCTCAACTCATACCATGAAAGATATAGAGTGAGTTCATCCATAGGAATGTTCCCAAAATAATATTAAAAATATGATTTATCCGTTTATCGTGATATTGATCGATATAATGAAACGATAATATGTGTTGGATAAAACGCTTCTAAGGATCACAAACATAATATGTATTCAAATAATGCAAGAATATGACAAATGCGAAAATGAGGGATTTGGGAAAATTGGAGATTTGGAAAATTAGAAAATTTGGAAAATAGGAAAATTGAAAATTTTGGGCCCGAGTCTCGAGTTTTAATCCAAAACGCCTACGTAGTCTATAAAGGATTCAAAGTCCACATAGTTCGCATGTGGAATAAGGGTGTGGGTTATCCCATAGATTCGAACGGGACTTTATTACACATGTGTGTAGAAAATGTGTTTTTGTTTTGAAAAAATGTGATGGATAATCCCGTTGGAATTTATAGGTGTAACCCTCTTTTTGTTTATTTTGGATTATTTTTATTAAAAATAAGGTATGTGTAATATTACTAATAAAAATGTGAGGTGTTAATGTGTATGAACTAAAGTAAGAACTAGATTATGAATTTATGTAATTAATGCGAAAACAAGAAATTTAAAGAGAGAGAGAGAGAAAAGGATTTTGGACCTTCTTTGAAGAGTTAAAGCTTGATCTTGATCTTGGACGAACTCCCTTAAATTTTGAGATGAATGTTGGATGAGAAAGAATGAGATTTTCCAAACTGGGTATGAAAAGGATGGTAAAGTAAGATGGGATGGAATTTCACATAAGGAAACTTCGGTGATTGCAAGGGAATGTTGCTGAGATAACTGATGATGATGGATCTGAGGTCTCCTATGGGAGTGAGGCCATGCCTAATATTTATAGGGTAAGGGGGTTCTGATTGGCATAGCCCTACCCCTGCCGATCGGTAGGTAACCCTAGGCACACTATCGATAGGAAGGGAAATGGACTTGCCAATTGGTAGTATCTTGCAGATTTTTTCGAAAAAATGATCGTAGAACACAATCCGTCGATCCAAAGCGTGCATGAGGCATATCATTAGAAAGGTAATTCAGAGAACTTTAACAGTCCTTTGGGATGATACCGGGTTTGGGAGTTGACTTTCGATCAAATGGGGCTCCAAAACGCTATCGATCCATTGGACTAGAGATCATCGAACAGAAACGGATCATTCGTCCAAACAGTAAGTCAGAATCATGCATGGGGCAGGCCATTCTAAATATTATGCGAGGTACTTTGACATTCTAATGAGCTTTGATCAGTTCAGAAAGTTGACCTTGGTCAATCGAGGCTCAAAATCGCCTGATGACCTCTCGGAGTAAAACGAATCGTTCATTTGTACCCTAAGGCTAATTGGAAACGAGGTGGACCGTTAGAAAGGGTATTTAGTGACCTTTGAAGATTCATTCCGTCTCATTCGAGATGAAGAGTTGACCTTGGTCAAATGGAGTCCGGTGGCTTTCAGATTAATTTTTAGGGGAAAATGAATCGTTCGTTCAAATGATTATGTCATTTCATGCACGGGGTAGACCGTTGGAAAGGGGTTTCAGAGCCCTTCAAAGATTCATTGAGGTTTCTCTCTAATGATGAAGTTCATTGGGGTTAAATAAAAGCCCGGGAGCACCCGGTGGACTCCAGATCTATTTTTGGTAGTAAAATGGTTCGTTCTTTCGAACCGTTATGCCGATTCACGCATGGGGAAAAATGTTGGAAAGGGGGATTCAGATCCCTTTGAAGATTCACTGATCTTTCGTTCTGACGGTAGAGTTTATCAGAGTCAACGGGGTCCGAGAGCTCCCGGTGGTCTCTAGATCGGTACTCGGAGTATGACCTAGGGTCTGCAGTGAAATGGGGAGGTGCTAGGACCTAAGAAGAGACTTAGGGGGTCCTAGAATGTGGTGTCTACAGCTGTTCTTGGAGTTCTCATGGGAGCTCTTGCTGAAGACAACGAACCGAGGCCTGCGGGTATTCGTCTGTAAAAAGATTTGTATTTCTCTATATATATGTAAGTCGAGGTTTACATATGATAGTGAAATAAAAAGGTTTTTCCCATTTCGGGGATTTTTCCTGAAATAGCTTTTATGATTGTTGGATTGCATGCTAGATAGATTTATTGATTTTAATCACTTAGTTGCATGTTCTAGGATTAATTAAAACTGGTTATAAAATCAGAGTTTACTTAAATAAGTTAACCCATTGAACCAAAATGCACTCTCAAATTGGTATCAGAGCCATTTACACAATTCTATAGTTTATTTTTTAGGCAAAATTGCCTGGATATCAATTTTCTGAAAAAATTGGTTTTTGAAAAAGCTAAGTTTAATGGATAACTAATATAATCAAATGCTAGTTTTTCATGGTAAAAAAGGCTTATTGGAAAGCCCGCTTGAACTCAACTTTAAAGGCTATTAATGAATGCATCTAGTTAATTTATGAAAGAGTGTGAACTCCTCCCACTGTCACCGTAGATAATGTGACCAATCCTGAACCTGTGTCCAACTGGACTGAGGATGAATTTAAATAGAGCACTTATAATTCACGTGGCCTTAGTGAAATTTTTTGGAACATCTCTCATGATGAGGTTCGATGTATCATGATGTTTACCACTTCAAAAAAGGCATGGGATATCCTACAGCTTACACATGAGGGAACAAATGTTGTTGAGACATCTAAACTGCAAAATTTAACTACTCAATTTGAAACTATAACCATGATTGAATCTGAAAGTTTTGATGAGTTTTATGCACGACCGTCAGATATTATTAATACTAGCTTTAATCTTGGTGAAAAAATTCCAGACACAAGAGGAGTTAAAAAGATATTAAGATCATTGCCTTCCCGTTTTATCCCGAAAGTCACTTTGCTTAATTCTTTAGAAATGTTTGATTCTCTTAGGTTAGAAGAGCTTGTAAGAGACCTTCAGACTTACAAAATCGACACGTTTCCTAAAACGATTAAATCCAAAGAAAAAGGGATTGCACTTAAGGCCCAGTCTAGAAAGATTGAGGAGTCGTCTAGGAAGAGAGAGGAGTCATCGAAAAAGAGAGAGGAAGTGTCGTCATATTCTGAGTACGACTTTGATTTAGATGATTTAGCCATTTTTGCTAAAAAGACTCCACAAAGAGAGAGGAAGAGAGGTCTTATAAGTGTGATAGGAGAGGCCATAAAAGCATATGAGTTCCCAACTAGGTTAAAGCATCAAGGAATGGTCAACACCGCCTTAAATTCCACCCTTAGTGACAAGAGCGAAGTCGAGTCGGTGGATACAGGAGAAGAATCACCGCATGAATGTAACTTTACTGTATTCATGGATAGTCATGTGAGTACTTCTAGTGCACCTCACGACGATAAGGAAGTTACTTCACAAGGACACCTCGACAGTGAAAATAATGTGAGTGAGGGTGAGGATGCTACAAGTGAGAGAGAGTGTGACCTACCACATGCCTCGAGTTATACGATGAGTACTTTAAAATGAAAAATAAAAACAAAGGGTTAACAACTAGGATCATTGCGCTAGAGAAAGATTTAGGAGAGACGAGAGAGAGAGTCCTCCGTTAGCATGTGTTAGAGAGAGAGAGAGAGAGAGAGAGAGAGAGAGAGAGAGAGATTTTGGAGAAAGAGAGAAAAAGAAAGATAGAGCATTTGGAGAGAGAGAGTAGTTTTAAAAAAAAGAGGGTACTTGATCAAATAAGTGGTTAGTCTTACGGGTGAGCTCCTTGCATACATGGAGACTTGAAAGAAACTTGAAGCCCTTGTAGACTAACTCACTCATGATCTTGAGAGACCCCGGGAGTTCAAGGAAAAGATTGAAGACAGATCTGGAAAGATGGGAAAGATGCTCCTCGGCCCCATTTTTTAGTTTGGTGAGAGGCAAGGAATAGGTTTCGACGATGCTTCCACGTCATATGTCACACCGAAATCGGTTCTTGAATTCATTTTGAATCCTTGTGGCCCTCAACCAAAACCCCAAAAGGAAAGTTTGGCCAAGAAAAGCAAACTAAGGTCAGCCTAAGATTGTTTATTTCTGGACTTATTGCAAGAAAAAAGGCCACCTTAGGGAGTTTTTCTATAGTTTGGGTCGAACTCGATGTACACATACTCCGTCGCACCACTTTAGAAATTTTTCTAGTCTTAAAGAGTAGGTTGAGTGTCTAGTTGCCACTTCTAGTAATTTAATAGAAGTGTTCTAACGGATGTCTTTGCCATTAGTGGATACTTCTAACATCCCGACTAGACCCAACAACGATAAGGGTAAACAAAAAGTCACCACTACATGGGTGCCTAAGCATGAAGAGAAACACCTTGTTGTCCATGCAGCTCTTAAGGCTCATAATACCTCCCAGTGGTATTTTGACAATGGTTCCTGTAGGAATATGACTGGTGACGTCTCACTTTTTACCAACCTTGAGGATAGAAAGGATGGTAAAGTCACCTTTGGAGATGGGAGTAAATATAGCATTATATAATGAGGTACAGTAGAGATACCCTATTTTTCTAAGCTAGATAATGTTTTATACGTCAAAGGTTTAAAGCAAAACCTTTTCAGCATTAGCCAGTTGTACGGTGCAGACTTTGCTATAAATTTTGACTAGAATGACTGTAACGTTTATGATCAATTAGGTAAACTTCTACTGCAAGGGGTGAGAAGAGATTAGAATTGTTATGGGATTGTGCCCAAGTCCTTATTTGTGTGCAACAGCGCCACGATATCTTATATGGATCTATGGCATCAACGTTTAGGTCACGTTAACTTTAGAGATTTGGAGCGTTTAGCGAAGAAAGACCTAATACGTGGCTTGCCGTCACTACACCAAATCTGTCGAATTATCACGGTCATTGACCTTGACAAGTTCAACTTGTCAAGGTCAATGACCATGACAATACTAGGCGAGATAACTTTTTTTGTCACGGTCATGGACCGTGACAAGCTCGTTAGAATTGTCATACTTATGTCACGGTCCCTGACCGTGACTAGTTTTATCACGGTTTAGGACCGTGACAAGCCCGTGAGAGTTTATAAAAAAATTATCACGATCAATGACCGTGACAAGTCCGTGATAATTATCCTTCGTCACGGTCATTGACCGTGATGATTCTGGATAGAATTCAAAAACAATCTGTTGGGTTGTATGGCCGCTACCACTGCCCAGCAGTATATTTGTACCTATTATAACAACGTTGTACCTGTTCAAACATCATATATCCAAATAAACTAGAGATAATGCAAATATACATTCAAAATAGAAACAATATGAAAACGGGACAGCTTCGCGTCATGCTATATTTTTGTCGTTTCAATGTTCTTATTAATTTACTTATTTTACTAATCATGTGCTTTGAACACTTTGGAAGATTTAATTGTTCAACACCACCCTTCATCTTTATTATAGTCTTCTCCAAAATGTTGGCATTCTCCACAAAGTACCTCAACTGTTCAACTCCATTGTTCGACCGCAATTCCATAATTTTGATTGTCTTTAGGTGTTATCTCGAACAATCAGGTACATACCATTCCAACCACGATGTCTACAAAATATTTAACTAGAAGTGATGTTATGAACCCTTGACGTACCTCAAAGATAAGAACCTCTAGAAGAGGACAAATTTTGAGAAAATCCAGCACCAATTTCCAGTTCCAGTTCCACTAAAAGAATCAGCCACTACAAGACACTGCACATGAGAGATTTTATAAATGAATTGAAAAGTAATAAATCTAAAAAATATAGTCATTTATGCAAGCAACAATAGCAGATATATTATAGCTCACCAACTTGGTAGAACATGATGATGAAAGAGACTTTATGTTGAAAATCCTTCGAAGAAGCTTAAATAAACATGTGGCATAACCAAGGGTGGAGCCAGGATTATCATAAGGGGTGGGCTAACAACAAGCAAATATTCATAATAATAGAATTAAGCTAAAACAAGAAAAAAAATGACAAAGCATAGTTTAATATTATAATCCATTCACAATAAAAATTAAAATGTATCAAAATTGTGCATGACTAATCTTAAAAGAATCCAAATTCATCGATTGCAAAAAAATTCTACCAAAATTGTGCAGATGAGTCTTTAATGATTCATATCCATCGATGACAGAATCTAAATCCATAGTCAAAGTAAGTTACCGTTAAAGAAAGAGTGACAAGAATTCGACAAGAAATTCATTTCGCATTGAGTTGCGATTCGATTTAATAAATCCCTAACCAAACACAATCATAAATAAAATTTAATAAATGAAATTGAAATCAGAATAATATAATGTAAATATAAAATGAAATTGAAATCGAAATCGAAATCGAAATTGAAATATTCATATAAATATAAATATAAATACATTACCTGTAGTGCCACCCAAACAGCTAACTTGAGCTCATATGGCACCTCCTTCCAACTAATGTACCCCAGGATATCGTGTCAAATATAATTCCCTTCATATCTGAACACTAAGAAATGCCATAATCCTATGGAGTTATGCTCTGCAAATTCCTTCCAATTGTTGTGTAGACAAACATCACCAGTTGAAGTTGTCAATTCTACTTTCCATATTTTCCCATGTTTTGCTAGAGGTTCCAATTGGTGGGGTATGGAAATTGGAATTGACCACTTCAACTGGTGATGTTTGGCTACACAACGGTTGGAAGGAATTTGCAGACCATCACTCCATAGGATTATGGCATTTCTTAGTGTTCGGATATGATGGGAATTCTCGCTTCATTTTTTGAGCTAAAGGATAGACGAATAGATTCAGTCTCCTCTCCACAAATAGGACACCCCAAATAACTATGTACTAATCACCTATTAAAGGTAAGAAGCGTATATTCATGGATTAGTATAAAATAAACTTAGATTTAGAGTATGTTTAATTTAATTATGTCTTATTTATATTCGATTTTTAAATTTCAAATTCAATTTATAATAGAAAGTTCCTCCAAAAGTAACAACTTTAAGCAACTAAGAATATTATACAAAAATTATGCAGTCCCAAGCTGTCCAAACGGGACAATTCTAGGGATCTCATTACGGGGGTAATGAGTCTCGAACGGGTCTAAGGGCTATTGAATGCGTACGCATAAGAACTAGAAGGCTAGTATCTATGCGCACTATATGTAATTTCAAGTATATTTCATTTAATTATCATATTATATATATATTGTTCGATATAAAAAGCAATTTTCAAAAAAAGTTAAAAAAGTCCACCCCCATATGGACAATAATCCAATAGTCAATTATTAATTAAAGTATACAATTATTAATTTACTAATTTACAATGAAGGGCAATCCTACTTTCATTATTTATCATATATTAATTTACTAATTTACAATGAGGGGCAATCATTTATTAATTTACTAAAAAATTAATAATCAATCAATTCGTTTACAAAGGACACTACGCACAAACACGCACACTACACACACATACAGCCCCTACCCCTACCCCACCCCCATCCCTGCCCCCTCCCCCCACCCACCCCCCTCCCCACACCCCCCCACCACACACACACGCACACAGACCCTGCCCCACCCCCTTCCCCCCACAAAACACACACACACGGACCCACCCCCTCCCCTCCCCACCCCCCACACACACGCACACACACACATATGTATAAACGGAAGAGAGAGAGAGAGAGAAACTAACCTGAAAGTAGAGAGAGAGAGAGAGAGAGAGAGAGAGAGGGAGAGCAGTGTAGAGAGAGAGAAAAAAGGAGGTAAGAAATCGGTGAGGAAAAATGAGGGGCAAGGGTTTTTTGCTGTGAAATTTTTCATGGACTTATCACGGTCATTGACGGTGACAAGTATTTGTCACGGACTTGTCACGATCAATGACCGTGACAAAGCTAGCCGCTGTAAGGGTGCCAATTTTCCCATTTTTGTGTAGTGCGTCACTTGGAAAGCCGACTTTCACAGTTTGTGGTCCTTTCCAGTAGGGAAAAATAGTTCGTAGTCCCCATCGAAATTTGAATTACATTACCACTTTGCTTGTGCTTGAGTTGATTCACATGGATCTTATTGGACCTCCCCGCACTGAGAGTTTGGGTGGTAAGAGGTATATCCCCATGATGGTAGATGATTTCTCTCGTTATTCAATAGTTGGTTTCTTGAGAGAGAAATCCGATGATGTAGAGATTCTTATGACCAAGTGTCGTGTCCTGAAAAATCAACACGGTGTCATTATTAATAGAATGCGTAGTGACAATGGCACAGAATTTAAAGAAGCAAAGGTGGATCTTTACTGTGATCGCCTCAAAATTAGACATGAATTTTCGACTGTGGAAACTCCTCAGTAAAATGGGATTATTGAGAGGATGAACGGGACGATTCAGTAGATATCTAGATCTATGCTACTAGGTCGTAGAGTTTCTATAAGGTTTTGGGCAGAGGCAGTGTCTACTGCGTGCCACACGATGAATAGGATATATCTTCGTCCAGACAGATTTCAGAATCCATATGAATTGTGGGTAAGGAAGAGGACCAACCTTTCATATTTTTATGCCTTTGGGAGTAAATGTTACATCCTGAGGGGATAGAGATTAATTAGGAAAGCTCGACTCTGGGAGAGATGAGGGAATTTTGTTAGGATATTCATCTACGATCAAAGCTTAGTGAGTTTTTAACCTAAATATCTCTAAGGTTATGGAATCAATAAACGTCACTGTTAAAGATCATGAGTCGTTGGCGTATATTGATCCTGACCATTTGTTTGAGCATGATGCACTCCTAGTGATGATCCCATTGTTCCTCACACACCCCAGGTGAACCCTACTCCAAACTTAGGGGACGCACCTGCTTGGGTTCACAAGAGTCAATACCCTTCTGCCATTTTAGGAGATCCCCACCTTAGGGGTCATGTAAGGACATTATTTTATATTCGGTTTACATTTGAATATGCCATATACCGCTACAACCGTTGAAGACTTATTCAAGATCAATCATGCATCAAGACGGATCCGAATATCAACGTTCTTCAACATTCAAACTTACGCAAGAATAATTTTGGTAAGGTTGTGTTTTTATACCTTAGCATTTCACTTAAGGTGTTGGGATAAATTTTTTAAAATATTTTCGAAGTGTTAGAGCGAATGTTTTCATCAAAAGTATTTTTAAAGTTTTGAGGCGGAGTATTTTCTGGCAAAATAAAAACATTCTTTTTTCCTGTTTCGTTCAAGTAACAGAGGAACTAGTTCGAGCGATAGAGATGTGTCGCATGAAGCTCGTTCGAGCGACACAGTGCCTTAACATTTTTATAAATAGTGGTTTAAACAGCTTCGTTTTTCTTCAGAAGACCTGAGAATTTTATTCTACGAAAACTTCTTTGACAGAAACGTTTGCCTTCTCACTTTTGAGAGTTTTATCATTCTTTTCAATTCACAAAACATCCCAATATTTATGTGAATTGTTTTGGAACACGAGATACAACTTTGGTGAAGTTATTTCTCTTATAGAGAGGGTAAATCTACGCCTGACAACTGCGTGTCGATTGGGAGTGCTCGAAGGTGTTCCTGGGCTGACTGAATTGCGGTTCGTATGGAGTTGCTGCAGAATTCCATTGTTGATTTAGGTTGCGGCCTATGTGGGTTTAGTGTAGTCAATCCATTACAGATTTCACTTGTAATCATTGCGAGTATTATTTGTGAAATAAAAGCTTTTACCCGAAAGGTTTTTTTTCTGAAATCTGTGTGTCAACAATTTATTTATATTGGTTTCATTTATCCATACGTAGTTGCATGTTTTAGGGCTGAATTAAATTGGATTAAAAATTGACATCGATTAAATAAGGTTAACTTGGAAATTTGCTAATTCGATTTAATCAAGTATCGCACACTCACATTTTACAAATTGGTATCAGAGCAGGTTACACTAATTTATTATATATTCCTATTTCCACAAAAATTGTGTGATATAGATTTTTTTTTTGAAAAATCTGTTTTGTGAAAAATCGTAATTTTTCTAATGGAGCACTAATATAATCGGATGCCCATATTTGACGGGTCCAATTATGCCTACTGGGAAGTACGTATGAAATCACAACTAAAGGCCATTGATGAGCGCGCTTGGGTAGTTTGTGAAAGAGGATGGACTCCTCCAACTGTCACCGCAAATAATATCACTACTTTAAAACTCGTGACAGACTGGACTGAGGACGAATTTAAATGGAGCACTTTTAATTCTCGTGGGCTGAGTGAAATTTCTGGTGTCGTCACTCCTGAGGAGTTCCGACGTATAATGACATGCACCACGTCAAAAGAAGCGTGGGACATTTTACAACTTACCCACAAAGGCCCAAATGCAGTCAAAGAGTCTAAAATTCAAAATTTAACTACTCAATTTGAAATAATTATCGTGCTTGAGACTAAGTGTTTTGATGCGTTTTATGCACGTTTGTCTGATATTGTCAACACTAGTTTCAATCTTGGTAAGCACATTCTTGATGCAGGAGTGGTTAAAAAGATTTTAAGATCGCTGCCTAAACGTTTTATCCCTAAAGTGACTGTTTTAAATTCCTTGGGTAATTTGGGCAATTCAAAATTAAAAGAGCTGGTAGGATACCTCCAGACATATGATATTGGCGTGTTTCCCAACACTGTCAAACTTAAGGATAGAGGGATAGTACTTAGATCCCAGTCTAGGAAGGGAGAGGAAGTGTCCAAGAGAGAGAAGAAAAAGAAAGTTAGAGTTTGCGAGTTCAACTCTGAGCGTGAGTGTGATTTTGATATGGCCATGCTTGCGAAAAAATTTTAAAAATTTCTCAAGTTTTCAAAATAAAATTCTTCCAATAAAAAGTTTTTTGAGAAAAACAAAAAGAAAGATGAGGCCAAAGAGAGCGGTGAGAAAGAGGGTGACAAAGAGATATAGGAATAAGAGAGGTTTTTTGAGTGTGAGGGTAAGGGGCATAGAGCCTTTGAGTGTCCCACTAGGCTAAGGAGAAAGGGCAAACATATTGACATTCTAACAAATCTTAGCGATAGTGAGTAAGAGGCGAAGGATTTCGGGAATCAGTCTTCACATGGGAAATGTGTCGCCTTTTTAGCTAGTCATGAGAGAACACCTAGTTTGTTTCATGACGATGAGGATACTTGTGCACGTGAGACCCCTGAGGATGAGGATAGTTTGAGTGTTTTACGTGAGGGTGATAGTGAGTGTGGTAGTGAGGATGAGAGTGAGCTCCATATTGCGTTTAGAGATTTTTACGCCGAGACCTTACGGGCTAAGAAATTGAATAAGGAGTTAGATCTTAGGGTGAGAGATTTGGAGAGAGCGATATTGAGAGCTTGAGTGTGTAGGAGGCGAAACCAAGTCAACTCGAGAAGGTGAAGGTTTCTTTGAGTGAACAGTTGATTGATTTAGATCGAAAAAAGAGTGATTTGACCAACACGATATCTAGTCTAATGACACATGTATCCAAACTCGAGAGTGATTGTGACATCCCGCCTAATAAAATACTGGGTGATCAATCCTTGATTAAATTAAAATCAAGGTGAACGGTTGGTTCATTCTTAGCATCATTATCGCAAAATAATTATTTCCAATTTAAACACCCTAAATAATTAAGTTAAGTGTCAAAATAATTTAAAGTCTTCATTTAATTAATTCCGTAGTAAAAATCTTTTTAAACAAAAACAAATTTGAATACTACAAATAATAAAGATACCAATCATCTGACGAACTATGCCAACCAGATTACTCAAATCCAAATAATTAACCACAAACCATAGATAACGTGAGAGATTAAACAATCCCAACTGAAAACAGAGTACTGAAATGATAGAATTATGAAATCCCTATCAAGTCTAAACAAGTCTGAAAATGGGCGACACATGCCCTAACTACAAAAGCTAAACAGAAGTCTGAGGAACCAAAGGAGGAAGTGTCTATTGCAATGACCTGCAAGTCCCACACAAGCTGCAGTAAGTTCAGTCAAATGATTCTACACCTGACGCCCCTATGGCTGAGCCTGTAATATATACATATATGTATGCAAGAGAGAGAAAAAATGACGGAAAACGGGTTACAGCCCGAGTGTAAAACAGTTTTAAAAATAGTTTAGCAAGTATTTAAAATGCTTACTGGCTAATATAACAACCATGTTAATACGCAAGACTCTCTTGAGAATTCTCATCTCTCATCTAGTGTGCACGCCTACCGTACTACTAAACCTCGTAAGTCTATCTAACCCGTCTCCCATACATTCTATTTCACAAAGTCAAAAGACTATGATTTTAGGTTAGAGATCAATCTCATAATGATTATTTATGTCGTTTATGTATTTCTCCATACTATTACTGATGATACGAGAAATCGTCCACTTGTCGTTCTCGTACCAGTAAGTCAAGAGTAAAGTGTATAATAAATAAACAAAGAAACTAAATAAAGAGAAGACAAGATATAGAGTGGTTCAGCCTCTAAAATAGGCCTACGTCCAATTGGTTGCACTACTCTCATTAGATGCGTTACATTGTATAGTATTATCGATCCGTATGAGGCGTACAAGTGTAAGAATAAAAGAGAATACATGGCTATTGCGATTCCGGCCGTGCTGAAGATCTGGCCACGATGTAGATGAGTAATCCCCAGCTATATATTGAGGTGGTATAGAGAGAGAGTACGGAAAGGTCTTGCAAAGGGTTGTTGAAACTGTCTCGAGGGAGGGGAATAGGTTCCTTATTTTGAGGTGTGGTCCTCTATTTATAGGGGGTATGCCCACGTGCTCTGAGCACGTGACGTTTATAGAGTCTAGAGTTGTAATAACAGAGAGGGATGTGGTCGTTAAGGCAAGAAATGTGAGTGTTGCATCCTATAACTAGCTAGAGACAAAGGTTCTGCGCCCTATATTGGGTGGTTCCACGACTATGTATTCGGTAGGGCTGCACCCCGAGTTCAGTAGGGCGTCGCGCCCTATGCTGTGGTAGCCACGGCATATAAGCTTGTCCAGTGCAGTATACCGTCCGCGGTAGGGTACGATATTTGTACTATCAATAAGCCCCCAAGTCGTAGCACCAAGAGAATTTGATTAGGGTTGTGGCTTAGTTTAGTCTTCTTAGGTGCCGCGGCACTTCCTAGGCGACGATTCATCTTTCGCTCTCTCTTATAAAATTGTTCAGGTCGTGGACTTCATTACATTTTCCAAAACTTTGAGAGAAAATCAAAAGCTGAACTTTGTTCGTCCGTTCTCTTGCATTTTCCAGTGATCTTTCAAGGCCGCATGTGGTGGTTCAAGGAGGTTTAAGGCTGATCATTGACATCTTCTTCTTTTCCAGGAAATTATTCAACCAATCATTCTTGTTAAATAGTTTTTGTAGTTCATACTTCTTCTATATTAGTCAAACACATGAACTTTTGCGTTTCTGAACCCATGAACACATGAAAAAAACCCAGCTGCTTGATAGGAATCTTGGGCTTTATCTGGATAATCTGTCAACTTCCAAGAATCGAACATATATCCATGATAAATAATTATAATTGTTGCTAGAATCCCTTGAATCGACCTTCATAATACGAAATCAAATGACTGTTCTTCCACTACTTAGATCATATAAACCGCATTTGTGTCGAATCATTTTGAAATCAAATTGTTCTTTGATGTTCTTGATGTTCTTGATGTTCTTTAAGCACACACTTCACATTCTGGGTCTTCGATCCTTAAATGAATCAACATTTAGACACTAAAATATTTGAGTGAGAGTCCACGGCATGGTAGAATACACCTTTAGTAATTTTGGTGATGGCCGCGGCCTTAGACTCTGAATAATCCCTTTGATTTAAATTCATATTCCGCGGCAGTTAAACCCATGGATTCATGACCTTCAATTTGTAAAGAAAGTAAAGGTTACTGCACTAGCTCCTTGTGTTAGTTCTAACCTATTTGAGTGAGTATCTGTGACACTGATTTAGGGGATGGTTGCGGCCAGTAGATTCTAAATAATCCCTTGGATCTAATGAGTAGGTTCAGCAGTGTTTTAGCCCATTAGTAACTACGATATTGAAATAACCCCCATCAAACCAATATACCGCGGCGATAATTGTCTTTTAGGGCTCAAAAACCCCACACTTCACATTTATCCCATCTTGTCGATCATTTCTATTCACTATTTATATAACTAATCTTACCAAGGCTTCTAGAAGTCTTTTTTGAACCATACTAGCTGCAGCACCTAACTGCGGACTCTGCTTTTCAAGTACTGTTGTAGCCATATGAACTTTGACCCAGACGAATTTTTGAGAGGCTTTTGGGCAACGAATTTTGGAGCCTCTCCACCTGAGCTCCCTTTCGTGCCTCCTCTGAGATCAATAGGGCCTAGCCAACTGAAGAATTGCCCCAACTTCGTAGTATTAGATTCAGACTCTGTGAACTCTACTTCTAGGAAGGATTCTAAGACCACTCAAATGGAAGAGGAAGCCAACTCTAGTAACTGACCAATGGACATGGAAGGTGATGCCGCGACAAGGGCTGCTACTGATGCTAGGGATGAGCCAGCTGGTCCATCTGGGAGGGCTGAGAGACCTCTAGCTGTGCTTGATATCTGCAGCATCATGAACCAAAACCAGGTAGCTGTGCTTGATATCTGCTTAATATATTCTTAGCACCTATCGCGAACCAAAGACCATGCACGGCACTTGCTGATGATGGGGTATATTTTCCACTTCATTCCTTTATTTATGGGTTGCGGCTGCCAGTTCCCGTTCCCATCAGATGAATTTTTCAAACTATGAAACTAGCACCAGCCCAGTTAGATCCCAATGGCTGGAGGGCCATCCTTACCGCGATCGTGCTTTGGGAGAATCAATTCAAAAAAAACATTACTCCCGCGGAGTTTTTTCACTTCTACCGCCCAAAGGAAAACTCCGTGAAGTTTGCTGGGTACTACTACTTCTCTGTCTGCGGCAAGGACGAGACCCTTTACTCTGGGAGGCCGACCAATGTAAAGAACTAGAAGGGTAAGTATTTCTATATCTCTGGAGAAGGGTGAGAGATTCACCCTTAGGAGAACGAGGGGGAGAAATTGTTTCGAACGCGGTGGCAATGGGGGTCCCCTTCTAAGCTAGGTATTTAATTTATAGTCGCATCCCTTCTTTGTAGTTAAACTTTACTAACCTTTATACTTTTTTGTAGTTCTCGATAACTTGCAACTGAGCGGGAGGTAAGAGAAAAGGGTTGCCAAGGCCGCGGCCATCCCTGTTGAAGAGAAAAAATTCAGCGTCCTTGTAATATTTGTAACTATTTTAGAAGCATGATTCTTTCCCAGCAAGTCCATTCCAAAAGACATGGCCGTGGGAGGTAATAACCTAGCCATCAGTCCTTATCCGCGATGACTTATGTTAAAACTTTAATTATTTATTATTGTTTTTCCTCTTTCAGATGAGGAAGTTGATAGGGAACTATTGGTTGCCCAGCTGGCAGAGATGGATAAGGACGCAACCATTCTCAATAATGTTGCGACGAGTAGAAAAAGGAAAAGGTCCATGACCAAGGCACCAGCTGTAGCCCCTTCCAGCGATCAGAATCCTCCTACCGCGACCCCAAAATTGGCCACGAAAAAAACTAACCTTGCTGCCCCTGAACCCCAAGTTGAGTTCAATGATGACATCGGAGCCAATCTGGCCACAGTAGGTTTCATATCCACGTCTGACGCTCCCATCCATTCAGCTTCTCCACCGCCGTAACCTGTAGTTGTTGTTAATGCAAACTTAGCACCCCATCGGTGCTGTAGAGGATCTGGTCCTGACGGTCAACCGTGGCCACAATTAAGACAGCCTGATCCTGAGTCCTCATAGGACACTACCGCTAAGGCTTCATGAAGAATGAAGAGGGCCCTTGATGCCACGAATCTTGACAGGTTGGTCGAAGAAGACCATGATGATCTGGAGGATTGTGGCCTCTATAGTCTTTTGAGGGTAAGTGCAAGTGCTCTCTTAGTTTTAATTTTACATTTATTTGCCTGCTTTTAACTTTTTCTTTTTAAGCCGCGAACGTCATAGTAGCTCAAAAAAGGAAGTATGAGGCCCTCTACAAACTAAAAGACGCTATAAATAGGGTACATGCCATTGACTTGGAAAAAGCACGAAATTCCTCTTTTAAAGCTAGGAAGCAATCAGCAGTCGCGGTTCTTCGGGCAGCCCAGATGAACTTGAGAGCTGCAATAAAAGAAAAAGAGGAAGCGGAGGAAAACTTTAAACAGACCTCAGAATCCCTCAAGATCTCCCAGCCTCAGACCGCGGAAGCTGCACAAGCTACGAAAATGTCCAGCAACAAGCTCAGGCTTCTTTAAAAGAAATATGAGGAGCTAGAGGTCAAGTCTACCCAAGATGCCATAGCCCACATCGCGATAGTGAAAAAATTGGAAGCAGATCATGGTGAAGCCCTTCGGCTGGCCATCGACAGTACGGTGGAGTCGTTTGAGGGATCCAAAGATTTCTTCCTCATAAATAATAGGGCCTACCTCCGCGGCTACCAAGAGCTAAGGCATATAATCATAAAGAACTTCCCTGAGACTAAAGAGAAGGTTTTTGCCAGGGGACTTAGTGATGTTGAGCATCAAGAATGCATAGATGAGCTCAAGGTCGCGGCCGAAGAGAAAGCTAGATTGAGGGCAGAGGCTGAGGCAGCGGCAGATGATTATGAAACTGAGACCGCTGCGAATGGCGATGAGGGAGATGAGAGTGATGATGTACCTTCCTAAACTAGTAATTTTTAAATTATCATTGATACAGGGTTGTGTCCTTTCTGTTATTTTGCCTTTTGTAGTGGCTGCGGCCTATTTGTGTCTAATCTTAACTGATATTATCAAGGTTGCGGCCACCTTTTGTGCATTGAATATTTTTACCTCATTTTCTTGTAGCTTTTTGTTCTTCTCCTTTGCTTGCTTCAACACTTTAATGAATGTTTTGCTTGCTTGAACTATGCATTTTATTCTTGCAAACGAATGGGTCATGGGCTGCGACCCTATTCAGAAACCAAAATGGAATATCACTTAAGGCCGCGGCACTCTGATGTGGATTGGCTGCGGTTATTTTTCCCACTATGCTGAATGTTTGAAAGTGGTCGTTGCCCCTTCCTAAATAGAGGCTACACCATTGTTTTTGTCTAATATGTCGCTACACAATTGGAACCTATTCTGTGGCTCTTTTCTAGGATGGGTGCTTTCCCTTTACCATTGGCTGCTTGAACCATATAGTTTTTTTTGTCATCCCATAACCATCATGGACTATAAAGAATGGCCCAGGCTGCGACTTGTAATTTTAATTAAAGTTGTGGCCACCCAATGATTTTTCTTCCAATGCGTTGATACTTCCACTGACGCTTTTACATTTTGCTTAGTTGAACCCTGAATTAGTTTAAGGCTGCGGCACTATATCGTAGATTACCACGTGCAATTTACATAGGCCGCGGCACCTTGAGACTGGATTATTATAATAGCGCTTCTTGTTTATGGCTGCGGAAGGTAAACTGCATTGCTTGCCTTCCTCGCGCAATGGAGTTATTACCTTCTGCGGCTCTGTAGCTTTGGCATGCTTTTGTTATTACAGCAAAATAGCAACTGCCTCTCATAGCTTTCCTCTAATCACTTCAATTGGATCTAAATCCAAGTCATTACCACATCAACTTAGTCCCTTTAATGGATGCAGCTGTATTGACAGGGCTATTGCACTCTTATAAGCCTTCCCATCTGAACATGGGCCTTTGTAGATATAAGGGATACCCACAGCCAACATACAGGATACTTTCAAGCCTCCCCAGGCTGGGTTACGTTATTAAACCACCCACAGCTAACATTCAGGATACTTTCAAGACTCCCCAGGCTGGGTTATGTTATTAAGCCACCCACAGCTAACATTCAGGATACTTTCATGCCTCCCCAGGCTAGATTATGTTATTAAGCCACCCACAGCTAACATACAGGATATTTTCAAGCCTCCTCAGGTTGGGTTATGTTATTAAGCCACCCACAGCTTACATACGGGATACTTTCAAGCCTCCCCAGGCTGGGTTATGTTATTAAGCCACCCACAGCTATGGATATATATAAATTCATCCCTTGATAGACATTACAAGTCTCTCGACTTAATGACGCATCCCGAAAGCTAAGAACGGGCATTGAAAGCCCTCGCAGCTAATGACGCATCCTGAATGCTAAGAACGGGCATTGGAAGCCCTTGCGAGTGATGTTGAAGTCCAATTTGGGTAACTGCTTTCATCATTTGCTTTCTCCATTTTCTATTATCATTTGCTTTCGGACAATCAGACATCTTATCGAGCGTTTGTGGGACCACTTAGATATTATCATTCCCGATATAACATATTGTCTTGAATCGAAATTTGTTTAAGACAAAAATGGTCTTTTAAGATAACATTTCATGGAAATGAGAATTAAAATATGGCATTGTGAAAGTGAACTTGACTTCATATAACTATTCATGTATACATGACTTTGTAAGAATAATGCAAAGTTTAGTTTAAAACAGCATAAGAGGAGTTTTCACTGTAAAGTAGAAACAAATTGAAAGGCATAAGCATGAAAAATGGGCATGCGATCTGTAAGACTAGACTTCATCCCCTAAACATCTTTGAGGAACCTCCGCAGCATCCCTTGCCCAATCAGCCTTTCAATTTCATCCTTCAGAGCATAGCATTGCTCAGTGTCATGGCCATGGTCCTGATGGAATTTGCATCGAGTGGCATTGTTGTTCTTGTGGGGTGGAGCTCTCAGCTTTTCTGGCCACCTCAACAGCTTGTCTTCTTTGATGAACTCAAATATTTCTTCAATTAGGAAGGGAAACAGAGTGTAGGCTTCAGATTTCTTCTCTGCCTTCTCCTTTCTCCTTTTCTGGCACCTGCTGACTGCTTCCGCTGCCGGATCTTCTTGAACTACCACGGCATTGAAGGAAGTTGAAGCGATATTTCTGGGTGTCGCGCTCCCACTGGGTGAGGCTGAGGCCTCTAGCATTAGGACCCTCTGAGTCAAATAGTTGACCTGGGTCTGGAGTGAGGCATGACTGTCGTAGAGGTGGTTGAAGTGATTGTACAACTGCACAATCTCATCTTTGACTTTTGTGCTCTGGATGGATTCTCCCTCCATTTCTGATTTTGTTAGTCTTTACAAAGTATATATAATCTATGACAAAACTAACAGAAGTGAGTAATCTCAGGAATATATGAGTAACCATGTAGGAAATGGGGATGCAGCATTTACACTGCTACATGGTATTATTGTCGAGGCTGTGGCCAGTATGGCACATAGGTGCACTGCCGTGGCCTTTGTATGATATTCACCAAGGTTGAGTTGGAGACCACCTGAGTCCGTTCCTTGATGTTTTGAGGCTTCGATAATACAAGTTCCCCAGCAGAGGCCGCGGCATGTAAGGTAGTTAAACTACCACGACGCATCCCTACCTAGGCAGTGAAGGAACAATCCCAAAATTGAAACCTAAAAATTGAGTTTTTCTCCCAGAACTCATAGAGAGCATACCTACTAGGGTCTATCCATGCGTGAATAACCTCTTGGTGCATAAAATGGGAAAATTCTAATGATAAACCCTAGATCATAGGCAAAGAATAGTAAAAAGGGAGTACACACAATCCTTCCCTAATCATTCAGCTTTTTGGGGCTAGATCCCATCATGCTTTTCAGCATTATCTAGATGGAATGATATCACAGGGGTATGCAAAATAGATCTAAAGTCATCAAAGAGAGACCAGAACACATCTGAATATACGAAATACCCATTCAAGGGTGTAAATGTAAAAACTGAGTTCAATAACCAAAATCCACCCATGAGATAATGATCCAAAGAATCCCCGTGTGTAGAATAAGGTGTTTAAGAACCCAAAACACAGAGAAACAAGATTGAAGTATCTCGGTTCCCACAGACGGCGCCAGATTGATGATACGAGAAATCGTCCACTTATCGTTCTCGTACCAGCAAGTCAAGATTAAAGTGTATAATAAATAAACAAAGCAAGTAAATAAAGAGAAGACAAGATATAGAGTGGTTCAGCCCTTAAAATAGGCCTACGTCCACTTGGCTGCACTACCCTCATTAGATGCGTTACATTGTACAGTATTATCGAGCCGTATGAGGCGTACAAGTGTAAGAATAAAAGAGAATACATGGCTATTGCGGTTCCGGGCGTGCTGAAGATCTGGCCACGATGTAGATGAGTAACCCCCCAGTTATAAGTTGAGGCGGTATAGAGAGAGAGTACGACAAGGCCTTTCTAAGTGTTGTATAAACTGTCCCAAGGGAGGGGAATCGGTTCCTTATTTTGAGGTGTGGTCCTTTATTTATAGGGGGTATGCCCACGTGCTCTGAGCACGTGGCGTATATAGAGTCTAGAGTTGCAATAATAGAGACGGATGCGACCTGTAAGGCAAGCAATGTGAGTTATGCATCCTAAAACTGGATAGAGACAAAGGTTTCACGCCCTGTATTGGGTGGTTTCGCGGCCATGTATTCGGTAGGGATGCACCCCGAGTTCAGTAGGGTCGCGCCCTATACTGTGGTAGCCGCGACATATAAGCATGTCCATTGCAGTATACCGTCCGTGGAAGGGTGTGATATTTGTACTATTAATTACAAAGTGCCCTAACACTTACTATAAATAGGGGCATTTATTATATTTAACTAC
This sequence comes from Sambucus nigra, assembly GCA_949130495.1. Classification (NCBI taxonomy): domain Eukaryota; kingdom Viridiplantae; phylum Streptophyta; class Magnoliopsida; order Dipsacales; family Adoxaceae; genus Sambucus; species Sambucus nigra. Next base: position 466,941,714 of record OX422211.1, on the reverse strand, counting down.
TTGTACACACAGTAGAATAATTCCATATATACGTATATATATCAATCACTTATATAATATACATACTATCGATACCTCACATAAAATCTATGGTGATGGCACACTCTGCTATCAAGTCCCCGTATCTCTTATACTAAGGGAAATACTAGTTCAAAATAACTCTTGAACTGTATTAACAAAATACACACAAAATGGAGGCGAAGCATAGTTCCAAGTCACTAAGAGGTCAGCACACACCCCTAATGTCTCTTAGGACCGTCTGACTATCATTCTAAGATGGACTGTACGAAGAAATCCTATGTTCTAGGGTACAAGTCAATATCCCCCATAAAGGTCCCATCGAGATAAGACTGTCCCGACGCAAAAACCTCCGTGATAGCAAGTAGTGCGGGTATGATTATACACAAACATAATATAAATATATATACACATGCACTCGATCATATATATAAATATTCTCATTTTCCAATTAGGTTCGCCCACGACCCATAATAATATTTAACCGTACGTAATACAGTTTTACCAAATCTTTATGCATAAAGAACTCTTCTCATTATATTCTCAATTATAATCATTTCATAATTATATCTCGCCCCTCGAAGTATTCTCTCTTCCTAAAGATTAATTCAGTAGGTACACCCTCTCCAACATACTGGTCTAATTCATTCACGAATCTCTCAATTCCTTAGTTAACTTACGCACTATTTCTAATATGGGACAAATGCCCCATTAACCCACGCTTACGTTCCATATAAAATTTTATTCAACGGAATCTACTTAGACCCTACTGGTCCTCTTCATGGCCCATTATTCTCTTTAAATGATGTTTAAGGGTGCCTACGTATTTTATTCGAATTAAACAAAAAGAGGAAAAATATGTAATTTCCAGGAGGGATCGATCGATCGATGAAAGGGGTCGATCGATCAATCAGTCGATCGATCGACATTCTTGAGTTGATCGATCGATTAAGCAGTTCTTGCCCAGAATATGTTAATCTAACCTACGGGTTTCATCCAAGAAAATTCTACGAGAGACCATTAATGATTCCCAAACTCCCAAACAAGTTTACTGCTGATTAAATACACCTATATACATGATTTCCTACGTGAAGCATGTACAAATTTATCAAAGGTATCGAATTAAAGGACCAATTCACTATATTTGTCAAGAACCCTAGTTTCATCATAATTTCCAACATTCTAATTCTTTTTCCCAGATTTCTTTCTTTTAAATCAACATAATTTCATGGGTAGTCCTCTATATATGAAGAGATTTCCAAAATATACTTATTTCCTCTAAAGCATGTGATTTAAATTCCCTAAATCATCAAATTCTTCCATAAAACATATATTTATCAATCCTAATCTAACATTGGTGAAATATTAACTAGAAAAAATAGCAAGTTAGATACTTGCCTTAGATATGAAAGTCTGATTCTTGGTTGTTGAGTGGTATGGTTGCGTCCCTCGTATCCCGATCTAGGCGTTGGTGGTGAAAGATGGCAAGGGTGGTGTAGGTAGGGTGGTTCTCCCCTTTAGAGTCTTCTCCCTTCTCCGTTACTTAGCCTTTCTGCAACTCTACCAATTATAATCCTCAAAGACTATAACTACCATCAGATATATCCCTTTAATTTTCGTCCATAATTAATACTTAAAAATGAAAATTACCAAAAAGCCCTCACGGGTTACCAGTTAGGCCTGAAAACGTCCCGAGACCCAAACTAAACTCCCGGGTACCTTTTCCTGACTATCTCGACCCTTCCAGACACGTTGACAAACTCAAAATGATTATACGGGTGACTTATAATTTATTCATTTTTTATAATAATAATTTAATCCCGACACGACACAGGCGCGTCCCAACTTAATTTCCATAATTGTCATATTATTTACTCGTGACAATTTTTATAAATTCAATTATATATAGTACTTTATCCATTAAGTAATATTCAACAAATTCCCAATAATTACTAACTCTCATCACGCTAGTAATATTTAAATAAATTTTTGGATTAATATCTCAATTTAAATTTAATAAATCCTTAAATTAAAAGCCATTAAAATACGGGGTATTACATACTTCCCCCCTAATAACAGAATTTCGTCCCGAAATTCAAAAAGTAAGGTATACCTGGTAAAAATAGGTCTGGATATTTTTTGTGCATATCTTCCTCGCGCTCCCAAGTGGACTCCTCCACATTATGATGCTCCCATTGGACTCGTACAAGTGGAACTACCTTTCACCTCAATCTCCTCTCACTATGGTCTAGGATAGCTATTGGTCTCAACTCATAAGAACTATTGGGCTATAAGTCAATCTCCTCTATCGCGGTGTGGGTGTGGGCCATATCATCCCGAAGATATCGTCTCAACGACGAGATGTGGAATACATCGTGAATACGGTGCAAGTGCTCTGGCAACCCCAATCTGTATTCCACCAGCCCTATCCTCTCGATAATGGGAAATGATCTTACGTACCTCGGAGCCAATTTTCCCTTCTTCCCAAATCTCATTACTCCTTTCATAGGAGACACACACTGTAATACTTAGTCCCTCATTCTAAACTCTCGAAAGGACCACTTTCCATCTGCGTAGCTCTTATGCCGGTCCTGGGCTACCCGAGTGTGACTCCGGATAAGCTCAATCCCAACTAAAGTCGCCTGAATCACCTCTGGACCGAGCAACTTGTTGTCCCCCACCTCTAGCCAACAAGTGGGAGAACGACAAGGCCTGCTATACAACGCCTCAAATGGGACCATGCCGATCGTGAACTGATAGGAGTTATTATAAGAGAACTCCACCAGTGGAAGATACATCTCCCAACCTCCTTCAAAATTAAGGACACACATGTGTATCATATCCTCCAGCATCTGATTGGTACGCTCTGTCTGTCCATCTGTCTGTGGGTGATAAGCTGAACTCAATCTCAACTCTGTACCTATAGCCTCTTGAAATCTCTACCAGAAACGCGACACAAAAATCTTGTCTCTATCAGACACAATATCTAGGGGCACCCCATGTATCCTAACTATCTGGGCAATAAATAATTGTGCATATTGGTCCATAGTGTAGTATGTCCGTACTGGCAGAAAATGAGCTACCTTGTTCAACTGATCCACTATAACCTATATGGAATCGTGAGCCCGCTGTGATGTAGGCAACCCAATAATGAAGTCCATGGAGATACTCTCCCATTTCCACGTAGGTATCTCCAACGGCTGAAGTAACCCTGACAGTCTCTGGTGGTTCAACTTTACCATCTGACAGGTAGAACATTTGGACACGAATTCTGTAATGTCCTTCTTTATCCCACTCCACCAGTACTGCCGCCTCATATCCTGGTTCATCTTATCCCCTCTGGGATGTACCTCAAATCCGGATTCGTGCAATTGTGTCATCACTGCATGACATAAATTATCTCCCTCTGGGACCACCAATCTCCCTTTAAACTTCAAACCCCCATCAGAAATTACTGAATAGGATTCATCACCCTCAGTTAAAATCCGTACAATCTGATCCTGACAAAAAGTATCTGCTATTTGTGCCTGTATTACCCTCATAACAATCTCGGGTGTGATTGACATTATAGATATAAAGGAACGGGCCACCATGCCCTGGTGTCCCAACTATTTCCACTTCACTCTCCATACTTCCGCTACGTCACATACCGGCCTACGGCTTAACGCATCAAGAACTGCATTAACCTTCCTCGAATGGTACTGTATCTCGAACTGATAGTCTTTCACAAACTCCAGCCACCTACGCTGATGCATGTTCAACTCCCGCTGAGTGAATAAGTATTACAGTGACTTGTGGTCAGTGAACAAGCAAAACTTCTCCCCCAACAAGTAATGTCTCCAAATCCACAATGCAAACATGACCGCTGCTAGCTCCAGATCATGGGTGGGGTAATTCCTTTCGTGAGGCTTAAGCTTGTGGGAGGCAAAAGCTATAGCTTGCTCCTCCTGCTGAAGTACTCCACCAAGTCTTTGTAGAGAAGCATTAGTGTACACCAGGTACTCCACTCCTGGTATGGGAAAAGCAAGAACTGGAACCGACGTGAGCTTATCTTTCAACTCATCAAAAGCTAATTGACAAGCATCATCCCATACATACGGTACTCCCTTGCAAGTCAGATTCGTCAACGAACCCGCTATCTTCAAAAATACTCGAATAAACTTCCTGTAGTACCCAACTAACCCCAAGAAACTAGGCACCTCTGTCGGTGTTGTGGGTTATCCCCACTCCCTCATTGCCGACACTTTGCTCGGGTCAACTGATATCCCAAAATCCCACATAACATGCCCCAAAAATTGTACCTCCCATAACCAAAATCCTCACTTCTCATACTTAGAATACAGTTGATGCTCTCGTAGAGTTTGAAGAACCTGCCTCAGATGCTAGGCGTGCTCTTCCTCAGTCTGTGAATAAATCAGGATGTCATCTATGAAGACGATGACAAACTGATCTAAGAACTCTCTGAACACTCGGTTCATCAAGTCCATGAATACGAATGGAGCATTTTTTAGCCCACATGGCATGACTCTGAACTCATAGGACCCATATCTCATCAAGAAAGTAGTCTTTGACACATCTTGCTCCCTAATTCATAGCTGATGGTATCTCGATCTCAAATCTATCTTCAAAAAGAAGGCAGCTCTTTAGAGCTGGTCGAACAGGTCATCGATTTGAGGCAACGGATACTTATTTCGTATCGTGACCTTGTTCAACTCTCGGTAGTCCACGTACAACCTCAGTGAACCATCTATCTTTTCTATAAACAACACTGGAGTGGCCCAAGGCGAGGTGCTCCTATGAATGAAGCCCTGGCCCAACAACTGGTTTATCTGATCCCGTAACTCCCTCATCTTCGCTGGATCCATGTGGTACGATTCACGTGTTATCGACCAAGTGCCCGGTATCAAGTTTATGACAAAATATATATCTCTACTGGGAGGTAGGCCCGGCATCTCCTAGAATACATCCGAAAAATTAAGAACAACTGGAATCGAATCAAGGGGAATCACAATCTCCTTAGAGGTATCCTCCTTTATGTAATATAAATGGGTGGAAGATTCTCCCTCTGGGCGAGGCATCGCCACCAAAAACATCTCCTGACCCGAAATGGAAAAGATGATTCTCCTACCGAAACAATCTATCACGGCTCTGTACGCAGTGAGCCAATCCATGCTAATAATGGCGTCGTGCTCATTAATATCTAATACTAGCATGTCCGCAGGTAAAATCAAGCTACCAATATCTATGCCTACACCCCGACATATAAAGAAAATCAAAGACCCATTCCCTAGTGGTGAGTCTACACATGTCACTCTACTCTCTGTTGTGTCTAATAACCCTAAGGCCCGTGCAAAGTGAGTATCTATAAAATAGTGTGATACCCTAGTATCAAATAAAACTCGACCCATAGTGTCATGGATAGGAAACATACCCTCGATCTCGGGTGGTGCCTGAGGTGTTGCGGCCTAGTTACGTTATAGACACGTCCATACTGCAATTACCCCTGTTGAACTGGGGCTGCTAGGATGGTTGGTAGGGCTAGCATCTAAGCTAGCACTAGGAGGGAGGTTGAAAAGAGTGACCTATGTGGCTCATTACGGGAACCATACTGTTGTGGGGCCCTATCCCCCTCTGGGCAACCATGACGTCTACATTCTTTCCACATCCAAAACACATTCCCTTGAAGTTTCCTCCCCTCTATCCCTACTAACCACGACCCTATTGGACGTTACCACCCCGCCACTAGCCCAGCTGGCCCTGCTAACAACTCTGTTGGCCCTGATGGCCCTGTTGCTGACGGTATTGGCCCTGTTGGCCACGCTGACTGGACTGGCCCTACTGACCCTATCTATAGCCCCTAAATCCCTGTTTGGAATCACCTGATCGAAATCGCTTGGTAGGGTCCCCCTGATGGGAATTTTTCTTAGTATGATGGGCTTGCCCTTGGGCTGCTGGTGCCCCACTAGTACTACTACCCCCTATCCGTCCCTGCTGGCTAGACTCACCTGCTCATTTGCTTCCCTTCTAATGGAAGCAATGATCCTGATAGTTCAACAGAGTGGCATTGAGTACGTCAGTGTAAGTACCCAATGATAGATTGCCTATGAGGTGCTGACGAATTTTCCAGGCCAATCCATCTAAAAATAATAATATCCTCTTCTCCTCAGTAGGTTCCTCATCCGGCACTATAGTGAGAAGTCTATTGAACTCCTCCTCATACTCAGCAACGGTCATACTCTCCTTTTTGAGATTCAGTAACCTTCGTCTCATCTCAGTCTGCACAGCGGATGGAAAAATACTTGCGGTCAAACCACACCCAGAACGACTGAATCGAAATGTTATCCCTCTCCTCCAAGGTGGTGGTGGACTCCCACCACTGCAAAGAGGCCCCCACGAGCTTGAAGGAAGCTACTAACTGTCTTTGCACGTCAGTGAACTCATATATGCGCAGATGCCTCTGGAGTTCCTTCTTCCATTGGCTGGCGATCACAATGTCCGAACTACCGAAGAACTCCGGGGGATTCGCCTTTTGAAAGGCATCCCTGACCCTCTCCCATGAAGTGGGAAGTTGTGCTGGTACTGAAGCTACTACATGAACCTGGGTTGGAGCTTGTTGCACCACCGCTAATGCGGCATTCACCGCCTGATCAACCGGAGCTGCTGGCTGCTCGGGCAGGGCATTCCTGTCGTGGGTGTGCGTCTCGAAGGCATCTGAAATGAAAAGGAAGTTTATTAGTCTATAGTTATTATTAAATCTCAAATAGCTAAAGACGTAAGCGTAAATACATAAATACAACAGTCCTAAAAATAGGGCTCTAAATCAAAGACGCTAAGCTCAAAGCGAAATAAGTCGTGCAGATCCAAAAGGACACTAGAACTTGATGCTCTGATACCACCTGTGACACGCCGCCTAATTAAATACCGGGTGACCAATCCTTTATTAAATTAAAATCAAGGTGAACGGTTGGTTCATTCTTAGCATCGTTGTCGTAAAATAATTATTTCCAATTTAAACACCCTAAATAATTAAGCTAAGTGTCAAAATAATTTAAAGTCTTTATTTATTTAATTCCGTAGTAAAAATCTTTTTAAACAAAAACAAGTTTGAATACTACAAATAATAAAGATACCAATCATCCAACGAACTATTCCAACTAGATTACTCAAATCCAAATAATTAACCACAAACCACAGATAATATGAGAGATAAAACAATCCCAAATGAAAACAGAGTACTGAAATGATAGAATTATGAAATCCCTATCAAGTCTAAACTAGTCTGGAAATGGGCGACACATGACCTAACTACAAGAGCTAAACAGAAGTTTGAGGAACCAAAGGAGGAAGCATCTACTGTAATGACCTGTAACTCCCACACAAGTTGCAGCACGTCCAGTCAAATGATTCTACTCCTGACGCCCCTATGGTAGAGAACCTATAATATATATATATATATATATATATATATATATATATATATATATATATATATGCAAGAGAGAGAGAAAATGATAGAAAACGGGTAAGAGCCTGAGTGTAAAATAGTTTTAAAAATAGTTTAGCAAGTATTTAAAAAGCTTACTGGCTAATATAACAACCATGTTGGTACAAAAAACTCTCTTGAGAATTCTCACCTCTCATCTAGTGTGAACGCCTATCGTACTACTAAACCTCATAAGTCTATCTAACTCGTCTCCCATACATTCTATATCGCAAAGTCACATGACTATGATTTTAGTTTATAAATCAGTCTCTTAATGATTATTTAAGTCGTTTATGTATTTCTCCATACTATTACAAAGTTCTCGAACACTTACTATAAATAGGGGCATTTATTATATTTAACTACTTGTGCGCACAGTAGAAGAATTCCATATATACGTATATATATATATATATATATCAATCACTTATATAATATATATACTATCGACACCCCACATAAAATCTATGGTGCTGGCATACTCTCCTATCAAGTTCCCGTATCTCTCGTATTAAGGAAAATACTAGTTCGGAATCACTCTCGAACTGTATTAACACAATACACACAAAATGGAGGCGAAGCATAGTTCCTAGTCACTAAGAGGTCGGCACATACCCCTCACGCCTCTTAGGATCGTCTGACTATCATTCTCAGATAGCCTGTACCAAGGAGTCCTATGTTCTAGGGTACAAGTCAATATCCCCCATAAAGGTCCCATCGAGATAAGACTGTCCCTGTGCGGCAACCTCCCTGATAGCAAGTAGCGCCGGTATGATTATACACAAGCATAATATAAATATATATACACATACACTCGGTCATATATATATAAATATTCTCATTTTCCAATTAGGTTCGCCCACGACCAATAATAATATTTTAACCGTACATAATACAGTTTTACCAAATATTTATGTATAAAGAACTCATCTCATTTTATTCTTAATTATAATCATTTCGTAATTACTTCTCATCCCTCAAAGTATTCTCTATTCCTAAAGATTATCTCAGTAGGTACACCCTCTCCAACATACTGGTCTAAGTCATTCACGAATCTCTCAATTCCTTAGTTAACGTACACACTATTTCCAATATGGGACAAACGCCCCGTTAACCCATGCTTACGTTCCATATAAAATTTTATTCAACGGAATATACTTAGACCCTACTGTTCCTCTTCATGGCCCATTATTCTCTTTAAATGATGTTTAAGGGTGCCTACATATTTTACCCGAATTAAACAAAAAGAGGAAAAACATGTACTTTCCAGGAGGGGTCGATCAATCGATCAAGCAGTTTTTGCTTAGAAACAGTTAATTTAACCTACGGATTTCATCCAAGAAAATTCTCCGAAAGACCATTAATGATTCCCAAACTCCCAAACAAGTTTACTGCTGATTAAATACACATATATACATGATTTTCTACGTGAAGCATATACGAATTCATTAAAGGTATCGAATTAAAGGACCAATTCACTATATTTGTCAAGAACCCTAGTTTCATCATAATTTCCAACATTCTAATTCTTTTTTTCAGATTTCTTTCTTTTAAATCAACATAATTTCGTGTGTAGTCCTCAACATATGATGAGATTTCCAAATATACTTATTTCCTCTAATGCATGTGATTTAAATTCCCTAAATCATCAAATTCTTCCATAGAACATATATTTATCAATCCCAATCTAACATGGGTGAAATATTAAATAGAAAAAAATAGCAAATTAGATACTTGCCTCAGATATAAAGGTCTGATTCTCAGGTGTTGATAGGTATGGTTGCGTCCCTCGTTTCCCGATCTACGCGTTGCTGGTGAAAAATGGCAAGGGTGGTGTAGGTAGGGTGGTTCTCCCCTTTAGAGTCTTCTCCCTTCTTCATTACTTAGCCTCTCTGCAACTCTACCAATTCTAGTCCTCGAAGACTCCAACTCCCATCAGATATATCTCTTTAAATTTCGTCCATAATTAAGCCTTAAAAAGGAAAATTACTAAAATGCCCTCCCGAGTTACCAGTTAGGCCTAAAAACGTCCCGAGACCCAAACTAAATCCCCGGGTACCTTTTTTTGACTATCTCGACCCTTCCAGACACGTCGGCACACTCGAAATGACCATACCGGTGACTTATAATTTATTCATTTTTTTATAATAATAATTTAGTCCCGACACGATAGAGGCGCGTCCCGACTTAATTTCCATAATTGCCATATTATTCACTCGTGACAATTTTAATAAATTCAATTATATATATTACTTTACCCATTAAGTAATATTCAACAAATTTCCAATAATCACTAACTCTCATCACGCTAGTAAATATTTAAATAAATTTCTGGATTAATATTAAATTAATATCTCAATTTAAATTTAATTAATCCCCAAATTAAAAGCCATTAAAATACGGGGTATTATAGTAATCTCGAACATGCCCGGGAGGTCAAAGTACCTTTAGAGAACGAATCTATGAAGGTTGGAAAGATGATTCTCAATTCGATTTTGGGTGATGGTGAGATACGAGGAATAGGTCATGACGTTGTGCCCAATGCCCACGTTGCACCCGAGGTAGTTCCCCAGTTAGCGATAGATCCATCTGGATCTCAACCTAACCCACCTAGGTGTCTCATTACCGACTGGAGAGTGCGTCGTAGATGTTTTGAGAGGGGTGTACCTAGGCATGTTTATATTTTCACTCATTGCAAGAAGAGAGGACACCTTAGGGAGTTTTATTTTAAGTTGGCTATTGTGTCACGTTTTGTTACTACACTTGTTCACACACACGCACCCACATATGATGCTCCGGATAACTACGTGAGAGGGTTTTCACATCTTAGGGAGCTTATGAGTGCATTGTTTTGTATATTTTAAACCCAAATTTATACTTTGTTAGTCCCATTTTAGTGTATTTAATAAGTTCTTAGGACTATTTTATTAAAAAGAGGGAAAAATTCAAGAATGATTGAATTCATATTGAAAATGGTAATTTTAAGTAAAAAATAGGCACTTTGATAATTTTATAATATTCTTGTGCTAATTTGTGAAAAAGTTGCCTAGTGAAATTTTTGCAGGTAATGATGGAATTTAGTGAAAATTGATGATCAATTCAAAAAAGGCGCGAAAAAGCTAATTTATACGGTCGTTCGAAAAAAGCTATTTTCACACTTGTGAGATCGTAAAAAAAAGTCAAAAATCTTTATTCTCTGATTTGGAAGAAACTCGGCATGAGTGTTCGGCAAGAAAGGATAAGAGTTTTTGAGTGGGGGAAATTTTGTCCTTTATCACGATCCAAAGATTAAAGAGGTGGAAAGATAGCTACCAACACCATTCAGCCAATCAAAAAGAGTCCCACCATAACTCAAATACCTCACCACTTGTCCTATAAAAAGGGCCCTTGGGCTCATAATTTCGTAGATAATTTAGAGAGGAATTTCGTGGAGGATTTCGGGGAGAAACTTTGAGTGATTGTAATTAATTTGAGGGCCAAGTTTTTATCATTTTTTAGAGGATTGAAGATTATTGTGAGAGAACTATTTGTAAGTTTGGTTTATTAATGAAGATCTCTACTCATTCTTGTAATTTCTCTTTCATTATAGTAGCTTGATTCTTATATTAGGAGTAGGGTGAAGTTTATCATAATTAGCTAATATTGTCACGTTAATTTTATCGTTGTTTATTCCCTACTTGTTTTAATTGTTATTAAAGATTCGGTATTCATTTTAAAGCGACACGAGAGTGTCTTTTAGAACCTTCAAGACTGTTTTGTCAAATCAAGTATTGAGATTTAAAAATAGTAATTTTTGATGGATTATGCTTGCACTTTTATTCTTTTGATAGTTCATGCTTAAATACAATTGCGAATTTTAAAACTTGTATTTTCTAAGGGAATAGGGATTTCAGCCGTCTATTAGAGACGTTAAAAATATTTCGAACAAAAACATCATATTTTTCGAATTAAACGCAACGAGAGTCGGTCTAATTTGAGTTATAAAAGGGAATGACAATATCAAATTAGTGTGAAATATTAGTTACATGATAAATGGATCCCGAATCCTAATTATTTATAATTGTTTACAAATCTCTTATGTTACTCTCATTTATCGTAGTTGCTTTTATTTAGTGTAATTTATAATTATTCTCTACCCCATTTGATCTAGTTGGACAATTGCAATTCTTTTAATAATTAAAATTGATAAATCCTCGTGGGTTCGACTTGTACTTACCCTCGCTATTCTATAATAGCCCGTGCACTTGCGGTATTTTATAAAATTGACAAACAGGAGCAGGTAAAATTTTTAGTCAAAACTTCACATGACTTTATGGATGTTTTTCATAGGATGTAACCACCTTTGGAAAACTCCACCGCACCTAACGGTTGAGGTTTAGACTTGTTTTCTAGCATATGATGATTTTCATGATGATATTTTACACCTATTGCTATTGTGTATCATTTTTGTATTTATATTTTCCATTTGTTGATATATTTTTTTGAAAAACCAAAAATTTTTTGTTTTTGACAATTTTTGGAAAAATACAAAAAGATTTTCATTTTTTTAGAAAACAAATGCAAAAGCCAAAAAGATTTTATTTTGATAAAATTTTTGGAAAAAGTCAAAAAGATTTTTGTATTTTGTTTACACCATATATGGATAGACATTTAGGATGAACGATTCACAATTGCATTCCATATCCATGTGACTATTTGATAGTTGTTTGATATGCGTCATCATTTCCTTTTTTTGTGCTTTACAATGTTTGGAGTCATTGAGATGTGATTTGTTATTACTACCTACATGTTTGACTCACGAGTTGCTTTATTGCACACCAGCACGAAATTGTTTGACTATTGTTCTTGTCTATCACATATTGGTCGATGAGTTTTCATCTCAATTCTGTCTTTAAAATGAACCAAGTGCGATAAAACTTGACAATGAAAGTAGTGCATGTAAGAACCGTTTGTGTGACTTATTTGAAAAACGGGAAAGGGCTACGAAAGGTAATTATTTCTCCTTTGTGATTAAGCCACCGTTCAAATCGGACCTAGAAAATAAAAATTTGGCAAAAACAGAAGCCAACGTTCAAAAAGGTTGAAAAGAGACCGAAAAATTTTAAGGCAATAAAAAGAAAAATATGCCAACAATGGGCCAATTTAGTTTAGTTTCATCACCTTAAAATAAAAATGAAAAGAATTATTATTTATGAGGTAGTTTAGATGGAATATAAACGGGTTTGCACGTCCTGACAAAGTCATGAAAAAGCGTTAAATAATTTTAGACGTTATTGGTGTGAAAATCATGTCTGACTTTGATTTGTCGATTTGATTAAGACGATGTCATCCAAATTCATATTTTTCGACACCTAAGGACGATTTTGAGATTCATTCGTTAGGAGTACACATATTCATCGTCAACATATGTTATGTTTGATTGCACTGATTTTTATATTGAATATGTTCACACCCATTCATTCCGTGTTAATGATTTGGTTATCTAGTCAATTCATGGTGTGTGATTTTTGTAAAATTATTTTTGCATTTTTGTATGAAAAATTAAAAAATCAAAAATAGTTTGTGGAAGCTTTTGACTTACTCTTTTCATAAGCGTAGTTTGATCCATATTTTCTATGCATATTTATCGTTGCACTCCATGTTTGTTTTTGTTTATTCGTTTCCTTGTCTATTTCGATCAAATAAAAATGGGGAGAACGAATTATGGGAGAGTTTTTGCACTATGGGGGAGATTTGATTATTGATGATTGATTTATTCTTATATCATTTCAAACTCTATGCGTCACGAAGGTATTTGCTTTGTCTCATGTGTTTAGGTACAAAGATTGAAGATCATATGTTGCACACCCTGATGAGAAAAGCTTAAAGATTTGAAGTTGAAGATTTTGAAGTAAAGTTTTAGACTTAAATTTTTAGTACCTTTTCAATTTTTGGATTCATGGGAAGGTATTAGATATGTATAGGTATTTTTTATTTGATAATTTGGATGTTTCTATTTTGTACCAGCATAGGCATAGGGGAGATCTGTAAGGACAATATTTTATTGTCCGGTTTACATTTGAGTGTGTCGTATATCGATACAACCATCGAAGACTTATTTAAGATCAATCATGCATCAACACGGATCCGAATATCAACATTCTTCAACATTCAAACCTCCGCGAGAATAATTTTGGTAAGGTTGTATTTTTATACCTTAGCATTTCACTTAAGGTATTGGGATAAATTTTATAAAATATTTTCTAAGTGTTGGAGCGGAGTTTTTCATCAAAAGTATTTTTTAAAGTTTTGAGGCGGAGTATTTTCTAGTGAAATAAAAAATTATTTTTCCCTGTTTCGTTCAATCATAAACATCACACAATAAGGAATTTAACCCAAAGTTGCGAGATTAAACATTTAACTGAAAATGGTCACACGCGGATTAAATTCGGATTGTCGCTATAAATACTAAAGTTGCGTGACAAATAAAGTTAAACGCATAACAATCCAACTTTAATACGCGCGGTTTCAATTAAATGCGATTTTGCACTAAACCTAGTTTTCGGAGCTCGGGGCCCGAAAATGGCGGAAATGCAATCCCGACCCTCGCTTTCCTTTAATTTATCGTTAACTTATTCTTTTCTTTTGTTACCACAACCAACCTATCATCTTTTCATTTATTTATTTTACACTTTTATTCCTGAAGTTTTAAAACAATTAACATCTAAAATTTAATCACTCCCTGTGGATTTCTTACGATACCCGACTTACCGTTGTGCTTGCTTGTCAAGTGTAGTAGTAGCTTAGGTTCTTTGTATCGCGGCGGCGAAACACATGACGATTGTGCACTTACACGCGCACACTTTTTCCGCCCGGTCACAAAATGGACAAAGGGACTCGTTCGAGCGACGCACTGCCTTAACATTTTTATAAATAACGGGTTAAACAACTTCATTTTTCTTCAGAAGACCTGAGAATTTTATTCTATGAAAACTTCTTTGATAGAAACGTTTGACTTCTCACTTTTGAGAGTTTTAGCTTTGTATTCAATTCATAAAACATCTCAATCTTTATGTGTGTAAAAGGGTATGCACTCGCTAAAATAAGCTTTGATACCAATTTAAAAAATGGCACTAATGTCGTGTGCGATACTGATTTGAATAGATGCGCAAATTCCAATCACAAACTTATTTAATTAGTGTCAATTTATGAATCAAATTAATTCATCCCTCAAAATCAACTAGCTACGTGCGTGCATGTATCAAACCAACATAAATAAAATATGCGATACAAAGTTCAGGAAAAATCCCCTCAGGGCAAAACCTTTTATTTCACTATAATTTGTAAATCTCAACTTACACGGATTGCAATGAAATACAGTTTGAGACACAATTACACGCAGGCATCGGTCGGCGTCGGCAGCAATGAATTATGCTCACCAATCCACAAGAACCGCAGTCCAATCATCAGTAAAGATTAACACGCAGCGAACATCAATGACACACAGCCATGTGATGTTGAAATCTTCTCCACAAATGTATGAAAACCAGTAAAGTGTATTCTTAAACTCCAAAACAATTCACATGAACAATTAGGATGATTTTTGAATTGAAAACAAGAGATTAAACTCTAAAAGAAGAAGCCAAAAGGTTCTACTAATATTGCAATGTTTTGCAGCATGAAAAACGTACAGATTTCTTATGAAAAACGGAGTTGAAAAGACCATTTTATAAAAAACTTAAGGCGGTGGGTCGTTCAAACGAGATTGGATGTCGTTTGAACGAGATCCAGTGTCGTTTTATGTATATTGCGACATAAACTGTCGTTTGAACGACGTACGGTGCCATTCAAATGAGACCAATAAAATAATATTTTTTTTGTTTATCCTTTCAGTAAATACACCGCCTCAAAAACTCAAAAAAAAATTATTTTTGAAGAAAAACATTTAAAGCTCCGCTCCAACACTTAGAAAATATTTTGTGAAAAATATCCCAATATCCTAAGTGAATTATTAAGGAATTAAAACACCACTTTACCAAATTCATTTCGCAGAGGCTTGATTGTTGATGAAGCTTGATATTTGGACCGTCCCGTTACGTATTTGATCTTGAACATCTTCGACGGTTGCAACGGTATGCGACATACTTAATTGTGACGGACTATGTCCTTATAAATCTCCCCCATGTCTATGCAGGTACAAAATAAAACATTAGAATTATTAATCTAAAAAAAGACCTATACGAATCTACCCTCCCATAAAATCATAATTGGAAAGATAAACAGTCAAGTCTTCAAATTTTGCTTCAACAATAAATTCCTCAAAACTTTGAGCTTTTCTCATCAGGGTTTTCAACATAATGATCTTAAATTGTACCCACACACATGAGACAATGTAAATACCTCATAATGTATCGAGTTTGAAATGATATAAGCATAAACATGAAAGCATAATCAATTCTCCCCTATACTTAAAATCCCCCATAAAGTCATAATTCGTTCTCCCCCTTTTTATTTTTTCGAAATAGACAAGGAAAAGAATAAACCAAATAAATCAAATCGGGGTGTCACGGTAATCAAGGCAAACAAATTATTTTTGATTTTTCATATAAAAATACAAAAATTGATGTTACAAAAATCACACACCATGAATTTACACTAAGATAACGAAATCATAAAAATGATATAAATGGGTGTGAACAAATTCGATAGAAAAATCGACTCAATCATGACATGTGTGCACGATGCATAAGTGTACTCCTAATGAAAGCATATGAATATAGTCTTTAGGTGAAAAATAGTTGAATTTAGATGACATCGTCTTAATCATATTAATAAATCAAAGTATAAATGATTTCCACACCAATAACATCCAAAACTATGTATTGCTTTTTCATGACTTTCAAGGACGTGCAAACCGTTTTAAATTCCATCCAAACTCCCTCAGTAAAAGATAATACTTTTTATTTTTCTTATGAGATGGTGAAACTTAATCCTATTGGCCCTTTTTGGCATATTTTTCATTTTATTGCCTTTCAATTTTTTTGGGCTCTTTTAAACCACATTGGACCCCAGATAATTTTCAATTCCTCACTGTTTTAGGTCCATTTAAATGGTGGCTTTATCACAAAGGAAAAAATAAGATAACTTTCGCAGCCCTTTTCCCTTTTTCAAAATAAATCACACAAACTCACAAACGATTTATAACATGCACTACTTTCTTGTCAAGTTTTATTGCCTTTAATTCGTTGTATAGACAGAATTGAGATGGAAACACTCAACCAACATGTGATAGACAAGCACAAAAGTCAAACAAATCCATGCATGTGTGCAATAAAGGACAAATGAGTCAAACATGTAGGTAGCAACACTATATCATCTCAAAGACTCCAAACTTTGTAAAGCAAATGAATGACACAACATATTGTCTCAAAATACTATCAAATAGTCACATGGATATGGAATGATGTTGTGACTCGGTCATCCTAAATGTGCATTCATACATGGTGTAAACAAAATACAAAACTCTTTTTAGATTTTTTAATTTTTCTTAACAAAAATGAAAATCTTTTTGTATTTTTCAAAATTGAGCAAAAAAAATGAATGGACATTCAAAAAATAACACAAAAAAGGACATACTAGCAATAGGAAAAATATATCATCATGCATATCAACCTATGCTAGCAAATAAGTCTAGACCTCAATCGGTAGGTGCGATGGAGTTTTCCAAAGATGGTGACATCTTTTGAAACAACTCCATCAAATCATGTGAACTCTTGACCAAAAATTTTCCTGCTCCCCAATATGTCCAAACTCTCTCATGTAATCATCAGGAGCATTAGGTGTGGGGGTGTGCGTGTGGACGCCTGTAGTAGCATAACGTGGCACATAGCCCAACTTAAAATAAAACTCTCTCAGGTGTCCTCTTCTCTTGCAGTGTGTGCAAACATAAACTGGCCTAGGTATACCTCTCTCAAAGTCTCTAGGACGTGTTCTCCTAATTGGAAACGGACGCCTAGGTGGGTGGGGTTGAGAGTCATGAGAATGTAACACTAATGTGGGAACTGGCTCGGGTGCAACGTGTGAAGTAGAAGCGCCGTCATGACTTATTCCTAAACTCTCACCTCTTCCTAAAATGGGATTGAGAACCATCTTTTCAACTTTCCTAGATGCATTCTCTAAAGGGATTTTGACCTCCCGGTCACATTTGAGATTACTCTCAACTTGGGACACACGTGTCATCAGACTAGACACCGTGTCTGTCAAATCATATGTTTCCCTCCTTAAAAATTCTTTCTCTCTATCCAAATCTAAAACCCAAAAACCTAAATCCTTATTATACTTATTTGTTTTTAAGGTCTCGGTGTACAAATATCTAAAAGCTTTTTGGAGCTCACTTTTATCTCCACTCTCAAACTCGCTCTCACCCCCACTAGAAACACTCGACTCATCATCGTTGCTGTCGTGTACACAATCATCGTGGGACAAAGTGGGTGTGCTCACATGAGTCAAAAAGTTTACATATATCCCATGTGCTAAACCTTTACCGAACTCATCTCCCTCACTATCACTAAGAATGGCAGGCAAGGATATTTTCTTTCCCTCTCTCCTATGCCTAGTGGTACACTCAAATGACTTGTTCCCTCTGCCCTCGCACTCAAAACATTTCACATTTTCTAAATCTTCCTCACCTTATTTCTAATTCTCCCCACTTTCTTTGTCCTTGTCTTTCTTTTTATTTTTCTCCGAAAACTTTTTATTGGAAGAATTTTGTTTCGAAAACTGGAGAAACTTTTTAAAATTCTTTGCAAGAAGGGCCGTGTTAAAATCAGACTCGTCCTCAGACTCAAACTCATAAAAAATCAATTTCTTTCTCGTGGACACTTCCTTTCGCTTCCTAGTTTGGTCTTTAAGCGCTATTCATCTATCTTTAGGTTTGACAGTGTCGGGGAACATGTCAATTTCGTTCGTCTGGAGGTCTCTTACCAACTCTTCTAGTTTCAAACGACTCAAATTTCGTAAGGTATTTAAAACAATTACTTTCGGAATAAAACTTTTAGGCAGCGATCTTAAAATATATTTGACCACTCGTGCAACAGGTACAGGCTCACCAAGATTAAAACTAGTGTTGATAATATCAGACAAACGTGCATAAAACTCGTCAAAACAATCACTATCTGGCATGGTGATAGTCTCAAATTGAGTAGTCAATTTTTAAATTTTAGACTCTTTGACCGCGTTAGTGCCTGCGTGGGCGAGTTGTAAAACATCCCACGCTTCTTTAGACATTGTGCATGTCATATTATGTCGGAACTCATCGGGGGTGACGTGTCCAAGAAATTCACTAAGCCCTCTTGAATTGTAACTGCTCCACCTAAACTCTTCATCAGTCCAGTCTAACAAAGGTTTTCAATTAGTGACATTATTTGCGATGAAAGTGGAAGGATTCCAACCTCTTTCATAAATGACCCAAACTCTTTCATCGATTTCTTTTAAACGGGATTTCATTCCGACTTTCCAACAAGTATAATTAGACCTGTCAAAAATTGACAACCGATTATATAAGTTTTCACTTGGAAACATTGTGACAATTTTAAAAATATGATTTTTCAAAAAAAATCAATATCACACAATTTTGCGAAAAAATAGGAATACACAATCAAATAAGGTAACCTGCTCTGATACCAATTTGTAAAAGGGTATGCACTCGCATAAATAAGCACTTATACCAATTTGTAAAATGTTACTAATGTCATGTGCAATACTTATTTGAATAGATGCGCAAATTCCAATCACTAGATTATTTAATTAGTGTCAATTTATGAATCAAATTAATTCAACCCTCAAAATCAACTAGCTACGTGCGTGCATGTGTCAAACCAACATAAATAAAATATGCGACACAAAGTTCAGGAAAAATCTACTCAAGGCAAAACCTTTTATTTCACTATAATTTGTAAATCGCAACTTACACGGATTACAATGAAACATAGTTTGACACACGATTACCTGCAGGCATCGGCCAGCATCGTCAGCAATGAATTATGCAAAGCAATTGACAAGAACCGTAGTCCTATCTTCAGCAAAGATTTACACACATCGAACCTCAATGACATGCAGCCATATGATGTTAAAATATTCTTCACAAATGTATGAACACCAGCAAAGTGTGTTCTCAAACTCCAAAACAATTCACATGACCAATTGGGACGATTTGTGAATTGAAAACAAGAGATTAAAATATAAAAGAATAAGCCAAAAGGTTCTGCTGATATTGCACTGTTTTACATAATGAAAAACGGACAGACTTCTTATGAAAAACAGAGTTGAAAAGACCCTTTCATAAAAAAAACTTAAGGCGGTGGGTCGTTCAAATGACACTAGATCTCGTTCAAATGAGATCTAGTGTCGTTTGATGTATCTCGTGACACAGACTGTCATTCGAACGGGACCAGTAAAATAATATTTTTTTCATTTATCCTTTCAGTAAATGCATCGCCTCAAAAACTCCAAAAAAATTATTTTTGACGAAAAACATTTAAAGATCCGCTCCAACGCTTAAAAAATATTTTATGAAAAATATCTCAATATACTAAGTGAATTATTAAGTAATTAAAAACACAACTTTACTAAATTCATTTCATGGAGGCTTGATTGTTGATGAAGCTTGATATTCGGACCGTCTCGTTGCTTATTTGATCTTGAACATCTTCGACGGTGGTAGCGGTATACGACATACTTAATTATGACAAACTATGTCCTTACAATGTGAATTGTTTTGGAACCCAAGATACAACTTTGGTGAAGTTATTTCTCTTATAGAGAGGGTAAATTTACAATTGACGACTACGTTTCGATTAGGAGTGCTCGAGGGTGTTCCTCGGCTGACTGAACTGCGGTTCGTGTGGAGTTGCTACGAAATTCCATTATTGATTTAGGTTACGGCCTATGTGGGTTTATTGCGGTTAATCCATTGAAGATTTCATTTTAATCATTGTGAGAATTATTTGTGAAATAAAAGGTTTTACCCGAAAGGGTTTTTATTCACACGTAGTCACATATTTTAGGGCTGAGTTAAATTGGATTAAAAATTGATATCGATTAAATAAGGTTATCTTGAAAATTTAGGAATTCGATTTATCAAGTATCATACAGTCACATTTTACAGGTCAAGACTCGTGCTCAGTTAGAGAACGTTATTAGATTTCTGTGCTACACGTCCAAAGTCAAGCCCAAGAATATCGAAGAAACACTCAAAGATAAACACTGGATATTCGTTATGCAGGAAGAGTTTCTTCAGTTTAGAAAGAATGATGTTTGGAAACTTGTCCACCAACCTTGAGAGAAGAATGTGATTGGTACTAAATGGACCTTCAAGAACAAGATGGATGAGAATGGTACCATTATACGTAATAACTCTAGGTTGGTTACTCAGGGCTATGCACAGATTGAGGGTGTAGACTTTGAGGAGACATTTGCTCCTGTTGTAAGGCTTGAGTCCGTTCGCCAACTATTCGCCATCGGATGTCATCTGCGCTTCAAGTTATATCAGATGGATGTCAATAGTGCTTTTCTGAATGGCATTCTACATGAGGAGGTTTACGTGTTACAATTAAAAGGGTTTGAAGACCCTAAACACCATGGACATGTCTACTATCTAAGGAAAGCCCTGTATGGTTTGAAGCAAGCACCCCGTGCTTGGTACAAGAGGCTTGCTTCCTATCTCCTAGCATGTGGCTTCAAAAGAGGGGGAGTAGATAAGGCGTTGTTTGTTAGGAGAGTAGAATGTGCTATTTTATTTTACCCAGTATATGTGGATGACATAGCCTTTGGATCCACGTTCTCCCACCATGATCATGACTTTGAGGAGAATATGAAGAGTGAGTTCGAGATGAGCATAGTTAGTGAGCTTACATTCTTCCATGGTCTCCAGGTTCGTCAGCTAGAGGATGGTATGTTCATCTCCCAATCCAAGTATGCAAGATACCTCGTGAAGAAGTTTGGTCTAGACTCTGCTAAGCATTCTCGCACCCCCAATGAGTACCTCGATGAAGCTTAGTAAGGACACTTCAGTCAAGGACGTAAAGCAAAGCTTGTATAGGGGTACGATAGGTAGTCTTCTCTACTTGACTGTCAGTCATCCTGACATAGCCTTTAGTGTTGGAGTATGTGCATAATATCAGGCATCCCCGAAAGAGTCACACATACACGCTCTTAAACATATTATTAAATATGTTAGTGGGACTCTCTCATACGGCATATAGTATTCCTGTGATACCGACGATTGTTTATCTCCCTATTTGGATGGAGATTGGGACGGGGATGCAGATGAATGTAGGATCATTTTAGGTGGGTGTTTTTACTTTGGTACTGGTCTTGTCTCGTGGGTGAGCAAGAAGTAGAACTCCATCTCTTTGTCCACTATAGACGTTGAGTACATCGTCCCTGGGAGTTGTTGCTTGCCACTCTTGTGGATGAAGCAGATGCTTGAGGATTATGGAATATCACAAGACACCATGACTATTTTCTGTGATAACATGAGCGCGTTACACATATCCTGCAATCCAGTCCATCATTCACGCACCAAACTCTTTAGGATACGCGAGCACTTTATCCGAGACCTAGTAGAGCAAAGGGTCGTATCCTTGATCTTTGTGACCACCGACCTCCAGTTAGCCGATATTTTCACAAAATCTTTAGATGCCCCTAGATTCGAGAGTCATCTTTAGGTATCTACACAGTTGACTAAGGGTTGGTTACTTTCTCTAGTATAGGATGGTTTTTCACGTGCATATTATTAGTTCCTATTGCTAGACTATATCATTTGTATTATTCTTGTATTATTTTTTCTTTTTCATATTTTACGAAAATCCAAAAATATTTTTATTTTTTTTTAATACTTGGAAAAATACAAAAAGATATTTGGTTTTTAAGAAAAGAGAAAAATACAAAAATATTTTTTTTTTTTTTAAGAAAAATGAAAAAGACAAAAAGATTTTGTTTCAATAAAAAAAAATTTAAAAAACACAAAAAGATTTTTATAGTTAGTTTACACCTTTTATGGATGGACATTTAGGATGGTCAAGTCAGCACATTAGTATATTATCCACGTGACTATTTGGTAGTGTTTTAAGACATAACTTCTTTTCATCCACGTGCTTTGTAATGTTTGGAGTCATTAAGATGTAATTAGTGATTAGTTTCTAGTTATTTGAGTCATTATCTCCTTTAATGCACACGTGCATGAATTTATTTGATATTTGTACTTGTCTATCACATGTTGGTCAAAATATTTTCATCTCAATCATGTCTTAAAATGAACTAAATGTGATAAAACGAGTCAAAGAAAGTAATGCATGTAAGAACCCTGCCCATGAAAATTTAATTATTATTGAAAAGATAATGAGTGAACATGGGAAAGGGATGCGAGAGGCATGTGAACTCGTGTAAAAGTCATCGTTTTAAAATAGCCCAAGAAAAAATTAACACAATAAAAAAAATGCCAAAATGGGGCCAATAGGAAATCTTTTAAAAAAAGAATTTAGCACCTCGCTAGAAAATAAAAAAAAATTATTTTGTATGAGGGAGTTTGGTTGGAAATCAACGGGATTACACGTCCTAATAACGTCTCGAAAAAGCATTACATAATTTTAGACGTTATTGGTATGAAAATTATTTTAGACTTTGATGTGTCGATTAGATTGAGTCGATTTCATATAAATTCACCTTTTTACACCTAAGGAAGATTTTGAGTTCATTCGTTAGGAGTATCCAAAATTCATCGTGCACATATAATTATGATGTAATACCCCGTATTTCTGCGTATTTAGAATTTAATTAATTGGGTAATTAAATAGAAAATACGTTTTAATTTAAATTACGTGTGTAGAGTAATTTAATATGATTTAATGATAATTATGATTATTATGCAAAATAAATAATAATTGTGATTATTAAATATTAATCGAGAGATAGACACTCATTAATATTTTGATTCAAATTTACTAAGTGAGAATAGTGAATGTTGATAGTTAATTTGTACGACATAGTGAGAGATATGGTCGTACTTAAATATACCTCAACCGAGTGTCGCGTGTAGACTAAATTGAGGATGAGAAGGAAAATATATTTTTTGGTGACTCCAATGATGATTTAGAGGTCACAGATCATTCCGAATGGGTCGAATTAGTTAAAATAGTATAACCGGGGGTTCTAGTCGGGTACCGGGACATTTTTGTACTACACCAGGACCATATGAGGGCGTTTTAGTCTTTTGGCATATGGGGGTGAGGAAACCTACGAATTTTGGAGTGTTTTATCAGCTGATAAAAAGTGAGGTTAGGGTTAGAAACCTCATAACACAAAGAAAAGCCATTAGAGAGATAATATAGATTATTCTCAAAGCTTAAGGGAGAATTGGTGAAGGCTTCATAGGGTTCTTGCACCACAAACTTGTTGGGAAGGAAGATTAGAGGAGAAAGACAATCGATCACCAACAATAATCATGAAATCAGATCATCTCTAAACAAGGCAAGTGGTTATTTGCAAAATTATTTTGAGTTATAATATCCATGTGTAGGATTTTTAAACAATTCATTTTGATGAATATTCTTGGAGAAAAGGAATTGATTAATTGCATGTTTGGGTAGAAATCACATGTAGTTAAATTTATATCTGTAGAGGATTGAAAATTAGAGAAATCGTGATAGTTAAAACGAATTAAAATATGGGTTGATGATTGAAAACATGGGAAGAACATGTCATATTAGGGTTCTTGAATAATTAGAAGATTTGAATTATTCTGGGCTAAATTGGAAGGATTCATAATGTTTAATTCGTTAAAAATAATCCTAGCACATGTAAGAATGGTTAGATATCGTTAGTTACAAGTTTGGTGAATTATCATAGGAGTTAGATAATTTAATATGGTGAAAATGCATGAAGAAGAAGAAGAAGAAGAAGAGCTGCGTCCGTCACTGCTCGATCGATCGATCGACCCTTGAATGTCGATCGATTGATGGAGTTAAGCGATCAATGATCCTGGTCGATCAGTCGACCCTGGATGTTTTTGGGTTCTTTTGTTGGTTGAGTTGTATTAGATGGTCGATGCTTGAGAGGAATCTTAGTGATGAATTTATACCTATGTAGGTAGGGGGTCCGTTTTAATCATTGAGTGCACGATTTGAAGTGACGGACTAATGAGGAATCACCGATCGAGTAAAGTATCGAGAGTTTGGAGTTTGAGTTTTGGAGAGAGTAAATGTCCTCCCAAGAAGTATACCAGTAGGTTAGTGATAGCTTAACTACTGAAAGGAATAGAGGGGTAACTAGGGCCCTTGGAGTTGCGTGAATACTCAATTAAAAGACGATAGTGAGACAAATCATAAATTACTGAGTACGATGAATATTAAAGCGGAGATATTACGTACGAACATTATTTTAAGTTGTGCATACCTACTGAATTATATAAATACTTAGGTGGAGAAAATACCAAATGTATAATTGCCTATATTAGGGTCGAGGTAGGATTCCGAGCTAATATATGGAAATAGTAAGTTGGGGTCGTGACAAAAGAGTTCCGAACCAACCTATGTATATAATTTCATTAGTGGGGTCGAGGTTATTTTTTGAACCGCTACATGAAATGAATTTGGGGTCGAGGTGACATTACGAACGAAACTCTTACTTGGTGTCGATGGATCATTCCGAACTAAGAGTCCTTGTTGTGTGTTAAGCTGACATATTAGTAATGAATGAATTTATAAGTATATATTGTGTGTGAAATGTATACTATATTAAAAATCTACTTATACGAGTTAGTAGATAATGAGATGTCGGGATTACATATAAAAGCAAATTAAGTAGGAAAACTTAATTATAAATCGGTTAAGGATAACAAAGCGTGAACAGATATCTAAATATATAAATCATGAGATATTGTTACTATTACATACTAAGTGGGCGGTATGGGAAATTAATGCGTAGATAAGTTCAGTTGGATACTATAGTCTAGTTAGCTTGGGTAGTATAGCTAG
The DNA here is from genome assembly GCA_949130495.1 of Sambucus nigra. NCBI lineage: Eukaryota > Viridiplantae > Streptophyta > Magnoliopsida > Dipsacales > Adoxaceae > Sambucus > Sambucus nigra. Next base: position 466,916,202 of record OX422211.1, on the reverse strand, counting down.
GTGGGCTAAGTACAGGGCGTTAGGCGTGCACTAGATGAGAGGTGAGGTAACTTAAGAGAGTGTGCGCAAAATATTAACATGTGTAATCAATAACTCATTTTACTGTGATAATGACTTGCTAAATATTTTTCAAAATGTTTTGAGTACTAACTCTTGATATCAAAATATTTTTAAAACCTTTTAGGTGTCCAACCACAGGGACGCCAGACTTGAGGATTCTGTTCAGGGATTCGTAGCTACAGCTTTGTGGAGGCTAGTAGGACTTTGCATACATAACTCCTTTATTCTGATCTAGTGTATAATCTCCATTTCAGTACTATCTATTGGGACATGTTGTCCATTGTCTTTATTTCAGATATTTATTTTTGGATTATCTTTGGTTTATTTTAGTAGTTATGGATTTTAGCCGAATGTAGACTCGGCAAGACTTGATGCATTATATATTGTGAGATGGTTCCGATTTATTGCATGGTGTGAATGTCTAATTTATTTTTCGCATGAGTATTGTTCTTGGGTTAATGAAAGATAAAATTTGGCACATGTCTAATTTCACTTAGGTGGTTAGTAATTAAAAAGTTTTCGACAGTGATGCTAAGAATGAACCAACTAAGAAACCTGTTTCAATTTAATTTAGGACTGATCACCTGGGATTTTATTAGGCAGGGTGTCACATATGAATGTTTGAGTTGATTTTCCTATCGAATTTTCTCACACCCCTACACTTTCTCTATCATCGACTTAGTTATCTTCGTTTAAATTTAAGATGTGATTTTTGTTGTATTTTTTTGTAAGAATAATTTTGAAAAATTCAAAAAGAGAAGGTTATTAATTTGTGATACACTTTGTACTTATTTTTTTATGTTTTCTTTCCTTGTCTATTTGGGACATCATAAAAGGGGGGAGAACGAATTATGGGGGAGTGGGAAATTTTGATTAATGATTTTCTTGTACTTAATTAATTTATCATTAATGCTTATCATTTTATTTAAAAATTTTGGGCGTCATGAGTATGTATTTCTTGTCTCATGTGTATATGTATAATTTGAAGATCATATATTCGGCACACCCTGATGAGGACAAAGAAATTTTGGAGATTTAAAGTTTTAAAGATTCTAAATTTTTCAAGACATGTAGTTTGATATTTCCTTCTTGAGGGTTTTGGGGGATATTAGATTGTATGTCTTAGGGATTTGTTTTTTGTTGCATAATTCGGATATTTTTATGTATGTATCGGAATAGACATAGGGGGAGATTTGTAAGGACATAATCTTGTGATTGTCTGCTAGAATCTAGGAATTGTCGGAGTTGTCCTAGATAACATATGATATGTCATATATTGCTACATTGGCACGTCTACACACGATCATCCATGATGTCCTCTATCCGAATCATTGGAAACATGCTCATCACCACGCACCCATCATCTTCAACATGCGTTGTTCAACTTCAACCAGTCTCCACTACTCCACTATATTAATGGTAATATTTTATTTGGAGTTCTTAATATAGCATCTATATTTGGGAGACATTTTATTTCAGGTTTACAACTGATTTTATTTTATCCAAAACAAGGCTGGCATTTAAAATAAAAGATATTTAGCCAACAATCATTCAAAAAAAAGGCAATGTCTTTAAAACGACATGGAAATGTCGTTAGATAGGTCATTTGATGGCCCTGTTCGATTTTGGATCAAATAAGCACGTATTATTTTGGTTTTTGGCCTGTCTTTTCTTGGGTCGTTTGATCCTTCATCAAATAACATCTCAATATCGTTCTAACGACTCTGAGCGATCATTCGAACGACATGTCGTCGTCTTTAATTTTTTATTTGCCTATAACTACCTTCTCTCATTAGGTATTTCATAAGACTTTATAACTCCGCCTTTTGCAGACCTGCTTCACTTTAAGTCTTTAATTTTTAAGGTAAAAAACACTTTTGATTCACTCAAATCTCTCTTATCATATATGTCAATCATTGAGAAACGAATATATTCATATTACTCATTCATGGAGTGATACTTGTGGAGAAGAGAAGTTGTCTCCATTGTTGTTCTTGGAGTTCTCATGGGAGCTCTTGCTGAAGACAACGAATCGAGGCCTGCAAGTATTCGTGTATCAAAATGTTTATACTTCTTTATTTATATGTAAGTCGAGATTTACATGCGATAGTGAAATAAAAAGATTTTTCCCCTTTCGGGGATTTTTCCCTAAATTACTTTTGTGATTGTTGGATTACATGCTAGATATATTTATTACTTTCAATCACTTAGTTGTATGTTCTAGGCTTAATTAAATTTGGTTACAAAATTGGAGTTCAATTAAATAAGTTGACCCATTGAACCAAAGCGCACTCTCACATTGTTGATTGAATAATTTGATAACATGTTTCTTATTTGTTCTTCTTTGACTTGTTGCATTTTTGTGTCCTATATCATGTCATCTTTTTTATAAGAGTTGGTCGCATTCCTTGCCATAAAAAAAGATTCGTTAAGTACAATCATTTATATTCTCTTTAGATGATATACTCCTTGCCATATTTTTGTATATCAAATGATTATTTTTATTACTTTTTCTTTTATTTGAATCAAAGCGATTTTGTGCATCATAAGACAAGTTTCTATTTTCTTTCAAAGTCCTATAAACTTTGACGAAGTTTTGATTGGGAAATCATGCTCATATCATATTACACTTTACACCACACTACATATTGTAAAGTTTCCATTTTATGACGAATGACAAAGATTAATAACCTTTTACAAAAGGTACAAAGCTTTTAATATTTGCGAAAGAGAGTCCATTATCCTCAAATGTGTATATATTAGAATTATTCATGATTTAAAGGAGTTGAAAAATCTAGATGCTATATTAAAATTCATGAGAGATGGTGTGGTTAGGGCTACAACTTTAATTGGAGAATGCGACCTTTGAATATTGGAAATAGTACCCCATTTCAATAATAAATGAGTGAAATCCACCATATGAAAAAATAATCTTGAACAAAGTGATATTTCAAAGGTATGTATCCATCCAAAATAAATTAACATCAAGGATGTGGAACTAAAAGTTTTAACCAAATCGCTTAGTGAGGAAGAGAAGAGTGTTAGTTGAAAATGTTTTATAAGTTGTTGAGAATTTTCACTACTATTGAATCTTTGAGTCATTTTTTCTTGAATTGTTATTCTTAATTGAACTCGATCTTGGCTTTATTCTTTCAATGGTGTTCCTTATTTTTGTTTTTCACATATGATATATGATCTTATATTCTTGGTTAATTAAACTCATCATGTTATTATCATAATCTTTTCTTCGTTACGAACATTTGTCACACATCTCACAACATTTGGTAAGTAGGAAGCTTTGATCTATATATTTCTCTATCCAAATAAAGGTTTTGGGATTTTGTTCACTATGCATTGCATACCTATTTTGGGATGACAAAATCTTTTTATAGACTATGCTACCTTAACTATATTTTATTGACTGTATGAGCTCCTTATGCTTTAATGATTCTATTTTATTCTTACTTTTCTGCGTCTACTTCCTGGACCAAGAAATACGAGAAGTTTTTATTAAAAAGGAAGTTTTCATATTTATGGGTAGATTTGTAGTTTGATACATAGGGTTGTAAATCGGGTTGGGTGAGCCAATCTTAAGATTACTCAGGCTTGTCTCGAACTACCTTACTCATGATCAAGCCCGAGCTCGGCCCGAACTAAACTTTTCCTCCTAAGACCGAACTCAGCTTATAAATATAATGGGCATCGGGCCCAATTTCAGGCAGGACCGATTTTATTTTTTTTGGTTAAAAAGTACACACTAAAATCTAACTGATATTTCATAAAATAAAATATATAATCATGAAATGTATTAAATTAAAACAAGGGAAGTAAGAATGAAAACCTACAAAGACAAATTAAATTTCATACATATAAAATTAGTTAACATAATATGTATATTATATAAATTTATTTATATATTCAAGGTTTGGGCTTCGATCCCAATTCAGGCTTGGCAAAGTTCAGCTCAAGATTGGCCCAAAATTCATTCAAGCTTGAAATTTTTGCTCAGTCTTGGCTCGGCTCGGCTCGGCTCAAACTCAAATAAAGCTTGACTCAAAAATAGCAGGCCGAATGGGCCGGCTTCGGGCTTTCCCGACTCAATTTACATGCCTATTTACACATATACTAGTTACTATAGTTATTATAACTATATCTCTTATTGCTAACTATTGTATAATTCGAAACTCTTCACATATTGGTATTTACATGAAGTTTGCTAGTGTGCTTTAGGATATTATGCTCTCAGTACTTTAAAGAAGTATCTTATAGTTTTTGGATTGTAAGCATTTTTTAATTTATATCTTTTTGTGCCTTTGGTCGGGCCTTGTATCGTATTTTATAGGAATTTTATTTTTTGCTTGTAATCTTCCATTGTTATGTTTTGTCCACAGAATAGACAAATGGGGAGATTGCAAGAGTAATCATAAGCTCATTTGTGCCCTCATGGGTAGTTGTCTTATTTCGGTTTTCCAAAACACTTTGGGTTATTGAGTTACCTCTCTAAAAATTTTCATCAACGTTCAAGATCTTGAAGTCAGTTTTATCATCATTATAACCCATGGATCATATTTTAGAGGGAATGTATATTGGAGATTCCCTACACTCACATTACGCATTTTTTATAAATCTTTTAAACATCTCGATAAACACTTTTTGTGGGTGTAAAAAACATACGGTTTGGCTATCTTGATCTTTCTTTTATAAAAAACTTTGAAAATCTATAGATAAGCAAAATTTAGCGAAATCTAACATCTTTGTTGCAGATAAGGTCTTTTTTGCTGAGGAGAAAATGGAAGCGTTACTTTACAAAAACTCTGTAAAAAGGCGTGTGTATCTTTTTCATTAAAGCATTATCGAAACGAAAGCTTTCGTTGTATCAATCTTTCTACTGCGCTAGTCTCTGAGTCCATTGAAGGCTCGATCATAATTTTCCGGGCATTCTTTCAAATTTCATTATCACTGTAAGTTTGCTATAGTAAAGATTTTTCTCACTGCAACAACCGCTCTAGCGAAGCGTAAAGGACTGTAAATATTCTTTAAAGGTCTTTGAGGAAATTCAAGGTTTATGTACGAAAAGTCACTTTTTGGATGTCGATTATACATGGGAGCCTCCAACAACTCTCCCACAATGCTTTGTATAAGAGATGTGATTTTGTAGTTTGCACTGGTATTGGGTAAATCCATTTTGGTGGATTTCTCTACTTTAGCCATCATTGCTCTTCATTTTAAAAACATCTCTCAAACATTTTCAAGAGAAAAAAATACCAACAGATCTTTATATGTATTTATCTTCTTCCTTTCTAAGAAGAAAAAAACAGTTTTGAAAAAGAGGGAACCCATTTTCTAATTCTAGTTCATCTTTTTTCTCTTTTTTTGTTCTTTACATTTAATCACCTCTCTTTTTGTAGGTTGATTAATATTAAAGAAATGGAAGATTTTACCAAGAACACATTTTCAAAAATCACATTTTATATACATTTTAGATTCTTTCTCCAAACAAGAGTATTGTGATCTTTGAGGTTCTTTTTTCGGGTTCAAATCATTTGTGAACTCCTAAGTTTTAAGACAAAGTCTCGTGCAACATTGTTGACCTATGTCAAGACATAAGAGATGTTGAGAAATTCTATCATCATATAGAGATATCTAGCTTGCTACGAATTAGTGGAGAATGTATGAGGTGTGACTTATCATGGAATTAGTGTTAGTTGTTAGTCTTCTCTATAAGTCTTTACCAAGTTTTTAGTGAGATTATTGCGTTGAACCAAGGTTTTTCCTGTTAGTGGGTTTTTGTACTAGTACATCCCGTGTTGTATTCTTATTTACCTTTTTTGCATTTTTTATCACCCGCTTTCTTAAACAATATTAGAACTTCATTTGGTTGATAAAACTTTAGTGAATATTTGAACATGTACTTTTAGGTGTGCTAAAATAATTTTTGGTAGGTCTCCATTTCGGGGCGCAATACGCACTCTCGGAGTTAATCACGATTAACTAAAGAAAGAAAATAATTAAGATGATTCTAATTAGGACTTACGAATATTTATTTGGAAGCCAATTTAATTATTTTTTTCTTGGGTCCCTACTTTAGTTCATTGCCCAAGTAATAGGCCCAAAACTCTCTGGAAAACTAGTTTGACTAAAGGCCTTAATCCATACCTATATATATTGGAGAAAGATAGGATTTTAGGCTAATGGTCCATTATGGAGGGTTGGAGAGGGTGAGGAAAAATACTATTCATGTTTTTGAGAAGGTGTGCAGCGAGAGAATGTCAATTCTCTGATATTTCACCATCTCCAAGAGTGCCCACGCACAAGGATTACTTTGGGTGGATCATATACTAGAAGATTCGAGATGGTCAAAGCATATTGCAAGGTTTTTGGAGATCCTTTAAGGAACCTAGATATTCATATTATTCAACTTTTGTCTCATCATACGAATGACAATATGATTTTCTATGGTATTGTATAATAAACCCTAGGTTTAATATTTAAACTTAATGGTTGATTTCTTTTCAATGCATGATTAATTAAAGATCTTTAGGGCTGAAATTTTTTCTCATTTTAAATGTCAATCCCAATTGTTATCCCCAATAGGCCTCTCTTGGACTACTTTTTAAATCTCCTAAAGGCCTCAAAATATAGTCTAATTAACTCCATACTTGGCCTAATAGGCTACCTAACCCCCGAGTCTAATTCCACATAGTTTATGCACCAATTGTTCAGTAAAAACTCATCCCGAATCTAATCCAATGCCATAATTCCATCTTAAGTCCAACATTGACCCATTAGACCAAATATTCAATAGGGATCAAAATTTCATTAATAAAATTTCTTACTCAAATTCACCACACATAAATATTATATTATACTAATAAATAATTTCAATTAATTTCCAAAAATATCAATGGTTTTACATTCTCCCTTATATAATAGGAATTTCACCCTTTTAATTCGCAACATCCTTATCCTTAGAATGCCTCAATGCATAAAAAACTCGTGCATCGCACAAAGAAAAACACTACAACCTAATAACCCAAAGGTGCCTAGGCCAAATATTTATCGTCCAATAACATTGATAATAATCACACGGGCTAATAGATAATCTACATAACTTATCATCATGCATTATAATAAAAAAAAATAAGCAAAAATGAAAGTACTATGGTGGTATTACGGGCCCTAAAACTGTGCTAATTGTGTTTGATATCATTTAGAGGTTATGTTCCTGTGGATCTTTGTCTACCATCATTGTCGTACATGATGTCTAAAGCGGTGAGATTAGGGTTAATCATATTAGTCAATTTGTTTTATTCAAAAACAAACACAAGAGTTCAGATGAGACCTCGCGGACTCATTCTAAAGATTTGTTAGGCCACGTTTAAACCATAGATTCAATAAGTATGGGTTCGAGGACCGTTTCATGGGTGCGAAAGTGGTAGGCGCCCATTTATTCTTTATCTACTTTATATATTTATTTATTATGTACTTCTTAATTGGAAAATAGGTACTTTATATAAACCATTATTTTATATGCCCAAAGACCTGTCAGTTTTATCGTTAGACCCAAGGAATAAACGACCATATGAGATTGAGGTAGTGCGGTGCCTAGGGTGCACAAACGAGTGTCACTTTGTGTGCCTTTGGGGCATTTATGTGTATGCGAGCATTTAGGAGCCACTTGTGTCATGGATATCTGGATGTCATTCGTGCGTGTGCCTTGAGGGCATGTGTGATAATGTGGTGGTTTTGGATCACAAGTGAGAACTCAATGTTGTGTTTATGTATCCATGAGGTTACAATGTCAAATCCAATGTATTTTAAGTTATTTGTTACTATTATGCTTATGCGAATAGTGTAGATGTTTGATTCAATCTATGAATAAATCAAAAGTGATATGTTTGTGGAAATGTATCGAGACTTAAGGTACTTCATTAAGAGGGGGGGTCTTGAGATAATGGTATCTCCAAAGAGATACATTGGGAAAACGTATCGGCTTAAGAGGATATGCGTTCTTTACGCAAGTGTTATGGTGGAATCTCGAACATGATAAGTTAGTAAAAACGTAACAGGTGGGTAGATGGTTTGTTTAAGGCTGAAGAGATTTGTTGGATATCTTTTATGAGGGTTTGTGCAAGTGTGTTAACTAAAATAAACCTAAAGGGTGGGTGAATAGGTTTCTCAATTAAATTATCCCAATTTTAGCCAATTTTAAAATTCTCTTTAATTTTAGCAATCCTAGTTAAGCATACAACTATGTGAGATGACGAAAGCCATGTAAATATACAATTAAAACAATCAAACAACATATTTAAATTAATTATGACAAAAATTTAACTATATTTAATTCATAAGTTCAATTTAAACAGATCTATGTAAACCCAAAGTAAATCCAAGTGTTGTGTGTGTTAGAGATGTGATAATCAAAGTAAATAACACACAATCAAGCCACGAGATAGATTTGTGAGGAAAAAACCCCACCTAGGGGTAAAAAACTTCAATGCATAATAATATATCATTCAACTTTAAAAAAATATATATAATGCATGAAGACACCTTTCTCTTGTTTTCTAACAAGAAGTTATCCATCTGAAGCTCCATTAGACAAACATACATTCTCCTCCTTAGAATCACACCATAATTGAACTCCCCAATAACTCAAACACCTATTATATATATGAGTTTTGATCTTACTTTATGATATGGGTCAATTATATTGAATATAAGCTAAGTGGCTCTGAACAAAACACTCCCAATTCCTCACAAAAAGTAGATCTTGGTTTTCTCTGAATTATGAAAGGAAATGATTTTTGTAAAGAGATGAAATTGATATGATCTCAACCTTAAAAGTACTCTCTTAGAATAGGAGAAGTGTAAAGAAATATTGATTTTTTTAAATGGAGCAAAACTGATATATTTATAGAAACAATTGCAAATCTGAATGCGTCGTGTGCACAGCTAAAAACAAGTCTGTGCGCACGGTTTTTGCAATCAGAAAGTCACACAAAAAACATGTAGTCATGCATAAGGGTAAAAATTCTAGTCTTGAGCAAGATTTAAGGAAGTGGCCTAAAACATTTTCGATCATGTACACGGGCCCAAATCATAGTCGTGCGGATGGTTTAGGGTAGGCACTGAGTTTCTTCCTAAACAAAGTGATTTTTTTAAAAACATGTCTTTACCTTAAGTTAAACATAACACATATCAATATAAAGGCACTTGTTTAGTTCACAAAAATGTTTTATCAATGTTAAATGAAAAAAGTTTGTGTGTGTATGCTTGTGTGTGCGAGCTCGCATAGACTTAGATGGTCAATCATTGTCAGTGAAAAGGTTACATCCTCAAATGAGCAATAATGAAAGTCTTTGATGTATAGAAATTGTGTGTGGCCTTCATTGTTCAATGTTCACCAATGTCTAATAAACAAGACTTTCTGTACAAAAGTCTATATAATGTTCACCAATGTCTAATAAATAAGACTTTCTATACAAAGGTCTATATGAAATCAAGCATTTTGGCTTGATAAAGCATGGGTAAAATGCTTTGAAACCGAATTAAGGTATTTACATTATAATAATGAATATAGACATTTTCATTTTAATAATAAATTGTCCGTACATATTAATGTGATTATATGTCGTGGGATATATCATAGGTCTTGGGTTCACGTGAGGGGATCAGTATTGCTTCCACGTACTTTCATGTCATTGAGATAAAAGCCTACATGGTTCAGGGAGGTAATTTATATTGAGGCATCATGATAATCTCATGGGGTGAATGCGGCAAACTGTGGGTGGACATATTGTGTATATTGAGGTAGATATAAGTGTGTAGCAAGGAAATGTTTGGGACATATCAAATGTAATGTGTTGTCAGGGCATATCATCATATATATCATAGGGTCTTTTGATCACAAGATGGGATTGATATTGAGCATACGTACCATTATATTAACAAGATCGAATCATTTGCAATTCATCCATATCGCGAGGTGATATACCAAGAGATATACCATAGGGGATTATGCTCATCAAAGGGGAATGGAATTTCTTATGCGTACATGATTGTTAACGACATTAAAGCCTACATAGTTTGTATTGTGTGCATAGAACGCTGTGACTCTGTCTCGGAGAGCATATGTATAAGGTGTTAATAATCTAGTGTTGCTTGGGATACATTATTGACACAAAATTCCATTTTAAATTTTAATATTATTTCCTTACCTTTGGCAAGAAATTGGTGTAATGTCAATAGATTTTCTCTAGGAAACATGATTTTGGTGGTACTTTTCTTTGAAAGACAAATATGTTCTAGGAATGAAGAGGTGCAGAGGCAGTCAGACTTTAGACTTATAGTGTATCAAAGGTTTATAATACATTGAAATTACATGATATCTATATTTCATACATATTTGTTTTGTAAACTCTGGGGTATGTTTACTCAAATATTTATGTTATTGTGATAATGATTAAGTGCCTTTTAGCACAGGTATAATGATGCATTTTTATTAGGATGGTTGATATGAGCACTGGGCTTGAAGGACATAGGTTTCACATAGTTTTTATCCATTATCCGAACTGAGACAGGGTAGAGAGTCAAAATGGGCTAATAAAAGTGTTATTAGTACATTTATACCACACACTGTTGTTTTTTAGGTGTGCGTTATGTGGATTTTTTACTAGCGGGTCTGAGAAATAAATATTTAGAGAAAATAATATTTATGTACAGGGTTTGGAGCTTTGTTGAACCTGAAACAAATTTGTACAACATATTTATACGGTGCATGAAAGGTACTAAAATGGACCAAACTTTTAATTAACTTTTACGAATTTATTAATAGTTTGTACATGGGATATTAATATACAAGGAATTCCATCCTGGAATTTTATTTAACCATTGTGTTAATTACAATTTATATGCAAGGTACTAAAAATTGACCAAAGTTGCAATTAACTAGTGCATTAATTACAATTTATATGAAGAGTGATGGAAATGCAACATGATTTTGATTAACTCATGTATTAATTATAGTTTATGTGTAGTTTACTAGAAATAAACCAGTTTTTTAATTAACTAGTGTGATTTATTTACAATTTATGTACAAACTGTACCGATATCCTGGTGGATTCAAGATGGAGTAGTGACACTAAACTAATATTTATTTACCTAATATTTTAGTGGATAAATACAACATTAAAGGTAGTTCAAAATGTGTACCCTCAAGTATGAAGTAGAGTTTTGGGTAATTTAAAAAAGGTTCGACTCAGGACTTAAGTCTTTCCTCAGATGGAAAGGGTACTTTTATGGGAACCCGAAATAACTTTAGATGGCAGATTAATACCAATCGGGGGAAGTACGTAAAATAGTGTTGGGTTTCTCAGAGAAGGTATAAAAAATTCAAGTCTTATTGAATGTTTATGTCCTTGATTAGTTGGTTAAGGGTGGTATTTATAGCCAAAATTTGACACCATGATGAAAGGATATTAATAACGGGTATACAACATGGTAAACGACAACAAAACAATGATAAAAGAACTAAAAAGAAAAAAAGGGTAGAAATAATTTGATAAACCAATGCTAAACATGAGAAACGTGGGGTAATCATGGGGATAACAACCATCAAAGATAGTGTTGATGTAAAAAACTAGACTTGATCCAATTTTATAATCAAAGATAAAATATAGAATTGTAATGATAATTAAAAGAGATACACAAGGTTTTTAAAATGGTTCGGCTATGTAAAAAATCCTACGCCCACTGTTATAGTATTGATTTAAGAGATTACAGAAAGCTAGGTACTCTTGCCAATAAGAATATCCTAGAATCCGTTCCATCATGCCTTTGATGAAAGGGATGCAATGTATTTATAGTGATCCGAATATCAATAGTTAGAATATTAAGGGATGGAATGTATTTATACATTTAAGCATTTACACTTGCACATAATGAATGTGATAGTTGGTTGTGTGAACCACGTGTGGTAAGACCCTTGGTATGGTGACCCTTCATTTGAATTGACGGTCTACATTCTTTATATTGGTCGGCATCCCTATCGAGCTACTATCTGCTGATTAGGATTTTGTCCACGTAAGAAGACAATTGTTTACTTCTGATTGGTCCACATAGGTGGATAATTTTTGGTATCAACAGAAGCCCCCAATACTTCATTCTTGATGCTTTTGCTGAAGAATTGAGTATATATTCTTCATAGTTGGTCGGCGTTTGCTGACGTGTGGGACTTGTACAAAATTTTCCATGTTTTGATTTTGCAATGGAATTTTTGTAAATAATTTAAAAATTAGGTAACCGCCAAAGGGTAAATGGGTATTTTGCACCTTTTGTACTATGAAGCCATCAGAATGTCAATCGTCAATACAGAGTAATCATTTCTTGCACGATTTCGCTGGTAAGCTATAAAAGGTGAGACTTTGCCGAATTTTCTTTACCAAACCTTTTCTTGCTTTCGAAGTTTACTTATTCCCAAGTTCTCCATTTCTCAGCTTTTCTTTGCATCCCTCCTTTGTTTCCCTCCTTTGCTTCAGCCTTCATTATAAGATATCTTCTCTCCTTTCATTTCTATTTCTTTCTTTATTGTAACCATAGTGTACATCGTACATGGGGATTCCTTAGAGGAATTTAAGCGGGAGCAAAATATCCCGAACTAGGTTGATTTAGAAATGCCCCTGCTACCTATAGATGTATTTTCACTTCTTGAGGGTCACTAGATTCCCTCTCTCTTCATTGCTGAGTGTTGTTTCACATTTCCCCCCAATAGGTTATGGTTAGAGTTTTGTCAATATTTTGACGTTGTCCCAGCTAGGATAGCCCCCAATACTTAGAGGGTAGTAAATGGGATTCATAGGCTGAAACAAATCCATAGGACCCATATTGGCATCCATGAACTGTTGTTCTGTTATAAATGGGTTACCAGTGACAATACATATTATTAGAAGACTAGGTTTGTGAATAGAGCCTTAGTTGTTAATTTTTCGGACTCTAATAAAGATTACTTGGATTATGGAGTCTTTGTTAAAAATTGGCAATATGCTCATTTACCAACTGGAGAAGTGTATGATGGGACCAGGTGCCCTCAAGTGGGTCATGGCATAGGTTGTCAATCTCTATAACTATATATTTTTATTCATTGTTTAACAACTTTCAGATGATATGCTAATCAATCACTTCTTGTCTTGTTTTTATTTTTTGCACAGTTAAGAGTAACAAAAACTATCCCGGGGAAGCAGACGTGAACATTCGCGGATTAAAGTTCTTTTGGAGAATTCATCAGAGGATTAGAAAGGAACATCCCAGAGCTGTCGCTTATTTATTGCAATACAGGAGCTCTATAATTTCGTTTGTTTCTCAGCCCACCACTTTAACAGTTACTGATCCCATTAATCTTGAGGAAGAGACGATCCCTACTTCCTCTGCTGAAGAGTCTGCTGGTGTAGAAAAGGAGTTGGAATATTTTGAATCTTTGGACATTTCAACCATTCCCTCTTATCCACTTGCTTCCATAGGAAAGACAAAAATCCCTGATTTGATCACTGGATCCTTGTCTCCTCCTGCCAATAAAGCTATTGTGATAACTAAGAATCCATAGAAAGTGTCCAAGGCTTATGAGAAAGAGAAAGTTCATCAGGTCATCATTCCGAGGAAATAGATACTCCTGATCATCAATTTAGGAGGTTGAGGAAAGGCTTGCCCGAGAATCAAGTTGAAAAAAGTTATGCTGCCGACCAGGAGTTGGTCGTGAAGATCCAAGAGGACTTAACTATTATTAAGTCATCTTCCATCTTTATCCATCCAGATGTTGCCAGAAAATTGACTAGGACTGGAACCCATTTTGCTGATCGAGCAGCTCTTTCCCCTCTACCAAGACTGAAGTTGGTAGAAAATGCTTGCCAAAATTTGTAAATGGTGATCACTTCTTCTTTATTAATCAACTCTTGATACTTATTTATTTTTTATGCTCCTTCTAATTTGATAATGTTCTTTGTGTAGTTTTTAGCAAATTTTAATCAGATGCTTGAGAAGGATTAGGAGGTTTGTTCTTCTAGTGGAGAAGTCGAAGAGGCCCTTGATGGTTTGAGGAAGTATGTTAAGGCCTTAAAGCAATTATTATAGTACAAGCAGAAGATTGGGACGAGGAGATGCAGAAGGCTATTAATAGAGCCACTTTAGCTGAAGAAAAATTAGTCAATGCTGAGACTAGTTTGATAGCTACTAAAGGTAAATTGTCTATTGTTGAGGCCAATTTATTGTCTACTGAGAAGAAGGCCTAGTCGCCGGAGGAGAAATTAGCTGCAAGTGAAGGTCTTGAAAGCGGTCGAGAAAAAACCTGTTGGTCTGTCTTCTGAGTTGATCTCAGAGAAGGCCAAAAATAAGAAGTTTAAGGAGGACTCTTTCAATAAAGGCTGGGACAAACATTTCAAGTGGCCTCTTCTCAGATTGAGTTCGTAAGGATGAAATCCTTTAAGGATGGTTGGTTGGAGGCACTTAAGGAGGTGGGAACCCCAGCTGAGTCTGAGCTATTTTTTAAGTATGATCCAGGCTCTCCTCTCAACTTGGAGGAAGAGTTTAATGATGAGGAAGGATATGGGTAATCTTCCCTTTAGCCTACTGGGTCTACATTGAAGACATTAATGAAGTTTCCCCTTCCATCGACCAGCCTTCTAGTATCCATGTTCAGGACAAGGCCAAGGTTTAACTCCTTTATTCTTTTTCTTTTTATGTTTTTTATTTTTCTGCTATGTAATGGGACCAACCGTTTGTAACACCTTTTTGGATTATTAATGAAATCATTTGATCTTTCCTGCTATCTGCGTGGCACTTATCATATTCTATGTTCTTCTTTCTTAGTTGAATGAATTACCATATTTATGTTATAATTGCTCAGTAAGTATACTTGCATACTTACACTTGCAATATTCAGTTTGATGTTAGGAAGCAGGTTATAGTTTTTGTTGAATCTAACCTACTCACGCGGAGTAAAAACCTTTTGATTGTTGGCCATATTGATTTATCCGAAGAATACTTGATCGGCATTCTTGGTGTAGATGTGTCTGAGCAAGCTAAAGAAGCATATATTCATGTCTATGGTTTATTGAGAAGGTCTGTGGAAAATAATGCTTCTTATTACTAGATGATTGAAGACTTACAGGTAGACCATAATGAAA
The DNA here is from genome assembly GCA_949130495.1 of Sambucus nigra. Lineage (NCBI taxonomy): Eukaryota > Viridiplantae > Streptophyta > Magnoliopsida > Dipsacales > Adoxaceae > Sambucus > Sambucus nigra. The sequence continues at coordinate 466,900,966 of OX422211.1, read as the reverse complement.
GCAAAGATTTACTGCATGCCGACTATGAAGCCAAGTACAAGAAATTGAGTGAAGGCTGGGGTTTTAGGAGAAGCTGGAACAATATGCTTCCATGTATAGAAGACAAGAAATCTTACTGAGGCGTGAAGTTGATGAAGCCAGGGATATTTCCAAGCTCTTGGAGGAAGAGAATCATAAACTCCGAAATGAATTGGATACCTTAAAATAATCTTTTGTCAGGGGTGCCGATGAAGGGGCCTCTTTTTTAGAGACTAAGAATGGCAGGCTGATAGAAGAACTTGAAACTTTAAAGAAATCCAAACCCGAGCAATCTTCCAGGAAATAAAAAATGAGTCGACCAACTGTTGAAGAAGCCAGGACCAAGAAAACCTTAGCTGACCAGGCTGCCAAGCTAAATGTAAAGAGTCAAGCTATTGCCAACCTATCTACAAAGCTAAAAGCTAAAGATAAGGCCATTGTCGACCAATCGGTGCAGTTGAAGGTGAAGGATGATGTGTTAAGGAAACTCCAACATCAAGTTGAAAGGTTAACCTTTTGATTTCACAAACAACCTAGAGAGGTGTGGATGGAAGGCTATAATGAAGCTCTTCGCCATTTTGATGATCACCTTGCTCAGACCCATCGTGAAGGCTATAAGTGGGGGTGGACCAACTGCTTGACGTTGTCAAAGCATGATCGCAATAACCAATTGTGGTATTGTAATGAATCTGGTTTACTAGATTGTCAAGATACTCCATTCAAGTTAGACACATCATGGATCCCTATTAATGTCATTCCCCAGTGCTTGATCACTATATACTTGGGAGACTATAGTTTACATAATGTTCATGAAATAGTTTGCCCTCCACATCTGATCAATGTGTTGAGTGCAGCCAGTTCAGCCGACTTCCAAAGCTCAAGGAAAATGTCATGTTGAATAGTTCTTATGCATTTTGTTATTCATTTGAACGTAATACAGTTTATATGAATGAAAATCCATATTTTTGGGTTGTTGACTCTTGGTTATATAATTAATCAGTCAACTTATTATTATAATGCCATAGATTTTACTAATGTACTTAGATATATTAATCTAAATTTAGCCTTAGTTAATCGTGGTGACTAAGTGTATGAGGAATATATGTTTATATTCCAATATTTAGGAATGTTTACATGTCTATTTAACTTAGTTGGGTAAAATATGTTTGTAACTTTTGTAGTTGTACACAAAGTTTTACAAACTTTTTGTTCTTGACTTTTTAATGACGAAGTCATACATGAAGTGAATTGCTCCTGAAATTAGTCGGATAATACTTCTTGTTTGTGACTTGTTTATACAAAGCCATACAGGAAGTAATAATTACTTCTTGTTCGTGATTTGTATGTATAAAATCATAAAAGAAGTTTGTATTTGAGGGAGAAATAATTGTGCCTCAAGTTGTTGATGCATCCTGAATTTGATAAATTCAACCTGATTAAGTATGTATGTGTTGTTGATCGGCAAGAGCTGAAGACCAAGAAATATTCTTACTTGTTGTTTCTGGGGGATGTATATCGCCATAATTTGAAAAAAATAAAAAAATAAAATTGAAGGGATTGAAATCAATATTTTATTGAAACTTGAATCATAGTCATGTAAAATATAGAGCAAAAGAAATACAATAGTAACAATCCCTTGAATCATTGATAATACTTTCAGAGGTGCTCGGCATTCCAGGGGTTCTTGAACTCTTCCCCCTCCAAAGTCTCAAGTCGATAGGTTCCTGGTCGAATGATAGCTAAAATGCGATATGGGCCATGCCAATTAGCCTCAAGCTTGTTGTTCTTATAGATGACCTTCTTAAGAACATAGTCGCCTTCCTTGAGGTTGGTCGGATTAACCCTTTTATTATATAAGCGAGCAGTTTTGTGTTACTATGCAGCATCTCTCAAGGAAACTTCTTCTCAGACTTCCTCCAATATATCTAAATCTAGTCATTGCATTAAGTCACTAGTTGGAGAATCAAAATTCAATACACTGTGGGTTGGTAGGACTATCTCGGACGGAACCACGGCTTCAATCCTAAATGCAAGCATGTAAGGTATCTCCTCAGTTTCTATTCTCGGCGCTGTTCTGTAAGCCCAAACAACAGAATGTAACTCATTAATACAGTTGCATTAAGCATCATTAAGCCTCTTCTTCAGTCCGTTAAGCAAAGTCATATATGTTACTTATGTTTGACCATTACTTTGAGAATGACCTGGTGCAGAATGGAGTTTCTGGATCTTGGACTAAACACAATACGCTTCAAACTCATCGTTATCAAATTGAGTGCCATAGTCCGTAATGAAGGCAAACGGTAGCCCATATCTGCATATGATATTCTTCCAAATGAACTGATGCACCTTCTTATAAGGCATCTCTACCAATGGTTCAGCCTCCACCCATTTGGTGAAGTAATTAATAGTAACGACCAAATATTTGAACCTGCCTTTTGTTATCGGCAGTGGACCGATTAGGTTAATTCCCTAAATAGCGAATGGCCAAGGTGAAGTTATTAGTGCTAGAGAAACATTGGATGCTTTATGAATGGTACAGAACTTCTGGCACTTATCACACTTTTTTGCAAAGGCTTTATAATATGCCCTCATAGTCGGCCAGTAATATCCTCGAGTGTTGATTCTCTGAAGCAATGACCGATTAGCTGAATGAGCTCCATAGGAACATTTGTGCACCTCTTTGATCAAATCTTCCACTTCCTTTAGATGAACAGAGCGCAGCAAGGATATTGTTAATCCCCTCCTATATAAAATCCCTTTGTCCAACACATATATTGTTGGTTTATATCGGAGATTTTTGGCCTATTTGGGATCAGGTGGTAGGATTCCATCTTCAATATAGGCTTTGATTGGGTCCATCCAGGGAGGCCCCAAATCGACAAAAATTAAATTAACGAATAAGTCCTTTTTAATTCTCCAATTAGCTAGGATCTCCATCGAAATGGTGAACCTAAGTTCAATTCTGGTTGTTGAAGCTAGCCGAGCAAGTGCATCTGCTCGGGCATTGGTTATTCTGGGGATCCTATTTATTTGTACAGCTGAAAATATGGAAATAACTTCTATAGTTTTGGCGAAGTATCTGGTCATCAACTCTACCTTGACTCCATATAAATGAAGCACTTGATTGATCACTAACTGTGAATTGTTGTGCGCCATTACTTGCTCAGCGCCTAATGAAAGGACCAAATCTAGTCCAACTATCAAAGCTTCGTATTCTGCCTCATTATTTGATGCTTTAAATTGAAATATAAGTGCATATTCAACATCAATATCATTAGGAGTATTGAGTATTATACCTGCTCCATTTCCAGTCGCACATAAAGAACCATCGACGTATAAATTCCACAACGGGATATCATTATTGATGCATTATTCAGACATAACCCCATGATGGAATATTTTCTTACTCTCCTCGGTGTATTTCTGAGCCATTTCCTAAGCTCGGGATGATTCAGGTTGATCGAAAGTAATTTCAAGTTACTTTTTAACGGAGCTATCTTCTTAAAAATTCTACTCGACAAGCAAGTTTTGTTGGTCGGGAACCTCTGGATAGGTGAATTCATCAATAAAATCCACCAAAGCTTGGGCTTTTAATGAAGACCTTGGTTCGTAGACAATGTCATATTCTCTCAGCTTTACCTCCCAGTACATCAATCTTCCTGACTTCTCAGGCTTATGGAGTGATTACCAAAAAGGCAGTTCAGTATACAAAACTATAGTGTGTTCTTAGAAATAGAGTTTAATATGCCTAGAAGCTTCAATAAGTGCTAAAGCCAACTTTTCCAAGCATGAATACCTGATATCGACTCCCCTAAATGCTTTGTTGGTGTAGTAAACTAGTTTTTGGATCCCATTATCCAATCTAATTAAGGCTAAGCTAATCGCAGATTCAAAAACAGCTAGATATAAGTACAGTTACTCTCCCAAAACTGGTAGGGATAATAAAGGCAGTGACATTAGGTACTTCTTCAATTATTGGAAAGCTTCTTCACATTCTGCATTCCACTCAAAATTCTTTCTCAACACCTTAAAAAATGGTAAGCACCTGTCTGTTGCTAGATTAACAAATCGATTAAAAGTTGTTACTCTACCAGTGAGCCTTTGTACATCTTTTTTACAAATTGGCGACTGCTTTTTTATCAAATCTTTGATTTTTGTTGGATTAACTTTAATTACCCTTTGATTGACTATGAAGCCGAGGAACATACTTCTTGTACTCCAAACACACACTTGGTTGGATTTATCTTCATCTGATGTTTTTCGAGCTGATTAAAAGTCTGATCGAGGTCCCTAATATGATCTGAAGCCTTCTTACTTTTTGTCAGCATATAATCCATATAAACCTCCATGTTTTTCATATCTTCTGTTCAAATAACTTATTTACCAACCTTTGATACGTTTCTCCAACAGTTTTGAGCCCAAAGGTCATTACGTTGTAGCAATAAGTTCCTCATATAATGATTAAAGTTATGCTTTCCTTATCTTCTGGTTTCATCTTAATCTGGTTGTACCCAGAGTAAGAATCCTATGAAGCTTAAGAGCTCATGTCCCGAAGTATCATCCACTAATTGATCAATTCTATGCAAGGGAAAATAGTCTTTTGGGTAAGCTTTATTTAAGTCAGTGAAATCCACGCACATCCTCCATTTATCATTCTTCTTTTTGACCATTACAATGTTAGTCAACCAAGCTGGATACTTCATATCTTTAATCATTTGGACTTTTTCAAATTTCTCGACTTCATCTTGGATAGATTAATTCTTTTCGACACTAAAGACCTTGCCCCTCTGCTTGATCATCTTGTCATCTTCATTAATGTTGAACTCATAACAGAGGAAATTGGGATCATTCTCAGGCATATCCTCATGGCTCCAAGCAAATACACTTCTCCGTTGCCTCAAGAACATAATTAATTCATGTTTAAAGACTGAATCCAATGTTGAGCCGATCTGCATAGTTGTCTCTAGTTTTTCGTCATCCGGGATAATGCTTTTAGTAGCTTTCACAATATGTCCCTTGGTTAATTATGTCTCATCTCGTGGATCTAAAATTGTAACTTTAGATTCACTGTTAGGCTCAATGGTATCCACCTGATAAGTGGTAGTCTTCTTCTTTAATTTAATCAAGTCCTCTTTCTCGGCTGAGGAGTAGTAACACTATCTGGCCACCTTTTGGTCACCTTTCACAACACCTACCCCAAAATGAGTTGGAAGCTTCAAGCATTGATGGGTTGTTGATGGTACAACTTCAAACTTCCTCAACCCTACCCTGCCGAGGATCACCTTATAGGCAGATTAAACATTTTTATCTATCACGAAGAAGAGTATTTTCTTCGTACGTCTTGTCGTTCAGGAGACAAACAACACTCCTAGCTTGAATATCCCAAAAGGGTAAACTTTTTCACCAGGAAAACCTATTAGTGGCCTATGGTAGGGTTCCAGTTGGCTGAGTTTCAAATCCAGACTCTGAAAGTAAGGATAAAATATAATATCTGTTGAGCTCCCATTGTTAATCAAAACCTTGGTGATGATAGCATCCTGGATCCTAAATTTGACGACCAATAGATCATCATGGGGAAAAAGTACCCCAGAGAGGTCGTTCTTAGAAAAACCGATCACCAGTTTATCTTTGTTGACCTTCCTAGGTTGATCATCTTCATTTAGGTTGATTCTCTGGACATAAGAACAAGCCTGGGCCTCATTCAAGTAAGCTTTTCTTTCGATAATGTGATCGCCTCCTCCTGCATCACCACGTGTAATTACATGAAAGTTAAGTGAACCAAAATTGATCATAACTACCTCACATTTTGGATACTTTATCTTCTTCGGCAATTCGGGATCATCCTCATAATTATCTTCATGATTTCTCTTCCTATCATCTCTGGGCTTGCATGGAGAATTTCACCTTCCTATTTCTTCTTCGCCTTCTCGCCGATTAACAAACTTATTCAGTTTTCATCGGCGAATGAGAGATTCTACTTCATTTTTCAAAGTGATGCAGTTATTTATTGTATGGTCATGATCCTTGTGGAATTCATAATATTTAGATTTGTCCCTCTTGTTGGGGGGCACTTCAACCTTTCAGGCCATCACAAATCCTTATTGTGTTTAATTTTCTCGAGGATATGGTGAGTGCTAACACTCAGTGGGGTATAAGTTCCATATTTTTTGAGATTTTCCTCCTTTTTCGGCTTCTGTTCCTTTTGCTCCTTTTGGTCCTTCTTATCAGGCTTTGTACTTGGACTTTGTTTTGCTGCCATCGCTTCCTCGGCATTTATTATCTTTCCTGCCTTATCCATGAGCTCAGTCATAGTTTTAGGAGGATTTTTGGCCAGGGTATAACATAGTTTATCGCAAAGCAATCCATTTATGAGATCAGTGATAGCAATTTTTTCCTCGTAATCTACCACTTCTAATTTCTCGTTATTGAAATGAGTGATGTACTCCCTGGTTGTTTCCCCTACTTACTGCCTTACACTCAAGAGATGGGCTACTCTCTTTACTAGCTTGACCCCAAAATAGAAATTGTTAATAAATAGTTCGGCAAGCTGGTTGAAGTTGGTAATTTATCCTCAAGGGAAGTTATTGTACCATATCTGAGCAGAACCCATAATAGTACTTGATAATGCTCTACATCTCATCTCATCGGGGACCGAATAAATATCAACGGTAGCTTGATATTGCTCAATATGTAGAACTGGATCAGTTTTTCCATCATATTTGGGAGTGACCACAGGAGCTGTAAACTTAGATGGAGTAGAAAAATCCACAATCGCCTGAATAAAAGGGGATCCTTTAACAAAACTCTGTTCCGTGGGATTCTTTTCTTTCGTTATCTCTCTTAGCCGGTCTTCCAATCGTTGGATTGATTTTTTCCATAAAAGATTGCCAACATCAGATTTGTACGAAGTAGCTCGGCTATCCCGACCATATGTTCACGCTGAGCTCTCTTCCTAAGAAGTCTGCTTGGCCCATATAGATTGTCAGATGCTTGATCTTGATCCGACTGAGGCTTAACACTGGTCAGCTAGATGTTGAGTGTTCCTGGATAATGCTCTAGGAGGGTTCATGTTTGCTCGGGGTCCCAAATGATTGAAAGGCGAAGCTCGGCTCAATATTTCTAAGATGATTGGCCTTTCAGGAGAGAAAAAATGTCCATCATAAAACTCTGGGGATCTAATTGATGAACTGACTCCTGGGTGATAAGTCATATCATGAGATGATCTAAAATAGTTGCGTCGGCTATGCCTAGGAAGTTTAGGCGGCCTTTATCTCCTCGGTGATAGAACGGATTGCTTCCTAGATAAGGCTGAAGATCTTGCTTGTAGAGACTGAGCCAATTGTCTCATTGTTTCCTGCATAGCATCTTGACCCCTGGCAATACTAGCAAGGATCCCATTTAGGTCGGCTACTGTAGGCGGAGCAGATGGAACAAAAGTGTTGACTTTATTTCTAGCACTGGGCTCTGGATCATTCATTTTTCTTGAATAAGGATGTTAGAGATAGAGAGAAACGATTAGACACACGTTCTCACAGACGATGTCAATCTGTTGATGTCAAAAACTGAACTTGATCCAATTTTATAATCACAGATAAAATATAGAATTTTAATGATAATTAAAAGAGAGACACAAGGTTTTTAAAGTGGTTCGGCTATGTAAAAAAGCCTACGCCCACTATTATAATATTGATTTCAGAGATTAAAGAAAGCTAGGTACTTTTGTCAATAAGAATATCCTAGAATCCATTCTATTTTTTCTTTGATGAAAGGGATACAATGTATTTATAGTGATCTAGATATCAAGGGTTGGAATGTCAAGGGATGGAATGCCTTTATACATTTAAACATTTATACCCGTACATAATGAATGTGATGGTTGGCTGTGTGAACCACGTGTGGTAAGACCCTTGGTATCGTGACGCTTTATTGTCATCGACGGTATGCATTCTTTATGTTAGTCAGCATCCCTACCGAGCTACTCTCTGCTGACTAGGATTTTTGACACGTAAAAAGGCAATTGTTTACTTCTGATTGGTCCACAAAAATGGATAATTTTATTGTATCAATAGATACTAACATGGTGTGATCAAGTTATAACATCATAATAAGAGAATAAATCATGTGAAGAAATATTTATGGCATGTGAATCTCAAGCAAAGAAGAATAAAGTAAGATGTATTCACGCATGAGAAGATGAAGATAATATCCAAAAAGTTATCTAAATGATATGACAAGTAAAGAGAAACAAGGTATCATAATATGTATCAATGAACACAATTCAAAAGTACTCAGAAATCTCTATATTAACTTTAAAACAAAATAAGAGTATATAATTTATAATGAGTATAAAAATATATTAATGAAAACATATCAATCACCAATACACCACTATTCATCACCAATACAAAATTAGGTTTAAAATAAAAATCATATCACTAATAATATGATAAACTCTCGGTGTGCGTATCCTTGTGTCATAATTATCTTCATAATAATCAACATCAACTCTCTCTTAAGAATTTGGAGTTGGGGGTGTTGGAAACTCAGGATCTAGAATAGTAAAATCTCATCGATCACGAACTAGAAATCTTTGAACAAGAAAATCAATATCCCAACGAATCATCGTAAAGTGATCATCTAATTAAACCACCATTCTATCAAGATGGATTAATATATGGTCTTATGTGGCTCAAATAATCATAAATTAAGACTTCATATACACTCTAGATGAATGATGAACTCTAAGACCCAATGGACCAGGAACAAGGGTTGGTGTCGGTGCATGTTGGGATATGGCAGCCTAAGAAGGTATATCAACATCTGGATCAATGAGAGGAGGTTCAGAGGTCTCCTCCCTATGTGTCCCTTAGAAAAAGACCCATATGTGATTGTGATAGGACTGATGATGTGTGTAAGAATGTCACATAAAAACCCTTGGAAAAACCATCCAACCGAATGGTAAAGCCTCATGAGAAGCACTAGAAGAACCCCGCCTAATAAGCTCTAGGATAAAGGATTGAAAATAAATGTTGTGACACAGCAATAATGTGTGTCACCCTCCCTAACTCAACCGAAAAAATATGTGTCTTATGTCTAAGAAAAAAATAATAGGTCACAACGAAGTCAATGAACTAAGATCAATATGACGAAATAAATATCTTACCCACTCGAAATACCTACTCGCTAAGAATATATCAAGGTCATGATGAGAGACACCACAGTTAGAAAAAGGAAAAATAATAAATTCCTCGACTCATGGATGTCATAGATAAGATGGAAGAATATCCTTAGTTATAACAATCTCTCGATCATGAATGAAAGTGGTAATAATTATAGCGGCCTAAGACGAAACCACGAGAATTGCATAGAAATCATGAACCATTGAGTATTTGTCATATCATATGGCGAAAGAATTTAATAGACATCGAATGCTTTCCTTGAAATACATGTTTTCTATAGTCCTCTTGAGATGCTCTAGATCAGCATCTCACTCTATTTGAAGAATATGTGTGGCAAAGCCAGTCCTAAGAGGTGTACTGTCACGGGTGATCTGGATGAATAACGGATCAATGACCACATCAACAAGGCTCTCAGTAAGACAACATTTATTTCTATTAAAAGTGTTCAATGGATTAATGGTCTCATTACGAGGTCTAAATTTACTGACAAGACCACTTGGGGGACTCTTAGTTGCTAATTTATTAACTTTCATCATGATAACTCAAATAGATAACAACCCAATAACATGAATCAGCAAAAAAAAATACTCAATCAAGTGCAAGTATCATAAATAGGTGATTAAAGTGTAAAAAATGCATTTGATCCAAAACATTTGAAACAAACTCATATAAACTCTAAGAAAAGAGTTTGAGTGATTACCTAATGTTAAATATTAAAAATCCTAAAGTTTTGAAAAACTAGATTTGGAACCTTAGATATTTGAATCAACCCACAAATGATGTTTAATCCTCAATCAAGAAACAAAATCACCTAAATAAATTAAAATTGCACCTATACGAACCTCTAGTGAGACCAAATGATGGATTTAATGAATTAAATTGTTATTTGAAACCCTCAAATATGCATAAGAACATGAACAATTGTTGGGTAAATATGTACAAATGGACAAAATAAGCGTCGTGCAAACGGCCTTCAAGAAGGGCCCAAGAACAACAGGTTATGCGAACGACAAAAACCAAGAAATTTAATTCATGTGACTAGATTAGGGTAGTATCCTTGGAAACCTATCATCGTGCAAACGAAAAAACACATTGGTACGCATGGTTTCTACCATAATGCATAAGTTTGGGAAAATTTCTAGAAAAAGACTTTATTTCTCCAAACTCTCTCAAAAGATGCAATGCAAAAAGTATATGCATACTTAAAAACTATATTTTGTAAATTTTGAAATTTTCAAAGAATCAAACACTAAACACACTCAATTATATACATGCAACACAAAAACATGTAATGTGATTAAGATTAAGATTTTAGTGCTAAAATGGGTTCTTTGCGTAAGTTTTCTTTGAACTAGGATTAATGACATTAATAAAATTAAAATTATTGTAAACATTAATCATTCAATCATATTCGTTCAAATTCTAATTAAATTAATTAATATATTTTTTCATTCCATTCATGACATAATATGAACAAAAAAATATATCAAAAAATCAAATGAATGAACATAATTGTTTCATCCGAATTATAAATCAAGATTGACTCTATCATTCCGTCTAGGGTTATAAATATGTTATTAACCCTAATTATACATGATAATACATCATAAGTTGAAACCTATAAGCATAGGCTAGCTTTAGGGGAAGAGAACAAACACAAAATAGAGTTTAATTAAAGTTCAAGCTTCATTAAAAGCAATAAATACTATCTCGCGTATCAAATTAATGTAATATATTTATGATTCTATCGCTGAATATGAAATAATTGGGTAGGGTCATGATTTAGGATTAAAATTTGATTATTAATCATGTTTCATATCAAGTTAATACGGATTAAAGATTTAACCTTGTATTAATCAATTTAAACCTGATTTTATAACGTTTATGTTAAAATCCCTATTAATTGGTGTTTATATATTTATCCATGTGATTAGAACTCATGAGTAGGAACGGTTGTTATAATCTATTGATATGTATTTGCTATGTAAAATATTTAATCAAGGTTGGAATGCAAATCCTCGTATGGTTCGTAATAAGATGAATTAAAGGTTGATTCTTGTGTGTAATAATTATGTGGGTTATATTACCATGTTGTGAGGATTTTAATGAGGATTTTATAAGATCAATCAAAACTTAATTTGGATTATAAATGAAGGTTTATAATACATCAATTGAGGAATTTAAAACTGTGCAAATTTGAAAAAGAACCGAGGAGAGAGACCACACCTACCATATCCGGTCAGACATCCTCGCCATAGCACCTCCTAGGGATGAATTGGTGTCCACTCCTAGCCGCTAGAGGGGCAGGACGGATGGAAGGGGAAGTCCTATAGGGGTGAGGTTTGGGAGGTATTTTCTTTTATGAGTTTTTACTGATTTTTCTTTGGTTTAATTCAGGAGGCTTTCTAGGTATATCTTGTGAGATTTAAAATTACTGCAAGTGCACGGCTATTATAGTATAACTTTTGCAAGTGCGGGTCGATTCTATATAGATTTGATCAATTCTATAAATTAATAACTTTCCAACTAGACGGTACGATGTAAAGATGAGAATTATAATCTGAAACTGAAATAAAAGCAATTAATGGGAGCAACCAAGAATACGAAACTAATTATGAGAGAAACTGGAATTTTGGGACCATTTATCAATTTTAACTAATATTACGCATTAGTTTAATTTTTCATTCCCAATTTTATAACTCAAATTAAACCGACTCTCATTGCATTAAATTCGGAAAAAAAAAACATATAAGTTCACACAAAATTTTATGTCTCTAATTTAGATGGTTGAAATCTCTATTCCTTTAAAAATATCAATTTTAAGTTTTAAATGTAGTCTTTAAGAATGGATCTTGTTGGGTTTGGGGTGATAATAAGGGTTTTCACTTTAAATCCTTATATATTATGTGTGATTGCTTTAGATTCAACATTTATTTATGGATCACCCACATGAAAATTGACCAAATTAATTTGATTTGATAAAATCAACACTTAGTTCAATTGAAAATTATTTATTTTTAACAACACATGGTAATTAATTAAGGAAATAAATCATTTGACTAGATACTTAGGGAATATAATTTTTCAAAGGGGATAGTGGGCGGATTGATCCAAGTATGGGGAATTGATCTGGGTAGCAGGGTGAAAAATAACACATTCAAAACCCTAATTAGAAAAGTTACAAATTCGATTTTCCAAATGTCACAAATTTCAATCCAATTCATCCGTATTACTACCCAAAGATATAATATATATTATGAGTTCATAAATATATATATATAAACATGGTTATCTCATCAATCTAATGGATCTACAATCATAATTTTAACCCAAATTCCATAAAGCATCCATAGGAACCCAAAATTCAATTATGCAACGATTTTATGTTCGATCCTCAACGGTTATTCTTGATTGTAAGGACATAAATTTCCAATTGAGTCCATGTATTATTTTGACTTAATTTCGTGAACGAAACTGTGTTTGTAATATGTCATAGGGAGATTTTACTGTGTCACGATCCCACTTGGTCTATGACGTATTGAAGAAATTGAAGACGTTGCGGCAAAGCTTCAAAGAATTAATCATGCCGAAGTTTAATTGGTGCAAGTTTATTCGTCTTCAAAGTTAATTGCATTCCTAGATCACACAGGTATGAATGCGTATAATTAATGGTATTCGGAATTATTTTTATAAAAGATAAGGATGTATTTTTATAAAGAAAAATGTTTTAAAATGTTTTAAAGTGTTTTAAATGTTTACACTACGTTTTATTCTGATAAAATCGAAATAGAGTTTGACTTATTTGGATCTCTTTTAAAAGAGACACTTTAAACAAAAAGTTAAAAAGTCAAACTAATGCGTTGTCGTTCAAATGACATAAGCTCTCGTTTGAACGAGATGCTCATGTCGCGCGAATGACGTGGCTCTGTCGTTCGAACGACATGTTTTTTAAGGCGGTTCTTAATTCTTATTTAAAGCGTGTTTGCGTCATAATTAAATAAGTTTGCATCTGGAAAAACAGTTTACCATCCAGTACGTTGTTTGCATATGTTTTCTAAGGTTTACAAAGCATAAACACATCCTTAGAGTTTGCAAAGATCCGAGATATCATTGGTATATGTTTACGTGATCTTGCTGCACCAAGAAGGTTTGTTCTACCATTGAACATCAGGGTTTTATGGTGAAAAAAAGAGAATGACTTCTTGTTGACATCGTAGACGAATCAAAGCCATTCGATGGACACCAAGATATACGTGGACATGTGTGTTGTGGATAGGTATCGTGGAAGACGGAATTTCTGTGTGGGCACTATTGAAGAGCGGTAGAAGATCAGAAGGAGCGTCAAGACCCGTGGGGATCGATTCATTGAGTAACGCTAGTCTGTCTTTGTAAAACCTTTGTTCATAGTGATTTTCTGGCTTGGGTCGTCTGAGGTTGTTTTCCCGTTTTGGGTTTTTTCCTCGTACATCCGGCGTTGTGAGTATTCTTTACTTTACTTTATTTGCTTTAATCACTCGATGTATTTTTAGGATTAATCAAGATAAAATTTGTTTAAAGTAAGAATTGGGTTTTCACAATTTGGTTTGGTGCACATTAAAAGTTGAATAATTTTTTGGTTAAAATTGGTTTGATTTGAAACACGTATAAAGGCCACCCCATTTCTACAAATTGGTATCAGAGTTAGAAAACATAATTTATTTATTTTGTGATCCCATGTGTTTGTTTATCTCTCCTGCATTTGTTTTCTCTCGATGAATTCTCTAAGCCTTGACGATTTACATCATTTGAATTTAAAGTTTGCAAAATGTATTGAAGTTTTGGAGAAAGAAAATTACGGTTTTAAAAATAAGATTGAATATTTGCAAACATTTCAAATTCAAAGAGATATTTGTCATGAGCCGTTTAGTTCCTTGTTTAAAGATTTTAATATATTAAAATTGGGCAGAAAGGAGAGTGATGACAGAGTCCTCATTTTAGAAAAAGAGTTAGAGTATGTGAGAAATTCTAGGGTTTGTGTCGTTGAGGAAAATAATTCGATTAATGATTTTGTGGCACGAGAAAAGACTCTAAGGGATAAGTTTGCTCACATTGAGGGGGAGAGAGATAACCTTCTAGGGGTAATTGAAAATTTAAAGAAGGAGTCCCGAAAGTTTGAGGAGTATAATCGTTTGCTTGAGTCGAAAGTTTTGAAGTTAAAAAATGATTTAAATGACTCAAGTAGTGTTGGTAGCGGCTTATCTTGTTCTAGTGGTTCAAATGTAAAAGCCATGTTTTAGAGCATCAACCACATCCGAGGGTATTAGAAAAGGTCAAACTAAAGGTCCCGTTCCTCATCGTGTTTTCACATGCTCACATTGTGGTAGGAAAGGTCACCTTAGGAGTTTCTATTTTGATCTTATAAAACACCCTAGGAAGTTTAAACGTAGTGTCCCATTGGTTCCCAAAACTCGTTTTGTTAGGTATACACCTGTTTGGGTTAGGAAATCCGTTTTGGGGATACTAAATGCATCGTTGGTTAATTCTCACATGCATGCACATGATTCATCTCTTGCTATTTCTTATGGATAATAGCTTGCATGTTTTGTCATACGCTAGACCTTGCATCATGTTTTATAATTTGCTAGTGTTATGACATGTGTATCATTTTGTATTATAGTTTTTCACTTATTTAGTCCTATTGAAAAAAATTCAAAAAGATTTTATTTTTGAGAAAATTTTTGAAAAACCAAAAAGATTTTGCTTTTATTTTAGTCAAAATATGAAAAGCCAAAAAGATTTTCAGTTTTTTTTTAGTTTACATGTTTGATGTGGCATATTGGTGTGCTTGACCCCCCCATCGTTTCATTATCCATGTGGCTAAGACATTTGGTCATTATTATCAATGCTTAGAATGATCTTAACCATTGTTTATATGGGGTTGTTTTGAAGTTGATATGCATTTTGATTCGACTTTGTATATATGCCAACATTGCACACATGCACGAGTTTATATGGATGTTTGACTTCTCATGCATATTTGAATTTGGTGAGGCGTTCTTATCTTAATCTTGTCATATATGCGTAAGTAGACTTAAGGAGAAGTTTGAATGTAAGAATTGTTTACCATGAGGATTTGAATTGGTATAATTGAAAAAAAGATGAGTGATTTACGGGAAAGGGCTACGAGAGTTCAAAATTAACTCGTCGTGAAAGCCATCCTTTAAAAGAGCCGAAAAGAAAAAGCAATATGTTAAGAAAAGGGCCAATAAGATTTTCTCTAAGTTGAGAATGCTAGAAACCTCAAAAGAACTTGAAAAAGTATGAGGGAGTTTGGTTGGAGAAAAATATAAACAGGTTTGCACAACTAATCCTAATGTTTAAACGTTGCAATTTGACGCTATTATTTGTAGAATCATTAAAATTCTGAATTTGTGAGCATGTAGTATGTTTTGTTCATTAAGCTCACACTTTAATTGTCATATGGATATAATAATGTTAAATGATTTATCGCTATCAATTAGAGCTTATTGATCTTTTCGATTTGTTGGAATTGTGACTCATTTGTTATAGTTGCACGCCATACATTCCATGTCCATATTTGAGCACATCGGTACTATGTTTCCATGTAACTCGCATTTTTAGTTTTTATGCGTATATGCGTTTTGTGTTAAAAGCTTACTGTTTTAGCACTGTTTTGCTGTTGTCGGGCTTTCCACTGATTTTTTTCTGGAAATTTTTTCACTGGGCAAAAAAATATAATATTTCTGGGAAAATGTGAAAGTTTGGCAGGTCATGAGTAGTCGTTCAAACGACATCTCCATGTCGTGCGAACGATATTAGTACTTCGTTCGAGCGACGTCCTCATCTTGTTTGAGCGACGTCCCTGGCTAATTCGAACGATAGCCTGAAATCTTGCTTCTGAATGGTTTGCAGTCCACTGGTTTATTTAGTGATATTTTTAGTACTGCTGGAAGTGATTCTGGACTGGCTGGTTTATATGCAAGTTTATATTGTTCCAAAATTAGTGTTTTCATATAGTTCGTTTATCACACCTGATTAGATTGCTATATTCTTTGTGTGATTCATTGGTTTACTAGCTACAAATTTGTCATCTTTTGATCATATTTAGCTGGTTATTTCATGGTTATCTAGCGTTTTCAATTCTCAAATTGATTCAAATTAGTTTATTCTCATGTTAGATACTTTGATTGGTTTATCTTTTCACCGGATTGTCTATTCAAGACAAAAAGGGGGAGAGATGTATGTGATGTAGGGGGAGATTTGAGCAAGTTTTGTTGATTATATATTTTACAAATTGGTATTTCAAATTGGTAGTTTAAACTTGGTATCATTTTGTTGCTCAATTCGTTTAACAAATGATTTTTCAGAGATTATTCATATTGGTATCTATTGTCGTTCGAACATCATTTGGATATATATATATATTGGTTTCATTTGTTCCTCCATACTTTACTGGGTATTTGTTTGCCCATTTCATGTGTGTAGGTATGCTTCAACGATTCGAGATTTCAAGTCTACATCGCATTAAGATAGTTCATGCTTGCCGGTGCTACATATATTAGTCTGTGTCCTGTAATTTTTGATTTTGGGTTTATGGGATGGGATTTGGGCGTCATACGGCTTGACAGCCCGGTTTAGTCATTTCACTGGTTTAGTTTTTTCTCGAAATAGTCAAAGGAGGAGATTTGCAAAGATCTGAGATATCATTGGTATATGTTTACGTGATCTTGCTGCACCAAGAAGGTTTGTTCTACCATTGAACATTAGGGTTTTGTGGTGAAGAAAAGAGAAGGACTTCTTGTTCGAAATCGTAGACGAATCAAAGACATTCGGTGGACACCGAGACATACGTGGATGTCTGTGTTGTGGACAGGTATCATGGAAGACGGAATTTCTGCGTGGGCACTATTGAAGAACGGTACAAGATCAGAAGGAGAGTCAAGACCCGTGGGGATCGAGTCATTGAGTAAGGCTAATCTGTCTTTGTAAAAACTTTGTTCGTAGTGATTGTCTGTCTTGGGCCGTTCGAGGTTGTTTTTTCGTTTTGGGTTTTTTTCTCATACATCCGGCGTTGTGAGTATTCTTTACTTTACTTTACTTGCGTTAATCACTAGATTTATGTTTAGGATTAATCAAGATAAAATTGGTTTAAAGTAAGAATTGAGTTTTCACAACTTTGTTTGGTGCACATTAAAAGTTGAATAATTTTTTGGTAAAAATTGGTTTGATTTGAAACACACATGAGGGCCACCCCGTTTCTACATTGATTAATACGAATTAACATTAAAGTCAAAATACTAAAATGGTTAAACAACTAACCTATTATTCGAACACTTAAATACCAACTAAATTGCATAATAAATATAAGAACCCTAATTTTATTTCCATGGCTCAAATGGTAAATGTCCCAAAGAAATGTTGAAGCCAAAACATAAAAATCATAATCTCTCAATTTATTATTAATATACTCTATAGATTACTTTCAATTACATAAACTATTCAAATAGGAAAAAGTAGACAAAAATTATTTCCTTGATTGGTTTGAGAAGATTTCATATTTCTCTAACCGCCCCCCAGACTCCCAAAGCTTCACTCCTTTTCTCCTCCAACCTCCCCTATGGATATCTCTCCCAAAGTGTTATCTTAGGGTTTTGATAATGCGGTGTGAGGTTACTAATGAGGTCTTAAAATCTAAACCTACGTATATACCTTGGCCTATATTAAAAAATACTTTGAGACCCCATAACAAAACTCAATTAACAGTAAACTTGGATCAATAGGTTACCTAAACCCGTTTCCACATATATTTTACACCATTTGTGCACATAAATCTTATCTTGAGTCTAACCCAACACTAAACATAAATTCCATAGATCCAATATCAACCTATTAGCCCAAATATTCAATAAGGACCAAAATTACATCAGTAACACTTCTCAACCAAATTCCTAAAGTAAATCAAATCAATTTCCTAAAGTACCCACGGAATTACACTAGTGTTAGTTGATTTATGGTATTGTGTTGATAAATTCTCTCCTTTGCCCATTCTGGATAAAATAGGAGAAGTTTTTGGATTTAGGGTTGTGTGTGCAAATTTATATTTATCATTTTTCTACTTTGTATATTTATATTCTCTCTTGTATTTTTTGTGCGTCAAGGGGTATGACTAAATGTGTCGGATACGAAACTTTGTGAGAACCTCTTTGATGTGGATCTTGAAGTCATACAACATATCGAGTCAGTCAGGTGGGATTCGGGATGGGTGGATGTGATGTTCAAACATCTTTGATTTTTCCCCTTTTTATCCGTTTTCAATATTTTTTTGGTTTTGTCCTGGAATAGCCAAAAGGGGGGATTTTTTAGGACATCTTTTCGATCGGCTTTATTTTCGATAGATAAAATGTATGTCTAGGCGAGTTTTGTATTTGTATTGAAGAATTGAACACAAGTTAGCTTGAATCTGAGTAAACCTTGCTTTACTGGATTGGACAACATATATTTATCATAATTTTGGGTAAGTAGAAATGGATTTATAATTTTCTTATTTTCTTGGGAATAAGTATTGGATAGGAAATTATATTGTAAAATGTTTTTGAAATTTAAATTTTTTATTTTAATTCTATTTTTTATAAGTATATTTTTAATGAAATTGTCATTTATATGAGAGCTTTGTACAAGGCTCGTTCATTCAATAATTCATTAAAGGTCTTATATGATGTCTTACGAAAGTCCTCATACAAAGTTTGTTTTTGAATGTTGCTTACAAAAATTTTAGAGATTTTTTTTACTTAACCCCCTGAGATAATGTATTATTTTGATTTAACCCCCTCAAAGTTAAAAATTAGAAATATCCTCCCTGAAACTGGATGACGTCAATCATCCGTTAAAAAACACCCACAAATTAAAATTTGACTTTATCCCCTGAATTTTATAGACAAAAATATCCTCATCCAATTCCCCATTTCATCTTCTTCCCCCAAAATAAAAAAACCCTAACCCGAACTTTATATATTTATCCCCAACCATCTCCCCCCCCCCCCCCCCCAACATAAACACAAACCCCACCCCTATTGGGTTGTGTGATTAAGGGGTTTAAACAAGTTGAGCTCCATGAAAACTCTGAGTGAGCGATGAAATGATGCTTTGGTTCAAATTATGCCAAATTTCCTCGTTGTGGGCCCAAATCATGAGAATTGATTAAATATTGTTGCAAATATCACCCATTTATTGTCCAGCTCTTTAGGTTAGAAAATTATTTGTAAGGCGTGTAGCATTATGGAATCCAATTCTTGTTGGGAGGTGGGTAATGGAGATATCAAGTTTTGGTTTGATAAATGGGTGGGAGACACCTGTCGATATTTTCTCTCTCCCACTCCTAACATTAAAATTAAATAGTGATGGTGTCATGGTGGTGTCTGGAACAAAAATATAATGTAGTCTATGATAGATGACAACGTTAAAGCTTGATTCAATCCTTCAACCACTTAGTTCTGACAGAACACGACAATATGATTTGGTGTCCATCATCGGCGCATAATTTTCCTCTTGGATTTGTAAGAAAAATACAAAGACAATCCCAACCTAGTTTTATTTGGGATAAATCAACAATCTTGGGAAAATCTAAATTTATGGGGGATGGAGGGGGTGGATGGCAGGAGAGAGAGAGAGAGGGGGGGAGTCAGGGTTAAGGTTTTAATTTTTGGGAGGAAGATGAAATGGGAAATTAGATGAGATTATTTTTCTCCATAAAAATTCATGGGGTTAAGTCAAATTTTAGCTTAGGGTGTTTTTAATGAAAGATTGACATCGTTCGATTCTGGGGATTATGTATAATTTTTCAACTTTGAGGGGATTACGTCAAAATACAACATTATCTCAACGGGTTAGGTAAAAAAAAATTATTTCATTCATGAAATAAAAACATTCCTAAAAGTTCTCGAACACAGAGAGCACTTTGTGCAAGATGACCTCATACAACTATAATGCCATACAAGATTTTCACTTGTAAATCGGAAGTCCTTGTAATAAACCTTGTATAAAAAATTTGGACCCTTATACGAAGTTTCTCATTCATACAAGGGTATTAGTTTTTGAGGTAATTTTTTTGTTCCATAGTTGATGCCTCTATGTATAAATACGATCGAAAAACACAGTTTTGAGCAGAAACCCAATTTTACACAAAACCCTAGTTTTGTTTTTATAGTTTTTTTCTCATTTTAAGAGACCTTGTCAAATCCTTCACTCTAAAAAAACTTGATAAATCAAATTACCTCTTCAACATATGAGGATAATAATAAGATTTCTCTTGTGGGATAAAGGCATTTCGTAGAGATCAATGGATACCGAGGTTTGAGGCATATGCAAGTAGCTATGTAGGAGGGCAACCAATTGTTAGTGCTGACACGAATATCAAATGAAGAACGGTGAAGAAGATTCATGAAAAGGGATTGAGCCTTATGAAGTTATGTTTAAATTGTTTAAATTCGTGTAAACATTCAATTAAGAACTTGTGGACTTTGAGATTATGTGCACGCAATGGTTTTCTCATAAAGGGTTTTCACTATAAAAAATGGTGTTTTCTCTAATTTTCACATTTTATTCTACATATGACATGCAAATTAATTGCATTGATATGAGTAATATATAAAATTGGACTTTAATTATAATTAATTCAAATAAATACTACGTGGATTTGTGGAAAATTGAACATGGAACTAAATAATTAGCTCATGTTAATTACTTGAACATATATGGTATAGGATATCTAAGGGATCTTTGGTTTGGTCATCTCCATCACAATTAACATTCTTTACAGTGATATAGTGATCCATAAAGGGTCAGGGATAGTAAAATCATAGGGGAGAGAAATTGGGAGCGACCTCATCTACCTTCGTATGAACCACTTCTTCATAAGTAGGATCCTTTTCCACTTACTCTTCTTTACACGAGTCTCCATGAAATGAACTACAGAGATCCAAAGTGGGAGCCAAGGTTCATACTTTTTCCTTGCACTATTTGAAGCCAGCTACGTAATTTTTCAAGATATAATATTTTAACGCCTTAGTGTTAATGTATGTTGAGACCTTGGTCTAGACTATCTTGGAAGACATAACAAAAATATTAGCTTGGGCCTTTGTCAATTTTGCTCAAGACTCCAAAAGCTAAGAATAGTATTTGTCACGCTCCTAATCTACCTTAGAGGTGGACAAAATCATCAACATTCCACTTCATCTTCTAGTTTACCTTAGTGAGATTTTCCACCTCGTTCATAATCTTGGAAATATTCTTTTTGTACACATTAATAGTGAAAGAGGTGGACAGATCAATCTCCTCATTGTTAGCTCAGTAGCCATCAACTGAGTCGTGGAACCCTCAATCTTCCCTTCACAACCTTGCAAATCATCCTGCATTTCAAGATGTATATTTACAATCATATCCCTTAGTTCCCAAGGTCCAATAATTAATTCTCAGGTTCATGATGACCTGCGCCTAATCAAAACTACAGTGGTTTAATTACCACAAAATGGACACAGCCTTCTTCCAAGTTTGATAACCCTAAAGGATGTCACTCATCAAATCCTTATAAAAGATGTTGTGCCTACTAAGATCAATTTAACTCAATACTACAACTGAAATAAGAAATGAAACTAAAGTAAATGTAACACCACGTAATTTTGAGGATTTAGTATTTAATTGGGAGAAATTAAACTATTTAAATTGGAGAAACTTAAATTTATGTTTTGGAGATTTTATTTGAGTGGGAAGAATTATTTACATTTGGCGACTTTAGGTTTAATTATTCGAATTATTATTGTGTCCCATTTTGAGGTCGAAATTAGAGAATGTTATAAAGTATTTCAAATGACAATTGTGAGTGCACGGTTAAGTACGGATGGGCCGAGATAGTCAGAAAAGTGTATCTGATGGTGGTAAATGGGTCACTGGGTATTTTTGCGCATAATCGGGCTGCCACGGGGGTAATTGGGTCATTTTAATTAGGCCCATATGACTAAAAACGGGATTTGGGGTTATAAACCTAGGTTTAGGAGTTGTGGGAAACCATAACTCATCTGGGAGAAATCTAAGAACGTAGAGGAAACTAAAGGAGCAATTGGGAATCTTTTAGAGACTAATCTAGAGAGAGAGATTTGGATGTTCTTCATCAAACCATCCTCTACACCAATGGATCAGACTCTACGAATCCAAAAGGCAAGTGGTTAACTGCAGTGATTCTTAAATATGTGATATTCAATTCATATTATGGTGGTGTAAATCAAAATCCATTTTTGAGTGGGTTATTGTATGAAATTGGGTTTTAAATAGTAGATATTCAAATCAATTTTGGGACTGTTAAGGGTTGTTAAGAAATTATTATTAAATTGGGATATATGCATAACTTGTAAAGAGATTGGGAGAAATCATCTTTAAATTCAGATTTGGGTTGTTTATTGTGCATAAGTTTGATATTTAAAATAATTAAGAAGGAACTGATTTGAAAAAGGATTACAGTAGAGAAATCTGGGTAGAAGCTTGAGTTTGATTTTTAATGGCGGACTGGACTAAGCGAGGAAGAAGAGAGGGAGAGATCCAGGGGTCATTCGAACGACGTACACTGTCGTTCGAATGACAAGTTTCTCGTTCGAGCTACGGGATAAAATCCAGCGAGATTTGTTCCCATTACTGTTTGGACTGATGATGAAACTTAAAGGTTAAATTCGTACAGCAGGTACACTCAATTCCAGCCTAAGTTTTTTGAGGTTTTGAAGGGACAAATAGTAGGAATTTTGTGGAATTAAATTAATGTGGAAAGAGGATCATGTAAAAGAATAAATTAATAAGGGTGTCGAACTTATTAAGGGGAATTTGGCCGATAAATTCGGATTATTTAATTACGGTCCAAGTGAGCGAGTCCGGGTATGTTGGTTGAGTGCCGCCAAAGAATTAAATTAGTTATGGAAAAAAATGAATTAATTTGAAGTCGGAATATAGGCTCGTGTAAAATTAGATACAGGCCAAGTGAGCGAGTCCGGGTATATTGGTTAAGTGACACTAATGTAATAAATTAATTAATGAGTGTATTAATTAAATTAGAGTCGGACCATAGATTCGGGGAAAATATAGGCTAGTGCTACGGATTATGTGCATGGTAAAGTCGGGCTTTAAATTATATATGTACGGCTTTAAATTATATATGTACGGGCTTTAAATTATATATATATTGTGTGCATATAAATATTAGTGGCTAGATATTTAATTAAATTGTGTACTCTAGTGCTATTAAGGGAGGTTGCGCGATGTGGATAAATCTCCTAGCTTGAGGAGTTGGGCGATTATATCCCCAGGTCATAGCGTCCATTATATGGATGAGGGGCTTATTTCACTTTCAGGTAGAAAATATGATCGCCTCCAACGTTTATGTTTTTGGTCAAGTTCGCGAGAGAGTCCGACTTGGGGTAACTAGGTTAAGTGAGCACACCTGGTATAACAGCACTTTAGAAGAAATCATCCGGCGAGGGCATACTCGAAAGAGTGGATATACATATGACATATATGTGGATGTTGTGGTATGGTTATGTATATAATAGTATAAAAAAAATTTATACGGTTATTATATACATGTTGTGAGAATGTATTTATTTTATATAACTAGTGAGACTGTTATATGGTTTATTTAATAAGGATAATTTATAAATGACAAGTATGGGATTTTTGTATTATAGTTATACGTATATGATGGTGTAAAACTTATATACGACATTAAATACGTATGTGAAAAAGTGTATTTACTTATATAACTTGTGTCATGGTTATATGATATTATTTTAGAGGAATTAATTAAGTTAATGTGAGAGCTAACTTATAACCCATGATTAATAATAATACTCGGTTTAGAGTAGTATGGCAAGGGGAGTTTATGCCAGGACTAGTTGGACGGGGTAGCATATAGTACTGATCACCTGGTATTTTATTAAGTAGGGTATCACAGTAAATTGAAATATAAAGTATCTACAGCTTCCCCAAATAGTGGAACAACATCTCATAATTGACTTTGGTAATCATCTTCCTAAGGACCCCACCATATCAAACTTGTTCACCCTAGTCGGGCCTTTCAAGGGATTAATGAGAGAGGAATAGGAGTTCAATTCCTCCAAAATGGAAGGTATGTGGTAAAGAGAGTCGCGTTTCAACATCAAATTGGGAAGTAGACTATAAATATTCCATTTTATATTTTTCTCTCTTTGTTCCCTCCTCATGTAGTACTTATCCATCTTAAAGATAGATCCGCTTCAACCACATTGTGTGTTGGGCTTCCAATGTTTTATTGCCCCTTTGTTATTAGGGAATCAAAGGATGATCTCTCCACCACTTTATGGACCCCATCATTAGGCTCAACTGTTTTTAGCATATCACTTTGTCTAAAAAATGAGTATCCCAATTTGCCTAAAAAAGCCCCCAAGCCCCCAACCTGCTAGCAACAAGGGTTGTATTTTGTTAAAAACCTCAACATGTCACTTTGTCTCATTAGAAAGAAAACATTTGTTTCATTATTCTCATACCGCTAAACCATAGGTCTCTTAAGCTGTCCAGAATGGGCACTCTAAACCCATTTTGGATCCTTTAGTTTGGATGAAATTGGTAGTCAATGAGTATGAAATACTGTATTTGAGGGAGAGGATATGTTAGGCCTCCCTCAAATTTGTGGGAGCGTTGAGGGATCCGATAGAGGATGGGACCAGTTTATAGATGTATAACATGTTAGGAAATTAGGTGCAACTAATTTTGTCAATAATTTTCCTAGGACCTTGGGATTCAATGGGTCAAGAAAACAGTTAATATTACCACACGTTGGAAACACCGCTATTTGAAAGTGTGTCAAAAAAAATATACCGCAGACAAAAATAACACAAAAAAATTGTGAAATAAAAATTACCCTCACATGAGATTTACGTGGTTCACCAATTTGGCTACGCTAACATCCAGATTCACTATAAGAATGATGTTTTTCAAAACACACACAGTGTATCGCTCGCACTCTAAAAAAAACTCACTCTATATTTTCTGGCTTACATTTATTGCGCCACTCTGAAAAATACTCACTCTCTATTTTTTCTCACTCTAAAAGTTGCTACACAATGCTAACTCTAGTGTGTTACTACAACTTGATGTTTTGTGTTGGCGTGTTGGTTGTGCCGAATGGATTTGCTATTTATAGCAATACCAAAGGGACATTGGGAGCAATTTGAAGAGAAAAATTTCACCACCTATAGTTGCTAGGTTGGCTACAAATTTATTGCATCTTTATTTTTCCAAGTCTTCATTGTGGGCTTTTTGGTTTTACACCATAGAAGCCTATCTCAATAGTTTCTATACTCCAACAATATCCCACTTGGAGACTATTGAGAAGTGTTTTCACCATCATATATATTAGCGAATTTTGGCGTGATACTTTTCGATCTTCTAACCTTGAAGACTCGCTGAAAATGAGCACAACTTCAGTTTATCCGTAGTCACTGTCTTGGTTAACATGTCCACTAAATTCTTGCTTCCCTGGATCTTCTCAAGTGTTAACACCTCATCATATAAAAATGATCTGACGAAATGATAACGAAGTCCAATGTTCTTGGTCCTCGAATGAAATGCTGAATTCTTTGCCAGATGTATAGAACTTTAGTTATCACTATGCAAAACATTCTTTGCCTGATTGAATCCTGACTTTGCCAATAATCCTTGTAACTAGATAATCTCCTTGTTGGCTTATGTCACAGCTATGTTTTCTGCCTCTATAGTGGATAAAGCGACCATCTTCTGTTGTTGTGAAACCCAGCTGACTGCAGTAGTACCTAATGTGAAAATGTAATTAGTAGGGCTCCTCCTCTGATCTACCTCACCATTAAATTCAGCATCTACGTACCCTTACAGTTTTGTCTTGGCTCATCTAAAACATAGACATCTATCGGTAGTACCTCTTAAGTACCTTAATATCCACTTCACTGCTTCCCAATATTGTTTCCCCTAGTTGGTCATGAATCTGCTCACTACTCCCACTACATGGGAAATATATGGTCTTGTGAAAACCATTGCTTACATTAAACTTTTCAATGGTTGTGGCATATGGAACCTTAGATATGAAGTTTTTCTCGTCTTTCATCTCTGGTGACTCGTTGTTAGATAGTCAAAAGTGACTAGCTAATGGCGTGCCAACAAGTTTATCATCACCCATGTTGAACCTCCACTAGACAATACTGAAGAACTCTGCCTAAGACAATTACAAAGTATCTTTTTATTTGTCTCTTCTGGTCCTCATCCCAAGAATCTGTTTTGTTGCACCTAAATCTTTCATGTCAAACTCACTCGATAATTGCTTCTTAAAACTTATGATTTCATCTATATCGGATCCTGCCACTAACATGTCATCAACATATAGTAGCAAAATGATATATCTAGACAAAAATCTCTTGAAGTAGAAGCAATGGTCAACATTGCACTTGTTGTAGCCATTTCTCTGCATAAACCCGTAGAAATTTTTATACCACTGTCTTGGGAGCTATTTTAAGTCGTATATGCTTTTATTTAATTTGCACATTAGTTTCTCCTTCCCTGGTACTGAGAAACCCTCTGACTATTGCATATATATTTCCTCTTTTAAGTCATCATGGAGGAAATCAATTTTGACAGCTCAAGATGCAAATCTTCTGCTGCAGCAATGCTTAGAACCGATCGAATGGTAGTCAGTTTTACAACAAGTGAGAAAATTTCGAGAAAGTTAGTTCCTTCCTTCTTCTGGAATAATTTGGCCACTATACTTTCCTTATATCTCTTGGAACCATCATGTTCCTCTTTAACTCGATACACCTATTTATTATGTAGATCATTCTTTCCCACAGATGACTTAGCAAGTTCCCATGTGTTGTTAGAGACAAAGGACTTCATTTTATCATTCATTACAAGCTCTAACTTGCTCGTATCCTTTATCTGACAGGCTTCATCATATCATTAAGGTTCACCGTCATCAGTGAGTAATAAATAGTTCATATACTTCTCATTTGGTACATGGGATTGGGAGGATCTTCTCAATTTAGGAGAAGGATCGAAAGAGTGTGGTGTGTCGGTTTGTTGTAGGTTACTCTACGATATTGGTTCGTCTGACTAAGAACATTCGTCTGTCCGTTGTGCCACGCTAATTTTTGGAATATCCTCCAAATTAATGTATATTGGGTCATCTTCCCTTGCGCTACTAGACCGTGGTGCATCTCTATCCTTGTACATCACATTTTTATTGAATATCACATCTCGACTTCTGATTATTTTCTTTGTTTGGTCATTCCAGAATTGATAACCAAACTCGTCTTCTCCATATCCAACGAAAGTTCATTTTAGTGACCTAGTGTTAAGATTACCCCTTGCATGATTTCTAATATGAGCATAAAATACACAACCGAAAACTTTCAACGGTAAAAGTTTATCTCATTTCCTCTCTATACCTTTTCAGGTATTTTATGCTCTAATGATAATGATGGCCTCAATTGATTAGGTAGGATGATGTGTTGAGTGCCTCTGCCTAGATTTTCTTGGAAAACTATCATATATGCGCATGCTTCTAGCTCTCTCAGTTAATGTTCAATCCATCCGCTCCGTCACAACATTCTGCTGCGGTGTCCCTTATACAGTCCTTTCTAGTCCCTTGTACAGTCATTTCTAGTCTTATTCCATTTATTCATACTCACCACCATAGTCGGATCTCAACTTCTTTATCTTCAGCCATGTCTCATTCTCCACCATGGCCTTTTATTTTTTGAACACCTCATACACCTCAGACTTGTGTCTCAAGAAGTAAACTCACACCTTTCTGGAGTGGTCTCAATGAAAGTCACAAAGTAAGACCTTTTATCGATGGATGAGACTTGGGTTGGTCCCTAGATGTCTGTATGAACCAACTTAAGCTTCTCTTTCTTTAGAGTTCTACCCCTCTTCTGGAAGATGACTCGCTTTTATTTCCTAAACATGCAACTCTCGCACAAGTCAATATTAATTAACTGTTGTACTGACATTTTTTCCTAAGTGTGCATATCTTTGATCATTTTCTCACTCATGTGGCCAATTCTCTGGCGCCATACGTGTGAGTCTTCTTTGCTATCAACAACTGCAATTGACCTGCGAACGTATATGGTCATGTAGAGTGAGACATTCTTGTTGTTATGTGCTATATTCATGGCGCCTTTAGAAATTTTCCAATTATCATTACTGGAGGTTGTGACTTAACCTTCATTTGCTAACTGGCCCACCAAAATAAGATTTTTCCTTAATTTAGGGATATGTCTTACATCCTTTGTATTCCACACTGAACTGTTCAACTTCATTCGTACTTCACCTTTGCAATGACATTGCAAGGCTAGTCATCACCAAGATACACCTTGCCAAGATTACCTCATGCATAACTCATTAAGAGTTATTTCCTTGAGGTAGCATGAAAAGAAGACCCTGAGTCCAACACCCAAGACTCTGTCATTCTCTCCAAAGAGCATATAAATGTGTCGCCTAATGCTTCTGAAATGACGTTGGCTTCAGTCTTCTCTGATTCTTTCTTTGGGGATCCACACTGATTTTTATAGTGCCCGGTATTGTCGAAATTCCAACACTCAATCGCCTTCTTGTTCTGATTTTGGTTATTGGAGTTTTTAGGATTACAAGATTACGACCTGCCATTCCTTAAATTGAATTTTCCATGCCCTATGTTCCTGTTTAAATCTCTGTCTTTGCTTTCCATGTTCAATGTCAATGCTGAAGTGGAGGCTCTGTTTGACTGTTTTTGTATTTCCTCTGTAATGATCATACTTACAACATCATTGAGCTTTAGTTTGGATTTTCCTACAGAACTACTGATTGCGGTAACTATTCCGCTTCACTCTCGTTCAACTGTCTTAGAATTAATGTAGCTCAAATTTCATCATTAAAATTGATTTCGACCAATTCTAATTTGACCAATCACTTCCTTAAACACGTTTAATTGTTCTCTAAATTGTCCACCTTTAGCCATTTTCAGATTAGATAATTTTTTTATCAAAAGGACTTTATTTGTTGTAGAGGATTGCTCATACATGTTGGAGAGGCCAACCATGAGGGACGCCATCGTCTTCTCATTTTTTATATTGATTGCCACCGATTTTAAGAGTGATAGCCTCACGGTGCCAAGAGCTTTTCGGTCAAGCAACTTCCATTAGAAATCCTTCATCTCTTCTGGATTTTCACCCAGTGGCAAATACAAATCTTCCTGAAAGACATAATCCTCCATTTGCATTTTCTAAAATCTAAAATTTGAACCATCAAATTTTTTTACTTTAGAATTTTCCCTTTCTAACATCATTGCTCCCATTCAACCAAATATGTTGGATAAAAAAAACTATGCATACTATTTTTATCAGATGGCTTAGTCTACTCAAGGTTGTCAAACCAAGAGCTCTAATACCAATTATTAGGAAATTAGGCACAATTAATTCCGTTAATAATTTTTCGAAGACCTTGGAATTCAGTGGGTTAAGAAAATAACTATTTGAAAGAGTGTCCAAAAAAAATATTCTGCGGATAAAAATAACACGAAAAACAGTTCAAGAAAAATTACACTCACACAAGACAAAGATTTACGTGGTTCACAAATTTGTCTACGTCCATAGCTAACACTCAGATTCACTATAATAATGATGTTTTACAAAACACACACAATGTATCTCTCGTACTCTTAAAAATACTCACTCTGTATTTTCTGGCTTACACGTACTACACCACTCTGGAAAATACTCACTGAATATTTTTTCTCACTCTAAAAGTTGTTACACAATGCTTTCTACATCCCACCCACATCGACCCCAATACTCACTCTACATATCTTCATCACCAATAACCAAGATGAAGGTTTCTACATCCCACCCACACCGACCAATAGTTAAAGCTTCCTCAGACAAATAAAATTGCAATTTGTGTATGAACCAACATACATGGGTCTATTTACCATACGTCCTCTACTTGCATTCAGTAAGGTCATTCGATGTTGCTCAACCATTGCGAAAGTTCTCACCGATACATGAATGTGTGAACCGTAAGATAAATAGAACATAGTTATGCTGTTTAGTAGATGGAAGTCTTCATTTATGATCCATGGGTGTGAATCCATTTGGTAATCATAGTTAATGAATGAGTTTCCATTCATATCTTATTTATATTGTTTCCCATCTTGAACATTTCAATTTAATGTGTCACGAAAGTGGAAATATTATCCGTCTGCACCAATTTGACTTGACGTGTTAGAGAGTGGAAATATTTCCCATCTGCAAAATTTGATTGTAACAAAAGTGGAAATGTTTCTCACCAGCACTTCTACTATAGCCATTTATGGTCATTTGAAATGTATATAAATAACCCCCATGACTGTTGTTGAAATAAATAAAAATATCTTCTCCCATATATGGACACAATTTGTTTTACCAATATCACAGTCGTAATGTCTGGTATGGGATGAAATGACTTTTTAATAATGAGGTTATTGACAGATCCAATAGGTTTGAACACCCTTGTAGTCATATTTTTTTACATCCACCAATCCTCATTGATTAGGCTGATGTGAAACCAAGTTATGTTAGAGGTTTAAGGTGGCCTATGAAATACGACAAAACGATGCGAGCTTGAGGTGTTATGTCGATATCATCAGATACCTGTATCAAGAAGGCTTGATGTTGAAATTTTTATTCTATCGTCCCATACTGACAATGATGGTGCAATTGATTTACTAGATGAAGAAATTTTGCAAATGGAAAAGAAATTCCAACAATACCATAATGCCCAATTAGCCAAAAGAGGGTCAAACAATATTAGGGAGAAGTTGTTAGAAATATAATACGACGAGACCTTACAGTTTTATTGTGAGCTATCAAACTTTACGCATTCTGAACATGATATATTTGACTACATGGATCCAGAAGTTGATGAGGATGACTACGAACCTTTAGTTGAAAATTACAATGCATTATATAATGACCATCCAGAGAATAAATCATAACGTTTCCTGAGCTTGGTTCCAAATGGAAAATCAATATATTGTACATCACGCGTCAGAGAGTTGCGTTTCATACGCCAGTACTATTAGGTTATAATTTTTAGGTTGTGCTTTGCTTTATATAATGTACTTTTCTTTATGTAATATAGTTATCATGTAATAATGTAAGTTATTAATATTTAAATAATATTTTAACAACAAGCCATAATTTAATGATAATGCTACAACCCGTTACAATTTCAATTATAGTGTAACAAATACATCAATATCTTTTACAACTTTTCGCAATTTCTATAATAGTGTAACAAATATATCGATTTTTTTCATACATATCAGGAAGGAGATATTCAACTAATTGAACAAAAAATCAGTATTCCCCAATTTTAGACGTCACTAGAATTTTGTGGGTCAGGAATATATGAAGAAGACTGAATATCTCATGGCATGAACTCATCTCGTAGGTTAGGAGTTGGATAAAAATATTGAGATGACCTTGGTCCTTGATCTATGCATTCTTTCTCTCTTAACATAATGCTTTCGAACACTTTTACAATAATCTTCGCGCTCAAGGAATATAGTTCTCCAATCCTCCTTTGTGTAGGTATCATCAAGTGTAGGTGCAGGACTGTGTTAACTGGGCCTCTCTATTTCCACTACCCTTATCCTACCATCATAACCAATATCTTAAACTTCACACCTTAAGGGAATTAAACTTTGAGATGATTTTGTGGGCTATCGTGTGTGATAAATCACATTGCTTGGTATCGACGGAGGTGCAGTAGGAATTTTAAGTTCATTAGGCACTACAACCAAAAATCCACCCCCATTTTGGTGACCCAATGAAATAATGAAGTTAATATACAATCGCGAGAGACACCACTCCAATAATTGCTCCATTTTCCTTGGTTAGTATTAATTAAACTGTCACCAATAAGAACCTAATTGTTGTTCTGATAAAAAAAGTGTGAACGTGCCAAGTAAGACATTGGGTATTGTTGATTTGATGGAATGGATATCTTACCGGTAAATTGTATGTGACACCTATCACCTAAGTACCACGTACCTCATAATTTTGGATCCAACATCATATATCGGTGTAATAACAAGTTGCTAGCCAATTACAATCAAGCACCTTCATTTTGTATGCGCCCATCAAATGGTTGCTAAGTAATAGGCTCTTCTGATCGAACGTCTAATTGCTCTTGCATTGTGGTTACATTGAACCTCATTTTTCCCAAAACAACTGCCCTTTGATCTATCTCCCAACGAGTCATTTTAGGCCATATGTCTTCAACATCGGCTAAGTGAAGTGGAGTAGCGGTATGGAAGTACTTGTAAGCCCAATATTGCAAAATTATAAATCAATTATTAGTACCCAATTTCTCATAAATACATATATAAAATTTATATGTATAATAAATATAAAATATACTAAGAAATGTATTACCTCCAAGAATTGCCACATGCAATTCAATTGTTTAACTTCTAGAGGACTTGCTACATCTAATGCGTAAAATATCGTGGAAAATATAGCAGAGCCCCAATCCAATAATGATATATTTTGTAAATCGTCTAAGTACCTGATCCAATTAATTAAAATAGCAGTATTTGAATTAGGAATGAACATTGTGCCAAGAATAAACATTATAAATATCCTAGATATTTACAAAAATGATACTGGGTGATTATCCCTTGTATTCCACCATTTTTGTAAATATTTTTTTACAGAAATAACGGCCAAATTTCTCCTTAAAAAGTGGTAATTATTAATATCGAGAAAATATGTTCTAATCAACGTGTGAATGGTCTGAGTGGATTCTGAAATGGGGGCAATGAATCTCCCAGACCTATTGTAATTCCTAGAAAATATAAATAATTTCATTTATTCAAATTATAATTCCAAATGAAATGTAATGAACAAAATTTAATTAGATACGTACCTGTTAAATGAACAAAATCTAATGGAGTTATCCCAACCTCAAC
The DNA here is from genome assembly GCA_949130495.1 of Sambucus nigra. Lineage (NCBI taxonomy): Eukaryota > Viridiplantae > Streptophyta > Magnoliopsida > Dipsacales > Adoxaceae > Sambucus > Sambucus nigra. The sequence goes on along the minus strand of OX422211.1, from coordinate 466,867,741 downwards.
ATATGAAAAATGAAATGTATGGGTCACGGAGGACCATCGGGATGCTAGACACTCAAATAATTTGTTGTCTGAATTAAGGAAACCTTGGAGGAAAATGCAAGAAAATCCAAACGTATCAATCCAGTGTTTCACTTCTTTGACACCTTGAATTTGAGAATAAATCTCCCACGCGCCATGATTACTACCGTGCATATTGATAAAATTAACATTTAGCGATGATGTCATATTGATAATTTCATTAATGACATGTCGCTCGTCGCTGAATAACCGTCATCATTCGAGATATACCGTATCTCTTTGGAGTGCCGGAGGGTGCCAATTATCGGGAATGGGTTCGGCCCTTTTATTCACAATTCTTCATTTCAAGTTTACAACAAACTGCATGTGGTAAAATATACGAATATTTAATATTGCCACAAACTATTAAAAAAATCAAAGGATGAATTTATTAGTGAGGAAGGATTATTGAGAATGAGGAAGGATGAATTTGTGTGGGTTGAAGTGCAAATAAGGATAATATATATAGGGGTTAGAAGACTAGGCAATGGTTGTAATTGTAACGGGAGATTTTAATGGGCAAAAACTAGTCGTTTGTCTTACAAACGTGTAACATTTTCACATTACGGACGTGAAAATGTTCGATGTTTGTAAGACACGTGTGTAACTTTTTCGCGTTTGTAATTTATACTAACCCAAACGTCCATAAGTTCTACGTTTCCCCAAATATTTAACGGATCCAGCTATGAGCCAACACCAGTTTTTGCACCTTAAACCCATAAGTTTAAAGTATCCCATTGTGGATGGCCTTAGGCTTGGAGTGCGTTGGCCATTTGTTGGTTTGTGAAAAACAACATTTTACTTATAGGTTTATAAATTGAATTAATCTCTAAATTAATTATTAGCGATTTTAATTCCAAATGATAAATTATCTTAGGTCAATTTATTAATTCAATATGAATGAACTAAAATAAATAAATAGGGTGTAAATGAAATAAACGCTTTAATTTGTTCCCAAATAAATTAATTAAGTCAAGTTTTACGGTTTACCAAATTAATTAATTAGATCCAAATTACATATGAGGTGATAGAAATTAACGATGGAGGAAAATAAAACAAAGCACACACAATCGGGGTCCAACCCTTTAATTTGGAAACCCTCTTAGGAGAAACCACATGCACCCACCCAAAACACAAGTTCACTAGTACAAAAAACTATACATGTTTTACAAAAGGACGAACACGACTTATAACCCAGATTTTACCGCAGCTATAAATCATTGTCGTTTTGAACCTTTAACCTTCGCAGTAATAGCTTCTTTAATCTCCACCGCATCTTTGACTTGATAGTCACATCCCCTAATCCTCGGTATCCACCAATCTATTGAATGGATGCGTCTTCTTAAATCTCCATTGCAGCTTCGACTCTGTAACACCCCGTAATTTTGAGGATTTAATATTTAATTATTTTTGGGAGTTATGAAAATATTTAAATTGGAGAAACTTAAATTCATGACTTGGAGAATTTATTTAGTGAGCCGAATTATTTATAATTGGCGACTTTAAAGTTTAATGGTTCAAAATCTCGTGTGTCACATTTTGAGATCGAAATTCGAAAATTTTGAAAAGTATCTTGGATGGAAATTTCGAGTGCGCAGTTGCGTCCGGATGGGTCGAGATAGTCAGAAAAGAGTACCCGGGGGAAGTAATTGGGTCTCGGGGTACTTTCGGGCATAGCCGGACCCACATGGGGTGAGTTGGGCCTTTTTAATTAGGCCCACATGGCCAAAAAACGGGATTGGATGTTTTTAACCTAATTGAGAGATTAGGGAACGGCAGAAAACTCAACTCTAAGCCTAGGGCTTGAGAGGGAAATTCGGGAAAAGCAAATCAAGAGCCAATTTGGGGATTTTGAAGCCAAATTGAGGGACTACGCCAACGGATCAGACACTACGAACACTTACAGGCAAGTGGTTAACTGTTGTGAATCCTAAAGTGATGATAATCAATTCATATTAAAGTGTGTGTATATGAAAAGTCGTTTTGGGTGTGTAACCAAGATTAAAATTGGGTTTTTATGAATTTAGAGTAATGAGCATAATTAATTACTCAATGGATGTTAAGTTAGGATTTGGATCTGTTAAGATTAAATTGTAGAGTGGATTACAATATGTATAGTGATTACATGGACTGAATATGGTAGGGTCGGATTTGGTAGAACAGACCCAGGTGAAAAATCCAAATTGGATATACTTAGGGTTTTGTAAAATTTATTGATTGATTAAGGTCTCTAGGGTGTTTAGAACATTTTCTGTTGTGGAGGATATATTGGTTTTGAAATGGGTAAGGGTTTGAGAGAAAACAAAAGCTTAAGGATTCCTTAATGGCTGCAACAGTAAGTCGGGGAAGACGATCACCTGCTCGATCGATCGATCGACCCAGGGGGATCGATCGATCGACCCACCCAGGAACTTGACAGTTTGGTCAGTCTGTTTATAAAGTGGATTTTATTTAAAATTTAATCCCTTAATTTTATTTAGTGAGAAATTCATATGAACACATATTTCTGTAACAATTATAGGGTGATATAATTGGGTTTAGGAGGGTGTGAACGGTATGGCATGAGATGAACGAATTTGGGAGATAATTCATAAGTATTGAAATTGGGCCGAGGAATAATGTTCGGGTATTGTAGTTGGGTGCGTTACATTATTAAAGGAATCGAAGTGAAATACTTAATTATGTCCGGGTATGTTGGTAATTATAGGTAAATATAATCGAGAAATATTAAGGTATGGGACAAGTGAGCGAGTCCGGGGATAATGGTTGGGTGACACCAAGTTATTAAATTAATAGGTATGATAATTAATTTAATTAGAGTCGGATTACAGACTCGGGTTGGTATTAAATTAATAGGTGTGATGATTAATTTAATTAGAGTCGGATTATAGACTCGGGTAGGTATTAAATTAATAGGTTTGATGATTGATTTAATTAGAGTCAGATTATAGACTCGGGTTGGTATTAAATTAATGGGTGAAATAATTAATTTAATTAGAGTTGGATTATAGACTCGGGTATGTATTAAATTAATAAATGTGATAATTAATTTAATTAGAGTCGGATTCTAGACTCGGGTAGGTATTAAATTAATAAGTGTGGTGATTAATTTAATTAGAGTCGGATTATACACTCGGGTAGGTATTAAATTAATAGGTGTGATGATTAATTTAATTAGAGTCGAATTATAGACTCGGGTTGGTATTAAATTAATAGGTCTGATAATTAATTTAATTAGAGTCGGATTATAGACTCGAGTAGGTATTAAATTAATAAGTGTGATAATTAATTTAATTAGAGTCGGATTATAGACTCGGTAGGTATTAAATTAATAAGTGTGATGATTAATTTAATTAGAGTCGGATTATAGACTCGGGTAGGTATTAAATTAATAGGTGTGATGATTAATTTAATTAGAGTCGAATTATAGACTCGGGTTGGTATTAAATTAATAAGTGTGATAATTAATTTAATTAGAGTCGGATTATAGATTCGAGTAGGTATTAAATTAATAAGTGTGATAATTAATATAATTAGAGTCGGATTATAGACTCGGTAGGTATTAAATTAATAGGTGTGATGATTAATTTAATTAGAGTCGGATTATAGACTCGGGTTGGTATTAAATTAATAGGTGTGATAATTAATTTAATTAGAGTCGGATTATAGACTCGGGTTGGTATTAAATTAATAGGTGTGATAATTAATTTAATTAGAGTCGGATTGTAGACTCGGGTAAGTATTAAATTAATACGAGTGTGAATTAATTTAATTAGAGTCGGACGATAAACTCGGGGAAGTATTAAATTAATAAGTGTGTTAATTAATTTAATTAGAGTCGGACCATAGACTCGGGGAAAGTATTATATAAATTGAGGTGTGAGATAAATATATTAGAGTCAGACCATAAACTCGGGAAGACGGTAAATTATTAAGTGAGAAAATTAATTACGTTGAGTCGAGCCATAGACTCAGGAAATTACAGGCAGTGTACGGGATTTTTAGTATACGGTAAAGCCGGGGTTTATAATATATATATATATATATACGTGTATATATTGTGTGTGATATTAAATTCAAGGCAGTGTACGGGATTTTGAGTGCACGGTATAGCCAGGGTTTATATTATATATATACGGTGTAGTGATAGTATATATATATACGTGTATATATTGTGTATGATATTAAATATCAGTGACTAGATATTTAATCAATTTATATACTCTAATGCTATCAAGGGAGGTTGCGCAATGTGGGTGAATCTCCTAGCTTAGGGAGTAAGGCGAGTAGCGTCCGGTATATATGGGTGAGGGATTTATCTAACTTTCAGGGAAGGAATATGACCGCCTCCACCACGTTTATATTTTTGGGCCAAGTTGGTGAGCGATTCCAACTTGGGGAACTAGGTTCTGTGAGCACACCTAGTGAGATAGCATTTAGAGGGAATCATCTGGCGAGGGTATACTGGAAGGGATGGATATACGTATGTTATATGTGTGAGTGTTGTGGTAAGAGTACGTATATAAGGGTAGTAAATATTATATACAGGTAATAATACTGTGTGTGATGTATTTACTTTATATAACTTGTGATACGGTTATATGCTACTATTTAAGAGGAATTAATTAAGTTAATTATGAGATAACTTATAATTCAAGAATCATTATACTCGGGTTAGAGTAGTATGGAAAGGGAAGGTTATATCAGGACTAGTTGGACGGGGTAGTACAACTAGGTGGGGTTAAGGTAACCGGTAGGTGTGCACAATAGTGGAGGGATGAGAATGTCCACAAGGGAGTGCGATATTAACTTAAATATGAAGCGCATTCATGCATTTTAAATTACTGCAGTTAATTCACTTGCTAAATATTTTTAAAATGTTTTGGGTTCTAACCCTTGCTATAAAACTATTTTCAAAACCTTTTAGGTTCCCAGCCACAGGGATGCCAGGATTGATATTCTATTCCAGGGACACGGAGCTGCGGCATATGTGGATGCTAGCAGGAGTTTGGATTAGACGCATCATTCATTCATTCCTAGAGTAGGAATCTTGTATTAGTTTCAGTTTTATTTAGGGCATGTCGCCCAGACTTTCAGTTCAGTTTCAGATTAGTTTATTCTTGTGTTGGATATTTGTATTGGATTGTTTCACTTTGGTGGACGGTGATTTATTCGGCAAATTGTTTAATTAATTATTTAGTTGAGTTTTATTCAGTTGTGTGAATGGTTTATATTTATTTCCGCATGTACTGTTTTGTGAAATTAAAAAAGTTAAAAATTGGCACCAGCTTTTGGAATACTAGGTGGTTAGTAAGTTTTAAAAGGTTTTCGACAGTGATGCTAAGGATGATCCAAATGGGATTCCTGTTTTAATTTGATATAGGACTGATCACCCGGTATTTTATTAGGCGGGGTGTCACAGATGGTATCAGAGCATCAGGTTTTAGTGTCCTTAGGATCTGTGCGGCTTTTCACGTTTCAGCTTAGCAGTCTTTGATATAGAGCCCTATCATAAGATTATTGTATTCTCATACGTATGTGCATATACGTTCTTCTGCAAATTTTATATTTGAGAGTGAACCCATACAAATTCGATTCTCATTCCAGATGACGCCTAGGAGAGAGAGAGCAGCTAGGGCAGCAGGGGGAAATGAGACGAGGGAAGCTCTTCAGGAGCAAGAGTTACCGCAGTAACTGCCAGAGGTAATTTTGGCAACATAGGTAACTGAAATAGTGGCACAAGAAGTTGAAACGATGGTGGTTGCAACGGCAGGGTACTTTCCACGGGATCAGACACAAGTGTTAGTGGCGCCGGATGATCAGACTCACGCGAAGTCGTTGGGGTGGCAGCAAGAGAGAGAGGTTATTTTTAGTGGGAACCCACCAGAGTTGCGAGGGGGTTCAGAGTTAGTGCTAGCGTGTCAAGGAAGAGGGATACCCAGCGTCACCTACGCATGGGAGATTGGGAGGTGAAGAAGAAAATGCTAACCACTTTTAGTTTAGTGGGAGCAGCGCTACAGTGGTGGGAGTCGATCACCACAGTGAGGAAAGGGACACACTAGCTATTGCAGAGTTCTGGGTGCGGTTCGATCGCAAGTATTTTTCCCTAGTGATTGAGACCGAAACGAGGAGAAAATTTTGTGAGGTGACTCAAGGAGATCGTTAAGTGGCCGATTACGAGGAAGAATTCACTCGTTGACAAAATTTTATACCGGATGAGGTAAACAAGGAAAAGAGAAAGAAAGCAAAGTTCATGGACGGGTTAGTCTGGAGAATCAGACAACAGTTAATTGGTAAATACGCATTAGTAGCTTATACTGATGTCGTTAACACAGCACTCCGGCACTGTTAGGAATATTGCTTCTACGTGAAAGGAAGCGGGAGGGGAGTAGGAACTAGCCAATAGGATAAGGCAAGAGGGAACAATACCAGTGGGGTATCCCAGCAGCAGACTGGGGGAGATCAGGGACAGGATTTTCGATAAGGAAGCCATGCCAAACGATTTAGAACTGGAGGCTATCGGCAAGATGGCCAGGGATTCCAACAAGGTCGGCATGGAAGGGACAAGTGGCAGGGTGAATGTATTAGAAGGTGTTTCGTTTGTGGAAAAGCGAGACACATGAAGAGAATTTGTCTTAAGCGAGGCAGGGGTCAACTACAAGACGAGGTCCTGGATGTACACCCACTAAAGCAAGTCATGGGCGCATTCGGGAAAGGAGAAGATGCTCCAGAACCCGAGGATCAGTCGTTGCAGCTGGAGTATGGAGGTAATTATCTTTACCCTATGGGCATGGGGTATATTTTTGAGTGACAAAGAGGATGTCATAAAATAAGACTTATTTTTCACTAGGATTCGCGGGTAAGTCGAATTTAGTAGGTGCGTTGGCTGTAGCAGCCATAGTGTGTGGATAAACTTTTCGTGGGGTAGCGGAGTCCTATGGTGTTCTTCACGGGAGAGTGGATGAGTAAACTGAGTGAAGGTTTGAATTATGCGAGGAGCTACTACTTTCGAGAATTATGGGAGTAGGGTTAATAACAATTTCTGAAATATCGACTGGATAGCGATGGGATTTGAACCATTGTAAATCGTGGGGGTAAGTTTTGGTGTTCGCGACACCAGGATATGGTTGGTACTAGGTATCACCGGAGAGGGCGTATAGCCTATATATATGTGGATATATATGTTGTATTGTGTGGTGAGATAGCACATGGTGAGGTTTTGTGTTCTCACAGTTTATCCCGATAAGTGGGGATGTTTACTGAAGTGAATCAAGGTGGTTAGAATTATTTTTTAGCAAAGATAGATAGCTCGGGGTTTATTTTGCGCAAGGACTAGTGATAGTAAGGGCGCGGTATTTTATGTTGTCTTTGGTAGCATGAGAGTAAGCGTATATACTTTTGTGTTAAGAGACAAGTAATTATGGGGAGATGTTTGGACATTAGCACATGGGTTGGGTACCCGGGCAGTAAATTTATGTATATATATATGTGATATGACTACAGGTTCGAAGTTATATTACGGGTTACGAGTAGCATAGTCGGGTAGCTTTCGTGTGGTAAAGCACGGGGATAGGGTGTATGGGCACCCGGGTTAATGAAGGCAAATTTTATGCGATTAAGCACGGATATAGGGTGTATGGGCGCCCTAGGTAATCTAAATGCATACTTGTGTAACGTATGGTCAGAAGCGGATGGGATAGATATAGCGGGCTTGGAGGCACATGACTAGAGAGTAATATGCAAAGCTTGGAACATTACGCTCATCTTAATTTCGAGGACGAAATTCCTTTGTAAGAGGGGAAGTATGTAACACCCCGTAATTTTGAGGATTCAATATTTAATTATTTTTGGGAGTTATGAAAATATTTAAATTGGAGAAACTTAAATTCATGACTTGGAGAATTTATTTAGTGAGCCGAATTATTTATAATTGGCGACTTTTAAGTTTAATGGTTCAAAATCTCGTGTGTCACATTTTGAGGTCGAAATTCGAAAATTTTGAAAAGTATCTCGGATGGCAATTCCGAGTGTGCGGTTGCATTCGAATGGGTCGAGATAGTCAGAAAAGAGTATTCGAGGGTGGTAATTGGGTCTCGGGATATTTTCGGGCATAGCCGGGGCCACACGGGGTGAGTTGTGCCTTTTTAATTAGGCCCACATGGCCAAAAATGGAATTGGATATTTTTAACCTAATTGAAAGATTAGGGAACGACAGAAAACTCAACTCTAAGCCTAGGGCTTGAGAGCAAAATTGGGGGAAAGCAAAACAAGAGCCAATTTGGGGATTTTGGAGCCAAATTGAGGGACTACGCCAACGGATCAGACACTACGAACACTTACAGGCAAGTGGTTAACTGTTGTGATTCCTAAAGTGATGATAATCAATTCATATCATAGTGTGTGTATATGAAAATTCATTTTGGGTGTGTGACCAAGATTAAAATTGGGTTTTTATGAATTTAGAGTAATGAGCATAATTAATTACTCAGTGGATATTAAGTTAGGATTTGGATATGTTAAGATTAAATTGTAGAGTGGATTACAATATTTATAGTGATTACATGGACTGAATATGGTAGGGTCGGATTTGGTAGAACAGACCCGGGTGAAAAATCCAAATCGGATATACTTAGGGTTTTGTAAAATTTATTGATGGATTAAGGTCTATAAGGTGTTTAGAACCTTTTCTATTGTGGAGGATATGTTGGTTGTGAAATGGGTAAGGGTTTGAGAGAAACCAAAAGCTTAAGGATTCGTTAATGGTTGTAACAGTAAGCCGGGGAAGACGATCACCTGCTCGATCGATCGATCGACCCAGGGGGATCGATCGATCGACCCACCCAGGAACTTGACAGTTTGGCCAGTCTGTTTATAAAGTGGATTTTATTTAAAATTTAATCCCTTAATTTTATTGAGTGAGAAATTCATATGGACACATATTTCCTTAACAATTATAGGGTGATATAATTGGGTTTAGGAGGGTGAGAACGGTATGGCATGAGATGAACGAATTTGGGAGATAATTCATAAGTATTGAAATTGGGCCGAGGAATAATGTTCGGGTATTGTAGTTGGGTGATGCTACATTATTAAAGGAATCGAAGTGAAATACTTAATTATGGATCAAGTGGGAGAGTACGGGTATGTTGGTAATTATAGGTAAATATAATCGAAAAATATTAAGGTATGTAATAAGTGAGCGAGTCCGGGGATAATGGTTGGGTGACACCAAGTTATTTATTTAATAGGTATGATAATTAATTTAATTAGAGTCGGATTATAGACTCGGGTAGGTATTAAGTTAATAGGTGTGATGATTAATTTAATTAGAGTCGGATTATAGACTCGGGTTGGTATTAAATTAATGAGTGAAATAATTAATTTATTTAGAGTCGGATTATAGACTCGGGTAGGTATTAAATTAATAAGTGTGATAATTAATTTAATTAGAGTCGAATTATAGACTCGGGTAGGTTTCTAAATTAATAGGAGTGATGATTAATTTAATTAGAGTCGTATTATAGACTCGGGTAGGTATTAAATTAATAGGTGTGATCATTACTTTAATTAGAGTCGAATTATAGACTCGGGTTGGTATTAAATTAATAGGTGTGATAATTAATTTAATTAGAGTCGGATTATAGACTCGGGTTGGTATTAAATTAATAAGTGCGATAATTAATTTAATTAGAGTCGGATTATAGACTCGAGTAGGTATTAAATTAATAGGTGTGATAATTAATTTAATTAGAGTCGGATTATAGACTCGGGTAGGTATTAAATTAATAGGTGTGATAATTAATTTAATTAGAGTCGGATTATAGACTCGGGTTGGTATTAAATTAATAGGTGTGATAATTAATTTTATTAGAGTCGGATTGTAGACTCGGGTAAGTATTAAATTAATAAGAGTGTGAATTAATTTAATTAGAGTCGGACGATAAACGCGGGGAAGTATTAAATTAATAAGTGTGTTAATTAATTTAATTAGAGTCAGACCATGGACTCAGGGAAAGTATTATATAAATTGAGGTGTGAGTTAAATATATTAGAGTTGAACCATAGACTCGGGAAGACGGTAAATTATTAAGTGAGAAAATTAATTACGTTGAGTCGGGCCACAGACTCAGGAAATTACAGGAAGTGTACGGGATTTTTAGTACACGGTAAAGTCAGGGTTTATAATATATATATATGGTGTAGTGATAGTATATATATATATATATATATATATATATATATATATATATATATATATTGTGTGTGATATTAAATTACAGGTAGTGTACGAGAATTTGAGTACACGGTATAGCCGAGGTTTATATTATATATATACGGTGTAGTGATAGTATATATATACGTGAATATATTGTGTATGATATTAAATATCAGTGACTAGATAATTATTCAATTTATATACTCTAATGCTATCAAGGGAGGTTGCGCGATGTGGGTGAATCCCCTAGCTTGAGGAGTAGGGCGAGTATATCCTCAGGTCATAGCGTCCGGTATATCCATATGGGATTTATCTCACTTTCAGGGAAGGAATATGACCGCCTCCACTACGTTTATATTTTTGGGCCAAGTCGGTGAGCGATTCCAACTTGGGGAACTAGATTTTGTGAGCACACCTAGTGAGATAGCATTTAGAGGGAATTATCTGGTGAGGGTATACTCGAAGGGATGGATATATGTATGTTATATGTGTGAGTGTTGTGGTAAGAGTACGTATATAATGGTAGTAAATATTATATACCGGTAATAATACTGTGTGTGATGTATTTACTTTATATAACTTGTGATACGGTTATATGATACTATTTAAGATGAATTAATTAATTTAATTGTGAGATAACTTATAATTCAAGAATCATTATACTCGGGTTAGAGTAGTATGGCAAGGGAAGGTTATACCAGGACTAGTTGGAAGGGATAGTAAAACTAGGTGGGGTTAAGGTAACCGGTAGGTGTGCATAATAGTGGAGGGGTGAGAATGTCCATAAGGGAGTGCGACACTAACTTAAATATGAAGCACATTCCTGCATTTTAAATTACTGCAGTTAATTCACTTGCTAAATATTTTCAAAATGTTTTGGGTTCTAGCCCTTGCTATAAAACTATTTTCAAAACCTTTTAGGTGTCCAGCCACAGGGACGCCAAGATTGATATTCTATTCCTTGGACACGAAGCTGCGGCATATGTGGATGCTAGCAGGATTTTGGATTAGACGCATAATTCATTCATTCCTAGAGTAGGAATGTTGTATTAGTTTCAGTTTTATTTAGGGCATGTCTCCCAAACTTTCAGTTCAGTTTCAGATTAGTTTATTCCTGTGTTGGATATTTGTATTGGATTATTTCACTTTGGTGGCCGGTGATTTATTCAGAAAATTGTTTAATTAATTATTCAGTTGAGTTTTATTCAGTTGTGTGAATGGTTTATATTTATTTCCGCATGTACTGTTTTGTGTAATTAAAAAGTTAAAAATTGGCATCAGCTTTTGGAATACTAGGTGGTTAGTAAGTTTGAAAAGTTTTCGACAGTGATGCTAAGGATGATCCAATTAGGATTCCTATTTTAATTTGGTATAGGACTGATCACCCGGTATTTTATTAGGCGGGGTGTCACAGACTCTTGGCTCACTAGTCTTCAAATGTGTCTCGATTCTCAAATGTTGAAAATCATCAAGTCGATCTCTTAAGCTCAACAAGATTTTATTATAACCAAAGCCAAACCTCCACAAATTTATCATTTAAATTTTTAAAAACTTATGATTTAAAAAAAACATCACTACGATACGGATTTTAATGTTTTCTAAAATATCAAAAGAGAACACACATACCAAGCAGTGGGAATGAGAGATTTTCAAGATCAAGCAGTGTAGAACCTCACGACTTTACCATGGGTGCCTCGCGAATCGCACTGGTTAGTTTTCTTTATTTTAATGTTTTTAGAAAGCACCCATAGGTGGAAAATCTTTTAGGAACGTTCTGAAGTCTCAGTAAAGATTTGTTGCTTAAAATTTGTACATTAACATTTAGAATAACCTTTTAAATCTCAATTAAAAAATTTTAAGTACATTTTTAAAATTTCCACCAAATATAAAGTAATTTTATACTTCAAAAACTAATTTCCTAATTGTACAATCTCTTGTGTGGCTTATACTTTGGTGCAATAGATGTTTTTATGCTAGTTTATCGTTGACGTAGAAGCGATTCTTGTGTGTAAGGACACAAATTTCCAACTGAGTCCTTTGTTGTTTTGGCTCAATTCCGGACAAAAACGTTTGAGTCATAGGATAGACTATATTGATCATCTTTCAAGCCTATGACGTGTTTCTTGAAGACGTAGCGGCCAAGTTTATAAAGCTTCATCAAAATTTTGTGGTTTATGTGCCTCGTTTCAACGTCATCAACACTGGTTTCATGCTCCCAAGGTATGAATGCATTACATACATATATATATAGGAGCTTGGAACAGTTTATATTGGGCGTTATGTTTTAAAACTGTGTTTTCTTTTCAGAATGTTTTCTAATAAAACTTATATATAAAGTATATAAAAGTTTCTGGGCTTAAAAAGAATTTTTGAAGCATTCTGTGAGTTCATTCGAGGTGTCGTTCGAACCACAAGTCGTTCGAACCACAAGTCGTTCGAACGAGATTGTCAACGAATTCTCATTATGGCATACTGGAACTTCGTTCGAAATGTCGTTCGAACGAGATTGTCGTTCTAACGAGATTTCCAACGAGCTTCTAACGAGTTCATACTGGAACTTCATTAGAAGACTCGTTCGAACGAGAATGTCGTTCGAACGAGATGCCAAGCGGGAACAGTTTTTGGCAGTTTTAAGCAGTTTTATTCCCACTTCCCCACTTGTTTCTTAACCAAATTTTCTAAGACTTTATTATGTGTGGGAATAACATTTTCTAACTTAACTTTTTCCATCCTATTCAATCTTTTAGAGAGAGTTTGAGAGAAAAATTGCTTAAGGAAAATGTTCTTATTTTGAGTGAAATTCTTTAGAGAAAAATATACACAACTCTAGTTTACACCCAATTGTTTGTTTATCGAAGTTTCAATATATATACATCTTGCTTGGAGTTTTGGCATCGGTTTTACATCTCTTCCGTTCAAAGAGAAGTTTGGGTTTTCTTCCACATCCCTTAAAGAAGAAGAGTTCATTTTTGCTGCGGCATTCTCATGTGGTAAAAGACACCACGTGTGGTTAACGGTGTACCTATTGTCCGATTGGTGAGTCCAAGATCGCGGTGGAGCTCCGTGGTAATCCTCTAGGAAGAGGTGGTTTCAATAAGACGCGTCAAGGATTGAAAGGGTTCGAGTTGAGGAAGTAAGTCATCTGTCTTGTAAATGTAATTTCGTACTTAGTGGATTTGAGGCTAGGGCCGTCTAAGGTTGTTTCCCATTATGGGTTTTTCCTCGTACATCGCGGCGTAGTGGTTTCATTGTTTATTCTATCTTGCTATACTCACCTAGAATGCATGCTTAGGTAATTCAAGATAAAATTGGGTTTTAATCACTATTAATTTAATTTGGTGGATAATTAAATTTGGGTAAGGTCTATTTTAATTCAAGTGATTTGTTAAAAGTGGTTTGGCCTAATTTGTTAAAATAGAAAAATATGACTTAGGCAAATTCTAGGACTTGGATTAATTAACTTGGTTTAAGTGAAATTAATTATTTGTGTTTAAGTGAAATTAACATAAGTGTGTTTTTTAATTAATTTCACTCGGTTTAATTTTAATTTGAATAAGCAAATTAAAATTTGGTGTTTGTTTGTTTAAGTTGAACCATCACCTTTACTCTTCTGCATCTGTTTCATAAAAAAAAAGAAATAATATTAGAATTTTAAAGATTTTAAAATCGTGGGTCAGAGCCAACGCGATAAATTATTTCGTTAAAGATCCTTTATATAATTTTTGGCTAAAATATAATTTTCCCCATTTTCAAAATTTCCTAATTCCGATGGTTCTAACTACGCGTATTGCAAAGTGCGAATAAAATCGGCACTAAAATCTATCGACGAGAGAGTTTGGATGTCTGTTGTTAACGGGTGGTCCCCACTAACTCACTTAGTTGAAAATGAACGTGTTCCCAAACCTGCCGATAGATGGACTGAGAATGAGTTTAAACTTTCTAATTTTAATTCCCGATGTTTAAATGCCTTGTTTAGCGCGGTCACACCGGATGAATTCCGACGCATTATGACGTGTGAAACCGCTAAAGAGGCTTGGGATATTTTACAACTAACTCATGAAGGAACTAGTGTCGTTAAAGCTTCGAAACTCCAAAACCTCACCACTCAATTTTAAACTATCAAAATGAACGATAATGAAACTTTTGATGAATTTTATGCTAGACTTTCTTTTAATTTGGGAGAGAAAATACCCGACAACCGAGTTGTAAAGAAAATTTTAAGGACCCTACCCGATAGATTTATTTCAAAAGTGACCGCTTTAAATTCTTTACCAACTTTAGCCTATACGAAATTAGAAGAGCTTGTAGGTGATTTATAAACCTATGAACTACACATGTTTCCCTCTAAAACTGAAAAGAAAATTGAAAAGTGCGTTGCTTTAAAACCCCGAAAAGAGCTCAAACAAGTAGTAGAGAGCGAAAGTGATAGTGACTCGAAAAACATGGCTTTATTTGCTCGTAAATTCAGAAAATTTCTTAAATTTAACAAAGTTAAATTTAAAAATGATTTTAAGAAATTTTAAACTTCTAAGCATGACAAAGCCGAGAAGATCCCTAAACCTATAAATGATCAATTAAATAGGGACGAGTCAAATAGGTGTTTTGGTTGTGAGGGTTATGGCCATAGGGTTTCTGAGTGCCCCACTAAAATAAGGAAAGAGGGTAAACGACCCATTTCATATAATGCGACCCTTAGTGATAGTGATAAGGAAGAGGGACCCGATTCCCCCACTAAGCCTAATTTTGTGGCTTTTATGGCTAGTCATGTGAGTGATAGTGAGAACTCATCGATTGATGAAACGTTAACACATGACACTTCCAAGGTTATAGTTTATGATTCTCTTGTTTTTTATGATAGTGAGAGTGGAAAAGAAAGAGAGAGTGAAAATGAAGAAGAGGTTAATGTGAGTGAACTTTAAAATGCTTTTCAAGAACTTTATAAAGAATCTATTAAATTGAAAAGAGCTAATTTGAAGTTAGAAGTTAGTTTAAAAGAGCATATCAAGGTCGTTGATAATAGTATGTTGTTTAAAGACCTTAGGACACGAGAGAAAGCTCTTCTAGAGAAGCTTGAATATATAGAAGGTGAGAGAGATAGCCTCAGGGGTCTAATGGAATCCTTGAAAAAGGAGCTTCTTGCTTTTGAAGAGCGAAATGTTATATTAGAGTCTAACATTTTAGAATTGCAAAATAAATTAAAAGATTCTAGTAATGTCAAATTTGATTTGGAGTGTCGTTCAGAAAAATTAGATAAAATATTAGGAACGGTCCAAATTAAAAATGACACGTGTGCTTTAGGCTTCAATACTTGTAATGAATTTACTCATAACGCCAAAACTAATTTTTTAGGAGAATCTACTAGGAAAGTCTTTCGAGATCAATTCTTAGGTACCAAATTTTGACGTAATTTTACTTGTACACATTATGGTCGAAAAGGTCATCTTAGAAAATTTTGTTTTGATCTTAAACGAATTCCTAGAAAATCCCATAGCAAAGTAACCACGGTAGTTAAAATTCCTACACCCCAAAACAGTCATTCTTCATTAATTTGGGTTAGGAAATCCGACTTGGTTGCCTTGCAAAATAGGGTTTTTGATTCTCATTTACTTTCACATGCTTCCCCCCTTGCTAAATCCAAAAGATGAATGTGTTAGTGTTTGCATACTTTAGCTTTTGTACTTCATGCTATATTCACATGTTAAATGTATGCTTGTTTAATCATTTTCTAGGCTATGCTCCATGCTTATCACATGCTAGAATTATGATTTTTGTTTATCTTTTGTATTATATTTCCTTCATTTTGTTTGCATCAAATTAAAAATACAAAATGATGTTTGTTTATCATTTGGATTTTATCTCTTGGTAATTTAAGCTTAATGAAAAATTCAAGTGGTTTTTTGTTTGTCTGTTGAGTATATATTTTTTATTTTTGGTTAAAAATTTCAAAAAAAAAAACTCAAACAGATTTTATTTGTGCGTATTTTGGTTTGACACACTTTAAGTGGCATATACTTGTGTTTGAATCCCTCCTTTAACGCTCTCATGTGGCTAGAACTTTTGGTTTAGATTGTCAATCCTTAAAATGTTCTTTACCATAATTTTTATGGAGTAGTGGGATTTTGTATTGATCTAATGGATTCTACTTTTATATGCCTCTATTCACACATGCACGAGCTCTTTTTAAACTTAACTTCATATGTATATTTGAGCTATGTGAGATGTTCTCCTTCCAATCTTGTCATCTACATATTTGTGACTTAGGAGGACTAGTGCATGTCAAAATCCGTTGCACGTGAGATTTGTGTGAAACATAAAAACATGATAAATATAAATGTGCACGGGTAAGGGCTCCGGAAGGACTTATTTATCCTTTGCGATTGTAAGCTACCGTTTTTGAATGGACCTAAAAGAAATACGTGGTCCAAAGGCCTAAAAACAGAAAATATGGAATTAAAAAGAAAAATAATTTGCCAAGGCCTATGTTTGATTGTTATATTCATTCAAATTTAATATAAATGCATATTGAGGGAGATTGGATGGTATATCAACGATTTGCACAATGTCCGTTTATCCTAGTTGCGTATTTCATGTCATGACTCTATTGGTTTGTAGAATCATCAATATGCTAGGCTTGTATGCATTGTGTATGTTTGTTCATTGAGTTCACTTTATATTGTCACATGAGGTTATATTCAAATATGATGAAGTTTGCAATCAATTGAGAACTCTGTGAACATGTTTTAAGTGATTGGGTCTAAATTTAATCGTTACTAGTTCACGCCCCAACACTTCCGTTTCCATATGACACATTTTTGCCATACGAGTGTGAAAGACTCCTATTATATTTTGTGCGTGTCATTTGTGTGTTTATATCTATATATGTGTACTTGAGTCTCTTTGATATATATTATGTATACATATATTTGATATTTTTGTTTAGTCTTTGCTTTGATTTCTAATCCATATATGCTTTAATTCATACTTGGTATCCATCTTATTGCATTCTTTGTTGATATCACATGCTTAATAATTTATATATCATATTGGTATCATTTTATTGCATACTAGTTGGTATCCGATGTTATTGTTTGGATGAGTTGAGTTTTTGTTGCCCGTATGCTTTAACGCTCTCATCACTAAATGCACAATTACATGTTTCCGATTATTTTCCCATTATATTTATCCCTTGCTTAATTGAGTGGGTGTATATGCTTTATTTGGGGGAGATAAGTCAATTTTTGATTCTTTAGCCTATGTCTATTCCTGAACAAAAAGGGGGAGAATGATAGGGGGAGAAATGGTATCTAATCCTATTATTATCGTATCTTAGTTTGGGGGAGATTTATCTTAGGGGGAGACGTCTTTCTAAGTTAGGTCATTTGTTTGATAAAGGGTAGATTTAATTATTTAATTGCATTTAATATTTTGATATTTCCTATGCGTTTGATTTTGATTAAGTGTGCAGGAATACTTCAAAATGGCAACATTCAACACCGGCAAAGGTATTGATCCTTGGGTTGTTTGAGTCAAGCATTGTATTTTTATTTTGGGTGGGACATTGTTTTTAAGTCTAGTGAGCTTGACGGACCTTTAGGATTTTGTTTAGTTTTGTCCCGGAATAGCCAAAGGGGGAGATTTGTAAGGACACAAATTTCTAATTGAGTCCTTTGTTGTTTTGGCTCAATTCCGGACAAAAACGTTTAAGTCATAGGATAGAGTATATTGATCATCTTTCAAGCCTATGACGTGTTTGTTGAAGACGTAGCGGCCAAGTGTATAAAGCTTCATCAAAATGTCGTGGTTTATGTTCCTCGTTTCAACGTCATCAACAGTGGTTCCATGCTCCCAAGGTATGAATGCATTACATATATATATATAGGAGCTTGGAACAGTTTATATTGGGTGTTATGTTTTAAAACTGTATTTTCTTTTCAGAATGTTTTCTAATAAAACTTATATATAAAGTATATAAAAGTTTCTGGGCTTAAAAAGAATTTTTGAAGCATTCTGTGAGTTCGTTCGAAGTGTCGTTCGAACGAGATTGTCGTTCGAACCACAAGTCGTTCGAACGAGATTGCCAACTACTTCCCATTATGGCATACTAGAACTTCGTTCGAAATGTCGTTCGAACGAGATTGTCGTTCTAACGAGATTTCCAACGAGCTTCTAACGAGTTCATACTGGAACTTCGTTACAAGACTCGTTCGAACGAGAATGTTTCGTTCGAACGGGATGCCAGGCGGGAACAATTTTTGGCAGTTTCAAGCAGTTTTACTCCCACTTCCCCACTTGTTTCTTAACCAACTTTTCTCAGACTTTATTATGTGTGGGAATAACATTTTCCAACTTAACTTTTTCCATCCTATTCAATCTTTTAGAGAGAGTTTGAGAGCAAAATTTCTTAAGGGAAATGTTCTTGTTTTGAGTGAAATTCTTTAGAGAAAAATATACACCACTCTAGTTTACACCCAATTGTTTGTTTATCCAAGTTTCAATATATATACATCTTGCTTGGAGTTTTGGCACCGATTTTACAAATCTTTCGTTCAAAGAGAAGTTTGGGTTTTCTTCCACATCCCTTAAAGAAGAAGAGTTCGTTTTTGCTGCGGCATTCTCATGTGGTAAAAGACACCACGTGTGGTTGACGGTGTGCCTATTGTCCGATTGGTGAGTCCAAGGTCGTGGTGGAGCTCCGTGGTTATCCACTAGGAAGAGGTGGTTTCAAGAAGACGCGTCAAGGCTTGATAGGGTTCGAGTTGAGGAAGTAAGTCATCTGTCTTGTAAATGTAATTTCGTACTTAGTGGATTTGAGGCTAGGGTCGTCCGAGGTTGTTTCCCGTTGTGGGTTTTTCCTCATATATCGCGGTGTAGTGGTTTCATTGTTTATTCTATCTTGTTATACTTACCTAGAATGCATGCTTTGGTAATTCAAGATAAAATTGGGTTTTAATCACTATTAATTTAATTTGGTGGATAATTAAATTTGGGTAAGGTCTATTTTAATTCAAGTGATTTGTTAAAAGTGGTTTGGCCTAATTTGTTAAAATAGAAAAATATGACTTAGGCAAATTCTAGGACTTGGATTAATTAACTTGGTTTAAGTGAAATTAATTATTTGTGTTTAAGTGAAATTAACATAAGTGTGTGTTTTAATTAATTTCACTCGGTTTAATTTTAATTTGAATAAGAAAATTAAAATTTGGTGTTTGCTTGTTTAAGTTGAACCATCACCTTTACGCTTCCGCATCTGTTTCATAAAAAAAAGGAAATAATATTACAATTTTAAAGATTTTAAAATCGTGGGGTTCCGCATTCTTTTTCATTGTGGAAGATCTTCAAACAAAATGACACACCTACCCTATGTTTTGTCAACCTGAATTATGAAAACAAAACAACTTTGTTATTACATTTTGGGTCCATGACTTTTTCTTCTAACATATTGGTAATGCCCCATGCCTTTATTAAAAGACTCCCCATCTTTCCCTCCTCATTGGGATAAAAAACATAGTTATATATAAAGAGATAGACAAAAGAATTAATGAAGCATTTAAAAATTCAGAGAAAGCACAAAGACCCAAGGGGTGAAGGGAATTAGAAGAATAAAATCGGCCACTCATGGTTATTAACCTTCATTATCGTAAAAAGTCTTGACAACCTCAAGCAAACCCATGCAGATAATACCAAAATTAATTAGCCCGCATCACTAGACCTAAGGACGTTATATTTTGAGTACACGCATCCATAAAACATCATTTTATCGTCCAATATCTTAGTCAGAATAAACATTAGAGTATGTTCAATCCTTACCAATAAGGCATCAAAATACTATATTTTGAAAAGTGGAGACCTTCGGACCTTGCCTCGAAGATCAGGGTCATGACCCAAGTGGTTTGTATATAAGAACTTTGATCACCAAAATGTCGATGGGGATCTTTTATAAGATCAAGGTTTCATTGACTCTGCAGATCTCCTCCTCCCCCAAGGGAAGGTCCTCTACAATAATCATATAATCACCAGTTAACAAAATAAACACATTACATGGAAAAATAGAAATATTTCAATAGGTTCAGAGCTTTCTGGGCATGGAGGATTTAAATGGTAGGGACACCAAATATTTCCTTGTTAATATCTCTTGGGGAGGATTCCCATTCACCAACAATGAATAAGTAGCGCTCCTTCCTGTTCTTGGGAGCATTAATATTTTTACAAGAAAAAGACTTCATGCATGTACCTACAAGGTAGAGTAGGCCTTTTTTCTTCTTCCCATACTCCTTGACTTTGAAGAGGTAAGAAAACTAGGCAGGAATGAAGTCATACGCCCCTCCACTAAACTCCCTAAAAGACACACTTTCTCCATCAAAGATCTCCAAGCATTAGTCGCCAACAATGTAGAGGTTATCACCAAGTACTTCAAAATGTTCCTTATATTGTAGGTGGAGGAAGCCTGACCCCATATATTGAGAAGGTATTGTTAAAGAAGGAAAAATATGGACTATTTAGAAAGTTTTTTCATAAGAACAAACTTTCCTTAAGTTCACGGAATTTTTTATCAAATACCTCAACCGAATGAGAGCTCCCCAAAGACGTTTAGGTTAGATAGTCCATTATAGAGAAAAATAGTGTGGACAAAGGGAATCTCTCGTTGATGTTTCACGAATGAGTCCTTCATACTCTCCACCTCAAAATGTGTTAGTTACTACTTAGTAAGAACATAAGGTATAGGGTTGGCCAAGCTTTCGATAAATTCTATGTTTAATCCCACCACATATATACGAGTGGATATTGATACGACGCAAATATTTTGTATTTCATCCCTCGAACCTTGCACATTTTAGCCCTCTCGGGTATCTTATTACCTATATTTATGCTCATTAACCAGACAACCTCTAATTTTTATGTTAACATGTTTTGCAGGGGTTAATTGAGCTTTTATATGTATTTGGATACTAAGTGTGAAGTTCGGACGCATTCTGCTCGATTTCTGTACGCGATCGAACGTTCAAGGGAAATTTAGTCAATTTAAATTTTGGGCACCTGCCCCATTATCTTCACGAAAGTTGTAGCCCTCCTTGTAAGCTTCGCGTGACCGTAAACAGTGCACGATTCTGATTCAGAACGAAGAAGTTACGACGATTTCAGCGGATGAAAAATGCAAACAACAAAAATAGCAAGCAGCTTGGCTCATACCTGCTTGATCGATCGATCGACCAAAGGGGTCGATTGATCGATCCTTCTTATTTTTCCAAATCGTGGGAGACAGTGGGTTGGATTTCTAAGCATCTATCGATCATGCCCAGGGGATCGATCGATTGATCCCCTGTTTTCAGAGATATTTTGGCCTTTTATTTTCTTTCTTATTTTCTTTTCTAATTTAATTCCACTTACTATAAATACCAATTTTGTTGTAAATAATAGATATAATTAGTTTTAGAGAGTTGTAACTTAGGGTTTGAGGATTTTTGGTTAGTTCTTCTTCATTTCTTCTTGGATTGACACCATTTTGGGCTTGTAAGTTGACTATTCATTCACCCTCTCCATTAATATAGATTGTATTTCATTTATTCTTGCTTTCTAGTTAATTTACATGCTTTGTTAATTAGTTTACATGCTTTGATTTACTTGCTTTCTAGTGTAACTTTATCGCGTTTATTTACCGCTTTCTTTATCGCGTTTTTAAGATGATTTCTAGGTAATTTAAATAAGGTTGTGTTTTAATGGAACTCACTCGAGTTAACGCGTTGCTTTGTTTTGGTGATAGTGTTTACGGGTCTATTTCGGGTGCGTTGTCCTACTTATTACGCCTAGGAGATTTGACGAGGCATATCATGTATGTCCCGTGCTTATGACCTTTCGTTCGTAATTTCCGAGATATTTGTCGCCGCCAAAATCTTATTAGACTTTTATGAGAATTTAGGTACGTGACAACCCCTGATTTAATTAATTGTCGAAACGAGACGCATTTGTAATAACTCATCGACCCATGTAACCATTTTATACTAATTAACTCGGGTGAGGGATATTCGACGCAACCTATAGTTTTACTCTCTTTGTTAATCTAGTTTCAATTCACTCGCCTAGATTAATCATTTCCCTTTTATGCATATTATCCCTTTTAGTTTGTAATTTATCTTTTACACTTTTATTTCTGGAATACTAAATCATTTAAATTCTAGCAACTCATCTCAGTGGATCTTTCGATACCCGACTTACCGCTTGACTTGCCTCACTAGTGTAGTAGTAATTTAGATATTTGTATTGAGGAGGTGAAACGAAAACAACGCATGTGCCCTTACACCAGCACACCTTTCACCCTCGATCAAAATGGCGTCTTTGCCGAGGATGAGTTTATTTTAGACTTTATTTGATTTAGAATTTTGTAGTATTTTCTTTCTGTTTGTATTATTTGCTAACCTTTTTACAGTACTTCCACATTTGAGCACTTAGAAACGCTCAAATTTCTCTCGCGCGCATATCTTTGTGGAACTCGCCACTTCGAGCCATTTTGGGGGTAAGCATGTCTTATTCCAATTCTTTCGGTGATCATTGTTATAATTCTCAAAATGCTCGTAATCCAATGACTTTTGGTGAATACTTAGAATCCCAAAGTATTTCAAATTCAAATATGGCTTTGGGCGAGTATAACGAAAGTCAGAACTTGGGTTATTGAAATTTTGATGATGATGATAATGATGATAATGATTTTAATCCTTTACCTCCTTATAATAGGAATTTTGAAACGAATTGCAATAGTTTTCAAAATTCCTATAATAATGAGTTTTCGTTTAAGTCCGATGGTAATTTTCAAAGTTTCCATTTTCATGTATCCGCACCTCGACCTATGACATTTAGTGAGGGTTTGCGTATGTATGAGAATGAGAAAATTGAAAATCGTTATCGGGAAGAAAATCATTTTGGGAACATGAATTGGATTTATTATTTGATTCCGACGATGATTTTTCTTCCGATACTTTTGAAGTCGAGGAATGTTTTGAACCAAATGAGGATTTTGTACCTACTTTGGAACAAACCATTCTTCACTTGGCCCATTGCGTAATAGATATTGAAAGGGAGGATGAAAACGACGTAATATCTATTTGCAATGAAATGATTTCTTCTTTAGCCCCCAAAGAAGAACATTTCATTGAAAATGATATTATTTCCTTCGAAACTCAATCTTCATGCGATGATGATTCATCTCATGAGTTTGAATTTATTTCATCCCCATTTTCATTCTCTATTATCACACCGTCACAAGTACCCGGTGATTCGGTTTCAAACTTTAATATTTTAAACCTTTTCGCCGATGAGGAGTACTTGCTCGAGTCGCCTTCGACGATCGCATCCGTGTCTTTGTGTGCGCCACCTCCCATTCCAATTTCAAAATCATTGGGAGGATATTCGGCTTTTCTCGGTCCCCACAAGTTTTTGTCACTTGTTCAATCCAAACCCCCCATCGTCCCTCCAAAAATTTTAATTGACGATGGTTCATTTCTTCCGCCTTACACATGCCTTCCGTTGTTCAAACGGAATTCATATTTTTCGGAAGTCATGCTTGTATGTGAGGGTACACCGGTTATCCTCCGAAGTCAAATCGTTTTTGCGGTGGACCCTCAGCTATTTAGACTTCTAGTTTATAGTTAGTGTGAAACCTAAATAGTAGGTTGTATATAGTTAGCTTTTTATTCTTTCTTTCTTTTATTTTAGTTTAGTGTAATTAGTTAACTCTTTATTATTTGTTTTCGCTATGCTCGGTACTAACTTGTTTTGTAGTTTCATCGGACTCACACTTTTCGGAGATTGCTCCATTTTGGGTAATATCGCTCTTTTCTTTCTTAAACTTGTTTCTTAATTAACATTGAGGACAATGTCAGGTTTTAAGTTAGGGGGTGTGGGATATTCTATCAATTCATTGGTAGAGTCCATGTTTTTGCTCACATGTTAGTTACTTAGTTTGCTTTTCTTAGAAAAATTGAAATTTTCAAAAAGATTTTCTTTCTTTTTTCTCCTTTTTTGGGCATTTTGCCTTTGTTTCCGATGATAAATTTCAATAATTTCCCGATTCAATAAACAACCCAATGATGCATGTTCTCGATTTTAGAA
Organism: Sambucus nigra; assembly: GCA_949130495.1. NCBI lineage: Eukaryota > Viridiplantae > Streptophyta > Magnoliopsida > Dipsacales > Adoxaceae > Sambucus > Sambucus nigra. The sequence continues at coordinate 466,843,368 of OX422211.1, read as the reverse complement.
GTTCTTAGACTTTAGTCCTCCATTATTGATATTATGTATAACTTCATGAATTAAACTTTAATCACATGAGCACATGCACTTTCCTTGTTATATTGATTTGGTTTAAGATTTTTATAACTCGGTAATCTTTTATTGTATTGTATATACTTACACCGAGTAAGCTTTGTACCTTTCGTCATTTGTGAGTGTATACACTATTCTTTTCTCATTGAAAACGTTGAATTCGTCGTTAATCTCTCCATTCTTTCATTTGATTGTTTATTAATTGAGTTTATACTTGAAATGTGTTACTTGATCATGATTTTCATGTATTGTTTTGACTCGATAATTGCGTAAACTTTGTGAAATGATTATAGGCCATCCTTGTTATATCACCCATATTAGCCTTGACCTCGCCTTATATGTTTACCCTCGTCAACGCCTTTGAGCCTTAATATTAGCCTTTCGTTTCATAACCAAAATCCCATACCAACTCTAAATTGGAGTTTTAGCCCATATATACACTTTTCATACCTTTGTTTGGAATGTTACTTGGGATTGAATGATGTTGTTGTGGTGTCGGTTGCTATTTAGGCATATGAGAGTGAGAAAAGTAAAGAAAAGAAAGTTGTGAAAAAGTGAAGAAAAAGATAAAGCAAAAAGCAAAAGAAAACAAAAGAGAAAATGAGAAAAAGAAGAAAAGAAAAGAAAGGGACAGTTGTAAATGTTGTATATAGTTCAATATGCTTTGATTGCTCTCCAATTGTTTTATCTAATGCCTTTTTGGAACTTGTTTTCCAATTTTGGAATTGCCCACATTTTTCCATTATTCCAAGTTTTCATTCGGAACACTTTGAATCCGTATATACATTCCTTCATTTCGTACCCTAGCCAAACCTATATTACAACCCTATTAAAGTCCTATGTGATCTTAGGTTGATGTAATTCAAAAGTCATAATAGATTTGATAATCTGTGAAAATGCATTTCGCCTCTTTTAATGTGCGGTATCTTTCATTGAGATTATAATTTTTCATTTTATATATAGCGTTCTTCATTTGTGACATGTGTGCGGCCTAGTTTCCATTTATATTTACTCTTTATGGACGCATGTTCCGTGTGTTAACTCCCTGTTTCGAGTGAATTCGCTTAATGAGTGTAATGCACGTGAGGTTTGAATTTATGCTTGCTTTAATGTTTATCCGGTTTATATAAGTTTTTCGTCAAATCACACTTTGCATGTGCTCGCAACCCTCCCACATTTTAAGGTTTTCAATTCTATGAGGTGCATTCTATAATGTTAATGATTTCATACTTTTGTTTGAATTCATTCACTTTGCTAATAATGCATATGAAATCCTTTTCACTATTTTGGGCGTGTCGCATGTTGGTTTGGGCATATTTTAAGGAAACCATGTGACGTTTGTGGGTACCATCCATGAAAACCCTCACGAGACGACACTTGTCCACTAGGGTGACCTAGGGGTTTAACGGCTTATTGCATACGCTAAATGCAATCGAATCACCCGCGAAAGTGGCCTTTTGCTTTATACCATACTTTTGTACTTATCCTATTTTTGGTTTGCTTGCACTTCTTGTTGCATCATATTTCATTACTAGGGACTAGCAATGTGTAAGTTAGGGGGTGTGATACGACGCAAATATTGCATATTTCATCTCTCGAACCTACGCATTTTAGCCCCCTCGGGTATCTTATTCCCTATATTTATGCCCGTTAACCAGACAACCTCGGATTTCTACGTTAACATGTTTTGCAGGGGTTAATTGAGCTTTTATAGGTATTTGGATGCTAAGTGTGAAGTTCGGACGCATTCCGCTCGATTTTTGTACGCGATCGCACGTTCAAGGGCAATTAAGTCAATTCACATTTCGGGCCATCATCTTCACGAAAGTTGTATCCCTCCTCGTAAGCTTCGCGTGACCGTGAACGGTGCGCGATTCCAATTTAGAACGAAGAAGTTACGGCGATTTCAGCGGACGAAAAATGCAAACAACCAAAACAGCAAGCAGCTTGGCTCATACCTGCTTGATCGATCGATCGACCAAAGGGGTCTATCGATCGAGCCTTCTTATTTTGCCAAATCGTGGGAGATAGTGGGCTGGATTTCTGAGCATCGATCGATCGAGCCCAGTGGATCGATCGATTGATCCCCTGTTTTCTGAGATATTTTGGCCTTTTATTTTCTTACTTCTTTTCTTTTCTAATTTAATTGCACTTACTATAAATACCAATTTTGTTGTAAATAACATATATAATTAGTTTTACAGAGTTGTAGCTTAGGGTTTGAGGGTTTTTGGTTAGTTCTTCTTCATTTCTTCTTGGATTAACACACTTTTGGGCTTGTAAGTTGACTATTCATTCACCCTTTCCATTAATATAGATTGTATTTCATTTATTCTTGCTTTCTAGTTAATTTACATGCTTTGTTAATTAGTTTAAATTCTTTGATTTACTTGCTTTCTAGTGTAACTTTATCACGTTTATTTACCGCTTTCTTTATCACGTTTTTAAGATGCTTTCTAGGTAATTTAAATTAGGTTGTGTTTGAATGGAACTCACTCGAGTTAACGCGTTGCTTTGCTTTGGTGATAGTGTTTACGGGTCTATTTCAGGTGCATTGTCCTAAGAGATTTAACGGGGCATATCATGTATGTCCCGTGCTTATGACCTTTCGTGCGTAATTTCCGGGATATTTGTTGACGCCAAAATCTTATTAGGATTTTGTGAGAATTTAGGGGCGTGACAACCCTTGATTTAATTAACTATCGAAACGAGACGCATTTGTAATAACTCGTCGACCCATGTAACCATTTTATACTAATTAACTCGGGTGAGGGATATTCAACATAACCTATAGTTTTACTCGCTTTGTTAATCTAGTTTCAATACACTCGCCTAGATTAATCATTTGACTTTTATGCATCTTTTCCTTTTTAGTTTGTAATTTATTTTTTACACTTTTATTTCTAGAATACAAAATCATATAAATTCTAGCAACTCGTCTCAATGGATCTTTCGATACCCGACTTACCGTTATACTTGCCTCGCAAGTGTTGTCGTAATTTAGGTTTTTGTATTGAGGAAGTGAAACGAAAACAACGACTGTGCCCTTACACGAGCACACCTTTCACCCTCGATCAGATATATTATGTATTTATCATATTTTTATGTGTCCATGGAAGAGATAAATCGAAGATTTTTGCGAATATGGATATGATAAAAGTTTGGAGGAAGAAGAATGCAAGGAAGGTGTGGTAAATGAGTTTAGTAAAGGACTGAATTTATAGCCCCGAGATGTCATGGATTCAGTCATAAGAGTGTTACTCCACCACTAGGCATATGACTGCACACCCTCCCACCACCATATGGGGAACTTAATTACTTATCTTCTCGGGGACCTGGAGCATAAACTATTAAGTATTGGCCCTCCCATTTCATGTAAGCAATAATTCTGGCTACTAACAATACTATAATTTGCTCCAAGTTCTTGGACCGATGGCTCCATCCTTAGACTCGTCGTGTAGACCTCTTGCATCAAGTTTAAGGTCTCCCCACCGATATAGAGATCTCAATTGCATTGTTTTATCTTTCAACATCTATTCAAATGTATATCTTAGATACATCCATGATCTACAAAATATCCGTTAAAGTCCTTTCCTAGATTATCAAACCTTAGTTCTACAAGCAAGAACCTTCCAAGGTCCTCAGGTCCCTCACCAAGGTCCCATTACTCTGGATAATTGCGCCACAAAAAAAATTATGATATCGCATTCTCAAAAGAGGTACAATATAAAATATCATATCTCATTCAGGCTTGAAAAGTCTAAAAAATGTTAGGTCCATCAACATTTCATCCTCGTACCTTTAGCAACCTCTTGTAACCTTGGATAACCAAACTCAGGCTTAAAAATCGAAGCAAATCCCTCTTCTCCAATTTGACGGGCTGGTAATAAGAACAATGATTGTTCTATAAACCCCATGTGGCCATTAGAGATTATTTCGGCGTGGGTTGGTCCCTAAAGGAGAGAAAATGAGGAAATCTCTCTTGGCGTGCGTGAGGATTCGAGGATATGAATCCTCTTTCTTCCATTCGCGCGATCTTCACGGGCTATCATGGATATAAATTAATCATCGTAAAAGGGGAGGAAAATGGATACACTAGCCTATTTTGCTCAAAACAGGCAAAAGAATCTAGCCGTCCCTGAAAGAACGACATCAAAAGACAAATTGATGCATACGAAACCAAATGAATTAAGTCCAGGGACTAATTTACGTAATGGGAAGGTATTAGGCATCAACTCTGCCCTTTCAGGCTCTCATGGGCTATAATAGTGTTCTCACTTTTCTCTAAGATGTGACTCATGTATATAATGTGGGTGATATGGAAATAAGTGAGAAAGAGAGATCATCCTACTCACGTCATGGGAAGGACGAAGATGAGTCATTCTAAGGAGTACACGAAAAAATAGAATAATAAAAAATATAATGTTAGTGCCCATATAATAATGATTCACTATGATAAAGTGAATGTGCATGCCGGGTGGGAACACTAATATGTAGGTGTGTACATATGCGCAATACTACTAGATATGAGATATAAACAAAACCAGCATAATGAGTAAAATAAGACTCGAAATGCGTACATAGCCTAAATAGGCATCAAAATTCACATAGTTTGACATATCACAAGGGTGAGGTTTAATTCATAAACCTAAATTTAGGACTCCTCTTTAGTTGGTTTTAAAGAAAACGTGCTCAAGTGTAAAAATGTAGAAAAAGTGAGGAAATCCTACTTTGGAGTTTATAAGTGAACCTTTTTTTGTCTTTTTAGTTTTATGAAAATATATTATGTGAATGTTAGTAATGAAAATGAAATTAGTTGATGTGTGATAATGGGAATAAGACTAAAATATATCAAAAGTGGAAGAAAAGTAAATAAGCAACACTAATTAAATGAATTAGAAAAGAGTGATAGTGGACCTCCTAGCAGGTTTTGCTACTGATTTTTGAAGGAGAGTAGGTTGAGTTCAGGTAAGTGTAAAAAGATGGTATAAAAGTGAGAGGAATGTTAGAAACCTGTATTTTTGGAGTGACGACGCACTAATTTAGAGGCAGGGAATGTTTTGATTGCTGAAAAAGGGGGTCATTGGGAATGAGGTCATGACCTCCTTAAATAGTAAAAAATAAGGCTGATGGGGATTTTGGTTGGCATAGGCCCTAGCCTACATATTGTCATACCCCTTGCTTGCTGTCGAAGTAAAGTATACCCCTGCTTATAGGCAAGGGGTCTGGGGTGCTTATACGTAGTCCGAAAATGATTTTTTTTAAAACAACGGGCATAAAATGAAAATCATAAGTTCGAATTGTGCACAGCCAGGATCCTTGGAAAGGGAGTTTAGAGCCTTATGAAAATATATTAGGCTACTCGTGGGTTCGAGAGTTGACTAAAGTCAAACAGGGCTCAGAAGCACCCGAAGGCCTCTTGACGCCCATGGTATGGAGCGTTGGAAAGGGGATTTGGAAATCTTTGAAGGTGAAATGATCTTTGCTCAGGTTAGAGAGCTAACAAAAGTCAAACGGGTCTCAGGAGTGCTTAGTGGACTCTAAATCAGGATTTAAAGTACAAAGGTGAGTATGAACGAACCGTAAGGCCGATCCGCACTCGGTAAGATTATTAGGAAACGAATTCAGAGCCCTATAAAGATGCAATGAGCTTCGCTCAGGTTGGAGAGTTAAATAAATTCAAACATGGCTCGGGAGCGCTCGAGGGCCTCCAGATTATAACCTAGGGTTTTAGGGTGAGGGGAAAAGTGTTAGGGACCTAACGAGGTATTAGGAGGGTACAAGGATGGGGAGTTTATACCCCCACTCACTACAACATTGTAATGAAGTACGAAATCAAATTTACTACGATGATCAATCGAGAATGGGGGATTCTATTAATTGATTCATATACTAGGTTTCACACACACAAATTCATATTTTAATCAATTTTTATCTTGATTAGGAATTAAATGTTCATGTGATGAAATCATCAAAACTAATTTCTAATCAAATGCACATTCAATTCACGTATATAAAGAGGTAAGGAAAAATCCCTAAGAGGGGCAAAACCTTTATTCAGCACTATAAAGTAATTGACAGTCACAATTGACTACATATTACTTAGATAAATAAAGTATAATGCGCATAATCTTCAATTTCTTCTACAGAATACGACCCATTCAATTGACATCCATCGAAAATGGACTTCCCTCGATATCCACCAATTAACTTTCTTCTTTTTTCAGTAGTGAGACCTCGGTTCCAAAAATCAGTAGTAGAGATTGACTCTACAAGGGTTTATGCAAGGTGTATGGAAACTAGGGTTTCATAAATCACTAATAACATATGGGGGTGTATGATTTGAAATATAAAAAATGGTTTTGGAAAATCAAATATGAGAAACATTGGAATAGGTATTGGAAAATTATTTTCGCCAAAGTCCTTGGGAAATTCTGAATAAAACAGATTTTTAAAACAAAAACACGAACTTTAAGGCGACGTGGTCATTCGAACGAAATTAGACATCGTTTGAACGAAAATAGTAGTTTCATACAAACGACATCGTGTTTCATTCTAACAAGCCCTCTTCTCGTTTGAACTACCTTTTCACAAGCTTCGAACGATAATATGATGTCTCGTTTAAAGGTAGTTTAAATTTGGTTCAAATGAAACTACATATCTCATTCGAACGAGATCCAATCTCGTTTGAACAAGTCTTAAAATAATTCTTTCTAAATTCCTTTAATAAAAAATCCTCGATTTTAAAGTTAAATATACCAAAATATAATTTGTATTAATTTATGAAAACACAAGTTTTTATACCTCTATGAAGTGTTGGTGTGTCTTTGAATGATCTTGGAGATTTAGTGTTCGTTTTGAGCTGCCGATTTGTAACGGGATAAGCCAAAACTATAAAATAAGCCTAAGATATGAGCAATTATAAAATCTTACTCTTACAAATCTACCCCTTTGGCTATTTCGGTACAAAACAAAACTAAAAACCAAATTACAATAAAAACCCTTTAAGACAATGAATCTTAATGTCCTCCTAACCCTAGAAACGAAACGACATATAAAACTTTGGCTAGCTATGTCTCCATCTTGTGTAGTCTATAAAATCATCATCAAAGTGGAAGAGACTTACACATATGAAGTAAGAAATACCATTACGTGTACGAGTTTTAAACAGAAATAAAACTCCCCCTCAATTTGTTCATCCCCTTTTTGTCCGTAATAGACAAATGAGTAAAAACTAAACATGAATAAAAAGCCTCGCACGAAGAAGCAAGATATCATCACAAAGATAATCAATTATATCACATGTAATGATAATCTCAAAAGGCATATGTTCTCCCACCTACCATTTTTGAAGATTTCCAAATTTTTCGAGTAAAAAAAATACATATAGATACAAAAGGACATAGTCACCATGGAATAACACTAAAATATCTGAATCGTGAAAATGAAATGTAATCGTGTGAACATTTTCCATATGCAAATCAACATAAACATTCATAACATAGGTGCACGAAGTCATGAGATACTTCTAAAGAAAGAACTAAATTTCAACATTAGGTGTAAAATAGTGAACTCAAATGAAATTGACTCGGCTCATGCAATATTCCATAAACTTAAATGATTCTCACACCAATAACGCCAAACTACGTAATATTTTTCAAGAAATTCCATTATGCAAATCGATTAATCTTCTACTTTGTAACTCCCTCAAAATCTCTCATATAAAATAATTCACTCTCAAATGTTTTGAAGAAATCATATTGCTTATATGTAGCAAAGCATCAATGAATATAAACTAGATGGCCTTGACACTTCTGTTTTTGTGTGTCGTTAATCTTTTTAGGCTCTTTTTACAAATGGTGGATTTTAACGCAAGGAGTATTTTTCTCTTTTGTAGCCCCTTTCCATTTCTTAACATTTATCATTATTTTTCGAGAAACGAAATTCGGGTAATGGTTCTTACATGCACAACTTATCTCATTTTACATTTGGTTCATTATTAAACATAATTGAGATAAAAACATCATATTTGACACATGACAAGTAAGTACAATATTCAAAAATTATGTGCACGTTTGTAATAAAGGTGAAAATAAGTTAAACATGTAGAAAGTACTCATCAATGATCAATGTAATAATAACCACAAATCATTAAGCACACTAATGAAATAAAGTCGTGTCTCAAAGTATTATGAAAAAGTAACGTGAATTGATGAAATGTAGGGGTGATCCGAATATCTTAAATGTTCATACAAATATAGTGAAAAAAATACAAAAAATTTATCAAAAAAGTCTTTTTCAAATTTTTAATTTTTTTTTCTTAAAAACCAAAAATCTTTTTGGTGTTTTTAAACTTTTTCATAAATACGTATTGTCTTTTTATAATTTTTCAAAATATGTCAAAAAGAAAAACATATCAATACAATGATAATATAATCTAGCAATAGGGATATAAGATATGTACATGATAAGCATCGTATTCTAGAAACAAGTCTCAGCCTCAATCATTAGGACTAGATGAGTTCTCAAAAGGAAAAGACATCCTACAAAATTCCCCCATTAAAAATTATGAAGTCTTGGCTAAATGGTCTACTTGATATAAAAAATTAGCAAAATATCTATGATGATGTGCGGGATCATGTGGAGTAACACACGTAAGAGTGTGTGCGGGAACGTGTGTAGGAATACGCGTGAGAGCATACTAAGGAACACGCGAGGGAGAAACTCTCCCTAGCTTAAAACAAAACTCTCTAAGGTGACCTCTTTATTTGCAGTGGGAACAAACATAAATGGGCTTGGGTCTACCTTGCTCAAAATGCCTAGGGCGAGCTCTCCTAGGTGGGTTAGGACGAGGTCCATATGGATCCATCAAAAACTGGGGAACCAATACGGGTGCAACTTTGAAAGCGGATGCACTGTCACAAATTATTCTTTGCCTCTCAACGTTACCTAACACGGGACCGAGGAGCATCTTTCCAACCTTCTTAGATGTGTCCTCTAATGTCGCGCCCCGACTTAATTAACTTAAAATCATCATTTTAATTATAGAGATAAATTTCTTTAAACAATACTTTACTTTAAATCTCTCGAAAAAATAGCATTACATTTTTTTTTTTTTTTTTACAAGGCATGTTTAGATGAAATCATAACTACCTTTACATATAACTTATAAGTACTATATGACTTTACATACCGAAGTTTCTTAATTTAGCAATTAAACAAAAGCTTCTCGATATCAAACCCATATTATTTATACTCCACCCTCCCATTTTATAGTCATAACTTGGCAGTGAACTCCAAACGATAAGCATACCTGAAACAAAACATTATAGGAGTGTAAGCAATAAAATTTTAATGAATTAACATATACACACACATACCACAAATATAACCGATTTTTTTCTGATATTATAACCCAAGCGGGAATTGTGAAACTCTCGCAAGCCTGGACCTGCCACAATCTAATTAACCCACTACAGTTAATGGGGACCACTACATCCTTTTATTTGGCATGAGTACACAAACCTTTAACTTGGATTAACGGGATCTCCACATCCTGTAGGATTCACCACAGTCCATAACATTAGATAACTTCTCTTAACACTTTTAATCATATGCATAAGTCTCATAAACACCCCAACATTACATAAGTATCACCACATATGTATTTAAGCTATACATTTCCATATGGAAATATAAGCATCCATATTTCATAGGGAAGATCACTCACCTTAGATCAAGTCATAAAATTAATACCAAAATCTACTTCCTTTGTATGGTAGCATCAACCACTTCCCCGCTGATCAATTCAACATCATTAGTATTTCAATACACCAAATAACATTAAACCTACTAACACATTATATCAGTTGATCAATCTGAATTAACTGAAAGGAATTAGGCATTCTACTTCACATTTTCATAACACCCTGTTCATTTGGGTTTTAACAACATTTATGAAATGAAATTATGAATTCTCTAGAGAAAGTTATGTCCATTTTATTACAACATTTTCCAAATTATTTCTGCAGAAAAACAACAACAAGACTTCAACTTCAAAAAAAAAACAAGACAAACTAGAGGTATTTTATTCTCATCTTCGAGTATGTCATACTCATATATGTTCTCTAATATCTCCAACTGGAATTTCTTAATTTCAATAAGTATTTAATGATTTATGCCATTTTTAACACAACTAGGTTGGAATAGAACATTAAACCAAAACCTAACATGATTAAGCATACATACTCTCCACCTCGGGCATCAATCATGAAAACATATACTAAACATGGTTTAACACACACAAACATCATATACATGAATAACCTAAAATTAAAAAGATTCGTAAGAAGGTGATTCAAAACTAGGACTTTAAAATTAGCATTTACTATCCCAATATAAGTTCTTATGTATACTCTTAAGCCATCCTTGTTTTAATACAATTAGGCAATACGGGTATCATTCAAATTTTTATAAAAATAAGAAACAAAAACATATAAAGTGTAAAACTCATTCATGTGACCATCTTTAACAAAGAGATAATTACCTTATAAGAACTCCTCGATTTATTGTAATTTTCTGTAGCAATTTTTTCCTTAACTTCCTTTTTCTCTCTCCATAAGCATATTTCTCCCCAAGTTTCTCATTTATCACGAGTAAGAAGATAAAAAATGGATTTATAATATTAAATTATGTTCTAAGGGGTCCGATAGTAATTAGCCTTGTGGTTACGTGTGATTGGTTGGACAAAAGGTTCAATCAAATAATTCCACTAATGACAGATTTATCCCACACTAGTAAAATCATTATAAATCACTATTACGGACGCTTATTTACTCCCACTTTATATCAACACGTAGCTAACTTATATATATACAATTTTCATATTTTGTGTTTTCCCAAAATCATAAAACTAGTATGCCTAATTTGGGCTCGAACAAGAGAGTAGCAATGTACCGAAAATCTCAAAACTTTCACATTTGGCGACCAAACATCGCTAATTTCGTACCAATAACCTAGTTTACTTTCATAAACATATTGATGCACTAAAAACATATTTTATTATGCATTTAACCACATAACTGATCATATGTTCTAAACAAGTTATCCCCGATCATAATCTCGATTCGCATCTAATGTAAACAACATATATATCATGTGAGTATGCATCCCCTAAACATGATAATTAAAATATTTAATACCCATCATCAAACTTATCAATCATAACTTATACTTAATCATGTAACTCACATTCCTAATCATGTTTTAGGGACTTATAATTATATCCCTCTTAAAAAAAATCATCCCCGAAATTTAAAGCATAAGAAACTTACCAAACATATGAGGATATTGCTTCTTCATGTGATCCTCTCCTTCCCAGGTGGCATACTCCTCATTCTGACTTCTCCACATTACTTTAACTAATGGAATGGTTTTATTTGTGTAATACTTTCTCCTTTCGATCTAAAATAACAATCAGTTCTTCCACGTAGGTCATATCATCTTGAAGCTATATCGGTTGTGAAATAAACACATGTGAAGGATCGGGTACATACTTACGCAACATGGATATATGAAAAACATCGTGTATTCGAGACAATTATGGTGGTAGTGCCAACTTATAAGCCACGTCTCTAACTCGTTTCACTATTTCATAAGATCCAATATACCTAGGACTTAATTTTCCCTTCTACCCAAATCTCATAACCCCTCTCCAAGGAGAAATACGTAGAAATACTCGATCACCTTCCTCAAATTTTAATTATTTCCTTCGGTTATCTGCATAGCTTTTCTGTCTACTTTACGCCACCTTCAAGTGATTATGAATAAGACTTATCTTTTCAGTAGTCTGCTGCATAATTTTTGGTCCAAGTAGTTTCCGTTCTCCTACTTCAGTCCAACACACTGGAGTCGTGCACTTTCTCCTATATAAATCTTCATAAGGAGCCATCTCGATACTGGAATGATAACTATTATTATAAGAAAATTCTATTAGTGATAAGTGTTCATCCCAACTGCCCTTGAACTCTAATACACAAATTCGTAACACGTCTTCGAGTGTTTGGATCATTCTTTCTGACTGCCCATCCGTTTGAGGATGAAAAGTTATACTAAATTTCAATTTAGTCCCCAGAGCTTGTTGCAAACTAGGTCAAAAGTGATAAGTAAACTTAGGATCCTGGTTAGAAATAATAGAAACATGTGTACTGTACAATCTAATTATCTCATCCACATATATTTTGGCATATCTATCCATGGAGTAAGTAGTTTTAACAGGAAGAAAATGTGCAAAATTAGTCAATCTATCAATGACAACCCCAAAAAATAAACCCTCATGATGATTTTGGTAAACCTATAACAAAATTTGTAGTAACTTACTCCCATTTTCACTCAGGAATACATAAGGACTGCAGTAAACCACTAGGCTTCTAATGCTACGCCTTCACTTGTTGGAAAACTAGACATCTAGCAACAAAATCTGTAATGTCGTGTTTCATTCAAGGTCACTAATAACATTATTTCAAATCTCTATATAGTTTTATGCTTCCTGGATGCATAGCATGTAAAGAACAATGGGCTTCCTCTAAAATTGTTCTCCATAAATCAGGCACATTAGGTACACACAAACAATTATCATACATAACAATGTTATCATCATGAATAGAAAATTCATTTGCTTTACCCTTTTTCAAATTATCTCTAACTTTATCCAACTCTGTATCTCCTGCTTATGATTGTCGTATCTTGCCTATCTACAAAAGTCTAACATTTAAATGTGCTACTATTCCTCATGACACGTTTAAATTTAATTCCACCCCATTAAAGCTAGAACTCTTAGGAGTTCAAATCTAATACAATAAATACAAGATACTCTGCCTAGAGATTTTCTACTCAAAGCATCATCAACAACATTAGCCATACCCGAATGGTGATGTATTGTGCAGTCATAATATTTTATAAGTTCCATGAACCTTTTTTGCCTCAAGTTCAAGTCCTTTTGAGTAAATAAGTATTTTAAACTTTGATGGTTATCTAAAATTTCACAACTAAGACCATATAAGTAATGCCTCTAAATCTTTAATGCAAACACTACTGCGACCAACTCAAGATCATGCGTAGGGTAATTGCGTTCATGTATCTTTAATTGTCGAGAAGCAAAAGCGATCACCTTTCCATGTTGCATTAATACACAACCAAGTCCTTGATACAAGGCATCACTATAAATGATTACACCTTTTGTACCCGTTTAAATAGTTAATACTGGAGCAGATGTCAACTTACCCTTTAAATTTTTAAAGTTGTTTCTCACAGTTATCATCCCATACAAACCTATTCTCCTTTCTTGTAAGCTTAGTTAATGGAAATACAATAGGAGAAAACCCTGGTATAAATCTCTTATAACACCCATTCAATCCCAAAAACTACGTACCTTTGTCACACTAGTTGGTCTTTCCCAATTCATTACTTCTTCTGCCTTCTTGGGATTAACACAAATGCTATCAGTAAAAATAACATGCCCTAAAATACTACCTTGTCTAGCCAAAATTCACATTTAGTAAATTTAGCATATGACTGCTTCTCTTGCAAGGCCTGTAAAATAATATGTAGATGGTGTTCATGCTCCTCCCTACTATGAGAATATATCAAAATATCATCAATGAAGACAATAACAAAAGAATCCACGTATGGGTGAAATATGCGATTCATCAATTCCATGAATACGGTTGGTGAATTTATTAACCCAAATAGCATGACAAGAAATTCATAATGGTCATACCTGGAATGAAAAGAAGTCTTAGAAATGTCACAGTCTCTTACAACTGATGATATTCGAGCCTGAAAATACTTTGGCTCCTTCCAACTGATCAAACAAGTCATCAATGTGGGGTAGTGGATATTTATTACAGATCGTCACCTTATTCAACAGATGATAATCAATGCACAGTCTCATGGTTCCATCTTTCTTCTTTATAAATAACACTGGGGCTCCCCATGGTGATACACTAGTCCTTATAAAACCATGGTCGAACAAATCTTACAACTGTATATTTAGCTCTTTTAATTCTACAGGTGCCATATGATATGGTACAACAGATATCGGTGCGGTGCCTGGTACCAACTCAATCACAAATTCTACCTCACGGTCTGGTGCTAACCCTGGAAGTTCTTCTAGAAAGACATCTGTAAACTCATTAATTATTGGTATATCTGATAGTTTTCCAGCCTCTCGTTATGTGTCCACCATATGATCAAGATAACCCAAACATCCTTTCTTTAGCAGTTGATATGATTTTATAGCACAAATTAGACATGTTGGAGTGACATTTTGATCCCCTATAAATTTAAACTCAGGCTCACCCGGTAATCAAAACACTACTTCCTTTCTAAAGCAGTCTATATATGCATGCATATAAAGCCAACCAATCCATATTGAGTATCACATCAAAGTCACGCATCTTGAGAGGTAATAAGTCAAGCAACAACTCATTTTCACCTACTTGCACCACACACTCCCTGCACACCCCATCAATAAAAACCAACCCCCTACTAGAGTAATAACCGCTAAACTATAATCTAATGATGATAATGGTTTATTAAGATGTAATAGATAAAGCAAAGATACAAAAGAATGTGTAGAACCATGATCTATCAACACATAAGTATCCTTATCATAAATATGAAGTGTACATGTCACTACATTTGGTGTAGCTTGTGCATCTTGTCGAGTCAGTGCAAATACTATGCCTTGACCTTGGCTTTGAGATGTACCTCATCTACCTCACCTATGCACATTCTGTATAGAACTCCTACCTCCTACCGTCATACTCCCAACTGATGTTATAGCCTCCATTACCGAACAATTCTTCAGCATGTGCCCTGGTTAAAGCAAATGGAAACATAAAGGTGTCATCTCATCTATCCTACACTCCCAAGACATATGCCCTTGACCACCACATCTATAACAAGTCATAGCCCTCAATCCTAACATATATGCCTTTTCTGACCGACTCATCCCAATCCTTTCACCTCGAGCTTGAAATCTTTTAGGTGCATTTCTGTTATTTTTAAATCCTTGACCCTTAAGTACCCTTCCTTCTATATTTTAAATTGAGGTTCCCGTCTCCCATCCATATGATTTTTATCCCATCGTGTCTAGCTTTCTTCATATGTTCAGCTTGCATTTCTTTCACTGACTTTTTTGACACCATAGCTCTATCCATCAAGTTCACGTAATTCATGATCTTCATATAAGCAACCATAATTTTTATATCTACATCAACCCAGTTTAAAATCAATCATATTTACTTTCTATCCTCACCAAATCAAGTGAAAATCTAGATAAAGATATAAATAAAGTTTCATATTCTACCACTGTTCCGTTCCCCTATTTTAGCATGATAAATTCTTCATTTTTCTCCTTCCTATGAAGCCTTGGGAAATATTTTTCAAAGAACACATTCAGAAACTTCTCCCATGTAATTTTTAGAGAATTTACTGGCACTACTCCCCTACTTATAGTAAGGAACCTCTTTGTATCATCCCACCATAACTTTGCATCATCCTCTAACCTAAAGATTGCTAACAAAGCCTTTTGTTCATCTTGCACTTCCATCATCTTGAATATTGTTTCCATCTTTCAAACCCACCCTTCTGCCACTAACGGATCAGTAGTCCCAGTAAATGCTGGAGGATTTAACTTCATGAACATCTCGTGCAATTTATCCATATCTCCATCGTGTGCTTCACCTCTCGCCTGTTCCACTAGTTGTGCCACAACACATAATATTCTTCCCACATCATCAATAGATTGTTGTTGCACATCTAATCCATCCACTTCAATATGTCTCTGTCCTTCTGACTATTAGGAACATATGATGCCTCACCCTCTTTTCTATCATGCGGCTCATGTGGATCCATCACTTACTGCAATATAAATAACTTAAGCAAAATACAATAGCACAAGTTTAACATTAATATTGTTAGTCAAAATCCTGACCCATAACAAACTCGATTTCTATTGTCCACTGCCAATTTAGACCCTCACACCATGTCTAGAACCTAATAATCATGCTTTGATACCAAGTTGTCGCGCCTCGACTTAATTAATTTAAAATCATCATTTTAATTATAGAGATAAATTCCCTTAAACACTACTTTACTTTAAATCTCTCGAAAAAATAAAACTAGATTTTTTTTCTTTTTTTTCAAAGGCATGTTTAGATGAAAACATAACTACCTTTACATATAACTTACAAGTACTATATGACTTTACATACCGAAGTTTCTTGATTTAGCATTTACACAAAGCTTCTCGATATCAAACCGATATGATTTATACTCCACTCTCCCGTTTTATAGTCCTAACTTGGCGGTAAACTCCAAATGATAGGCATACCTAAAATAAAACATTATACGAATGTAAGCAATAAAAGCTTAGTGAATGACCATATACACACACACACACATACCACACATATAACCAATTTGAATAACCATTTTTTTTCTAATAACCCAAGCAAGAATTGTGAAACTCTCGCACGCCAGGACCCTCCATAGTTCAATTAACCCACTACAGTTAATGGGGACAACCACGTCCCTTTATTTAGACCGAGTACACAAACCTTTAAATTGGAATAACGGGGCTGCCACATCCCGTATGACCCACCGCATTACTTAACATTAGATAAAGGACCCACCACAGTCCATAACATTAGATAACTCCGCTTAATATTTTTAATCATATGCATAAGTCTCATAAACACCGCAACATTACACAAGTATCACCACATATGTATTTAAGCTATACATTTCCATATGAAAATACAAGCATCTATATTTCATAGGGTAGGACACTCACCTTAGACCAATTAATAAAATTAATACCAAAATCTATTTCCTTTGTATGGTAGTATCAACCACTTCCCCACCTATAAATTTAACATCATTAGTATTTCAATACACCAAATGACATTAAACCTAGTAACACATCACATCAACTGAAAGGAATTAGACATTCTACTTCACATTTTTATACCACCATATTCATTTGAATTCTAACACTATTGACGGAATGATTTACGGATTGTCTAGAGAAAGTTAGGCCCATTTTATTACTACATTTTCCAAATTGTTTCTGCAGAAAAATAACAACATGACTTCAACATCAAAACAACTCCCAAGACAAACTAGAGGTATTTTATTCTCATCTTCGAGTATGTCATATGTCACACCCCGCCTAATAAAATACCGGGTGATCAGTCATATACCAAATTAAAACAGGAATCCCAGTTGGTTCATCCTTAGCATCACTGTCGAAAACCTTTTAAAATTTCTAACCACCTAGTATTCCAAAAAGCTAGTGCCAAATTTTATCTTATTAATTAAACCAACCAGTACATGCAGAAATAAGTATAATCCATTCACACAACTAAATTAAATCAACTGAATAAATAATAACTACATGCCGAATAAACCATCGGTCACCAAAGTAAATAATCCAATACAAATATTCAACACCGGAATAAATAAATCTGGAAACTACAACTGAAAAGTCTGGGCGACATGACCAAGGTAAAATTGAAATTGCTAGATGATTCTGTAACACCCCGTCTAATTAAATACCGAGTAGCTACTCCTTTATTAAATTAATATAGAATATCCAGTTAGTTCAGTCTTAGCATCACTGTCGAAAAACTTTTAATTAATTACTAGCCACCTAATATTTAAAAAGAGAGATGTCAAATTTTATTAATTAAGCCAACACTAAAACAAGAATTTATTTAGTAAACCATCAATCGCATGACCAATATCATATGAATTCTCAACGAGATGAAATCAAATAAGTCTGGATTAAACACTCCGATAATAAAGATGCGAGAGTAAATAATGTCCCAATACAAGAGTCTGAATAAATAATAAACCAAAAACTGAAATAATGAAAGTCTGCAACTACAACCTCTAAGTAAGAATGGGCAACATGCCCTAACTGATACAATTGACTCTGAAGGAATCAAGAATAAAATGAGAGCGTCTACTATCAAGATCTTGTAACTTCCACGGCAGCTACAACACGTCATCAGAATGGAACTCCTATGCTTGACGTCCCTGTGGCTGCGAACCTAAAAGATTTTTACAAAACAAAAATAGATTTGGAGGAAAACGGGTCAGAGCCCGATGTGAAAACAGTTTAAAAGTTTAACCAGTGACTTAAATTACAATTAAACATCACATATTATAAACACGTTAGTTGGGTACTCTCACATGAGTTTCTTACCTCTCAACTATTGTGCACGCCTAACGTATGCCTTTAACCCATCCTAGTTATGCCACTATCTAGCTAGTTTGTACCACTCCTGCCTTCGCATTCTAACATAGAGTACCTACACGTAACCCCCAACTAAGCCATATTTATAACCCATGTTCACATTCATTAAATTACTTATCTCAAGCATTAATTAAATTCTCATACTTAACCCATTCAAGTATCTTAGTTATTCACATCTATTAAGCAACAATGAACCAGTCACAAGTACATAAGTATATCACTCACAGTATATAAATACATATATGGCAACCCTAGGCTAAGCTGCGGTGCACACATACTCTGCTATCAAATCCATGTACATCACGTACGTAAGGATCACTTGTTCCGAATCACTCAGGAACCGTCAAAATACACATCACACATATTGGAGGCGAACATAGTCCACATACCCATGGGTCACGCACATACTTATGCTCCCATGGTCAGCTGACTTATCAAATCACAAATAAGTCATTCACAGTCCTATCTCCTTAAGGTACCAACCTAAATCCCCCTGAAGGCACACAAGGATAAGAGGGTCCTTTTCCATAATAAAATTGATCTCCCGTGATAGAAAGTATGGTAGGTATGTCATACACATAAGAAATCCATACACTAGGCATTCACACAACCTAAGTAATCATATAACAATATAAATGTTCAGACATTTCATCTAGTTAATCTCATACATAGCAAGTGTACCCCCAAACATTACATAATATATTTTTCGTTTGTTAACTCTCTTGTCGTAATTAATTTGAGTACTTAAACCTATCTCAAAAGGTTACTAGCTCTTTTATCGGTTTCTAATATCATCTCAGTACTTGAAACCCCTCCGTTGATGCCCGTAATCTTATATCATCATTAATTCCCGTTATAGTTTCAATTCTAATGATTTCTAATCGTACCCCACTCGGTAGACCCTCGTAAGAAACTTCATTCAATCCCATAAGTTATAGTATTCTCCGATAATAACTAAGGCCCTACTGACTTTATCTAAGTCCCACAAGATCATATTACTCAACCTAATAATAAACATTGGCTTTGGAATAATCCTTAAACCTTAAAGAGAAACAAGTGCCAAAAATCAGCATGGGTCGATCGATCGAAGAAAAGGGGTCGATCGATCGATGGTTCGATCGATCGACATTCTTGAGTCGATCGATCGATCAAACAGGTATCAGCCCAAAAATTCTTAACAGTTACGGGTTTGCATCTTTTTAAACTTCTTAATCATCATCCCAACATCCAAAACTCATAATTAAGTATACTAATTATCCTACTAACATAGTTACATCATTCCCCACGTTTTAGATTCATCAGATCGACCTATAACATCAATTACTTGGATCAATTTACCCAATTTTTATATGAAAAAATAGTTTTCCTATTTCTTCAAGAACATCCCATAATCCAATCAAATTTCGAAATTCTTTATCCATAAATCTTAAATTCGTAGTTGTTATAATCTCCAACATAAACCTACATGCAAGTCCTACCCAGATTATGATTTTAAACCATTCAAATCCATTCAATTTTCATTATTTATGAGAAATCTTCAATTCTATAAAAACATGTAAAGTATATGCTTTGAATCTTTGCAAGATAAATCACTTTCCTGTAAATCTGATATTTTGATCTATTGTTGTTGTTCAAGGGTTGATCCTCTCTTCTTTCCGATCACAATTCCGTCCAAATTGGTGGTGGTGGGTGGCGATTTTGGCTTGGGGACTTTTTGTAACCTCTCCTCTAACTCACGTAGCCCACCTCTTTATTTTTGGCTGATAATGGCCCTAATGGACTTTCCAATAATATATAATTAAACACTAAAATTCGTTACCCTTAATACCTAAATTTTTAAAATGACCGAAATACCCTTCCGGGTTGTCGGTTTGGCCTAAAAATATCCCGGGACCCAAACTAAATCCCCGGATAGTGTTTTTTAACTATCTCGACCCTTTCAGACACGTTGGCTCACTCAAAAAGCTCATACAGATGACATAAAAATAAAATTCTTTTAAATCCATTAAATTGGGTCCTGACACGACTGACACGTGCGTCCTAACTAAATTACCGAAGCTGCCGTATTTTCAACTCACAACGATTTTAATAAATTCAATGATCACATATTACTATAATCACTCAGTAATATTCAACAATATAATAATAATTAAATACTAACTCTCATCTCGCTAGCATTTATATCCGAATTAATTTTCCAATTAATAAATCCCAAATTAATTTAATACATCCCAAATTAATTTAATAAATCCCAGAATTAAAAGCAATTCCATTTAATTAACCTCGTAATTAAAAGCCATAAAAATACGGGGTATTACATACTTTCCCCCTAATAACGGAATTTCTTCCCAAAATTCGGAAAGGTAAGGCATACCTGGATAAATTAGGTATCTTGCAGTACTCAAAACAAAATATAAAGAAAGGCCCAAACACTAAAGCCCTCGCTTCACGACAAGCTTGTTTAACAGTCTTGATACTTTATGAGATTACACTTCAATAAATGCACATCACGTTGTGCTCTTACTAAACGACATTCGAATAAAAATAGCCTATACATCATTGGCTGCATTATCTCAATATTATTGTGAGTCCGCACCTCACTACACATTAACTCCCGCGTTTATCAAAACACCAAACTCCCATCCTGGAAGAAATCAATAGCACATCTGACTACTCTTGCCCATTCTTTGAATCTCTATTCCCGACGTTGTGACTTTTGCACAAAGAAAAACCACTTCAGTCGGTTGGTGTTACATAAATATTTGTAAGCACCTTGTCCACTATACATAGATACGGGTGCTTTCCCCCAACTCTACCATTAGGTAATATCTTCTCCCTATTACTACAATATACCTCACTTATTAGTTATACCCGATTTAGAATTGAAAAGATCACAATTAATCCAAAATTTCTTTCATACAATTCACCAGTCGTCAATCACCTTGCGCCTACACCTCGGGCTATAGGTGATACAACCCTCAGAACGAAGTGTTATTTCCACTACTTCTTGCTACCCCACATTGAAGGTGGATTTCGGGGATCTCTTATTAGTTCTGAATAATATTGCGTAGGACCATGTACCGACGTGCTCACTATCTACTAGTGTAAATAACCCAAGTATATGACCATTTCTCTCCTTCTGGACAACCTGTCCCACATATTCGAAGGAATTTGTTATTTATCTATAAGTTGGCAACCCCTCCAGGAAATTTACCAACTTGACTCTTCCATCCCTGGAATCGTCGTCTTGATACAAAATTATCTGGTTGATCATCTAACCCCAACCGTTCTACTACTTACTACACTCCTTTCAATGTTGACTTTCACGTATAATTCTTCCCGTTAAGTGATACTTACTAACCCTCTTCCCCTCTTGGCGTACACCAAAAGTTACTACCCGTGCACCTTTCACCACGTTGTGCACATTTGAACTCTCATATCTTATCAACATCCTCACTCTATTTACTCGTAAGCCACCCTTAACATTCGATTGGGTGGAACTCCGCTGCAAATTGTCCATAATAGTTAAATATTTATCTCCTCAAGGAATACATATTTGTTACATGTTTTCCATTGCCTTTCCACCAAGTTCGGATGTGCTACTCATCCCACATGAGTACACTGATTATCGTCCTTTTCTTACGACGCTTAATCCGTTCTACCACCATTATTTTGCCATAATAGTCTCACAAGTATAAATCTCACTCATCTCTAAATCTCTTCTTCCGGAGATTATCGTATTAGTAAACCAAGATGTCTACCCTCTTATAACCCAATCATATGATTTTTAAACATTATATACGCTTCATACGTATTCCAAACTCTTTATTGTCGATGCATTTATAACGTGGCTATACCACTTGGGCGTTCTCAATCACCTTTGAACTTGAAATCCTAAATCCTTCTTAACCTCGATGCATCCTTCAATCCGAACAAAAACCAAAACTATCAGTACTTCGTCACTACCAATTGGCTCTTCTGGCCTTATATCGTAAATTTACCCCTTGTTAACTTCTAGTTATAACTACTTACTTCCATAAAGATTGAGGTACCCAAATCATAGATGAACGGTCATACGTCTCCCTAGTACCAATCGTACGCTAAGTTTCATGCGTGGTGTGTCTCACAAAGCGAAATGCAAATAAGGAACCCCCCTCCCCCGATACACTAATTCCTAGCATTGTCGATCATCGGGATCCGTTAAACCCTCAGTCCATAACATGTACCCCTATATTCCCGTCTCTTAATAACAAAGTTATATCTCCTTCCGCAATGACACTTAAACAACGAACTCCTTCGGAATGACACTTTCTCTTGACATTGATGGTAATCACATTCCATATACACCATGCAACTAAAATCAGGGTTCTCAAAATCCCGTCCCCAGACACACAACTATGAGTATAAACTTCCAAATCTCTAAAGGGGGTGATAAAACAATTCACTCTTCTTATTACTACATCCTGAGCGTTAATCATAATAACCAGCTAACCCTTTTCGCTGACTAGTAAACCAATTACATACGTATCATATCAATTAAATACCTATGCATACTGGGATTAAATATCCGAGACCATTATACCTTTTTGCAATCACAACAATATATATAAATATTCATATCTACAAAAGTACAATTTCAAGCCCGGCCCTCTCACAGATGGGACCTCGCCAGAATCAAAACATTATACCCTAAGGTGGTAACTCCGATAAACTTGTAATACCAGCACACTATCGGTATAAGCATATTATAAAATCATAATTAGGATAATATCATACTCGTATAACACAGCACTAAAATGAGTAATATCAATAAAGTATATATATCACTATCAATATACCCATTCATCCCCCGCGGATGACAATAAAGGTAACCTCACACTATCAGGGAAAAATATTCACATAAATAATAAAAATTGTCGATACTCACTAAACTCGACTCTCAAGCAAAAATAACAATGATAACAATTGTAGCAACTTGTTCATGCTACAAACAACATGTAATATCATCTGAGGATATAACTCATACTTCTATCCTGAAAATCGTCCTGGCTGCTCAAATGGTTCCTGGACTTAACACACCTGTCCGTACCAAATCAAATATTTCAATAATTGTTGCTCTTGCAGGCACAATACCTTGATCCCTACACTTGCATCGGGAAAACATTTATTACACACTGGTTTCACTCCCCGCAAAATACCTCTACACATACTCCACTTTTCTTCTGTCACAGTAACCATGTTAAGGTGGTCCTTCTCTCGGACGTTGGTAGTCTCGGCTCTGATGACTACCTCCATTGTTCCCTTAGCTCGGTGGACCTAAGGAACACGCTACTAATTTCTACATCTCTTACTGAAATCACCATCGTTCGGTAATAATTCAGCTATCCGAATCATTTCAATGGGTTCTCCCTTGGGTCTTCCCCTTGTGGTTCTTCTATAACACCATTCCCCCCCCCCCCCAGTCTTACTATATAAATTCCTCAATTCTTGCATCTCCCCACCCAAGAAAACGTTTACCTCCAAATTAACATTACGCGACATTACTATCTTCATTGACCGTCCAAGCAGAATTCCCCAGAAGAGCTAACCATTCTACTTGTATGTAAATTCTCCCTTTAATATCCCCTTCTCCATTTCACCTACTTCATCCGGTGTAAGGTTCGCTAAATAATTAAATTTCTTCTCACAAAGTGGCCTCTGTCCGTCCCTCTTGTGTGAGTTCAGAACAACATTCGCCTTTCACCTTGAACATCAGGTGAATGAACTTATGGTCAAACCATACGTGTGCGCCTTCTATTGACGTCACATTACACTTCTAAGTGTGGTTATTGTCTCTCACCATTGAAACTCCGCTCTCACGAGCCAAGAAAAATTTACCCCAAATTTTCACTCCCGATTGGTCGTACCTTGACATATGTCCAAGCCTTTGGATGTATTACATTCATTTGGCTAGCACACGCTATCTCCGCATTTCGAGTATTTCCACTGTTGGTTCTCTTCAATGTTTCACCAAACTCTTTCTCTCCCATTCCAACCTTGTCGGATGAGTCTAATTTGACCCCACTTTCTACTTTAGTTGTGCCTGGAAGTCACAAGTCGCGCCTTGGCCGTCTGTACCTTCCTAGACTTTCGTGCCATAATATGGGTGACTTCGACTACGATCATCATTCTTTAATGAATTAAATAACCTCAACTGATCTTTTCCTCCTGCTGTCTGCCCAACTGTCTTCGCCTGACATACTGCATTGTTCGAAACACGAATACACCCGAATGTAAATAAGATTCGTTATCATATACATCATAGCAGGAGAACAAGATCTTACCCAAGAAATCAACAATCCTAAACATAGGGCTCTATATCAAAGAAAGCTACGCTGGAAGCATAATAAGCCGCACAGATCCTAAATGACACTAGAACCTGATGCACTCATACCACCTGTAACACCCCTTCTAATTAAATATCGGGTAGCTACTCCTTTATTAAATTAATATAGAATATCCAGTTGGTTCAGTCTTAGCATCACTGTCAAAAAACTTTTAATTAATTACTAGCCACCTAATATTTAAAAAGAGAGATGTCAAATTTTATTAATTAAGCCAACACTTAAACAAGAATTTATTTAATAAACCATCCATCGCATGACCAATCTCATATAAATGCTCAACGAGATGAAATCAAATAAGTCTGGAGTAAATACTCCAATAATAAAGATGCAAGAGTAAATAATGCCCCAATACAAGAGTTTGAATAAATAATAAACCAAAAACTAAAATAATGAAAGTCTGCAACTACAACCTCTAAGTAAGAATGGACAACATGCCCTAACTGATACAATTGACTCTGAAGGAATCAAGAATAAAATGAGAGCGTCTACTACCAAGATCCTGTAACTTCCACAGTAGCCACAGCACGTCATCAGAATGGAACTCCTATGCTTGGCGTCCCTGTGGCTGGGAACCTAAAAGGTTTTTACAAAACAAAAATAGATTTGGAGGAAAACGGGTCAGAGCTCGATGTGAAAACAGTTTAAAAGTTTAGCAAGTGACTTAAATTACAATTAAACATCACATGTTATAAACACGTTAGTTGTGTACTCTCACATGAGTTTCTTACCTCTCAACTATTGTGCACGCCTAACGTATGCCTTTAACCCATCCTAGTTATGCCACTATCTAACTAGTTTGTACCACTCCTACCTTCGCATTCTAACATAGAGTACCTACACGTAACCCCCAAATAAGCCATATTTATAACCCATGTTCACATTCATTAAATTACTTATCTCAAGCATTAATTAAATTCTCATACTTAACCCATTCAAGTATATTAGTTATTCACATCTACTAAGAAACAATGAACCAGTCACAAGTACATAAGTATATCACTCACAGTACATAAATACATATATGGAACCCCTAGGCTAAGCTGCGGTGCACGCATACTCTGCTATCAAATCCATGTACATCACATACGTAAGGATCACGTGTTCCGAATCACTCAGGAACCGTCAAAATACATATCACACATATTGTAGGCGAACATAGTCCACATACCCATGGGTCACGCACATACCTACGCTCCCATGGTCAGCTGACTTATCAACTCACAAATAAGTCATTCACAATCCTATGTCCTTAAGGTACCAGTCTAAATCCCCCCGAAGGCACACAAGGATAAGAGGGTCCTTTTCCATAATAAAACTGACCTCCCGTGATAGCAAGTATGGTAGGTATGTCATACACATAAGAAATCCATACACTAGGCATTCACACAACCTAAGTAATCATATAACAATATAGATGTTCACACATTTCATCTAGTTAATCTCATACATAGCAAGTGTACCCCGAACATTACATAATATATTTTTCGTTTGTTAACTCTATCGTCGTAATCAATTTGAGTACTTAAACCTATCTCAAAAAGTTATTAGCTGTCTTATTGGTTTCTAATGTCATCTCAGTACTTGAAACCCCTTCGTAGATACCCGTAATCTTATATCATCATTAATTCCCATTATAGTTTCAATTCAAATGATTTCTAATCGTACCCCACTCGGTAGACCCTCGTAAGAAACGTCATTCAATCCCATAAGTTATAGTATTCTTCGATAATAACTAAGGCCCTACTGACTTTATCTAAGTCCCACAAGATCATATTATTCACCCTAATAATCAACATTGGCTTTGGAATAATCCTTAAACCTTAAAGAGAAATAATTGCCAAAAATCAGCATGGGTCGATCGATCGAAGAAAAGGGGTCGATCGATCGATGGTTCGATCGATCGACATTCTTGAGTCGATCGATCGATCAAATAAGTATCAGCCCAGAAATTCTTAACAGTTACGGGTTTGCATCTTTTTACACTTCTTAATCATCATCCCAACATCCAAAACTCATAATTAAGTATACTAATTATCCTACTAACATAGTTACATCATTCCCCACGTTGTAGATTCATCAGATCGACCTATAACATCAATTACTTGGATCAATTTACCCAATTTTCATATAAAAACCTAGTTTCCTATTTCTTCAAGAACATCCCATAATCCAATCAAATTTCAAAATTCTTTACCTATAAATCTTAAATTCGTAGTTGTTATCATCTCCAACATAAACCTACATGCAAGTCCTATCCCAGATTATGATTTTAAGCCATTCAAATCCATTCAATTTTCATTATTTATGAGAAATCTTCAATTCTATAAAAACATGTAAAGTATATGCTTTGAATCTTTGCAAGATAAATCACTTGCCTGTAAATCTGAGATTCTAATCCGTTGTTGTTGTTCAAGGGCTGGTCCTCTCTTCTTTCCGGTCACAATTTCGTCCAAATTGGTGGTGGTGGGTGGTGGTTTTGGCTTGAGGACTTTTTGTAACCTCTCATCTAACTCACGTAGCCCACCTCTTTGTTTTTGGCTGATAATGGACCTAATGGCCTTTCCAATAATACATAATTAAACACCAAAATTCGTTACTCTTAATACCTAAATTTTTAAAATGACCGAAATACCCTTTCGGGTTGTCGGTTTGGCCTAAAAATGTTCCGGGACCCAAGATAAACCCCCGGCTAGTATTTTCTGACTATCCCGACCCTTTCGGACACGTTGGCGCACTCAAAAAGCTCATATGGATGACATAAAAATAAAATACTTTTAAATCCATTAAATTGGGTCCTGACACGACTAACACGCGTGTCCTAACTAAATTACCGAGACTGTCGTATTTTCAACTCACGGCAATTTTAATAAATTCAATGATCACATATTACTATAATCACTCAGTAATATTCAACAACATAATAATAATTAAATACTAACTCTCATCTCGCTAGCATTTATATCCGAATTAATTTTCCAATTAATAAATCCCAAATTAATTTAATAAATCCTAGAATTAAAAGCAATTCCATTTAATTAACCTCATAATTAAAAGCCTTAAAAATACGGGGTATTATAGATTCCTACTCTAGGAAAAAATGAAT
Source organism: Sambucus nigra (assembly GCA_949130495.1). Classification (NCBI taxonomy): domain Eukaryota; kingdom Viridiplantae; phylum Streptophyta; class Magnoliopsida; order Dipsacales; family Adoxaceae; genus Sambucus; species Sambucus nigra. The sequence continues at coordinate 466,815,491 of OX422211.1, read as the reverse complement.
GAGGCGTATAATCCAAGCTCCTGCAAGCATCCACATATGCCGCAGCTCCATGTCCCTGAAATAGAATATCAATCCTGGCATCCCTATGGCTGGACACCTAAAAGGTTTTGAAAATAGTTTTATAGCAAGGGTTAGAACCCAAAACATTTTGAAAATATTTAGAAAATGAATTAACTGCATTAATTTAAAATGCATGAATGCGCTTCATATTTAAGTTAGTGTCGCACTCTCTTGAGGACATTCTCACCCCTCCACTAATGTGCACACCTAACGGTTGCCTTAACCCCACCTAATTGTGCTACCCCGTCCAACTAGTCCTGGTATAACCTCCCATTGCCATACTACTATAACCCGAGTATAATTATCCATGGGTTGTAAGTTATCTTACTAATTAACTTAATTAATTTCCTTTAAATAATATCATATAACTGTGACACAAGTTATATGAAACAATTACATCACACACTGTATTACTACCCACATATAATATTTGCTACCATTATATAAGTACTTTTACCACAACATCCACATATATATCATATGTATATCCATCCCTTCGAGTATACCCTCTCCGTATGATTCCCTCAAAAGTGTTATCTTACTAGGTGTGCTCACATAACCTAGATACCCGAGTTGGAATCGCTCATCAACTTGGCCCAACATATAAACGTAGTGGAGGCGGTCATATTCCTTCCCTGAAAGTGAGATAAACCCCTCACCCATATACCGGACGCTATGACCTGGGAATATACTCACCCTACTCATCAAGCTAAGGGATTTACCCACATCGCGCAACCTCCCTTGATAGCACTAGAGTATATAAATTAAATAAATATCTAGTCACTGATATTTAATAGCACACACAATATATACACGTATATATATACTGTCACTACACCGTATATATATAATATAAACCTCGGCTTTACCGTGTACTCAAAATCCCGTAACACTAGCCTGTAATTTCCTGAGTCTGTGGCCCGACTCAATTTAATTATTTTTCTCACTCATTAATTCACACGTCAATTAATATAATATTTTTCCAAGTCTATGGTCCGAATCTTATACAAATACTTTGCACATTGATTTATATAATATTTGCCCGAGTCTCTGATTCGACTCTAATTTAATTAATTTACACATTAATTAATTAATACTTATCCGAGTCTATGGTCCGACTCTAATTAAATTAATTTACACATTAATTAATTACCAATCCGAGTATATGGTCCGACTCTAATTTAATTAATTTACACATTAATTAATTATCGATCCGAGTCTATTGTCCGACTCTAATTTAATTAATTTACACATTAATTAATTACCAATCTGAGTCTATGGTCCGACTCTAATTTAATTAATTTACACATTAATTAATTTAACACTTGGTGTCGCCTAACCATTATACCCGGACTCGCTCACTTGGCCCGTACCATCGTTAATACCCAATTCTATATTTCTCCCCATAACTAATTAATTACACCTAAATTCCTTTAATAATGTAGTGCCTCTCAACTAAAATACTCGAATATTTTCCCTCGGTCCAAAATCAATACTCACAAATAAATTCCCAAAATTTAATCATCCCGTGACATCCAATTATCACCCTCCTAAACCCAATTATATTCCCCCTGTAATTATTAGGAGCAAGGTTCCATATTTAATTTTCATCTATTAAATATATGGAAGAAAATATAATTCAAAATTCTAACCCATATAAATTTTCCAAGCCAAACTGCCAAAATCCTTGAAGGGTTGATTGATCGACCCCCAGGCGCCGGTCGATCGATCGATCGAGCAGGTGATCATTTTCTCCGAGGTTTTGTTTTCCTCCATTGACGAATTTCCAAGATTTTAAGCCTCTAATTTTCCAGCCTTAATTTATCATTGCATAATATATTCACATCTAAAACAGATCATGATCATCCTCTAACCATATTAACATAATCAATTTCTAGGAAATATCATCAATTCCAAAAACGGGTTTTTAACTTATCATCAAATTCATTAACCCAAAAATCGATTTCACAGTCCCAATCAATTCGTCTCCAATACTGGTATTCTATTATAGTCCTAATTTCAATTAACACTAAATGCTTCTATAATATCAATTGAACCATTAAACCACACTACATGTTCAATTTCATAAAAATCAAATTTCATGCCATAACCCACCCAAAAACGGATTTCGGTTTACACCCACCATAATATGAATTGATTATCATCAATTTAAGAATCACAACAGTTAACCCCTTGCCTGGAATGGTTCGTAGAGTCTGATCCGTTGGTGTAGTTAAGGTGTTGATGATGAACACTCACTTTTGTCCCTTAATTTGGATCCAAAAGACCCCCAATTGGCTTCTTGATTCGTTTCCACCAATTTCCTCTCAAACCCTAGGTTTAGAGTTGTGTTAACTGTCGTTCAACACTTCTACAATTAGGTTAAAAATCTCAAATCCCGTTTGAGGCCATACGGGCCTAATTAAAATGGCCCGAATCACCCCGTGTGGGCTCGCTACGTCCAAAAATGCCCCGAGACCCGATTACTATCCTCGAGTACTCTTTTCTGACTATCTCGACCCATCCGGACTCAACCGCGCAGTTAAAATTGTTATCCGAAATACTTTATAACATTCTCCAATTTTGACCTCGAAAATGCGACACACATTAATTCGAACAATTTAACTTAAAGTCGCCAAATGTAAATAATTCTTCCCACTCAAATAAATTCTCCAAATCATAAATTTAAGTTCCTCCAATTTAAATATTTTTATTTCTCCCAAAAATAATTAAATACTAAATCCTCAAATTACGGGGTGTTACATCATACTCATATATGTTCTCTAACATCTCCAGCTGGAATTTCTTTATTTCAATAAGTATTCAACGATTTATGCCATTTTTAACACAACTAGGTTAGAATACAACATTAAAGCAAAACCTAACATGATTAAGCATACATACTCTGCACCTCAGGCATTAATAATGGAAAAATGTACTAAACATGGTTTAACATACACACACATCATATACATTAATATTCTAAATTAAAAATCTTCGTAAGAAGGTGATTCAAATCTAGGACTTTAAAGTTAACATATACTATCCATACACGAGTTCTTATGTATGTTCTTAAGCCATCCCTGTTTTAATACAATTAGGCAATATATGTATCATTTAAATCTTTATCAAAATCATAAACAAAAAATATACAAAGTGTTAAACTCATTCATGCGACCATCTTTAACAAAGCGATAATTACCTTATAAGAACTCCCCGATTTATTATAATTTTTCGAAGCAATTTCTTCTTTAACTTCCTTTTTCTCTCTCCATAAGCATATTTCTTCCCAAGCTTCTCATTTATCATGAGTAAGAAGATACATATCTGATTTATAATCAGAAAATACGTTCTAAGGGGTCCAATATCAATTAGCCTCGTGGTTACGTGTAATTGGTTGGACAAAATGTCCAATTAAACAATTTCACTAATGACAGATTTGTCCCACGTTGGTAAAATCATTATAACTCTTTATTACGGATCCCGATTTACTCCCACTTTGCGTCTACACGTAGATAACTTATATATCTACAACTTTAATATTTTGTATTTTTCAAAATCATAAAACTAGTATGCCTAATTTGGGTTCGAATAAGAGAGTGGCAATGTACCGAAAATCTTAAAACTTTCACATTTGGCGACCAAACATAGTCAATTTTGCACCAACACCCTAGTTTACTTTTATAAACATAATGATGCATTATAAATATATTATATGGTGCATTTAACCACATAACTAATCATATGTTTTAAATAAGTTATCCCCGATCATAAGCTCGATTATCATCTAATGTAAATAACATATATATCACGTGAGTATGCATCCTCTAAACATGATAATTAAAATGTTTAATACCCATCATCAAACTTATCAATCATAATTTATACTTAATCATGTAACTAACATTTCTAATCATGTTTTAGGGCCTTACATCTGAAGTGACCTTGACCTCTCGGACACGTTCAAGATCAATCTCGAGTTAGGATATATGGGCTTTCAATTTCTCATGAATCTCTAATGAAGCTTGAAGATCTCTCACAAGACTAGACACGGTGTTGGTTAAATCGATCTTCTCCCCACTGACAACAATTAACTGCTCATACAAAAAAACTTTCACCTTCTTGAGTTGACTCACCGACGCCTCACTCTTTCTCAAAACTTTCACATCCTTCTATAAATTTAACACCATAAGACAAATATTTATTAAGCTTTTTTGTTTTTAAAGTCTCGATGTAAAGATCACTAAAGGGTTTTTAGAGTCCACATTTGTGACACCCCGCCTAATTAAATACCGGGCGATCACTCCTTTGTTAAATTAAATCAAGGTGAACAGTTTGGTTCATTCTTAGCATCACTGTCGTAAAAAGAAACTTTCCATTTAACACCCTAAATAATTAAGCTAAGTGTCAAAACCAAATTTTAAACATTAACTTCCAAATTTTATTTAAAGAAAAGATTTTTTTTTACTTATTTATTAACAAAGCTCAATGAATAAGATACACACCACAATAAACTGGAACGAAAGAGTCCAAAATATAAAACATTCATCAACGAATGTCAACATGCGAGAAAAATAAAGTAGTACATCCGTTCTGAACAAAATCCCATAATAACGAACTAGGAAATAACTGAAATAACAATGTCCCAACGTAAAGAAATAATGGAAAGGGCTACACATGCCCATCTGAATGAAAGTGCTAAGAGTGGATCTGAATGGACGAAGTCGTCTAATCAAAAGACCTGCAACTCCCACCTAAGCTGCAGCGCATTCCTTCCAATAGATCCTAAGCAAGACTCCCTTGTGGATGGGCACCTGAAATACATACATATATATACAAAAGAGGGAGAGAGAAAAAGAAACGGGTCAGGGCCTGAAAGTGTGTTTGATTTTAAAATACGTTAAGCAAGTATTTAAATTGATACAGGCCAATGCAAGTCATATTAGTTCGACACTCTCTTGAGGAATTCTCACTTCTCTTCTAATGTGCACGCCTATCGTACTAACCTTCCCAAATAATTTAGTTTATCTGAACTTACTCCTAAGTTTTCAAAACCGAATGATGACAATGTTTTAAAAAGTTTACTTTCAATATGTAGCACTCCTCTCGTTTTAGCTTCATTAAAATATAAAGTTTCCCAGTGTCTTCTCATACTTTCTCAAAACAAGTATTTAATAATATAAGTCAACAACCATGTTCTACTTATCAAATCACAGTAGGCAGTTTAAAGTTTATAATCTCATATATATATTAACTACTCGTATAATATATATATATAACAGCACCCCAACTAATCTATGGTGCGGGCATACTCTGCTATCCAATCCCCGTATCGCTCACACAAAGGGAAACACAAGTTCGGAATCACTCTCGAACTGTATTAACATATACAAGACAACGTTGAGGCGAAGCATAGATTCCAAGTCCAAGAGGTCAGTACATACCCACACGTCTCTTAGGACCGTCCAACTATCAATCTGATAGCCCGTACCTAGGATCTCTATCTTCTAGGGTACGAATCAATATCCCCCATAAAGCAACACAGGATAAGATCGTCCCAGCGCGGTAACCTCAGGGATAGCAAGTAGCGAGGGTACGTTTTTCACATGTATATAATCTATGCACACACAATCATATAAATATACCAATTTCCTCATATTAATATAGGTTCCTCTCATTACCCATAATTACGACATTTATCCTTAATTTCACATTATTAAGATTACGTATAAGGTTTCGACTCTAACCTTGACTCGAAGGGTTTTCTCACTAATTACGTGACACTCGTGGATTCTAACTATCCAAGTAGGAATTTCAGTAGGTAGACGCCTATTCACTATCGTAAGTATTTGACGTAATCTCTCACTTGAAATGCATAGTTTCATCATTCCTTAATTAATTGTCTCTAAAACGCAATTATCGTCTCATAATAAAGTTCCCATCCTTTAACCATATGCCCTACTGGTCTCTCTTATATCCCAAAACATTTTATTTATAATGCCCAAGAATCATTTCACGATAAATTAATTCAACTAATTAACAAGGGGAAATTAGAGGCTGCCAAGAAGGGTCGATCGATCGATGGCTGGGACTCGATCGATCGAACCTTCGATCGATCGACGCTCTAGGGTCGATCGATCGATCAAGCAGGTCTGCGAAAATTCTGCAGAATTGCAGTTGCGGGTTTCACCAAAGTTCTTCATTCAAATTCATATTTTCCAACCCTAATCGTCCCAAAACTTATACCACAACATAGTAACATATTACCAGATGTTTCTAACGTTAAGCATGCGTATAACCATCATTAAACATGATTAAACAACCTAAAATCTCATATAATAATCAAGAACCCTAAGTTTTCTTAACTTCTGTTCTAATCAATTTTTCTCCAGAATTTCTTTCTAACATAACATCACAAATTCGTGGGTTGGTCATCTACTTCACATATTATTTTCAGAATATGGTTAAAACGATTTCTACATGTAATTCCTATCAAAAATTGGGGTTTTCTTCCTTTAATTATACTCCTAATCATTCCTACACTAATATGATTATTGCACCAACGAAAATACGCAAGTTAAACACTTGCCTGGGATTTCAGAGGTCTGGTTTCCTGTAGATGTTGGTGTGGTTGCATTCTCCTCCTCGCGATCTACGCGTGGGTGGTGACGGCGGTGAAATCGGTGGTGTTTTGGGCCTTGAATCACCTTGATAGCTCTCTCCTCTCTTCTCCAATGGCCGTTCTAGGGTTCTGAATGTTCTAACCCTAAAAGGCTGACTTAAATGGCTGCTAAGGATGGCTGAAATTCGTGGGTTTAATTACCCTATTTTGTAAAATGACCAAAATGCCCTCCCGGGTCACTAATTAGGCCTAAAAACACCTCGAGGCCCGAACTAAACCCCCGGGTACACTTTTCTGACTATCTCGACCCTTCCGGACGCGTTGGCGCACTCAAAACGACCATACGGACAACTTATAAAATATTTACTTTTTAATTAACATAATTAGTCCCGACGTGACACGGGCACGTCCCGACTAATTTTTCCGAAATAGTCATTTAATACACCTATAACATTCAATATAACCAATATAATATATTACTATGCTCATTAGTAATATTCAACAAGTTTCTTATAATTACTAACTCTAGTCACGTTAATAATTATAACAAATTAATTTCCGGATTTTTATTAAATAAAACATCACACTAAATTTAATAAATCCCCAAATTAAATATAGCATAAAAGTACGGGGTATTACATACTTCCCCCCTAATAATGGAATTTCGTCCCGAAATTCGGAAAATAAGGCATACCTGGTAAAAACAACTCTGGATATCTCTCGCGCATATCTGCCTCACGCTCTCAAGTGGATTCCTCCACATTATGATGCTCCCACTGGACTCGAACAAGTGGAACTACCTTCGACCTCAATCTCCTCTCACTATAGTCTAGGATAGCCACCGGTCTCTCCTCGTAAGAGCTATCAGGCTGTAAATCGATCTCGTCTATCGCGATGTGAGTATGGGCCATATCATCCCGAAGATATCGTCTCAGTGACGAGATGTGGAATACATCGTGGATGCGATGTAAATGTTCTGGCAATCTCAACCTGTATGCTACTGGCCCAATTCTCTCGATGATGGGAAATGGTCCTACGTACCTCGGAGCCAACTTCCCCTTCTTCCCGAACCGCATCACTCCTTTCATAGGAGATACACGTAACAACACTTGATCTCCCACATTAAACTCCCGGAAGAACCGTTTCGCATCGGCGTAGCTCTTCTGCCTGTCTTGGGCTACCCGAATACGACTCCTGATTATCTCAATCCTCGCGGAGGTCTCCTGAATCACTTCTGGCCCTAATAACTTGTTGTCCCCCACCTCGAGCCAACAAGTTGGAGAACGACAAGGCCTGCCGTACAAAGCCTCAAATGGAGCCATGCCAATCGTAAACTGATAGGAGTTATTATAAGCAAACTCTACCAGTGGAAGGTGTAGCTCCCAACCTCCTACGAAATCGAGAACACACATGCGTAGCATATCTTCCAACATCTGGTTAGTACGCTCTGTCTGACCATCTGTCTGTGGGTGGTAAGCTGAACTCAGTCTCAACTCTGTACCCATAGCCTCCTGAAAGCTTTCCCAGAAACGTGACACAAAAATCTTGTCTCTATCTGACACAATATTCAGGGCCACCCCATGCAATCTGACAATCTCAGCGATGAACAACTGGGCATACTGACCCGTGGTATAATCTGTCCTCACTGGCAGAAAATGAGCCACCTTGGTCAAACGGTCTACAATTACCCAGATAGAATTGTGGCCCCGCTGTGATGTAGGCAACCCGGTAATGAAACCCATGGAAATACTTTCCCACTTCCACGCGGGTACTTCCAATGGTTGAAGTAATCCTGACGGTTTCTGGTGGTCCACCTTCACTAGCTGGCAAGTAGAACACTTGGACACAAATTCAGCGATGTCCTTCTTCATCCCACTCCACCAGTATTGTCGTCTCATGTCCTGGTACATCTTATCGCCTCCCGGATGTACTGCAAATCGGGACCCATGAGAATGAGTCATCACTTCATGACGTAGCTCCGCTCCTTCTGGAACCACTAATCTCCCATTAAACCGCAACCCTCCATCCGAACTAACAGAATAGGACTCAGCACCCTCGGCTAGAAGTCGTACAATCTGCTCCTGACAAAACGGGTCTGTGGTCTGTGCCTGTATCACCCTCGTAATAATCTCGGGTGTGACTGACATCACTGATATGAAAGAACGTGCTACTGCGTCCTGGTGACCCAACTCCTTCCACTTTGCTTTCCATATGTCCGCTACATCGTCAACCGGTCTACGGCTCAACGCATCAGCAACTACGTTGGCTTTCCCCGGATGATACTGTATTTCGAACTGGTAATCTTTCACAAACTCTAACCATCTGCGCTGACGCATATTCAGCTCTCGCTGAGTGAACAGGTACTGTAGTGACTTATGGTCTGTGAACAAACGGAATTTCTCGCCCAATAAATAGTGCCTCCAAATTCTCAATGCAAAGACGACCGCAGCTAACTCCAGGTCGTGGGTAGGATAATTCTTCTCGTGCGGCTTAAGCTTGCGGGAAGCAAAAGCTATAGCCTTCTTCTCCTGCTGAAGTACTCCCCCAAGTCCTCGTAAGGACGCATCTGTGTAAACCAGGTACTCTACACCCGGCTTCGGTAAAGCAAGGACTGGTGCCGAAGTAAGCTTGTCCTTCAGCTCGTCGAAAGCCAACTGACAAGCGTCATCCCAGACATATGGTACCCCCTTGCGAGTCAGATTCGTCAATGGACCCGCTATTTTGGAGAATCCCCGAATGAACCTCCTGTAGTATCCGGCTAACCCCAAGAAACTACGCACTTCCGTCGGTGTCGTGGGCTGCCCCCACTCCCTCACCGCTGACACTTTGCTCGGGTCAACTGCTATCCCTTGCTCAGAAACAACATGGCCCAAGAATTGTACCTCTCGCAACCAGAATCCACACTTCTCGTACTTAGCATACAACTGATGCTCTCGTAGAGTCTGAAGAACCTGCCTCAAGTGCTCGGCATGCTCCTCCTCGGAGTGTGAATATATCAAGATATCATCTATGAAGACAATGACGAACTGATCCAAGAACTCTCTGAATACTCGGTTCATCAAGTCCATGAAAATGGCTGGGGCATTTGTGAGTCCGAACGGCATCATCCTGAACTCATAGGACCCATATCTAGATAAGAAGGCAGTCTTTGAAACATCCTGCTCTCTAATCCGTAACTGATGGTACCCCGACCTCAGATCTATCTTCGAAAAGAAAGTTGCTCCCCTCGACTGGTCGAATAGATCATCGATTCGAGGCAACAGATACTTATTCCGTATCGTGACCTTGTTCAACTCCCGGTAGTCCACGCACAATCTCAGTGAACCATCTCTCTTCTTTACAAATAAGACTGGAGCGCCCCAAGGTGAGGTACTCCTACGAATGAAGCCGTGACCTAATAGCTGCTCAATCTGATCTCGTAGCTCTCGCATCTCTGCCGGAGCCATACGGTACGGTGCACGTGCTATAGGTCTCGTATCCGGCAATAAATCTATAACGAAGTCTATCTCACGACTGGGCGGTAGGCCTGGTATATCCTGAAACACATCGGAATACTCCCTAACAACTGGGATCGAATCCAAAGGAATCACAACCTCCTTAGAGGTATCCTCCTAAATGTAATATAAATGAGCGGTCGAACCTCCCTCTGGGCGAGGCATCGCCACTACAAACATCTCTTGCCCCGGAATGGAAAAAACAATACTCCCACCAAAGCAATCAATCATGGCTCTATAAGATGCGAGCCAATCCATACCAATGATCACATCATGCTCGTGCATGTCTAAGACTAGCATGTCTGCAGGCAATACCAAGCTACCAATCTCTATCCCTACTCCCCGGCATATAAAGAATATAAGTGACCCACTCCCCAGTGGTGAGTCGACACACGTCACGGTGCTCTCTGCTGTGGCTAATAATCCTAAGGACTTCGCAAAATGCGTAGCTATAAAATAATGCATTGACCCCGTATCAAACAAAACTTTACCCATAGTACCATGGATAGAAAACATACCCTCAATCGCGGGTGGTGCCTGTGGAGCTGCTGCCTGGTGGACGTTATAGACACGTCCATACTGTAGTTGTCCCTGCTGCACTGGAGCTGCTGGAATGGCTGGTAGGGCTGGCACCTGGGCTGGAGCTGGAAGGGCAGGTGGGAAGAGTGGTCTCTGCGGCTCATTACGGGCTCCCTGCTGCTGTGGGGCCCTATCGCCCTCTGGGCAATCCTGAAGCTTATGGCCGTGCTTGCCGCACACAAAACACCGGCCTCTGAAATTACCTCCCCTCTGTCCCTGCTGGCCGTTACCTCCACGCCATTGGCCCTGTTGGCCCTGATGTGCACGCTGTTGGCCTTGCTGGCCCTGCTGCTGTCCCTGCGGTCGGTGTTGACCCTGTTGGCCCTGCTGATTAGGCTGACCCTGATGGCCCTGCCTGTATCCCCCGAATCCCTGCCTAGAATCACCTGAACGAAATCGCTTAGCAGGGTCCCCCTGATGGGAACTCTGCTCGTGCTGACGAGTCTATCCATGAGTTGGTGCCCCACCGGCACTATTACCCCCGGTCCTGCCCTGCTGGCTGGACTCTCCTGCTCTCTTGCTTCCCTGAAGATGGAATCGGTGATCCTGGCAATGTAGTAACGCTGCATTGAGTACAACAGTGAACGTACTCAGGGATAGGTTCCCAATAAGGTGCTGACGGATCCTCCAAGCTAACCCGTCGACGAACAGCAAAATCTTCTTGCCCTCAGTGGGTGCCTCATCCGGTACAATAGTGAGAAGTCTCGTGAACTCCTCCTCATACTCTGCTACAGTAAGATTATCTTACTTCAGATTTAGTAGTTTCCGCCTCATCTCCGTCTGCACTGCGGGTGGAAAATACTTGCGGTCAAACCGCTCCCAGAACAACTGAATAGGGATCGTGTCCCTCTCCTCCAAAGTAGTAGTGGACTCCCACCACTGTAATGCGGCTCCCACCAGCTTGAAAGAAGCCAATAACTTCTTTTGTACTTCGGTGCACTCATACATACGGAGGTGCCGCTGGATGTCTTTCTTCCCTTGGCTAACCGTGACAATGTCGGAGCTACCAGAGAACTCAGGGGAATGTGCTTTCTGAAAAGCATCCCGAACCCTCTCCCATGCAGATGGAAGTTGTGCTGGTACTGGCGCCACTGCCTGAACCTGGGGTGGAGCCTGCTGAATCACCGCTATCGCGGCATTCACCGCCTGAGCAACTATGGCGGCCACTTCATTAGCATTCATTGTGCCTGGTGCCGGAGCTGCTGGTTGTTCGGCCTGGGCACGCCTATCTTTCGGAGCACGTCTCGGAGGTATCTGAAACGTGAACAAAATTTATCAGTCTACAGTTATCATCGAATCTCAATTAACTGAAGACTTAAACGTAAAAACAGGAATACAACAAATCCTAAAAATAGGGCTCTATAGCAAAAACATTAAGCTGAAAGCGAAATAAGCCGTACAGATCCTATGGACACTAGAACCTGATGCTCTGATACCACCTGTGACACCCCGCCTAATTAAATACCGGGCGATCACTCCTTTATTAAATTAAATCAAGGTGAACAGTTTGGTTCATTCTTAGCATCACTATCGTAAAAAGAAACTTTCCATTTAACACCCTAAATAATTAAGCTAAGTGTCAAAATCAAATTTTAAACATTAACTTCCAAATTTTATTTAAAGAAAAGATTTTTTTTTTATTTATTAACAAAGCTCAATGAATAAGATACACACCACAATAAACTGGAACCAAAGAGTCCAAAATATAAAACATTCATCAACGAATGTCAACATGCGAGAAAAATAAAGTAGTACATCCGTTCTGAACAAAATCCCATAATAACGAACTAGGAAATAACTGAAATAACAATGTCCCAACGTAAAGAAATAATGGAAAGGGCTACACATGCCCATCTGAATGAAAGTGCTAAGAGTGGATCTGAATGGACGAAGTCGTCTAATCAAAAGACCTGCAACTCCCACCTAAGCTGCAGCGCGTTCCTTCCAATAGATCCTAAGCAAGACGCCCCTGTGGCTGGGCACCTGAAATACATACATATATATACAAAAGAGGGAGAGAGAAAACGAAACGGGTCAGGGCCCGAAAGTGTGTTTGATTTTAAAATACGTTAAGCAAGTATTTAAATTGATACAGGCCAATGCAAGTCATATTAGTTCGACACTCTCTTGAGGAATTCTCACTTCTCTTCTAATGTGCACGCCTATCGTACTAACCTTCCCAAATAATTTAGTTTATCTTAACTTACTCCTAAGTTTTCAAAACCGAATGATGACAATGTTTTAAAAAGTTTACTTTCAATATGTAGCACTCCTCTCGTTTTAGCTTCATTAAAATATAAAGTTTCCCAGTGTCTTCTCATACTTTCTCAAAACAAGTATTTAATAATATAAGTCAACAACCATGTTCTACTTATCAAATCACAGTAGGCAGTTTAAAGTTTATAATCTCATATATATATTAACTACTCGTATAATATATATATATAACAACACCCCAACTAATCTATGGTGCGGGCATACTCTGCTATCCAATCCCCGTATCGCTCACACAAAGGGAAACACAAGTTCGGAATCACTCTCGAACTGTATTAACATATACAAGACAACGTTGAGGCGAAGCATAGATTCCAAGTCCAAGAGGTCAGTACATACCCACACGTCTCTTAGGACCGTCCAACTATCAATCTGATAGCCCGTACCTAGGATCTCTATCTTCTAGGGTACGAATCAATATCCCCCATAAAGCAACACGGGATAAGATCGTCCCAGCGCGGTAACCTCAGGGATAGCAAGTAGCGAGGGTACGTTTTTCACATGTATATAATCTATGCACACACAATCATATAAATATACCAATTTCCTCATATTAATATAGGTTCCTCTCATTACCCATAATTACGACATTTATCCTTAATTTCACATTATTAAGATTACGTATAAGGTTTCGACTCTAACCTTGACTCGAAGGGTTTTCTCACTAATTACGTGACACTCGTGGATTCTAACTATCCAAGTAGGAAATTCAGTAGGTAGACGCCTATTCACTATCGTAAGTATTTGACGTAATCTCTCACTTGAAATGCGTAGTTTCATCATTCCTTAATTAATTGTCTCTAAAACGCAATTATCGTCTCATAATAAAGTTCCCATCCTTTAACCATATGCCCTACTGGTCTCTCTTATATCCAAAAACATTTTATTTATAATGCCCAAGAATCATTTCACGATAAATTAATTCAACTAATTAACAAGGGGAAATAAGAGGCTGCCAGGAAGGGTCGATCGATCGACGGCTGGGACTCGATCGATCGAACCTTCGATCGATCGACGCTCTAGGGTCGATCGATCGATCAAGCAGGTCTGCGAAAATTCTGCAGAATTGCAGTTGTGGGTTTCACCAAAGTTCTTCATTCAAATTCATATTTTCCAACCCTAATCGTCCCAAAACTTATACCACAACATAGTAACATATTACCAGATGTTTCTAACGTTAAGCATGCATATAACCATCATTAAACATGATTAAACAACCTAAAATCTCATATAATAATCGAGAACCCTAAGTTTTCTTAACTTCTGTTCTAATCAGTTTTTCTCCAGAATTTCCTTCTAACATAACATCACAAATTCGTGGGTTGGTCATCTACTTCACATATTATTTTCAGAATATGGTTAAAACGATTTCTACATGCAATTCCTATCAAAAATTGGGGTTTTCTTCCTTTAATTATACTCCTAATCATTCCTACACTAATATGATTATTGCACCAACGAAAATACGCAAGTTAAACACTTGCCTGGGATTTCAGAGGTCTGGTTTCCTGTAGATGTTGGTGTGGTTGCATTCTCCTCCTCGCGATCTACGCGTGGGTGGTGACGGCGGTGAAATCGGTGGTGTTTTGGGCCTTGAATCACCTTGAGAGCTCTCTCCTCTCTTCTCCAATGGCCGTTCTAGGGTTCTGAATGTTCTAACCCTAAAAGGCTGACTTAAATGGCTACTAAGGATGGCTGAAATTCGTGGGTTTAATTCCCTATTTTGTAAAATGACCAAAATGCCCTCCCGGGTCACTAATTAGGCCTAAAAACACCTCGAGGCCCGAACTAAACCCCCGGGTACACTTTTCTGACTATCTCGACCCTTCCGGACGCGTTGGCGCACTCAAAATGACCATACGGACAACTTATAAAATATTTACTTTTTAATTAACATAATTAGTCCCGATGTGACACGGGCACGTCCCGACTAATTTTTCCGAAATAGTCATTTAATACACCTATGACATTCAATATAACCAATATAATATATTACTATGCTCATTAGTAATATTCAACAAGTTTCTTATAATTACTAACTCTAGTCACGTTAATAATTATAACAAATTAATTTTCGGATTTTTATTAAATAAAACATCACACTAAATTTAATAAATCCCCAAATTAAATATAGCATAAAAGTACGGGGTATTACAACATTCTCCCTCACTCAAATTTTATTCCTCACTCTCACTCTCTTGAGAATAATTAGAAATATCGACGAGGCACTCACGTATAAAAATGCTCTCATTGGCATGGGACAAACGAGAAGTACTCACGTGACTTACCATGAATGGAGTGAAGTTAGGTTCTTGAGGTGATTAATCCTCGAATCAAAAACTTGTTCTTTCTTATTTTTAGCCCGAGCTTTCAAAGCAATACCTATTTCTTTATTTTTTTAAATTTTGGGAAACATATCAATTTCATAAGTTTGAAGGTCTCATACGAATTCTTCTAACCTAAGAGTATATAAAATTCCTAACGAATTCAAAACACTGACTGTAGGGATAAAATGGGCCGAAAATGATCTCAAAATCTTTTTAACTACACGCGTCTCAAGAAATTTCTCACCTAAATTAAAATTAGAGTTTACGAAATCAGACAATCGTGCATAAAATTCATCAAATGACTTAGACTCTAACATTCTAATAGTCTGAAATTGAGCTGTGAGATTTTGCATCTCAGAAGCTTTCACAACATTGTTATCCTCGCGATTAAGCTGGTGGGTATCCCAAGCTTTTTTAGACGTGGTGCACGTCATGATGTGGCAGAACTCGTTAGGGGTAACGACTCCAGAAATGACACTTAAGTCATGAGAGTTATAGGTACTCCATTTAAATTATCCTCCGTCCAAGAAGCGATGGGTTTAAGACTTTCGATATTGTCGTTGGTCACAGTGGGTGGTGTCTTCCCTCTTTCACGTACAAAATATACCATTTCATTAATTTCTTTTAAAGCAGACTTCATCCTAGCTTTTCAATACGCATAATTTGACCCATAAAAAAATAGGAAGCATATTATATAAATTTTCCATAAAATCCATTTTTTTAAACATCACCAGTTAAAAAATATTGATATCCAATATTTTTTTTTCGGTAAAAGGATCTCACAATATTTTAGTGAACCGGCTCTGTTACCAACTTGAAAATGCGAGATTCAATGGATTGATTCATATACTAGGTTTCACATACACAAATTTCAATTTTAATCAATTTTAATCTTGATTAGCAATTAAGTGTTCATGTGATGAAATAGTCCAAACTAATTTCAAGTCAAACACACATTCAAATCACGCGTGCAAAGAAATAAGGAAAAATCCCTAAAAGGGGCAAAACCTCTATTCAACAATATAGAGTAATTGATAGATACAGTCGACTTACAGACTATTTAGAACGACTAAGTATAACATGCCGAGTCTTTAATTTCTTCTACAGAATACGACCTAACCCAATATCGTCGACAGGAAGTGGTCTTCCCTCGGTATCCACCAACCAACCTTCTTCTTTTTTAGTAATGAAACCTCGGTTCCACAAGTTGGCAGTAGTGATTTACTCTACAAGGGTTTATACAAGGCGTATGGAAACTAGGGTTTCATAAATCTCACAAATCACATAAGGGGATGCATGATTTGAAAAATAAAAGTGATTTTAGAAAACCAAATATTGGAATAGGTATTATAAAATTGTTTTTGCCAAAGTTCTTAAGAAATTCTGAACAAAATAATTTTTTATAACAAAAACATCAATTTCGAGGCGACGCGATCGTTCGAACGAAAACAATAGTTTCGTTCAAACGACATTGTGTTTTGTTCTAACGAAAAAAAGAATTCATTTTTAAATTCTTTTAATAAAAAAACCTCAATTTTAAAGTTAAACATCCCATAACATGATTTGTATTAATTCATCAAAACACAAGTTTTTATACCTCCATAAAGTGTTGATGTGTCGTCGAATGATCTTGGAAATGTAGTGTTCAGTTTGAGATGTTGATTTGCAACGGAATACGCCAAAACTATAAACTATGCCTAAGTTATGAACAATTATAAAATCTTACACTCACATCAACTATTACTCATGACTTGAAAACCTTTTTCCAATACTCCAGTACCTTATTTGGTTAGCAAATCTCATAACATCCTCTTTCACGCTCTCGATGTCACACTCCACATTTTACAAGTTGCTCTTATAAATACACGACATGGAAAAATATTCACAGGATTGAACATTTAAGCTATTGACACTTAGAGATAAAATAAATGATTAGAAATAATAACTTATAAATAAGTAATTTCAGGGAAACTAATTACAATATTTATACCTCATTAAGTGTATTACAAACAGATAGAGGTTCTTAAGTGAACCAAAATAATAAACTTTTTAATGAATCTAATAAGACATTAAAAATAACCTTTAATTCCTTATTGTAATTGGTCCGCGCCAGCGACAACGGACACACGTGTGACACGCGTGCTTTTTTAATATATACATACACACACACACCTGACAAACCTAACTACCACCCACCCATCAGCCATCAAAATCTCCGGAATTGGGTAATGGTTCCATGAAGTCGGTCGGTCGGAGGTGTATCGACCCGGATGGAGAAGTCACCGATTATACTATATATGTCGTTCTTGGAAGATCCACCATAACCCCACTTAACCTCCTTTAGTCCCCTGCCTAATCCCAATACCCCATCTGCCATTTTCGGTTACCCATTAACCCCCTGGACTTGCTAAACCCGCTGCCAACCCTCAAACCGACCATCTACTAGCACCTCCAATACTTGAGCAAACCGATCCCATAAATCCAAGTTTCACTGGAGTGCTCTAACCCGGTTTAACTCACGAACCCGACGCTCAACTCCAACCCAATCGAACCTTAGTTACCGGAAAGACCCAACCTTATTTCGACCCCAATCCACGACCATGCCCACTCTGGCCTTCCACCACAACCTCTGCTTCAAAACTCCAGCGACCACCCGGATCCGACATCCCGTGACCCATCTTTTGCCCAGCCTTTGACCCGAAACCCATATCAACCCATAATAACGTAGGTTACGCTGTTCTGAAACGTGTGTAGAACAACATATATAGTATACTAAAATGGTAAGGGAGATGAGCATGGGAGATGGTAGATGGGGGAGAGTGTGTATATTAAAAATCATGTGTGTCTGTTGTCGCTGACACGAACTAATTACGATTAGAAATTAAAACTAATTGAACTATTTTTTAAGAGTAATGTTATGAGTACAAAGTAACTTCACAAAATTTTCATAAAAAGTAGTGTTATTGATGCGCTGACGAAACTCCATACCACAAGACAATATTTAATAAATAGGTGAAAGAATAAGTGAAATCCACGTCAAATCTATATAACTATATAAAAACTGTAGACCCAAATACCCTGAGAATGACACGTGACATTGACATAAATGTATCATTAAGTCCCAAATTTATTTCTCTCTCCTCTCAAGATGTATGTACTCTGATAATGACACATGACATTGACATAAATGTATCATTAAGTCCCAAATTCATTTCTCTCTCCTCTCAAGATGTATGCCAGCTCTCTTTACACGTACAATTATCCATTAATGCTATTGCTTCTTATCTCTCCGAAAATAACAAAACGTCAATACCCAAATACATAAATCCCATAGAGACTTCTCCTCTATCCATAATCTTTCAAATTTCAGTAACTTTTTCTCTCTTCTTTATTTTCTTCCTAACCCGTTTCCCAAACCCCAAGTATAGCTTTAATATATATATATATATATATATATATATATATATATATATATATATATAGAGGGAGGCTCACCTACATCATGCACTATACATCACACCGTACATCACAACTAATTCTAGGCTCTTGAATTTTTTTTTTCAAATTTTATATTTTTCCCTTGAAATTAACCTTCCAATAAACCCATATGCAAAAAATTATGTCAAAATACATTTTGTAGCTATTTTTAAAAAATTCACAAAAAACTGCTGCGCGCAGACCCTTAAAAATAAGGTATTTTTAGCAGGTTTTTGTTGATTTTTTAAAAATAGCTACAAAATGTATCTTGACCTAATTTTTTGCATATGGGTTGATTGGAAGGTTAATTTCAAGGAAAAAATATAAATTTGAAAAAAAAAGTTTTTTAGGGCCCAGAATTAGGCGTGATGCATGGGTGATGTATAGAGGATGATGTAGGTGAGCCTTCTCCTATATATATATATATATATATATATATATATATATATATATATAGATAGATAGATAGATAGATAGATAGATAGAGAGAGAGAGAGAGAGAGAGAGAGAGAGAGAGAGAGAGAGAGAGAAAGAGTTTTTATATGTATTCATATAATCTCACCATCACTACGGACCAAAACAAGATTGTTATTAGTGACGGTGTGGATCCTGTGAGCTATTGTGACAATGGTTCGATCTTTAAACTGATGACTATTGATCTTCTG
This sequence comes from Sambucus nigra, assembly GCA_949130495.1. Taxonomy (NCBI): domain Eukaryota; kingdom Viridiplantae; phylum Streptophyta; class Magnoliopsida; order Dipsacales; family Adoxaceae; genus Sambucus; species Sambucus nigra. Next base: position 466,795,993 of record OX422211.1, on the reverse strand, counting down.
TATCACTCCATCTGTTGGAGAGTCAACTGAGGTTGTTTCATCATCTAGAATAAGAATGTTAAATTTCTTCCTATACAGAATAATTGCCTTTACCCAACACTTGAGTTTTCTCCATTTTCAAAGAACTGCAAATTGCATATAGGTGACTCCCTTTTATTAGAAAGAACGTTCACTCCAACCACATACAACTGTTTGAAAATTGGTATATCCGACCTGTATATTCTAGCTTCTCTTTGAATCATCAGTAGTGGGGAGAGAGAAGTCGTCTGTGGGTTTTCATATTTAATGGAGTTCATAGTTTTAGTAATTTTTGTTCATATAGATTTTGATATTGGCATTTCTAATACTTGATTTAAAGAGGGAATATATATATATATATAATGTAGGACTGTGTATATATATGAATATATGGGTTTGGAGGAATTGAGTTTTACCAAATATGGTGGTGATTTTTTTTTGTTGAATTTTAAATCTTAACAGTTATGGGGCTAGATGGATTTCATTTTTTAGTTGAGTTTCGAAGCTTTCATGGAAGTGTGCGTGTGTTTTTGAACAGGACGTCCCATACCTACCAACAACTCCACAAATTAAGAACAAGAAAATCAAATATTCAGAGTAAATGGCCACTAACGGGGAAAATCAAAATGGGAGACACGAGGAAGTTGGTCAGAAGAGTCTTTTGCAAAGTGATGTCCTTTACAAGGTATGTATTGTATAGAATTCGTTCAGTTTCTATGCTTAATTATTTTTTCAATCATTAGATCCATATATTTTTTTGGCTGCAGTATATACATGAAACCAGTGTATAATTATGTTATTTCAATCTGTAATTCTATATTGATTTGCTAATAATTAAACCAAGTATAGCTTTAATATATATATATATATATATATATATATATATATATATATATATATATATAGAGAGAGAGAGAGAGAGAGAGAGAGAGAGAGAGAGAGAGAGAGAGAGTTTTTATATGTATTCTTATAATCTCACCATCACCAAGGACCAAACAAGATTGTTATTAGTGACGGTGTGGATCCTGTGAGCTATTGTGACAATGGTTCGATCTTTAAACTGATGACTATTGATCTTTTGTATCACTCCATCTGTTGCAGAGTCAACTGAGGTTGTTGCATCATCTAGAATAAGAATGTTGCTTCTTTTTAGTAAATTTCTTCCTATACAGAATAATTGCCTTTACCCAACACTTGAGTTTTCTCCATTTTCAAGAACTGCAAATTGCATATAGGTGACTCCATTTTATTAGAAAGAACGTTCACTCCAACCACATATAACTGTTTAAAAATTGATATATCCGACCTGTATATTCTAGCTTCTGTTTGAATCATCAGTAGTGGGGAGAGAGAAGTCGTCTGTGGGTTTTCATATTTAATGGAGTTCATAGTTTTAGTAATTTTTGTTCATATAGATTTTGATATTGGCATTTCTAATACTTGATTTAAAGAGGGAATATATATATATATATATATATATATATATATATATATATATATATATATATATATATATATATATATATATATATATATATATATATATATAATGTAGGACTGTGTATATATATGAATATATGGGTTTGGAGGAATTGAATTTTACCAAGTATGGTGGTGATTTTTTTTTGTTGAATTTTAAATCTTAACAGTTATGGAGGTAGATGGATTTCATTTTTTAGTTGAGTTTCGAAGCTTTCATAGAAGTGTGCGTGTGTTTTTGAACAGGACGTCCCATACCTACCAACAACTCCACAAATTAAGAACAAGAAAACCAAATATTCAGAGTAAATGGCCACTAACGGGGAAAATCAAAATGGGAGACACGAGGAAGTTGGTCAGAAGAGTCTTTTGCAAAGTGATGTCCTTTACGATGTGTGTATTGTATAGAATTCGTTCAGTTTATATGCTTAATTATTTTTTCAATCATTAGATCCATATATTTTTTTGGCTGCAGTATATACATGAAACCAGTGTATAATTATGTTATTTCAATTTGTAATTTTATATTGATTTGCTAATAATTAATTTATACAATTTATATATATATATATATATATATATATATATATATATATATATATATATATATTCGGTTACGCATCGCGTGACCTTCATGTTAATTTTATAAAAAAATTTATACTCCTATCATTATTTATTTTTTAAACTTCTCTCGTTACAAACATTATCCAAATCTATTACATATATAGGACATGCTCGACCCAATGAGGAGACGATATGGCGCTGGATGAGTTTCGAAAAGGGGCCTCATTTCAATTCCGTGAGGCAAACCTTTCGTACCCAAATACCAAGGACGACACCGTTTGTTTCTTGAAAGTATTGCGTCGTCAACATCACCGGGTCCAACCCAAATCAGACACACGATATAATTGACTGACTACCTGAAACCACGTGGCGGGACCTGCCACGTGTACCCCTCTGATGACTTGTAGTGACTAGGACCACTGAAACCCAACAAGTCAAAATTAAATGGCACCCTCCGTAATTAAAACTCACCTCCAAGGGTAGCAAATCATGATCATTAAAACTCCGCCAGCCTACCCTGTTGCCTGTGCAGCAGCAGACAACCAATGAGACGGCAACCAACAGTATGAAAACTAACCATGGTTACTTAGCTTTAGAGTTAAAAGGAACACAATAAGTTGCTTTGTTTTGTGGATACTGTAACGGAGACAATACTCGAGAGAAACAAACCACATTAACTTTTGTTATACATAATAGAAAAGTTGAAACTTTGGACGTGGGATTTTATGATGGCGTATTCTTTGCAACCAGATCAAGGTTTAAAGAAATGAATTTGTATTTTGTTTTTTGATTTTGGGATTGTGATAAAATAATATAGTTTTTGGGTTGGAGAAATAGGTTATGGAGAGGGTGATATGTATACCGAGCTATGGAAGGCGTGTGCAGGACCACTGGTGGATGTTCCACGGAGTAGAGAGAGAGTGTTTTATTTTCCTCAAGGCCACATGGAACAAGTCAGTATTTGTTTCTTCAATTTTAGATCTCTCTTTGGGAGATATGAATCTGCCTTTAATTTCTTTTTATGGGGAATTTCATTTTTATTTTTTATTTGGTGTTTGCAGTTAGAGGCATCAACAAATCAGGAATTGAATCATCAAATTCCACTCTTTAATCTTTCATCAAAGATCCTTTGTCGTGTGGTTTACATTCAGCTGCTGGTATGTTGCTTATTATGTGTTATTATTGTAGTTTGTCACCACCAAATAAAATACCGGGTTGAATTGATATGGGTAGAATTGGTTTTTGTGTAGGCTGAACAAGACTCAGATGAGGTTTATGCCCAAATTACTTTAATGCCAGAAGCAGATGTAAGAACCCATGAAAGATGTTTCGTGATAAAGCACACACTACATCTTTTTGTTTGTTAATTAGGGCTTAAAATTCATTTTTTATGTGTAGCAAACTGACCCAACAAGTCCGGATTCACCCTCCAATGAGTCTCCAAGGCCTACTGTTCACTCATTTTGCAAGGTTTTGACTGCTTCTGATACAAGCACTCATGGTGGTTTTTCTGTTCTTCGAAAACACGCAAATGAGTGCCTCCCTCCTCTGGTATTGTTTCCTCTTCAATGTTTTTTAATTCTAGTTATTTCTTTTTTATCTTTCCTTTTATTGACTGATATCACTGTTTTGGATGGTCAATCTTTGTTTAGGACATGAATCAGCCCACTCCAACTCAGGAATTGGTAGCAACGGATCTACATGGTGTCGAATGGCGATTTAAGCATATTTTTAGAGGTAATATAATGGTTTGTTCCTTGCTTAATTGTCTTTGACCTCCTGTAGTATATGAATAGATGCATTCTAATATTTTTTTGAGCCATGGCTCAAAGACTTGGTTTTGGTACCTATTGTTCCTTAAAATTGTTACCCATAAACAATTTTATATAGAAATGAAACGGCTGAAATATTGGTGACTTGCAGATCCAAGTCAGTCAGTCCTATTATTACTTCTATCGAAATTATCCTCTAAATGAATGTATCAATTTGTCTCTTTCAAGTCTAAAACTGACACTGAAAAAGGGTGGGTTTTGGCCAAACGGTGTATTTGAACTTGAACCTAGGGTTGAGCCGCAGGCATAAGAGTAACATGCCACTTTAGCCGATCAAAGCCTGATAGTCTCTTTACTCGTATTAATTCAGTTCTCTCTGGCTTAAATTGATCAGGTCAACCACGGAGACATTTGCTTACAACAGGCTGGAGTACATTTGTTACATCTAAGAGATTAGTAGCAGGGGATTCATTTGTGTTCCTTAGGTATTAATTTCCATAATAGTTCTTTTTGTTCTTCCGTTCTTAGCACTTTCATGTTTTTGCAAAAATAAAGTAAACATGTATGTTCAAACAAATCCCCGAACTATGTATTTGTTGCAAAGAACTCCTTCCAGGACTATTTCGTGACGTTTTTAGTTATGAACGGGCATTGCAACCAAATTTATAGTTTGTGGGGTTCTTACATTATACATAGTTCTGGGTTTCTTGCTTAACCTGCGTAATTCATGGTTTTTATTGTCGGATACATTTATATGTTTTTTGCATCTTAATAATTAAGAATTTGTTTCCTAGGGGGGAGAACAGGGAATTACGTGTAGGGGTTAAACGTCTTGCTCGTCAACAGAGTTCCATGCCATCATCAGTAATTTCAAGCCAAAGCATGCACCTTGGAGTGCTTGCAACTGCATCTCATGCTCTTGCAACCCAAACACGTTTTATTGTTCACTACAAGCCGAGGTATTGACATAATATTTTCTCCATACCAATTGCTAATGATGTTTGTTTTGAAGAAAAAATAGTTTTATTACCAACAAAGAAAATACATTATTCTTACATTTATTTCTTGTGAAAAAATGTTTCAGGACGTGTCAATTCATCATAGGCATTAATAAATATCTAGAAGCTGTGAACAATGGGTATGCTGTTGGCATGAGATTCAATATGCGGTTTGAGGGTGAAGATTCTCCTGAGAGAAGGTATTAGAATATCTATAAGCTTTGTGCAAATCCTTCATCCTGAGCTAGGTACATGATATTTTTTCTCTAAAAGAAGCTATATATTGATAAAATTTACTTTGATCAGGTTTACAGGCACGATAGTTGGGGTTCAAGATTTTTCTCTACACTGGGAAGCTTCTAGATGGCGATCATTGAAGGTTGATATTTTTGATGATTCTCTTTTTCAACCTATAGTTCTTTACAAACAAGGCCCCCTCCCCCACTCCAATAATAACATAAAGACTGACCTTTCTTCCCATCTGTCCCAGGTTCAATGGGATGAGCCAGCATCTATAATAAGACCTGAAAGGGTTTCTCCTTGGGAAATAGAACCATTTGTGGCTTCTATTCCTCCAAGCCTGGTTCAACACGTGCCAGTCAAGCATAAAAGGCCACGATCGACCCTCGAAATCCCGACTCTTGGTGAGAGGAACTTTTCGTACCTCATTTTTTATTCCTTTTGTAGATTACACTGTACCCTCTTCAAAATGTGAGGTTTATGGGTTGTCCCTGGGAAAAAAAAAACTACATTAAACCTTCCTCAACTATTGAATTTCAAAAAGGTCATCCCATTAAGAGTAATTTTGAAAGTATGAAGGTATGCATAATACTTCAAACTTATATTTTATACCAGAAAATACCTCAAATATCCTTTGGGTATTGTTTGACTAATATTGAAACAAAGAATTTAAAGCCTTATAGTTTATTTACATTTATATTCTCAACTCCCTTTTTTCCCTAATTTAAAATGTTTTTTCTAACAAAGCAAACAACAACACACCCATAGCAAGTATAGCGACTCTTCTTCAACCATTGGACTGACTTGAACATGAAACTTACAACTGAAACAAGTCTTTAGCCATCAACACTTCCTTTTACTTGTTTTAAAGTGTTACTTTAGAGCTGTGAAGGATTGCTTTTGAGTGGGGTTCAGTGTCGGGTTCAAGGGGCACTGTGTAAACCTGCTATAATCAAAGGGGGTTTAATGTAATTTTTATTTATTTTTTCGTTTCTAAATTCTGTTAAGTGATTTGGATGCCTTAACTGATATATTATCTTTTTCCCGGCCATCGGTGTTTTAGAACCTGCTTCTTCTTCTGCATCAGCTGTATGGAATCCTTGTCATGATTCAGCCCAATTAAATGGTACTCCTCAAGGACAAAGGAGTGAAAACAATATTTCTTGGCATAAGAAAACAGATCTTAGTGCCACTCTTATGAATAGCAGCAACAAATGTAGTTTAAGGTATTCTTCAAATGTGAAGGCTTCTCCGGATCTATTTTCTGATGAAAAAGAAGATAGTAAGAGTGCCTCGGCTTGGACTGTTCTTTCAAGTTATTCAACTGTGCACTCATCATTGCATATCAATGACCCAACTGATGTGAGGAAATCTGACACCGTTACAAGTTGCAGGTTGTTTGGTTTTGATTTGAAACTTCCCTCAATAGGTGAACTTGCTGGGAAGGCACTTATAAACGTAGTGAACAATCTTGGTGATACAGATCATAAGTCTGATCTTTCAAATGATTCCAAAGAACGACAGCAAGGGCAGTTACAGGTGTCACCAAAAGAAGTTCAAAGCAAACAGAATTGCCCTACAAGAAGTCGCACCAAGGTATATGATAAACCCTACGGCTGATAGTACAACTGCCTTTCTTTGCTAATATGAAACTAGCGAGTCACCTGTGCCTACTGAACTCTTCGTAATTATTTTATAATATTGAAAACCTGTGCCTACATAACTCTCCGTAATTATTTTATAATATTGGAAAACTGTGGAGCTAAATAACACTCTTGAGACGTAAATGAGAGAGAATGTGTGCAGTTATATTTGTACATATTTATAGCTGGTTGTCTTTTGTAATTTTCCAAACGAAAATCAGATAATTTTTTGGTCGGTTCGGTTTTGGAGAATAAGTTTGGGCCGAACCGACCATGTTGGTTTTGGGATAGGGAGAACCAATGGCTGAACCGAGGACAAGAGAAACCATCGGTTTCTGTTTATATCGATTTCAATTGGTATTTCGGCGTCACCACAATTTCAAACAGAGAAATGTAGAGTAAAGGAAACACTAATGCAGACTATGGTAATGGGCTTCTCATTTCTGTGTAAAAGAAATTGGGAGAATAAGTTTTTTGGTCGGTTCGGTTTTGGACAAGGTTCTAAAAAACGCGAGGCGTGGAGGCCAAGCCTTACGCCTTAGAAGCCTAGGCGGGTTTAGGCGTAAAAAGGCGTGAAAAGGCGTTTAGGCCTTTTTTAATTTATTTTAATATTTTTTGACTACGACAAGGCTATTAAAAATACTAAAATGGTTCATACCTTAAAAATATGTCTAAATATTTGTAAATGAAAATACTGTTTTTTTAAAATACAAAAAAAAATAAAATTATAAAAAACTCGCGTTTTTTCGAGCCTTGCTTCTAAAAAACTCGCGTTTTTTCACGCCTTATCCCAAAAAAACGTGCGTTTTTTCACGCCTTGCCCCAAAAAACGTTGACCATCGTTGACCACGCCTTGATCCACGCCTAGGGCCAAAACTTGGCGTATCTAAAAAGCCTCACGCCTAGGCGCGTTTTTTAGAACACTGGTTTTGGAGAATAAGTTTGGGCCGAACCGACCATGTTGGTTTTGGGATAGGGAGAACCAATGGCTGAACCGAGGACAAGAGAAACCATCGGTTTCTGTTTATATCGATTTCAATTGGTATTTCGGCGACACCACAATTTCAAACAGAGAAATGTAGAGAAAAGGAAACACTAATGCAGACTATGGTAATTGGCTTCTCATTTCTGTGTAGAAGAAATTGGGAGAAAAGATCCATTATGTTATATCTATGTTCATAAATCATATATACATATAGAACTCCATCAAAAGATTTATATATACATTCATATTCATATAGAGGAAGGCTCACCTACATCATGATGTATACATCACACCATATATCACACCTATTTCTAGATCCTAAGAAAGCTTTTCTCCAAAATTTTTATATTTCTCTTGAAACTAACATTTTAATCAACTCATATTCAAAAAATTAGGCCAAAATACATTTTGTGGCTATTTTTAAAAAAATTACAAAAAACTGCTGGCGCAGACTCTTATAAATAAGATATTTTGAGCAGTTTTTTTGTGAATTTTTTAGCAGTTTTTTGTGAATTTTTTAAAAATAGCTACAAAATGTATTTTGATCTAATATTTTGAACATGGGTTTATTAGAAGGTTAATTTAAGGAGAAAAATAAAAATTTTGGAAAAAGAATGTTTTTAGAACCTTCAATTAGCTTGTGATGTATGGATGATGTATAGATCATGATGTAGGTGAGCCTTCTCCTATATATATATATATATATATATATATATATATATATATATATTTATATATATATATATATACACACACATGGATGGAGCCTCTAATAGCAAGAGATATGAATTGATTTGGGATCCTTGTTTCATCCATTAAGCCTCAGATTTGAGATGCTTTGAAATTTGCAACATGAAGCCTTCGATTTAAGAAATTCATGTTTGGGAACCCTTGTTTTGATGAAGATTACCAATTGTGAGTGAAGGATGGATGAATTGTGTGCACACACGCAGAGAGGCTTTTGGAGGTCTGATTTCTGCAAGCATTAATTAAATTGGGGGTCTATTTTTCAGTTCGCCTGTTTTTTCTCAACCCCTGTAGATAATGTGTTTTTGTGGGAGGATACTTATGGCGAATGTAAGGGCACTATGTCTGACTTTGCATTGAATACTTTTTGTACGACAAAGCAAAATAATAATAATAATAATAATAATAATAATAATAATGATGATGATGAATATAAGAGGAGGAAAAATTTCTCTGATGGTAATTTACTCTTTTTGCCCTGTGGGGGGAATATGACCTTGTATGCACAAGAATGAATCTGCGCCCTTAAATCATTGCACAGTGAATCGTAACCATCTTTTAATATAGTTTTCACTGCTTGAGCCTTCACTGTCATTTCACAAGCTGTTTGCTTAATACAAAATCTTGTTTCCAAAATCTCGAGTAGGTTCAAATGCAGGGGATTGCGGTGGGTCGGGCAGTTGACTTGACAGCGTTAAAAGGATACGATGAGCTTATAAATGAACTAGAAGCCATGTTTGAAATTAAGGGAGAGATTCGCCCGCGAAATCAATGGGAAATTGTCTTTACAGATGATGAAGGGGATATGATGCTTATGGGTGATGATCCATGGCCGTAAGTACTCTCGCATTGTTTGTCATGTCCAACAAATCATTATGATTTGCACATTTTAAATGATAGAAAACCTGGCGCCTTCAATATGTCTACAATTTTTTAAAACTATTTCAGTTATAATAAATAAATATGTTTTGTAATTTAACTATGTACTTTTCTTGAAAAAGTCTTAGTTTAAGATATGTATATTCAGGAGTATCAATGTAATACCTGATAATTATTGTTTTGAGTACCAAGTAGTTCTTTTTTTTCATTTAAGTTTTGTTATAGTAATTCTAGGTGCATACCATTTCTGTCTTGGGTTAAGCCTTGGCCTTATTTGATAACTCTGTGATTAAATTTCCATCTTGCAGGGAATTTTGTGACATGGTGAGAAGGATTTTTATTTGTTCAAGCCAGGATGTGAAGAAAATGAAGGCAGGAAGCAAGCTTCCAATATCATCGTTGGAGAATGATCGATCTGCTTTTAGCTTTGACACTGCTGAAAACTAAAAATCCAAGCTCTTTTATTGTTGGGTTTTGTTTTCTTATTGGGTTTTGGGGTTGTTTTTCTTATTGGTCATCAACAAGGATGTCCGAAGATGGTGGGGGTAAGTAGAGAGGTACAGGCTAATTTTTCTGCTCTTATTGAGGGCACTCAAAAGATTAACCAGGTTTAATGAATGAAAAACTGTTAGGAGGGTAGGATTCCAATGTGTATATGGTAGAGTGTTTCTGGTGGATGTCTGATGTAGAGTTCTTTTATGTTTCTTAATTTTGTGTATATGTAATGCAGTTTTTATTTCGGCAGTCTAGTATTTGGTAATCTGTCTCAAACATAAGTGGTGGAATGATTCAAAGTTCTAACCAACTTAATGTCTCACATTTAATTTTTTATTTTATTTTGATTTGATGGTAGACACATGATAGGCAACATGGGGCAGATTCTATGATTTGAGCCAAGCACATGGGTATCTCTACTGTAGGCAGGCTAATTTTTAGAAAGCAAGCAGTATATTCTTTTGTGCCTCGAGAAATTGGTGCACAAGCAAAAGTGGAAACAGTGCACTTTCTTATTCTTTTTGTTTTTGAAAGGGTGCACCAAGCCGTCAGAAAAAAACCACGCGCTAATTTTTTGGGGGGTTATTTTGCCTATTTCTGTGAGATAGCATTGCTCTTATTTACAACTTGAATAACTAGACATTTTGACTCGCCCCTTAATTTTGTATGAACATAATTGCTGTTGGCTTTTCCCTTAAAATCATCTTCCTGTAAAAGATCACAACACTTGATGAAGCAACACCATTTGCATCACTATTCACATTATTTAAATTGGTTCATTGTGAATTATTAAATTGTATATTAGGAAATTTGAAATGAATATAAATTTAATTTTAGGGGATGTTTGGTAATTTAAAATTGATATTAAGGTTTAATCAGGAAAAAAATTGAAAAGAATTAAGAGAGGGTGAGGGAGGGAGGGATTTTATTTCAAATGAATGGATTTTACATTTTTTTTTTTGTTGTGAAATGTTCTTATTTCAAATTTTATATATGAGTTAAAATGGATTAATTAATAAATTATTTCATTAATGAAATCAAACATAATTAATGAATTAATTTGTAAATTAGTTAATTTATAAACGGATCAATTTATAATTTTGGAACAACAAAACATGGCCTAAATCATCATGACACTTAATTGAAATTCAAATTAATCAAACAAAATAAATTCAAGAGTTATTTTGAGTAGCCTCCATTTTATTATCGTTTTGCAATATAATCGTCTTTTATAGTTAATAAAAACATAACAAAATTGCAAGTATCCGTCATTTTACCATCTTTCTATCCAACCTACTAGTCAAACCAATTATGAGAGTTTGACTAAGCTTTTTTTTTTTTTTGAGTTGATCCTTGTTTGCAAAACAACCAATAATAAAAAAGGGGTAAATTTAATATGACTTTTTAACCAAGCTTAGGTTGTGTTATTTGAAGACTGAATTTTAAATCTAAATTTGAAAAAATATGTTTGTTTTTATGTCTCAATGAACCTCTGAATGAATGTATAGATACTGATTTAGACTTCAGATTGACAATTACCTCTTAATCATTAAGAAGTAAAAATAGTCATTAGCCTTTTAATCATTTAAAAAAAACAAATACCATCTCATAAGTCTGAATGGTTTAGATTCACACTTGAGAGGTAAAAATAAATAACACCTTGTCAAACCTTTGAGGTGTATTGCAAATGTTTAAAAAACGACCGAGTATTCCAAAATTGATCATAAAATTAGGAATAAATCTTATAATTCAATAAACATAGTCTTTAAGCTCTAATTAGTCTTCGAACTCTAATTGAATGGAATTCACAATCGAGATTATTAGGAAGAAAATTTAACGACCAGTGAGTGTTACAATATTTATTTAACTTGAAACTACCAACTATCCTTTCCAAACAAACAAGCTTAGCAAAATATATAATATGATATGATGTTTTCACCCCATGCATAGATCAAATAGCAACAACTATATCCTTTGGTACTAGATGCTCAACTTGATTAGCAACCCAACCTTCTCTAGCCACTAAATTCTTCCCTTGTTCATTACAGTTGCAAGTACGGTCAGCAACAAGAGATCTCAACTTTGCAGTTGGTTCATGTGGCATTTTATAGTCAGCAATAAGAGATCCCAACTTTGCAGTTAGTTTTGGATCCTTACAAACTAGATTAATCTTCAAGTTATTATTTTGCATCTGCCTATATTCAAACTCTTTACACACAACATACTCCCTCATATACACTCTGCAGCCTCCCATTATTGGTTATTCCATATGCTCATGAATTTCATCAAGCCCACCATCTCCTTTCCTTTCCTTTGCATTTGCATCATCATCTTGCCTTTCATTTTCTCCCTCCTCAAATACATTATCAGTGGTATCATCAAACTGAGTCAGAACTTCAATGACATGTGCTTCATCAACTAATGCTTCATCAACTGGTGGTTCATCATCTTGTGGCTCATCACCTACTTCATCATCACCTTGTTTCTCATCATTCGTGGCTCATTGCCCTCACCCTCTTCTTCAAATTCACTTGAATATTTATCTTTAGCATGTAAGTTATCACATGGTAATAAGCCAAAATCCTGATAAAAAACAGAGTTCCCACCATCTGATGCACTGCATTATTCCTCTACACTCCTTAACAGCTCTTCCCCCTCATCATTTAATTCTATGCCTAGACTTTTAAAGTTTAATAGGTCCTTGAAAGCCCAGTCATCTTTGTTATCACTTTCATCAACAAACTCTAATGTTTTTTTTTATGTTTAAAAATAGAGTGTGTCCAAATTTATAATCACAGATAAAATAAAGATAATCAAGCCAGAGAAACACACAACAAAAATATTTTTAAAGTGGTTCAGCTATGAGGAAAACCTACATCTACTGTTTTTAGTATTTCTGAAGGTTACAATAGTTCAGGGTTGAGTGTGTTTGTGCCTGATTGAGTAGTCCCTTTGAGCTAAGAGAGATCATGCATTTATATTGATTAGGAACCCAAGAGATGAAATGCCTTTATATATTCAGGCATTTACATCTGTATACAATAAATACGATTGTTGATGTTCACAGGTACGTGTACAAAAGCTGTTAGTTATTCCACCCGAATGACTTTTGCTATTCTTAATGGTTCGTATTCTTGAGGTTGATCGTCCTGGTGGCTGACCTAATATCTCTAGAGCCGACCAAAAGAATGTAAGTATTGTGAGGACAGCCACATAGGAGGACATGTGTACATTACTAATTGGTCCACGTAGATGCATAATTTTTACATACAACAAAAGCCCCCAATACTCTATGCTTGATGATTGATCGAAAGTATGAAGTATTTTTTTCAGAATCTTACTTGGCGTGTGTTGGTCGGTAGCCGACCTCCTGGACTTGTAAAATTTTTCATCAGTATATCTGATAATGACATATTTGTAAATAGTCAGAAATTTAACGAACCGCCAAAGGGTACGCTGGTCTTTCTACTTTTTGGGAATCGTGCGATCGCCAGCAGTTCAATTGTTAGTTCAGTTTAATCATTTCATTTCTAATTTCGAGGTAACCTATAAAAGGATGGCCGTTTTCCCTCCGTTTTTCCTTACCTCAAACTTCTGAACTCAAGCTCTCTCATTCTTCTCAAGTTTTCTCTTGTTTCTGTTCAGACTCTTTGTCGTTCTTCCAATCCTGTAATGTAAAAAGGTGCACGATATCAATTATTAATTTAATTCACAAATTTCCAAACGTTAAACTTATTTAACTAAATGTCAGTTTTTGATTCAAATAAATTAAACCCTAAAACATGCATCTAGGTGAATAAATTAATCATGCAAATCTAACAAATAGAGATTCAGGTAAAAAACGTTTTCGAGTAAAACCTTTATTTCACCATGAGTAAATCGCAACTTACAAAGTACACAATGAAATCTCTAATGAAAAATTAACATAGATTGCACCCTAGATCAACAATGGACTCCCTCAAGAACCCACAAGAACCGCAATTTTTCCTTCAACAAGAAACACCCTCGAGTATTCCCTAAGTGATCGCAGTTGTCAGTAAGCAACTCCCTTAAGAGCTACCAATCCAGCAATAGAGATTTCATCTTTATAGGAGAAACTTCAGGAAAATTGTGTTTTGGGTTCCAAAACGATTCACTAAAGTAATTAAGATGATTTGTGAATTGAAAACAAAGTTTTTAAGCCTTTAAAGTGAAGACATAATTTCTATAGATATGAATGTTTTTGTTCAGCAAATGTCTTGAGGAAAAATGACTCATAAAACATGTATTTATAAAAAAATTGAGTCGACGAGGTCGTTCAAACGAGATGTCAAGGTTGTTCGAACGACAACTGGTGTTGTTTGATCCATGATCGAGCGACCTATCTAACAACCTTAAAAAACATAAAACAATAGCACATCATTAGATGAAATGCTTCAGACGAGGTTCTCGCGACCTTTCTAATAACATGTAATGTCGTTTGAAGTTGTTGTTTGAACGACTTCTTCCTGTCATTTGAATGACATATCAATGTCGTTTGAACGACCGAAGCGAAAAAATATTTTCTTTTAAAACTCCACCTACAGGTCTTAGAAAAATTATTGTGATTCAATAAAATGACTCAGGTTGATAAAAATATTTTAGAAAAAATATCCCAAAACTTAAATGAACTTTAAACACAACCTTACCAAAATCAATCTTGCAGAGGCTTGTTATTGAAGAAGCTTGATATTCAGATCCGTCGTCTTAACCATATGATTGTGAACATTTTTTAATAGGCGTAACGGTATACGACATACTCAATGTAAAACGGACTATTTAAAATATGTCCTTACAAATCTCCCCTATGTCTATGCCAATACAAACTAATAACAATCCGAATTATCAAAACAAATATCCTATAAAAATCTAATACCTTCCCATGAACCCCAAAGTGGAAAGATACTACAAATGTAAGTCTTAAAAAATCTTCATCATTGACATCTTTAAATCTCCAACATTTCTTTGACATCATTAGTGTGTGCAAAATAATGATTTTTAAAATTTGTACATACACATATGAGACAAGAAATAAATACCTTCGTGATGTATCGAGTTTGAAATGAAATAAATATAAATCAATCCTCCATAATGTAAAGTCTCATTCCCCCATAATTTTATAATTCGTTCTCCCCCTTTTTATTTGTCCGAAATAGACAAAGAAAATAATAAACATAAAAATAAGCATGGAGTGTCACGACAAGAAAATCATCACAAATAAATCAACTACGACCATGCAAGGAGAAACCCCAAAATATCCACAAGCTCTTTTTGATTTTTTAAATTTTTTCAAGAAAAGAAATTTTATAAAAACAACACACACCATGAATTTACACTAAGATAACTAAATCATGATAACGTAATGAATGGGTGTGAACATATTCAATAGGTAAATCAACTCAAACATACATAATAAATATGCACGATGAATATGGATACTCTTAACGAATGAACTTCACAATCCTCCTTAGGTGTAAAATTTGTTGAATTTAAATGACATCGACTTAATCAAATCAATAAATAAAAGTCTAAAATGATTTCTACACCAATAACGTCTAAAACTATTTAATGCTTTTTCAAGACTTTGTCAGGACGTGCAAACCTGTTGATATATTTCCAACCAAACTTCCTCAAATCTAAGATAATGATCATAATTTTATATTCAATTCTTTTCTTTCAATGCCACACTTTTTTGGCTCTTTTTAAACTCTTTAGGCCTTGGCTACTCTGTACAATACCATAATTTTTTTAGGTTCGATTTAAACGATGGATTAACCGCAAAGGATATTATAATTACCTTTTGTAGCCCTTTCCCATTTTCACTCATCATTTTTCCAAATTAAACAAATTCCTCATGGGCAACGGTTCTTACATGCACTACTTTCATTGTCAAGTTTTATCGCATATGGTTTATTTTAAAGACATGATTGAGATTAAAATATTTCGACTAATATGTGATAGACAAGTACAATAATCAAACAAATCCGTGCAAGTGTGCATTAAAGAAAATCATGAGTCAAACAAACATGTAGAAAGTAATCTCAAATCTCATCTTAATGACTCCAAACATTATAAAGCACATGGATGAAATGATGTATCGTCTCAAAATACTATCAAATAGTCACATGGATATAGAATGATTTTTTGACTTGGTCATCCTAAATGTCCATCCATAAATGGTGTAAAACAAAATACAAAAATCTTTTTGTCTTTTTTCAAAAAATTTATCAAAATAAAATCTTTTTGACTTTTTCAAAATTTTCTCAAAAAAATAGAAAATCTTTTAATAATTTTCCAAATTAAAAAAATATATTTTGTTTTTTTGAAAAATATATCAAAAATGAAAAAGATAGATACAAAAGTGGTATACACTAGCAATAGGCAAAAATATCATCATGAAAATCATCCTATGCTAGCAAACAAGTCTAAACCTCAACCAATAGGTGCGGAGGAGTTTACCAAAGGTGGTGACATCCTATGAAAAACATTCATCCAATCATGTGAAGTTTTGACTAAAAACTTAACTTGCTCTCGAATGTGTTCAAACTCTCTCAAAGTATCATGTGTGGGTGCATGTTTGGTAACACTTAGGATACTCTATGCGGCACATTACCCAACTTAAAATAGAATTCCCTAAGGGGTCCTCTCTTATTACAATGGGAACACACATACACGGTCCTAGGAACACCTTTCTCAAAATGTCTAGGATGCACTCTCGTATCTCGAATGGGATGCCTAGGTGGGTTAGGTTGAGAGCCATAAGGATCTATAACAAACTCAGGAAGCGGCTCGGGTGCAATGTAGGAAGTAGATGCACCATCATGACCTATTCCTAATCTCTTAACATTACCCAAAGTGGGACCGAGAAGCATCTTTCCTACCTTCTTAGAGGTATCCTCTATAGTGACCTTTATCTCCGAGACTCTTTCGAGATTGAGTTAGACCACATGGGCTTCAAGTTCACTCTCTTCCATACCTATGACAATCAACTGATCACTCAAAGTAACCTTCACCTTCTCGAGTTGACTCGTCAACGTCTTAAATCCCTTTAAAAATCTAACACCTTAAGAGTTCGGTATTTATTTACCTTTTTTGTCTTTAAGGTCTCGGTATATAAATCTCTAAACGCTCTTTGGAGTTCACTTTCACCCTCACTTGCAAACTCTCTCTCACACTAACTCGAAACACTCTAATCATCATCGAGGGTCTCACATCCATAAGATTCCTCATCATCATAGGACAAACTAAGTGTGTTCATGTGACTTTCCATAAAGGCAATGCACATACCATGTGATGACTCATCCTCGGAATCATTCACCTCTTCGTCACTATCATAAGGAGTGGTTGGCATGATAAATTTCTTGCCCTTTCTCTTAAGTATTGTGGGACATTCAAATACTTTGTGCCCTTTGCCCTTGCACTCAAAACATCTTTTCTCTTCCTCTTTTTCTTTCTCACCGCTCTCTTTGGCCTATTCTTTCTTTTTATTTTTCTCAAAAATCTTTTTATGGGAAGAATTTTCTTTGAAAAATTTGAGAAACTTTTTAATTTTTTTAGCAACCATGGCTACATTATCAAAATCAAACTCGCCCTCAAACTCGGACTCACAAACTTTCACTTTATTTTTTTTCTCCCTCTTGGACACTTACTCACTTTTTCTAAACTGGGCTTTAAGTTCCGTCCCTCTATCCTCAGGCTTGGCAATGCCAGGAAACATGTCAATTTCATATGTTTAGACGTCTCCTACCAGTTCTTCTAACTTAAGATTTCTCAAGTTTCCTAAGGAATTCAACATAGTGACTTTTGGGATTAAACATTTATAACAATCTCACAATATTTTTAACTCCTCGTGCATTAGGAATATGTTCACCAAGATTGAAACTAGTGTTGACAATATCAGACAAACGTGCATAAAACTCATCGAAACACTCAGATTCAAGTATGGTTATTATTTCAAATTGAGTACTTAAATTTTATAATTTATACTCTTTCACTGCATTCGTGCCTTCATGGGTAAGTTGTAGAACATCCCATGCTTCTTTTGACGTGGTACATGTCATGATGCGTCGGAACTCGTCGGAGGTGACGGCTCCAGAAATTGCATTTAGCCCACAAGAATTATATGTGCTCCATTTATATTTATCCTTAGTCCAGTTAGACACCGGTTTAAGATTTGTGACATTATTAACGGTGACAGTGGGAGGAGTCCACCCTCTTTCACAAACAACCCAAACAAGTTCATCGATTGCTTTTAAGGAAGATTTCATGCGGGATTTCCAATAGGCGTAATTAGTCCCATAAAAAATTGGCATCCAATTATACAAGTTATCCATTGAAAAAATTAAGAAAATTTTCAAAATCAGATTTTAAAAAAAATCGATATCCCCAAAATTTTGCAAAAAAAGGATCTCAGGAAAATTTAGTGAAACCCGCTCTGATACCAATTTGTAAAATGGTGCATGATATCGATTATTAATTTAATTTGCAAAATTCCGAACGTTAAACTTATTTAACTAAATGTCAATTTTTGATTCAAATTAATTAAACCCTAAAACAAGCATCTAGGTGAATAAATTAATCATGCAAATCCAACAAATAGATATTCAAGAAAAAAAACCTTTCGGGTAAAATATTTATTTCACTATGAACAAAAAATCGCAATTTACAAAGTACACAATGAAATCCGCAATGAATCTCCCATAGAAAATTCACATAGATTGCAGCCTAGATCAGCAATGGACTCCCTCAAGAACTGCAACTCTTCCTTCAGTAAGAAACACACTCGAGTATTTCCCAAGTGATCGAATCGTCAGTAAGCAACTCCCTCAAGAGCTACCAATCCAGCAGTAGAGATTTCATCTCTAAAAGAGAAACTTTAACAAAATTGTGTCTTGGGTTCCAAAATGATTCACTAAAGTAATTGAGATGTTTTGTGAATCGAAAACAAAGTTTCTAAGCCCTAAAAGTGAAGACAAAATTTCTGCAGATATGAATTTTTCGTTCAGCAAACATCTTAAGGAAAAAGGACTCATAAAACAGGTATTTATAAAAAAAATTGAGTCGGCGGGGTCATTCGAATGAGATGTCAAGGTCGTTCGAACGATAGTCGACGTCATTTGATCCATGATCGAGCGACCTATCTAATGTCCTTAAAAAATATGCAACAATAGTATGTCTTTAGATGAAATGCTTCAGACGAGGTTCTCGCGACCTTTCTAACGACATGTAATGTCGTTTGAAGCTGTCGTTTAAACGATTTCTTCCTGTCGTTTGAACGACATATCAATGTCGTTTGAACGATCGAAGCGAAAAAATATTTTCTTTTAAAAATCCACCTACGATCTTAGAAAAATTATTTTGACTCAATAAAATGCCCCAGGTTGATAAAACCATTTTAGAAAAAATATTCCAACACTTAAATGACTTTAAACACAACCTTACCAAAATAAATCTTGCGGAGGCTTGCTGTTGAAGAAGCTTGATATTCGGATCCGTCGTCTTGATCAAATGATTGTGAACATTCTTCGACGGGTGTAACGGTATACAACATACTCAATGTAAGACAAACTATGTAAAATATGTCCTTACATGTAATCTTTCTTTCCCTTCTTCTTTTCTTCTTGAATTTATTTTCTTCTAACCATGGTGGTGTATGCTGTAGACGAACATTCTTTGGATGAATTTAGGGAAACTTGGAAAATTCCGAATTGGGTGAGTATAGAGGTTGTAGATGGTCTCATTGATGTTCTATCTTTGAAGAGGGACATTGGATCCCAACTATTTTTACAGCTGAGTGTAGCATAATGTTTCCTCCAAATCATCTTTTTCTTCATTCCTGTCAATACTTAGACGTTGTTCCAGTTAGAATAGCCCCCAAAACTTGGAGAGTAGTTAATGGGGTAAATACTCAATGAGATCTATGGGACTCGAATTGGGATTCTAGAGTTAATGTTTTGCTATAAGTGGGATACCACTGGTGACAACACTTACTATTTACAAACTAGGTAGGCCAATAGGGCATTAGTTATTAATCTCCCTGATTCGAATAAGGACTACTAGGACCATGGGGTAGTTGTAATGAATTGGAAGTATGTTCCCTTTCCTGAGGGGGAAAGATATAATGGACCTAGATGCCCCCCAACGAGGGCATGTCATAGGTTGTAAAGAATTTTGATTTCATTTTGATTTTTTTTGTATATTACCTGTTAATGAAATATCGACTTATTGTGTTGTAGTCTTCTTGTGCAGAGGAAATTAAGAAGAAGTGTCCCAAAGAAGAAGACATCAACCTCAACGAACTCAAATACCTATGGGATCTTCATTATAAATTTGGTGAGGAACACCCTAGAGCAGCTTCTATTCTTTTTGATTACAAAAGCTCAACCACCTCTGTTGTTGCTCGCCCCACTATTACCTTGCCTCAGATTCCCATTCTTTCGGATGAGAAACCTGTCTCCACCTCCTCTGTTGCTGAATCCCCTGCAGTAGAGAAAGATTTTATACCAGGGAGAACTTCATCTTCCTTTGAATCCTTGGACCTTATAACCATCTCGACCTCTCCTTTTATTGAAGTGGTGAAGAAGAGAATTCCAAATCTGCTGGCTGCTTCCCACACTACTACTAAGAACAACACTGATGCCTATAAGAGGCCTCGAGTTACTGAGAGGAGACCTCAAGTCCTTAATGTTGAAGAAACCAGAACCAATGAACCTCAATTCAATAGGTTAAAGAGGGGTTTGCCTAATCCCAAGGAGCAGGCCCAAAAAACCACTGCCGACCAAGGCAGTATTGAAGATACCTCTGTAGCAATCAACCCTGGATTGGATAGGGGTTTGATAAAGGCTGAAAATCTTCCAGCTGATAGGTCAGCAACTGCCTCAATGCTCATGGCCCGACTGGTTGAAAGAGCTAACCAGAATTTGGCCTTAGCACTACAAAAAAAAAAAAACAATTTGTGGCAATTTTATTAGTGCCTAATCATTTATTGCCACTAAAATGAATATTTGTGACAAAATTTATGTTTGCCACTAAAAGAAAATGTATTTGTGGCAACAAATTATAATCTCCACTAATTTTACCACTAAATATAAAAGCTGGAGGAATTAGACATTTATCGAGAACATAAAATTTTAATTAGTTGCAAACTTAAAACATTTGCCACTAATGTAGGTTTATTAGTAACAAATATATTAGTTTGCCACAAAAATATTTAAGATACATCCACTTTACCTTACAAAATTAATTTATACTAAAAAGCAAAGAAATAAAATTTTAGGAGGATTCCCCCCAAAATTCTCCTACCAAACCGAGGAGACTCTAACCAAAAATCGTCTACTCCCAAATGTTCATCTCCAATTCATCCCCCAAAATTCATCTTTCTCCCAAATACTTTTCATCTTTTATTAATCATTTCTTATAAATCAGTCGGACCTCCATTTGTGTGATTTGTGCGGTGATAGAACTCAGAGATTCAACTGCTTCAGTTTGGAATTTGGGCGATTTATTTTGTGCGATTTGTGTTGTGCAATTTGTATTGTGCTTCAACTGTTTTGTGCGATTCAATTTTGTGTTGTGGTGTGCGATTAAACTTTACCATTGTGTGATCCAACTGTTGTGCGATTCAAATGTTGTGCGATTTGTGTTGTGCGATTTGTGTTGGGCTGTTATGCGATCTGTGCGGTGATAGATCTCCCAGAAACACTGCTTTAGTATAGGATTTGTGCAATCAAAGGTTTAATGTTCATTTTTTCGGTAAAGGTTCACCAAAATGCTTCTTCCTTTTCTCTGGTGTTCGTTTGTCATTCAACATCGACAAATTAGGGTACCCTTCACACCCATTATTTAACACTCTAATTCTTAGGTTATCCCTCTCATCACTCTAAATTTTACTATTTAACTTCTTATATTCTCACATTGTGGTACATTTTATAAGTTCAGGTTTTCTATAGTTTCTATAAAATTCCTAACAACTAAGACATCATTAATCCTTTGAAATAAATATTGAAATTGTCAATTTTTAGAATAGTTATGCCTTTTGTTTTCAACATAATCAAGTATATACAATCTTTTGAATAGCTATGCCTCGTGTAATAAAATTGACAGGACATAATAACTAGAAAATGGTACAAATGTATCGTTTATTTTAATCAACCTAAATTCGTTAATTTGTTATTAACAACCGACAAAGTAATGCAAAGGTCATTATTATGCTTAAACCACTTCCATTCATTTATGTTATTATGTTTAGATTGAATCTTATTTCTTCTATTTTATTTGCATAGATAATTTATGGTAGTTGTTATTTGCTGACAAGTAAATTAGTTTGAGATCCAATGTTTAGTTTCATGGTAACATTTGGTATGTTCTTAGTTTGGGATGATAATTTAGTTAATTTTAATCATATGTGTTTATATTTCTATTTAGTGTGGTGAAAATGTGTTTCGAAAATCGAGATCGGTGTTGCGAGGGCGAAGCGAATCCATGCCGCTTGCTATCTCGTGAACTTGAAGGCATCGTGTTCTGTTTTTTATAGGTATGTTTTAAATATTTACTTTTTACTACTGATATCCGGGTCTCGTGGGCAACTATAGTTCTGTGATTTAGTACATTTTATATCTTAGTAGCATTTAATGCTTGTTTGGTATAAGTTTATTTTATGATTTTGGTAACTCTAGTTTGGTAAAATTGTATATGGAGTCTCATATTTCATACTAAGTGTGTGAATCACATAATGTCAATTCCTTTCCTAATTAATGTGTGTATGTGTCACTCACGCCTCGCATGGGAATTGTGTTTTCAGAATCATGGTTTGTAGGTATTTCTCTCACTATTTCGAAAAACTCTTAAAGAACCCATCGAGGAGGTGGATGAGGAGGTGCCTATTTGAATTATAAGTAAATATTGTCATATAAAGTTATGAAACAATAATAACAGTAGTAAATATATGAAACATTTAATTGCATAAACAATAATAACAATTTCAATTTGAATTATAAGTTCATTATTTTTTTGTTGATGCATTTTTTTTATCGTGTGATATAGGGTCATTCCGATGGATAAGAGCTGGATGAATCACCCAAATAGAATTAGTAGTGCGTATCGAGATGGTGTAAACAATTTCTTGATTTTGTTTTTGCAAATGTTGAGACAAATAGTAATATTAAGTGCCCGTGCAAGAAATGTAATAACTTTTATCGGAGGAGTCGTCAAGATGTCCAGAGTCATTTAGTTATACAAGCCATTGAGTCGAGTTATACTAGGTGGATATATCACGGAGAACCATTGTTATCACCCAATGACATTGCTTATGATTACAATGGGGATGCGTTTGAGGTTAGAGAAGAAGATAGTATGGAGTAGGAAGATAATGATAGAGACGGGTTTGAGCAAGATTACGCGGAGGGAATATTACATGATAAGTTTACTGGATCCTACAATAATGACATGCTAGGAAAAGAATTTGGTAGAGACTCAAGGCATTGTGGGTGACGGGGAAAAGTCTGCTAGATTAGCTAGGGATACACAACAAAATTTGTATTTGGGTTGTGAGAAGTTGTCAAAATTATCATTCATTGTTGAGCTACTACATCTAAAGTCAATGTACGACTAGAGTGAGAAATTCCTTAACTCGCTTCTTGAATTTTTTAAGAAATCACTTCCTGATGATGCCCACATCCCGAAGTCATTTTATGAGGCGAAGAAAATAATTCAAAACTTGGGTCTAAACTATGTAAAGCTTGATGTTTGTAAAAACGAGTGCATTCTTTTATGGGGACCAAATGAGAAATAAACTAAATGCTCATCATGTGAAGAGTCAAGATGGAAAATTGAGAAAGAAAATGGCATGGATGATTACCTTATAGATTGCGAGTATGATTGTGATGATATTAGTGATGATTATGGAGACGCTGGAGATTTTAGTGATGATGATGGGGATGAATATGCTGATCACTTATGATGGTTTGCGCTATTTTATTTCTCTCTTAAATAATGTTAGATTTTTTAATTTATTTATGTATCGATGATGTTGTAGTATAATTCACTTATGAAATCTGATTTTGTCTAGTTGCATATCTTTGTAATATTGTAATAAATGTATAATGACGATCACAAATTATGAGAAGCAAAGGCTTAATAAGATTTATGATAACCTGGTCACAAAGAAGGTAATGAGATTGTATAGAGGGGCTAAATTATATATGGTTGGTTTTAAGAGGGATAAGATTGATATGAAGGGTAAAAGAAAAGAGCATGATAAAGATGAAGAATATATCCCATCAGGAAGAGAGGAAATATTATCGAATTTGAGCAAAGAGGAGGATGATGAATACGATGATGCACATCCATTAGGTTTGTTAATTCTACTTATCAATTTCGAATATATTAATGTGATATGATGGTGATATTATATGGGTTTCATGTGTAAAAATAATTCTTAACATTATTAATGTTTCAAATATTTTGAGCATACAAATATTCTCCATACCGTTAATTATAATGTTATCTTATATTGTTGTTTTCTTATTTAGTTATGCCTGGCTCTGGTCGTGCACGTGGCCTGAAATCTTCTATTCATAACTGTTGAAACGAGACGCATTTATAATAACTCGTCGACCCATGTAACAATTGTATACAAATTAACTCTGGTGAGGGATATTTGACGCAACCTATAGTTTTACTCGCTTTCATAATCTAGTTTCAATACCCTTGCCTATATTAACATTTCCCTTTCATGCATCTTTTCTTTTAGTTTGTAATCACCTTTTGCACATTTATTTTGAAATATTAAATCATATAAATTCTACAACTCGTCCCTGTGGATTTTTGATACCCGACTTATCACCGTGCTTGCCCCGCAAGTGTAGTAGTAATTTAGGTTTGTTTGTATAGTCGCGGCGAGACATAAAATAACGACTATGCACTTTACACACTCACACTTCTTGCGCGCTATCAAAATGGCACCGTTATCGGGGACTAGTTTGTTTTAGACTTTATTTGATTTAGTATTTCATAGTATTTTCTTTATATTTGTATTATTTGCTAACCTTTTTGCAGGACTTTCACATTTGAGAACTTAGAAACGCTCAAATTTTTCTCGCGCGCACATACGTTGTGGAATCCGCCATTTCAAGCCACTTTTGGGGTAAGCATGTCTTATTCCAATCTTTTTGGTAATCATTATTATAATTCTCAAAATGCTCGTAAGCCTATGGCTTTCGGTGAATACTTAGAATCCCAAAGTATAACAAATTCAAATATGACTTTGGACGAGTATAACGAAAGTCAAAATTTAGGTTATTAGAATTTTGATGATGATGATAATGATAATGATTTTGGGCCTTTACCTCCTTATAATAGGAATTTTGAAATGAATTTGAATCATTTTCAAAATTCCTATCATAATGAGGTTTCGTTTAAGTCTGATGGTAATTTTCAAAGTTCCCATTATCATGCATCCGCACCTCGACCCATGACTTTTGGTGAGGGTTTGCGTATGTATGAAAATGGAAAATTGAAAATCGTTATCGGGAAGAAAATTGTGCGTGGGAACATGACTTGGATTTACTTTTTGAGTCTGACGACAATTTTGCTTTCGAGACTTTCGAAGTCGAAGAATGTTTTGAACCAAATGAGGTACTTGTACCTACTTTGGAACAAACCATTCTAGACTTTGCCCATCTCGTAATAGATATTGAAAGTGAGGATGATAATGACATAATATCTATTTGCAATGAAATGATTTCTTCAATGGCCCCCAAAGAAGAACATTTCATTGAAAGTGATATTATTTCCTTTGAAACTCAAACTTCATGCGATGATGATTCATCTCATGAGTTTAAATTTCTTTCATCCCCATTTTCATTCTCTATTATCACACCGTCATAAGTACCCGATGATTCGGTTTCAAACTTTAATGTTTTAAACCTTTTCACCGATGAAGAGTACTTGCTCGAGTCTCCCTCCACAATCGCATCCGTGCCTTTGTGTACGTCGCCTCCCATTCTAATTTCAAAATCCTTGGGAGGATATTCGGCTTTTCTCGGTCCCAACTTATTTTTGTAACCCGTTGAATCCAAACCCCCCATCGTCCCACCAAAACTTTTAATTGGCGATGGTTCATTTCTTCCGCCTTACACACGCCTTCCATTGTTAAAACGGAATTCATATTTTTCGAAAGGCATGCTTGTATGTGAGGGTACACCGGTTATCCTCCAAAGTCAAATCGTTCTTATGGTGGACCCTCATCTGTTTAGACTTTTAGTGTATAGTTAGTGTGAGGCCTAAATAGTAGGTTGTATATAGTTAGCTTTTTATTCTTTCTTTCTTTTTATTTTAGTATTGTAATTAGTTAATTTTTTGTTATTTGTTTTCATTATGCTCGGTAATAACTTGTTTTGTAGATTCTTTGGACTTGTTTTTATGGGGATCTCTCCACTTTTGGGTAATATCTCTCTTTTCCTCTCTTAACTTGGTTCTTAATTCACATTGAGGACAATGTCAAGTTTTAAGTTAGGGGGTGTGGGATATTCTATCCATTTCTTTATTTTAGTCCATGTTTTTGCTCACATGTTAGTTACTTAGTACGCTTTTCTTAGAAAAATTGAAAAATTTCAAAAAGATTTTCTTTCTTTTTTCTCCTTTATTGGGCTTTTTGCCTTTGTTTTCGATGATAAATTTTAATAATTGCCCGATCCAATAGACAACCCAATGATGTATGTTCTCTATTTTAGAAGTTATTATACTTTAGTCTCCATTATTGATATTATGAATAACTTAATGAATTAAACTTTAATCCCGTGAGCACATGCACTTTTATGGTTATATTGATTTGGTTT
Organism: Sambucus nigra; assembly: GCA_949130495.1. Classification (NCBI taxonomy): domain Eukaryota; kingdom Viridiplantae; phylum Streptophyta; class Magnoliopsida; order Dipsacales; family Adoxaceae; genus Sambucus; species Sambucus nigra. The sequence continues at coordinate 466,769,320 of OX422211.1, read as the reverse complement.
AAGATTTTTATAACTCGGTAATCTTTTGTTGCATTGTATATACTTATACCGAGTAAGCTTTGTACCTTTCATCGTTTGTGAGTGTATACACTATTCTTTTCTCATTGAAAACATTGAATTTGTTGGCAATCTCACTATTCTTTCATTTGATCGTTCATTAATTGAGTTCATACTTGAAATGTGTTACTTGAGCATGATTTTCATATATTGTTTTGATTCGAGAATTGCGTAAACTTTTGGAAATGATCATAGGCCCTCTTTGTTATATCACCCATATTAGCCTTGACCTCACCCTTATATGTTTACCCTCGTTAACCACTTTGAGCCTAAATATAGCCTTTCGTTTCATAACCCAAATTCCCATAACCAACTCTATATTGGAGTTTTAGCCCATATATACACTTTCCACACCTTTATTTGGAATGTTACTTGGGATTGAATGATGTTGTTGTGACGTCGGTTGCAATTTAGGCATATGAGAGTTTGATAAGTAAGTAAAAAAGAAAAGAGATGTGAAAAAAGTGATGAAAAAGAGAAAACAAAAATCAAAAGAAAACAAAAGAAAACATAAGAAAAAGAAGAAAAGAAAATAAAGAGAAAGTTTTAAATGTCGTGTATAGTTCAATAAGCTTTGATTACTCTCCCCGATGATATACGTAATGCTGTTTTGGAACTTGTTTTCCAATTTTGATATTTCCCGCATTTTCCCATTATCCGAGTTTTCATCCCGAACACTTTGAATCCGTACATACATTCCTTTATTTTGTACCCTAGCCTAACCTACATTACAATCCTATTAAAGTCCCATGTGATCTTAGGTTGATGTAATTTAAAAGTCATAATAGTTGTGATAACCTATGAAAATACATTTCGCCTCTTTTAATGCGCGGTATCTTTCATTGAGATTACAGTTTTTCAGTTTACATATAGCGTTCTTCATTTGTGACATGTGTGCGGCCTAGTTTCCATTTACGTTTACTCTTTAGCCCGCATGTTCCTTGTGTTACCTCCCTGTTTCGAGTGAATTCGCTTGATGAGTGTAATGCTCGTGAGGATTGAATATATGCTTGCGTTAATTTAGTATCCGATTTATTTAAGTTTTTCGCCAAATCACACTTTGCATGTGCTCGCTCCCCCTCCCACATTTTAAAGTTTCAATTATATGAGGTGCATTCTATAATGTTAATGATTTGGAATTTTGTTTGAATTCATTCACTTTGCTAATAATGCGTATGAAATCTTTTTCTCCATTGTTGGGTTTATCGCATGTTGGGTTGGGCATATTTTGAGGAAACCATGTGATGTTTGTGGGTATCATCCCTGAAAACCCTCACGAGACGACACTCGTCCACTAGGGTGGCCTAGGAGTTTAACGACTTATTGCATATGCTAAATGCAATCAAATCGCCTACGAAAGTGGCCTTTTGCTTTTATACCATAATTTTTTACTATCTCCTGCTTTTGGTTTGCTTGTAGTTCTTGTTGCATCCTATTTCATTGCTAGGGACTAGCAATGTGTAAGTTAGGGGATGTGATGATACGCAAATATTGCGTATTTCATCCTCCGAACGGACGCATTTTAGCCTCCTCGGGTATCTTATTCCCTATATTTATGCTTGTTAACCAAAAAACCTTGGATTTCTACGTTAACATGTTTTGCAGGGGTTAATTGAGCTTTTATAGGTAATTGGATGCTAAGCATGAAGTTCAGACGCATTCCGGTGAAGTTCCATACGCAATCGCACGTTTAAGGGCATTTAAGTCTTTTCATAACTTGGTTACCTGGCCTGACATTTCACGTAAGTTGTAGCCATTCTCGCTAGCTTCGTGTGGCCACGACCGGTGCGCGATTCCGAGTTTGTATGATGAAGTTACAGCGGTTTCAGCGGAAGGAAAAACAAGGAAATCAAAATAGGAGGAGAAGAGGAAGAAAAGAATGTAGTGTGCTGCTTGGCTCTGCCCTGCTTGATCAATCGATCAACCCCTTTGGTCGATCGATCGATCCTCATCGACAGTTGATATTTTGCCTTTGATCGATCGATCGACCAAAGGGGTCGATCGATTGATCCCCTGTTTCTGCAGATATTTTGCCTTTTTTTCTTTCTTCTTTTCCTTTATTCCCACTTAATATAAATACAATTTTTGTTGTTATATCTGACATGAAGTATATATACACGATTTTAAGTTAGTTTAGCTTAGGTTTTTGGAGAGTTCTTCTTCATTTATCTTTGATTTGACACCCCATTTGGATTGTAAGTTGACTATTCATCTCACCTACCATTTAATATAATTGTATTTATTCATTTCTTGATTTCTGGTATAATTTACATTCTTTCTAATTTAGTTTTACTTGATTTCTAGTATAAATTTATCGCGTTTCTTTATTGCGTTTCTTTACCGCATTTTTACGATGCTTTTTAGGTAATTCAAATTAGGTTGTGTTTGAATGGAACTCACTAGGGTTAACGCGTTGTTTTGCTTTGGTGATAGTGTTTACGGGTTTATTTCAGGTGCGTTGTTCTAGTTATTGCACATAGGAGATTTGATGGGGCATATCATGTATGTCCCGTGCTTACGACCTTTCGTGCACAATTTTCGAGATATTTATTGACGCCAAAATCATATTAGGCTTTTATGCGTATTTAGGGGCGTGACAACCCTTGGTTCAATTAACTATTGAAACGAGACACATTTGTAATAACTCGTCGACCCATGTAACCATTTTATACAAATTAACTCTGGTGAGGGATATTTGATGCAACCTATAGTTTTACTCGCTTTCATAATCTAGTTTCAATACCCTTGGCTAGATTAACATTTCCTTTTCATGCATCTTTTTTTTAGTTTGTAATCACCTTTTGCACTTTTATTTCGGAATATTAAATCATATAAATTCTAACATCTCGTCCTTGTGGATTTTTAATACCCGACTTACCGATGTGCTTACCCCTTAAGTGTAGTAGTAATTTAGGTTTGTTTGTATAATCGCGGCGAGACATAAAATAACGACTGTGCACTTTACACGCGCACACTTCTCGCGCGCTATCAGCTACCAACAAGGGATGGGATAAGGCCTTTGTTGCTGCAGCCATGCAAATTTAGTATGCTAAGAAATTATCCTACAAAGATGGTTCGTCGAATGCTTTGAAGGAGGTCGACAGACAAGATGATTATGAATTATTCCAGAGGCACAACCTAGGAATCCCTCCCAACTTGGATGAGGAGTTTGATGATGAAGAGGGATCTGGGGAATCCTCCACGGTGCCTTCTATTATGACTGACTTACCTCATTCATTCTTAATCAGCTGCCAAGGATAAGGATAAGGATTAAATCCTTTACCTAGTTTTTACTTACTTTTTATGTATTTTTCCTTTTTTCCTTTCTTCTTTCTTCACTTGTAATGGAACCACAATTGTAACATTTGACTTATCAATGAAATGAAGAAGTTTTGTTCAATTCCTCTAGTGTTCTTTGATACTTTTCCCTTTCTTGATTACTGTTATGTGTCTTCCTTGGTTGGACTTATGTTCTTATACTTGTGAATTTCCAATTTAATGCTAAAAAGAATGTGATCATTTGTGTCGAATCCGACCTGTTGGAACATTGCAATAGTTTTCTTGAAGCTGGTCATGTGGCTTTGATTAAAACAAAGTTGGTAGGGTTGCTCGGCGCAGATGCCTCAGATTAAGTGAAATAGGCCTATGTTCATTTACATAGTCTTTTTGATAGGTCAGTGGCAAACAACGCTGCCTATTATGAGATAATTGAGCATAATCGTTCTCAGGCTATGCCATACTCTGATTTTGAATCTAAGTATGAGGAATTAAGTGAAGGTTGGGGCTTTAATAAGAAGATACAAGAGATTACATCTGCCTTGAAGAAGAAGGAAATTGTGTTAACCCTAGAAGTTAAAAGTGCTCGGGAGGTTGCTAATCTCTTCGAAAAAGAGAATAATTATTTGAGGAATGAGTTGGATAGTCTGAAGAAGACAGCTGATATTGGGCCAAATGAAGGTACCTCTTTCCTACAAATGGAGAATGCGAGACTGCTAGAGGAGCTAGAAAAATTATAAAAGAGAAAAACCAAGTCTAACCAATCCCCTAGACAGGTAGTGGTTGTTCAACCAACTATGGATGAAGAGAGAACTAGGAAAACCTTGACCGACCAAGCAACTTTGTTACGGGAGAAGGATAAAGCCATAAAAAATATCCAAGACAGAGTAGATATACTAACTTTTTATTTCCATAAACAACCCAATGTTGTCTGGATGGATGGAAATGATGAAGCTTTAAATCATATGGATGACCATATGGAGCAAGTTCGTCAGGAAGGATATAAATGGGGCTGGTTGAATTTTTGGGGATATTGAAGCTACATGACAAAAATCAATTCTGGTACTGGCATGATCCAGGTATGTTGGATTACCCTGATCCTCCCTTTAAGATTGATGTCAACTGGATTCTGACTGATGCCATTCCTTAGTTCTTAGTGTGAAAATACATAGGGGATTATGGCCTTCAAGAAGAAGATGAATATGTTTGCCCCCCACATTTGTTAATTCGACCGAGCAGCAGCAGACGTAATAGGGAAAGAGATTTTAGCACTACAACACTACCCAACACTCTTGATGAGCCTCCTGTTGAGATTAGTAAAGCTGAAGGAAAAGTCCCAGTGGAATAGAATTGTATTTCCTGCTTCTTTTTTCTGTATTGTAAAACCAAATATGTTGGAAATAAAATATACTTTGATTTTGTATATGTTCATTAATACATTTCATCCTTTACTTACGCTTGTGATTAGTTAATTGGCTTGCTGAATAGGTAATTTGCTTAAATAATAAGTGTTTGGTCCAACGTTGAACCTAATTTATAATGCCTTAGATTATACTTATGTACTTAGGTAAGACTGTAAGTAGTTTGTCGAGATAAGTGTTTGTATCAGTTATCATTGGCGACCAAATGTGTTAGGAACATATATTTATTCATGTATTTAATCGAGTCATGTAAAACTTTTTGTGTTTAATTTAAGTCATACATGAAGTTTTACTGACTTCTTATTCTTGACTTGTCAAAGATGAAATCATACATGAAGTCTAAAGAAAATTTCTAAACTTTGTTAGAGAAGTTTTAATTTGAAGTTGAAAAAGTTTCAATTTGGAGTTGGAAAAGTTTGACTTTTTTGAAGTTGGAAAAGTTTGTTTGAGTGGATGTATATCACCATATCCAAAAAAAAAACATAAAATGGAAGCATAATTGGTAGGAACTCGCAATTTCATTAAATTTAATAAATGGTTACATCAAATCAAAATTACTGATAATATTTTTTAAGGTGGTCGGTGTTTCTTGGATGCTTAAATTCTTCCCCTTCAAGTGTTTCGAGGCGATAGGTGTCTGGTCGGATGACTACCGAGATGCAATAAGGACCATGATAATTTTCTTCCAACTTGTTCCCCTTTTGAATTACTTTCTTGAGAACATAATACCCCTCATTTAGGTTAGTTGGCTTACCCCTCTAGTTGTAGAACCTAGCAGTCCTTGTTGATAAGAAACTATTCAAATTGCAGTATCCTCTCTGACCTCTTTAATCATGTCTAGATATAGTATCCTCATGATATCACTCTTAGGGGAGTCTAAATTTAATATCCTATGATTCGAAAGACCTATTTCAGCTAGTATCATTGCTTCGGTACCGAAAGCAAGCATATACAGAGTCTCTCTTGTTGTCATTATCGACGTAGTTCTATAAGCCCAATAGACGTTGTGCATCTCGTTGATCCGATTCCCCTTAGCATCATCCAACCTTTTCTTTATCACATCAAGAAATGTCTTATTACCGACCTCTGTCTAACTATTACATTGTGGATGTCTAGGTTTTGAATGAAGTTTCTGAATCTTGGACCAGTTGTAGTATTCCTCAAACTTCTTATGATCAAAATGAGTACCATGATTAGTGACGAAGGCATAAGGCATCACATAGCGACACATGATCTACTTCCATATGAAGTGAAAAAATCTCTGACAAGGCATATCAACCAAGGGCTCAGCCTCTACCTATTTGGTGAAGTAATCCACTACTACAACCAAATACTTGAACCTTCCTTTTGCTGTCGGCATTGGGCTGACCAAGTTAATCCCCCAAATAGTAAATGACTAAGGAGAAGTGATGAGAGCTAAGGCATACACTGGTCTTCTATGAATAATAACAAACTTCTGTCATTTATCATACTTCTTGGCAAAAAAAATGCAATTCGCCTTCATCATCGGCTAATAGTAGCCTTACATGGCTATTTTTTATACCAATGATCAGCCGACTGAATGGGATCCACATGACCTTCATGTACCTCCTTGATCAAGTCATGTACTTCGGCAGGATGAATGCAATAAAGTATGGAGACAGTGTATCCCTTCTGTACAAAATGACTTTCTCCAAAACATAATTGGTTGGTTATGATCTCAACCTCCTGATTTATCTTTTATCGGATGTAAGCAACCCTTTGTCAATATATTCTTTGATCATATCTATCCAGGAAGGTCCCAATTTCGCTGAGATAACATTGACGTCTTCCACATAGATGCTTCTGTGTATTAAAATCTCAACTGGAATGGTTAATCTGAATTCTATTTAAGTTACTGACGCTAGCCGAGTAAGTGCATCTCCTCTAAGGTTCTCCACTCTAGGGATCTGGACCATCTTGAATGCAGAAAATAGAGAGATAACTTCCATGTTTTTTTTAAAATTCCATACCATCAATTCTTTTTGAACTCTATATATATGAAGCATTTGATTGACAATGAGTTGAGAATCACTTTGTTCTATCACTTTCTCAGCACCTAGTGACATGGATAATTCCAGACCTATAATCAAGGCCTCGTACTCGGCCTCATTGTTGGAATCTTGGAACTATGTTAAGGCATAAATATTTCATATTTATCCCCTTAATTTTGATTCTTTTATGATCCCTTGCATCGTAAGTATCTTGAATTTATCTTATATTTATGCTACCAACTCTTCTTGGCGAGTGTTTCATGTTTTGTGTATCTCTAATGTGTTTTACAGGTATTTCATCCAAGTTAGTGCAAGAGAGAAATATAAACAGTTAAAAAACTAAATGAAGGAGATCGAAGATCATTTTAATAATTTTTCAGCCATAGTTCGAAAGTGGAGCCAGCTAGAAAGTTAAAGAGCTTGAAGTCACAAGAATACTGGAAGGAACGACGTCCAATTTTGAGATACAATAAAGAAGGAATTAAAAGTTGAGAAAGAAATCCAAAGAAAAAGATAAGATTCAAGCCAATGCAAGAAGTTTCCCCAAACCGAACCCCAAACCGGTTCGAGTCCAAATCGGCTCGCCTATACACTTGAATCGGTTCGACTCACCAGATGTGTGAATATTCTTTTAATTGCTGATTTTTCTAAGAGTTCTATTATGTTAGGACTCTTGAAAAAAACGTCCATGTAATGTTATAGTTTGATAATAAACTAAGTTTTAATTAGTTTTTGATCTAGAATTAGAGGGGAGAAAATCTAAGAACCCTAGTTTTTAATTCATGCTTTAGAGTTACACAGTTGTGGATTAATTTTTAAGGTTTAACATATCAAGTTTGTCTTCTCCACCTTGGTTCTTGAATATCCTTATTCTTTGCAGGTTTTATTTAATTTATGGGATTTTAATAACTCTTTGCATGTTTAAATATAAGTTCACCATGATTTCAATCGCATGCAACATTAGAATTTCATTTATTACCCACGCAACCATGTCTGGCTCTAAGCTATTAGCGGGTTTGGGTACACTAACCCAACCTAGGTGTTACGGATGGATTTAAAAGCGAATAAAATTACTTACCAATTCAAGGACTTGAGTTATTAACGAAATAAACATTGTAGGTATTTTAATTCCGATTGCCTTTGGTAACTGGAATGTTTAAGGATGCAATACGAGTTTCAGTAATTTGTCATTCTCATCAAATATAATTTTTGATTTGATATTGTGAGGAGTAAAATCCGCATATGTCAAATGCTTAGAAATTATTTGATGTTTCTTTGAATTGAAAATTTGGTTTTTGAAGTTTTTATGTTCTAAGTAATTACCGACGGTTCGGGGGAGTGTACTCCAACTCCATTTTCTCATACTGATTTAATCTCGGTTAGTTATTCTCGCATGCATAGTTAATTTACTAGTTTACTTAATTTGAATTAGTTGATAGGAAGTTTCACAAACAATCATCTTTTCCTTCTTTTTTGGAGTCAACTGCTAGGTTAATCATTTTCCCCATTTGTTGTCACATCTTACGTCCTATTACCTGAGTTCGAAACCGATTTACCGAATTATTACTTGAGCGATCGGTATACACTTGAACCATAATCATATGCGTTGGAGACACATTTAGAGTCGCGTCAAGTTTTTGGCTCCGTTATCGGGGACTAGGTAAACATTTAGGTTTGGTCGAGTTAATCGAAAATTTGACTCTAATTCTTTAAAAAAAGACAAAAAAATCTTAAAATAAAAAATCTAAAAAAATTAGAAAAATAAAAAGACCATATAAATCCAGAATCTCTCAAATCCTTATATGAAAAATCCTCAACCCACTCCTCAGTCTACTCCTACCAGAATTCACGAAAATCCTATAGTATAATCCCGATAGCCCACACTCCCCTCGTGTTCCACAGTTTTGGGTTCCACCTCCTACACTTCCCAACTCCATCACGTGTCACACTTTGAGTCACACGTAAAAAATTTCGAGTGAGGATATCGAGTCATTAAAAGAGATAATGGTGTCTGATAACGCTAGTTATGGTACGAATGAGGGTGAGATATCGTATCGCCCCATAAGAGACATATTATATCCCAAGCGAATCGTCGCTCTGACATGCTTTATATTCCCGTATAATGCGGGGCAATTTCCTTTTCATAATGGGATGACTTAGATTCTTCCCACATTTCATGGCTTGGATTCAAAAAAACTATACCTCAACATCCGCGAGTTCGAAGGGGCATGCGAAACTTTTAGAAATCAAACTTGCACTGAAGGCATCTTTCACCTTAAACTTTTTCCTTCTCCCTAAAGGATAAGGCCAAGAATTAATTATGGTCTTTGGAACCGAACTCGATTGGAATGTGGAGAGATATGAAAGCTAAGTTTCTCTTGAAATTCTTTCCCTAACATCGAACCACTTCCATAAAAACTCAAATTCAAATGTTTAAACCACAAGAGAATGAGCCCTTCAATAGATGTTGGGAGCATTTTAACGAGTTACTTAATATGTGACCACATCACGATTTTGAGAAACGGAGACTCATCTCCTTTTTCCATCACGTGCTAAGCTTAAGTTCCAAATAACTCATTGAAACCATGTGCTAAGGGGAGTTTCTAGGGTTAGACGTAGACGATGTAGAGGCTCACCTTAAGTATGTCATCAAGACTACTCAAGCATGGGACAAATTCGATCCAAACACCCAATCCCGAGCTCGATAAATGTCCATGGCTCCTTCTGCATCTGGTATCTATCATTTGGTCAAAGAAGTTGAGTTGAAGCTTCAAATCAACCAACTTGCCAAAAGGTTGGAAGACGCAGTCAAATTGAGAGGAAGAAAAACTTCTATCTCCACTAGAGCATTGAGAGAGGAAGTGTGTACAATTTTTTAGGTGGGACATTTAACGAAGGAATACTCGACAATACCTGCCTACAAAGTGATGCTCCAAGAGAAAGTGGAAGCGGTAGGAGCTTTTCAGGGCAACTCTATGTAATACCCCGTATTTTTGTGATAATTATTTATGGGATTAATTGAATTAAATGTGTATTAATTGAAAATTAATCCGGATAAAAATACTAGCGAGATGCGAGTTGGTATTTGATTTTAATGAGTATATATGGCTATATATGAATGTTGAATTATTAAATTTGTCGTGAGATTGATATACGGCAATTTGAGAAACTTTGTTGAGACGCGTGTGACAGTCGCGTCAGGAAGAGAACTATTTTAATTAAAAAGTGATTTTTATTTCTATTAACTGTATGTCGTTTTGAGTGCGCCAACGCGTTCGGAAGGGTCTAAATAGTCAGAAAACACTAGCCGGGGGTTTAGTTTGGGTCCCGGGGCATTTTTAGGCCATGCCGACAACGTATAAGGGTAGTTTGGTAATTTCGAATTTTTGGGAATTAAAACCAACGAAAATTAGGAATTAAATCTGACTTGGTAATTACCCACTAAACCCACTAACTACACCTTATGACCTTATGGGCTACGGAGGTTATTAGAATTAGTTCCAAGAGTTCCCTAAGGCAAACCCTAGCCACCATTGTCACCTTGGAGAAGAAGAGCTTGTAGAGAGAGGAGAATTCTGCAGAGAGAGAGAGAGAAACTCATCAATTCGTCATAAAATTCAGAGATATATCAAAGGCAAGTGGTTTGATTTCTTTTATTACAAAGAATGTTTCTTCCATGCGTAGGAAATTGACAAACTTTGTATTGTTCTTGGGAGTTTGATAAAAACCCATTAGTTGGATTTAGAACTTTATATTTTGATGAAAGGATTGCATGTAGAATTGTGTTAGGAGGATTATTCTGATGGAAATACACCTTGTTCATAACAAAATGGATTTAATTATGCCCATTGGTGACTTTAAAATTTTAGGGTTCATGTTCATATGATTTGGGGATAAATGAAGGGATTTGATGATTCAATGATGTTTAGGAAGAATTGGCCCAATATAATTGTTTAATTATGACCTATGATTGTTTGGTATGGATTAGAAACCTTAAAATAATGTTGGGAAGAATTGTATATGAGATTAGAGATGAAGAAAGTTGGAAAAACGAGAAAAGGAAGTTCTGGGCTCGAAACTGGCCACTCGTTACAAGACCTGCCCAGGTCATTCGAACGAGCTCGTTCGAACGAACTTCTAAAGAGTTGACAGTTTGCCTTCTAACGAGAGGGATGTTCGTTCGATGTCTTTCGTTCGAACGAGATCTCGTTAGATGCCCAGTTCGTTCGAACGAACTCTCGTTCGAACAGCCTCGTTTGAACGAGAGGACAGTTTAGGCTTTTTGGCCTGTTTTGATTTCGCATGTCCCATAACCTGGTTTAATTGTAGAGATAGCATTCCCTCGATGATAGAGTGATATAGTTGGGACATTTGGGTTATATTGAGGAGTAAAACATAGAAGTGTGACTCGAATTGAATGGGAATTGTGGATTAGGACGTGAGTGACTATTACGATGTGAGAATTATTTACGGCTTAAATAATTGAATTAATCGGGAACTTATGAATTGTGTAACATTATAAGTCGGTACGAGAATGAGATGTGTACCGCAAATAAATTATGGTGACTACTAAGCTGTGTGTATACTTAGTATATGTATATGATCTTATGTGTATGGCATACCTACCATACTTGCTATCACGGGAGGTTTACATTCGCTTAGGGCCCTCTAATCCTTGTGTTTCCTGGATTTAGATTGGTACCCCGAGAACATAGGTCAGAGAAGGACTTATTGGGATGTTACTAAGTCTGCTGATCGTGGGAGCGTAGGTATGTGCGTGACCCATGTGATGTGACTGTGTTCGCCTCCATTGTTTGTGATTTGCTATTATCTGAGAACGATTCCTGAGAGATACGGAATGCGTGATCCTTATGTACGAAATGTACTGGGATGGATAGCAGAGTATGTGTGCACCGTAGCTTAGTCTCGGGTGCTTGTAATGTATATTTATGACGTGAATAATATACACTTAAATAATGGGAACTTTCATGTTGGTATTGTGAATACAATTATGGTAATGTTTTGAGAAAATATAATGGGTTAACCGATAGTGAATTGTATTGCTAATAATTGAGAACCTGAGTTCAGTAAGCCCTATATTTAGTTGATAATGCTAGAATGCATAATGAGAATCAAGTAGTAAAGGGTAGAACCTATTACAGTTTGGTTAGATTTATATGTTACTTAGATGGGTATGGTACGTTAGGAGTGCACAAATTAGACGAGAGGTGAGTATTTCATGTGAGTGCACGTCCTAACATGTATTTTGCATTCATTGTTTTAATGTTATTAAAACACTTGCTGTTTTTAAAATGATTTCCACTTTCGGGCTCTGACCCATTTTCTTTCAAATCTATTTTTGTAAAAACCATTTTAGGTGCCCAGCCACAAGGACACCATGCTTAGGACTCTCATTCAGGTGACGAGCTGTAGCTGTTTGTGGAAGTTACAGGACCTTGCTAGTAGACGCTTCTTTCATCTTGACTCCATATTCAGGATTCATCAGTTGTAGGGCATGTTGCCCATTTCTATTAGAGACATTTCCTATTTCAGATTTTCATACTTTTGGCATGTAATTAATTCAGGATACCCTATTTTATTTAGTTCAGTTGTGGGATTGTTGTGAGGAGTTTTTCCTCCGGACTTATTTTTATGTTGTTGATTATTCTATTGTTTCGTTATGGTGAATGTTGTTATTCTATCATTATTCCTTTTATTGCATGTTAATCAGAGTTAACTTAAAATTTGGCAACTCATTTTTTAAATACTAGGTGGTTAGTAATCATTAAAATGTTTTCGACAGTGATGCTATTAACTGGACCAACTTGGCATTTTGTATTAATTTAATAAAGGAGTAGCTACCCGGTATTTAATTAGTCGGGGTGTCACACTCTAATGCCCCATCCGGGAATTATTATAACTCTTCGTGGTGGAACCATATGGGTTTTAGTTACGGGCAACCAAATGTTGTAATGAATTCGAATTCGATTGTTGCCCACCACCCACCACCTCTCTCGCCTTTCCATCAAGGACCACCTATGCAAGCCCCACCTTTCGCATCATATATTACCCCACTGCGTAGATATCTCGAGGACACTTTGAACCAATTTATGCAAACTCAGTCGACGATCAACGCTCAAAATGCCCAACAATTTGCCAAATTAAAAGCGTCGATCTCTAAGCTACAATCATCACTAAGTGTCCAAAAGAAGGGCAGGTTTCCTACCCAAGGCCAAAGACCTCCCCAAGGTCAAAATTATGTTAGATCTAACCCCGATAAAAATCAAGAGCAATGTACTGCAGTAACCACTCTGCATAGTGGAATAGTTGTTGACTTGTCACCTCCTCCATATGGTAAGCAAAATGACAAGGAGATTTCGCTCGACATGAAAGAGGCCGATGATGTCACCTTGATAAATAATGGTAATGATGAGACATTAAGGCCCGATATAGTTATGAAACCTCCCATTGTTGCTCCATACCCTCAACGGTTAGTGCCCCACTCTAATGATACTACCCGTGATGTTGTCCTGGACGTTCTTAAGTAGGTAAAGATTAATTTACCTTTCTTCGAGACCATAAATCAAATTCCTGTGTATGCTAAGTTTCTAAAGGACATACTCACGATGAAATGTAGGGTAAAGGTAAAGAAAAATGTGTTCTTAGCACAGAACGTCAGTTTGGTACTATTGAGCGACCTTCTACCTAAATATAGAGATCTGGGCGCACCAACCATTTCGTACATCACGGGGAAGAAGAGAACTTTAATAGATTTAGGGGTGAGTGTAACATTCTCCCCTATTCCATCTACAAGCAATTAGATTTGAGAGACCTTAAGACCACTAAGATGACTCTCCAACTCGCAGATCATTCCGTGAAGATACCTCGAGGGATCGTTGAGGACGTGATCATCCAAGTTGAAACTTTCTACTTCCCAGTAGATTTTATCATTTAGTACGAGGATTCCTATGCTCTATAGAGCAATTATGTTCCCGTAATACTTAGCCGCCCATTCTTAGCACGGCTAATGCATTGATTAATACACGCAATGGGCAAATGCAACTCACGTTCGAAAATGTGACTCTCAAACTAAATATCTTCAACATCACTAAGCACGAGGGTGATGAGGGAAAATTATAAGATACGGTAAATGAACACACTAAGGAGAATCACACGAGAGAACCGTTATGTTTATGCCTTATTACATAAAGTGATAACGATATTTCTGACATTAGGCAAGAGGTAGAGGAGGCGTGTTTAATCAAACCCATCGAGACTGAAAGTGAGCATGTATATGTGAGAGGGAGAGAGAGGTTAGAGGAGACTAAGAGAGAGTTAGAAGCTGTGAGCCTCAAAGATTTTGAAAAAGAATTCGGACCGATGGATGCGAGCCCCAATGTTGAAGTCCAGTCGTTATTGGAATCTTTTTGTCACCTAGAGGAGAGAGAATGGAAATATCGAATATATGAATTCCTTCTTTGTGACCTTACACCCATGCCACTTAAGTTCTCAGATGTGATTGGGGAGAGGACTAGTGTTTCATTTGATTTAGAGCCCGATCCAAGCAATCTCGAGTGTAAGGGGAATCTCCGTATAGCATGTAATTCCAATTTTCACCGAGATATTATCTCCAGATCGGGACAAGTATGTTGCGATTCAATTAGGCACCACGAGGATCTCATTCACTTTAGTCATCACGAGCCTCGAGGTGTTTGCCATACCTATGGGGATGATCCCCACATATTTCGATTGTTCTTTTATGATGTGAGGAAGATGGAGATGAAGAGAGCATCGAACCCTGTTCACGGGTTCATGTGACTTTTTAAGAGGGAATAGAGGTCATTACACTCCCGATTCGTATGGGTTGAGTAGATGTTGTATACTAGTGAGTAAATTTCGTTTTAAGGTAGTTTATAAGTCTGTAGAAGTTGCGAGTTAGGAAAATTTTGAGCACTACGTTGAGTTTTCACGCGTGGAAGAACGTACACGCATTACGAGAGCTAGGTCGAGGTGTCACAGGGGTCTCGAGTGCTTAGGTAGGCTTGAGGTACATTAGAGAGGATGGTGGAAGGATTGGAACACTTGGAATATGAGAAACAAGGGAAATTTGTGTTCTCAGGCAGAGACTTTACGCGAACCGGTTTGGGGCACCTGATCAACTATTCATCGCCTTTTCCAAATTCATCCCCTTTTCCAAATTCATCCCCTTTTCTCTCCTTTCCCTCCATACAAAATTTACTCCTCCCATGCATTCCCCCAAACCATTTTTCAATCATATTCTTCCCTCCACTATTTCCCACCACCACCCCTCCCATTCTCCCCCCCAAATGTCTCCCTCCCGACGTACTTTTACGATCCCTATGGCCCGAGCGCATCCGACACCTCCCACCCACCACCACAGTAGCAATCCCGTTATTGGTATCTTTCTTGTATTTCTTTATGTTTAGATTTGCGAATTTTGTGAAGGAACTATGTAGTATTCTATCTTTCGATCTCGTATGTATTTGGTGGTGTTAATGAACAAGCTTTCATTTTAATAATTTGCTTGTTTAATTTTCCGCACTTATTATTTTTTCTTATTTAGATTTTAGTCCTTTTGACTGAGGACAATGCGAAAGTCTAAGTTATAAGGGGGTGACAAGTGCGTCTTTTATAGTCATAAATTTTTAAAATGGTCACCCACAAAATAGAAAATTTCCAAAAAAAAAAATGAAAAATTCAAAATAAATAAAAATTGGAATTTAAATGTTTAAAAAATATCAACAAAATTTTGTTTGAAGTCTCAAATGATAAAAATTCAAATTCATTAAGTCGAAATTAACCAAAGATGGAAATTGAGCAAAAATTGACGACTTTGCGAATAAGTGTGGAGATTGATTAGCCCGGTGAGATTTCGAGCCTATCATTTTTTTTTCGAGTAATTAAATCAATACGAGTTTAAATTGACTCAAAGTTCAATTTAACGTTTAAAAAAGTCGTTAAAGATCTCTATTACTTTGTTTTGATTGGTTGCGGAAAACGAGTGAGATGTTGTCTTCAAAATGCACTAAAAATATCTCTAAATTAAATATAGTTTCGAAATGCATATGGTAAAATAATGAGTAATTCGGATAATGAAGTTATGCCATCATTTGTTTACCCAAAAATATTAGCCATAAAAAGCTGTGAAAAATTATCCCTTTTGCAAACCCAATTGAACCTAATTAAAGTTTTCAATTTCATTTGATAACCAAAAAAACCCATTTAGCCTAGAGTTGTGAAAATTAAAGTTCATTAAGTAAGTCGAAATGATGAAATAAAAAGGGCAAGAAATAGAAAAATGATCAACAAAAATAGCAAGAAAAAAAAAGTATGAAAAATGGGAAAGAAAAAGAGAAAATGGCCGCAAAAACGCCAAAGAACGTAGCAAGCAAAATTTTCCAACTCCAAAAATTTTCATTTATTCTCATACCACCTAATACACCTTATAACCCGAGAAAGTCCTAACCGATTCTGAATATCAAAATTAATTACAACGTGGAGAGACTAAGACACGAAAAGATAATAAGAGGGATGAGTTGGTGCGGTCTAAAAGATGATGTTTCCCATTTCCCAAAAATCATAATCCGAAGATGTGATCTTTTCACATAAATAAATTTTGTCTTTCAAATTTATGTGCATGAATTTGTATTCCATTATATTTACTCTTATAAATCACGCACACCTAGAGAAAACAGTCACATTCTGATTGATTCATTTGTGAGAGTATTCCGTGAGAATTGAATCAAAATAAATTTTGAAAAAGTAACGTAATGATCATTCGTGGAAGTTAGCGGTTCGATTTTTGACTTTGCATGGACACACAACAAATTGAGACTCTTGAATATGAATTTACAGTGACTATTTTGGGGAGTTTAAATTGTACAAATTTTAAGTATTTTGTTTTTTCTTTGAGTCGAAAAATGAATTTTGTGGGTATATTCACTACAAACCCTCACGAGACACCACTCGCACTACTAGGATAGCCTAGGGGTTTAACGGCTTGTTGCATATACTAAATGAAATCGCTTGTCTGCGAAAGAGGTATTCTATCTCAATAAAGTTTTTGAAAATTTCTTTAACTCATATTCTTATTCTTTTACATTGCTCTGGGCGCGCAACATTCTCATTTAGTGGGATTTGATATGGCGTAAATATTTTATATTTATCCCCTTAATTTCTGTTCTTTTATGATCTCGTGCATCGCAATTATCTTGGATTTATCTCATATTTATGCTACTAACTCTTCTTGGTTAGTGTTTTGTATATTTCTCATGCGTTTTACAGGTATTTCATGCAAGTTAATGTGAGAGAGAAATTGAAACAGTGAAAGAAACCAAATGAAGGAGATCGAAGGGAATTTTAGTAATTTTTCTGCCATAGTCCAAAAGCGAAGCCACCAAAAATTTGAAGATCTTGAAGTCACAAGAATACTGGAAGAAACGACATCAAATTCTGAGCTACAGTAAAGAAGTTATGAGTAATCAAAGTTAAGACAAAAATCCAAAGCAAAAGAGATGAAGCAAACCAATACATGAAGTTTCCCCAAATTGAACCACAAATCGATTTGAGTCCAAACCGGTTCGCCTATGCACCTGAACCGGTTCGACTCACCTGATGCGTGAATTTTCTTTTAATTGTTGATTTTTCTAGGAGTTGTACTATGTTAGGACTCTTCCAAAAAATGACAATGTAATGTTTTAGTTTGATATTATACTAAGTTTTAGTTAGTTTTTGACCTAGAATTAGAGGGGAGAAGAGCCAAGAACCCTAGGTTTTAATTCATGCATTAGAGTTACATAATTGTGGATTAATTTTCAAGGTTTAACAAATCAAGTTTGTCTTTTCTACCTTGATTCTTGAATATCCTTCTTCTTTGCATGTTTTGTTTAAATTTTAGGATTTTAATAACTCCTTGCATATTTAAATATAAGTTCATCATGATTTCAATCGCATGCAACATTAGAATTTCATTCATTACCCACGTAACCATGTCTGGCTAAGCTATTAGAGGGATTGGGTACATGAACCCAACCTAGGTGTAACAAATGGATTTAAAAGTGAATAAAATTTAATTACCAATTCAAGGGCTTGAGTTATTACTGAAATAAACATTGTAGGTCTTTTAATTCCGTTTGCCCTAGGTAATCGAAATGTTTAAGGATATAATACGAGTTTTGATAATTTATCATTCTTGTCAAATACAATTTTTGATTTGATATTGTGAGGAGTAAAATCCTCATATGTCAAATGCTTAGAAAGTATTCGGTGTTTCTTTGAATTGAGAATTAGGGTTTTGAAGTTTTTATGTTATAAGTAATTACCGATGGTTCGGGAGAGTGTACTCCAACTCCATTTTCTCATACTGGTTTAATCTTGCTTAGTTATTCTCGAATGCATAGTTAATTTAATAGTTTACTTAAATTGCATTAGTTGAGAGGAATTTTCACAAACAATCATATTTTCCTTCTTTTTCGAAGTCATTCGATAGGTGTCGACACTCGGTTTACCAAATTATTACTTAAGCGATCGTTTTATACTTGAACTGTAATCACACGCATTATAAACACATATAGAGTCGCATCAGACTGATAACGTAAAGGGTATTCCACATCTAGGTAATCAGGAGTGTTAATGATGAGTCCTTCTCCACTGCTAATGGCGCATGAAGAGCCATCCATGAATAATTTCCAAACCGGAATATCGTTATTGAAGTCTTCCTCTGATAGTATTCCATGTCTGAATATCTTCATGATTTGTTCAGATATTCTCTGAGCTCTTTCTTGGCAGCCGATATTTCCGATTGGTCGATAAAAACCTCAGTTTGCTTTGGAGCTGAGCTCTCCTCAGACAAACTTGGGTTACTGGTCACCTATGGGTATGTAAATTCTGTAATAAAATCTATTACAGCTTTCCATTTCAATGAATTCCTTGGCTCATAGACAAATTCATATTCCCCTAGCTCAACCGTCCAGCACATCGACCTTCCTGGATTTTTCGGTTTGTGCAAATCTTGTTGCAGGGGAAAATCAGTGTACGCCATAATAGTGTGTGCTTGAAAATATGGTCCCATCCGCCTCTAAGCTTCAATAAGTGCAAGTGCTAGCTTTTTCAAGTGAGGATACCTGATTTTTTCTCCTCGAAATGCTTTGTTAGTGTAGCAGACAGGCTTTTAAACTCCACCTTCTAGTCGAATCAAGGCCGAACTAACAATTGATTCTAAAACAACCAAGTACAAATACAACCTTTCTCCCAAAACAGGTCGGGAGAGTAATCGTGGAGACCCCAAATATTTCTTCAACTCTAAGAAAGCTTTCTCACAATTTTCGTTCCATTCAAAGGTCTTTTTTAGCACTTTAAAAAATTGAAGACACTGGACTATTGCTTGGGACACAAAACGATTTTGGACTGCTACTTTTCCATTCAGTTTGTGTACGTCTTTCTTATATGTGGGAGATTTCATCTCAGTCAAAGTCTTTATCCTTTTAGGATTGGCTTCATTTCTTCTCTAATTCACAATATACCAAGGAAAATTCCTTCTTATACCCCGAATATGCATTTGGTCAGGTTGAGTTTCATCTGGTGCTTCTCCAACTGGTGAAGCGTCTGAGCCAAATCTTTAATGTGCTCAGGTGTAACCTTGATCCTGGTGAGCAGTTGTCTACATATACCTCCATGTTCTTGCCATTCCGCTCTTCAAACACTTTGATCACTAGCCTCTGGTATGTTGCTCCAGCATTTTTTAGCCCAAAGAGCATAACGTTGTAGCAGTATGTACCTCGGATAGTGGTGAAACAAGTGCTCTACTTGTCTTTTGGCTTCATTTCAATCTGGTTGTAACCGGAATAGGCATCCATAAAGCTGAGTAACTCATAACCTGCAGTTGTATCTACCAATTGATTAATCCTTGGTAAAGAAAATTGATAATTTGGGTATGCTTTGTTGTGGTCACTAAAGTCTACGTATATACGTTATTTGTCATTCTTCTTTTTAACCATCAATACATTGGCCAACCAACTGGCATACTTGACATCTTTTATAAATTTATCTCTCTGCAATTTATCCACTTCCTCTTAGATGGCCATGTTCTTCTCGGGACTAAATACTTTATGTTTCTGCTTGATCGACTTAATATTTTTATAGATGTTGAGCTCAAGGTAGATGAAATTAGGTTCAATTCTTGGCATATACTCATAACTCCAAGAAAACACGTTCTTTCACTCTCTAAGGAATGCAATCAACTCCTGCTTGAGGGAAAGTGTTAAGTTCGAGCCAATTTGAGTGGTTCTTTTTGGTTTCTCATTATCAAGCATAAGGGCCTGTATTGCCTCCATAACCTGTCCCTTGACCAGATCTTTTTCCTCTCACAGATCCATAATATCGATATGATAGGTGAGAGTGTTCTTCTGGACTTCTTGTTGGTCGGCAAAAGTGTAATAGCACTCTTTAGCTTCTATCTGGTTGCCATTCAATATGTCGACTCCATAATTAGTAGGAAACTTCATACACTGATGTATTATAGATGGTAATGCTTTCAGTTGCTTCTCCCATTGCTGCTAAGAATCATATTGTAGGCTGAAGAGATATTTTTATCCAATAAAAAGAAGCAAATCCTCTCCTTTCTCCTTGCTGACCAAGTACCGACCAAGAAGTCCAATTTGATTATCCAAAAAGGATAAACTTTTATCCTAATCCTATGAGGGGCCTATGTTAAGGTTCTAATTTACTATCTCATAGCCCTATATTGTGGAAATAGTTATAGAACATGAGATATGCTGAACTCCCATTGTCTACCAAAATTCTTGCCACTCTACCATGATGAACTCGACAAGTGATAACCAGTGGGTCGTCATGAGGGTAAAGTACACTGCTTAGATCATTCTTAGATAAGTCGATCACTAATATGTCCTTATTCACTATCCTGGTCCGACCATGTGTGTACTCGGACATTTCAATTTATTTGATGGAAGGACATGCCTTGGCTTTATTTAGATAATACTTTCTCTCAACTCTCTTATCTCCTACACTAGCGTCTCCTCCGATAATGAAATTACAGCCAAAAGAAATCATTCCCACCACAACTTCTGGCTCCTTGGGCTTTTTCGGCAGGCCGGGGTCGTCTTCATAATCATCATCGTGAGCCTTTTTCTTGTCATATTTTCCTCTGTAAGGTGACTCAGACCTCCTTATGGTGTCTCGGCCACTAACTCGATCAATAAATTTAGTCAATTTCCTCTAACGGATGAGAGTTTCCACTTTATTCTTCAGAGCAATGAAATTATCAGTGATGTGCCCGTGATCTCTGTGAAAATCATAATATTTTGATTTGTCTCTCCTGTTAGGAGGTGACTTTATTTTTTCAGGCTAGTTTAACTCTTTATTGCCCCTAATCTCTTCCAGTATGTGATGCATGACTTTAATGAGGTGGTATATTCATCATATTTCTTGATTTTATCAACCTTCTTGTATCTTTGATCCTTCTTAGTTGAATTTTCTGGTTTTTAGTCTTCATCTCTAGAGATTATTTAGCAGTCATTGCCTCCTCGACGTTCACTACACCAAATCTGCCGAATTCTCACGGTCATTGACCTTGATAATTCTGGGGGTGATAACTATTATTGTCAAAAACATGTCACGGTCTATGACCGTGATAAGCTTTGTCATGGTCATAAACCGTGACAATCCCGTGACTTTTAATAAAAAATTGTCACGATCATTGACCGTGACAAGTCCGTGACAAATAAAACTTGTCACGGACTTGTCACGATTAATGACCGTGTTAATTCTGGGCAGAATTAAAAAAAAAATCTGCTGGGCAGTATGGCCACTGCCAGTGCCCAACAGTATATTTGTACCTGTTATAACATGGTTGTACCTGTTCAAACATCATATATCGAAATACAATAGAGATAATGCAAATATACATTCAAAACAATATGCATCACGATATAATCCAAATAAAATTCAAATGTAACAACTTAAAACAATTCAATTCAAATAATATCATTACATGTTTGGGGTAAGGTTAGCTTTGAGGAGGTGAGTAGGCCACACGATATACGAATTGACACACCCAACAATATACATCGTGCAGCATTGTTCGCGCAACCACAAGGGGGAGTTCTCCTTCCCGGGTATCACATGCGTGACAAGCACCTTGGACTCGATGTCTTGAAGTGAACGTCCATGAACTAGCATACCCTAGAAGGTATTCGGGTCCATCAACCCCTGCCCTATCTGCTGGCCATCAAATATGTCCAGTAAAAACACGCTCGGCCAACCAAGTGTCGACATCGATCGGTCGAAGGGAGCCAAATAGGGGAGTGGATCATCAAAGTCCGCACGTGTCGACGATGCAGCAGCGAGGTCAACATCCTCGTCCTCCTTCACCTCCTCCCCCACCACTACCTTCTCCTTCCCTTTCCCCTTAAAGTTTCCTCCCAATGAACACTTCATGAATGAGAACATATCTTGGACCGTCACCTCCAAATGGGACAGCTTCTCGTCATGCGAGTCCACCGTTCGAGCCAAACCGGTGTCGCTCGTCTCCAATCCGATGATCCTAGATCTGGCCACCCGTGAGCTCACCCCCTTGTCCTACCCTTGCGATTAGCGCCAAGCACTTGGCTGACTGCGTTTGTGGATAAAGATACCTTATCGGTATCGGACTGCGACTCATGCACTTCTTTAAGCTTTGCCTGAAATGATAAAAAGCACACGATTAGTAAAATAAAAAAATAAAAAAATTATAACGTAATTAACAAAAAGTAAACTGTCAGATTACTTACAATCATGGCCGCGACGCTCGGGGACACCTCCTTATCCTTCCTCTTCTTCATCCGAATAGCCACATAAGTATCGAGCCTATGTGGCCTACCCCAGGGCCACTCCCTGTCCCCTGAAATAAAATAAAGCAAAATTAGTATCGACCCCGCAAAGTAAAATAATGCAAAATAATATATTTCTGTAGTTATAGAAAAATTAAATCTTACCATCATCCTATGCTCCACCTCTGCGTAAGACATCTGGCCGGAGGAGTGCACGTCTGTCTTTTTTTCCCAATTTTCCTTCCCCGATTGGCGAGATGCCAGTTGTCTCTGCTCGATCTCATTGTCAATGGACTTTTGCCATTGTGCCAATGAGATCGGCTCCTTCGGCCGGACGGATTCACGCATTCAGATAACGGACTCTCGAGTCTTCCCAAACTATCGGGTCCACATATTTTTCTTCCATGTCTTGTGTTGCTCCCTCAACTGCTCCAAGACAAAATCGCGTAGCTTTGGATCCAGGTTGAATTGTTCCTGTCCAACAAATACAATGTTAGTTACGAATAAATATTCATATAAATATAAATATAAAATGAAATTGAAATCGAAATCGAAATATTCATATAAATATAAATATAAATACATTACCTTTAGTGCCCCCAAAATAACTAACTTGAGTTCATTTGGCACCTCCCTCTGACTAGTGTACCCTGGGCCGATGATCGTCTTTACCAGCTCGAGGGATCTCGCTAATAGCCCCGTTTTGTTCTCGATGGCCATCACCGATTTGCCATATTTGGGGAGCCTAGGGGCCGAGGAGCCCTCATCACCTCCGCTACCACCGAGCCCAGACGACATCATCATAATCAGCATCATCATCCTCGCCTTAATACCCGAAGAAGACATTTTCTGTAAAAAAATGTTGTTATTATTATAAATCAAAATCAATTAAAAGAAGACATGCAAATATGTGCAATTACTACAAATCCAAATGAATTGTTATAGTTTAACACCTCAATTCTGAATTCCAAAACAACAGCATCTAGCTCATAATATGCACAATTACTAAAAATCCGAAACATCCCCACCCCCACCCTTACTGCCCACACACACGCACACTACACAAGAGTGAAAATGATAAAGTGAAAATCAATTAAAAGCATTAAAAATGGATTGATAAAGTACAAATTGGAATATTTATTACAAATTAAAAAATTGTTTCAAATTCGGGTTATCATAAAAAATGGATTGATATTCGGTAGGAGCAGCCAAGTCATCCACACTACTATTTAGATGCTTTGACGCATATAGGAAAATTGACCACGTCTCGTTGTTCATATACTCTTAGTAAAACACTTGGTTAACCTTTTCAAATGCACAAACAAACGGCTCATCGCTCACGTGGTCGTTGCTCTTCAACTTGGAGAAGTCAACCATGATCAAATCGGTGACAGGATCAACTTTACAAACATTTTTATCCTCAACTCTTACCCAATCACAGTAAAATATAACCTTTTTGAAGCTTATATAATCCAATTCAAATATATTTTTAATTACACTATAGTAAGTCATTTCAGCTTCAATTAGGTTTTTATCTTTTGCGCTCGCTCGAAAGAAAGTAAGAGCCTTGTATGAAATGCCCGAGTTCTGTACATTTGTACTTTCCTCGCACACTTTTGCACCGAATACGCAACCGTTCAATCGATACTTTTTATACTCTTGTGCCACGAACAAGGGTCCAGTGGCTAGACGAGCAAGCCTTGATGTCGCATCACCCATCTTTAAGAGCTGAGAATATAGATAAATTAATTAGATGGGTTGTAAAGTTTGATTGTAATGTAACGTTATATAATGTCCATTTTCAATATAATTACCTCTTGTGACAACCACAACCTAAATTCGCTGTCTGATTGTACCATTGTTTTTCGTCTTTTATTGTTCTCACAGGCTTCATATTTTCTCACAGTCTTAGATTTATAGTATGTTTCATTTAATTATGTCTTATTTATATTCGATTTTTAAATTTCAATTTCAAATTCAATTTATAATAGAATTCCTATTTCCTCCATCTCCTCTAAAGGGTGAGTGGTCCTATCCCATTCAAGACCGCATATTTCTGTAATATACTTAACTGCTCATGCACATTGTTACGATTTGAGAAAAATTCGGCAGCATATCCCCGTAGTTCTCCAAGTACACGACATAGAGGCAAGTGTGAGTGTTATTTCTATTGATCAATTGAAATAACAGTCACACTTGTCAATCTAGTATGTACCCAGAGAACATTAGGATAAGACTGCAGAACTTCCTCCAAAAGTAACAACTTTAAGCCACTAAGAATATTATTATACAGAAATTATACAGTCCCAAACTGTCCAAACGAAAAAATTCGAGAGATCTCATTACAGGGGTATTGACTCTCGAACGGGTCTAAGGGCTATTGACTGCGTACACATATGAACTAGAAGGCTAGTATCTATGCGCACTATATGTAATTTCAAGTATGTTTCATTTAATTATCATACTATATATATATTGTTCATTATACAAAGTAATTTTCAAAAAAAGTTGAAAAATCCCATCCCCATATAGACAATAATCCAGTGGTCATGCCACTTTTAAAATTAACCAACCCAACATCGATCCACAATAATCCAACCGCAATGGCAACAACAAATGTGTATTCTATACTCCTTCTAATTCATCTACTCAATTAATTCTTTTCATCAATTAAACTAGCAATTAAAGTATACAATTATTAATTTACTAATTTAAATTGAGGGGCAATCCTATTTGCATATGAAAGGGGCACTAATTATTAATTTACAAAAAAAAATTAACAACCAAATCAATATTAAATCAATCAATTCTTTTACAAGGGGGACTACGATATGAGGGGCAATATCTAATAAACCAATAAAAATTTAATTAAAAACACACACACACGGACATATACACACACAACCCCCCCCACTATCGCTGCCCACCAGACGTACACACACACACACACATATATATATACACACACACATACACACACGCGCGCATATACACACACACGCATATATACACACAAAAACACACACACACACGCACAAACACCCCCTCCCCTCCCCCAGCCCTGCCTCCTCACACGCATATATACACCACTCACACACACACGCACATTTACACACACATATATACACATACGCACATATACTTAAATGGAGGAGAAATAGAGGGAGAAAATGTACCAAAGTTGTAGAGCGAGAGTGTGTGTGCAGTCGCTAGAGAGAGAGAGAGTGAGAAAAGGAGGGAATGGGAATCGATGGGAAAAAAGAAGAGGGAGGTTTTTTTTACTGATAGAATTATCACGAACATGTCACGGTCATTGACTGTGACAAGTTTATAAGGTTTGTCACGGTCAATGATCGTGATAAGTCCGTGATAAGTAGAGTTGTCACGGTCTTGTCATGGTTATTGACCGTGACAAGCTATTGTCACGGCCTTATCACGGTCATTGACCGTGACAAAAAATGCGTATCTTTTTGTTATGGTCAATGACCGTGATAAGGCTGGCCGGTTGAAGAGTGCCAATTTGACCATTTTGGTGTAGTGGTTTATATCTTCCCAACCTTGTCCATCAATTCCGTCATGGTCTTGGGAGGATTTTCGCCAATGCATAGTAAAGGTCCTTGGCGAGAAATCCCCTCATCAGCACTGTGATGTCAGTCTTCTCTTCATAATCAACCACTTCTAGTTTCTCATTATTAAAACGAGTGATGTAGTCCTGAGTAGTTTCTCAAGGTCTTTGACGAACGATCAAGAGATGGGAGACACTCTTGACCGGATTTGACCCAAAATAGAAGTTGTCGATAAACAGTCGACCAACTGAAGGAAGCTAGAAAATTTTCCTATGGGTAGCTTGTTGTACCATATCCGGGTTGAGCCTATAATGGAACTTGAGAATGCCCGACAGTGCATCTCATCGGGGACAAAGTATATATCAACGACAACCTGATATTGCTCAATATAGAGGGCTAGATAAATTTTCCCATCATACTTGGGAGTAACAACTGGTGGCTTGAATTTAGAAGGTGTGGGGTAATCCACAATAGCCTGGATGAAAGGGAATTCATTCATAAAACTCCTTTGCAAAGGGTTCTTAGTCTTAGTCATTTATCCTAATTGATCTTCTAGTCGCTGCATGGATCCTTTCCAGTAATGCTCTTCTAGTTTAGACTTGGATGCGGCAGCTTTTTTGGATTTACTGTGCACATGTGTTGCGCTCTCTTCTTGAGGAGTCTGCTCGGCACACAAAGCTTATTATGCGAGCCCTAGACCTATGGATCATTCTTTGTGCTTGCGGGATAAATATGTCTCTCTCTGTGATAATCTCTGGCTGCTCGAGGCCACAGATGATCAAAGGCAGAGTCCTTACTTAAGCGTTCCAACACGCTTGGTGATAATACGCAAATATTGTGTATTTCATCCCTCGAACCTACGCATTTTAGCCCTCTCGGGTGCCTTAATATCTATATTTTAGCCCGTTAATCAGACAACCTCGGATTTATATTGTTAACATGCTATATGAGGTATAATTGGGCTTTTTTAGGTATTTAGGTACTAAGTATGAAGTTCGGATGCATTCCGCTCAAGTTCGTATATTTCCGCATGTTCAAGGGCATTTTAGTCCTTCCATATTTTAGTCACCTGGACCAATATCTTCACAAAAGTTGTATCCCTCTGTGTGAGCTTCGCGTGGCCACAAATGGCGCGCGATTCCGATCCCTAACGAAGAAGTTACGACACTTTTAGCGGAAGAGATTTCCAACTACACCAAAATAGGAGGAAGATCGATGCAGACCTGCTTGATCGATTGATCGATCAGAAGGATTGATCGATCCTTCAATTTTCATTCATTGTGGGAAGCAGTGGGCTCATATCTGATCGATCGATCGATCGACCAAAGGGGTCCATCGATCGATCCCCTATTTTCTGCGATATTTTCCCCTTTTATTTTTTTTTCTTTTTCTTTTCTAATTTAATTCCGACTTGCTATATAAAGGTTTTTTGTTGTAATAATCATATAGATAGATATAATTCACTTTAGGTTCATTTAGCTTAGGGTTTGGGGGTTGAGAGCTCATCTTCTTCCTCATTTTGGTTTTGACACCCATTAGGGTTAGTAAGTTGAACTTTTCATCTTCCCTCTCCATTAATATAGTTGTATTTCTTTATTTTCTTACTTTGTAATTTAGTTTACTTGCTTTATTTATTTACTTTCATTTACTTGCTTTGTAGAGTAGTTTTATTGCGTTTATTTATCGCTTTCATTCACCGTATTTTTAATATGCTTTCTAGCTAGATTAGTTTAGGTTGTGTCGGATTGAACTCATGTCGGGTTGACATGTAGCTTTTCTTTGGTGATGGAGTTTACGGGTCTATTTCGGGTGCGTTGTCCTAGTTATTATGCCTAGGGGATTTTACGAGGCATATCGTACGCTCAGTGCTTACGACCTTGCGTGGGTAATTTTCGGGGTATTTGTTGATGCCAAAATCGTATTAGGATTTTATGCGAATTTAAGGGCATGATGATTTAATTAACTGTCGAAACGAGACACATTCGTAATAACTCATCCACCCATGTAACCATTTTATACTAATTAACTCGGGTGAGGGATATTCGACGCAACCTATAGTTTTTACTCGCTTTGTTAATCTAGCTTTATTTTCCCTCGCCTAGATTAAATATTTCCCTTTTGTGCATCTTTTTCTTTTTGTTTATAATCATCTTTTACACTTTTAGTTTTGAGGTAGTAAACCAAATAATGTTCTAGCAACTCGTCTTTGTGGATTTTCGATATCGACTTACCGCTATGCTTGTATCGCAAGTGCAGTCGTAATTTAGGTTTTTGTATTAAGGCGGTGAACAAAATACAACAATCGAAGCTTGACGCGCTTTAATTTTTACCATTGATCAAAATGGTGCCGTTTTCGGGGATGAGTTTGTTTTAGAATTTATTTGTAGGACTTCTATATTTGAGCACCAAGAAATGCTTGAATTTTTTCGCGCGCATATCTACTTTATGGAATTCGCCACTTCGAGCCATTTTTGGGGTAAACATGTCTTATTCCAATTCTTTCGATAATCATTATTATAATTCTCAAAATACCCATTATCCTATGACTTTCGGTCAATACTTAGAGTCCCAAAAATTTACAAATTCAAAAATGACTTTGGGCAAGTATAACGAAAGTCAAAACTTGGGTTATTGGAATTTTGATGATGATGATAATGATTTTGGGCCTCTAATTCCTTATAATAGGAATTTTGAAACGAATTGCAATAGTTTTCAAAATTCTTATAATAATGAGTTTAAGTTTAAGTCCGATGATAATTTTCAAAGTTCCCATTTTCAAGAATCCGCACCTCGCCCTTTGACTTTTGGCGAGGGCTTGCGTATGCTTGAGAATGAGAAAATTCAAAATCGTTATCGATAAGAAAATCGCTTGTGGGAACATGAATTGGATTTATTATTTGAATCCGACAACGATTTTTCTTTCGAGACTTTTGAAGTCGAGGAATGTTTTGAACCAAGTGAGGACTTTGCGCCTACTTTGGAACAAATCATTGTGGACTTTGCCCATTGCGTAATAGATATTTAAAGTGAGGATGAAAATGACGTAATATCTATTTGCAATGAAATGATTTCTTCTTTGTCCCCCAAAGAAGAACATTTCATTGAAAATGATCTTATTTCTTTCGAAACTCAATCTTCAAGCGATGATGATTCATCTCTTGAGTTTTAATTTCTTTCATCCCTATTTTCACTCTCTGTTATCACACCGTCACAAGTACCCGATAAATCGGTTTCAAACTTTAATGTGTTAAACCTTTTCGCCGATGAGGAGTACTTGCTCGAGTCGCCTTTCATGAACGCAGCTTTGCCTTCATGTGCGCCCCCTCCCATTCCAATTTCAAAATCTTTGGGAGGATGTTATGCTTTTCTCGATCCCTACATGTTTTTGTCACCCGATCAATCCAAATACCCCATCGTCCCTCCAAAACCGTTAATTGACGATGGCTCATTTCTTCCGCCTTACACATGCCTTCCGTTGTTCAAACGGAATTCATATTTTTCGAAGGGCATGCTTGAGAGTGAGTGTACACCGGTTATCCTCCAAAGTTAATTCATTTTTGCGGTGGACCCTCAGCTATTTAGACTTCTAGTGTACAGTTAGTGTTAAACCTAAATAGTAGGTTGTATATATTTAGCTGTTTATTCTTTCTTTCTTTTTATTTTTCTTTCTTTTAATTTAGTCTAGTGTAATTAGTTAACTGTTTGTTATTTGTTTTTGCTATGCTCGGTACTAACTTGTTTTGTGGATTCTTTGAACTTGTTCTTATGGGGATCGCTTCAATTTTATGTAATATCGCTCTTTTCCTCTCTTTAACATGGTTCTTAATTCACATTGAGGAGAATGTCGGTTTTTAAGTTAGGGGGTGTGGGATATTCTATCCAGTTCTTTTGTTAGTCCATGTTTTTGCTCACATGTTAGTAACTTAGTATGCTTTTCTTAGAAAATTCAAAAATTTCAAAAATATTTTCTTTCTTTTTTCTTCTTTATTGGGCATTTTGACTTTGTTTTCGATGATAAATTTCAATAATTGCCTGATCCGATTGACAACCCAATGATGCATGTTCTCGATTTTATAAGTTATTAGACTTTAGTCCTAATTATTGATATTGTGAATAACTTCATGAATTAAACTTTAATCCCATGAGCACATGCACTTTTATTGTTCAATTGATTTGGTTTAAGATCTTTATAACTCGGTAATCTTTTGTTGCATTGTATATACTTACACCGAATAAGCTTTGTACCTTTCATCGTTTGTGAGTGTATACACTATTCTTTCCTCTTTAAAAATGTTACAGTCGTTGGTAATCTCTCTATTCTTTCATTGATCATTCGTTAAATGGGTTCATATACTAAATGTGTTACTTGAGCATGATTTTCAAAGTTTATTTTGACTCGAGAATTGTGTAAACTTTTGGAAATGATCATAGGCAATCTTTGTTATATCACCCATATTAGCCTTGACCTCACCTTAAGAGTTTCCCCTCGTCAACCCCTTTGAGCCTAAATATTATCCTTTCGTTTCATAACCCCAATCCCATAACCAACTCCACATTGGAGTTATATACCATACATATTACCTTCCATACCTTTATTTAGATTATTACTTGGGATTGAATTTTGTTGTTGTGTTGTGGTTGCAATTTAGGCATATGAGAGGGAGAAAAGTAAAGAAAAGAGATGTGAAAAAATAGAAGAAAAAGAGAAGTGAAACGCAAAAGAAAACAAAAATAGAAAAATGAGAAAAAGAAGAAAATAAAAGAAAGAGAAAGTTGTAAATGCCGTATATAGTTCAATAAGCTTTGATGCTCTCCAATTGTTATATCTAATGCTTGTTTGGAACTTCTTTCCCAATTTTTGATATTTCCCTCATTTTCCCATTATCCCGACTTTTCATTTTTGAACACTTTGAATCCGTACATACATATCCTTCATTTTATACCCTAGCCAACCCTACATTATAACCCTATTAAAGTCCCATGTGATCTTAAGTAGATGTAATTCAAAGGTTTAAATAGTTTTGATAATCTGTGAAAATACATTTCGCCTCCTTTAGTGAGCGGTATCTTTCATTGAGATTATAATTTTTCATTTCATATATAGCATTCTTCATTTGGGATATGTGCACGGCCTACTTTCCATTTACATTTACTCTTTATGCCCGCATATTCCGTGTGTTACCTCCCTGGTTCGAGTGAATTCACTTGATGAGTGTAATGCCCGTGAGGATTGAATATATGCTTGCTTCATTTAGTATCCGGTTTATATAAGTTTTTGCCAAATCACACTTTGCGTGTGCTCGCTCCCCTCCCACATTTTAAGGTTTCAATTCTATGAGGTGCATTCTATAATGTTAATAATACGGACTTTTATTTGAATTCGTTCACTTTGTTAATAATGTGTATAAAATCTTTTTCGCCGTTGTTGATCTTGTCGCATGTTGGTTTGGGCATATTTTGAGTAAACTATTTGATATTTGTGAGTTTCATCCCTGAAAACCCTCACGAGACTATACTCGTCCACTAGAGTAACCTAGGGGTTTAACGGCTTATTGCATATGCTAAATGCAATTAAATCGCCCGCAAAAGTGGCCTTATGCTTTTATATCATATTTTTGTACTTGTATCCTATTTTTGGTTTGATTGTAGTTCTTGGTGCATCCTATTTTATTGCTAGGGACTAACAATGTGTAAGTTAAAGGTGTGATAATACGTAAATATCGCGTATTTATCCCTTGAACCTACGCATTTTAGCCCCCTCGGGTGCCTTAATCTCTATATTTTAGCCCATTAATCAGACAACCTCAGATTTATATTGTTAACATGCTATATGAGGTATAACTGGGCTTTTGTAGGTATTTAGGTACTAAGTATGAAGTTCGGATGCATTCCTCTCAAGTTCGTACATTTTTGCATGTTCAAGGGCATTTTAGTCCTTCCATATTTTGGGCACCTGGCCCAATATCTTCAAGGAAGTTGTATCCCTCCGTGCGAGCTTCGCGTGTACGTGAACGGTGCGCGATTTCGATCCCTAACGAAAAAGCTACGACACTTTTGGCGGAAGAGATTTCCAACTACACCAAAACAGGAGAAAGATTGATGAAGACCTGCTTGATCGATCGATCGATCATAAGGATTGATCGATCGATCCTTTAATTTTTATTCATCAGGGGAAGCAGTGGGCTCATATCTGATCAATCTATCGATCGATCGACGAAAGGGGTCGATCGATCGATCCCCTATTTTCTGCGATATTTTCCCCTTTTATTTTATTTTTCCTTTTCTTTTCTAATTTAATTCCAACTTACTATATAATGGTTTTGTGTTGTAATAATCATATAGATAGATATATAGAATTCGTTTTAGTTTAGTTTAGCTTAGGGTTTGGGGGTTGAGAGCTCATCTTCTTCCTCATTTTGGTTTGATACCCATTAGGGTTTGTAAGTTGAACTTTTCATCTTCCCTCTCCATTAATATAGTTGTATTCCCTTGTTTTCTTGATCTGTAATTTAGTTTACTTTCTTTCATTTACTTGCTTTGTAGTGTAGTTTTATTACGTTTATTTATCACTTTCATTTACCGCATTTTTAATATGCTTTCAAGTCGGATTGAACTCATTTCGGGTTGACATGTTGCTTTGCTTTGGTGACGGAGTTTACGGGTCTATTTTGGGTGTGTTTTCCTAGTTATTATGCCTAGGGAATTTAATGGGGCATATCATATATGCTCCGTGCTTACGACCTTGCGTGCGTAATTTTCGGGGTATTTGTTAAAGCCAAAATCTTATTAGGCTTTTATGCGAATTTAGGGGCGTGACAACCCTTGATTTAATTAACTGTTGAAACGAGACACATTCGTAATAACTCGTCGACCCATGTAACCATTTTATTCTAATTAACTCGGGTGAGGGATATTCGACGCAACCTATAGTTTTTACTCGCTTTGTTAATCTAGCATTATTTTCCATTACCTAGATTAAATATTTCCCTTTTGTGCATATTTTCCTTTTGTGTATAATCATCTTTTACACTTTTATTTCTGAAGTAGTAAACCAAATAATATTCTAGCAACTCGTCTCTGTGGATTTTCGATACCCGACTTACCGCTACACTTGAATCGCAAGTGCAGTCGTAATTTAGGTTTTTGTATTAAGGCGGTGAACGGAGCATAACGATTGGCGCTTGACGCATGTCGCTTTTCACCCTTGATCACTCTACCGTTGAGAGGAGAAATATCGACCATCATAATAATTCGTAGCTCAGATTGATAATGTTGCCCTCGGATGGTAAGATGTGTCCCGGGAAGATTTAAAGAGGATACTTCTCTCATTCTAGTGGGTGGAGGGGGCATGTCCCTTCGGGTTGGTTCAGTAGTGGACTCGTCTTGCAATGTACGAGTCGACTGCCGAACTGACTCTTGCATGGCTTCTTGTCCTTTATCAAGGTTGAGTAAAAGTCTTATTTGGAGTGGTTTGGACAGGTTTCAGGGTGGGACCATTTGGTTATTCTAAATAAATGCTATATTCTCCTTCAAATTCTTTAATATTATCCCATATGTTCAAAAGTTGTGCATCACTATCAATGGTACAAAGACAACCATCCTTCAACCATTTAATAATACACCCCTCTTACATGTAGTGTCTTCAATTTCTTTCACTATATCCATGTGGCATAACTCATCCCCATCGATATCTCTCATAACAAACCTTCTGACCCCAGCATATTTTTTATTCTTTTTTCAAATCCCTTATTCCACGCAATACCATACCTTGTAAATAATAATACAAAGAAAAAAAAATTACATAAAGAAAAACAATGGTGGAAAACTATTATGATAAAACCTTAAATTAACAGTGAAAAAATCCTAATATTTTAAGAAGAAGTTTAATACATACCTCGATCAACTTTCATTCACAAGTAATAGATGAAAACCTAGCTATACCTCGATCAAGCTTCTACAACAATGGTGTTAAAGGGTGTGCATGTTGAAGAAGAATGAGTGTTTTAGGTATTTGGGATTTCTTGTTTTCGTGTGAGAGAAATGATAATGGGTGTTTCCCAGAAGATCTGATGGCATTAAAGGGTATAAATGTTATTTGACATTTTAAATAATCTAACTAACGCTTAGGTTAACAACAACTATGAGTTTTGGCACCAACCATTAATAGAAGGAATTATGACACCCAAGAGACATAAATAAGAACAAATAGATCCCAAAATATAAATAATCCATTTTTTTGAAGTATTATTAAATAATTTTATGCCATTGTAAAATTGCTAGGTATATTACACGTGTTACAATTATTAATGTAAATACATTATTGTTTACGATATCAAGATTGTTTGCGTGATAAGTGAAAAGAAGTGTGATTATGAACCTAAAGTTAAGAGATGTATCGCAGGTGTTGGAGCGCTTGAAAGCCGGTGTTATACGAAATGGTTTGAATACTTGTTCCAAACTCCTCTCTTAACACAAGGTAACTATTTGTTTGTTTTCTTTATTCCTTGCGTTGAGGTCGGGGTATCTATCTGCTGGTTTACTTTAGAAATTTAGGTTGTTTAAGTGATATATATTTTGTGGAAGGTTTGGCTTCTACACTCTTCAGCTAACAGGGCATTGATTTGTCAATTTTTAAGTATAGGATATGCTATTTTAATTCTTACATTTAGTTTTATTTCAAATTTGTGAAATCATATTTATAATTATCTTGGGAGGTGTAAGGAGGATCAAAATTATGAAATCAGTCCATATTTATAATTCAATCTCCTTAAGATAGTTTTGTCCGCCTTTACTAGTACTGAAAACTGCCTCCCAGCAGGGGCGGATCCAGAAACATTTGTTAAGGTGGGCGATGGGTCCAAGAAAAATAACTATAATAGTGAAAACCATTCCACCAGTAGAAGAGAAATATTATATGGTAATGGTGTTAAAAATTTCATTAGAATAACACCACAAAAGGGGTTGCGCTCATTCACATATAGCTTATCGACAAAAAATAACTATAATAGCGAAAACCGTTTAACTAGCTCCTTCCCAATGTCACGGGGATATACTTTAACTACTATTCCGTGCATAACTTAGCACTCCAATAATGTATGGGTTACTATCTCAGCCTATCAATTAAGCGGAGTTATAACACAAGTGCTGGAGAAGAGAGAATAATGAAGCAAGTTGAACGCGAAAGAACGCGTATTGTATTACTTGAGAACAAACTACATTGCCTGGCTTGGCCAAATGACTTTCCCACCTATTTGTAGGTATCCACCTCCTCAATGGATGGTGGAGATCAAAATACATTAGTAGTTTAGATTAATTCTCTAGAATGGTCCCACATCCTTGGGAACATTCTAGAAGGCTACATACTTCCTTATAATTCTTGATTATTCCATACATTGCAACTAAACTTTAGATTATTCTAACAAATCCTATAATATTTCATAACATATTACACAATACTAGATAATATACTAGGCAAACCTAGAATGTTCTGGAGAATTATGGTGTACGTATGGAGCCTTTATGGAAGAACATGAAGAAAATACATGGTATGTGACATTAAGGTTGTAATCATCTTCGTCACTCGAAGGGGGGGGGGGGGGGGGGATGTTGAAACATTTCTTTTACAGTTCCTACGCATAACTAAAAGAAAATAACCAAAATGTACGATATTCTAATCAAGTTGGGTGTTCATTAAACCAAGAAGGATTAAATCGCCTTAATCCTCCTTGATCTCATTGAAGAAATTTATGATCACGAGGTTGTGTAGGAAAAATAGTTTAGCTTAGGAGGCTTAGGATTTGTTGTTTGCCACTATGACACATTTGGCGTGTCCCGTTACAAATCGAGACGTGCCGACACGATGAATCGAATCTCCAACATCTTCAAAGTTCAAGAATTCTTCATATTATGGATGTATAAATCGTTTAGGATTTAAATTTATTTACATTTATATTTGGGAGATTTTTTTTAAAAAGTTTTTTAAAAATCAAGGCAAATATTTTCTAAGTTAAAAATTAATTTTTATTTTACCTCGTTCGAACAAAATGGAAATTTCGTTTGAAGGCTCGTTTGATATTTTCTTGAGATTGCTAGTGTGATATTGATCAACAATTTAATTCGCAAATTTCCAATTTTTAAACTTATTTAATTAGATGCCAATTTTCGATTAAAAAAAACTAACACATGCATCTATTTGGATAAATTAATTATGTCATCATAATGAAATCTGTAATGAATATTCCTCAGAACACTCACATAGGCTGCAACCTAGAACTAGCAATGAATTTACTATAGCAAACCCACAAGAACCGCAGTTCTGTCTTCAGCAAGAAGCAGTTTCAAGTATTTCCAAGTGACCGCAGTCGTAAGTCAGAACTTCCCTCAAGAGACACCAAATCAACAGTCGAGAAATCTTCCCTGCAAGATAAACTTCAACAAGATCGTGTACGACCTATAATTACATATTTCATAAAGATTTTATTAGAGAATTTTGATAAAACACAAACTACATATCTGTTGCAAAGGTTCTCATTCCTTTTAGGTCAAAACACCCTTTTGATTCACAAAACAATCTCCCTAATATACTTGTAAATCCTTGTGACCCATGGAATCACTTCTGAAAAGAAGGTTGAAGAGAGGTTGATCGGTGGATACCGAGGGTGGACCGCCACCTGTGGACTACTTCAAATCTGAGTGGTTTTCTTTTGAGAGTTTTGTAAATAAGTTGTCTTGTAAAACTATCTTAAGTGCAAAAATAAAAGTTTTGCTCTGAAAAGGGATTTTTCCGCATATATGTTTGTGATTACATGCGTAGTTTATTTTCTATGTTTGGAACGATAATCACATGTAACCTAATTTAATCAAAGATTAAAATTTGGTAAAAAAAAATCGGATTTGTGTTTGGAGGCATTTAATTAAATAAGCGATTCCATTAAGATCGTGCGTACTCTCAGGTTGACAAGGCGAGACATTTTTTTTAGTACCTAAGCATATCTAGAAGAAAATAAATACAAGCAATATAAGATTTTTACACCAAAAAAATAACAAAGCAAAGTGAGATTTTAACATATAAATAATTAAATAAAAGTAAGTTCAGATTTTTACACTGAAAAAAACAAAACAATAGTTCAGATTTTGACATCAAAACAATAAATAAAAGCAAGATAAAATTTTTACCCAAAAAAATCAAAACGAGATTTTAACGTATCGAATAATTAAATCAAAGCAAGCAAGTTCAGATTTTTACACACACAAAAAAAATTCAAGTTCAGATTTTTACATTAAAATAAAATAAAAGAAAAATGAGATTTTTACACAAAAAAAATACAAAGCAAACTCAGATTTTTAACACACTAATAATTAAATAAAAGAAAATCCATATTTTTACACTAAAAAAAAAGAAGCAAGTTCAGATATTTACACCAAAAAATAAAATAAAAGATGAGAGTTTTATAACAAAAAAACAAAGCAAAGTGAAACTTTAACATATAAAAAAATTAATTCAAACAAAACTAACCTTGGACAAGAACACCACACACTATCTAATTTTATTGCACTGGAAAAGACTATACTATAACTATGTTATGGACCTCCCTTATTCAATGGATTATTTCAGAGCAAGGGTTACTATTTGCTTTATTATGTTTGTAATCATGGAACAATTCCGTAATAATGGAACAATTTCATTTGTAGGAACAAAGAGAAGCGAATTTATTCTATACTTGATAATTACCAATACGCAATGGGGAGGTTGATACCGTTTTTTATGAACGAATGCATCCATAAAATCACACAAGCAGGAGGAGCTAACAGCCAAACTTTTCAATTATTTAGAGGCTAATTTTGTGATTCTCTCAATCTCTTTATACAAAAATTATTTTATCTTACCTTGTAGTAGATATTATTTACCCATAAATAAAGTGGGCATTTACTTCTTTACCTTCAAAACTTTTGACTTATTAGAAATTTATCCTTAATTTTTTTTTTGCCCAAAAAACAAGGTGGGCAGCCCCCCTTGTCTTCTTCTTGCCTCCGCACCTGCCTCCCAGGGTATAAAACAATTTCTACCCAATATAAGGCTAATAATTTTTACCCGAAGTATAGAGACAATATAAAATTACTGGATTTGTAGGGGGGATAGTTTTTACCCAATATAAGGCTAATAATTTGAACTTGGCCCAAATCCCTTATTTCATTCGAAATAAATATATATTTGGTGAGGTTTAGCTTTAACCTATTGTGATTGTTTGTTTAGATTTTAGGGAAGAGGAATAATGGTTTTGTTGAAAGACATTGTACCTGCAACGCAAAACAACATAAACACGCGATTCATAGTTTTGGAGAAAGGTAGGATAACATTGGAAGGGTAACATAAGAGCTGGCTTGCGCTCGTGGCAGATGAAACTGCGACAGTTCATTTTCAGCTATAGGGGAACGAGTGTGATGCCTTTGAGCCGGGTGATATCATGTGCTTGGCTAATGGCATATTCTCTTACAACCGCAACAATCTGGTATTGAGGGCAGGCAAAACGGGGAAATCAGAAAAGGTGGGGGAATTCACTATGTTATTTGTTGACACACCAAACATGAGTGAGATCCAATGGGTTCTTGATCCAAATAACTCCAACAAATAAGTGCAGTGCAGGAAGCTGTTATTTCTCCCAACTCGCGTTTATTTCCTCCCATGCTTTAATCTTATGCTCTGCTTTTCTTTACCGTTTTACCTTTACTTTTGTAGATATCAAAACTATTAAAATTGTGAACAAGTCGATGTTATTTACCTTATTATCTACTATAATATGCAAGACATGGCATCGTATTCTAATGGGAAAGCTAGGTCCATGAGGAATCTTATGAAGTTTTTAAAGTGGTATAAAATGGCGTTCGGGGAAATGATCAATTTGCGCAAATCGAGTTTTACCTAATCTCAGTTTTTGACCCGCAATGAAGCTTTGGTTTCGATTTAGATAAGGTGGATGGCTCTCTTTGGGCGGTGTTGTACCCAAAATATGTCCTCCAATATCCAGTATACATAAAAGGCCGCGAACTTTACACTTGTACCGTGTACCCGCATAAGTCGTCGTGGAGTTTCCACCTCTTGCGGCATTGCACGCGTGTGGGTTGAACCTTCATTCTATGTGGGGTCCCACCTAGGAACCAATCCAAACTTCATTTTTGGAATATACATTCTACGTCTTGGACTTGTTTGTTCTATTCTTGACAAACTAATTCCCTCCGACCTTCAACCAAGTTCGTGAAGCACTTTGGATCAAGCTCTTCAATCACTTATTAACAGTTTTTAACAAGTAATTATACAATGCCAATCTCCTTGTAGAGAACAACTCATTACAGTGTGATCCTGTCTCGAAAGATGTGTGGACCATTTGTAGTTTTCATCCATAGTTGACTAGAGTCTAACTTGGTCAAAATTAAATTTCCACTAATCACCCACATGAATGAAAATTGATTGCTCACATTTGAGGGAATACTTTGAGAAATTATTGAATGAGTGGCTTGTGGCCTTGAACTTTCCCTAGTGTAAAACTATCGGAATGATTTGGCTAATCAATAGACATGATATATTTTAATTGTCAACTCTTTGTGTAAACGAAAATAATAACCTTCACACATCCCTTTCCCGGCACAACTGATTCTCACGTTTATCATTTTGGTCTTGAACGTCTGCTGATTTCATAAGTGTTTTTAAGAATTCTTCCACATAATAGGAGTTTATAGGAGAAGATGTCTCTTCAATGTGTACCGAATCATTCATATTTTAGGCGCCCCTTTGAATATAGATCAAGTGATCTGCGATGGATACACTCCTCTATGGTTAATTTTCATTAACAGAGCATAGTTGTCGACTTTCAAATTCAAAGTTTATGAAGTGATTGAAGATCTGTTGATGCAAAAAACTGGAATGAATCCCATTTTATGATCACAGATAAATAGATAAAAGAAATCCAATCAAGCACATGAGAGACAAAGATTTTTAAAGTGGTTCGGCTATAAGGAAAGCCTACGTCCACTGTTATTTTATTCCCAGGGGTTTATAATAGCACAATGTGGTAGAGAGAGGGAGAAAAAGGGTGTATCTTGTGTATGGTCTCTCATCTTTATCGGATCTCCTCCCCCCCTTTTGGCTAAGGGGATACATGTATTTATAGTGATGGGAGATAAAGAGATTCATTGTATGTAGACATTTATACATTATGTCTACATCCAACGAATCTAATTGTTGAATTGCTTGGTATGCTATGTGTTGTCATCTACAGTATAAATGTACATTAATGCTCATTAAATGCATAGTCATCTTCATTAATGCACATTAAATGCATAGTTATCCCTTGATCTTCCTGGTTGGTATGCCGACCAACTCTCCTCGGGTGCCGACTAACTCTCCTCGGGTGCCGACTAATTCTCCTCGGGTACTGACCAACTCTCCTCGGGTACCGACTAACACTCCTCGGTGTCGAATATTGCCACGTAGGATGACATGTGTCCTTTTATGATTGGTCCTCGTAAATGGAGAATTTTTACGTTAATAGAAGCCCCCAATGCTCCATTCTTGATGGTTTTCTTGAAAGGATGGAGTATTTATTCTGCAGTGTTGCTCGGTGCTCGTGAAATTCTTGATCTACCTTCTTGATTTGTTCAACATAAAGTGCATTATCTCCTGGACGACATATGATGCAGGATGATCGATGGTTGCTAATCTTTCTTTTGAGGAACTCCGTGTGCTATGTATCACCCCTAGAAATTTGGATGCGGCCATGCCATAGTATGCAGCTTGTAGCTTATCATAATCTTCAAGTATGTTGATTGGTTTGCTAGCCGACCAACTGCCTCCTGTGCCGAGCAACTGAGTGCTAACTTCACGTGCTTGATTCTTCTGATTTATGATCCTCTGAATACTTTGTTGAGTAACATACTAGTTTTTGAACCCAACTCTTCAATCTTATTAGTACCAAGCTAGTGGTGGACTTTGAAACATTTTCATACAACTTCTTCTTCAATGTTAGTCGGGACAGTAGTAGTAAAGATCTAAGTGCTGTAGATGCTAAATTTGACTTCTGAACTTCAATAGTATGTGCATAATAACTCCTGAATATGCCTCCTGAACTTCTGAATGCACCTCTTGAACTTCTGAATACGCCTCCGTGTGAGTTTGTGAAGTTGAATTTGGTGCTCGACTGCATGATGTTATAAGAATGTGCCACCAAATGAACAAATATATCTGTAATAGAAGCCCCCAAATGAACAAATACTTTATCGAGCACCTCCTAGATCGACCATCCGTGATGAATATCAGGATGCTCAAAGATCTTAACTTCATAAATTCTCCTCTTGCTTTAAATGATCCACCAGCTGGCGAGAAACCTGTTTCAAAAGCAGAGGGGAAGAAACCAATAGAATGGGAATATTGATGTAATAAGTTTGTATTTCATTCCTGATGTATTTTGTTTTTGATTTTAATGAAAGACTTTCATTTTTGTTCGCAATCTTAATTGCTATTGTCTTGTAAAATACTTTACATCTGTGCATATGTATCTGTTAAAAAGATAACAATATTGTGTTGTTTCTCGATCAACTTATTGTCGACTAGTTTGAATTTGTGGTAACCATTTGATAAAAAATGATTTTTGTTTATCGACCAACTTAGTAAAAAAGTTACGAGTATAAAAAATGTTGCTCGATCACTTTCTCGTTTTCATAAAATGTTTTCGACCAACCAAGGTCGGTAAATTTTCCTCTTCGACCAACTACAGTTAGTGGGTTTTTATCCCCGACCAGCCATAGTTAGTGGATTTTTCCTCTACGAGCAACTTTGGCACTATCTGGAATAATCTTACCTCCCGACCAACATAAGTTGACATTTTCGAGAATATATTTACCTCCCGACCAACATAAGTTGGCATTTTCGAGAATATATGTACTTCCTAACCAACATAAGTTGGCATTTTTAGGAATATTTTGTTT
The DNA here is from genome assembly GCA_949130495.1 of Sambucus nigra. Lineage (NCBI taxonomy): Eukaryota > Viridiplantae > Streptophyta > Magnoliopsida > Dipsacales > Adoxaceae > Sambucus > Sambucus nigra. The sequence goes on along the minus strand of OX422211.1, from coordinate 466,727,165 downwards.
CCTAACCAAACAGGTTGGCATTTTTAGGAATATTTTGTTTCCTATCCAAACAGGTTGGCATGTTTATGAATATTTTGTTTCCTAGCCAAACAGGTTGGCATTTTTAGGATTATTTTGTTTCCTAGCCAAACAGGTTGGCATTTTTAAGAATATTTTGTTTCCTAACCAAACAGGTTGGCATTTTTAGGAATATTTTGTTTCCTAACCAACCGAGGTTGGCATTTTTAGGAATATTTTGTTTCCTAACCAACCGAGGTTGGCATTTTTAGGAATATTTTTGCTGAGTAGTCTGAGCTTTGCCGAGTTTTGCCGAGTAGTGTGTAGCACTAGTATTCCCCGAAAATTTTTCAATAAAAGGAGCAGGTATAACAGCTTCATTTCCAAACGCCAGCATATATGGTGATTCTACAGTTGCTGCTCGGGGAGTAATACGATAAGCCCATAGTACTAACTGTAACTCGTTGATCCAGTTTGCTTTTGCGTCACTTAGTCTTTTTTTCAATCCATTTAGCAGTGTTCTATTCGTCACTTTAGTCTGTCCATTGCTTTGAGGATGTCCTGGTGCCGAGTGGATCTTTAAGATATTGGACTTATGGCAATAGGCAGCGAACTCCTCGTTGTAAAATTGTGCTCCATGGTCTATGATGAAGGCATGAGGAAGACCATATCGACAGATGGTATTCTTTAAGATAAATTGGTACACCTTGTCATACGTCATATCAATGAGAGGCTTCGCTTCTACCCACTTAGTAAAATAATCCACTGCTATGACGAGGTATTTGAACCTTCCCCTGGTCGTTGGCAGTGGCCCGACCAGATCTACTCCCCACATGGAAAATGGCCAAGGGGAAGTGATGGGTGTAAACAATGCTTGTTGAGTTCTTCGAATGGAGGAAAAGCGCTGACACTTGTCACATTTCTTAGCATAGGCTATACAATCAGCTCTCATCGTTGGCCAGTAGTATCCCTGCGTCATCATCCTTTGCAAAAGCGTCCGACCTGCTACATGGGCTCCACAAGACCCTTCATGGACCTCTTCAATCAAATCTTTCACCTCGGTGGGATGCACACATCTTTGCAAACCTGCTATAATTCCTCGTCTATATAGAATACCGTTAATTAATACATATCGAGCAGCTTTAAACTTTAATTTCTTGGCTGCGAGCTTGTCAATTGGTAATTCTCCCTCCTCAATATATGCCCTGATAGGATCCATCCAAGATGGTCCTAAATCAAGGGTAATAAAATTCATCGTCAGATCTTCATTTATACTCCGACCAACTAAAACTTCAATTGGGATAATTCTTTGTAGCTCGGTACGAGTAGCTGATGCTAATCGAGCTAAGGCGTCTACTCTCGCATTCTCCATTCTTGGTATTCTGACCAGCTGAATAGCAATAAATTTTGATACCAACTCCATCACCTTTGCATGATACCTAATCATTGATTCTCCTTTGGCTGCATATATTCCCAACATTTGATTTACGATCAATTGAGAATCACTGAAGACAATAACCTGCTGTGCCTCCATAATTTTTGCCAAATTAAGACCTGCAATCATGGCCTCATACTCAACCTCATTATTGGAAGCTTTGAATTGGAATCGTAAGGCATATTCCATGTTGACCTCGTCCGGGCTGTTCAAAATGATCCCTACCCCACAGCCTGTTGTGCAAGATGATCCATCTACATATAGCCTCCATATAGGTAACTCGTCTTCAAATTTCTAATCTGACAGAGTTCCTCGGTGAAATATTTGTTGCTTCCTTTCATCCTCCCCTTATATTTCTTGCTCCTCGTCGATCATCTTTTCTTTCCCTTTTACCAACCGGAGTTGGTCTGAGCTCGAAATTGATGATCCTGTAACATCCACTAGCCCTTTTACCAATCGGAGTTGGTCTGAGCTTGTGTCTGTTGATTCTGTAACATCCACAGGTTGATCAACGAGCAACTTTTGCTCCTCGAGGGTATCAGGATAGGTGAACTCTGCTATAAAATCTGCTACAGCCTGCCCTTTTAGCAATAATTTGGGTTCATAAACTATATCATATTCACCGAGCTCTATTGCCCAATACATCAATCTCCCTGATTTTTTTGGTTTATAAAGGGCTTTCCTCAACGGCATATCAGTATATACTACTATGGTATGATCCTGGAAGTATGGCCTCATTCTCCTACTTGCCTCAATCAATGCCAGAGCCAATTTTTCTAGCCTCGGATACCTGATTTCTGCTCCTCGGAAGGCCTTACTCGTGTAATAAATTGGTTTTTGCACTCCATTCTCCACTCTGATCAACGCCGAGCTAACTGCATTCTCCGATACTGCTAGATACAAGTATAATTTTTTCCCATCACCGGCCTGGACAATAGTGGAGGTGCTCCCAGGTATTTCTTCAAGTCTTGAAAGGCCTTCTCACATTCATCATTCCACTCAAAAGTCTTTTGAAGCGTTGTGAAGAATGGGAGACATCTATCAGTTACTCGCGGTACAAATCTATTGAGTACTGCTACTCGTCCTGTGAGACTCTGTACTTCTTTCTTCGTCGTTGGAGATCGCAGCCCTAATAGAGCTTTGATTTTTTTCAGGATTTGCTTCAATGCCTCGTTGATTGACAATGTATCAGAGAAACATGCCTTCTCATACTCCAAATATGCACTTCGTCGGGTTAAGCTTCATTTGATATTTATCCAGTTGATCAAAAGTCTGATTCAAGTCAACTAGATGATCAGCAACTTTTTTGCTCTTCGTCAGCATATCGTCAACATAGACTTCCATATTGCAACTGATTTGTTCAGTAAAGACTTTGTTCATCAGCCGCTGATATGTAGCACCTGCATTTTTCAAACCAAAAGGCATAACATTATAACAATAAGTTCCCCTAGGGGTAATGAAAGAAGTATTTTTCCTGTCTTCAGGTTTCATTTTGATCTGATTGTAACCAGAATAAGCATCCACGAGGCTCAGCAACTCGTGTCCCGAGGTAGCATCCACCAGTTGTTAATTTCGGGGCAGTGGAAAGTGATCCTTTGGGCATGCTTTGTTGAGGTCGGTGAAGTCTACACACATCCTCCACTTGTTGTTCTTCTTTTTACCATCACCACATTGGCTAACCAGTCTGTATATTTAACATCTTCAATGAAACAAGCTTTCTGGAGCTTCTCGACTTCCTCCTGTATAGCTTGATTCTTCTCGGGACTGAATACTCTTCTTCTCTGCTTCACTGGTTTGATCTCCTTATTCACGTTGAGCTCGTGACATAAGAAATTTGGGTCTATTCTGGGCATATCTTCATGACTCCATGCGAAAGTTTTCTTTCTGCTTCTTAGGAAAGTTTTCAATTCCTGTTTTAATGAGGTATCCAACGATGAACCTATTTGGGTAGTTCGTTCAGGGTGCTCGTCGTCCAGAATGATATTTTCAGTAGCTTCCACCACTTGACCCTTCACGAGTTGCGACTCATCTCTAGGATCCAATGTTTCAATTTCTGCACCTTCATCCACTTGATAAGTAGTAGTCTTTTTCCTCGACTCCTCCAGCTCCTCTTGCTCGATAGATGAATAATAACATTCCCGAGCTACTTTTTAATCATTTTTCACAACTCCTACTCCAAAATTTGTTGGAAATTTTAGGCACTGATGTACTGTAGATGGCACTGGATCGAACTTCTTCAATCCTACTCTTAACTCGATTAAGTCAAGTATGAAGATCTATGCCCAGGATTGGGGCATGTATGAAATGAATCTGATGGTGCCAATTGAATTGTTGTTTGCAGTCTTGCTGCTGTGTTGTGTGCAGTCTAGCTGCGTTGTTTTTGTTCGGTATTGACCTTTTAAGGTGTTTATGTGCTGTTGATGAGCATCCAAGAATTGTACTGGGCAGATAATTTTTCCTGAGCACTTGTTGAGGCTGAATCATATAAAAATTACGATTAGAATAATTATTCAGCCGGCCAATATATAGTGTGCATTGGCTTCAATATTGGACAATTTAAATTTCCAGATAATAATATGAGAGATAACAATCAAAATATCTCGTGTTCTCATAAAAATATGATGTACATAAACGTGTCTCCATTAAAATATTTAATGGACTTGTGATTATGAAATTTTCGTTTATTCATATTTGAAATAAAAACCGATCCACTAATTTAATAAAATCGTGATTTGCAATATTTTGCAGATTTGATAAATGAAAAATTGGACAACTAATTTATGTTTATAATCATAAAAAGCATGAATGAATCAAAAGATGTATGTATGTATGTACAACATATAATTGATTATTCATATATTGATAAAATTGATCGTATCAACACAATAACATAATATGATTATTTGTGCAGAGAACATAGTTTTCTTGAAGAGAGAGAAAATGGGTCTGATTCAATTCATGTTAATATCGGAATGGAAAATACATAATCGTTCTTAATGCTTATCCTTATCCTAACATATTTGTTCAGAAAATCTTCAAGTGGATCCATAGATGCAAGGATTTGTATAATATTTATGAGTCTAAAATTCATCAGATCCCCAAATTGAAATCGATCACACAGTTACTGCATATAAAAATTATGACTAAATTAAAAGATTTCCAAATGAATCAAATTTGTATATACTCACATAAAAGAGATTTATGAATATAGAGAAATTATTTTATCTCCTTAAAGAAGAAATAATATAATATGTACACAAATTTCTCAAACTTTGTGATTATGAAATGTACATTTATCCAGATTTGTAAAATTAGATTCAACAATTTGTGAATATAAAATCATGATTGAATTAAAAGATGTATGCACAATATATAATTGATTTGATCTCTAAGTTTATGGATATAAACATATGAGAATCATGATTTGAACAAAAATATAATGAGAATTTGAATAGTCATCAAAGATCTTTCACAAATTATTTCAAAATCAACAAAGAAAATTATCAAATCTTATCATCATCGTATATATTGGTATATTTAATCATTTAAAATATTTATTCCATGATATAAAATTGAAACTTGAGAATTAAGCAAAAAGTTATGATTTATGAAATCCACTATTTTTCAGATTTCTAAATAAGAATTAATCTAACAGTTATGATTTTAAAATCATGATATGCAATATTTTGCAAATAAAAATTGGACAATTAATTTATGTATATAAACATAAAAATCATGATTGAATCAAAAGATGTATGTATAATATATAATTTATTATACATATAGAAAATAAAAACTTAGCTTTTGATGGAGAACAATGCTTGTAACACGTTCCCACAGACGGCGCCAATCTGTTGATGCAAAAAACTGGACCGAATCCCATTTTTATGATCACAGATAAATAGATAAAAGCAATCCAATCAAGCACATGAGAGACAAAGATTTTTAAAGTGTTTCGGCTATAAGGAAAAGCCTACGTCCACTGTTATTTTATTCCCAAGGGTTTACAATAGCACAATGTGGTAGAGAGAGGGAGAAAAAGGGTGTATCTTGTGTATGGTCTCTCATCTTTATCAGATCTCCTCCCTCCCTTTTGGCTAAGGGGATACATGTATTTATAGTGATGGGAGATAAAGAGATTCGTTTTATGTAGACATTTATACATTATGTCTACATTCAACGAATCTAATTGTTGAATTGCTTGGTATTCTATGTGTTGTCATCTACAGTATAAATGTACATTAATGCTCATTAAATGCATAGTCATCTTCATTAATGCACATTAAAGTTATCCATTGATCTTCCTGGTTGGTATGCCGACCAACTCTCCTCGGGTGCCGACTAACTCTACTCGGGGGCCGACCAACTCTCCTCGGGTACTGACCAACTCTCCTCGGTGTCGAATATTGCCATGTAGGATGACATGTGTCCTTTTCTGATTGGTCCTCGTAAATGGAGAATTTTTACGTTAACAGACAAATTCGCCCTTTTTCTATTTTTTGTTATCCTCTCGTGTCATTTCTCCTTTTGTTGTTGTTTATTAGTGCGAGTAATAACGGGATAATTGATGAGCATTATATTATACGACACTACAACTTGCAGCAGCACCTTGAGTGGGAGATGAAGAATGGGGTTGTGATATTCCTTCCAAAAGGCAAGAGAATCTGCACCTTGCAAGGAGATAGCATCTCTCCAACTCATTAATCCCTACGCAAGGGAGTTGGAGTGGATTGTATGAAGTGAGCTACCCTCCATTCATCCTTTTTCCCATAAGATCTTTGATTTAACTGTTATTTGCTCCACAAAAAAATATCCATTTTTTTAATTCAATACAAATCTAGGGATAATGATGGGGAAACTGTTGCTACAATCACCTTTTTTGTACTTGTATTTTAGTTTTAATTTTTTTTTCACATCCGAAACACATTCTGCACTTGGGTATTGGGGTTTTTTGGCTTTTCTTCAATGTCTTTTCCTCTTCTTTGGAACTGAATTTGTTATAAATTTGGAATTTAATGAAGATGTTGGACCATTTGCAGTATTTTCACTTCAACACCCCCCACCCCTCTCCTCCCCACCCACACTTTCTGTTTGATTACTTAATTGTAATGATTTAGAAATGTACAGGTTGGAGGACAATGACCTCCATATGTGTTGATCTTATGGGCTGTTTGGAATCTCCTCATGTATGTAATTGCCAACCACCACAGCATATCTATTGTCACCGCCACCACTACTACTACTACAACCGTGGTACTTTCAGATTGATTGAATTTTTTTTTCCTTTCCCTGTATGACGAAATTATATAATGAATTTTCTTTTGTTTTTTTGCACAAACAAATAACAAAAGTTTTTTTTTTATCAATTGGTTCCATTTATTAACTATCTAGTCAAATAAGTTATACCATGAAACAATATTTTTGCTTCAATAGTGCGTATTTAAGAATAAGCAGTGAATATTCACTGAATATATTTTGATATAACCAATTAAGAAATGTCTTAAGAGTAAAAGTCGCTTAAGACATTTTCCTTAATTAAATATCAACTAATATGTCAGCTCCCACAAGGGTGGATCTAGCCCTGGGCAGACCAGGGCTGTAGCCCAGGACAATTTTGAACTTCAACTTTTGGTGTATTAGTTGTATTAGTTATGTATCACATTCTATTAGTCTAGTCCACTCAGTTGCAGGTCACATGGAGTTAGTCAATGGCTAAAGTTAGGTTCCCTTCTTACAAGAGAGATTGTTTCTCAATTTTTCATGCCATACTCGTGTGAAAGACTATGTGGAAACCCATAATGGCATTGAGCAGTTCATTCTACTATAGGTTAATGACAAAATTATCTCTCAAGCACTTGGTATCCGCACTTCTAAAATTAACGGTATAAACTATAAATATCTATTTATGTATAAGAGTTGTAAAATAGTAACGAAATTTATAATGTAGTATTTAAAAATATATAATATGATTTTAGATCAAGTCCAAAGAGTAGAAGTTTTTTGTTCTATTTCCATTGTATTGGAATTGAGCATTGGTACTTTTACCGATATCAATTTGACCTATATTTATTTTTATCGCTCTAAAATATTCTACCGACGCTTAACTCAAAAATGTAAACTTATTTTGGATTTGACCCCAACCACCAACCCAAAAATGTGTCTCATTTGGGGTTTTAGGCTTTCAGCATCTTTGTGCCACTTAACATATGCAACGCTATTGAGAAATCCAGTGCATTATGACCAGTTTGAACAAAAAGGTCCAAAAATTGGGGTCAAACACAAATATCACATCCAGTGCATTAAAACCAGTTTGAAAAGAATCGATCTAACTTTCTCTCTCAACAACCAACATACACGGAAGAGAGAGAATTTAATGTGCTTGTGTCTCCCTCATCCAATTTATACATTATCATTAATAATCCAAAAAAGAAACCTGCAAGGTTCGAAAGTTTATAAATTCACGGGTTCATACTACGTACTCTTACCTTTTACTTTAAAAATAGTTACACCTACATGATGGTCTAGTCAATGGCACACTTGACAAACGGCAAGCAAAACGTTGGTCCGTGATAATGCCCTATGAGATCCGATATTCCGTTTGGCATTTTAAAGTGTTAGATATTTTAAATGGTCAAAAAATAATGGACATATATTAAATAATTTATTGAATTTTTTTTAATACATGTATAGTCTAAGTTATTTTATTTTGCATTAAAAAGTCATTCACCATGCCAAAAAGGTTTTATCAAGTCGCTGACACGGACCTTTAAAGATAAGAGAATAATAAACTTTTTTGTGCAAAATAAAAAGCTTGGACTAAATGTTTATTAAAAAATGTTTAAGGAACTTTTTTATTTTTGATCCTAAAAAAAACTAAGGTTCATTTACTGTATGGAGTACATTTGTTTATAATATTAATTGCTTGGGGTATGTTTATTTATGTATTTGTTGCATGAGTGTTATTTTAATGAAAGTGCTTAACTTCCGTCTCCCAATTGTACCAAATGCATCCAATTACCAATAGGACCCCTTGTATTCAAAGTGGACAAAGCAAGACTTTCTTTATTCAATGGCTGTTTCATTTTTTTTGTTTATTTTGTTTAAACATTCCAAACAGTCTTTTATTTTGTTTATTCCAAACAGTTTTTTTATATTTTATTTTGTTTATTTTGTTTAAACATTCCAAACAGTTTTTTATTTTGTTTATTCCAAACATTTTTTTTATTTTGTTTAAACATTCCAAACAGTTTTTATTTTGTTTATTCCAAATAGTTTTTTTTTTTATTTTGTTTATTTTGTTTAAGCATTCCAAACAGTTGTTTATTTTGTTTAAACATTCCAAACAGTTTTTTATTTTTTTTATTCCAAACAGTTTTTATTTTTTTTATTTTGTTTAAATATTCCAAACAGTTTTTTATTTTGTTTAAAAATTCCAAACAATTTTTTTTGTTTACTCCAAACAGTTTTTTATTTTTTATTTTGTTTATTTTATTTAAACATTCCAAACAGTTTTTTATTTTGTTCATTCCAAACAGTTTTTTATTTTGCTTATTCCAAACAGTTTTTTATTTTGTTTATTCCAAATAGTTTTTTTTATTTTTTATTTTGTTTAAACATTCCAAACAGTTTTTTATTTTGTTTATTTTGTTTAAACATCCCAAACAGTTTTTTATTTTGTTTATTCCAAATAGTTTTTTTATTTTTTATTTTGTTTAAACATTCCAAACAGTTTTTTATTTTGTTTAGTCCAAACATTTTTTTATTTTGTTTAAACATTCCAAACAGCTTTTTATTTTGTTTATTCCAAATAGTTTTTTATTTTTAATTTTGTTTATTTTGTTTAAACATTCCAAACAGTGTTTTATTTTGTTTATTCCAAACAGTTTTTTATTTTGTTTATTTTGTTTATACATTCCAAATAGTTTTTTTTTTGTTTATGGAAATTATTTTTATATTATTAACAGTTTTTTAATATTTTTAAATGTTTTCAATAATGTTATTTATTTATTTTTTACTGTTTTATAAATTTGTATACTGGATTTTCCGGAGTTTTTTTTTTCTTTTTCTGAAAACATATTTTTTTTTTTGTTGAAAATACAATTTTTAAATAGTTTTTAATCAATTAATTTTAAGTAGTTTAGTATTTTATTCTTAAAAAAACTGTCAAAAAGTTTTAAATGTATTTATATATAAACAGGTTGTATTTGTAGGTTGAAATTATAAACACGATGTATTTTTATTATATAAACTATCAAAAAGGATTTTGAATCTGCATTTTTTTTAAGATATTTTTTTTATTTGTATATATATGCAGTTTTTAAAATTATAATATATATATAGCTTTTATTAATATATACTGTTCTAAAAAACCCGCCTAGGCTCCGTCTAGGGACGCCTAGGGTTAAGGCTTGGGAGAAACGTCTCGCCTTAAGTTTTTTACGCCTTATTCTTGGTAAAATCTTTAAGGCGCACTTTTTTCTAAAAACAACAACGCTTTGGTGAAACGATATCCCCTTTTAAAGAATTTTTTTACTAACCGGACCATTATTTCATCCAAAATAATCCAATAGTATTTTAATTTGCATATATTTGGACATATTTTTATAATATGTACAATTTTAGTAGTTTAATAGCCTTGTTATGGTTTAAAAATATTAAAATATATTAAGAAGGCCTAAACGCCTTTTCACGCCTTTTTACGCCAAGGTCCGCCTAGGCTTCTAAGGCTTAACGCTTGACCTCCACGCCTCGATCACGCCAGCATTTTTTAGAACCTTGATATATATATATAGGGAAATGATCAAGTGAGGCCCCAGTTTGAAGCCCTGAATGAGGATCATTTTTTTAAAACAATAAAAAAATATTTTAGGATTGATTTTTTTTTATGATTTATAAACATTTCAATAGGACCATAAAAAAATAATCAGCTAAAAATAATTTTTTTTGCTATTTTAAAAAAATCGGTCAAACTTTGTCATTTTTTAAGTTGTTAAAAACTAACAAAGTTTGACCAATTTTTTTAAAATAATAAAAGAATTCACTTTGAGCTGATTTTTTTTATATGACCCAACTGAAATGTTTAAAAACTATATAAAAAAAATTAGCTCAAAAATATTTTTTTACTATTTTATCAAAATTGATCCGCGCCAGCGGTATGCAAACTAGGGTATGCATGAGAAACTCTCTCTCTCTCTCTCTCTCTCTCTCTCTCTCTCTCTCTATATATATATATATATATATTTTTTTTTTTAATTGGTGGAAAATATTTTTTTCGGAAATTATTGTTAACAATTTTTCACAATTTTCGAAAATTATTTTGAAACAATTTTTAACAACTTTTTTAACGGTATTTTTTTCTAATTATTTAACCTTATATATATATATATATGTATATTATCTATTAAATATTTTTATTAATATTAAACAGCAATTTTTATGCCTTAATTTATAGGACAAAGATGTCAAGGGCAAAGATGTCTTTTATCATGTGAGAGAAAATAGTTGTCAGTTAACGATTAACTGAGTCAACTAACGGTTTCCATTAGTTTGGGACCCAACGAACTAATACGTAAATAAACGTATCCCAAGCAACTAATATTATAAACAAACGTACCCCAAACAGTAAATGACCCAAAAATTAAACCACCCCATCTGGCATTTGTCTGAGATTAAAAGGGCCACTTAACTGAAATATTAAATTTATTCTTTGTTTAGGAAACAAAGAATAAAAATTGTGAGTCTTATATCGACATACAGGCTACGTTTGGTACTCAATAAAATTGAGTGTAATCATATGTCTTCCGAATAATCCTAGAAAAGTGTAAGATTATTGCGTTTAGTAGGAGGTTAAGTTTTATGATAATGTGGAGATCAATAGAATCAAATTACCACCTCCGTAGGAAAGTGAATGGATTCAAAATTCATCCAATTTAGGTGGGATTCTTACTTTCCCATGAGAATCCTTATAAATAATTTTAGTGAAGACAAAAATAGCCATAAAATATTTAATTGTAAAAACTACTCATATAATCTAAATAGTTATTTTTTGAAGACAGTCTGAATAAATTAGTTTGTTGTAACAACCCGCGTAATTTTGGGCTATTTTAATTAATTTTTGGAAAATGGAGGAAAATAAAGTTTTTGATAAAATTATTTTTATTGCTCAAATATGTTGGTTATTATTTTTAAAGGAGAGAATTTCAAACGGTTTCGAAAACGGATTTTAAAATGTTTTTAACTCTTGGAATTCTAAGTCGGCAAACAACAAGTAATTTTCAAGAGTTGTTTTGACTTCCAACTCTTAATTTCTCTGCCTTATTTAAAGGAGTCTTTTGGATTCCAACTCTTCATTTCTTTGCATTATAAAAGGAGGTCATGGGCAACCTTTTTAACCTACTTTTGGCACAAATTTTGGCAGCAAATATATTTTATATTCCTCTTCTTTTTACATACACATTGGCCCTTGAGATTTGTGAGTTCCAACCCTAGATTAGCGGTGTTCTTGGGGCTATTTTTGTTGGAGGTTCTTGGAGGAGCTTTTGTAGATCTTTTGTGTTGATCTTGAGGATGTGATCATTGGTTTCTCATCATGGTTTGAGGTATGGGGTTTCACACAATATGCTCTTTAAATCTCTCGAGAGTTATTCCCTTTGAATTCTTGCGATTATTGAACTCATATTTGAATTGATAAATTCTTTGAAATCTGAAAAATAATTGTTGAAATTATTTTGATTCATGTGGTATCATTATATTGTTGATGAGCACATCATCATGAGATTTTAATATGGCATGGAGGTTGGGCACCCGCCAAAATTCCTGTTTCCCGGGCTATGGCTTGATAAAGCATTACGGATGTGGTGAGGCCTGGTGACCCGGTTAAAGTGTTGTTAGAAATTTTATCGATAAATGCTTTGAGTTTTGCATTTTGATTTGAATATTCGTACTCGTGTTGTTACGTTTGATTCGTTGCTAATCCGTATTTGTTGAGCATAATTCTTGTCGTATTGTGTACTTCCCCAGGTTAGCGCGGATTTTGGGACGCTATGGAGATTGATTTTAGCGATGATTGTTTGGGAGAGATTTGTATTATTTTGATATATAGACCTTTGGAGATTTGTATTTTATTCTCGAGTTAGTTATTGTAATTTTAATTCGAGAGACTTGTTGTAATTGAAGAGATTGAAATTAGTGGACTTATATTATTGTGGGTTTATTTAGATGCTCTATACCTTGTCACTTGTGGATTTGGATTTATTTTATCGCATTAGCGCTCCGTTCGCTCTCTCCGGGCGGGCGGGGTGTTACAAATGGTATCAGAGCTTAGGTATACGTCAACCCTCAGGGCTTGGGTTTTGGGTTCATTGCGTGGTTAGCAATTTTTGGAGATAGAAAATTTTAGGTGATATTCATGATAAGTTTCGAGATCAGAGGTGAGGAATTTATTTTTGGGAGACATGATTTATTTTTGGAGTTTGTTAGTCTGATTTTTTGAGAGTTAGGCATTCGGCGAATTTCGAGGGCGAAATTCCATTGTTAGTGGGGAAGTGTAACAACCCGCATAATTTTTGGAAAATGGAGGAAAATAAAGTTTTCAATAAAATTATTTTTATTGCTCAAATATGTTGGTTATTATTTTTAAAGGAGAGAATTTCAAACGGTTTCGAAAACGGAGTTAAAACGGATTTTAAAATATTTTTAACTCTTGGAATTCTAAGTCGGCAAACAACAAGTAATTTTCAAGAGTTGTTTTGACTTCCAACTCTTAATTTCTCTGCCTTATTTAAGGGAGTCTTTTGGATTCCAACTCTTCATTTCTTTGCATTATAAAAGGAGGTCATGTGCAACCTTTTTAACCTATTTTTTTCACAAATTTTGGCAGCAAATATATTTTATATTCCTCTTCTTTTTACATACACATTGGCCCTTGAGATTTGTGAGTTCCAACCCTAGATTAGCGGTGTTCTTGGGGCTATTTTTGTTGAAGGTTCTTGGAGGAGCTTTTGTAGATCTTTTGTGTTGATCTTGAGGATGTGATCATTGGTTTCTCATCATGGTTTGAGGTATGGGGTTTCACACAATATGCTCTTTAAATCTCTCGAGAGTTATTCCCTTTGAATTCTTGCGATTATTGAACTCATATTTGAATTGATAAATTCATTGAAATCTGGAAAATAATTGTTGAAATTATTTTGATTCATGTGGTATCATTATATTGTTGATGAGCACATCATCATGAGATTTTAATATGGCATGGAGGTTGGGCACCCGCAAAAATTCCTGTTTCCCGGGCTATGGCTTGATAAAGCATATACGGATGTGGTGAGGCCTGGTGACCCGGTTAAAGTGTTGTTAGAAATTTTATCGATAAATGATTTGAGATTTGCATTTTGATTTGAATATTCGTACTCGTGTTGTTACGTTTGATTCGTTGCTAATCTGTATTTGTTTAGCATAATTCCTGTCGTATTGTGTACTTCCTCATATTTTCTGTTAGTGGCAGGTTTGCGCATATTTTGGGACGCTATGGAGATTGATTTTAACGATGATTGTTTGGGAGAGATTTGTATTATTTTGATGTATAGAGCTTTGGAGATTTGTATTTTTATTCGAGTTAGATAGTTGTATTTTATTATTCGAGAGACGTTGTTGTATTTTATTTTAAGAGAATTGAGATTAGTGGACTTATATTATTGTGGGTTTATTTAGATGTTCTATACCTTGTCACTTGTAGATTTGGATTTATTTTATCTCATTAGCGCTCCGTTTGCTCTCCCCGGGCGGGCGGGGTGTTACAAATGGTATCAGAGCATCAGGTTCTAGTGTCCTTTAGGATCTGTACGGCTTACTGTGTTTTCAGCTTAGCGTTCTTTGATGTAGAGCCCTATGTTTAGGATTGTTGATTTCTTTGGTAAGATTCCGCATATATTAGTGAATCTTATTTGCGTTCGGGAGTGATCGAACAAAGAAGTATGGCAGATGAGGGCCATTGAATGGATAGCGGAGATCGTACTTAGGAGGTTATGAAGTATGCTCGAGTATGATGACCATAGTCGAGAGCACCCCTATTATGAAAAAAAATTGAGGAGAGACATCAGTAGAAGTTCTTGAAATGAGAGAATTATGTGTGTTACCTAACAAAGGCAATATATTCAAAGGCTTGGGCATATAGTGGAGTGTGGTTAACTAGAACTGAAAATTTGGGGTAAAATTTTTCTTGACTCATTGGAGAAAAGTTATAATTGTGGGATTCAATAACCACCACCCACAAATGAGGGTATGTTTTCTATCTAAGGAATTAGGAGGCGTATATTGATTTTTGTAGCGATTAATATTGTGTGGGCAAAAAGGGTTGCTAAACTTAGCCTATAGCATCGTTATTTACGTAGACTCACTAAGGGGTGTGGGACACCTATATATTACATGTTATCACCTGGGTTTGATTTTTATCATGGGATTACTTACTTTGGGCATGTCCGAGCATGATGTGACTATCGGCATGCATTGACTTTTGGTATACGAGAGCGTATGTACTACTATTAATCAGCATCTTGTCTTCTAGAGAAGAGTAGATGAGTAGACTTTATTTACCTATTTTTTTTTTTAAAATTGATAAACCTGATATTTTTTTTTAAATCGATAAACTTGATTTTTATATACTATTGACTAAGGACCTTAGGAGTTTCGATGACCGACTAATTTACGAAGTAGTGTATCGGGGTGGTTCCTTGTTTGGATTTCGCTTGCGAGACACCCCACGCATGAAACTAATAACCGTTGGGAGTCGAAATAAGTTAGGTCTTTAGGATATGAGTTTATAACCTTTGCTATAATTATGGAAGTGGTACGATAGGGTGTATGGGCGCCCTGAATGGTTGAATGGTAGTAGTTTTCATTATTGTGAAACAGTGAGTAGTTGTGACTTCAGGATGTATTTACTTGATAAGTGAGGATAATTTTTCCCAAACTTTGTCACGAGGACGGTATAGGGAAGATTGGGTATAATTTAAATTTGATTCAGTTGGAACTATATGGTGAGACTTAGTGTAACATCGGTGGGGATTTTCGTTCATGTACTATATGGGCGGTACTACTTAGATTTCTTGCGATGTGAAATTTATACTCGGAGTTGACCTTACCAGTATGATTTATATTCCTGAATTTCGGGACGAAATTCTATTATAAGGGGGGAAGTATGTAATACCCCGTGATTTTAATGACTTTTAAAATGGGTTATATTTTAAATTAATGGATTAATTGGATTTTATTTTTAATTCATTCATTTGGGTTTTATCCGAATTATGGATATTAAAATGGATGATTCTGAATATTACTTAAAGATATTTAGGTAATATATGAATATGATGTCATTGATATGACGGTATGATATAAATTCGGTAATTTGAATTTTTAGTCAGACGCGGTATGAACGTGTCGGGACTAATTTATTAAAATAAAAAGGAAATTTATTTTCTATCGGCCTTATAGTCATTTCGACTGCGTCGTTGCGTCTGGAAGGTTCGAAATAGTCAGAAAAGTCTATTTGGATGTTGATATTGGGTCTCGGGTCATTTGGAAATGAAAAGACAACCCAAAAGGGCATTTTGGTTATTTTTACAAGGGGGATGAATAGTGATTTCGGGTTTTGTCTTATTATAAGTATTTGGAGATTACTTGAATGTGGGTTCATTCATCTCTTGTACACAAAATAGAGAAGTCATCTTCTTAGAGAGAGTGGAAGGTTGCTTGGAAAGAAAAAGAAGTTTGCTTGGGAAGGAGGAGAACCAAGGGTCAAAGGTCACCACCACCATCACCACCTGTGTTATTCAACTCCAAAGGATCAGATCTCCATTAGAGGCAAGTGTTTGATATTTGCAATTTAAGTTCGTATATTGTCCATGTTAGGATAGTTATAAAAAGAGATGATTTTCATGCTTGGAAGATGAAAGGATATAGTTGTTAATGGATTTTTGGAATCTAAAAATTTATAGGAATTAAACTCATGTTGTAGGTAGTTAGTAATCTAATAAATATTCATCAATTTGTGGAAGAAATTATGAAAATAATTTAGTGTTCTTGAAGATAATATGTTGATAATTTTCTGGAAAAAGAGGCAAAAACGAGTGGAATGAGAAGAGCCAATTTAGAATGTTTAGATCTTCTTTTTGAGTGCATTTGGATGAGATTTAAGAAAAACTCAAAACACATACCTGACTCAATTTTTCGTGTTGAATCCAAATCTGAAGTCGGATTGATGATTTGAATATTTTTTGGATCTAATTTTTCTGAGTATTTAAAATATGAGAATTCATGATGTTGTTTCTTTTTAATGTTGGTTCTTATCCCAAAACTTTTGTAGATCTTTGGTGATTATTAATTGGATATTATGGGACTTAGAAAAGATCAGTAGACCTTTGATAAGATTTGAATTAAAGTGTTTGGGATTTAATTGATTAGAATGATGATAATTAAATTGAAAGATATTTCAGTTGCTAGATTCACGTGTTGGATTCGAATTGGTATGCATGAGGATTAACGATAGGTCCAGTAGGGCAGATTTAATATAAGGTGAGGGTAGCCTTAGGGTTGCAATTTGAACATCAAGGACTAAGTTTAAGCTCATTATTGATTTCGTAAAGTCTGAGTGTAGTACAAGAGCGTAGTGGCATGGCTCCTGGATAGAGATGGGAGTTTAGAACACATTTGGTTGAAAGAGGGTATAAGGTTATCCCGATCGCGTATTTGAAGTTGACGGACCTCCTTGATCGACAAAGTTAAGTAGTAGTGTATTGGAGGGGTTCCTTGTTTGGATTTTGCTTTGCGAGACGCTCCGCGCATGAACCTTAACGACGTCGGGAGTGGAGAGATGTTATAGGATGCGAGGATAATTAAATTATGAAGTAAAGATATAACATTTTAATACGTGGGATTTAAAGAGATATAATGCTACGTAAGGGAATAATCTAAGGTTAATATGAGTACCTTGTTGTTAGTATACTATAGGTATGATAATACCTATTTGATTGATTAATGATTATGTGTATGACATACCTAGCTTACTTGCTATCGGTGGGAGGTTTGCGCGTGAGGGCAGTCATATCCTGATGAATCCATGGGATCTTTGATTTGTCGCTCGAGAACATAGGTCTATGAAAGACTTATCGGGGAGTTGATATGTCCGCTGAATATGGGTACGTAGGTATGTGCGTGACCCATGGATATGAGAACTATGTTCGCCTCAAAAGATTGTGTTGTTGTTTGTGGTTCGAGGATTTCTTACCGAACCTTTAGTCCCCTATTCGGCGACCAGAGATATTGGGACATGATAGCAGAGTAATGCATGCACCGCAGCTGTGACTCGGGGTGCCGTAGTGTATATGAATATATATATAATGGATTAAATGAATGAATGGATATTTATTATGGTTAAATCTATCTACGGTGATAATTGTAGATACCGGTGAATAGAGAAAGATAATGGAATTAAGTTAATGAATGTTTATTCTTAAAGAATTGAAAAGCTTAATTCATATTAATGAGAAATGATTCATGTTAATGAGAAACGATTCATATAAATGAGAAATATAAATGAATAGTAATGTGACGTATGGTATGGGACATACGGGGATTATGATATGGGAATGAAATTATAATATGGAGACTAGAAAAGAGGAACCATTAACTAGGAGGTTAATAGGAAACGTTAAGTGTGCACTCTAGTTGAGAGGTGAGAATGGCAAGTGAGAGTTGGGTCTAACATGTACATAATAAAAGATTTATTGCACTTGTTAAGTACTTGCTGTTTTTAAAATCATTTACACATTCGGGCTCTGACCCGTTTCCTTGTATATTTTCTTTTCTATTGTATCTTCTATATCAGGTGTCCAGTAGCAGGGACGCCACCCTTAGTTGATATTGACGAGCTATGGAGCTATGGAGTATTGCTTAGACGCCTATCTTTTTGATTCACAATATTCTTAGTTAGGGCATGTCGCCCAAAGGATTCATTTATCATTTTCTATCGGAGTCAAATACTATTGTATTCGTGTCTTTTTAATACAGTTGTTATTGATGGGATTACTGTAATGGATTAATACTATTTGGGAATGTTTATTCCAACTTCATTTAAATTCTTTTGTGTTATCTATTCAGTTAAGTGTTGAAGAATAAAATGTATTGTGTTATTCTTAAACTGGAAATGGATGTTGTTGAATTAAAATTTGGAAATTTTTTTTAACACCAGCTTAATTGAGTATTGGGTGAGTTGTAAATGTTTTCGACAGTGATGCTAAGAATGAGCCAACTGTATATTCTGTTTTAATTGGGTATGGGACTGGGCACCCGGTATTTAATTAGGCGGGGTGTTACATTTGTATTAGATTTAGACTTGTAAAAAATTTATTGCATTTTTTCAGTCCTATATAATATTTTGATTAATTTACTCTACAATAGACACATGTCTATAATAAATTAATATGTTTATTAAATATTGTAAAATTATTTTACAAAATATATATATATATATATATATATATATATATTTGAGTTCAAACATTTATACCCGTCAATTTTGAGTGACAAATTGGCACACGACCTTATAACACTATATTTTAGCGGGTTTGGGTAAAGCCCGAACGAATACGGGTGCTTAACGGGTGAACCCGCTAAACATGAAAACTTAAGAAATTGAGTTTTGGTTTAGCCATTTAGTGTAAATACACGACATGACTCGTTAAGGTGCGATTTGAACACGATCCAAACGCGACATGAATCCGATAAGACACGACATTATACACATGAAAGGCTTAATGGATCGGGTTTGAATAGAGGTGATTTTGGCACGAACTCAATTATACGCATCACAAACCCGACCCGATACCCATTGCCACCACTAATCAATATGTGCCACAACGGGAATTCAATGAAAGGGTTACAGAGTGAAAGGTTTTGAAATTTTAAAAGTTGTCTTGAGAATTCTCAATTGTCATTTACATTACACCAAAAAAGTGTCATTTTTTTTCTATACACCCAAATTGGGGGATGCTTAAATTGAAAGTTAGTCTAGTTTTGAGATATAATAAAAGTGGGGTTGGGATAAAGAATGAAACTAGATTCTCTTTCAACTTCAACCAACCACACCACAATACTTATAATTTATCACCGGTTTTGTATTGACGAAAAAATTATATGAAAATTTCACAAACAACACAATTATATAATACTCTATTATTCTTTAAATTAAGAGTCCCATTTTCCTTTTTTCATACATTTTAATTTTAGAGTCCACTCTAAAAATCCATTAATCAAATTTTACAATATTAAAGTAAAGATTACTCTTTTAATCTTCGTCATTGTTTATATTAATTTTCATTAACAAGTTACTTTCAAATGCGGACTTTGAATTGGACAAATGAGATAAAATATAACACAATTTTTGGCATAAATTTACATGAGATGTCATATTTGTCTTGTTTATGTCGAGAATTTTTGCAAGATTTCGTGTTGCGTTGTTTCAACTTATAATCTTGGCAGATAATTAACTTGATTTCATGTCAAGATTTTTTTAATTTTATTTTTATATATACATATTTGGTATTATCTAAGGAGTACGGACACTTCTTCGAAGGTTACGTATCCGTGCCGAACACTTCGGACACTTCGACACTCCTACGACGTTTTGCGAACACTTCGTGTGGCTTGTCAGACTTGTTTGGAATTTAAAAAAGGCGGACACTTCACGAACACGGCTCGGACACTTCATGAACACGAAGAGATGCTAAAATTAAAGAACACAAAGAAATGTTTGTTTTATTTTATAAAATTAATTTTCACAAGTTAGTTTCACAACCATTTTTTATTTTTGAAATGCAAAGTGTGTGTATATATATATATATATATATATATGACCAATCATAAACCTCACCCAAGTAGTCTCATATTTGCACTTGTTCGGGAAGTCCTAGCAAGAGCAATTCGTGTGCACACACACACACAACACACAAGTTTTAAAATATATTTATATGTCGATGTGTCATGTCCAAGTTTTTTTAAGTTTATTGCGCCGGTGTGTCTGTGTCGTATCGGACATGACACTTGTATCCGTGTGTGCTCATTCCTCGTATCATGCAATGTTAGGCGGGACATGAAACAAATTTATTAATCGTGTTAGGTCTAATTAGTTGTACTCATGTAATAGAAAAAGCATGTATTACTCCTCCGTGTCATTATATTTCTTACCCTATTGTGTTGTGTAAGATAAAAACACGAACCAAAAACAATAATTAATAGACTTGAGAAAATTCAATTTGAATTGAATAATTCACACCATATTCAGTTTTCTTTATGGAGTTCACCTAATAGACTGAATTTTTAACATGCTCATTTAAATTTGAAGTTTACCTAGTAACTTCCAAAAGTAGGTGCAAAATGTAAGATGGTCCATATTTACACTTCTTTGGGACAGTGATATGTGCAAATGGCAGATTAGTGTTATTTGTGTGGACTCATAAACGAAAGAGAATAACATTGATAGAAAATAATAGCCAGGACCTCGCAATTGGACCTTGTGCTTGAATGTGTATTGAATGGCGGGGTTCAAATGTGAAGAATGTATTATATCACACCCGTTTGATAAGGAATTCACAACCACCATGTACCTTATTATAATTTGTTGTCATTTCTGATTAAATATTGACAAAGTTCTGTTAATTTAGGATTTGGATCCTTTAAAATTTAATAATAACTCTCTATGGTAGGTGTTGTACACCAACGTCATCGCACCGAACAATAACAAGGATATATATGAAAAAAATGTAAATTTAATCATAAGGTTTGGGGTAAATTAACTCATGTAAATTAACTCATACTTTAAAAACAAATTCAACCCTATGGGACATTAAATAGGAGTGTTCAAGGTCCATACCGGTCCGATTTTGAGATTTTTTTGGACCGGACCGATTTGGTCGGTCTTTTAAAAAACGGATCGAGACCGAACCGATAATGTCGATTTTCGATTTTTTATAGGATCGGTTTCGTCTAATCCGTCGATCCTCACATTGATGAATTACATCATTTAGAAATGGATGAATAGATAAAGGAGAGGAGTAAATGGATGGGTGTGCGATGTATCACAGCTGTATGTGTAGGGAATATGAAGGGAGAAAGTTTGAGACTAATAATCTGTGTAATTAAGGATGGTTGTTTGGTGTGCCACGCGTAGCGCTACCTATATATAATACGCTGCTTCTTGGGAGTTCCGATTCAACTTCATTTTGGGAAACAGAGAGAAGATGAGTTACCAGAACGTCCCCCAAGACCCCTACCACCCACCGCCAGGTATATTATTTCCTCCACCTTCTCTTTGTCCTTGTTGTATTGATTTTTTTGGTGAACTTGATTTAATTTCTATTGTTACTATGTTTAAATGTTATGAGTCACAATACCCTCCACCAGGGTACCCATCTGCACCACCGTACAAAGGGTACCCACCACCACAAGCAGCATCTGGTTATCCTTATCAGCCACCCCCACGTCCTGGGTATCAAGGGTATTTAAATGGAGGGTACCCTCCACCTCCACCCCAGAATTACCATGTTCACCATTGTGATCATTACGAATACCATGAACGGACTAGTTGCTCCTCATTTTTTTCAAGGCTGTCTGGCTGCGCTTTGTTGTTGCTGTGTGATGGAGGAATGCTTCTTCTAAAGATTAAATGGGGCTTACTTGGTGTATTTGGGTGTTTAGCATTCTTTGTGTGGATCTGTTGCTGGAAATATGATCTTCTCTCTGTATTATTTATATAACAATTTATGTATGGCAAGGACAGTCAGGCTCCCATGCGGGAGACCAAAATGAGGGACCCGTGCGGGATATTTAAAAAAAAATGTTTTTATTTTTTATTTTTTGTGTGGGTTATAAACATTTCAATGCACCCATGTAAAAAAAATCAGCTCAAAATAACACTTTTTGGTATTTTAAAAAAATGGGTCAAATTTTGACAGTATTTTAAGTTGTTTAAGTTGTGTCAAAATTTGACCCATTTTTTTAAAATACCAAAAAGTGTTATTTTGAGTTGATTTTTTTTACATGGGTGCATTGAAATGTTTATAACCCACACAAAAAAAATAAAAAATAAAAACTTTTTTTTTTCTAAAAATTATCCCGCACGGGAGTCCCGCATTTGGGCTCCCGCACAGGAGCCTGACTCATGGCAAGGATATCTACATAGTTATTATTGTATGCTGCTTGATTGATCTGTCTTCCTAGCACCCTGAAATTTGTAAACATTTGCTATCTACTAAGTATTTGTAAAGCTTTACTTTCCTATTTAAAAAAAAATAATAATAAAAAAAAATATAATTGAGTCTATAATTTTCCAAATGTCAAAAACTAAAAAATATTAAAATTTGTAATTAAAGCAAACCTACTATTGGATTGAACTATCATTTAAACTAACCAAATGTTAAAATATATTATTTTACTATTCATCTATCCTATATATATACGTGAGAATGCGAGAATTACGTGTGATAATTGATTAACTTCGCAACTTTCTAATATAGCACACTTATTTAATTTCAGCCCCTAATCATTCATCTAAGGTGCGTGTGTCAACCGATAAATAAATAAAGCATGTGACACAAAAAATATGCTGAGACACAGAATTCAGGAAAAAAACCCTTTCGGGTAAAACCTTTATTTCACTATGAATATACAAGCCGCAACTTACAATTACATAGAGAAATCTGCAATGGATCAACGCGCAGCCAACCCACAAAGACACGCAGTCTTGAACTCAGCAAGAGAATACACGCAACACCCTCCAAGGACTCGCAGCCGAAACAACGAAGGAAGAACCGCAGTTCTCCTCAATGACACACAGCCATAAAACTTTGTAGAGACTCCCTCAGCAATGACACGCAGCCCTCGGTTGCAAAGATCTCTCCACAAAGATGAACAACAACAAAGTTTGTGTTCTAGGGTTCCAAAAGATTCATAAAAGTAATTGGGATTTTTGTGTGTGAATCAAAAAGATGTTTGGCACATCAAAAAGATGAAGACTTAGAGTATTTAGGACTCTGAAAATCGTGTATGTAAGTCTTAAAAAATAACTCCCCGAAGATGGCTTTAAATTGGAAAACTTTGAGCCTAAAAAATCTCCAGCGAATCTAGCCGAATTTATCCCAGACGGATCGGTCCGGTTCTGAGGCGGATCGATCCGGTCAAGCGGATCGGTTCTTTTATTTTGGCCTTCATCGGTTCGCTTGCGGTCCGGGGTATACTGGATCTGCAGCAAGCGGATCTGTCCGGTTGAGGGACGGATCGGTTCGGTTGCGGATCGGTCCGGTATGGGGCCGGATCAGTCCGGTTTTCCCAGAAAAATAAAATCCTTTTAAAAGCCTCAATTTGCTTTAAAAAAATTACTTCTTATTTTTATAAAAAACATTTTATAAAAATTTCCCAATACTAAATATGAACTTTAAGGAACGTAAAAACAAAATTTTACCAAGTTCATTCTCGCAGGGGCTATGATGTTGAAGACGCTTTGATATTCGGATCCGTTGATGTAGATTCGATCTTGAGTTTCTTCAACGGTGTAAAGACGTATGACATACATATTGATAATGGAAAAAAATGTCCTTACAATACGTATATATGAAAAAATATATTATTTTATATAGAGTCGGTCCTGGTCGGTCCTAACAAGGTTTTTGAACCTGCGAATCGCGGACCAGGCCGACCAAATCGGTCCGCCAAAAAAAGGGACCAATTAAGAAAAAAGACCAAAAAGGGTAGGTTCGACCTGGTTCGGTTCAGTTCGTCGATCCAGTCGCTTTTTTGAACACCCCTTAAATTAAGTGATGTAATTTTAATCTTTATCAGTTTTCTGTTTCGAGAACTAACGAAAAGTTGACTGAGCTCATGCTAAAACTCTCTCTCTCTCCACATATACACATAAACCATTTGGGGTGCCACCACCACCCGTGTACAATCTTAGTAGTTTAGCTTGATTAAAAGAACATATTTGATGGTTCAAAAGCTTGTATGATAATTCAAAGAGGATTGTAACGATACATCAAGAATGTATTGAACATGACCAATGGTGAGACTCAAATCTAGGTGCTAATAAGATTATTCTTTCACAATTTCATAAGTTTTACAAAGGGTGTATAGAGTTATAGGTGAGATTTGATTTTTTGGTCAATAATCTTTGCAAGTTGGGCAATCATTATGTGAAAATATCTAAGATCATAATCTGGAGGAATTCGCATCCAAGAGATGTTCTGGATTGTGATACCCAATTGTTAAACTTAAAAGTTTTTATTCTACTCGTAACCCTGAACAATGGATTTATATTCGGTAGAAAATCAATAAGTTAAGTTTGAGACCAATGAATAAATAATACGTTGGTGAAAACTGATTAGCAACAAATTAGATTCCACCATGAGGGTATTGAGTATTTAATGTGGAGAATCATATTACGTGTTATATAATTTTGCATACAATGCCTCATTATTCGAGTAATTATGAGATAATTAAATTAAAGTAAAATTATAATTATTTAATATGATTAAATAAAAAATAAAATAAATTAGAGAGGTTAATTTGAATTTTTTTTTGGAAGCCAATTTAATTATTAGCCTTGGACACTAGTATAGTCCATTTACCAAGTGCCATGCTCAAAAAACTCCAGGTAACCCTAGTTGTCTCAAGATCACTCCATATACCTATATATATGAGTTTAGGGAAGGGTTATAATATGTATATACCTAAAGGTTAGAGAGCGAGAGATATAAATACTATTTACATTTTTTTTAAATGAGTGAGGAGAGAGAAGGTAATTTTCTTAAAATTTGTCAAGTTTTTATCTCCAGAAGTGCCAATACACATAGCTTGCTCTGAGTGAGTCATATGCTAGAAAATCTAAAGTCCACTTTACATTTAGGGAAGCATTTGGAGGTGTAAAATCAGTAACATCATTTTATTAACAAAGTATTTCTCCTACTTCGGATCACCAACAAGATCCGTAAAGGTATGGTGATCGAAACACCAAATTTAGTTCTTTTCTTCTTCCTTCCAAAACAGAATCAATTAAAGATCTTAAAATAATATTTTTTAATATTTAAATCCCCGTCATCAACTCTATGGATATCGAGAAAATATTAAAAAGTTATTAAATGGTGTGAAATTTTTCTTAGATTATAATAGTGTAAGTTGAAGCCTCATCGTCTTCCCGTCTCTTTGTGTATATAGGTGAGAGATGATGGAAATGTAAGCAAGTTAAACAAAATACAAATTTGAACGTCATATATTTAACGTGATTCAACAAAATTAGATTTTCTTGCATCCAATGTTGATAAAATGATTGCACTTCTTGAGAACATAAGTTACCACATTAGGATAATACAAGAGTTATACCCACTCTCAACCTAAACCCGAAATACAACAATATTTTACTTTAAAATCAAGTTATGGAATCCTAAAATTCTTTCCATTTCTTATCTCTCTTTTGATGAGTTTCTATTTAACTGTAATAAAAAAAGAACTAGGTCAAAGGTCTTATTTATACCCACATAAAACTCTATGAAAACGACTCAAAATACCATTCAATAATGAATTATCCTATAGAAGTAGCAACCTTATAGTAGGTTCATACTTTTGACGTAATTTTAGATATGGGAGGTGTAACACCTTAATTTTTCTAGTTCTTCATATTTTTGGCATCCAACCCTCAGAAATATCCAGATTAATAAGAACAACATTATATATATATATATATATATAGAGGCAGGCTCCTGTGCACACTAAGTTTGCACACTAAGTTTGCACATTACCTTTTAAAAGTGTGCAAACTTAGTGCTGGCGCACACCAATTTTTTTATGTGATATTTTAACATTTCAATGGACTCACATAAAAAAAATTAGCTCAAAAAAACTTTTTTTGCTATTTTTAAAAAATCGGTCAAACTTTCGCAGTTTTTAAAGGGCTTAAAAACTGCGAAAGTTTGACCGATTTTTTAAAAATAGCAAAAAAAGTTTTTTTGAGCTGATTTTTTTTATATGGGTTCCTTGAAATGTTTAAATATCACACAAAAAAAATCAACTCAAAAATATTTTTTTTACTATATATAAAAGGTAATGTGCAAACTTAGTGTGCAAACTTAGTGTGCACAGGAGTCTGCCTCTCTCTCTCTCTCTCTCTCTCTCTCTATATATATATATATATATATATATATATATAAACAGCAGTACCTTAAAAAAAATATGAACAGCAGTTTATATATAAATATATAAACAATTTATATATACAAACTGTTATATATATAGGAGTTTTTTTTAATAGACTATTTGTATATATAATTGTTTACATATTACTGTTATATATATAAACTATTATAACTATTTATATAATAGTCATATATATAAACTATTATAACTGTTTATATAACAGTTATATATAAACAACATATATATATATATATATATATATATATATATATATATATATATATATATATATATATATATATATATATATATATATATATATATATATATATATATATATTTATAAAAAGGTCACTTAACTGAAATATTAAATTTATTATTTGTTTAGGAAACAAAGAATAAAAATTGTGAGTCTTATATCGACATACAGGCTACGTTTGTTACTCAATAAAATTGAGTGTAATCATATGTCTTCCGAATAATCCTAGAAAAGTGTAAGATTATTGCGTTTGGTAGGAGGTTAAGTTTTATGAAAATGTGGAGATCAATAGAATCGGATTACCACCTCCGTAGGAAAGTGAATGGATTCAAAATTCATCCAATGTAGGTGGGATTCTTACTTTCCCATGAGAATTCTTATAAATAATTTTTGTGAAGACAAAAATAGCCATGAAATATTTAATTGTAAAAACTACTCATATAATCTAAATATTTATTTTGTGAAGATAATCTGAATATATTAGTTTGTATTAGATTTAGACTTGTAAAAAATTTATTGCATTTTTTTACTCGTATATAATATTTTGATTAATTTACTCTACAATAGACACATGTCTATAATAAATTACTATGTTTATTAAATATTGAAAAATTATTGTACAAAAAAATATATATATTTGAGTTCAAACATTTATACCCGTCAATTTGGAGTGACAAATTGCCACTCGACCTCATAACACGATATTTTAGCGGGTTTGGGTCAAGCCCGAACGAATACGAGTGCTTAACGAGTGGACCCGCTAAACATGAAAACTTAACAAATAGAGTTTTGGTTTAGCCATTTAGTATAAATACACGACATGACTAGTTAAGGTGCGATTTGAACACGATTCAAACGCGACATGAATCCGATAAGACATGGCATAGTACACATGAAAGGCTTAACGGATCGGGTTTGAATAGAGGTGATTTTGGCGCGAACTCAATTATACGCGTCACAAACCCGACCTGATACCCATTGCCACCACTAATCAATATGTGCCACAACGGGAATTCAGTGAAAGGGTTACAGAGTGAAAGGTTTTGGAATTTTAAAAGTTGTCTTGAGAATTCTCAATTGTCATTTACATTGCACCAAAAAAGTGTCATTTTTTTCTATACACCCAATTTGGGGGGATGCTTGAATTGAAAGTTAGTCCAGTTTTGAGATATAATAAAAGTGGGGTTGGGATAAATAATGAAACTAGCTTCTCTTTCAACTTCAACCAACCACACCACAATACCCATAATGTATCACCGGTTTTGTATTGATGAAAAAATTATATGACAATTTCACGAACAACACAATTATATAATACTCTATTAATCTTTAAATTAAGAGTCCCATTTTCCTTTTTTCATACATTTTAATTTTAGAGTCCACTCTAAAAATCAATTAATCAAATTTCACAATATTAAAGTAAAGATTACTCATTTAATCTTCGTCATTATTTATATTAATTTTTATTAACAAGTTACTTTCAAATGCGGACTCTGAATTGGACAAATGAGATAAAATATAACATAATTTTTGGCATAAATTTACATGAGATGTCATATTTGTCTTGTTTATGTCGAGAATTTTTGCAAGATTTCGTGTTGCGTTGTTTTCATCTTATAATCTTGGCACATAATTAACTCGATTCATGTTGGGTCTAATTAGTTGTACTCGTGTAATAGAAAAATCATGTATTACTCCTCCGTGTCATTATATTTCTTACCCTATTGTGTTGTGTAAGATAAAAACACGAACCAAAAATAATAATTAATAGACTTGAGAAAATTCAGTTTGAATTGAATAATTTACACCATATTCAGTTTTCTTTATGGATTTCACCTAATAGACTGAATCTTTAACATGTTCATTTAAATTTGAAGTTTACCTAGTAATTTCCAGAAGTAGGCGCAAAATGTAAGATGGTGCATATTTACACTTATTTGGGACAGAGATATGTTCAAATGGCGGATTAGTGTTATTTGTGTGGACTCATAAACAAAAGAGAATAACATTGATAGAAAATAATAGCCCAGGACCTCGTAATTGGACCTTGTGCTTAAATGTGTATTGAGTGACGGGGTTCAAATGTGGAGAATGTATTATATTACACCCGTTTGATAAGGAATTCACAACCACCATGTACCTTATTATAATTTGTTGTCCCTTCTGATTAAATATTGGTAAAGTTCTGTTAATACACACCAACGTCATTGCATCGAACAATAACAAGGATATATATGAAAAAATGTAAATTTAATCATAAGGTTTGGTGTGAATTAACTGATATTTTAAAAACAAATTCAACCATGTGGTACATTAAGTAGGAGTGTTCAAGGTCCATACTGTTAAAATTAATGCATAGCTGTTGTAGGGGTTGCTGTAGGGGCTGCTATAGGGGCTACTGTAGGACAATTAATGTGACTTTAATGTGTGCCTTTGTGGTCCTAAAGTCTAGTCTACCTATTGTATGTTATAGGGGAGTAAAATCAGCATAACAATAAATGCATCTGCGGTGTTTTCTTATATGTATTCAGCTGCTAGAACTTTGTTGTCATTGAAATGAAAAGATTATTTTCTCAACAATACCTCTCTTGCTTTATTCTTCACTTCTTATTCTAATACAATCATATAGTTGTCATTTAAACTCCAACAAAGTGGTATCAGAGCCCTGTTCAGATCAAGAGCTGGGTGTATTTTCTTTGTTGGCCGAAAAACAAATCCGACGAAAAGCGACAAAAAATTTATGGCAAGTTCTAGCAACCAAATGGATACCCAACAACCATTCATTCCATTTTTTGATGGAGAGAACTATGATTTATGGTCTATAAAAATGAAAACCATTTTCCTTTCATTTGATTTATGGGAGTATATTGAAGATGGGTTTGATGAACCGAAGGATATCACGGCTTTGCTGGAAGCTCAAAAGCAAAAGTTGAAGGAGCACAAGAAGAAAGATGCAAAAGCTTTAAGCCTAATCCAACAGGGGTTAGTTGAAACAATATTTCCAAGAATCATCAATGTAAACAAAGCAAAGGAGGCTTGGGATATTTTACAGAAATAATTCAGAGGTACTTTGAAGGTAAGGGCTATTAAAATTCGGTCCTTAAGAAGAGATTTTGAGAATATGAAGATGAAGGATGTGGAAATATTGAAAGATTATTTCTATAAATTAATGGACATTGTGAATCAAATGAAAACATATGGGGAACAACTTTTTGATCAAAGGATTGTTAAATTTTTTTGAATAGTTTGCCGAAAAAGTATAACCCCATTGTTGAAGAAACTAAAGAAATAGCCTCTTTGAGTGTTGAAGAATTGATGGGTTCCATTAAAATATATGAACAAAGGTTGAGTAGACACTCTGAAAAATCTGTTGAGAGTGCCTGTCAATCTAAGCTCAGTGTTGGGGCCAAACCATATTTTGATCAACCCAAAGGTGAATCTTCAAGAGGTGGAAGGCATCGAAGAGGAAGAGGAAGAAACACTCGAGGAAGTTAGAAATAATTTTAAAAGAATAGAAAGTAATGAAAGTTTTAATCAACAAAATAGAATTATTTGCAAGATAAGTAGCCATATTGATAAAGATTGTTGGTTCCGGGGAAAGCCACAGTGTCACAATTGCAAGAAATTTGGGCACGTTCAAAAACATTATCGGCCCAAGAACAACCAACAAGCTAACTTCACCAAAGAATAAGAATGTGAGGAGAATATATTTTTTGCTTGTCAAAGTGCATCGGAGCAAAGAAATGATTTGTGGTTTCTTGATAGTGGGTGTAGTAATCACATGACCGGAGGTCAAAATATTTTTACCTCTATGGATACTTCTTCTAATTCTCAAGTGAAGATGGGTAATGGTGCCTTAATCCGAACAAAGGTCAAGGGTACTATAGTCATTGAAACGGAGAAAGGAACAAAGTATATCTGAGATGTGTTACTAGTTCCGAATTTAGAGCAGAATTCGTTAAGTGTTAGGTAACTTGCGGAACATGGGTATACTATTCTATTTGAAGAAGACTTGTGCAAAACTTTTGACAAAGGGGGAAAAAGCCAAGTTGTTACAAAAATTAAGATGGAAAAGAATAGAAGTTTTCCTCTCACTTTTTGATACTCCAAGAATGTGGCCTTGAAAATGAATGTGGTTGACGACATATGGCTATGGCATAGAAGATATGGGTACTTGAATTTTCAAAGCATGAAGAATTTGCATCAAAAGAGCATGGTTTACGGGTTGTCAAGCATACAAGAAGTAAATGGAGTTTATGAAGGATACGCTCTTGGAAAGCACCACCGAGAGCCTTTTCCAAAGGAGAAAGCATGGAGAGCTAAAGCACCATTGGAGCTTGTTCATACCGATGTGTGTGGACCAATGAAGAACACTTCTCATGCCGGTAATAAATACTTCATTACCTTTATTGATGATTTTACAAGAATGACTTGGGTGTATTTTATAAGGCAAAAATCATATGTTTATGCCATTTTTAGAAAATTTCACAAATTAGTTAAAAAATAATGTGCTCACTACTTGAAAATTTTGAGAAGTGATAGAGGTGGAGAATACAACTCTAAGGAGTTTGATAAATTTTGTGATGATATTGGCATGGAAAAATAACTAACGCTTGGGTATACTCCACAACAAATTGGAGTGGCGGAAAGGAAGAATAGAACCATTGAGGAAATGGCAAAATCCATGTTACATGAGAGAGGGCTGCCATATACTTTTTGGGCCGAAACGATGTATACGGTGGTTTATTTAAAGAATAGATGCCCTACAAAGGATGTAAAAAACCAAACTCCATTTGAGGCATGGAGTGGAAGAAAACCATCTGTGAACGACTTGAGGGTGTTTGGTTGTATTTTCTTTGCTCATGTCCCTAAAGAAGTGAGACACAAGCTTGATGAAAGTAGTGAAAAATGCATATTTGTGGGGTATAGCTCAAAATCAAAGGGCTATAGACTCTTTAGCTTGAAGAGGAACAAAGTGATTATTTGTAGAGATGTGATTTTTGATGAGAAACCCTTTTGGGATTGGAAAGAAAAAAAATCCCAAAATCAAGTTATCACCCTTAATAAAGAATCACAAAGCGTTGAAGAAGATGAAGAGGAAGATGTAGAAGCTCCTCAAATGTCTCCTAAAGCAAGTCCACAATCATCCTCAAGTTCTCCATCAAGCTCAAACTCCTCATCTCCAGGCTCAACTCCAAGAAGAATAAGAAGTCTAAATGATGTGTATGCTAGATGTAATTTTTATGTAGATGAACCGGAGACCTTTGAAGATGCTAAACATGAAAAAGTCTGGCAGCTTGCAATGGAAGAAGAAATTCAGGTTATTGAGAAGAACAAGACTTGGGAATTGGTGGAGAGGCCTAAAAATAAAGAGGTCATTGGTGTGAAGTGGATTTACAAAAGCAAGGTTAATCTGGATGGTTCAATCGAAAAGAACAAAGCAAGACTTATAGCAAAGGGGTATTCTCAATAACCTGAAATTGATTTTCAAGAGACATTTGCACCCGTGGCAAGGCTTGAGATAATTAGAGCACTTATCGCCATGGACACTCAAAAAGGTTGATTTTTTTATCAACTTGATGTAAAATCTGCATTCTTGAATGGTGTGTTGAATGAAGCGGTGTACGTTAACCAACCTCAAGGATTCACGATGAAAGGTGAGGAAGAGAAGGTATACAAGCTAAAAATGGCCTTGTATGGCTTGAAGCAAGCTCCCCGAGCATGGTATAGTGAGATTGATGCATACTTCAATGAAAGAGGCTTTTAAATAAGTAAAAGCGAGCCAACCTTGTACATAAAAAGAAGCAGGGCAACATGTATTCTTATTGTCTCTCTTTACGTTGATGACTTGGTATTTACCGGTAGTGATTCAAAAATGATTGAAGATTTCAAAAGTGACGTGATGAAAAAATATGAAATGAGTGATTTGGGTCTTCTAAATTACTTCTCGGGCATTGAAATTTATCAACAAGAAGATAGAATTTTTATTTGCCAAAAGAAGTATGCTAAAACCATTCTTGAAAAATTCAAAATGATGAATTGCAAATCGGTGCCTACGCCTTTGGTGGTTAATGAAAAATTATTGAAAGAAGATGGAAGCAAAGAGGTTTATGCATCTATTTATAGAAGTTTGGTTGGAAGTTTGTTGTACTTGACGGCTATAAGGCCGGATATCATATATGCTACTAGTTTATTATCTCGATACATACACAAGCCGAGTCAAACTCATTTTGGGGCTGCAAAAAGAATGTTGAAGTACATCCAAGTAAGTTATAATTTTGACATCATGTATAAGAAGAATGTTGAGATAAAGTTACTTGGGTTTTGTGATAGTGATTGGGCTGGTTCTATTGATGACATGAGAAATACTTTCGAGTATGTATTTTCTCTTGGCTACGGAGCAGTTTCATGGGCATCAAAGAAATAACAAATGGTAGAGTAATCATCCGCCGAGGCCGAATATGTGTCGACATCATTAGCAACTTCACAAGCGATGTGGCTAAGAAGAATTTTGGAGGATGTTGGTGAAAATCAAGGAGATTCTACTCCAATACTTTGTGACAACCAATCCGCGATTACCATGATAAAGAATTCTGTCTACCATAGTCGCACTAAGCACATTGCAATCAAGCATCATTTCATTAGAGAGGGCATGGAAAATGAAGAGATTCAACTCAAATATATCAAGACCGAAGAGCAAGTTGCGGATATCTTCACCAAAGCTCTACCCAAGGACAAGGTTCAATTTCTTAGAGAAATGATGGGTGTTCAACAAATGCATTAAGGGGGAGTGTTAAAATTAATGCATAGCTGCTGTAGGGCAATTAATGTGCCTTAGTGGTCCTAAAGTCTAGTTGTATGTTATAGGGGAGTAAAATCAGCATAACAATAAATGCATCTCCCTTGTTTTCTTATACGTATTCGGCAGCCAGAACTTTGTTGTCATTGAAATGAAAAGATTATCTTCTCCACAATACCTCTCTTGCTTTCTTCTTCACTTCTTCTTCTAATACAACCATATAGTTCTCATTTAAACTCCAACACATACCGGTCCGATTTTGAGATTTTTTTAGATCGGACCGATTTGGTCGGTTTTAAAAAAAAAAGATCGAGACCGAACCAATAATGTCGATTAATCGACCTTAGTCAATTCGATTTTTTATAAGGTCGGTTTCATCTAATCCGTCGATCCTCACATTCATCATTTAGAAATGGATGAATAGATAAAGGAGATGATTAAATGGATGGGTGTGCGATATATCACAGATTCACAACTGTAGTTGTAGGGAATATGAAGGGAGAAAGTTTGAGACTAATAATCTGTGTAATTGAGGATGGTTGTTTGTATGCCACGCGTAGCTCTACCTATATATAATACGCTGCTTCTTGGGAGTTCCGATTCAACTTTATTTCGAGAAACAGAGAGAAGATGAGTTACCAGAACGTCCCCCAAGACCCCTACCAATCACCACTAGGTATATTATTTCCTCCACCTTCTCTTTGTCCTTGTTGTATTGATTTGTTTGGTGAACTTGATTTAATTTCTATTGTTACTATGTTTAAATGTTATGGGTCACAATACCCTCCACCAGGGTAACCATATGCACCACCGTACGAAGGTTACCCACCACTACAACCACTATCTGGTTATCCTTATCAGCCACCCCCACGTCCTGGGTATATTAAGGGTATTTCAACAGAGGTTACCCTCCACCTCCACCCCAGAATTACCATGTTCACCATTGTGATCATTACGAATACCATGAACGAACTGGTTGCTCCTCTTTTTTTCAAGGCTGTCTGGCTGCATTTTGTTGCTGTTGTGCGATGGAGGAATG
The DNA here is from genome assembly GCA_949130495.1 of Sambucus nigra. Classification (NCBI taxonomy): domain Eukaryota; kingdom Viridiplantae; phylum Streptophyta; class Magnoliopsida; order Dipsacales; family Adoxaceae; genus Sambucus; species Sambucus nigra. The sequence goes on along the minus strand of OX422211.1, from coordinate 466,692,409 downwards.
CTTCTTCTAAAGCTTAAATGGGGCTTACTTGGTGTATTTGGGTGTTTATCATTCTTTGTGTGGATATGTTGTTGGAAATATACTCTTCTCTTTGTATTATTTATATAACAATTTATATATGGCGAGGATATCTACATAGCTATTATTGTATGCTGCTTGATTGATATGTCTTCCTTACATCCTGAAATTTGTAAACATTTGCTATCTACTAAGTATTTGTAAAGCTTTACTTTTCTATTTAAAAAAAATAAAATAAAAAAAATAAAAATATAATTAAGTTTATATTTTCCAAATGTTAAAAACTAAAAAATATTAAAATTTGCAATTAAAACAAACCTACTATTGGATTGAACTATCATTAAACTAACCAAATGTTAAAATATATTTTTTACTATTCATCTATCTTATATATATATATATATATATGTATATATGAAAAAATATATTATTTTATATAGAGTCGGTCCTGGTCGGTCCTAACAAGGTTTTTGATCCTGCGAATCGCAGACCAGGATGACCAAGTCGGTCCGCCAAAAAATAGGACCAATAAAAAAACCCCCAAAATGGGCAGGTTTGACCTGGTTCGGTTCAGTTCGTCGGTCCAGTAGTTTTTTTTAACACCCCTAAAATTAAGTGACGTAGTTTTAATCTTTCATCAGTTTCCCATTTCGAGAACTAACGAAAAGATGACTAAGCTCATGCCAATTCTCTCTCTCTCTCTCTCTCTCTCTCTCTCTCTCTCTCCATATACACACATACACCAATTGGGGTGCCACCACCACCCGTGTACAATCTTAGTAGTTTAACATGATTACAAGAACATATTTGATGGTTCAAGAACTTGTCTAATAATTCAAAGAGGATTTTACCGATACATCAAGAATGTATTGAACATAACCAATGGTGAGATTCAAATCTTGGTGCTAATAAGATTAGTCTTTCACAATCTCATAAGTTTTGAAAAGGGTGTATAGAGTTATAGGTGAAATTTAATTTTTTTGTCAATAATCTTTGCAAGTTGGACAATCATTGTGTGAAAATATATAAGATCATAATCCGGAGGAATTCACATCCAAGAGATGTGTGACACCCCGCCTAATTAACCCCGGGTGATCAATCCTAAATTAAATTAGAATAAGTTTCTTAGTTGGTTCATTCTTAGCATCACTGTCGCCTTTTTAATTACTAACCACCTAAGTGAGAAAATTAGGCTGGTGCCAAGTTTTACCTTTCATTAATTTAATGAAATACTCATGCGGAAATAAAATAATTCAAATAATCACAATTAACTGAAATCCACCGTTCACATCTAAATAACTGTCCGAATAAACCATTGGCTCAAAACCAACAAAAGTAAAAACAAGTAATAAATCCTAACAAGTCTGACATAAGTACGGAATAAAACAGTGAGCGACATGCTCGAGTAACTGATAGGAAATTTCTACATTAGAAATGAAAGAACGAAGCGCCCATCAAACTCCCGCAACATCCACATCTGCTGCAGCAACGGATCCCCGGAAAGAGTCAAGTCTGGGGTCCCTGTAGCTGGACACCTAAAAGGTTTTCTTAAAAGTTTTTATAGCAAGGGTTAGTACTCAAAACATTTGGAAAACATTTATCAATTGAATAACTTGCAGTAATAAATATGTATGCATACTCTCCATATTTTAGTTAGTGTCGCACTCCCTTGAGGATATCTTCACCCCTCCTCTAATGTGCATTACTAACGCCTTAATTAATTTCTTTAGTTATTTATCCCATAACTAGATAATCAAAATACCCCTTGCAACCACCCTACTCTAACCGAGTATGCCAAAACTATGATTTCTATGTTACTGTCATCATTAACTTAATTAATCATTTCCCTTTTTATGTTCATATAACTTTCACATCCACGATATATGATACAACTCACAACCTGTACTAATTAACCCGTATATAATTATTTAACTCATTATATACGTATAGTCATATTACAACATTAACAAATATGCTGAAATAATAATTTAATAAAGAACATCCTCCCGAGTAATAACTCACTGAATGTATATTCTCTAAAGTGCTACCCCACTAGGTATACTCACATAACCTAGTTACCCAAGTCAGAATCGCTCGTTAACTTAGTTAATACATAATTATTGGAGGCGGTCATATTCCTTCCCTGAAAGTGAGATGCCCCTTACCCATATAATGGACGTTATGACCTGAAAATATACTCGCCCTACTCCTTAAGCTAGGGGATTCATCCTTTACGTGCAACCTCCCCCTATAGCACTAGAATGTATATAATAATAATATCTAGCCACTAATATTAATGTACACACCATATATATATATATATATATACTATCGCACACCGTATATATATAAAAATAAAACACCTTGGCTATACCGTGCACTAAGTCCATAACACAAGCCTATACAATTTATCATGAGTTTATTGCCCAACTCTGATTATTAATTAATTGCACATTAATTAATTAAATTACTTTTGGTGTTGCTCCAACCAATATATTCGGACTCGCTCTCGTGGCCCGAAATAAAATAATATCTTAGTCCAAATCCCTGACTCCAAATTATTTAGCTCTCACTCTAAATTAATTCAACGCCTTGGTATCGCTCAACCAATTTACCCGGACTCGCCCAATTAATTCGTATTTAATTATTTCGAAATGTTCTTTCCAAAATTTAACCATAGTGTGTCACACATAAATTTCCTCCAATCCCAATTATTTTCCCCTCATAATTAATTAGATTGTATGTCCTATTTTATTTCTCATTAAATAAGGTATGGAAAGAAATTTTTAATTAAATTCACCTTATATATATAAACTGGCCGAACTATCAAAAATCCCTGACCATTGATCGATCGATCCCCAGCCATCGATCGATCGATCAATTAGGTCTTCGTCTTCCGCAGGTTCCTGTTTCAGCCATGGAGGAAAAACTCAAATCCCCAACTTCTTCTACAGTCTATCCCAAGTCCTCTCATCAATATAATACACCAAGAACCTCACAAGGAACCCCCATAAAGTCCCTTAACATAGTTAAATTTCCGTTCTCTACTATTTTTCTAAATTGAGGAAAAACCCGTATCATTCGTTAACCCATTTCAACATCAAATCTTTATCTTAATTTTATTCCTAACTCATCTGGGTTTACGCATCTTAACAGATATATACAACTCTAAGATTATACATAAATTCCTACACAATTCCGAAATCAGGAGATTGATTTACAAAACCCCCATTTTTGTACCCCCTTAATCCCAAAAACGAATTTGATATCTCACATCACAAGAATATGAATCATATTGCAAATTAAATACTACAGAAAGTTAACCACTTGCCTTATGGTTTCGTAGGGTCTGATTTGAAGCTGTGAATCTCAAGGTTGAAGATGAAATCCCCCTTTAGCTCTTTCCTTTGTCCCCCAAATTGCCTTTAATTTCTTCTTAGGGTTTTCTCTCCCACGAAGGGTTTTCTAATCTCACATCAGCCGTTCCCCTTTTTCTTTTAATTATGTAATTTGGCTAAATCCCATTTTTTGCCTAATGGGCCAAGCCCAAGTGACCCAAATACCCCCGTGTGGGCCCGACTATGCCTAAAAATGTCCCGTGACCTGTTTACTACCCCGGGTACACTTTTTCGACTATCTCCGTCCATACGGACTCAATCGTACACTCAAAATTGGCATCCGAATTAATTTATAAAAATCCTTATCTCACACCCAAATTAGTCTATACCGACTCCCGACTGAGATAAGTTCATTCCCCTTCACTAATACCCATAATGACGCAAATACTTTATTACTATTCACTTAGCAATTTAAAGTTCCCTAAATATTAACCATTTACTCTCCGATTAATATTTAAATAATTATTACTATAATTAATTCAATCAAAATTATGACACACAAGTAATTTAGAATTTTCCCGAATTAATTAAATCTTAAATACATAAAATTACGGGGTGTTACAAGCTGTTCTGGACTGTGATACCCAATTGTTAAACTTATAAGTTTTTATTCTACTTGTAACCCTGAACAATGGATTTATCTTAGGTAGAAAATCAATAAGTTAAGTTTGAGACCAATGAATAAATAATACGTTGGTGAAAACTGATTAGCAACATATTAGATTCCACCACGAGGGTATTGAGTATTTAATATGGGGAATCATATTACGTGTCATATAATTTTGCATACAATGCCTCATTATTCGAGTAATTATGAGATAATTAAATTAAAGTACAATTGTAATTATTTAGTATGATTAAATATAATTAAATAAAAAATAAAACAAATTAGAGAGAGTAATTTGAAATTTTCATATTTTTTTTGGAAGCCAATTTAATTATTAGCCGTGGACACTGGTATAGTCCATTTACCAAGTGCCAAGCTCAAAAAACTCCAGGTAACCCTAATTGTCTCAAGATCACTTCATACACCTATATATATGAGTTTAGGGAAGGGTTATAATATGTATATACCTAAAGGTTAGAGAACGAGAGATATAAATACTATTTACTTTTTTTTAAATGAGTGAGGAGAGAGAAAGTAATTTTCTCAAAATTTATCAAGTTTTTATCTCTGGAAGTGCCCATTCTCATAGCTTGCTCTGGGTGAGTCATATGCTAGAAAATCTAAAGTCCACTTTACATTTAAGGAAGGATTTGGAGGTGGAAAATCAGTAACATCATTTTATTAATAAAATATTTCTCCTACTTCGGATCACTAACAAGATCCGCAAAGGTATGGTGATCGAAACACCAAATCTAGTTCTTTTCTTCTTCCTTCCAAAACACGATCAATTAAAGATCTTAAAATAATATTTTGTTAATATTTAAATCCCCGTCATCAACTCTATGGATATCGGACACATATTAAAAAGTTATTAAATGGTGTGAAATTTTTCTTAGATTATAATAGTGTAAGTTGAATCCTCCTCCTCTTCCCGTCTCTTTGTGTATATATGTGAGAGATGGTGGAAATGTAAGCAAGTTAAACAAAATACAAATTTGAACATCATCTATTTAACGTGATTCAACAAAATTAGCTTTTCTTGCATCCAATGTTGAGAAAATGATTGCACTTCTTGAGAACATAAGTTACCACGGTAGGATATTACAAGAGTTATACCCACTGTCAACCTGAACCCCAAATACACCAATATCTTACTTTAAAATAAAGTTATGGAATCCTAAAATTCTATCCATTTCTTATCTCTCTTTTGATGAGTTTCTATTTAATTGTAATAAAAAAAGAACTAGATCAAAGATCTCTTTTATACCCAAATAAAACTCTACGAAAACAACTCAAAATTCCATTCAATAATGAGTTATCGTGTAGAAGTAGCAACCTATTCCTTATAGTAGGCTCATACTTTGGACATAATTTTAGATATGGGAGGAGTAGCAACTTAATTTTTCTAGTTCTTTATATTTTTGGCATCCAACTCTCGGAAATATACACATTAATAAGAAAAACTTGCAACTTTCCATTCCCAAGACTCCTTCTCGTAATACCTTAAGAGCTTCATTATTTCCGTTCCTTCTAACTAACTACACCAAAAGAGAAGCAGACACGGTTCCAACACCCCAAATTTAAAATGGACACTGTACTTGTGCAACTACCTCAAGGTAAAATCATATGGTGACTATGGAAGAGGACTGACGCGACCATAATTGTGTCTAGTGTGTGTGATATTCAGGCTCAAGTGCAAGCCTTGTCACTCAAGTAATAATCCGATAAGTCGGGTATCGATCCTCAGGGAAACATGACGAACGGAGTCGTAACGACGTTGGAAAGACGAAAATAACCTAACTTTGACTTCTAAAGAAACGAAAAGATGATTTAGATTGTGAAATGACTACAACTAGATACAGTTTTGAAAATGATTAACTACTAAAATAAGGACTAAATGAAATGCAATTACTTCTAATTAACCTAAAGGTGAATGACTACTAAAATAAAGCTTTAATTATAAGATGAGAAAGATAGTTCGGGTTACAATCCCCCACACCCTAGTAATTCACTTCGTTGATTAATATATTCCAAATTAATACTTCAAATGAATTCGACTTTTTAATTCTCTTAAGTATTACATATTTTAGGGATCATAGCCCGCACAGTACATAAGCAAAGGTCGGATTAAAAATTCGGTTTTTAATACTTCTAAGTATTACATATATGAAGGATCGCAGCCTGTATAGTATGTAAGCAAAGGTTGAATTAAAGTAGTATCGTAGGAACTAAGACATAATTCATCTAGGTTCCTAGTTCTATTTCCACTATCATGAATTACATCGGGTGGGGTTCATGCACCCCAACCTTGAAAACTTAGCCAGACATATTAAAACTAGAAGAAAATATGTTTTGAATGAAATAAAACATTTTTACAAGCTATTGAAGATGAAGAATACTGAAATTACTACCAAATCATTAACTATGGCAATAATGAAAGCAAGGATTGGAATGAATTTACTTGGATTGCAAAACTTGAATCAAACTAGGGGTTTTGTTGTTTCTTCTCTAAGCTAATTACAAAGCTTCTAAAAAAAATGAATTAGAAGCCTCCCCTTTTTTTGAGATTTCTTTTAAATTTATATCCTACGTAATTTACAAGAGTTGGATTGATGCAAAACTCTAAGAAGAAGAAGATCGGATCAAATCTCGAGCACCGGATCGATCCGGTAAAGATATATCGGACTGGTCCGATCAGCAATCGGACTGATCCATTTTCCAAACTAATTGGATTGGTTCGCTAGACGTCCATCTTTACAGTAACTTTGAGGCCCCAGACTGATCCGTTTTTCTATTAAATCGGATTGGCCCGGGTTGTCCTCTCAGATTCTCTTCAATTTCTCTTCAATATCTCGTGATTATCTCGTATCTTCGGGTCTTCATAACTTCTAATCCAGAACTCAGATTGGGACGCCGTTTCTTCTTACGCGTTCACAAGTGTGAGGTCTTCGACTTTTATTTTGGGTACTCGACCGGATTCTTGGTAAAAATTACGCTTTTTCCCTTTTGATTCGTCTTCTTTCTTTTCTCTTGCTTCTTTCGGTTTCTTTCTTCCTTCATATAATAAATACCTGTGAAATTAATAAGAAATACACGAAACTCGGGGTATTTGTTAGACGAAATCGTTAGCCAAGCTATGAGATAAACTAATTCGTTTTACATTGTTCGAGGTAATAAAAGCCTCTAAATTAAGGGGTAAATTTGAAAGAATTTATGCCTAATCAATCCCCCTATAGTAGAATTTTTCCTCCCCACCAACTTTCGAGACACTTGTAACCTATATATCTGTGACAATCCACTTTATTAAATACCGGGTGATCAGTCCATTATTAAATTAAAAGATGTTTCTCAATTGGTTCATTCTTAGCATTATGATCGATTTTTTTAATTACTAATCACCTATTAGTTTATTAAGCCGATGTCAAAATTTTAATCTTTATTAACATGCAAGAATATAAGAATTCTAAACCACATTCACCATTTAAATAAAACCAACATAGTGGAATGCCAGCGTAACTGAATAAATGAAAGTAACTGGAATAAACACTCCAGTCTGAAATCTCAAATACGATAATCCAAAATAAAACTAAGTCCTAACACTGGAGATGAATGAAATACAATATCTCTGAAATAAATAATGTCTAGAGTGGGCAACATGCCCTGACTGAAATGTCTTCATAAGGAAGATAGATGGATAGGAGTGGAAAAATGTCTAATATCGAGGAGGTACGACTTCCACCTAGGCCTATCAACAGGTCAGGTTTAGGGAGATCCAGATCCGTGTAATCGGGTCTTCATCGGGTCTACAATATTGGATCCAGATTCAGATTCGTTCGGGTCTTCGGGTCTCGGGTTCGGGTCTGACCAAATATATACATTTATTTTATATTATCCCCCTTCTTTATTTTTTAATCTTAAATTAAAATATTTTGTAATGTATTATAGAATATTATTAGTATAAATAAAACATATATTATTTATATTTATTATATACATAAATATATATTTTTATACATATTACTTACATGTTATATTGATAAAATATATTTATAAATATATATAAATTTATAGTATATGTATATATATTTAAAAAATAATAATGTACAATTCGGGTCGGGTCTTGTATAAGATCCAGACCCTACGTGTTTAATAAACGGGTCTTTGGGTATTCGGGTCCGGGTCGGGTCCAGACCCGACCCATTTACAACCCTACTTCCACCGCAGCTGTAGCACGTCAAATCACATGGAACTCCTAAGCCTGGTGTCCCTGTGGTTGGACACCTAAAATAATTTGCACAAAGAAAATAGATTTGGAAAAAATGGGTCAGAGCCCGAGTAAAAACCGTTTAAAACATTTTAGCAAGTATTTAAAATGCTTAAAAGCAAATATTATATACATGTTAGTTCATGGCTCTCATTTGAGAGGTATCGCCTCTCAACTAGTGTGCACGCTATCGTACTTCTAGACAATTCTAGTTACTGCTATCACACCTAACTAGTTCGAATACGTTAGCCCTTTTAAACTATTACTCATAATGTCCACCGGTATTTCTCAAATAATACATTATCGAATATTTCCATATCTTTTAACTAAAGTAAGAATTTCCTAATTAACAATTAAGTGTTCACATACGTAAGTTAATTTATATTTCCTTCTCTTTCTTATCTACTAAGTAAACACAATAGAATATATCATAAGTGTATATACATTCGTCACTCTAATATATATATACTAATACGGCACCCCCAGGCTCAGCTGCGGTGCATGCATACTCTGATATCAAGTCATGGTACATCTCATACTAAATAAAGGAATATCGGTCCAGAATCACTCTTGAACCTTAAATACATACACATATACATTGGAGGCGAACATAGTCCTAGGCCTTTAGGATACGCACATACTTACTGTATCCAAATGACTAATCACACCATTGTTCACACAAATGGCGCTCAACCCTAAGTTCTATGATCTAAGGTACGAGTCTAAGATCCCCCCAAATGGCACATCAAGATAAGACCACCCACGACGTGAGAACCTCCTGTGATAACAAGTATCGTAGGTATGTCCATTACACATAAATAATCACACATTAGGTATTCACACAACCTATGTATATAAATTCAAGATAGGTATATATTCCACCTATAATATATCTTGTACATAGTCTATATGACTCGCAAATAGCTTACGTATTATTAGTATACCATTATCCCTCGTATCATGTATACCCGAATATTTCTCATTTCTCAAAACTTCATCTATTTTATTATAACTTAATCAGTAGCTAACTCACTCATATCCTACTGGTCTAAGTCATGGTTTCTCCGATCCCTAGAGATATTATAGAATTCATCGCATTATGTCTTTAACCCATAATTAGAATAAATCAACTTTAGTCCTTAAATCCCTCTCATATGACTAAATCTCAAACTCCATATTGGCCTGGTGGTATTAGATTTTATTCTCTTTAAAATCAAAATTTATCTCAAAAGTTAATTTGGTCGTTTCCCACGAGTTCTAAGCAAAAGGGGAAAAAGTTGGCAAAATTTGGGAAGACGAATCGATTCGGCCTTGGAACTAATCGATTCACCTTCCGAATTGATTCGACCAAGGAGCCGAATCGATTCACCCCAGAGATCTTCATCTTCTTTGTTAAGTACATATGGGGTTCACAATTTTTAATCATCAAAACCTCCATTTATTATTCCCAAATGCCTAACCAATTATTTCAAACATTATACCAACATACATGAGTGATTTCTAACGTACAAGAATCATCATAACACTAAAGAACATCATTAAATTGGATTAAATCAAAATGACTTCTAAAGAACCCTAATTATTCAATTTTCTTCAAGAACTTGACTTAACCCAGATTTCTTCACATATTAGTGGTTCTAATTCATCAATTTCATTTTACCTACATCAAGGAATTAAACCGAATATGATTCTGAATCAAGAACCTCCATTTCAATCCTTAAAATTTATCAAAACTCTGCATATTCATAGGTTTAATCATCCTATACTAACATGGATATCATATATGGTAAGAATTTAGCAAAATTAAACACTTGAATTAATATCAAACTATGATCCTTTGTAGAAGAATTGTATGGGTGCGTTCCTCTTCCTCCGATCTACGCAATAGTGGTGTTTTGTGGTGCAAGGGGTGCAACTATGGTGGTTCTAGCCTTTGGAACCTCCTCTCTTCTTCCTCCTATGGCCTCTCTGCAATTCTATAACCTCTAACCCTATAAGACTTTTCTTCTCAGATGATAATAACCTTTTAAATTCGTAGGTCTATTACCTCCAAAAATATAAATGACTAAAATACCCCTTCGGGATGCCGATTTGGCTTAAAAGTGTCCCGATACCCAAACTAAACTCCTGGGTAGACTTTTCTGACTATCTCGAACCTTCTGTACTCAATGGCGCACTCAAAATTACCATTTGGATGAATTGAAAATAAATTACTTTTTATTTCATTAAATTGAGTCCCGACACGACTAATACGCGCGTCCCAACTATATTATTATAGCTTGTCGTATTTTTCACTCATGACAACTTTAACATATTCGTAATCATTTATTAATTGTTCACTAAGTAATATTCTGTATAATTCACAACAACAAATACTAACCCTTGTCTCACTAGTTAATATTTATTTTAATATAGATTAATTAACAATAAATTTCCCATATTTAATTTAATTAATCTCACATTTAAAAATCATAAAAAAATACAGGGTGTTATACATACTTTCCCCCTAATAACGGAATTAAGTCTCGAAATTTGGAAAAAAAAGAAAACATGGTACGAATAACTCTAGATATTTTTCGTGCATCTCATCCTCGCGCTCCCAAGTAGACTCCTCGACATTATGATGCCCCAACTGGACACGCACAAGTGGAACTACCTTCGACCTCAACCTTCTCTCACTATGTTCTAAGATAACCACCGGTGTCTCTTCATATGAACTATCAGGTTGCAAGTCAATCTCCTCCAGCACAACGTGAGTACGAGTCACCTCATCCCGGAGATATCACCGCAGTGAAGAAATGTGGAACACATCATGAATACGGTGGAAGTCCTCCAGTAACCCAAGTCTAAATGATACCAGTCCAATACTCTCGATGATAGAAAATGGCCCCACGTACATCGGTGCCAACTTCCCCTTCTTCCTAAATATCATTATCCTATTCATAGGAGATACTCATATTAGCACCTGGTCCGCCATAGTAAACTCTCGAAAGAACCGCTTAGCATAGGCGTAGATTTTTTATTTGTCCTAGGCTACCCGTATGCGACTCCGAATAATCTCAATCCTGACCGATGTGGCCTGAATCAATCCTGTCCCGAGTAGCTTGTTGTCCCCCACCTATAGCCAAAAAGCAGGAGAACAACAAGGCCTACGTTACAACGACTCAAATGGAGCCATGCCAATAGTAAATTGATAGGAGTTATTGTACACAAAATCCACCAGTGGAAGGTAATGCTCCCAACCTCCCCTAAAATCAAGGACACACATACGTAAAATATCTTCCAGCATCTGATTCGTTCACTCAGTCTGCCTGTCCGTCTGCGGGTGATAGGCCGTACTCAATCTCAACTCTGTACCCATGGCCTCCTGAAAGCTCTCCTAAAATCGAGACACAAAAATCTTGTCCATGTCGGACACAACATCAAGGGGCAACCCGTGAGGTCTCATTATCTCGATAATAAACATCTGAGCATACCTTTTTGTGCTGTAGTCCATCCGGACTGGTTGAGAATGAGCTACCTTAGTCAATCGATCTACAATCACCCACATAGAATTGTGATCCCTTTGAGAAGTAGGCAACCCCATGATGAAATCCATGGAAATACTCTCCCATTTCCACATAGGAATCTCTAGCGGCTAAAGAAACCCTGTCGATTTCTGATGGTCCACCTTTACCAACTGACAGGTGGCACACTTTGAGACGAACTCGACAATATCTATCTTCATACCACTCCACCAATAATGTCGCCTCATATCCAGGTACATCTTATCCTCGCTGAGGTATACTGCGAGCTGAGATCCATGTGACTCTATCATCACCGCGTGTCACAAAAGCTCCCCCTGGAACAATCAACCTTCCATTGAAGCGCAAGCCTCCCTTGGAACTCACTGAGTAAGACTCCTCTCCCCCAGGAAAAAGTTGTCGCATCCTCTGCTGATAAAATGGATTCGCTGCCTGGCCTGTACCACCCTCGTGACAATCTGGGTTGTAACAGTTATACTTGACATAAATGATCAGTCAACTGCATCCTGATGTCCTAGCTCCTTCCATTTCACCTTCCACACCTCAACCACCTCACCCGCTGGCCTACGGCTCAACGTCGGCCACCACGTTAGCCTTCCTTGGGTGATACTGGATATCAAAATAATAATCTTTCACAAATTCTAAACACCTGCGCTAACACATGTTCAACTCTTCCTATGTGAACAAGTACTGTAGTGACTATAGTCTGTGAACAAGAGAAATTTCTCCCCCAAACGATATGTCTCTAAATTGGAAGGGCAAACACGACTGTTGCTAACTCCAAGTGGTGTGTGGGGTAATTCCTCTCGTGAGGCTTAAGATTACGGCAAGCAAAAGCTATAGCCTTATCCTCCTACTGAAGTACTCCCCCAAGTCACTGTAGGGATGCATCAGTGTAAACCACGTACTCCACTCCTGGCCTGGGTAGAGCAAGAACTGGTGATGAGGTCAACTTATCCTTCAGCTCATCGAAAGCCAACTAACAAGCGTCATCCCAGATGAATGATACCCCTTTTCAATTCAAGTTAGTTAGAGGACTTGCAATCTTTGAAAACCCTTACTTAAACTGCCTGTAATATCCCGCCAAACCTAAGAAACTACATACCTCCGTCGGTGTCGTGGACTGTCCCCACTCCTTCACTTTTGATACCTTACTTGGGTCCACCGATATTCCTCCATCAGATATAATGTGCCCCTAAAATTTCATTTCTCCCTCATGGAATCCGTATTTCTCATATTTAGCATACAACTAATGCTCATGCAGTGTCTATAAAACCCGTGCCAGATGCTCGGCATGCTCCTCCTCAATTTGGGAATAAATCAGGATGTCATCTATGAAGATAATGATAAAATGATATAATAACTCTCCGAATTCCCTATTCATTAAGTCCATAAACACCACTGGAGTGTTGGTTAGCCTGAATGGCATAATCCGAAACTCGTAGGATCCATATCTTGTTAGAAAGGCAGTCTTAGACACATCCTGCTACTGGATACGCAACTGATGGTACCCGGACCTCAAGTCTATCTTAGAGTAGTAGGCATCTCCTCTCCACTTATCAAATAAGTCATCGATTTTGGGCAACGAATATTTATTCCGTCTCATAACTTTATTTAAATCTCGATAATCAACACATAATTGCAATGACCCATCTCTCTTATTTACAAACAACACCGGGGAACCCCAAGGCGAGGTACTCCTACGGATGAAGCCCTGCCCTAAAAGTTTCTCGATCTGATCCCTTATCTTCGCAGCAGCTATACAATAAGGTGCATGAGCTATCGACCAAGTTCCCGATGCTAAGTCTATCACAAATTCAATCTCTCTACTGGGTGGCAATCCCGATATTTCCTCAAATACATCAGTGAACTCGCAAATGACCATAATTGAATCTAGGGGAATCACTACCTCCTTAGAGGTATCCTCCTTAATGTAGTATAAATGGGTGGACGAGCCTCCCTCGGGACGAGGCATCGCCACTAAAAACATCTCGTCACCCGATATAGCAAACACATTACTCCTACTATAACAGTGAATCATGGCCCTATATGCGGCTAGCCAATCCATGCCAATAGGGGTGTCATACTCTGACATATCTAACACAAGCATATCGGTAGGTAAAATAAGTCTCCCAATCTTTATGCTAACACCCCGGTTGATAAAGAAAATGAGAGTGCCATTTCCCAATGATGAGTCTATAGACGTAACTGTACTATTGATTGTGTCTAATAGCCTTGTGGCTCGTGTGAATCTAGTGTCAATAAGTGAATGTGAAGACCTCATGTAAAAAAAAATACGCCCCAAAGTCCCCTGGGTAGAAAGCATACCCTCGAGTGCGGGCGGTGCTTGAGGAACTGCTACCAGGTGGACGTTATATACATGCCCGTACTCTAACTTCCCCTGCTGAGGTGGGGCTACGAGAATGGCGAGTAAGGATGGCATCTGTGGTAGCACTGGAAGGGCTACTGGAAAGATAGGCCTCTGGGGCTCCTGGTGAGCACCTGCTGGTGGTGGAAACTTTCCCTTATTGGGGCAATCCTAGCGTTTGTGGCCATTCTTGCCATATATGAAACATCAGCTTGTGAAAATTTCTCCTCTCTGACCCTACTGGCCTCAACCCTGCTGACCGTTTCCACCTCTCCCTTAGCACTGGTGGAAATCTTATTGGCTCTGATGGCCCTACTAGACCTGATGGCCATGTAGGTATCCTCGCTAACCCTGTATGAAACCTCTCGAATTAGAAACGCTTAGCAGAATCCCCCTACTGGGAACTATGCTCACCCTGCCTGGATTGATTATGAGTTAATGGCGCCCCACTGGCACTGCCTCCCTCGGTCCGGCCCTGTTGGATGGAATCTCCTACTCGCTTGCTTCCCTTATCATGGAAGCAGTGGTCCTGGTAATGTAATAAAGTAGCATTTAACACATCGGTATCGGTATATGTCTTCATGAAAAGTTTACCCAACAGGTGCTATCGGATCCTCCCAGTGAGACCATCAGTAAATAGTTGTATCCTTTTCTCCTCAGTAGGTACCTCTCCCGGAACTAGATTAGTCGGCCTCGTAAACTCCTCCTCGTACTCTGAAATCATCTTCCCCTCCTAGGTGAGATCCAATAATTTCTGCCTCATCTCAATCTCAAGTAACTGGAATAAACACTCCAATATGCAATCTCAAATACGATAATCCAAAATAAAACCCAGTCCCAACAATCGAGATGAATGAAATACAATATCTCTGAAAGAAATAATGTCTAGAGTGCGCAACATGCCCTGACTGAAATATTTGCATAAGGAAGATACATTGATAAGAGTGAAAGTGTCTAATATTGAGGACCTACAACTTTCATCACAGTTGCAACACGTCAAATCACATGGAATTCCTAAGCTTGGCATCCCTGTATCTGGACACCTAAAATAATTTGCACATAGAAAATAGGTTTGGAAGAAACGGGTCAGAGCCGGAGTTAAAACAATTTAAAATATTTTAGCAAGTATTTAAAATGCTTAAAAGTAGATATTATGTACATGTTAGTTCACGTCTCTCACTTGAGAAGTTTCACCTTTCAACCAGTGTGCACGCATACCATACTTTTAGATAATTCTAGTTACTGTTATCACACCTAACTAGTTCGAATACGTTATCCCTTTTAAACTATTACTCATAGTGCCCACCCGAATTTCTCACATAATACATTATTGAATATTTCCATAACTTTCAACTCAACTAAGAATTTCCCAATTAACAGTTAAGTGTTCACATTCTTAAGTTACTTTAGATTTCCTTATCTTTCTTATCTAATAAGTCCAAATAGTAGAATATATCATAAGTATATATATTCATCACTCTAATATATATATACTAATATGAAACCCCTAGGCTCAGTTGCAATACATGCATACTTTGCTATCACATCCCGGTACATCTCCTACTAAATAAAGGACTGTCGGTCCAGAATCACTCTTGAACCTTAAATACAAACACATATATGTTGAAAGCGAACATAGTCCGAGGACTTTGGGTTACGCACATACCTAGCATATCCAAATGACCGGTCATATCGTTATACACACAAATGGCGATCAACCCCAAGTTCTATTCTCTAAGATACGAGTCTAAGATACCCCAAAATGTCACATCAAGATAAGACTTCCCATGACGCGAGAACCATCCGTGATTGCATGTATCGTAGGTATGTCCATTACATATAAATAATCATACATTAGGTATTCACACAACCTATGTTTATAAATTATGTATAGGTATATATTCCACCTATAATATATCTCGTACGTAGTCTATATGACTCTCGAATAGCCTACGTATTATTAGTATACCGTTATCCCTCGTATCGTGCATACCCGAATGTTTCTCACTTCTCTAAACGTCATCCATTTTATTACAACTTAATTTTGTAGATAACTCACGATATCGTACTGCTCTAAGTCATGGTTTCTCCGGTTCCTCGAGATATTATAGAATTCACAGCATTAGGTCTTTAACCCACAATTATAATAAATCAACTTTAGTCCTTAAATCCCTCTCATATGACTAAATATCAAACTCCATATTGGCCTGCTCGTATTAGATTTTATTATCTTTATAATCAAAATTTATCTCAAAAGTTATTTAGATTGTTTCCCACGAGTTCTAAACAAAAGGGGAAAAATTTAGCCAAATCTGGAAAGCCGAATCGATTCGACCTTGGACGGAATTGATTCACCTGACGAATCGATTCGGCCAAGGAGACGAATCGATTCGGCCCTACAAATCTTCATCTTCTTCGTTAAGCACATATGGGTTTCACCATTTTTAATCATCAAAACATCCATTAATCAGTCCCAAATGCCCAACCAATTATTATAAACATTTTATCTACATACACGAGTGATTTCTAACGTACAAGAATTATCATAACACTAAAAAAATCATTAAATTGGATTAAATCAAAATGACTTCTAAAGAACCATGGTTCTTCAATTTTTCTTCAAGAACTTGACTTAACCGACATTTCTTCACATATTAATGGTTCTAATTCATCAATTTCATTTTACCTACATCACGTAATTAAGCCTAATATGATTCTGAATAAAAAACCTCAAGTTCATTCCCAAAAATTTATCAAAATTCTACATATTCATGGGTTTAATCATCCTATACTAACATGGATATCATATATACTCATAATTTAGAAAGATTAAACACTTGCCTTCATATGAAGGTCAGACCCTTTGTAGAAGAATGGTATGGGTGCATTCCTCTTCCTCCAATCTACGCAACGGTGGTGTTTGTGGTGGAAGGGGTGGAACTATCTTGGTTTTAACATTTGGAACCTCCTCTCTTCTTCCTCCTATGGCCTCTTTGAAATTATATATACTCTAACCCTAGAAGACTTCTCTTCTCAGATAATAATAACCTCTTAAATTCATAGGTTTATTTTCTCCAATAATACAAATGACTAAACTACCCCACTGGGATGCCGGTTTGGCCTAAAAGTTCCCCGGGACTCAAATTAAATCCTCGGGGCTCTCAATCAAAATGATCATTTGGATCACTTAAAAATAAATTACTTTTTATTTCATTAAATTGAGATTGACACGACTGACATGCACGTTTTGATTAAATTATTGTAACTTGTCGTATTTTTCACTCGCGAACATATTCGTAATCATTTATTACTTATTCACTAAGTAATATTCGATATAATTCACATAAATAAATACTAACCCTTGTCTCGCTAGTTGATATTTATTTTAATACGGATTAATTCCCAATAAATTTCCCATATTTAATTTAATTTAATTTATTACACATTTAAAAATCATTAAAAAAATACGGGGTGTTACAATCTCCATCTTATCCACAAATGAGACATTCCCCAAATGCTCGACCACTTGTGACTCCACTTTCCCATTTACCTCAACGTTTGTTTCACATGTTTTAAAACTTTAATATCCTTTCCCTTTGCTAGGACTCTACAACCTCACATGACTCTCAAGACTCCATACACAACTGATACTCGATAGACCTTGAAATCTAATTGGGCAATATATATCAAGTTTGTTCCTAAATTTATGAGATATTTTACACCACCAGAGTGTGCTAATGTCTTCAAACATGTTGAGCTTCATTGTTCTTACATAGCTAATGACACATTTTTATAGATTACATAAAAATTACAAAGCTTTCTTCATATCTTGAAATGTATCATAATATTTTCTCTTAGACCAAACATGATTGAGAGTACTTAACCCAATATCCATTATCTTGAGATAGAGAGTTTCCTTTTAATTTTTGTGTGTCTTTCCAAAGTCCTCTTCTCCACATATGTCACTAATTCAAAATTAAATCCACCTTCATCCCTTTTTAAGGGTCAATACCTCTTTATATAACATTTCACATGTAAAAATTTCGACTTCTTCATCACCTCGTGATCTACTCCCATTACTTTTACCAAATCCTCGGTTGATACTCATTCCTTAATTTTTACCATGAGCATACCCAGTCAACCTCAAATTGTCGCCCCAAAGATTCTCTTCTCAATGGAAAATATAGTCGATTACACCTCATCAATATTCATCATGTCTTTTTCATATAAAATATTGGTCACTATGGCGCCATGTGCATCCTGAAGAAAGGTAAGAACTAACAAGGCCCTACTTCCCTTTATTTTCACATCAACTTTTTTCGTTAGTAAAAATACCCATGAAATTCACCATGTGATTAATGAGGTTCGCTCCCTCATCCATTTTCATATGTTAAATCTCTCACTTAAGACTGATCTTTGTTGTAAGACTCTTTACTTGATAGAGATTCCTAACCCTCTCATAATTTTGGCGTCGAGTTCTCATTATTGACAGTATTGTTTATATTATCACTAATAAAGAATTAGTCTATACTCAAGAACCTTGACTCTATATGAGGGTTGTGCAAGTGTGCCCACTTATATAAACTTAGAGGGGTTCAATAAGTTTCTCAATGGAATCAGGCCAATTTATCTAACTTTAAAATTCTCCTCAATTTTAGCAACCCTAGTGAAATATTCAACTTGGTGAGATGATGATGCGACAAGTAGATCTACAACTAAAAGGATCAAATAAGAAGTTTAAGATGGTAATGGGATAATCAAATCTATATCTAGGTGTTGTGTTTGTGTTAGAAATGTAATAATCAAAATAAATAACACCCAAACTAACCACGAGACAAATTTATGAGGAAAACCCCCCACCTTGAGGTAAAAAAACCTCAACACATATTAATCTTTCACTAAAATTGAAAAGATTTAATACAATGAAAGAAGATACCTCTCTATGTTCCTAAATAAGAAGTTATATGCTGAAAAATTACTCCCCCCCCCCCAATTGATAATGAATGATCCACCTAAATCTCCATCGGACGAACGAGGAAGTCACATTCTCCTATGTAGGATTGCACCGTGCTTGAACTCTCCGATAGCTTAAACACCTATTTTATTTGATATTAAATTATGGTTTGGATCAGTTAGATTGAATTTAGGCTAAGTGGATATGATTACAAAACACTCTCAATTCTGCACAAAAACGAGATCAAGAACATATATAGGTTTTCTCTCAAATTTCAAAGGAACAAGTTATTTTATTTGAAAGAAATATAATTAATATGCTCTTAATCTAAAAAAAAAACTCTCTTAATATGTGGTAAGTATAGAAGAAAAAAAATCTCTCAATATATTTTAATTGGAGGAAAAAGACTTTATTTATAGAAAAAATTACGAATGTGGCAATGTCGGGCGCACGGCTAAAAATAAGTTCGTGCGCACAATTTTTGGCAGTGAGAAAGTCACACAAAAATGTGTAGTCGTGCGCAAAAATGTAAAATTTATCCTTGCACTCAATTTTAAATAGAATCCTAAAACTTGAAGACCCTACAGACGGGCATAAAATAGAGTCATGCTAATGGTTTAAGGCAGAAACTTTCTTTCTTCCTAAAAAAACTGCATGGCATTTCCCTTATGTTAAACACTACACATATCAAGATATAAAGTCGCTTGTTCATTTCAGAACATAATTTTATCAAAAATAAATGAAAAGTGTGTTTATGTTTATAGCCTTAGACATTCAATCAATAATGCATAAAAAGGATACATATTCAAATGAGCGGTAACAAAAGTCTTTGTTGTATAGGAGCCGTATATGACCTTTAATTTTGAATGTTCACCAATTCTTAATGAACAAGAGTCACTCTACTAAACAACGTCTGTATGAAATCAATCATTTTGTCTTGATAACAAATGACTCAAATTCTTTGACATGGAAATAAGCCAACCAATCTAATATAAATGAACTACATACATTTTCAACATCTCCATTTGGCTATTCTATAGAGAAACCCCAATATACTTGATTACGACAAACAAAAATCTCTCTTAATTAGCCATATGATAAGAGAAGTATGTTGCAATACACATGGAATTCAATAGATCAACAACATAATCAAAGTCGAGCATGGGATGGGTTGAGTCGCAATCTCATGACAATACCTAAAAAAGCAGGGATAATATCAAAGATCATGCATATATGACGTGCACAAAGAGAAACTCCCTACATGGGAATCCACTAAATATATATCAGTATGAAACATAAAGCGAGAAATGTATATATATATGTGTGTGTGTTTGTGTGTGTGGGTGGGTGCCTTCTTTATCTTTTAGGCCCATGAGAGTAGCCGAAGAAAGCCCAATAAAAAATAAGAGATGTCCACAACCCAAATTATGGGATGCTTTAAATAACGGATTGAGGATTTGACCCATTATATCCCCAAAAATCTCGGAGGAGATATTAAGGGGATAGTGGGCTAGCGGGGTAGTTATCAACGCCCCTCTCTCTTCTATTGAATATATATGGTACCCCTGGCCCGGGGTAAAGGGAATACAGAAAAACCTCTCTTGAGAGTTATTTAATATAACAATAGACCTCTCCGTGGATGTAGACCATTTTCTGAACCACGTACAACTTTGTGTTGTGTTGTGTGATTGTGATCATTGTTGTTCTTCCTTTCCTGGTGATTGTCTTTTATTATTATTTTTGTTGAAATATTTGTCACCACAATTGGCGCCGTTTGTGGGAAACAATTATTTTTCCTTTAAGAAAGCCTTCACCAGCAGGGACCTGCAATGTCTGATCATAACAGTAATGTCCCTCATGCAGGAGATATTCAAGAGTAGCCTATCCCTCCTAGGGTAAGGTCCGAAGTACATCACTCAAACCAGAGGCTCCGTCGAGAGAGGAAGCTCTCCGAAGAGATCTAGGGGTAGTTAGATCCACACAGATTTCTAGGCTGATAGACGCCTATGAGGCCAGCTTCAAGAACAGGAGGAAGCTACTCTAAAACATGAAGATGAAAATGTTCACCTCGAAAGGAGATTACAGAAGATGGAAAGAGATCTCCATCATAACACGAGGCAACACTACAATCGGACTCCTAGCCCTTAGGGGGGAAAACCTCACAGCCGAGGAAGGAGCCAAGGGCGTGGTTCACAAAGGTCTGAGAGACACAGGTCAAATGACAACCATTCCGAGCAATAATAATCATCTTGTCGATACAGGATCCCTGGCCTAAAGAGTGATGATATACGAAGCTTAGTCCGGAGAGAAATGAACTAGCACCCAGCTCATCGGGGTACTGGATCAATAAGGCAGTTGGACAGGCGAGCTCTCAAAACTCAAATAAAGTCCCATTTTCTGAGGGTGACTGAGGAAGAAGAAGCCCTGAAGAAGTTTTTGATGCCCAGATTTAAGATTTATGATGGTAAGACTGATCCCATCGACCATGTTAGACAATATAGGTAGGCCATGAACCTATAGAACCATAACGATGCACTCATGTGCTGGATTTTCCCATTAAGCTTGCATGATGTTTCCCAAAAATAGTTCGAGAAGCTCCCTCATAGATGCATCAGGAACTTCAAGTCTCTAGTCGAGATGTTCACAACTCTCTTCATTACAAGCATCTCTCATCCGAAGAGGATGGATGCTTTGCTGAAAATGAAGAAAAAACCTCAGGAGAACCTCAAAGACTACGCGAAAAGATACTGGGAGGTGTTTAACGAAGTTGAGGATTGCTCAGAGTAGGTCGCTGTAGTATCCTTCAAGATCGGTCTGCCCTACTCATATCTCCTACACCAGTCCCTCTCTAAATAAGGAGGCCACTACTGTAGATGACTTGATGGCCCGTATTAAGAAATACGCCAAAGTTAAAGACATGACCCATCCTAGAGTAGGAGAAAATGATGGCACCAAGGTTGTCGGCAAGGGGGGCGAAAAGAGTGACACTCAGAATAAAGGGAATAAGAACGGGGGCAAAAGTGACTCCAAGAATGGGAACAAAGGAACTGCCTTGAAGGCATTCCAAGTCGTAAATACCATCTTCAGAGAACCAATCTATAAGATCCTTGCAAAAATTAAAGATGAACCATTCATTAAGTGGACCAAGAAGATGGGTGCCCCTCTAAGAGAAATAACACATTAAGATGTACATTTCACAAGGAATGTGAGCACAAAATCGAGCACTGCAAGGCCCTCATATCCCACCTCGTATAGCTACCTGAAGTTGGGAACTTAAATGAATTCATAGTAAAGAAGGCAAAGAAGATAGATGTAAATGGCAATCAGAAGCCTGATAATATTCTCGAAGAAGATGCTGGCCATGAGTTCGCAGTAATTCATGGGGCGTCCGACCTCAAGCAGATTCAAGGGAATGCGCTTAAATGGAAGTGAAGAAGCTGACAATAGTAATACAAGCTTTTCAGATTGATCCAGCCAAAAACCAAGCTGGGAAGTGGCGACATCCATAGGAAATAAACTACAACAAGCATATCGTGTTCACAGATGGGGATTTAGTGGGAGTGAGAAATCCACACCATGATGCATTGGTCATTGCGCTCAGGATAACTAACTTCGACGTCGATAGGTTACTCATCGACCAAGGCATCTCATCCAAAGTAATGTACCTCGAGATGTTTAGAATGCTGAAGTTAAGCATTGCCGACCTAAGGTAGTCCACTATTCCTTTGGTTGGATTCACTAGAAAGATAATAATCCTTTTGGGAAAGATAATCCTACCGATAAGGGAAGGAAGCACCTCAAAGTTGATCGAATTTATTGTAGTTGATATTGATTTACCTTACCAAGTCATCCTCGGTAGAGGATGGTTGCACGCGATGAAGTCCGTCTCATCGACCTATCATCAGAAGTTGAAATGTGTGACAGAGCACAAAGTAGTTGAAATTTATGGAGATCAAGCAATGGTAAGAAAGTGCCTCATAGTGGCCATATGACCCAAACAAGAGACCTGGAAGAAGTCACAATCGGGAGTGGCTCAACTGAGAGAACATTTTTGATTGGAACATCCCTTAGTGATTGTGAGAAGAAGGAATTGGTCACCTTCCTTCGAAGAAATTTGGACATTTTTGCATGGGAGCCCTACGAGCTGCCTGGAATCGACCCCATAATTACTTGCCATCGATTACACGTGGACCCACACTTCAACCCAGTCATACAAAAGGCCCGACGGATAACTCCAGAAAAGGCCAAAGTAGTGGAGAAGTTACTGGATGCAGGGTCTATACGGGAAGTTTAGTTCCCCAAATGGCTATCCAACCCAGTAGTAGTCCCTAAGAGCAATGGGAAGTGGAGAGTCTGTATCGACTACACCGATCTCAATAAAGCTTGCACCTGAAGCACCCTATATCTTTGACTTACTTAAGTCTATATTATATATGTGCTCATTTAGTTTGGAAATTATGATAAAATTTGATTCCCATCCCTAGTTACCAAAAGAATCCTTAGACTCTACATCATACCTCTATAAGTTCTCAAAGGTAGTTCACCAAACACCACACATAAGGATTGCATACATACATCATATTATGCTATAATTGGTTGTGTGTGAGCTAATTCCTTTAAAATTGATTTTCTACTATTTTTAAGAATTTTTAAATAATTTCTAAGATTTTAAAATGATTTTTAGAAATTAAAAATAAGGTTTTTAAAACCTTTAAGGCTAGATTATAATTTGTTTTTATAACATGAAATCTAGTTGGGTAGAAACTGAAAGCGCTTGAGAATATTGTGGGTATAATTTGTATTTCTAGCAATTCTAAAACACGCATTTTTCATTGAATCTCAGCCTTACATGTGTTGCCTATATAACAACTAGATTTGTGTTTTCTCCCTCTCACATACTTAAGTTTATATGTGGACCATTGGATCTTTTATAATCAACGATTTTCATGTGTTTTCTATTAATCCCCGTGTTTATTTTTGAACCAATCATATCTGTTTTAAAAGTGATGGGTTGACGGCCCTTAGATCAACTTCGATTTAATCCTGATCGTTCATTTCCCTCGATGTTCCAGAGACTTCTTCTCTCAGTATATAAGGAGGCTTCGTCTCATATTTTGCAAATTTTGTTATACTTACCTCTGAGAGAAAATAGAGAGAAGAGAGAGAAAGAGTTAGAGAGAGAGAGAGAGAGTTCGAAGAGTTTTTACAAGCCCTAACTCAAACTTTAACCAAATCAAAACCAGAAAATCTTTTTTAGAGTGTTTATAGTTCAACATTTTTGAAGTTTTTCCTCTACTGTCTTATATCTCTTTACCAACTTAATCACGTTGATTACGCCTATATTTCTTTGTATACAAATTTGAGATTTTATTTCTTTGATACAGATCACTTAGTAATTTGCTAGATCTGATTTCTTGTTTCGAGAAATCTATTTTTCTTGGTTGTTTTCAAAATAAATGTTGTTTTCAAACCCTAAACAAACAAAACCCTTTCTGATTTCATCTACCTCAAACTTTCAGACTGAGATCTAGTTTTGGGATCTTGATTGGGGATTTCACTTTCAAAAGTTAATGTTTTCAAATAAAGAAAGTGTATAGGATCTTGGCTAGTTTGTATAGCAAGATTCCCTCTTGATGTGTGGTTATTTGAAAGATCTAAAGTCTGATTTACTTGACGAAGTTGATTTTAGAAACCCCTGCATCTTCAGTGATATGTTTATAATTTGTTACTCATATGGTCTGTAATTAAGTGTGTGTGAGTTGCATGCATGAGTTTAGAGCACTACACCACTTACACCTTCACACTACTACACTGAAAAGTGTTGGTGTTGAGATATGGAACTTTAGAGTCGACGTAAAACTAAAAGGAGTAAAGTTTCTAAGCTGGGAGAACATCAACAACATCAGAACCTTAGGAGAAGTCAGAACACGCAAGAGGAGTCGGTACATTTCTAAACTTCGATTAGGTTTGATTGTGTGTCTTGATTATTATATAGCTTGTAATATATTACTCGTTTTTAGTGGATTTTTTACTTTTGTGGCATAGAGGTCACCGTGAATGTTTCCCCAATTGGGTGGGGTTTTACCACGTTAAAATTGCTTGTGTACACTTCCTCTTCCTCTCATCCCTTTCTTAAGGTTGTGTTGGTTTATTTTGTTTAAAGTTTTGTTTTTCAAAACTCGTAAACCTATAACTGAAATTACTCCTTCATACTGTTTTACACATCTTGTGTTTAAAATTTGTTTTAAGAAAAGAGTTTCTTCAACAACTATTCAGATCCATTTAGATAGTTTAATTTTGTATTAAACAAGTTAAATGGTACTTTTTCAATTGGTATCAGAGCTTTGGTTTTTGAAAAATTCTTTAGACCTTATTTTTTTGAAATTGTTTTCTCAAAAGAAATTATGGACAAGAAATTTGAGAGACTAGGTAACCTGTCCAGACCCCCTCCCTTTGATGGAACCAACTTTTCTTAGTGGAATGTAAGGATGCTGGCATTCATCCAAGGGACTTTGGGAGATGATGTCTGGGAAGTTATTGAAAATTGTTACACCTTTCCTACTAAACCAGCCGCCGAAGGAAGTACTGTGAGGATCAAAAAGTTACTAAGTGAATTCACTAAAGAAGAGAAACATGTTTCACTTTATAACAATAAAGGCAAAAATGCCATATTCATGTCTGTTAATGAACACGAATTTAAGAGGATATCTTTTTGCTCTACCTCTAAAGAAGCATGGGACACCCTAGTGACTGCACATGAGGGTGATACCAGAGTTAAAGCTGCTAAAACTCAGATATTAATCCAGCAGTATAACTCCTTGATCATGACTGAGACTGAGTAATTTGATGACTTCTATATTAGAATGACAGACATTGTGACCAAATTGCATGCTAATAGGATTATTTATGATAGAAATTTTTTTTCTCTAAAATACTAAAATCACTTCCATAAAAATTTGATAATAAGAGATATGCAATTGAGGAGATGGATGATCAAAATCTTACACCTGAACTCATCAGTAAAAAATTGAGAACTGTGGAAATGGAATTAGAATTTAAGAAAAAATTAACCCAATCCCAAAAGAGACAGTCTACCTCCAATCTTGTCTTTTCATCTAAGTTGACCTCACCTGAATTTAGCGTACCTAACATTGACTTAGACTCTGATGAGGACCGTAATTTAGATACTTTTGATAATCAGATTGCCTTAGTGTCTAAACAGTTTAAGAAAATTGTGAACTTTTGAAATAAAATAGCAAAAAGACAAGGCAAACCTACTTATCCAAATCAATTTAACAACAAACCTCATGAGAGAAGATAAGACAAATACCATTTTGACAATCATAAAAGACCTGAGAAAGACCTTAAAAATATTCAATGTTATAGATGTGGAAAGCTAGGACACATGGCTAGTGGCTGTAGAGTTAACTTAGACAAAATTCACAAACATAATAGGGCTCATTTAATCAAGACTTAGGATAACTCAAGTGACTCTAAAAATGATGAACCTGAGTCATCTAAATTTTTTTACCCTTGTATGTCATTCTTTGCTAAGATAATCTATAATGATGATGAGGAATCTGATCATACCATGACTAATATTGTGCCTACTGGTTTATCTGCCTTCTTGTTTGAGAATGTTGATAATGTTTCAAATGTCGTGTGTGTGAGTCAAAGGGAACGCTCTATTGTTGATGTCAATGGGTGTGTGAGTTCTAAAAATGAACCACTAGGGCACACTACACACTGCACACTTAGCGACTCCGAAAATGACGATCTTCCTGCATTCTACTACACCAAATCTGCCTAATTGTCACGGTCATTGACCTTGACAATTCGGGGATAGATAACTTTTTTTGTCACGGACATGTCATGATCTTTGACCATGACAAGTTCGTTAAAATTGTCATGGTCGTATCACGGGCCATGACCGTGACAAGTTTAGTCACGGTTAATAACCGTGACAAAGCCTTGACCCTTTTTAAAAAAATTGTCACGGTCAATGACAGTGACAAGTCCGTGACAACCTTATTTATCAAGGACTTGTGACGGTTAATGACCGTGATAATTCTGGACAGAATTTAAAAAAAATCTGCTGGGCAGTATGGCCACTGCCACTGCCACTGCCCAGCAGTATATTTGTACCTGTTATAGTAACGTTGTACCTGTTCAAACATCATATATCCAGACAAACTAAAGATAATGAAAATATATATTCAAAATAGATACAATATACATGAAGACATAATCCAAATATAATTCAAATGTACCAACTTAAAAATAATGTCACTACATGTCTGGGGTAAATGTGAGGAGGTGAGTAGGCCACACGATATACAAATTGACACACCCACTAATATACATCGTGCCGCATTGTTCGCGCAACCACAATAGGGAGTTTTCCTTCCCGGGTATCACATGCGTGACGAGCACTTTGGACTCGATCTCTTGAAGCTCACGTCCATGAACTATTCCACCCTGGACGATATTCGGGTCCCTCAACCCCCGCCCTATCCACTGGCCATCAAATACGTCCAATATGAACACGCTCGGCCAACCAATTGTCAACATCGGTCTGGGGAAGGGAACTAAATAAGGAAGTGGATCATCGAAGTACGCATGTGTCTTAGATGAAGCAACGAGGTCCACATCCTCGTCATCCCGCGCCTCGTTCTCCTGCACCTCCTCCTCCTGCACCGCCTTCTCCTTCCCTTTCCCCTTACGATCTCCGCCCAACGTACGCTTCATGAATGAGTACATATCTTGGACCGTCGCCTCCAAACGGGACAGCTTCGCGTCATGTGAATCCACCGTTCGAGCCAACCCGGTGTCGCTCGTCTCCAACTCTATGATCCTAGATTTGGCCACCCGCGAGCTCACCCCCCTTATCCTCCCATTGCGATCAGAGCTAAGCACTTGGATGAGTGCGTCTGTGGACAAAGATGCCTTGTCGGCATCAGACTGCAACTCATGCACTTCCTTAAGCTTTGCCTGAAACGACAAAAAGCACATGATTAGTAAAATAAGTAAACTAAAAAATTATAACGTAATTAACAAAAATTAAACTGTTGGATTACTTACAATCGTGACAGCGATGCTCGGGGACACCTCCTTGTCCTTCCCACCCCCATATGGACAATAATCCAGTGGTCATGCCACTTTTAAAACCAACCAACCCAACATTTACTAAACAAAATAATCCGATAGCAATGTCTACAATAAATGTGTATCCCGTACTCCTTCTAATGCATCTACTCAATTAATTCATCTACTCAATTAAACTACCTTGCCCCACCCCCTTCTCCCATCCCTGCCCCCACCCCCACCCCCTCCCCCACCACACATGCACACGTACACGTACACGTACACACACCACCCCTGCCCCCCACCACACACACAATAATCCAATAATGATTAATAATTATATATACTATGTTTCATTTAATTATGTCTTATTTATATTCAAATTTAATTATTAATAATTATATATAGTATGTCTTATTTAATTATGTCTTATTTATATTTATATTCAATTTCAATTATTAATAATTATATATAGTATATATTAATTTACTAATTTACAATAAGGGGCAATCATATATTAATTTACTAAAAAAATTAATAATCAATCAATTCTTTACAAGAGACACTACACGCACACACACATAGACACACACGCAGTCCCCCACCCCTACCCCCACCCACCCCCATCCCTGCCCCCACCCCCACCCCTCCCCTCCCCTCCCCCCTTACCTTACCCCACCCCCACCACACACACGCACACGCACAGGCACACATACACGTATACCCACCACCCCACCCCCTCCCCCCACCACACCCCCTGCCCCCCTCCCCCCACCCCCACCACAACTGCACACACACACAACCCCCCTGCCCCCCCCCTCCCACACCACCACACACATATATACACACACATACACACACATATACACATACATATACACACATACACACACATATAGACATGAAAGAGAAAGAGAGGAAAAAAATATTCCTTAGAGAGAGAGAGAGCGCTGAAATCGCTTGTAGAGAGAGAGAAAGAGGGAAACCAAAAAACGGTGGGAAAAAAAGAGCCTAGGGCATTTTTTACTGAAGATATTGTCACGGTCGTGTCAAGGTCCTTGACCGTGACAAGTCCGTGACAAATGTAGTTGTCACGGATCTGTCACGGTCATTAACCGTGACAATTATTTGTCACGGTCAATGACCGTGACACAAAATACGTGTTTCTTGTCACGGTCAATGACCGTGACAAGGGTGGCTGACTAAAAGGTGACATTTTGGCCATTTTGGTGTAGTGTTCACACACTGTACATAAAAAATTTCAAGAAAAGCATTAGGCTTGAAAAAACTACCAAGGATCTTACCCAATATCTAACTCATGAGAATGAAACCAAAATTTTTGGACAAAAACTGAAAGACTTATCTAACTCTAATGAAATTATGGAAAAGAAATACAAAGGAACGTTGTTAGAATTGGAACAAACAAAAGAAAAGACATCCACAATCTTTAAAAAATTCACAAAATTTGAAAATAATTCTAAGTGTTTTGAAGATTGTGTAGCTGAAAGCAAAACCAATTCATATGAAAGAACTGGAATAGGTTTTTGTCCCAAATCTAAGACACAAACTAAAAACTTTACAACCATAAAGTTTGTGTCTGGTGGCAAAAGACCTATTAAAACTTGTACAGATTTTCAAGGTTTAAAAAATGATTTTGATAAAAAATCAACTGAAGTTAGATATTGGTGAATTAAGCAACTCTAAGCATAATGTTGAACAAAAGACCAAATATGTATGCCCTCCTATTCGACAAGCCGATTCGACGTTTCATCCTGTGCCACCTAGGAATAAGACTAGATCTCAAAATCTAGACAAACCTTTGAATAAAAACTTTCCCAAGGTTATGAGTTCAACGTGCCATATTTACTGCTCCTATTTTGATGTCTATGGATATTCCCTTAATGGTTGCTATTCCAAACGTCTATGTAATCCAGTCTGTACTTCTATCGTTTATCATAACTTTAACTATTCTAGGAGAAGCCGAAACAACTATGTCCTTCCTAAAGCACAAGATAAGAACTCTAACTATAGAGGGTGCTTGAAGGTAATTTTGAGATTAGAAGTAATTCCACATTAGCAACAGTGTTTTGAGATTTAGGCACCGTGGCAGCTCAGCGTGGAAGCTCAAGCGAGGCAGCTCAGCGTGACAACTTGTATTTTAGCTTGTTGTATTAGTCATATTGTATCTCTGTTTATTTTGACTATAAGCTATAACTGTTGTAATCATGTAACGATAATAATAAGGAGTTTTAGTGTGAGGTCAAACAGTACTCACGAGAGACCAGGCTTTGCAGGGCCTGGGAGAGATTTCATGCTCTATCGAATGACCTCACCGTGGTAACTTTAAGGGTACTTGGTTTGGAGGATTGAGAAGTAAGGCACCATTGGGGATGGTCCTGACCATCTTAGATACACATGGTAAAACACCGAAGGACCCTGACCGTGGAACCTCAGACGGAGAAACTTCGATTTCCATTGGGCATTGAGTTATGAACCAAACATCCCTCTACTTAATGTCACTAACCAGCTAAACAATGTCAGACCTACACTTGAGTAAACCACCGTGGTATTTGGGGCTGTCAGGCAATTGGTGAGCCACCTCGGCGGCAACAGCCTCCCTGACACACAGTGGTTAGGCAAAAGGCATGTCTTGGCATTTAATGTTTATGACGTGGAGACAACTAGTGCATTAGGCATTTAATGTTGTGACATAAAGTATGAGGGATGTCTTTCATAGTCTTTAATGACTGAGTTACCTCGAGGATAGTATGGGGGGCTATTTAAGGACCCCAACCACCCCTAAGGAGGACACGATCTTTTTGAGAGCTCAGGATTTATTGCTAGAGAGAATACGCATCAGAGAGAGTTATTGCAAACCAGAGGGTTTACTCACTCACCATTGTTATTTATTACGAAGCTTTTAATACTTGACAGAGATTCTTGAGGGTGTTTGGTGTGTTTCTACCTGCCTACCAAGGCGTATCTAGGGTGCTTACTTCTCTCTCCCTCTAGCTAAGTTACTTATAAGTTTCTTTACTACTTTTCTGAGTTATACACGAGAGATTGTGAGTTTGAACTGAGTCTTATCTTCATTAGGTTTGTATTTGCATATTCTATCACTAATCCAATGTTTTGGCTAATTAACTTATCATCACCATACTTCAAAGGGGTTACGCCTCCATCTATAATCTAAAGTACCCTCTTACATTTGGCGACTCTGCTGGGGAGGCATTCTTCTAAGTAAGGAGTATGGCGCAAGATAATGCTACGCGAAGGCTCAACTTTGATGACATCCAGCATAATGAAGAAAAATCTGCGAGAGAATTGGAGGCTCTAAGTGATGGGATTCCTCGAATAGAGGTACCTCCGGTTCAGGCGATGAGAGGCATTCCAGGGGTGATACAAGCATCTACGAGTGTGAGGTTGGGACCTACTTAGGTGGCACTCCTCATGAGTATGTTTTATAAGTTTTTCCAAACTCCAGTAGCTTCAACTATGCTGGGAGGATTGGAGGCTAATGCCTTCGTAACACCAGGGGTAGCTCCAATGGCCCCACCAGGTGAAGGTGTGGCGGGAATGTTCCTAGCAAGAATGCCCTCTATTGTGAATCCAGCAGTGGGAACCTCAGGAATTTCAAGGGCCCCTACTGCGACATTTGTGCCAGCTGCAACGAGCGCCCAACTCATGGTGCCACTGGCTGTTGTCCCAATAGCATCACCCATGGAGGAAATGAGAAAGGAGACGCGGAAAGAGATGTTGAAATTCATGCAAGCCTCCTCACAATATTCTTGCGAGGTAGCTTCGGTTTATGATGACTTTCAAAAACCCTATCCTCAGGAATACAATGATGAGCCCTATCCAGAGGACTATATTTCTCCTATTTTTGAAAAGTATACGGGGAAAGGTGGGAACCCGAAGAAGCATATTAAGCGCTTTGTTGAACACTTGGGATCGTATTGTAATAACAAGAAGCTTAGGCTGAGGTAGTTTTCCAAATCCTTAACCGATAAAGCATACACCTAGTACTCCCATTTGACTCTTAATAGCGTTTCTACATTGGAGGATATCCATGTATTGTTTGTCCAGAAGTTCTTTATGACAAAGGATGAATTCACTTTGACCCAACAGGGCAGGGAGAAGCAAAGACTTGGGGAAGAAGTGGTAGCTTATGTTCGAAGGTTCAGGGAAAGATCCCTCGATGTGAGGGAGGAGGCGAAAGAATCAAAGTTATTTCAGATCTGGGCTGAGGGGCTGCTTCCTGAGTACATCTGCCATCTTATCAATGAGACGCGCGAGGGGAATTTCTCCGCGTTCTTAAAGGCAGCGAGGAATATCTCCTTGGTGGTGCAGCCCAATTTGGTGGTGGTTCCCATGATGTTTAGGCAGTCGATGCAACCCGCGGGGGGGGGGGGGGGGGGGGGGGGGGAGGTCTCAGCCCCCACGAGTAGGGTACACCGAAGTGGGAGATAGGGGAAAAGCATCGAAGAAGGACAATAAGAGGAAGTTCGAAAGAGATAGGGAGGACCCACCACCATTGCCTTGTATAGTGGAAGAAGTTGTCAGCTGTTACAACGCGATGGTTCAAGGGGGAACAGTCTATGAGCCAAAGGACGTTCCCGCTGAGGAGCCCGATGCGGCAATGAAGGTGGATCCAAAGTACTGCCAGTGCATCGGAGGATCCAGCATCCAACCGAGAGATGTTTTACACTGAGAAGAATCATCGATATGTACGTAAAGGCAGGGACATTGCAAATTCCTCCACATAACATCAACAATAACCCCTTACCGGTGCATGGGGACAATCTTGTGGTGGCCTACGATGAAGAGGCTGAGAGAGGAGAAAGAGAGTCAATGATGAGGCCAGAAGAGTACGAAGAGGCTCTGGAAGATTATACGAGGGGAATGGCTAACATGGTGTTGGCTTATGATAAAGAAAGTGATAAGGATGTGGAGGAAGTGTACGGTGTTAAAGGTGAAGAAATAGATCCAGTTCTAGAGAATACAGCGCAGTTTCGAAATCCTCGAAGTTCAACTAGTTCTTCGACCAGGTAGGGGTACCGAAGGAGAGTAGGTTGGAGATGACCCAGGCAATAATTGATATTGCGAAAAAGAATGCAGTCCCTTCGCTAAGATAGAAGGGACCCATGGCCAGGTTGGTAAGGAGGTTTTTATCAGAGGTAACCTTCAGCGATGCAGATAGGGCTATAAGTTTCCCTCATAATAGGTCGTTGTATATGACTGCCAGTGTCAACGGAGTTAGCTTTGCACAGACTCTTATGGATGGGGGAGCTTTCATCAATATCATGACAATCAACTCCTTCCATGAAACCAATATTCTAGAAGAAAGGTTGGTCCCCATGCCCTTGGTGATTTCGGGGTATGATAACTAATCTTTCAAATCCACTGGGTACGTTAATGTTGGATCATAATGGGAAATTTGAGCTCCCATAGCAAGTTCCACGTAATAGAGAGTGCAACTTCCTATCTTCTGCTAATACGAAGGGTGTGGATGCAAAACTAAGGCTTAGTTCCTTCTACATACCAGCAATGTGCTAAAGCGAATGTCAAGGGGACAGAGGTGACCATTTGGGCTACGAAGAGGCCCTTCGCTGTTGAGTAGGCTCACTTGGTGGACGCAGCGTTTTACACAGAGTTAGAGGAAGATGTTTGGGTCCTAACCAGAAGAATGGAGGGGGAATGGGTTCCCTCGATCAGGGAAATAATGGGGCCCTTAAATGAACAGAAGAAGGAGGTTACGAGCAGCACAAGGGAAATAGTCGAAGAAGCTCACCAGGTGGTCCCTCGCCCCAAGGCATCTCGAAGCAGCTCAAAGATAGAATGAGGACCAAAGTGGACCTGATGGAGCGTGAGGT
This sequence comes from Sambucus nigra, assembly GCA_949130495.1. Lineage (NCBI taxonomy): Eukaryota > Viridiplantae > Streptophyta > Magnoliopsida > Dipsacales > Adoxaceae > Sambucus > Sambucus nigra. Next base: position 466,658,319 of record OX422211.1, on the reverse strand, counting down.
TCAACGGCAGAGCATGATGAGCCGCTTCTCAGGAGAAAGAATGGATGAAGCTTCTAGAGAGAAGAAGAGGAAGGTAGTCACCACTACCAATAGGCAATGCAAGAAGGTCATTACCGAGGAAGGAAATGTGGTGTATCGATTGTAATGGTGTGAATGAGTGGCCGAAGAAACTGATAATGAGGTTGACCCGATATATGAATGATTTTTAGTAGATCAATGGGGGTAGTGCATGGTGATAGACAATTCTAGCATACAGGAATTCATGGAAGAAGTCGCCGAGGAACTAAATTACATGGCAAATCAGCCATACCCCCAAGCACAAGAGTTGGAGAAATTATACTTGGCAAAAGAAGGAATAGACCCAAGACCCATCTTCATCTCGAAGGATCTCAGTAATTAGAAATGAGAGGCCTTGGTCGAATTGGTTCGAGAGTTTATAGATGTCTTTCACGTGGAAATACACATAAAGGGATGGGCTGGATGAGGAAGTAAGCTGACACAAATTGAACGTGATGCCTTCAGCCATTCTAGTGAAACAAGCGAGGAGAACGTACAAGCCTGAGCTAGATTTAAAGATCAAAGAGGAGGTTCAATGCTTACTAACTGCAGGGTTTATCACACCGATACAATACCCACTTTGGCTATCCAGTATTGTCCCGGTGGGGAAGAAAGATAAAAACAAAATAAGGATCTGCGTGGATTTAAGAGATTTGAATAGAGCTTGTCCCAAAGATGATTTCCTTTTACCCTCCATTGATAGCTTGATAGACACAACGATAGGTCATGAAATGTACAGCTTCATGGAAGGGTATGTAGGGTATAACCCGATTAAGATGGACCCCATGGATGTAGAGAAAACAACGTTCAGAACCCCGTTGGGCAACTTCATGTACAAGGTGATGTCGTTTGGACTCAAGAATGCTGGGGAAACTTACCAGAGGACAATGATGGCCATTTTCCATGACTTCTTCCACAAATTTGTGGAATTCTATATGGATGATTTGGTCATCAAATCGAGGAAGGAGGAATCCCATTTGAGCGACTTGAGGAAGGTGTTTTCTCGTTGTAGGAAGTTTAAATTGAGGATGAATCCATTAAAGTGTGATTTTGGGGTGACAATTGGGAAGTTCCTTGGCTTTGTGGTTGATCGACAAGGGGTGAAGATGGACCAGGACAAACAACGGGCGATCTTGGAAATGCCATTCCCAAGAACGGTAAAAGAACTGAAGAGTTTTCTCGGTAAAGTCTCCTACCTTAGGAGATTAATGCCTGGTTTAGCCGAAGTAACACATCCATTGATGCAACTATTACGAAAGAACGTGAAGTTTAAGTGGGAGGAAATTCACTAGAAGTCTCTCGACGGGCTGAAGAAACTGCTCGTTTCACCATAGAACATGGTTCCCCCAAAGGCAGGAATACCGTTGCAGTTATACCTCACATCCACCACGAGGTCCGTGGGAGATTTGTTAGCATAGGAGATCGATGGGCAAGAATGGCCAGTCTACTACCTCAGGAAGATCATCCATGGACCAGAAGTCAAATACAGCAGCTTAGAAAGGCATTGTTTAGCCTTAGTCTTTATAGCGCAAAAACTTAAGCATTATATATTATCTTTTACAATTCATATTGTAACTAGATGTGATCCTTTTGATAACTTGACTTTTGCTTATATTTTTCTTGTCGTTGTTTGAAGCCAAGTTAGTCAAAACCTCACATACCTACAAAATATAACAATCTAAAGTGTAGAGGTAAGTAAGGGTATCAATCCACTTTCTAGGGAGTAAAGCACATGGAACAAATTCAATTGTAATTCACTATTTATTTTCTTTTTGTGCTTTTTCACTTTTCTATTTTTTTTTAGCTTTTTCAATATTAAACCAAAAGGGTGAGGTGAGGTCTAAATTAATCTAAACAACTAACTAAAAAGTGACTAAAATAAAAAATAAGGTCTAACACTAAAATAAAAGATAAAGTGAGGAAAATAATTGTGAGAACAATCAAGGAGTGGGATTACACCACAAATTTTAGTTATTCTAATTAATTAATTTAATTATTTGAATTCTCCCAAATTAATATTAAAATTACAAACCAACTCTCGTTGCAAGTGTAATTAGAATAGTAATCTTTTAGAAAGTTAAAATTAACACCCCACAACTCTTGAAAATTAGATCTACACTCCTTTTAATTAATCACCCGCTAGGATCGATCAATTAGAATTTATGTCAATCTTAGAAATTAAATTTAGAGTTGAAATTCAAATGATAATACCCCACTTAAGAAACCCCTATCTCTAGTTCGAATCTAAAATGGGTATTGTCACTAGAATTTCGATTTTCTCTCGAAAATCATTTACCCTCTCTCGAGGCGTAAATCTAAGGGTGAGGGATCAAATTTAACATTCAAAGGGAAATTTCAAGTAAGCAAACTAATTAAACTAAAATAATATCAAATAAGGGTTTCACCCCACCCCTTGAAAGGGGATTTAGCCTAACATGATATGAAATATGACAAATTAATAATCAAAGGCATAAAATAAATGAGAAGAGAAGAAAACAATCAAACCCCAATCTCTTGAAGTGAAATTGAACTTCCATTCCTTTGAAATTAAACACAATCCATCCAATATGAGCATCCAACAATAATAAATTCAATAATCAACTCAATTGAATTTCACACATTTATCACTCACAAATATCTAAAAAATGAAAGTAAAACTATTTACAAATATTTCTACCTAATTTATTCTAACCTAACTCTCTCTAGAATTTTCTCTCTACTTGATATCCTCCCTCAAATGGTCTTGAAGTCTTCTTTTATATGCAATGGAGCTATGGGGTTAAATTGGTAAAAAGGTAGGGAGTGCATGGCTTTTGGGTGAGGTCACATGTGCATGGGGGTGTGAGGTTAGGATAAAATCAGATTGGGTGAGGGGTTAATTTTGGAAATTTGTTTTGAGTGGTTAGTTAGGGGGTATTATGGGTAAAGGGAATTAAGTTAGTTTTAGGCACATGTGGGTTTTTGGGTTTTAGTTAGTTTTTGGTTTTGTTGGCAAGCAGATTGTGGCTTGGAGAAGTGGATGACATTGGAAATGGGTATTTGGGTTTTGGGTTTAAAAAATGGATTTGGGTTTATGGGTTTTTGTTTGGTTGGGTATGTTTGTTGGTAATGGGTTGAGGAGAGAGAGATGGAATCGGAAGAGGGTCGTGGGCACCGCCGGGTTAGAGGAGCGCCGGGGTCGGAACGGCAGGGGGCAGACCCGGATATGGGTCGGAAGGTGAGGTCGCCGGAGTTGGGCAGGTGGCCGGCTGGGTTGAATCGCCGGCTGGGCGTCGCGAGTTCGCAGGGAGGAGAGAGAGAGAGGCTGCCGGCGTTTGGGTCGAGTGTCGCCGGAATGGGAGGTCGGCGAGAGAGGGAGGTCGGGGCTGGTGGCAGAGAGATGCGAAGAGAGAGAGTGAGAGATGATAATGGTGGTTTGTTGAAAATGGAGGTTTTGGGTTTTGTTAATGGGGGAGGAGAGAGAATCGTTGGTGGATGGGAGAAGAAGGAGAGAGGGGGTTAGAGTGTGGTGAGGGTGTAGGGAGTAGGGGTGAGGGTGAGGGTGAGGGTGAGGATGAGTGGGTTGTTTGGTAGTGGGTTATGTGTGGTGTGTGTGTGTTTAATTGGACCCTAAAAATTAAAATAAAACAAAAATTAAAATCAATCTAAATTAAAAATTAAACTAAACTAAAAATAAAAAGTAAAATAAAATAGACACGACATGACACACTAAACAAACTCTAAAAAAAACTAAACACAACTAAAATAAAAACTAAGAATAAAAACTAATAACTATAAAATTAATTAATAACTACTAAAAATATAAAATCATATAAAACAAAGGACACAAAAATAAAAAGATAAATCTAAAAAGAAATAAAAAATAAAAATAGAAATCTATAAGACTAAAAACTAAAAGCCTAAATAAAATCTAATAAATCTAAAAATAAATGTAATCCTAAAAATTAAAATCTTAATAAAATAAAACTAGAAACTAATAAAAATCAAAATAAAATAAAACTATATTAATATAAAAATAAAATAGAAAATAAAATCTAAAAATTCTAAAATAAATCCTAAAAATAGAAACTGACTTAAACTAAAAATCTAAAAAAATTAAAATAAAATAAAAAGGGACCAAACCAACACACACGGGTCTTGGGTGGCGGTTTAGGCTAAGTTTAGGGTAAGCTAGGGTACGGGAATTTGGTATTTAGCTCCGTAAAATGCACAATTGCCTTGAAATACGCGTTTGAAAACCGCAACGTGCATTAAGCCTGCATATTAAACATTTAAGCGCATAAGACCCATATTGTCGAGAATTAGCAACTAAAATACAACTATTCGGGGTATAAATTGTACAGTTTTGGGTGCTTATCACACCACCCCCAAACAGAGCGTTGCTAGTCCTCGAGCAATAAGATAGAGAGAAAGAGAAAGATAAGAAACCAAAAGTGTACCACTTTCGCGGGCACTTGCGATTGCACTTAGCATGTGCAACAAGCCTTTAAACCTATAGGTTGCCCTACAGGACGAGTTGTGTCTCGTGAGGGTTTGCAGGGAATATACCCACAAAATTCTTATTTGCAAAAATTTATTGAAAGGCAGTCAATCTCTTATTAGATGTAGAATAATCGCACAATCCATCACATGGGAAAATAATTTCAGAAATACAAGCTAGAATGTGTAAAAAGTTTAGCTAAGTAACAACTCAAGACACATCCTTCCTAGAACTCAACGTGTGTAGTGTGAATCAGTCAAAACGGGTCGAGTATCACAAGAGTAATTCCTAGATTTCCTTGTCGGAATCAACGCTTCAACTTCAAATCTCACTAGATATATCACTCTCAAATGAACTCACGAGATTAGGGTTTCTGTATCGCTCTTGTGTGTGAGGAGGTGAGTAAATGTAATCAAGTTCAAACGTCTCACACACGTATAAGAAAGAACGAACAATATGAAAGAAAATTGATCTCATGAAAGAATGTTAATCACTATAGTGAGAACGTCGAGTTATTCACCACGTTGACTATCATTTGCCCGAACACCAAGGGGAATATGTATGTATATGGGTGAGGGGGAAATGAGATGGGAAGGATGATATAAGGTGTGGTATTGGGATGTGGTATGTAGGTAGGATGGTGATGTATGGATGAATATGGATGGATAATGGATGAAAGATGGATGAGATATGCGATAGAAGAGTGTTTACACTTTAGGCACAAATGTCTTTATTTTACAACTAACTACAAACTCTCTTTCTTTTCTTTTTCGATTTTTCTCTCTTCTTTTTTTTTTTCAATTTTTTTTTCCTTTTTCTCTATTTTTTTTTCTTCTATATTTTCTAATTTTGCTATTTCTTTTTTTTTCTTTTTTTTTTCACTTTTCAACCTATCAATGAAGACATTTACATTTGAAATCACACTCTTTTATTTGAAAATGATGGAAGATGATATGGATGGAATGATAAATGGATGGTGTGGGGAATGTATGGGTAGTGAGGGGAATATATATGGATGGGGAAATATAATGGGTGAAGTGAATGGAAATGTGATATGGGGGAAAGTGTATGGATGAAAATCCTAGTGATCGGGACAAATTTCAAGATACGCGTTTCTTACAACTCGAAAGAGATGTCATTCTCAGTGATCAACCAAAATTTTATGAAAGAAAATGAGATCATACAACAATTAAGTGCGGACCCAAAAGAAGTTGAATCAACTTGTGACTCGGAGATTGCGTAAAACACTCAAAAAAGGGTGAAAGGCACAAATCTCACAAGCTAAAGTCTCTACTAGTGATCCTTAAGGTTCTCTTTAGAATTGTAGTACTCTTCAACTCTAAACGTAATGACGTGATAAGTGCGCAAATTTTGTTGAGTCTAGAAATTCATGGTGTAAAATGCCTTGTTATGTATTACATAAGCTATTTAGAAAAAATATTCTCTAGCTTGATTCCTAGACTTTTGAAAGATGGATGATTGAAAATTCACATCAATGAGTGAGATGAAAGAAACTGCACGAAATTTTAAAAATCAGGTTCAACAATCAAAATTTTTCAAAAGAGGTATGATTTTGATAAAATTCCCCACCCCCAAACAAAAAGGAACATCGTCCTCGATGTTAGGTAAAATGATTTGTAAAATTGAGAGCATAAGGTAGGAAAGAGATTACCAGAATGAACCGCTAATGAAGTGGAAAGATGTAGCCAAGAATAAACCTGAATAAATGATAAGAGAGAAAAAAAAAATGTGTACAAGTCTATAAGCATGATAAAGCATAGGGTGATGTGAAACACCACCCCCAAACAGGATGAGACTAGTACAAGAAACGCGGGCTGCCTCCCGGTAGCGCTAAGTTTAACGTCTTCAGCCAGACCGATGAAAGATCACCCTAAGGATAGGATCTATGATAGCACGGGGTGGCAGAAAAATGGGTGATGAGAATCACCCCCAAACAAGACTGAAGCGTCAGTCTTGCTGGATCAGGGCTATAGGGGTCAGTGCACTTGTATGGCAAAGTGCATCACGCGATGCAAAGCATCGGTGGACCATGGGTGGGTGGGTATTAAGGTAAGGGTGAAGAGGCATCGGTCTCGAGCCTTGTTGAGCGTAAAGGTGAGGGAAACAAGGGCCCTATAAGCATAGTGCTCAAGTTGGTGAGGAAGGAAATATGGTTTGGACATAGGAATGGGATGGGGCTCATATAAATGACACGACCGTTCTATGAATGGGCGATGGTAGTGGTCGCGCCGTGACACACCAGGGAGCTGTTGAGAAAAATCAACACCACAAGGAAGTGGTGTGCATGGAGGAACAAACTCGGTGTCACGGTGGAGAGTAGCACCAAAAATACTCTCGTGGATGGTGGATGGCTTCAGGTGAGGATCTAAAGATGTAGATGGAAACTTGAGATGTAGAAAATCAAGATCCAAACCGGGTGGTGGGGTGGACGGGACAATGTGTGGGTCGGGTGGGATAAATGGTGGAGGAAGATGATCCAACTCAAGAGTGGGAGACACACACTCCTCATGAGGCGCGGAGTGATCCACAAGGGAACCCGCAGGAGGAAGTGTGGAAATAAACGAGTGAGTGATCAACTTCTCCACAAGAGTAGCATCGGTGAAAGTGGTGGGAAAGGGAAGGTGAACCTCAATGATAGGTTCATTTGGATATGACGGGACTGGATCAGGCTCACTAAGGAAAGGTAAGTCAACACAATTGTCGACTTGGGACCCGGACCATGGAATGGTCTCAACATTGAGATTCTCGGGAGGATAGGGTTGGTCACACTCAAAATCAGTGTCGCAAGAGGACACATCATCAGCACACTCGGGTGCAACAATGGGTGGATACATGGGAATGTCCGACTCTCGCTCACACTCAATTTCATTTAATCTTTGTTCAAGCCGTTGGAGGGCTTCATTTTGAAGTTGAGTGGCTTGCTCTTGCTCGAGAATGAACTTTTGCAAGAGGTTTTCAAGAGCGGAGGTGGATGATGGTGGTGGTGGAGTGACGGGTGGTGGTGAGTGAGGTGGACACAACTCGCTATGGTAAGGACTATATGGAGAATACTCAAGTGAAGTGGGTGGGGTGGGGTCAAGTTCATCATACACGAAAGGATTGCTTTCGTGATGGACAATGGGTTGATACTCATGGGTTGCGTAGTGAGGAGACTGATCGTGAACGGGTGCACAAGGTTGCCATGACGACTGTTGGAACGTGTGAGGATCCACAACATCGGGTTGGGATTCGTATTGCGTGGAAGGGTGATCAAGCCTCCACGAATAACTCGGGGACTCACACAACTCGGGATGAGGTGTATCGGGATAGTGGGCCGAGGTGGGTTCCGGAACAGTGTCATATGGATACACATGTTCCATGGTGGGTTCGGATGGATATGGAATGTAAGGGAACGCATGGGACATGTGATCGGCATTAGAACAGTGGGTGCACAACAAAGGGGGAGGCACAGTGACACTTGACACCGAGGGTGATGGAATAGGAGGTGAGTGCATAGATGGGTCAAGAGTACCAACGGTACTCGTGAGAGAGGTGAAATCATGAAGAATATCATAAAGAGACCGCTCGGGATTACTCTCACACGTGTCACGTGTCAATGGAAAATGACCAAAGTAGTCCCGTAAAGGACGTTCTTCGCCCATGAGATGAGAAATATTTTTTTGATTTTTTGAAATTTTTTTCAAAAGGAAAGAAAATATTTTTGGGATTTTCTAAAAATTAAAGAAAGAAAAATATTTTTGGATTTTTTTATAAAAAATAAAGGAAGAAAAATATTTTTGGATTTTTTGGAAGAAAAGGGTGGGGAAAGAATATGGACTCTTTGAATTGGACGGACTAACTAAAACCGACTACCAAAAAAAAATGAATTGGACACACACACAAGTCAAGAAAATTTCCTAACTAGCACATAGCCAATTTGTATCTTTAAATTTAGTGAGAGGGTAGTCAAATTTTAATTAAGTCCGCGGGCGATAAAAATCACGGAAATATGAGTGATCGCCTTTGCAAAATGTTCTCCTATTGGGCCACCTAGTTGATTGATTTTAAATTTAGTGATGGCTAGGGTAGCACACAATTGGTAAGCGAGTGAGTCGGGTGATGAAATCCTTTCTCGTGAGTGACCGGGTGTAGGTCTTAGTCAATTAATTCATCACACCATTCGAAAATAAATGCGAGAATAAAATCACATAAGAGCACACAAATCACACACAATAAATGACTCGCTAACAGGAGAGGCGCGAGGGTATAAGAAATATACCTCCCACGGTTTTTACGCCGTGGGGTGCCGAAAAATTTGAGTCGACCGGGGGGAGATCACGCCTATCTCAGTCGTCCCCGGGAGTCCTACCGACCCAAGGTAGAGAGGCTTCTAAATCCTCGCCTTTGGACGCCCTCTCTCTACCTTGTCCGGTTTCCCTATCACGCTTGTCTTGAATTATTACAAATTTAAATGAAAAATAAATGGTGTCCTATGCACCGCAATACAAGCCAAGATAATAAAAAGTCCTAATACAATCCTTCTACAAATATAAAAAATGTTACAAAAAAAAAATAATAAAGTGGAAAAAATAAATGAACTACAATATGAAATCCACTCCGAGCTTCACAATCCCAAGAATGGCAACGGCGCCATTTGATAACTTGACTTTTGCTTATATTTTTCTTGTCGTTGTTTGAAGCCAAGTTAGTCAAAACCTCACATACCTACAAAATATAACAATCTAAAGTGTAGAGGTAAGTAAGGGTATCAATCCACTTTCTAGGGAGTAAAGCACATGGAACAAATTCAATTGTAATTCACTATTTATTTTCTTTTTGTGCTTTTTCACTTTTCTATTTTTTTTTAGCTTTTTCAATATTAAAACAAAAGGGTGAGGTGAGGTCTAAATTAATCTAAACAACTAACTAAAAAGTGACTAAAATAAAAAATAAGGTCTAACACTAAAATAAAAGATAAAGTGAGGAAAATAATTGTGAGAACAATCAAGGAGTGGGATTACACCACAAATTTTAGTTATTCTAATTAATTAATTTAATTATTTGAATTCTCCCAAATTAATATTAAAATTACAAACCAACTCTCGTTGCAAGTGTAATTAGAATAGTAATCTTTTAGAAAGTTAAAATTAACACCCCACAACTCTTGAAAATTAGATCTACACTCCTTTTAATTAATCACCCGCTAGGATCGATCAATTAGAATTTATGTCAATCTTAGAAATTAAATTTAGAGTTGAAATTCAAATGATAATACCCCACTTAAGAAACCCCTATCTCTAGTTCGAATCTAAAATGGGTATTGTCACTAGAATTTCGATTTTCTCTCGAAAATCATTTACCCTCTCTTGAGGCGTAAATCTAAGGGTGAGGGATCAAATTTAACATTCAAAGGGAAATTTCAAGTAAGCAAACTAATTAAACTAAAATAATATCAAATAAGGGTTTCACCCCACCCCTTGAAAGGGGATTTAGCCTAACATGATATGAAATATGACAAATTAATAATCAAAGGCATAAAATAAATGAGAAGAGAAGAAAACAATCAAACCCCAATCTCTTGAAGTGAAATTGAACTTCCATTCCTTTGAAATTAAACACAATCCATCCAATATGAGCATCCAACAATAATAAACTCAATAATCAACTCAATTGAATTTCACACATTTATCACTCACAAATATCTAAAAAATGAAAGTAAAACTATTTACAAATATTTCTACCTAATTTATTCTAACCTAACTCTCTCTAGAATTTTCTCTCTACTTGATATCCTCCCTCAAATGGTCTTGAAGTCTTCTTTTATATGCAATGGAGCTATGGGGTTAAATTGGTAAAAAGGTAGGGAGTGCATGGCTTTTGGGTGAGGTCACATGTGCATGGGGGTGTGAGGTTAGGATAAAATCAGATTGGGTGAGGGGGTAATTTTGGAAATTGGTTTTGAGTGGTTAGTTAGGGGGTATTATGGGTAAAGGGAATTAAGTTAGTTTTAGGCACATGTGGGTTTTTGGGTTTTAGTTAGTTTTTGGTTTTGTTGGCAAGCAGATCGTGGCTTGGAGAAGTGGATGACATTGGAAATGGGTATTTGGGTTTTGGGTTTAAAAAATGGATTTGGGTTTATGGGTTTTTGTTTGGTTGGGTATGTTTGTTGGTAATGGGTTGAGGAGAGAGAGATGGAATCGGAAGAGGGTCGTGGGCACCGCCGGGTTAGAGGAGCGCCGGGGTCGGAACGGCAGGGGGCAGACCCGGATATGGGTCGGAAGGTGAGGTCGCCGGAGTTGGGCAGGTGGCCGGCTGGGTTGAATCGCCGGCTGGGCGTCGCGAGTTCGCAGGGAGGAGAGAGAGAGAGGCTGCCGGCGTTTGGGTCGAGTGTCGCCGGAATGGGAGGTCGGCGAGAGAGGGAGGTCGGGGCTGGTGGCAGAGAGATGCGAAGAGAGAGAGTGAGAGATGATAATGGTGGTTTGTTGAAAATGGAGGTTTTGGGTTTTGTTAATGGGGGAGGAGAGAGAATCGTTGGTGGATGGGAGAAGAAGGAGAGAGGGGGTTAGAGTGTGGTGAGGGTGTAGGGAGTAGGGGTGAGGGTGAGGGTGAGGATGAGTGGGTTGTTTGGTAGTGGGTTATGTGTGGTGTGTGTGTGTTTAATTGGACCCTAAAAATTAAAATAAAACAAAAATTAAAATCAATCTAAATTAAAAATTAAACTAAACTAAAAATAAAAAGTAAAATAAAATAGACACGACATGACACACTAAACAAACTCTAAAAAAAACTAAACACAACTAAAATAAAAACTAAGAATAAAAACTAATAACTATAAAATTAATTAATAACTACTAAAAATATAAAATCATATAAAACAAAGGACACAAAAATAAAAAGATAAATCTAAAAAGAAATAAAAAATAAAAATAGAAATCTATAAGACTAAAAACTAAAAGCCTAAATAAAATCTAATAAATCTAAAAATAAATGTAATCCTAAAAATTAAAATCTTAATAAAATAAAACTAGAAACTAATAAAAATCAAAATAAAATAAAACTATATTAATATAAAAATAAACTAGAAAATAAAATCTAAAAATTCTAAAATAAATCTAAAATAAATCCTAAAAATAGAAACTGACTTAAACTAAAAATCTAAAAAAATTAAAATAGAATAAAAAGGGACCAAACCAACACACACGGGTCTTGGGTGACGGTTTAGGCTAAGTTTAGGGTAAGCTAGGTTACGGGAATTTGGTATTTAGCTCCGTAAAATGCACAATTGCCTTGAAATACGCGTTTGAAAACCGCAACGTGCATTAAGCCTGCATATTAAACATTTAAGCGCATAAGACCCATATTGTCGAGAATTAGAAACTAAAATACAACTATTCGGGGTATAAATTGTACAGTTTTGGGTGCTTATCACCTATTAAGTATTTTCTATCAAGAAAGATTTTGATTGGTAGGGCAGCTAGGTGGTTCCTCATCCTATCAGAATATGACTTAAAGTGCGTGGTGCCTCGCGCAATCAAAAGCTAGGCATACACTGATCTGTTGGCTATCTTCCCCTCAGGAACCTTCGAACCACCTGTTGATGTAAAAAATTAGATCGTATCTAATTATTTAATCACAGATAAAATAAATGAAACAAAGAGTTTTTAAAGTGGTTCAGCATTATAAGAATGGCCTACGTCCACTGTTATGTTATTGCTGAGTGTTTGGAAATTCTCGATTACAAGTTTTATCAAGAAATTCCGGTCCCTTTACAATGAGGATTGTATAATGTATTTATAGCCCTGAGGCTGTAATGTGAAAGGGTAATACATTAAATGATGTGCATATGAAAGGGTAATACATTCAATGCCCCTTAAGCGTGTGCGTTTGAATGATAAGCATTTAATGAACAGTCAGACTTTTGATTTTCCTGCTATTAATGCCTTGTTCGAGGTGCAGCTCGGACCACCTGAGTTGCTCGGACCACCTAAGCTTCTCGGTACTCAAGAGTTCCTCGAAGAGATCTTATTCCTCGGAGCGTCTGAGTTCCTCGGGGAAGCAGTGCTCCTCGTTGCAGTGTGGTTCCTCGGAGCGTGTGAGTTCCTAAAAAATGTTTGTTGTTGTCACATAGATTGCCACGTGTCTTCATTCAATTGGGCCATGTCAGCAGACTAAATTTGGTATCAACAGAAGCCCCCAATGTTTTATAGTCCGAAATTTGAGGAGTGCAGATCATTCTTTCTCGGAATATGGCAGTTTTAAATGGTCATCCTGAAATTTAGGAGTCTTTTGTATTTATTTCTCTTTCCAAATTCGTAAAATCAGCCTTTTTTTGAATTTTTATAACCACTTCGATTGCCGCGCCCTTTTTGTCCTTCTAGCCGCTGGTAGCATAATCGTTTCTTTTTGTAATCATTACTTTTTTATTTTCCCAAGGCAAGGTATTTAAGCGTCATAGACAATCCCATCGTCTTCTACTTTTTCAAATTTGTATCTTCGAGTTTTCCATCGTCTCTTTCTCTCCAGTGTATTCATCTCTTCCATCGTTCGTTGTCAACAGATCCACTCTTTTTCTGTAAGATCTTCTTCCTTCTTCTTTATTTCCTTTATTCATCATGGTTTACCTTGTTGAATCTCTTGATAAGTTTCGCTCTAACTTTTCTATTCCCTCATGGGTTGTTTTGGAAGAGCTTTCTGAGCCTTCTGACTATTTCCGTTTGGCTGAGGGACATTGGTTCCCCAGTCTCTTTGTTGCTGAGTGTGGATTTTCTTTTCCACCAAATCCCTTATGTTTGGAATTTTGTCAATACTTTGACGTTGTTCCTACAAGAATAGCCCCCAATACATGGAGGATAGTTAATGGGGTTCATAGATTAAACCAAATCCATGGAACTCGCATAGGAATTCCAGAAATCATGTTTTGTTATAGATGGGCCGTTGGTGATAACACCTTTTATTTAAAAACAAGATTTTTAAATAGGGCCTTAGTGGTTAATCTCCCGGATGCCAATAGGGACTATTTTGAGCTCGGGGTTGTCATAAAAAATTGGCAATATGCTCCTTTATCTGGAGATGAAGTTTATCAGGGTCCCAGATGCCCTCCCTATGCCAATGGGATAGGTTATTTTTATTTCATTTTACTTATTTTGAAATCATGCTTCTTATGTGTTTGATAAAATGTGCCACTGATATTTTAATATTTATTTATTTGCAGTTGATAGCAAAAGAAAGTGTCCAAAAGAAGCAGACGTTAATATAAGGAACTTAAAACTTATCTGGAGTTTGCATCAGAGTGTTGCCGACGAGCACATTAGATCAGCTTCATATCTACTGCACTACAAGAGTTACACTACCTCTTTTACTGCTCGTTCGGTAATAAGCGACGCAGAGCCAGTACCAGCCTCTACTAGTTCTTCGCCTGAGTCACACGTTCCTTTGAGTGAAAGGATGAAGAAGAGAAGACCTCCTACTCTCTTCGAGAAACCTGCCTCTGGTGATGGAGAGGCCAAAAGAAGTAAACACGATGTCCCAGAAGGGACAAAGAAAATTGATGCAACTCCTCCAGCTGCTCCTGTGAAGGTTTCCGAGAAGCCTCCAGTGGCACCGAGAAAGGCTGCTGTTCCAGGTGAAGTGATTGTAATGTCACCGACCAAGAGTTCTTCCTTGGTTAAATCTATTCCTGCTCCCCCGAGGAAGCTGAAGAAGAGCTCCTCGGTCAATTTGGCTGACACCATCACTCAGCCCCTAGCTACTGGAACTGGTGTTCCAACTTTTGTTCTGCCGAGCTCTTCCATGAGCTCAGTGAAGACTTGGATTATTCCCGAAATCCAAGGTGTTGAAGAGAACCTTTCTCGGGACATGTTTACATCATTGGCTGCTCGCCATATTGCTTCTGTAAGTTTTGTTGCTTTGAATTTTTCATCCTTCCTTTGTTATATCTATCTCTGACTTTCTTTCATTTTCTTTTCACAGCTGGTGAGATGCTTCAATACAACTTTAAAGAAGGATGAAGCAATTAAAGCTTCAAGCTCCTCATTTGGTGTGGAGGAAGATCTGGCGGGCCTGACGAAGTCTTTGGAAGATTCTCGTCAGAAATATGATACTAACAAGGCGGTTTGGGAGAAGAAAATTACCTCCACCGAGAAGGAGAATGCTCACGCTGTTGAAGTCTCCAAGGGGTTGGAGAAGAAAATAAGGGGCTTGGAGGAGAAAAATAAAGAGCTCGGAAAGAAGCTAAAAAATGCTGGAGAGTTTGAGAATAAACTCAAGGTTACTGAGGAAGAAGTAATCCAACTTCGGGAAGTAAGTCGGCAGAAGGAGGAGGTTGAAAATAAATTGAAGATTGCTGAAAACCTTCTGTCCGAGAAGCTTTCCTCGGAGAAGTTAAAGAGAAAATTGGCTGTGAAGAAGTCTTTCAGCGCTGGCTGGGACAAGGGGTGGAACAAAGGCTTGGCTGCCATGATGTCGCAAGTCGAATATGGCAACCTAAAATATTTTAGATATGGGTGGGTCACAGCTCTTCAGGAGATGAAGATTGATGAAACTTCTGAGCTCTTCCAGCGACACATCCCTGGTCCGCCTCCAAATCCTGAAGATGAAGAAGAGGACGAAGATGCCTCCGAAGAGTCTTCTATAGTGATGGGAGATCATCCACCAGCCATCCATCCTGCTAACGAGGAACCTCAGCAAATCGCTACTTCCTCCAAGCAACCTCCAGCACTTTCCCAGCTACTAGCTGTTCCTTCCGAGCAACCTACTTCCTCGTCCCAGCCTCCCGAGAAGGTTTCGGGAGACAAGGAAAAGGTGTAGAGTTGTTCGGGTTTCTCTTTATATTTTTCTTTTGTCAAATGTAATCCTGAACCATGTAACTCTGAATTTTATGATGCAATAAAACTTGAACTTTTGTTTTTGCATACTGTTGTCTCTTCTTCATGCTCTGTTTTGATTCTTATTGATTATTGCTTTTTCTTCCTCTGCTATTTTCTGGATAGGATGGAATTACTGTCTGCTCATGATACCAAGCTGTTACGGTAATGCAATGAATATTTTAAGGCTGGTCACACAGATCTGAGTACGGCACAAATCGTCGACATCCTCGGCCAAGATGCTTCGGAACAAGAAGTTGAGGCCTACCAATACTTGAAGACCCTGCTTGATCGTGCAGTGGCCAACAATGTGGCTTATTATGATATGATCGAGGATCTCCAAGGCATTCTTGAATACCTTCAAAACCAATACAAAGAATCCACTGCCCTTTTGCACGAGGGGTATGAAAAGAAATATCAGCAACTCAATGCTGACAAGGGGTACGAGAAGCGTTTTGCTGGCTACGATGTGAGGGAGAGAACTCTGAGGGGTGAGGTCGAGGAGTGCAGACAAATAGCTGAACTATTAGAGCAAGAAAATAACAACCTACAAAAAGAGTTGTCTCAGTTGAAGTCTGCAGCTTCCACTTCAAACGCCTTGATCCCAGTGACTGATGAGGGATTCTCGTTCTTGGAGGTCGAGAACGCCAACTTGAGGGACGAATTGGAGACCTTGAAGAGAGCTGGACCCTCTACATCTTCTCGTGGATGAGCCAGAGCTCCTCGAGGACGAGCAAGAGCTGCTCGGATTCCTGTCGAGGAACAGCGGACTCAATCTGCCTTAGAAAACCAGGCCTTCCAGCTGATGGCGAAGAACCAGGCATTGGATGAAATGTCAAAGAAGATCAGGGACCTGGAAGAGCAACTTTCTATGTAGAGGTCTACCTTGGAGAATAAAGAGCTCTTCATCAAAAATCTCCACGAGCAGTTGGAAAGATTGACATATCAATTCCATAAACAGCCTAGGGAGTTCTGGGTGACTGGGTACAATGAGGCTCTTTACCATTTGGACGATCGTATCCAGAATGCCAATAATGAGGTCTACAAGCAAGGCTGGTTGAATGCCTTAGGTGTGCTGCAACTCGAATAGGGTCATTACCTGTGGGACTACCACGATCCTGGGCTGCTCGACCTACCCGTGCCACCCTTCAAACTGGATATGAGTTGGATCCCTGCTCGGGCCATTCCTCGGTGCTTGATTTCCAAATATCTCGGTGACTACAATATCCATTCTAATGTCGAGATATCTCATCCCGAGCACCTCCTAGATCGACCATCCGTGATGAATATCAGGATGTTAAAAGATTTGAACTTTATAAACTCTCCTCTTGCTTTAAATGATCCGCCTGCTGGCGAGGAACCTGTTTTAAAAGAAGAGGGGAAAAAACCAATAGAATAGGAATATTTATGTAATAAATTTGTATACATTTCATTATCAATGTAATTTGTTTTGGATTTAATGAAAGACTTTCATTTTTGTTCTCAATCTTAATTGCCATTGTCTTGTAATTATAACACACTTTACATCTGTGCATGCGTATCTGTTAAAAAGATAATAATATTGTGTAGTTTATTGATCAACTTATTGTCGACCAACTTAGTAAAAAGTTACTAGTATAAAAAATGTTGCTCGATCGTTATCAAAAATGTCTCCGACCAACCAAGGTCGGTAAATTCCCTTATCGACCAACTACAGTCGGTGGGTTTTTATCCCCGACCAGCCATAGTTAGTGGTGGGTTTTTATCCCCGACCAGCCATAGTTAGTCTTTTTGAAATAATTTTACCTCCCGACCAACTCAAGTTGGCATTTTTGAGAATATATTTACTTCCTAACCGACATAAGTTGGCATTTTTAGGAATACTTTTATTTCCCGAGGAACATATAGTTTTACTTCCCGTAGGAATACAAGTTTTACTTCCCGGAGGAATAAAAGTAGCTTTACTTCCCCGAGGAATATTGGTAGCTTTACTTCCCGGAGGAATACATGTAGCTTTACTTCCCGGAGGAATATAGGTAGCTTTACTTCTCGGAGGAATACAAGTAGCTTTACTTCCCGAAGGAATACATGTAGCTTTACTTTCCGGAGGAATATAGGTTTCTCGACCAACCTTAGTTGGCATTTTAGAGAATAAATTTGAGTAGCTTCAGCTTTGCCGAGTTTTGCTGAGTAGTGTGTAGCACCAGTATTCCCCGAAAAACTTTCAATAAGAAGAAAGAATTCGACAAAATATCTTCATTTTATTCATCACTGATAATACTTGCATAGGTGCTCTGCCTTCCATGCATTCTTAAACTCCTCCCCTTCTAAAGTTTCTATTCGGTAAATTCCTGGTCGAATAACTTCTATAACTCGGTATGGTCCATGCCAATTTTCCTCCAATATTGTGCTTTTGAATCACCTTTCTAGCACATAGTCTCCTTCTTTCAGATCGCACTTCTTCACCCTCTTATTGTAGAACAAAGCTGTCCGTTATTGGTATGCAGCATTCCTGATGGCTGCTTCTTCTCTAACTTCCTCGAGCATGTCTAAATGCAATCTTCTCATTAAGTCGCTGATAGGGGAACTGAAATTCAGTACTCTATGTATTGGGAGGCCCAACTCGGCAGGTATAACTGCTTCACTTCTAAATGCCAGCATATATGGTGATTCTCCAGTTGCTACTTGGGGAGTAGTTTGATAAGCCCAGAGTACTGATTGTAGCTCGTTGATCCAATTCACTTTCGCATCATATAGTCTTTTCTTCAATCCATTCAACAGCGTTATGTTTGTCACTTCAATTTGTCCATTTCTTTGAGGATGGCTTGGTGCTGAGTGGACCTTCAAAACATTTGACTGATGAAAATAGGCAGCGAACTCCTCGTTATCAAATTGTGTTCCATGGTCTGTGATGAAAGCATGAGGTAGACCATATCGACAAATGATGTTCTTCCAAACAAATTGGTACACCTTGTTGTACGTCATATCAATGAGCGGCTCAGCTTCTACCCACTTAGTAAAATAATCCACTGCGACGACGAGGTATTTGAACCGTCCTCTGGTCGTTGGTACTAGCCCAACCAAATCTATTCCCCACATGGAAAATGGCCAAGGGGAAGTTATGGGTGTCAATAATGCTTGTGGAGTTCTTCGGATGGAGGAAAAACGTTGGCACTTGTCACATTTCTTGGCATAGGCTATACAATCAGCCCTCATCATCGGCCAGTAGTATCCCTGCATCATCACCCTTTACAAAAGCGTCCGACCTGCTACATGGGCTCTACAGGATCCTTCATGGATCTATTCAATTAAATCCTTCACCTCGGAGGGATGCACACATCTCTGCAAATCTGCTATAATTCCTTGTCGATATAAAATACCATTAGTTAATACATACCGAGCAACTTTAAACTTTAATTTCTTGGTTGCGAGATTGTCAATTGGTAATTCTCCCTCCTCAATATATGCCCTGATGGGATCCATCCATGATGATCCTAAATCGAGGGTAATAAAGTTCGTCGTCAGATGATCTTCTATACTCCGACCAGCTAAAACTTTAATTGGGATTGTTCTTCGTAGCTCGGTACGAGTAGCTGATGCTAATTGAGCTATGGCGTCTGCTCTCACATTCTCCATTTTTGGTATTCTGACCAGCCGAATAGCAATAAATTTCGACACCAGCTCCTTTGTCTTTGCATGATATGTGATCATTAACTCTTCTTTGACTGCATATACTCGCATCATTTGGTTTACGATCAATTGCGAATCACTAAAAACAATAACCTGCTGCGCCTCCATAATTTTTGCCAAATTAAGACCTGCAATCATGGCCTCATACTCAGCCTCATTATTGGAAGCTTTGAATTGGAATCGTAGGGCGTATTCCATGTCGACCTCGTCCGGAGTGCTCAAAACTATCCCTGCGCCACATCCTGTAGTGCAAGATGAGCCATCTACATATAGTCTCCATATAGGTAACTCATCTTCAAATTTCTGATCTGTCAGAGTTCCTTGGTTAAATATTTGTTGCTTCCCTTCATCTTCCCCTGATATTTCTCTCTCTTCGTCGATCATCTTTTCTTGTCCTTTCACCAACCGGAGTTAGTCTGAGCTCGAATTTGATGATCTTGTAATATCCACTTGCCCTTTTACCAATCGTAGTTGGTCTGAGCTAGTGTCTGATGATCCTGTAACATCTATAGGTTGATCAGCGAGCAACTTTTGCTCCTCGGGGGTATCAAGATAGGTGAACTCTGTTATAAAATCTGCTACAACCTGCCCTTTTAGCGATGATTTGGGTTCATAAACTATATCATATTCACCGAGCTCTATTGCCCAGTGCATCAATCTCCCTGATTTTTCTGGTTTATGAAGGGCTTGCCTCAATGGCATATCGGTATATACTACTATGGTATGAGCCTGAAAGTATGGCCTCATTCTTCTACTCGCCTCAATCAGCGCCAGTGCTAACTTTTCCAGCCTTGGATATCTGATCTCTGCTCGTCGAAAGGCCTTACTAGTATAATAAATTGGTTTTTGCACTCCATTCTCCACTCTGATCAACACCGAGCTAACTGCGTTCTCGGACACTTCAAGATATACGTATAATTTTTCTCCCATCACTGGCTTGGATAATAGTGGAGGTGCTCCGAAGTACTTCTTTAAGTCTTGAAAAGCCTTCTCACATTCATCATTCCACTCAAAAGTCTTTCGGAGTGCCTTGAAGAATGGGAGACATCGATCAGTTGCTCGCGATACAAATCTGTTGAACGGTGCTACTCATCCTGTAAGACTTTGCACCTCTTTCTTCGTCGTTGGAGATCGCAGCCCTAAGAGAGCTTTGGTCTTTTTAGGATTTGCCTCAGTGCCTCATTGATTGACAATGTACTCGAGAAACATGCCTTCTCGTACTCCAAATATGCACTTTGTCGGGTTCAGCTTCATTTGATATTTATCCAGTTGATCAAAAGTCTTACTTAAGTCAATTAGATGATCGGCAACTTTCTTGCTCCTTGTCGGCATATCGTCAACATAGACTTCCATATTGCAACTGATTTGTTCAGCAAAGACCTTGTTCATCAGCCGCTGATATGTCGCACCTGCATTTTTCAAACCAAAAGGCATAACATTATAACAATAACTTCCCCTAGGGGTAATGAAAGAAGTACTTTTCCTGTCTTCAGGTTTCATTTTGATCTGATTGTAACCAGAATAAGCATCCATGAGGCTCAGCAACTCGTGTCCCGAGGTAGCATCCACCAGTTGTTAATTTCGGGGCAGTGGAAAGCGATCCTTTGGGCATGCTTTGTTGAGGTCGGTGAAGTCTACACACATCCTCCACTTGTTGTTCTTCTTTTTACCATCACCACATTGGCTAACCAGTCTGTATATTTAACATCTTCAATGAAACAAGCTTTCTTGAGCTTCTCGACTTCCTCCTGTATAGCTTGGTTCTTCTTGGGGCTGAACACTCTTCTTCTCTGCTTCACTGGCTTGATCTCCTTATTCACATTGAGTTCGTGACATAAGAAATTTGGATCTATCCCGGGCAAATCCTCATGACTCCACGCTAAAGTTTGCTTTCTTCTTCTTAGGAAAGTTATTAATTCCTGTTTTAGTGAGGCTTCCAGCGACGAACCTACTTGAGTAGTTCGCTCAGGGTGCTCGTTGTCCAGAATGATGTTTTCAGTAGCTTCCACCACTTGACCCTTCACGAGTTGTGACTCATCTCTAGGATCCAATGTTTCAATTTCTGTAACTTCATCCACTTGATAGGTAGTAGTCTTTTTCCTTGATTCCTCCAGTTCCTCTTACTCGACGGATGGATAATAGCATTCCCGAGCTACTTTCTGATCACCTTTCACAACTCCTATCCCAAAATTTATAGGAAATTTTAGGCATTGATGAACCGTAGATGGTACAACCTCGAACTTTTTCAATCTTACTCTTCCCGTGAAGATATTGTATGATGATTGAACATTCTTATCCATCACGAAGAATCGTATTCTTTCTGTTCGATAAGTAGGCCACGTACCAATGAATATATCCAACTTGATCGTCCCAAGTGGAAATACTTTCTCGCCAGTAAAACCGAGGAGGGGTCTATGATAAGGCTCTAGTTGAGATAACTTTAGATTTAAACTATCGAAACACGAGTAGAACATAATGTCTACCGAGCTACCATTGTCGACCAGTACTCTTGAAATTATTACTTCCTTCATCCTCATTTTGATCACCAATGGGTCATCATGAGGATATAGAACTCCTGCGAGGTCATTCTTTGAAAAATCAATGACCAATTTCTCTTTATTCACCTTTCTCGGGCGATCCTCCTCAGCTAGATTTATTCGCTGAATGTACGAGCAAGCTTGAGCCTCACAAAGGTACGCTTTTCTCTCTGCAGTAAGGTCTCCTCCTCCTGCATCTCCACCTGTAATAACATTACAGTCAAATAACCCAAAGCGTATTAAAAATACCTCTCGTTCTGGATGCCTTGGTCTCTTAGGAATATCGGGGTCGTATTCTGGATCAACCTAATGGTTTCTTTTCTTGTTATCCTCTGCTCGACGAGGAGATCTAGACCTTTCTCTTGTTTGGTCGTTATTTCTTCTTTCGCTTCCACGATCAACATACTTTGCCAGTTTTCCTCGTCTGATGAGTGTTTCAATCTCATTCTGAAGAGCTATGCAATTTTTGGTCATATGGCCATGATCTTTATGAAACTCGCAATACTTCGCCTTATTTCTCTTGTCAGGATCTGCCTTCATTTTCTCTGGCCAGTTTAATTCTTTGTTTTTCTTTATTTCTTCTAGAACATGGTTGATATCCTTCTTCAAAGGAGTATAATTATCAAATTTTTTCATTACGTCCCATACCGACCTAGTTGTTGAATGTTTGTCATTACCATTGTTCTTATGCTCTTTCTTCTTAGCTTTATCACCTTCCACCTTGGTTTCTTTGGCATCCATGTTCTTCTTCGCAGCCATAGCCTCCTCGGAATTCATAATCTTGGACGCTTTTCCCATCAGGTCTGACATGGTTCTAGGTGGATCTTTGGCCAAAGTGTAGTACAACTTATTCGGCAGTATTCCACTCATCAAGGCAGTAATCGCTGTCTTCTCCTCATAATCAATGACTTCCAGTTTCTCGTTATTGAAACGAGTTATATAATCTCTGGTACTCTCACCAGCTTTTTGTCTAACACTTAACAAATGTGCTACTCATTTAACTGGCTTTGCCCCAAAATAGAAATTCCCAATGAATAACTCGGCCAGTAGAAGAAATGTTGAGATCTTACCCCGAGGAAGATTATTATACCATATTTGAGCAGGTCCGGTAAGAGTTCCTGAGAATGCTCTGCATCTCATCTCATCTGGAACAGCATAGATGTCGGCTGCAGCTTGGTATTGTTCTATATGAAGGACAAGGTCAGTCTTTCCATCATACTTGGGAGTCACAACAGGTGCTTTGAACTTTGATGGTGTTGGAAAATCTACAATGGACTGGAAAAAAGGTGTTCCTCGAACAAAGGTTCGTTGTAGAGGGTTCTTGGCCTTAGCCATTTCCCCTAATCTATCCTCCAGCCTTTGAATAGAACCTTTCCATGCATCATTTCCTTCCTCGGGCCTGTTGGTTCAAGCAACTGATCGCGTTGAAGTGGCTTCCTGGGATCTATCTTGACGAGCAGCTGGTCGCGACTGGACAGATCCTTCCCTTAAATCTGATGGTCATCGAAAACTCATCGATATGACTTTAGGAGGAATTCTACTCCTTCTAAGTCCTAATCGATCAAAAGGTGATACCTTGCTTAACCTCTCTAGTGCACTAGTCCTTTATGGAGAGAGAGTGATACGTTGTTCAGTTTCTGTGGCTCGCACTGACGAAGTTCGTCTAGGTTGATAAGAAAAATCTTCAGACTCCTCATTGCGATATAAATTAGTATGCCTAGTACGCGAGGATGGTGCACGGTTGTTTCTTTGAATACTCTGCAGTCCTGAATGAGTTGGTGCACCGCCATGGAGGGTTTGTATGAGTTGTCGCATTATTTCTTGCATGACGGTCTGGCCCTGTGCCCGATTTGTTATTATTCCAGCCAGATCTGGAATGTTTGGCGGAGCAGATGGATTTGGAGGGCTTCCAACGTTTCGATTGTTAGATTCTGGAATATCAGCCATTTGTGATGGATTATTTTTTGATGAAAAACGATATTAGCAGTCGTTTCCCACAGACGGCGCTAATCTGTTGATGTAAAAAATTAGATCGTATCTAATTATTTAATCACAGATAAAATAAATGAAATAAAGAGTTTTTAAAGTGGTTCAGCCTTATAAGAATGGCCTATGTCCACTGTTATGTTATTGCTGAGTGTTTAGGAATTCTCGATTACAAGTTCTATCAAGAAAGTCCGGTCCATTTACAATGAGTACAATGTATTTATAGCCTTGAGGCTGTAATGTGAAAGGGTAATACATTAAATGATGTGCATATGAAAGGGTAATACATTCAATGCCCCTTAAGCGTGTGCGTTTGAATGATAAGCATTTAATGAACAATCAAACTTTTGATTTTCCTGCTATTAATGCTTTTTTCGAGGTGCAGCTCGGACCGCCTGAGTTGCTTGGTACTCAAGAGTTCCTCGGAGAGTTCTTGTTCCTCGGAGCATCTGAGTTCCTCGGGAAAGCAGTGCTCCTCATTGCAGTGTGGTTCCTCGAAGCGTCTGAGTTGCTCGAAAATATTTATTGCTGTCACGTAGATTGCCACGTGTCTTCATTCAATTGGGCCATGTCAGCAGACTAAATTTGGTATCAACACCACCCAAAGAAGATGTTCCGAGAGACGATTTATAGGCCAATCATCTAGACACAACGAACGAGGAATAGACCATATAGTTCGATGGGTCATCGGCAGAAAAAAGGAGGAGCAGGGGTTATTCTTTCGAAGGGAATGGAGGAGATTTGCCTTTCCTACAAGTTAGATTTCCCTTATTCCAATAATAAAGCAGAATATGAGGCATTGATGTTGGGATTACTAGAGGCTCTTTGAAGAGGGATTCGTTCACTTTGCATAAAGGGAGATTCAAACTTGGTGGTTCAACAAGTGAATGGAGAGTACGCGTTGAAACACATGAGCCTGGCACCATACAGAACAATCACCCAGAGACTTCTTGACCAGTTCCATCGAGCCAAGATCAGGAGGCAACCCAAAATGATGAACTGTCATCCAGATGCCTCTGCCACCATTGCCCAGAATATGGTCATGAGGAGTGATACAACTACCGTCGTGATCCAATTAAGAATAACTCCTTTGGTAGTACAGTCAATATTGTTGATGGAGGAGGATGCGGACTGGAGGGGAGAGGTCAAAAGACAATTGGAATCCGGGGAATGAGCGATAGGACTGAGAGAATTAGCCCAGTACTTCACGAACCAGGGAAACCTTTACTTTAGAAATGCAGGAGGATGGCTGTCGAGATGCATTGGCCCAGAAGAGGCAGGGAAAAGATTGAAAAAAATGCACGAAGCGCACTGTGAAATAACTGAGATACCCCTCTATCGAAGAATGCAAAGGGAGGGGTATTTTTTGCCTAAGATGAAATAGGATGCGACAGAGCTACAACAGAAGTGCGACAAATGCCAGTTATTCTTTGAAGTAGCTAAATGTTACTTCATGGAGGGTCAAACGGACTGGAGACATCCCTATATTGATTTCATTAAAGATAGAGTTATCCCGACGAAGAAAATTGGTGCGATGGCACTTCGGCGAAGGGCCCTGAGATTCTATGTTCAAGAGGGGTAGCTTTATCGAATGAGATACTTCAATAGGCCTTTTCATTGTATCAGAAGAGAAGAGGCAGTGAAAGTCCTCAAGAAGGCACACGATCCAGCTCATATAGGAGGGGCCAAGTTATATGACCAATTGATGACTTTGGGATACAATTAGCCAACGATGGAGAAAGATTCAACTGAGTTCATTCGAAAGTGCAAGGCTTGCCAACTTCATGGAAATATGATCCATGCCCCATCAGTGGACTTACACTCCCTGGCAATGCCTTATCCTTTTCATACTTGGGCGTTTGACCTATTAGGGGAAATACACCCTTCTTCGAGAGGGAAGATATGGATACTAGTAGCAATGGAGTGCTTCACGAAATGGACTGAGGCTATACCACTGAGAAGGCAAACAACAGGAGTGGTGAGCAACTTCATCAGGGAATACATCATTTGTCATTTTGGGATCCCAAAGGTTATCCTTTCGGACAATGGAACCCCTTTCGTCAATTCAGAAGTAACGATGCTCATAGATAAATACTCCATTATCCATCACACTTCGACGGTGACATATCCAAAGGGAAACGGTCAGGCCAAAGTGACTATTAAAACTCTGGCCAATATCTTGGCTAAAATGATGGAGGACTTCCGAGGATCATGGGATGATAAGATACCATCCATTTTATGGGCCTATCGAACAACTAAGAGGAAGCCTACAGGGTATACACCGTTCTCTCTTATTTATGAGACAATTCTCTCGGTGGAATTATAAGTTCTCTCGGCTCGATATGCTTTGCGAAGAAGCACGCTCCCTCAGAACAGACATGTGCAGTTGGAAGCATTGGACGAACACAAGGATAATGAGATGCAACACTTTCAAATGTATACGAAGCAGCTCTCCAGGGCATATGACAACTTTCTAAGACCAAAGAAGTTCGTGGTGGGAGATCTTGTATTGAAGGAAACAGTTAAACATATTAGGGGGCTTCCTCTACCTAAGTTTGCAGCGAATTGGGAGGGACCTTTCATTGTAAAGGAGGCTAATGACTCAGGTTATTGCTTAATTTCAAAAATAGAAGAAGATAAACCATTTAGGATCAATAATAAGTGGTTGAAGGTTTATCATGTGTATGAAGTTATATTTGACCACTGATGTATTTGGCTGTTGTTATGAATACACAAGTTCTTTCTTATGATGAGTATGTAAGTTCCTTTTATTATAACTCAGGAAGAGATGAATTAATTATAGAACTTCACACTTCACAATCCATGTAATAAGTTGTAACACAAAAATGACATAAGAAAATAAGTATCTTTTTCCATTCATGAACTTTGGTGCATTGCAAAATTGGGAGCTATCGCCCAAGAATTACATGAGAAGAAGAAAAAAAATACATTTATAAAAACTCATTGGCCTAGGAGAAACCACAAATTCGAAGAAGAGAAAAAATCTCCAGGAAGGCGGGAAGAAACTCCTTGGCAGGACCATTGGGCATTAACAGAAACCTCCATACTTGTCTGTGCCTGTGTGCTCTCAATCAAGAGTTTCTCTCATTTCGACTTCACCGCGCGTAGAGCCTCCTCGAGGTCCTCCACCTCTTTGATAATGGTTTCAAGAAGAGGTGCAAGCTCGGCCAACTTGGCTTCCTCGATCCTCTGATCCTCCTGATGTTTTCGTAAGAGCTCCCTCTGGCTGTCCAACTGCTGGCTCTTCAAAGTTTTCAAATGTGCGATGAGCCAGTCAAAACGGAACCCGTCACGACCCAACTCCCTCAGATAGCCCAAGAACTGGTTGAGGAGGGTTCTGGTCACATTCACAGTTGGAGTGTTGGCAATTTCAACAATAATAGTGTCCATGACTTGAAGCTTATGGCTCATAACTGGGATGTTTGAATGTAGGCAGTCCACCGTGAAGGTCTCAAGATGATAGCTCACAAGTTTCTCGATGACCAAATGATGGTTGGCAGGCCTTTGGGGAGAACGTTGGAGTACCATCAGGTAGAAGGCGAGAGGATCCAAGTCGGGCAAAGGAAGCTCGCACCCAGATTCTCTCTCCGCAGCAGCACCTATCGTGGAACCTTGATCATTATGGCTAGATTTTTCGGAGGAGACAGGTTCATGATGTGGCGAGGCAATGGGTGAAGGAACTGGTGGATAATCCTTCCGTGCAACCTGAGAATAGGTAGGAGAAATAATGAGTTTATGGAAAAATCTTAACAAGTGTTTTCATTGTTAAGTCACCGTTATAGGTGGAGTTTATGGAAAAATCTTAACAAGTGTTTTCTTTGTTAAGTAACCGTTATAGGTGGAGTTTGTGAAAAAATCTTAATAAGTGTTTGCATTGTTAAGTCACCGTTATAGGTGGAGTTTATGAAAAAATCTTAACAAGTGTTTTCGTTGTTAAGTCACCATTATAGCTGGAGTTTATGGAAAAATCTTAACAAGTGTTTTCGTTGTTAAGTCACTGTTATAGGTGGAGTTTATGGAAAAATATTAACAAGTGTTTTCATTGTTAAGTCACCGTTATAGGTGGAGTTTATGGAAAAATCTTAACAAGTGTTTTCGTTGTTAAGTCACCGTTATAGATGGAGTTTGTGAAAAAAATCTTAACAAGTGTTTTTGTTGTTAAGACACCATTATAGGTGAAGTTTATGGAAAAATCTTAACAAATATTTTCGTTGTTAAGTCACCGTTATAGGTGGAATTTATGAAAAAAAACTTAACAATTTTTTTCATTGATAAGTCATAAACACATTTGAAGTTCGAGAAAATGAGAAATATAGACAAAACTAGTGAAGTACCTCGGCAGCAGTGGGAGCGAGATTGGGAGTCACCACGGGGGCCATAAGAACAGAAATCGTGGGAGGCAGGCTCAGTACCTCAGCAGCCTCAACGAGGCCCTTGGATGCAGAAGCCTCAACTATAGGCACACTCCCCTCGCCAGCATATGATACTAAGGCCAACATGGGCTCATCATCAGAAGGAGATGGTGGACCTTCAAGAGATGCCCCAACGAGAGTAGTGGCACCAACCTGGGGTTGGGAAGGGAAAAGGCCACTCAAAGAAAAAGGTGGAGAGAGATTTGGAGAAAGCTGCAAATATAAATCCAAGTGTTAGACACAAGGAGTAAACACAAGAATATGAGCCAGATATGCACCTAACTTACCCCCGTTATGGCACCAAAAAGAGGAATCGCAGTAAGGGGTCATGTCAGTATAGGAGGAAGGGGAATGTTAGCTATCAGCGATGACACCTCCACTTAAAGCATCCCAACATGTTAGAAATGATAAATAAAGAAAGGGGATAAATAAATAAAAGATGGGAGACTTGATAAGAAATTTACCTAAGGGACACTTTCCTCGACCACAATAAGGGGCAGAGGAACCTCTCGCTCCGAGGGTAATTCAGAGGATGCGGGAACAGTTGCCTCGGGTTAGTTAGACATCTCAGCAACACCCGTGGTGACAACTCTGGCCCGATGGGAGGATGAACGATGAGAATAGGTGAGGCCTATTAAGGGAGAATGTGGAAGGGCGGCATTTGATGGAGGGGCACTGCAATGTCCCCCCACGAAAAGGCTCACTGGGGGACTGGGGTGACTGGGAGGACTGGCCCTCGCTTCTTTAACTCCCTGTACCAAAGTTATCAAGCAATAAGTAAGGGCGATACCTTAAGAAAAGAGGAATGAGAACAAAACTAACACACATACCTCATATCCAGAGGGAGAACGAGAGCGTATAACCACTGGTGAAGGTAGTCAAGAAGAAGCAGCAAAAGGAGCGGGTGATGTAGGTTTCTCACGTGTTTTCTTCTTCTGTGACTTGGTACCCAGTTTTTTCTTCCTTGAGCTCGTTGCCCCAACACTTTCAGTCACCCTCGACCTTCTTCTTCTTTTTACTGGTGGCTCACTGGGATCAACCACGATCGTGGGAAACATACCTGTAAGAGGAACGATGATAGCGCGCCGTTGGAACTCGACCTATATTCTGCTGACTTCAGCTTGCACCCGCATCCTCAGCTCTTCAACTACTTCCAGAGACATGGGAGGGGGAACGAAGGCAATAGGGAATGCCTTTAGTGGAGTTTGCATTTGACCTTGGGCCTTGAACTTCGTGGACTTGGATTTCTTGGCCTTCTTATCATGTGGCTGAGAAGGGCCTTCTCCCGTGGAAGCTTCGGCCATGGGGGCAGATGGTTTGGGGGTTACAGTGGCCTTGGGTTTGGGAGTGGCAATAGGGATCATGGGGTAGTACGGGGGAAGTTCACTGGGAGGCTCTTTGGGGGTTTGGATTAGAGGGAACTCAACCCCAAGCACGGAGTTCCTCTTTAGACCTAGTTCAGAATAAGATAAGGAAAGGACTGGGGGATATTGAGGGGGAAACTGGATGTACTCACGGATCATGGCTAACTTCTTCAAGTGGAACTTAGTGGAAAAAGAAGTGGATACGTATCCCTTTCTAGTAGCACTAGGAAGGGTGACACGCCCATTAATAGTGGATGTCACACCAAGCACCGCGGTCGCAGTGTAGAAATTGTAGGCTTTAACAAAGTTTACCTTTGGGTGGTTTTCCTGGAACACAGGTCGAGGGGCCCCCTGATTGAACCCGAACTGCCTGTTGCATCTATCAGGGTTATGAGGCTCTGAAGCGTATCTCCATTCAGTGTAGGATGGGAGAAACCGTGGAGTGAAAAGAAGCACTAAGGATTGCAAGGATCTTCTGGGGGGAGATATCCCCACTTCGATGAATCTATTTACTCATCACCTAGTAGTAAAGGGTCGAACAAGGATGGAAAAT
The DNA here is from genome assembly GCA_949130495.1 of Sambucus nigra. Taxonomy (NCBI): domain Eukaryota; kingdom Viridiplantae; phylum Streptophyta; class Magnoliopsida; order Dipsacales; family Adoxaceae; genus Sambucus; species Sambucus nigra. The sequence continues at coordinate 466,628,378 of OX422211.1, read as the reverse complement.
GGCAAGTTTTGCATGCGTCGGAAAACTTATTGTCTTAACCAAAGATAGGCGCTCGACGATAAAAACACAGTTGTTCCTGACGAGCTACACTCAGGGCAACATCGCTTGAGGCGACGGTAGCGCCAGAGATGGCAGGTGGCGCGCTGGTGGAAGGCGTGGTAGTATTGCTTGAAGAAGCCATCGTAGACAACAAAAGTAGGAAAATCTGGGTAAAAGAAGGTTTGTGAATGAAGGTGGAGGAGCACACCGCAGGTGGTGGCGCAAAAGGTGAGACAAGGAAGGGACTGAGTAAAGAATGGGGCAACAATGGAGGTAGCACAGAGTTTGCACAGAGTTTCTCTCTCTAAGGGAATACGGGAGCTTGAAGAAGATGAAGAAAAGAGAAGGGTTTGAAAAAAGAGACGTTTGAAACCTTTTAAACCTCTTAAACCTGTCGTTTGAGTTTCCCACCACCCCACGTGCAAGGCCACCTATAATCATTTCAAATGAACACGTGGTACTTCGGGAAGTGTTTTGACAGCTGAAAGGGTACGTCATCTAGAAAGTGACACCTAGGGAACGAAAGGGGTTGCCTTCTCCATCAAGTTTGAGTTTTGGTTCCAGAATTTTTGTCAGACATATCCAATAACTCCCAACGAAAAAGATGTCCCAACAGTTCAAAAAAGTTACGATGTCCCCTCGCCACAAGTCCAAACGTTGTTTAATTTGTCACTCGGCTACATCGGGGAGAATTTCTGCTTTTTCGAACATAACGAAGCATTACAAGGGAGAATTTCACTTACCAAGAATTAGAACCAGTACTTGAGAAGGTTAGAAGGCCTTTCGAGAGAAGTTTGAATAATGAAGCTAGAACGGTTGAAGCGCAATATAAAAACAAAGTGGCGATGTCCCTTCGTCAAAGCCCCAACGATCCGTAGTGCTTCGGTTCAGGTACATCTGGGAGAATTTTACTTTTTCCTGGATATTATAACGCTGCGGTTCTAACGAAGGAAAGGAGGACAGAATTTTTACACACAGAGAAGGTTCATCGGTTTGAGAAGTTTCGTGCAGACATTTCTTGCTCCAACAAATCTCTACACGAAGTGGCTAATGTAGAGGGGGCTTGAAGGTAATTTTGATATTATAAATAATTCCACATTAGCAACAGTATTTTGGGATTTAGGCACCGTGGCAGCTCAACGTGGCAGCTCAAGTGAGGCAGCTCGGTGTGACAACTTGTATTTTAGCTTGTTGTATTAGTCATATTGTATCTCTATTTATATTGAATGTAAGCTATAACGGTTATAATCATGTAACGAGAATAATAAGGAGTTTTAGTGTGAGGTTAAACGGTACTCGCGAGAGACCAGGCTTGGTAGGGCCTAGGAGAGCTTTCATGCTCTATCGAATGACCTCACCGTGAGAACTTTAGAGGGACTTAGTTTGGAGGATTGAGAAGTAAGGCACCGTTGGGGATGGTCCTGACCATATTAGATACACCTGGTAATGTCACATCTACTGTAGGTGATGTCACTAACCAGCTAAACAATGTCAGACCTACACTTGAGTAAACCACTGTGGTATTTGGGGCTGTCAGGCAATTGGTGAGCCACCTCGGCGGCAACAGCCTCCCTGACACACAGTGGTTAGGCAAAAGGCATGTCTTGGCATTTAATGTTTATGACGTGGAGACAACTAGTGCATTAGGCATTTAATGTTGTGACATAAAGTTTGAGGGATGTCTTTCATAGTCTTTAATGACTGAGTTACCTTGAGGATGGTATGGGGGGCTATTTAAGGACCCCAACCACCCCTAAGGAGGACACGATCTTTTTGAGAGCTCAGGATTTATTGCTAGAGAGAATACGCATCAGAGAGAGTTATTGCAAACCAGAGGGTTTACTCACTCACCATTGTTATTTATTACGAAGCTTTTAATACTTGACAGAGATTCTTGAGGGTGTTTGGTGTGTTTCTACCTGCCTACCAAGGTGTATCTAGGGTGCTTACTTCTCTCTCCCTCTAGCTTAGTTACTTCTAAGTTTCTTTACTACTTTCCTGAGTTATACACGAGAGATTTGTGAGTTTGAACTGAGTCTTATCTTCATTAGGTTTTTATTTGCATGTTCTATCACTAATCCAAGGTTTTGGTTAATTAACTTATCATCACCACACTTCAAAGCGGTTACGCCTCCATCTATAATCTAAAGTACCCTCTTACACTAACTATCGCAACAGAAGGAAAAGGACTAATACTAAAAGACAATCTGCAAGAAGGAATCCTAGATTCTATTATAGACCAATTGCTCCAACTATTTATTGCAATAATAAAATTGCACAAACATCTTTTAAAGAAAAGACAGAAGCTCGCAAGTTTTATCAAGTACGAGCTAATAAGCGCAAACTGAAAACTAGAGCAATTTGGGTTAGAAAAGATGATCTATTACCCCAGTTAAAATGTTACATAGTGATCAGTTCTTTTAGAGCTACACATACAACAACTAGATGGTATTTAGACTCAGGATGTTCCAAACATATGACCGGGGATGATTCCAAACTTTCAAACAAAACAAACTTCTCAGGAGGAAAATTCTTGTTTGGAGATGGTGTATCAGCCCAGATCATTGGAAAAGGAATACTCCATGAAGAAGGATTACCCATTCTTGAGAATGTTCTCTTAGTAAAAGGACTTAAAGCCAATTTACTGAGTATATCACAGTTTTGTGACTCTAACCATACTATCACTTTTTTAAAGAATAAATGTAAAGTTTTAAATGAAAAAGGTGATTGCATTATTACAGGACTCTATACTCAAGATAATTATTACACAGTCTGTCCAAGTACATAGGTCTGTAACATTGCCAGAATGGATGACAATGAGATATGTCATAATAGGTTAGGTCACATTAACTATGATAATCTTAGCAAATTATGCTCCCAAGAGATAGTTAGAGGTCTTCCCAAGATCAAACCAATTTCAAACATTATTTTTGGTCCATGTTAAGAAGGAAAAATTATCAAGGCTCCCCATAAGAAAGTTAAAGAAGTTCTATCCACTAAACCTCTAGAACTCATCCATATAGACCTAACGGGTCCTTCTTGTTCTATTAGTCTTTATGGAAACAGTTACATCCTTGTTATTGTTGATGATTTCACTCGATTTACCTGGGTTGCCTTCTTAAAATATAAATCAGAATCCTTTTAAAAGTTTTTGAAAATCTTAGTTCGTATAGAAAACGAAAAGGACACCTAAGTAGATAAAATTCGTAGTGATAGAGGAGGAGAATTCATAGATTCAGGTATCATAAAATATTGTGACTATAATGGTTACAAACATGTATTTAGTGCTCCTAATACTCCTCAACAAAATGGGATTGATGAGTGTAAAAATCACACTCTTTAAGAAATGGCCCATATGATGATTCATGCAAAAAACCTACCAAAGTATTTTTGGGTAGAATCCAATCGTACTGTCTGTCATATAATCACTCGCGTCTACTTAAGGAAGAATACCAAACAAATATTATGAGCTTTAGTATGGAAAGAAACCTAACCTAAAGTATTTTAGAACCTGTGGTAGTACCTATTATGTCTATAAGGACAAAGAACATCCATCTCAATTCGAAACCTGAGGTCATAAAGCCATCTTTTTAGGATATTCTCCAAACAGTAGAGCCTATCGTGTCTACAATATTCATATAAAACCCATAATGGAATCCATTAATGTGGTTGTAAGTGACATTAATGTAGAAAGTAATACCAAAGAATCAGTTACTATGGATGAGTTCGAAAACATTTTAAATTATGACTCTCCAGAAATAGTTGAATCCTTACCAACTGAGACTCCTGATGTACCTAACTGGGTTTCCAAAGATCATCCTTTAGATAGTGTAATTGGTAATCCTACCGAGCTTATTCGTACAAGATCTTAACTTCGTAACATTGCTGATTTTGCATATTTTGTGTCTCTTATTGAGCCCAAAAATGTAAATGAAGCCTTGAATAACACTTTGTGGATAAGTGCTATACATGAGGAACTTCTTCAATTTGCCATTCATGATGTTTGGTATCTTGTTCCCAGGCCTAAAAATAAAAGAGTTATTGACATACGTGGATTTTTAAAAATAAGACTGATGAATCTGGGATGATTATTAGGAATAAAGGTAGATTAGTTTCCCAGGGTTACTCTCAAATTGAAGGAATAGATTTCGAGGAAACCTTTGCTCATGTTACTCACCTCGAATCTGTTCGCTTACTTTTTGCCAAAGCATGTCATTTGTATTTCACTTTATATCAAAGGGATGTTAAGTTAGCCTTCCTTAATGAAATTTTATCTGAGGAGACCTATGTTGAACAACCCAAAGGGTTTATATACCCACATCACCCAAATTATGTTTATAGTCTTAAAAAAACTCTTTATGGGTTAAAATAAGCTCCTAGATCTTGGTATGAGTGTCTATCCACCTTTCTTTTTGACAATGGATTTAGGAGAGGAGGGAATGACCAAACCTTGTTTGTCAAACATTTTGACTACAACATTACTATTGCTCAAGTTTATGTTGACGATATCATTTTTGGTTCCACCTCCCCTTTAGAAGTTAAGACTTTCTCTGACATTATGCACAAAGAATTTCAGATGTCACTTATAGGGGAGTTACAATTCTTCTTAGGATCCAAGTTAAAATTAATTAAGAAGGATTATTTTTATCGCAATCTAAATATGCTTCAGAGATTGTTAAGAAGTTTGTCTTAGAAACAACTAAAGATGCTAGGAGTCCTATGAGTACCACTGTCAAACTTTCTAAAGATGAGAATGGCAAATCTATTGATACCACCTTGTACCGTAGTATGATGGGAATCTTACTTTATCTTACTGTGTCCTGCCTGACATCATGTACTCTGTCTGCGTGTGTGTCCGATATAAAAATAATCCTAAAGAAATTCACCTTTTGGGCATTAAAAGAATTATCAAATACATCAAAGGCACTCTAAACTTAGGAATTTAGTACACTAAAGACACCTCTAGTACTATAGTAGGTTACACAGATGCTGATTGGGCAGGTTGTATCGATGATAGTAAGAGTACTTCAGGAGCGTGTTACTACATTTGTAACAACTTGGTAGGATGGAGTAGTAAGTAACAAAACTGCACTTCCTTGTCTACTGCCGAATCCGAATATATTGTAGCAGGAAGCTGTTGCTCTCAATTACTTTGGCTGAAACAAATGCTAAAAGATTATGGTATCACTGAAGAGAAGTTACATCTGTATTGTGACAATCAAAACGGGATTAATATTTCCACAAATCCTGTTCAGCACTCTCGTACTAAACATATTAAAATCAGATATCATTTCATATGAAAGTTAATTGAATCCAAGGAGTTGGAAATTAATTACCTACCTATTGAATTACAACTTGCTGATTTGTTCATTAAACCATTAGACTTTGCTCGTTTTGAATCTTTATGCAAGTCAATTGGCATGATTTTTACAGAATGATGTTATATGATTTATGACTGTTTTTCTTTACCCTTCGTCCATCTGAGACAAAATGGGGGAGAAATTTGAGTCTTATTTGAATACCTTAATTGTGTACATTTCTAAAAAGCTTGATCTTAGTTTTTATCTACAAGAATCAATACCATTTCTTCATCAAATTTTATTAGGGTATTGGTGTGTAAGTAGTTGAGTTATGCTCTTTTCTTTTTCTAGGATATTGGGTAGATAGAAAACTTTAAATAGGAATAAGTTTTTCTTATTTCATTTTGTATCCCTATGAATCCTCGTTGACTCAAAGGAGATTTTGTCTCATATTTCCAAAGGGGGAGAGACTGAAGCACCCTATATCTTTGACTTACTTAAGTTCATACTATATAAGTGCTCATTTAGTTTGGAAATTGTGACAAAATTTGAGTCGTATCCCTAGTTACCAAAAGAAACCTCAGACTCTGCATAATACCTCTATAAGTTCTCAAAGGTAGTTCACCAAATAGTAGGATTGCATACATACATCATATTATGCTATAACTGGTTGTGTGTGAGTTAATTCCTTTAAAATTGATTTTCTACTATTTTTTTGAAAATTTTAAATAATTTCTAAGATTTTAAAATGATTATTAGAAATTAAAAATAATGGTTTAAAACCTTTGGGGATAGATTATAATTTATTTTTATAACATAAAATCTGGTTGGGTAGAAACCGAAAGCGCTTGAGAATATTATGGGTACAATCTGTATTTCTAACAATTCTAAAACACGTGTTTTTCATTGAATCTCAGCCTTACATGTGTTGCCTATATAACGGACAAATGAGTGTTTTCTCCCTGTCACATACTTAAGCTTATTTTTGGACCATTGGATCTTTTATAATCAACGATCTGCATGTGTTTTCTATTAATCCTCTTGTTTATTTTTGAACCAACCATATTTATTTTAAAAGCGGTGGGTTGATAGCCCTTAGATCAACTTTGATTTAATCCCGATTGTTTATTTCCCTCGATGTTCCAGAGACTTCTTCTCTCAGTATATAAGGTGACTTCATCTCATATTTTGCAACTTTTGTCGCACTGACCTCTGAGAGAAATTGAGAGAAAAGTGATAAAGAGTTAGAGAGAGAGAGAGAGTTCAAAGAGTTTTCACAAACCCTAACTCAAACTCCAACCAAATCAAAACCAGAAAATCTTTTTCTGAGTGTTTATAGTTTAAGATTTGTGAAGTTTTTCCTTTACTATCTTATATCTCTTTACTAACTTAATCACGTTGATTATGTCTCTATTTCTTTGTATAGAAATGTGAGATTTGATTTCTGTGATAAAGATCACTTAGTTATTTGCTAATCTGATTTATTGTTTTGAGAAATCTATTTTTGTTGGTTGTTTTCAAAATAAATGTTGTTTTCAAACCCTAAACCAGTAAAACCTTTTTTATTTCATCTTACTCAAACTTTCAGACTTAGATCTAGTTTTGGTATCTTTATTGGGGATTTATCTTTCAAAATTTAATGTTTTCAAATAAAAAAAGTATATAGGATCTTGGCTAGTTTGTATAGCAAGATTACCTCTTCATCTACGGTTGTTTGAAAGATCGAAAGTTTGATTTACTTGACTAAGTTGATATTAGAAACCCTTGCATCTTGAAAGATATGTTTGGAATTTATTACTCATATTGTATGTAATTAAGTGTGTGTTAGTTGCATGAATGAGTTTAGAGCACAATACCACTTACACCTTCACACTACTACACTAAAACGTGTTGGTGTTAAGATATTAGAACTTTAGAGTCGACGTAAAGCTAAAAGGAATAAAGTTACAAAGCTAGGAAAACATCATCAACATCAGAACCTTAGGAGAGGTCAAAACACCCAGAGGATTTGGTACATTTGTGAACTAAGATTAGGTTTGATTGTGTGTCTTGATTGTTATATAGCTTGTAATCTGTTACTCATTTTTAGTGGGATTTTTACTTTTGTGGCATAAGGTCACCGTGGATGTTTTCCCAATTGGGTGGGGTTTTACCACGTTAAAATTGCTTGTATACACTTCTTCTTCTGCTCATCCAATTCTTAAGGTTGTGTTGGTTTATTTTGTTTAAAGTTTTGTTTTTCAAAATTGGTAAACCTATAAATGAAATTACTCCTTCATACTGTTTTACATATCTTGTGTTTAAAATTTATTTTGAGAAATGAGTTTCTTCAATAAACTATTCGGAGCCATTTAAATTGTTTAATCTTGTATTAAACAACTTAAGTGGTACTTTTTCAGACCCAAGGATAACTTCCCCCTTCCAAAGATCGACTAGATGGTGGATACAACAGCAGCTCATGAAAGAATGATCTTCTTGATGCATATTTCTGATATCATTAGATCTTTCTGCACAAGCCGGATCAAGATAAGACTGCCTTCATGACCACTTTTGGCTTATTTTTCTATAAAGTTATGCCATTCGGACTCAGGAACGTAGGAGAAACTTATCAGCGGTTGGTGACCAGGATGTTTAAGGACCAAATGGGAGACACCATGGAAGTGTATATCGATGATACGCTCATCAAGATCAAGCTCAAAGACGACCACCTCTCCGACCTAACAAGGACCTTTAAAATCCTTAGGAAGTACTGAACGAAACTTAACGCAAGTACGTGTTCCTTAGGCATCCAGCCAGGGAAATTCCTTGGATACTTGGTCAGCGAGAGAGTTATAGAAGATAATCCTAAGCAAATCTATGTTATCAATAGGGTACAATCCCCTTGAACTATGAGAGATGTACAGAAGCTCACAGGAATACTCGCTGCCCTAAACCGGTTCATCTCTAAATATTCAGAAAAATGCCAGCCATTCTTCTAGTTGCTGAAGAAAAGGAAGAGCATGGTGTGGAACGAGGGTTGCTCTAGGGCGGCCGTAAAAGAGCTTAAGGCCTAGCTCAGTAAGCCCCCTTTTCTCGTAATCCCTAGGGAAAATGATCCCTTATATCTCTACCTTGCATCATTAGGTCATGATGTAAGGTCCGCCTTGGTATGTGAGAAAGAGAGGAGCCAGAACCCGGTCTACTATGCAAGAAAGACTCTTTTAGATGCTGAGCAGCGGTACATGCCAATGCAAAAGATCACCTTTGCACTAGTGGTAGCCTCAAGAAAACTGAAGCACTATTTTGAGTCCCACTCCATCTTCGTAGTTACTTCGCACCCCCTCAAATCTATACTAAGGAAAACAAACCTCTCATGCCAACTGACGAAGTGGTCGATCGAGCTCGAAAGATTTAACATTCATTTTCAACCAAGGGCTGCTATCAAGGGGCAGGTACTCGTCGATTTCATTACTGAGTTCACAGAAGAACAACCCTGTGATCAACCCGAGACCAATTATCCAAGAGAAGTCCTATAAGAATCAGGCATCTGGAAGTTATATGTTGATGGAGCCTCCAATTATAGAGGGGCAGGAGTGGGCATCGTGCTAGTTACCCCAAAAGACACAGTGCTCGAGCAAGGAATCAGGCTTGGATTTGAAGCCTCCAACAACGAAGCAGAGTACGAAGTACTGATCACTGGACTACAAAAGGCACAGTTTGTGGAGGAAAGACACCTTCAAGTTTTTGACGACTCACAACTGATATCTAACCAAATAAGTAGAAATTTCCATGCAAAAGACGAAAGGATGGAAGTCTATCTCGCCACTGTAAAAACGTTAATGGCCAACTTTGACCGTATCATTGTTCATCAGTTTCCCAAGGGATAAAACAGCCATGCCGATGCCATGGTAGCTCTAAGCTCATCGGTTGACTCTGACTTAAGGATAATAATTCAAATCGAGTTCCTTGTATAGCTGAGCATCAACCAAAGAACTGAGTCGCCGAATCTCGAGCATGTTCTCCATATAGAGAAAGATCCCAGCTGGATGGACCCCATAGTAGATTACTTGAAAAGTGACGTATTGCCAAGTGATAAGAATATCGCCCATCAGATAAGAGTTAAAGTTTCCCATTTTCACTTATCTCCTGAGGGTAAACTATACAAAATATCCTTTATAGGTCCATACCTCCAGTGTGTTCATCCACATGATGTCGAGAAAATCCTACACGAGCTGCATGAAGGAACTTGTGGAAGTTACATAGGAGGAAGGTCACTATCCTTTTGAGAAATGAGGGAAGGATACTAGTGTCCATGCATGCAGAAGGACGCTGGAATCTATGATCGAAAGTGTGATAAATGACAAATGCACTCACTTATGGTCCACTATCCTGCCAGCGACCTAAAGTCGCTTACCAGCCCATGGCCCTTTGCCCAGTGGGATCTGGACATTGTAGGCCCTCTGCCAACTGCTGTCGGAAATTGAAAGTATTTGTTGGTCGCCACAGACTACTTCACTAAGTCGATAGGGGCAGAACCATCGAAAAACATTAGAGACGCAAATATGATGGGGTTCATATGGAGAAATATTATTACTCACTTCAGAATACCCAGGACAATCAACACTGATAACGAAACACAGGTCGAGAGTGGCCTCTTCTAAAGATTTTACAGCCACCGTGGAATCAGGCACTACTTCAGCTATGTGGCATACCCTTAGAGCAACGGTCAAGCTGAGGCTTCCAATAAAATAGTGATCGATGGACTAAAGAAGTACCCAGAATGAGCCAAAGGAGCATGGGTAAACGAACTACCCCATATCCTCTGGGCCTATCGCACCACCCCGAGACGAGAAACTGGGGAGACACCAAGAGCTTGGAATGCGGCCAACCTGAAGAAATTCTACTTTTGGATTTCTCTTTTAATGCACCAATAATTTAGGCAAATTTTATTTTACAAACTTAATGTTGCTTTTTGTTCGTGACTCTGATTAATAAAATTTGATTAGCCTTAGCATTCTATGAGTGTTGGTTTTATTTTAGTATATGCATCCTTTCCAGGTTACAGGCTTTACTTTTAACAGGCATAATAGAGATCAAAGGTTACAGTAAGTTGGTCAACTTATTCCGGCCAAACGATCTTATATCTAGCCCCCTACCATTGCACCACGTTGGTCGAGAATTAGCAGGGTTGACATATAATAACCCTCCTTAAGCCTTTGTTACTAGCATAATTGGCCTCCTAGTTTGCCCCCGATAATAAATAAAGCCCCACAGGGTATCCTTAGGCAATTTAGCCAACCCAGGTTGATCGTCAACGTAGTTTGGCCCAAAAAATCCTGCTCGGATGGACTATCCACTTAGCAGGTATATGCTCATCATTTCCCTACTTAGGTCTAAGGCAGTGTGACGACATAGCCTGAAAGGTAAAGTGAGGCAGAATGATATGACTGAAGTATACTTGACTGGGGAGATATTTATATGACAATTAGCCCTATCTAAGTCATACTTAATCGTCTAGAAGATAACTAGAAATGAGGCCAGCAAAATCGAAAATGAAATAACACACATTTAGTTGGCAATTGCCCATAACATAAATATTTCATTACACCATTAAATGTACAGACAATTACATGTACCAAAATAAATTAAATCCTCAAGAGAACCAAGTCGCTGGGCAAGATAATTAGTTACCCTCGCTCTTCGACCATCATCTGGTTGAGGGATAAATTCCTCTTCGACATCGCCCGAGCTCGACTCGAGTAGTTGTCTTGGGATTGCGTCTATTGAGATCTAGAGATCATCCCTTCTGAATGGATTTGGATCCAAAGATGAAGGAGTAATATCATGTCTATACCAAAAAATGGAGTTCTTAGGAGCCTTTAGCTCCCTAAGGGAACTCAACCACCTTCTAACAAAGGATAGATCCTCAACCTCCTTTAGTCTTATGTGAGTATCTATCCAGCCCTGGCTATACCCATCTTCCCACACCTACTGAGGACCTTTTTTGAATAAGTGCCTTAGTATGGTGGCATCCCTTTAAAACCTAGTAGCTATCACGTACGCCCCATGAATATCTCCCCATTGTTTGGTAATCTCCCTAGCTGAACCACTGCCATCAGTCCCAATTCGCTTCCTTTTTTATGAAGAAGAACCTCGTATGACTTGAGGGGTAATGCTTGGTGCATTCTACCTAAGGCGTGCAACTTCCCTCCTTAAATCATCATTCTCCTGTTGCAGTATTTCTCCAACTTGATTGATCTTATAGTCATAAAAAATCCTATCCTTCATAGCATTCATTTATTCTTGAAGAGCGGCGCTGACCTCCTCCATCTCCTTAAGTCTATCTTTTAACTTGGCAACCAACTTGGACTGGTCTTTAAATCCTGGTTCCTTGATCTGAGAGACTTGCAGATTATTACAAAGGCAGGACGAACTTGGTCGCTCACATCGGTACCAAGAATTTGGCCTAGGCGAGAGGTAGCAGGAATATATTCGTCAAGGTTAACAAACTACAAATCATAAAGGCACGAAAAGTAAATATATCCGCAGGTGTAAAAATCTAAAATTTCTTCATTTCATTAACATCGACCCGAGTCGGGTACAAGTACGTTGATCATAAAGAAGAAAAATAGAACACAAAAAAATACGGGAAATCCTAGGAGACTAATTGGCAACCTCGACCTACTCAGATGAGGCTAGATCTTTTCCTTTATTAGAAGTGGACTCGCTCGTCCTAGTTCCACCTGCACCTCCCTCAATCGGAGCAGGGCCCTCTCCTTGATCAACAGGAGCACCAGAACGGGGCCTCACCAATTTGAGCAGCTGGAACTCCTTCCTTAACAACAGGATCAGTCACATCCTCTATAACTAGTTTGGGACCTGGGTCATGCTTGTCTAAGAGAGGGGAATCCGTAGCCACCTCGGTAGTAAGCAGAGCCTATCCTAACCCTTTTTAAAGTTAGAATGGCTAATGCAACTAATTCGAACTTTAGCATCGTCGTACGCCACCACCCATCCATTATTGTAAGAACTCTCCTTAATGGAGGAAGCCTCAAAATTCAGCTTTTCCACCTCCTTGGTGAGCACCTTGCTCTCTTCAGTGACTTCCAGTTTGCTAGCCACAACTAGGCCATAAGACTCCCACAACTCCCGAAGTTCCTTGGCTGCTGCTTCTTTCTCCTTATCAAAAGAGGCCTTAGCCTCTATAAGGGCATGCTCAGAGGACTTCTGAGCCTCACTGGAAACTTTCAAGCTCGCTGTTAATGTAAAAAATTAGATCGTATCTAATTATTTAATCACGGATAAAATAAATGAAACAAAGAGTTTTTAAAGTGGTTCAGCCTTATAAGAATGGCCTACGTCCACTGTTATGTTATTGCTGAGTGTTTGGGAATTCTCGATTACAAGTTCTATCAAGAAATTCCAGTCCCTTTACAATGAGGATTGTACAATGTATTTATAGTCCTGAGGCTGTAATGTGAAAGGGTAATACATTAAATTATGTACATATGAAAGGGTAATACATTCAATGGCTCTTAAGCGTGTGCGTCTGAATGATAAGCATTAATGAACAGTCAAACTGTTGGTTATCCTGCTATTAATCCTTTGTTCAAGGTGCAGCTCGGACCGCCTCAACTTCTCGGTACTCAAGAGTTCTTGTTCCTCGGAGCGTATTAGTTCCTCGGGGGAGCAGTGTTCCTCATTTTAGTATGGTTCCTCGGAGCATTTGAGTTCGTCGGAAGTGTTTGTTGTTGCCATGTAGATTGCCATGTGTCCTCACTCACTTGAGCCATGTCAGCAGACTAAATTTGGTATCAACAGTAGCCCCCAATGTTTCATAGTTCGAACTTTGAGGAGTGTGGAACATTCTTTCTCGGAATATGGCAGTTTTAAATGGTCATCCTGAAATTTAGGAGTCTTTTGTATTTATTTCTCTTTCCAAATTCGTAGAATCAACCTATTTTGAATTTTTATAACCACTTCGATTGCCGCGCCCTTTTTGTCCTTCTAGCCGCCAGTAGCGTAATCGTTTCTTTTTATAATCATTACTTTTTTCTTTTCCCAAGGCAAGGTATTTAAGCGTCATAGACAATCCCATCGTTTTCTACTTTTTCAAATTTGTATCTTCGAGTTTTCCACCGTCTCTTTCTCTCTTGTGTATTCATCTCTTCCATCGTTCGTTGTCAACAGATCCACTCTTTTTCTGTAAGATCTTCTTGCTTCTTCTTCATTTCCTTTATTCATCATGGTTTACCCTGTTGAATCTCTTGGTAAGTTTCGCTCTGATTTTTCTATTCCCTCCTGGATTGTTTTGGAAGAGCTTTCTGAGCCTTCTGACTATTTCCGTTTGGCTGAGGGACATTGGTTCCCCAGTCTCTTTGTTGCTGAGTGTGGATTTTCTTTTCCACAAAATCCATTATGTCTGGAATTCTGTCAATACTTTGACGTTGTTCCTGCAAGAATAGCCCCGAATACATGGAGAATAGTTAATGGGGTTCATAGATTAAATCAAATCCATGGAACTCGCATAGGAATTCCAGAAATCATGTTTTGTTATAGATGGGCAGTTGGTGATAACACCTTTTATTTAAAAACTAGATTTTTAAATAGGGCCTTAGTGGTTAATCTCCCAATGCCAATAGGGACTATTTTGAGCACGGGGTTGTCATAAAAAATTGGCAACATGCTCCTTTATCTGGAGATGAAGTTTATCAGGGTCCCAGATGCCCTCCCTATGGCAATGGGATAGGTTATTTTTATTTCATTTTAGTTATTTTGAAATCATACTTCTTCTGTGTTTGATAAAATGTGCCACTGATATTTTAATGTTTATTTATTTGCAGTTGATAGAAAAAGAAAGTGTCCAAAAGAAGCAGATGTTAATATAAGGCACTTAAAACTTATCTGGAGTTTGCATTAGAGTGTTGCCGATGAGCACATTAGATCAGCTTCATATCTGCTGCAGTACAAGAGTTACACCACCTCTTTTACTGCTCGTCCGGTAATGAGCGACGCAGAGCCAGTACCAGCCTCTACCAGTTCTTCGACTGAGTCACACGTTCCTTTGAGTGAAAGGATGAATAAAAGAATACCTCCTACTCTCTTAGAGAAACCTGCCTCTAGTGCTGGAGAGGCCAAAAGAAGTAAACACGATGTCCCAGAAGGGACAAAGAAAATTGATGCAGCTCCTCCAGCTGCTCCTGCGAAGGTTGTCGAGAAGCCTCCAGTGGCACCGAGCAAGGCTGTTGCTCCAGGTGAAGTGATTATAATATCATCGACTAAGAGTTATTCCTTGGTTGAATCTATTGCTGCTCCCACGAGGAAGCTGAAGAAGAGCTCCTCGATCAATTTGGCTGACACCATCACTCAGCCCCCAGCTACTGGAACTGGTGTTCCAACTTTTGTTCCCCCGAGCTCTGCCATGAGCTCGGTGAAGACTTGCATTATTCCCGAGATCCAAGGTGTTGAAGAGAACCTTTCTCGGGACATGGTTACATCATTGGCTGCTCGCCATATTGCTTCTGTAAGTTTTGTTGCTTTGAATTTTTCATCCTTCCTTTGTTATATCTATCTCTGACTTTCCTTCTTTTTCTTTTCACAGTTGGTGAGCTGTTTCAATACCATTTTGAAGAAGGATGAAGCAATTAAAGCTTCAAGCTCCTCATCTGGTGTGGAGGAAGCTCTGGCGGGCCTGATGAAGTCTTTGGAAGATTCTCGTCAAAAATATGATACTGACAAGGCGGTTTGGGAGAAGAAAATTACCTCCACGGAGCAGGAGAAAGCTCAGGCTGTTGAAGTCTCCAAGTGGTTGGAGAAGAAAGTGAATGCTTTGGAGAAGAAGAATAAAGAGCTTGAAGGGAAGCTCAAGAATGCTAAGGAGTTTGAAGATAAACTCAAGGTTGCTGAGGAAAAGTTGGGTCAGCTTCAAGAAGTAAGTCGGCAAAAGAAGGAGGTTGAGAATTAATTAAAGACTGCTGAAAACCTTCTGTCCGAGAAGCTTTCCTCGAATAAGTTAAAGAGAAAATCGGCCGTGAAGAAGTCTTTCAGCGCTGGCTGGGACAAAGGGTGGAACAAGGGGTTGGCTGGCATGATGTCTCAAGTAGAATATGGCAGCCTTAAATATTTTAGAGATGGGTGGGTCGCTGCTCTACAAGAAATGAAAATCGATGAAACTTCTGAACTTTTCCAGTGACACATCCCTGGTCCCCCTCCAACTCCCGAAGACGAAGAAGAGGATGAAGCTGCCTCCGAAGAGTCTTCCATGGTGATGGGAGATTAAGTTTCTCATCCCCCAGCCATCCAGCATACAAACGAGGAACTCGCTACCTCCTCCGAGAAACTTCCAGCACTTCCCCAGCTACTATCTGCTCCATCCGAGCAACCTACCTCCTCGTCCCAGCCTCTCGAGAAAGTTTTGGGAGACAAGAAAAAGGTGTAGAGTTGTTTGGACTTCTATCTATTTTATTTTTCTTTGATAAATGTAATCCTTAACTATGTAACACTAAACTTTGTGATCTAATAAAACTTGAACTTTTATTTTTGCATACTGTTGTCTCTTCTTCATGCTCCGTTTTGATTATTGATTACTGCTTTTCTTCCTCTACTAGTTTCTGGACAGGATGGAATTACTGTCTGCTTATGATACAAAGCTGTCGCGGCAATGTAATGAATATTTTAAAGCTGGTCACACAGATCTGAGTGCAGCACAAATCGTCGACATCCTCGGCCAGGATGCTTCGAAACAGGCAGTTGAATCCTACCAATACTTGAAGTGTCTGCTTGATCGTGCAGTGGCCAATAATGTGGCTTATTATGACATGATCGAGGATCTACAAGGCACTCTTGAAGACCTTTAATAACAATAAAAAGAATCCAATGCTCTCTTGCACGAGGGGTATGAGAAGAAATATCAGCAACTCAACGCTGACAAGGGATACGAGAAGCGTTTTGTTGGCTACGATGTGAGGGAGAGAACTCTGAAGGCTGAGGTCGAGGAGTTCAGACAAATAGTTGAATTATTAGAGCAAGAGAATAACAACCTGCAAAGAGAGTTGTCAGAGTTGAAGTCTGTAGCTTCCACTTCAAAAGCCTTGATCCCAGTGACTGATGAGGGATTTTCATTCTTGGAGGTCGAGAACGCCAACTTGAGGGACGAATTGGAGTCCTTGAAGAGATCTGACCCCTCTATATCTTCTCGTGGACGAGAAAGAGCTCCTCGGGGACGAGCAAGAGCTCCTCGGATTCCTCTCAAGGAACAGAGGACTCAATCTGCTTTAGAGAACCAAGATTTCCAATTAATGGCGAAGAAGATCAGGGACCTGGAAGAACAACTTTTTGTGCAGCAATCTACCTTGGAGAATAAAGATCTCTTTATCAAAAATCTCCACGAACAGCTGGAAAGATTGACATATTAATTCCATAAACAGCCCAGGGAGTTCTGGATGGCTGGGTACAACGAGACCCTCTACCACTTGGACGATCGTATCCAGAATGCCAATAATGAGGGCTACAAGCAAGGCTGGTTGAATGCCTTAGGTGTGCTGCAACTCGAACAGGGTGATTACCTGTGGGACTACCACGATCCTGGGCTGCTCGACCTACCCGTGCCACCATTCAAACTGGATATGAGTTGGATCCCTTCTCAGGCCATTCCTCGCTGCTTGATTTCCAAATATCTCGGCGATTACAATCTCCATTCAAATGTCGAGATATCTCGTCCTGAGCACCTCCTAGATCGACCATCCGTGATGAATATCATGATGTTAAAAGATTTGAACTTTATAAACTCTCCTCTTGCTTTAAATGATCCGCCTGCTGGCGAGGAACCTGTTTCAAAGGCAGAGGGGAAGAAACCAATAGAGTAGGAATTTTGATGTAATAGTTAGTATACGTTTCATTATCAATGTAATCTGTATTTGGATTTAATGAAAGACTTTCATTTTTATTCGCAATCTTAATTGCTATTGTCTTGTAAAACACTTTACATCTGTGCATGTGTATCTGTTAAAAAGATTACAATATTGTATGATTTATCGATCAACTTATTGTCGAGTAGTTTGAATTTGTGGTAATCATTTGGAAAAAATAATGTTTTGTTTCTCGACCAACTTAGTAAAAGTTACGAGTATAAAAAATATTGCTCGATCACTTTCTCATTTTCATAAAATGTTTCCGACCAACCAATGTCGATAAATTTTCCTTGTCGACCAACTACAGTTAGTGGGTTTTTATAAATTTTCCTTATCGACCAACTACAGTTAGTGGATTTTTATCCCCGACCAGCCATAGTTAGTAGATTTTTTCTTAACGAGCAACTTTAGCACTTTTTTAAATAGTTGTAGCTCCCGACCAACCTTAGTTGGTATTTTCGAGAATATATTTACTTCCTAACCAATATAAGTTGGCATTTTTAGGAAAACTTTTATTTCCCAAGGAACACATAGTTTTATTTCCCGTAGGAATACAAGTTTTACTTTCCGGAGGAATATAGGTAGCTTTACTTCCCGGAGGAATACATGTATCTTTATTTCCCGGAGGAATACAGGTAGCTTTACTTCCCGAAGGAATATAAGTAGCTTTACTTCTCGGAGGAATATAGGTGTTTCTCGACCAACCTTGGTTGGCGTTTTCGAGAAATTTTTTGAGTAGCTCGAGTTTTGCCTTTGCCGAGTTTCGTCGAGTAGTGTGTAGCACTAGTATACCCCAACAAAATTTCAATAAAAGGAGAGAATATACATCATTGATAATACTTGCGCAGGTGCTCTACATTCCATGCATTCTTAAACTCCTCCCCCTCTAAAGTTGCTATTCGGTAAGTTCCTAGTCGAACAACTTCTGTAACTCGGTATGGTCCATGCCAGTTTGCCTCTAGTTTGTTGTGGTTTTGAATCACCTTCTTTAGCACATAGTCTCCTTCTTTCAAATCACACTTATTCACTCTCTTGTTGTAGAACAAAGACGTTCGCTGCTGGTAAGCAGCATTTCTAATGGCTGCTTCTTCTCTAACTTCCTCGAGCATGTCTAAATCCAATCTTCTCATTAAGTCGCTGACATGGGAATTGAAATTCAATACCCTGTGTGTTGGGAGAACCAACTCGGCAGGTATAAAAGCTTCACTTCCAAACGCCAGCATATATGGTGATTCTCCTGTTGCTACTCGGGGAGTAGTACGATAAGCCCACAACACTGACTATAACTCATTGATCCAATTTGCTTTCGCGTTACTTAGTCTTTTCTTTAAACCATTTAGCAGCATTCTGTTTGTCACTTCAGTCTGTCCATTGCTTTGAGGATGGCCTGGTGCTGAGTGGATCTTCAAAATGTTTGACTGATGACAATAGGCAACGAACTCCTCGTTATCAAATTGTGTTCCATGGTCTGTGATGAAAGCATAAGGAAGACCATATGGACAAATGATGTTCTTCCAAATAAATTGGTACACCTTCTCGTACGTCATATCAATGAGAGGCTCAGCTTCTACCCACTTAGTAAAATAATCCACTACGGCGACGAGGTATTTGAACCATCCTCTGGTCGTTGGCAGTGGCCCAACCAAATCTATTCCCCACATGGGAAATGGCCAAGGGGAAGTTATGGGTGTCAACAATGCTTGTGGAGTTCTTCGGATGGAGGAAAAACCCTGGCACTTATCACATTTCTTAGCATAGGCTATACAATCAGCCCTCATCGTCGGCCAGTAGTATCCCTGCGTCATCACCCTTTGCAAAAGCATCCGACCTGCTTCATGGGCTCCACAGCACCCTTCATGGATCTCTTTAATTAAATCCTTCACCTCGAAGGGATGCACACATCTCTACAAACCTACCATAATTCCTCGTCGATATAAAATACCGTTAGTTAATACATACCGAGCAGCTTTGAACTTTAATTTCTTGGCTGCGAGCTTGTCAATTGGTAATTCTCCCTCCTCAATATATGCCCTGATGGGATCCATCCATGATGATCCTAAATCGGGGGTAATAAAGTTCATCGTCAGATCTTCATCTATACTCCGACCAGCCAACACTTCAATTTGTATTGTTCTTCGTAGCTCGGTACGAGTAGCTGATGCTAATCGAGCTAAGGCGTCTGCTCTTGCATTCTCCATTCTTGGTATTCTGACCAGCTGAACAGCAGCAAAGTCTGATACCAACTCCATCACCTTTGCATGATACTTGATCATTAATTCTCCTTTGGCTGCATATATTCCCAACATTTGATTTACGATCAATTGGGAATCACTGAAGATAATAACATGCTGTGCCTCCATAATTTTTGCCAAATTAAGACCTGCAATCATGGCCTCATACTCAGCCTCATTATTTGAAGCTTTGAATTGGAAACGCAGGGCGTATTCCATGTCGACCTCGTTCGGTGTGCTCAAAATTATCCCCGCGCCACATCCTGTTGTGCAAGATGAGCCATCTATATATAGCCTCAATATAGGTAACCCGTCTTCAAATTTCTGATCTATCAGAGTTCCTCGGTGAAATATTTGTTGCTTCCTTTCATCCTCCCCTGATATTTCCTGCTCTTCGTCGATCATCTTTTCTTGCCCTTTTACTAAGCGGAGTTGGTCTGAGCTTGTGTTTGATGATCCTGTAACATCCACAGGTTGATCAGCGAGCAACTTTTGCTCCTCGGGGGTATCAGGATAGGTGAACTCTGCTATAAAATCTGCTACAGCCTGCCCTTTTAGCGATGATCTGGGTTCATAAACTATATCATATTCACCGAGCTCTATTGCCCAGTGCATCAATCTCCCTGATTTTTCTGGTTTTTGAAGGGCTTGCCTCAATGGCATATCAGTATATATTACTATTGTATGAGCTTGGAAGTATGGCCTCATTCTCTTACTTGCCTCAATCAGCGCCAGTGCTAACTTTTCCAGCCTTGGATATTTGATTTCTGCTCCTCGGAAGGCCTTACTTGTATAGTAAATTGGTTTTTGTACTCCATCCTCCACTCTTATCAACGCCGAACTGACTGCATTCTCGGACACTGCCAGATATAAGTATAATTTTTCTCCCATCACTGGCCTGGATAATAGTGGAGGTGCTCCCAGGTATTGCTTCAAGTCTTGAAAAGCCTTCTCACATTCATCATTCCACTCAAAAGTCTTTCTGAGCGTCTTGAATAATGGGAGACATCGATCAGTTGCTCGCGATACAAATCTGTTGAGTGCTGCTACTCGTCCGGTAAGACTTTGCACCTCTTTCTTCGTCGTCGGAGATCGCAGCCCTAATAGAGCTTTGATCTTTTCAGGATTTGCTTCAATGCCTCGTTGATTGACTATGTACCCGAGAAACATGCCTTCTCGTACTCCAAATATGCACTTCGTCGGGTTCAGCTTCATTTGATATTTATCCAGTTGATCAAAAGTCTGACTTAAGTCACCTAGATGATCGGTAGCTTTCCTGCTCTTTGTCAGCATATCGTCAACATAGACTTCCATATTGCAACTGATTTGTTCAGCAAAGACCTTGTTCATCAGCCGCTGATATGTCGCACCTGCATTTTTCAAACCAAAAGGCATAACATTATAACAATAACTTCCCCTAGGGGTAATGAAAGAAGTACTTTCCCTGTCTTCAGGTTTTATTTTAATCTGATTGTAATCAGAATAAACATCCACGAAGCTCAGCAACTCGTGTCCTGAGGTAGCATCCACCAGTTGATCAATTAGGGGCAGTGGAAAGTGATCCTTTGGGCATGCTTTGTTGAGGTCAGTGAAGTCTACACACATCCTCCACTTGTAGTTCTTCTTTTTTACCATCACCACATTGGCTAAGTAGTCTGGATATTTAACATCTTCAATGAAACAATCTTTTTGGAGCTTCTTGACTTCCTCCTGTATAGCTTGGTTCTTCTCGGGGCTGAACACTCTTCTTCTCTGCTTCACTGGCTTGATCTCCTTATTCACATTGAGTTTGTGACATAAGAAATTTGGATCTATCCCGGGCATATCCTCATGACTCCACGCAAAAGTTTGCTTTCTTCTTCTTATGAAAGTTATCAATTCCTGTTTTAGTGAGGCTTCCAGCGACGAACCTACTTGAGTAGTTCGCTCAGGGTGCTCATCGTCCAGAATGATGTTTTCAGTAGCTTCCACCACTTGACCCTTTACGAGTTGCGACTCATATCTAGGATCCAATGTTTCAATCTCTTCACCTTCATCCACTTGATAGGTAGTAGTCTTTTTCCTTGATTCCTCCAGGTCCTCTTGCTCGGCGGATGAATAATATCATTCCCGAGCTAATTTATGATCACCTTTCACAACTCCTACTCCAATATTTGTTGGAAATTTTCGGCATTGATGAACCGTAAATGGTACAGCCTTGAACTTTTTCAATCCTACTCTTCGCATGATGATATTTTATGATGATTGAACATTCTTATCCATCGCGAATAAGCGTATTCTTTCTGTTCGACAAGCAGGCCACATACCAATGAATATATACAACTTGATCATCCCAAGTGGAAATACTTTTTCGCCAGCAAAACCGAGGAGGGGTCTATGATAAGGCTCCAGTTGAGATAACTTTAGATTTAAACTATCGAAACACGAGTAGAACATGATGTTTGCCGAGCTACCATTGTCGACTAGTACTCTTGAAATTATTACTTCCTTCATCCTCATTTTGATCCCCAATGGGTCATCATGAGGATATAGAACTCCTGCGAGGTCATTCTTTGAAAATTCAATGATCAATTTCTCTTTATTCACCTTTCTCGGGCGATCTTCCTCAGCTAGATTTATTCGCTGAATGTAAGAGCAAGCTTAAGCCTCACAGAGGTACGCTTTTCTCTCTGCAGTAAGGTCTCCTCCTCCTGCATCTCCACCTGTTATAACATTACAGTCAAATGACCCAAAGCGTATTGAAAATACCTCTCGTTCTGGATGCCTTGGTCTCTTGGGAAGATCGGGGTCGTCTTCTGGATCAACTTCATGGTTTCTTTTCTTGTTCTCCTCTGCTCGATGAGGAGATCTAGACCTTTCTCTTGTTCGATCGTTGTTTCTTCTTTCGCTTCCACGATCAACATACTTTGCCTGTTTTCCTCGTCTGATGAGTGTTTCAATCTCACTCTGAAGAGCTATGCAATTTTTGGTCATATGGCCATGATCTTTATGAAACTCGCAATACTTCGCCTTATTCCTCTTGTCAGGATCTGCCTTCATTTTCTCTGGCCAGTTTAATTATTCGTTGTTCTTGATTTCTTCTAGAACATGGTTGATATCCTTCTTCAAAGGAGTATAATTATCAAATTTCTTCATTACGTCCCATACCGACCTAGTTTTTGAATGTTTGTCATTACCATTGTTCTTATGCTCTTTCTTCTTAGCTTTATCACCTTCCACCTTGGTTTCTTTGGCATCCATGTTCTTCTTCCCAGCCATAGACTCCTCGGCATTCATAATCTTGGATGCTTGTCCCATCAGGTTTGACATGGTTCTAGGTGGATCTTTGGCCAAAGTGTAGTACAACTTATTCGGCAGTATTCCACTCATCAAGGCGGTAATCGCTGTCTTCTCCTTATAATCAATGACTTCCAGTTTCTCGTTATTGAAACGAGTTATATAATCTCTGGTACTCTCACCAACTTTTTGTCTAACACTTAACAAATGTGCTACTCATTTAACTGACTTTGCCCCAAAACATAAATTCCCAATGAATAACTCGTCCAGTTGAAGAAACGTTGAGATCTTGCCCCGAGGAGGATTATTATACCATATTTGAGCAGATCCGGTAAGAGTTTCCAAGAATGCTCTGCATCTCATCTCATCTGGAACAACATAGATGTCGGCTGCAGCTTGGTATTGTTCTATATGAAGGATAGGGTCAGTCTTTCCATCATACTTGTGAGTCACAACAGGTGCTTTGAACTTTGATGGTGTTGGAAAATCTACAATGGACTGGACAAAAGGTGTTCCTCGAACAAAGGTTCGTTGTAGAGGGTTCTTGGCCTTAGCCATTTCCGCTAATCTATCCTCTAGCCTCTGAATAGAACCTTTCCATGCATCATTTCCTTCCTCGGGCCTGTTGGTTCGAGCAACTGATCGCGTTGAAGTGGCTTCCTGGGATCTATCTTGACGAGCAGCTGGTCGCGACTGGGCAGATCCTTCCCTTAAATCTGACGGTCGTCGAAAACTCCTCGATACGACTTTAGGAGGACTTCTACTCCTTCTAATTCCTAATCGATCAAAAGGTGATACCCTGCTTAACCTCTCTAGCGCACTAGTCCTTTCTAGAGAGAGAGTAATACGTTGTTCAGTATCTGTGGCTCGCACTGACGAAGTTCGTCCAGGTTGATAAGAAAAATCTTTAGACTCCTCATTGCGATATGAATTAGTACGCCTAGTACACGAGGATGGTGCACGGGTATTTCTTTGAATACTTTGTAGTCCTGAATGGGTTGGTGCACTGCCATGGAGGGTTTGTATGAGTTATCGCATTGTTTCTTGCATGACAGTCTGGCCCTGAGCCAGATTTATTATTATTCCAGCCAGATCTGGAATGTTTGGCGGAGCATATGGATTTGGAGGGCTTCCAGCGTTTCGATTGCTAGATTCTGGAATATCAGCCATTTGTGATGGATTTTTTTTTGATGAAAAACGATATTACCAGTCGTTTCCCACAGATGGCGCCAATCTGTTGATGTAAAAAATTAGATCGTATCTAATTATTTAATCACAGATAAAATAAATAAAACAAAGAGTTTTTGTAGTAGTTGAGTCTTATAAGAATGACGTACGTCCACTGTTATGTTATTGCTGAGTGTTTGGGAATTCTCGATTACAAGTTCTATCAAGAAATTCCGATCCCTTTACAATGAGGATTGTACAATGTATTTATAGCCCTGAGGCTGTAATGTGAAAGGGTAATACATTAAATGATGTACATATGAAAGGGTAATACATTCAATGCCCCTTAAGCATGTGCGTCTGAATGATAAGCATTTAATGAACAGTCAAACTGTTGGTTATCCTGCTATTAATGCTTTGTTCGAGGTGCAGCTCAGACCGCCTGAGTTGCTCGGACCACCTAAGCTTCTCGGTACTCAAGAGTTCCTCGGAGAGTTCTTGTTCCTCGGAGCATATTAGTTCCTCGGGGAAGCAGTGTTCCTCGTTGTAGTATGGTTCCTCGGAGCGTGTGAGTTCCTCGAAAGTGTTTGTTGTTGCCATGTAGATTTCCATGTGTCTTCACTCACTTGAGCCATGTCAGCAGACTAAATTTGGTATCAACACTCGCCTCGAGCTCAGAATTCCTCCTCGCTAGCTCGTCGCGATTGTGGTCTAGAACGATGTAGTTAGATAAGAACTGTAAAGAAAGATGGAATGTGAGTAAAAATAATATAAGAGGAACTACAAAAAATAGAGTAAATAATGAATAGACTTACCAAAGTAAGCCCCTGACTTGCCTTCAAGGTAAACTGGTAAAGTCCCATTTTTTATGATCGCTCGGAGTCCTTTAGAAGAACTTCCCTCTCGATCATCGTAGGAGCGTTCTGAAGGGTCAAAGCCACAGAGGCTCCCTTAGTTAGGACATGCACGGGGACCTGAACAGACTGTGCCTTTTTCGTCCTCGCCTCCTCTCTTCTCTTCTCTCCTTCTTCTCAGCCTCCCTCCTCTTTCTCCTTTTTTCTTTTTTTCTCTTAGTCTCTCTTCTCAACTCATCTTCTCTCTTCTTTCTTTTCTTTTCAAGTGCTGCGATCTGGGAACCACTGGAAATATCCCCAGACCCAGGATTCTGTATCTTCAACCTGCGCGATAGTAGGACATCATTATCATCATCATCATTAAAGATTATATTTTTCCTCCTTGGGGGAGCCATATCCTCCCTGCTCGAGCTGTCTGAATCGAATTTCGAGCTGGAAGTTCCCTCACTAGATCCTGCCTCACCACCACCTCTAGAAACACCAGACTCCGAACTACTCTCCTCCTCTTCGTCTTGATCGATAGGCTGAGGAGCACCGTCTTCCTCCTCTTCTTCTTCTGAGATGTCAAGATGAGCTATAGAATCAACTGGGCGGGTGATGAAACTGGAGGTAGTGTTCTTATATTCTAGTAAGAAGGCAACCGATCTCGGATGTTCACCTTTTACAATGGAATCTCGTATATTCCAAGCCTTGAGTAACTTAGCAGCACAGATCTTTTGGAGAGAAGGGTCTTGATTCTTGGACTTTGCTGCAAAGAAAGAAGGAAATCATTAAAGAAAGAACGCATTATAGCATCAATGAAAAGACAAAGAGATTGAGCAATAACCTATATATTCCTCTCCATAGGTAGGAATTCGAGGCCCTATGTACCTCGCACCTCCCATAATCTTTATGGGAATCAGGTAGATTAACTACCAACACCCTATCCAGACTCCTCGCTTTTAAATAAATAAGGCCAGAGCTGGTGCGAGAAAAGGAGTAGAAAATATAAATTTCAACCAAACCTAATTTTGTGCCATAGAGTTGGTTTATTCTATGGACCCCATTGACAATCTTCCAGACGTTTAGAGAATATTGGGCTGGGACTATATCGAAATATTGAAAGAAATGTAACAAGAGGAGATTTGGGGGAAAAGTTAAATCCCCCTGGGATAGCAAAAGAATGTGAATAAAGTACCCATCCTTAACATCTCGAACGTTGCGAGGAATGGGGGCACATCCACCCAGTTGGGGATATTGTAGCATTTCCTAAATTCAGCTAGAGACTTGTTGTCTATCTTCGCAGTAGACATACCCTAATTATAGTAGCAAAGAAAGAAAGGCAGAAAAAGAAGAGAGTTGGAAACTTACACAACAAGGGTCAGCTTGAGACGATGCTAGGCCAAGGGTAAATGAAGATGAGGGACATAAACTAGCTTGAAGACGATGAAGAACAAGCCTAGGAACGAGAAGAAGCTTAGAAAAGCAAGATACGATTTGAGATGGAGAGAGTTTGAAGCGTTGTTGATGAGCGTCCAACTCAGCTGTTTAAACCTTCCAATGATGATGCACTCTGATCGAATAGGATTTCCCGCCTAAATCTCCTGTAAAGAGACGTTTCACACCCGAAATTTGTTATAATTCACAACAGTGCCACCTGGAAGGAACCAGAATCAATGCTTAATATTTTTGAGCCCAAGCTGTGACCCTAAAATTGTAGGCTCAATTGTGGGTACCTTCTTTATCTTTTAGGCCCGTGAGAGTAGTTGGACAAAGCCTAACTAAAAATAAGAGATGTTCGACCCAAATTATGGGATGCTTTAAATAACGGATTGAGGATTTGACCCATTCTATCATCAAAAATCTCGGAGGAGATATTCCGGGGATAGTGGGCTAGCGGGGTAGTTATAATCACCATTCTCTCTTCTATTGAATATATATTGTACCCTTGGAATGAGGCAAATGGAATATAGAAAAAGCTCTCTTGAGAGTTACTTAATATATTAGTAGACCTCTCCGTGGACGTAGGAAATTTGTCGAACCACATACATCTTTGTGTTATGTGATTGTGATATTTGTTGTTCTTCCTTTCTTGGTGATTGTCTTTCATTATTATTTTTATTGAAATATTTATCACCACAATATAAATTTGAAACCTCCCCTTAAATCATATCGATATAAATAATGTAACTTCCTTTAAATCATTAAAAGTTTCTCCCCCTTAAACCAAGTTTCTCCCTTGGATACAAACAAAAGTATCCAAGTAAAAAATACCTATATCTTAGAAGTTTATCCCCTTTTTTTACACGAAAAATTCAAAGATATGCAGAAAAAAGATAGATAACGAGCATATACCATGGTAAGAAACATAATCACAATGGCAAATAAAACTAACAAGTGCATAAGCTATATGATAAAAAAAATGAGTAAATCATGGTAATAACAACATAGACGACACTAACTTAGTATGATAAGGCTATAACATCTTGATAAAGATGTAAATCATGTGATGTAATATGTGTTGCATGAGAATTCTTTAAGCATGATAAAATCAAGATAATATCTATAAGTCTATTTATAATGAAATTACAAGAAATAAAGAAACAAGATATATATCGATGATCATAAAGCTTTAAATACACTTGTATCACCAAAACATAAAAGGAGTACAAAATCCATGATGAATCTCGTAAAATCTATAAATAAAATACATACATATGTACACCACTACTCTCCTCCAATGGATTAGGTACATGAAATTTGTGGATTAAAAAATCAAGGTAACGATGAATCATAATGCTCTAATCCTCTAAATAATCCTCTAATCAATCAAGTTGGCTCATGATATGGTCCTATGTGACTCTAATCAAACCAAATTGTGCTGTTATGTATGCTCTCAAGCACTGAGCGACTCTCGAACTCACTGGATTAGGAACACGGGCTTGGAACTAGAGCAAGATGAACTGCGAGCTGAGTGGCGATGTCAGTGTCTGGATCAATATTTGGCAGTATAGTTTATGTATTTACTGTCTGACCTCTAGAACGAGACATAAATTTTCTCGTAATAGCATTAATGATGTGAGATGGTACGTCAGTCATGAACCTCAAAACCCCATGTGAATAAAGATACCATGTAATCATACACGCCCAAAAACCGAAGCCTTATTATGAAATAATGGCCCTACCCATTGAGCATCCCTACCCGCTATAAAAGTAGCTAAGGCGTGATGAGATATACCTCCATTAAGAAAAGGAATGAACTAAGGATAGTCGACTCACGGTAGTAGAAGATAGGATACACGGACATGCTTAATTAAAATGACCTTTAAACCATGTACGAAAGTTAAAAGAGCCAATGGTGCATCAGACACAACCAAAATATTCCCATAGAAATTGCGATCCATGGATGTATTCTTAGTGGGATGTGGGAAGAGTAGGCGAGACGTTAATAGTCTTTGAATGCGCTCAACCCAATATAAACCCTTAGGGTATGCTCAATATGGTTCCACATCTCTCTCGATATTTATAGGATGAGAAGAAAAATCCATCCGTAATAGCATACCATCCCGAGTAATCCTGGCGTAGATAAAATAGATTGTTTGTATAAGTTTTCCTTGAACTAAGATTAAATTAAAACTTAAATTCGTACAAACATTAATCAATCAACCACATTACTTCAAATCCTAATAAAATCAATTAAGAAATTTTGCATATCAATCATGACATAATGTGAATAAATAATAGATCACATAATCAAATAAGTGCACATAATTGTTTCGTATGAATTACATTTCAATCTTAATCATATCATTTCATCAATATCCCCTCGAGATCTTCAAATGGTAGATTCTAAGCATATAATCACCCTCAAAATGATGGAGAAGACCTAAAGTAGATACTAAAAGTAGTACTATAATAAATTAAAAAAACTTATCTTGTTTTTCTTGCCATGATTTTTCTAGCACCTAATTTCGGTTCTTTTCACCATTAAATTAATTTTTTTACAATGGCTTTCACACACTATTTGGCAGACACTTATCAATTATACATACATTCAAATTAATGCAATCTCACCAATGATATCCCTTTATATTTTGAAAAACTTCTCATCAATGAACTCCATCAAGTAAATATATTTTTCACACAAAAATCTCAAATGGTACACAGAAACATTTATAAAATGAATTCATCAGTATTAGATCTCGGGATATAATCATGATTAAAAAAAGCAATAATTAAAGACACATAAAAGTCTCATTTGATCCAAAGACATGTGAAGTGTTTGTTTAAAGTGAAATCAATAACAAAGATCTTAACAAACTTTACTTTTCGTGATTCTTGTTATGAATTTTAAACATATCATTGAAAATATTGTCATTTGTATATCATTGTTTTGAATTCACATTTCAATCCTTTTTCAAAATAATTTTATACTTTGAATCACATGTATACTTATAACTTAATCAATAACCATAAAAATAATAAATACGAAATCTTTTTTGCATACCTATTATGTAAGTAGCAAGCATATAAAAAATTCATAAAATGCATAATGAATTAAAATTATCACCAAATGCATGTAAAAGATCCAAATTTGGGAATTGAAGGCACTTACACCGAATAAAAGATACCAAATGAATAAAGTATAATATATTAAATAGACCTATAACCTATAAAGACCCAAGATATTTTATTCGTCTATATATATAGGTAGATGGGGCATTTCAACTTTCCTTTGAGGAATATAAATCTAAACCTTGTCTTGAGGAGCATTCCTAGTTCTACCTATCATAGGAACCTAACATTCTCACCTCGAAGGAACTTTATTACTAGGAAAAATGTCTCTTTGACGAGGAAAAATAATCCTAATCGTACCGTGTTGACTCACCATCAAATAAACTTTTCTCATGAGATTTCAAATCTAATTTATAGGATATATCAAGGGATATATTCTCTCAATAACCAATCTATTTTCAAAGAATCTTCTCTTCCTGGCCAACAACCATCTATATGTCTCATTGGAATGCCCATACAAAATTCGATGGGAGCAATAGTACACATTTATCCTATAAACGGCCTTAAGCTTAGATTCATGAGATTCTAATCCTTTTTGTTTCTTAATTTTCTTCCTCGTGAAGGAAAAATGATCTATGTTATTTTTCTTCTCATAAAATGAGCAATAAAAAGTACTATATTTAAGTATAAACATAGGAACAACTTTTTATGTTTCATTTTGGGATTATGTTTCTTGTTCATGCTATTGATATAAGAAGATGATTCAAATGTTTATTTTTAGATTTCCTTTTCTTTTTCTTTGGACTCAACAAAGCCAAGACTATGCATGTCATTTTTCATTTCACCATGTTTCAAAATAATCTTGTCAATGGCATTCCAAACTTCCTTTTGAACCTCAATTTTCTCTCTCTCTTTCACAAGCATTTGATTTTACTTTTTCAAAGAATAAATATTTTCTAAAAAGATATCAAAATTTTCATTTAGCTTAGCATTATCCAATTGAACACTTTCAAATTTCTTAATGTCTTTTTCTTTTTCACATTGAATTGTTTTTTATCTTTTCTTTATATTTAACTTGTTAATCTTAAGAGTTTCTTGGTAATGTTCATCAAATACCTCATAAATGTTCTCCTCTATAACATCACTGTCATAGGATGCTTTAGGACCAGATGTGTGTGATCCTACACACACACACATGATGAGGAATATCTAGGAGGCCTATTACTATACTCTTTATTCTTACTCTTGTTGATAAACACATCAAGATATTCATTCGCTTCCCCAAAATTTTCACCGTCACATTATAAATTCATCATGAAGGCTATCTCACTTCCACTCTCTTAGCTAGAGGAACATTCATCTGTTTTGGTATCAGAATCACATAAGCTAGCTTTGTACACTTTATTCTTTTTGTCAAAATACTTTGACTTTTCATTCTTCTTCAAATGTCTATGGCAAACATTTGTACGATAACCTACTCCACTACAAACAAGAACACATATCCTCTTATTTTCCTATCTAGGAAGAACCTTTCTTTTAATTATCTTTGAAATTATATCTAGAGGATTTTTGTCTCCTTGGTTCAAAATTCTTATCATTTTTAGACATTTTCTAATTATTTTTGTAGAACTTTCTAAACCTTGTAATAAATAAAAAAAATAACCCCATCAATACTGTCACAAGGCATATTCTCACTTTCCTTCACATTCACCTTATCACTTGACTTGGCAATGAAAGCTAAGCCTTTCTTGGGTTCACACTTCGGGCATTCTCTTGCTCTAAAAATTGGAAGGAGCCTACAAGTTCTTCTAGGTTATATGTATTGGTATCTTTAAAATCATTTAATATTTCTTCTTTCATCTTAAAACTACTAGATAAGGTCCCTAATAACTTCTTCATAACCTTATTCTCTAGTATTCTCTCACCGAGCTCAAATGAAGCATTAACTACTTTCGCTAAACGAGTATAATACTCATCAAATATTTAATTTTCACTCATCCTTGTAACTTCAAAAGTAGTCGTTATTTGTTACAACTTCTCTATTTTAACACTATAGGTCCGCTCATAAGTTATCTTAAGAATATACCAAGCTTCTTTCTCCGTTTAACAATCGAGAATCATATTGTACTCTTTTGTGCTAACCGAGGCGAATAAAGCATTTAAATAAATCAGGTTGTAATTTCAAGCTACAAATTCAGCTTTAGACAAATTTTCGCTTGGCTTGTCCAATCTCATTCCTCCTACATCAATTGTAGGGAATGACAAACTATCTTCAATACTCATCTATACTCTCTCATGACTAGACTTCAAATGACATCTCAGTTCATTTTTCAATGGCCTTAATTTATGCCATTAAAATAAGACGGTATATTGGTATACCTTACATTTTTGAGTTTATCCATCTCCACAATTAAGATCTAAACACTTAAAAAAACTAGATTAGGTAGCAATGACATCACTAGCAATAAAAATAAGCACGAGTCTACTCTAGCATGTGAATGATAACAAAAAGAACACCTGCTCTAATACTATTTTGGGGTTGTGCAAGTTTTTACACTCAAATAAATCTAAAAGGTTATGAATAGTTTTCTCAATGGAATTAGATCTATTTTAACCAATTTAAAAATTCTCTTCAATTTTAGCAATCCTAGTTAAACATACAACTAGGTGAGATAATGACAAGGAAAGTAGATCTAAAATTGAACCAATAAAATAAGAAATCTATGTTATCAACGTGATAATAAAATATTTATCTAGGTATCGTGTGTTATCAATGTGATAATCAAAGTAAATAACATACAATCAAACCACGAGACAAATTTATGAGGAAAAAAACATACCTAGGGGTACAAAATATTGATGAATCCTAACCTCTTATTCAACTTGAACTTTTTTTATACAATTCAATAAGATACCTCTATATTTATCCCTAACAAAAAGTTTTTGATGGACATTGAACTCTCCCCCATTGATAATTAGTGTTCCACGCAAAGATCCATCAGATGAAGGAGAAAGTCACATTCGACTCCTTAGAATCGCACCATGCTTGAACTCCCCAATAACTTAGACACCTATTTAAGATAAGAGTTTTGATCTCCATTTCTAATTTAGAGGACTTTTGTCACTTCAATTCAAAGTTCTTTTCATTTCTATACATTTTCTTATTGTTTTAATAAAACTTGTTAAATTGTTTAACAAATAAACTAGTATCTCCATTAATACTTTCACAAAACCTACTTTAACCTTCTTTTAAATTTGCCTTTTGACTCAACTCGACATTAAATGCTAGGTCTTTCTTGGATTTTATACTTGGACCATTAACTTCTTCGCATATTTGGAAGGAGTCTACAAGTTGTTTTATGCTACAAGTGTTGGTATCCTTATTATCATTCAAGATAGAAACCTTCGTCTTGAATAGACTAATTAAGGTCTTCAATAAATTCTTAACAACTTTGAGATTTGATATCATACGCCAAATATTATAAGAATACTTAACACCTTTCATCAATTGAATGTAATACTCATTGAAAGTTTCTTCCTCATTCATCTTCATCACATCGAAAGTGGTTGCAATTTGTTTTAACTTGGCTCTCTTCACACTTGAATTTCCTTCATATGTAATTTTTAGGATTTCCCGTGTTTCTTTCGTCATCTCACAATTGAGTATCCTATTGTACTCTTTTGCACTAACGAACCCCGATAATGGATTCAAATCAATCGAATTATAATTGCATGCCCTAAATTTAGCTTTGGACTAATTTGCCCTTTGTAATTGTAGGGCAAACCCATCTATCTTAAGATCTCATCCACACTCTTTCATGTCTTAGCTTTAAATAGGGTCTTATATTCACTTTCCGATGTCCATAATTAGTAAATACTATTTCAAGGGTGGTTATGAGTAGATTTCACCTAAGAGAGGAAAGTCGAAAGATAAGGATACATGTTTTGGGTACGGTGTAATAAATAAGCACATGAGTATATTTCCTTCATATTTGACGTAAAGAAGACGTGAATGATCTTTAGTTTCAATGTCCATAGATTCTAATGAACAAGACTCTATCTATCTATCTATCTATCATGTAAATATGTAATCATACTTTTTTGCTGGATTTGTACAAGAATCAATGTTTTATCACGAGAATTAGCTAACCTAACTATAAGATCAACCTATTAGAAGATTTATTACATCTTCAATATCCCCGTTTGGCTATTAGATAGCAAAACTCCAAAAACCTCAAAATTCTTGATTACAACATCCTAACTCACCCCCAAATTAGCCATATAATGAAAGTTGTAATACATAAATACAAATCACAATCGATAATCATTTCGAGTTTGAATCATGGGAATGAGTCGCAATATCCGGATTATACCCCTAAATCATGAAACATGAACAAAAGAACATATCGACATTAAATGCACAAAGAAAAACTCCCCTTGCTTTGGGAATCCTACAATAAGAAAGTAATATGAATCATAAATATAGGAATAAGAGTGTGAGCAAAAATAATATAATATCCCTCTAAATCATATCAATCTCAACAAGTAATTCAATCAATTAGTGTAAATGATAATCCCATTTTCATAACTTTTCTCAACCTTCACCAAAAGCTTCTCCCCAAAATATCAAGAGAAAAACTCCCCTTATCTGATAGGTTTCTTCCCAATAATATAATCAAAGGGATAACTCCCCTTAACATAAACGTTTCTCCCCCTTTTTGAAATGAAAAAGTCAAAGAAGTAGAAATGACATACACAACCAATATTATCATAAAGGTAAACATAGGGTATAATTTGAAATGTGATCATCAAATATCATGATCAAACCCAGGTCGCATGAAAAAAATGAGCATCCAAGTACTCTATCGATGACTGATGGAATAAAGGGAAATGTGAAGCTAGAGCATGAGCATGAAAAGGATTAAAATGGACACAAGTTATGTTATTAGCATCATGATGAATGACTGAAGTTAGAATTCATTTTAAATCCAAACCCTCATAATTGTGCTGAGATCCTATTCTCAGCACAATTAGAGAATAAAGATAACCTATGATCATCCCAACAAATAACTAACCATCCTAAGTTGCATTAGTTAATCCTCATCACATAACCTCCCAAACTAGAGACAAGTAATCAATGGTATGCCACGAAGCAATGGTATGCATAAGACATCCTATGGAATAAGGAAAATACTAAGAGTGTCTATTAGGCGAAAGGATATAAATGACCATAACATGTAGAATAGATAGTCTCTGATAAAGTGACGCTTGAAAAGTAAATTACATACCCATATCATCTCTCTCCCTATAAGAAATGTGTCTAACTCATGATGAGATAGACCACTCTTAGTATACAAGGTAGGGGTGTGCAAAAAAACCGTTAACCCGAAGAACCGAACCAAACCGACCTTCGTGGGTTGGGTTGGTGCGATTTTTTTTCTCCACGGGTTGGTTCTGGTTCCAAAAAATTGAGAACCGAAGTGTTCGGTTCGGTTCGGTTCGGTTCGGTTCTCGATTTTATACCTGAACCAAACCGAACCGAATCGAGAACCGAACCCATGGAACCGAACCTAAAAATCGAACCAAAGAACCTACTCGAGAACCGACCCATGAACCTTAACCATTAACCAGAACCATTAACCATAACCATTAACCAACCCGAGAACCAACCCACGAACCAGAACCAGAACCATTAATGAAAACCGCGAACCAGAATCGCGAACTAGAACCGCAAACCAGAACCATGACCCAAACCGCGAACCAGAACCAAGAACCAGAACCATGAACCAACCCGAACCAAACCGAGAACCGATGGTTCGGTTCCGAACCGAACCGACCAATTTTGGTTCTGGTTCTGGTTCCAAAACCATGGAACTGATCAATTTCAGTTCTGGTTCTGGTTCCGTAGTGAAACCGAACCGAACTGAACCATGTGCACCCCTAATACAAGGTGTGTACGATACTCTCCTCTCTGCCTAAGCCCAAATGGTTATCAAGAACATCCTCAGTCAAAACTATCTCAATACCATGAACAAATAATGTGAGAATAAAAAGATTCTCATATGTGAGACTCATGGTTGCATAGAACTCAAAAACACGCATGGAATTATCCAACTCGTGTGGTTAAAGAAGGCGATATGAAGTTATATCTTGTATCCACTTTTGGAAAAATAAGTCGATAATAGTGCACTAAAGATATGTTAGATACACGTCCCTCTCAGTCCGAATGGGTCCTAAATCAAAGCCATTACTAAATGGGGGAATAGAGGAGGAATTCGTAGTCAGAATACATGCATTCTAAGTCAGAATACGAGTACATTAGGTGCAGGAGAACTTAAAAAAACAATTGGATGCTCGCAAGATCATGAAGTCTCATCGGGACAACTCGGAGGTTTAGAATGCACTATCTTGAGTGAAAGTTTCTTTTTACGATCCATAATGATGAAATAAATCAAATAAAGTTCACACAAACAAAATTTGACAGAATCCAAAGAGAGCGTAGGGGTGAATAGTGAAAAATGATCCAAAAATACCCAAAACCAACCTAAATGTATAAGATTAATATATTATATGATGGAATAACCTAGAAAAACTCTAATAAATATCAATTCAAATAAAATATTTGATAAATTGAGACAAACCCGAGTTGA
The DNA here is from genome assembly GCA_949130495.1 of Sambucus nigra. Classification (NCBI taxonomy): domain Eukaryota; kingdom Viridiplantae; phylum Streptophyta; class Magnoliopsida; order Dipsacales; family Adoxaceae; genus Sambucus; species Sambucus nigra. The sequence continues at coordinate 466,592,479 of OX422211.1, read as the reverse complement.
ATCCAACAATACCCCAAATCTAATAAATTAGTTATTACTCTTTAGATCTCGACATATCCCACTCAAAATACAATCAAATGACCAAATCGTTAGAGAATAGTATTTCCCTCTCTAAACTACACTAGGGATAGTTCTAAGGTTGAATAAAATGGAATGGAATGGAATGAAAAAAACATGTCAAATCCTCTTAAAAGCCCATGATCTACCATTTTGTACCGTGAGAACGGTGAATATATGCGTCGTGCGAACGTTGACGGTGTGAATGGGTAGAAACTGAATCATGCAAATATTTTTCAACAGTAAGCATACTGGGGCTAGAAACATGCAACCGTGTGAGCGGTAAAAAAAAATCCACCATGAAAACACAAATGAAAAAAAGCAACATTCAGGAAATAAACTGGAGAAAAAGACTTAGCCAACTCAACCTAAATCACAAACTCTCAAAATATAGTAAGAATGTATGCAAATGCATGAAAAATATTCATATTAAAATGAAAACATAAATTTGAGATAAATCCAGCAATCAACAACTCACACACCCAATATATACATGTGACCCAAAATATGTAAAGTGTGAACATGATTAGACTATTTGTGATAAACAAGGTTCTAATAGAATTAAATTAATCAACTTTTATTTTTAATCATGACATGATCTTGAACATATATAAGTCACAAAATCAAATGAATTCACATAATCAAATTATATGAATTACGATACATGATTAACTTACACATATCCCTTCGAGATCTTGTATTGGTAAAACCTAACCATGTAATATCCCTCATATAATGTATAAGTCCTAAAGTAATTCTATAAGGTAGTATTACGAAAAGAATAAAAATAATCTTGTTTTTCTCCCCTTGAATTTTGTAGCACTTGGATTTGGCTCTTTTTATCAAAAAATGTTTTTTTCTACGATGGTTTTCAAAAACACTTTGGTATACACCTATAGATTATACCTAAATTACAACCAATATAATCTCACCAATGGTATCCCTTTTTTTTTAGAAACGTGTCATCAATCAAATCCATCAAGTCAAAGTGTTTTTCACACAAAATCTCTCAAATGGTCCATAAAAAAGTTTTAAGGAATTTACCAATGTTAGATCTCAGGATTTAATCATGATTTAAAATCAAGAAATTATGTAATACCCATAACAAAAAATATTATTATCCAAGTGATATGCAAGATCATGTGTAAAGTGAAATCATAACCAAGATTTAAACAAACTTTAACTACCATTATTCTCTTGTGAATTCTAACATATCATTGAATAATCATTATTTGCACAAATTAATTAAGAATCCCCACATTACCCATTTTTTCTTCAAAAGAAGGAATCTTGTGAAATAATAAGAGTTGAAAGCTAATGACCCTAAGACTAAGCCTATTCATTGAAGAAATATGTCCTATTTCTCCCATTTCCATTTGTATGGTCTATCTAATGCAACGTGTAGGTGGTTATTGTCTAGGCAGAAAATATTATTTGAAAATAAAAGGGCTTTTGAAAAGAGATATCCATTTAGATTAACACAATGATAAGATAATGGTTCATTTACCCAGTTATATAAACATATCTACTAAGAATAGAGTTCCTTTAAGTTGAGAATGTTGGGTAACTATAAAAGGTCGACCTAGAAAGGCTCCCTGAGAGAGAGTTCAGATTGTGATTCCTCAAAAGAATGTTAAGAGGAAGAAATAAGTATTCTTTGTGTCTCCCAAGGATCTGAGAAAGGCATCACCCTCCTCTACTTAGAAAAGTAGATTAATATGATACCTAGGATCTTTATTGGTTGTATGTACCTGCTTAGGTACTTTTTATTTCATTTGGGATCATTTGATGGATATTTTACATACTTTTGGTGAGTATTATCCATGCATATGCATTTCATTAATTTTTCATATATTTGCTCCTTACATATGTGTATGTATATATCATCATTTTTATAAAATTCAAAAAACATTTTTATCTAATTTTATGGTTGTTGGTGAAGTTCTATGTAAACGTATGACTCGTTGTATGAACTTATTTTGAATCAAGTTTTAAAACATGAATTTTATAAACAATGATTGGTAAATATTTATAATTTCAATATTTTATAAGAATTCTGCTAAAAAATCATGATAAGTCAATTTGATGAGGTCTTAATTTTTTATTTCACTTTGCACATGAATTTTACATGTCTTCAAACCACATGAGACTTTTATGTGGCTTGTATGATATATTTATTGTTAAATCAAAATTAAATGTCGAGATTCAATGTTGGTCAAAATCGTTTGACAAATATTTCTATGGACCATTTGAAAGACTTAAGTGAATTTTATACATATTTGATGGAATTGATTTATGAGACATTCTTTAAAATGAAAGGGCCTACCAGTGGTGAGATAATGTGGGTTTGAATTTGAGTATCATCAATAGGTGTCTAACAAAGGGCTTGTCGTCAATGGAAAAAAACAAGATAGTAATTTTTATTATCTTGTAGTACTATTTTTAGTAACTACGTTAAGGATTAAAACATAATTATGAGGGAGTGTACATTAACATCTACCTTTTGAAGATGTTAAGATGATGATTAAATGATAAAATTAAATTTGATTCTTAATTCATATGAACGAATTATGTGCATTTATTTGACTTGTAATATATTATTTGTTCATATCATGCTTTGATTAAGATAAAAAGTTCTTAATTAATTTATTCAGAATTTAAATTATTATACGAGTTATTGTTATTTTTTATGATTTATTAATCACTCTTTTTTTCTTAGTTTAATAAACTTATGCAAAGAATTTGTTTTAGCATTAATAGTTTAATCTTGATCAATTTTTTATGTTACATGTATATCTTTAAGTATGTTGAATATTTACTTCTTCTTATCTCAAAATGTACAAATTTTTTAAGGAATATTTTTAATCATGCATTCATGTCATTCATATTTTTGAAAGAGTTACCAAGTCTTTTCCGAAATTATCTTTACTTAACTTGTGTATTATGGAAGAAACCTAGTGCACATATATGTTTTAAGGAATTTCGTTCGCATGAAGTTGTTTTTGAGGATATTGCCCCAACTTGTTTGGATGGAATGATTTTTTGGGTTTCAATAGTTTGAACAAGTTTTGTTCTGGAGCTCAGTTGAACGAAATTCACATGGATTTATTTTAGGTTCGTTAACATGGACAAGCCCAGTGACTTGTATTTAAGGGTTTCAAACTCATAGTTAAACACATTCAAACCATTATTTATCCCATTAGAATTTCCTATAGGCATGATTCTACTTTGGTTACGTGACTTTGTTCCTAATTTTAAGATTAAATATATTTTACTTTCCTAATTCAAGTATCTATGGTTTGAAACCAAGTTTTGCAAAATTTTGGGATATTTCATATTTCATCTCAAGTAATCACTTCAACTCTTACTTTAGATTTTTCAAAGTTCTTTTTAGGATTCTTGAGTTTTTTTACCGTTGTTCCTTGTATTCTAACTTTGTTCGAACTGTTCAAAGAGTTTTTGGAACTCTAGTGCATTTTTATTACACTTTGATCACTTATTTCATTCTCTTTACACTTGATTCAGTGTTTTTCTCATTGATTAATATTTATTGGGTCATTATCTATTGATTGGAAGATATTTATGACATTTCTTGAGTAGACCCCTGAACAGTACCGATAGTACTTTAAGGTCTCGTGACGATACTATTGACTCATCCAACACTTTGAATAGACATATTCATCCTCATACTAAGAATGTATTTAATCCTATCATTGTTATGCCCATTAATTTGTCCACCGTTCAGATCAGACGTGACAATTCTCCTCTTATGACTAGGTCTGCCACACGTCCTCTTAACAATAAATGAGATATTGATCTAGTCAGTCTTAAGAGAACCCTCAAAGGAATTTATAGCGAGAATCCGTATGACATTATTAATTTATTGTATTCTTTCACCATATGATATGACGAATGCCTCAGTGGTTTATGAGTTCTATGCAAAGCTTGTTGTGATTTTTGAAGCCCCGATGAGTCTTACCACATTCATTCGTGTCTAAGAGATTGTTCTAACTGATGATGTTCTTTCACCCTATCTACGACTTCCATGAGTCGATGATCTTCAATTTGTATCTTTTAATATAGTGATATATCTCATCTTTACCTAGCTTCATTCTTAATGGGTAGATATTTTTAGTGGTTAGGACCTTTATTTTATCAGATTAATCTTTGTCCTCGATATATTGTCATTCACTTTATCGTGATCTATTATCTTTTTCCTAGACATAGGTCTCAAGATTTTTCTTTTGAGCTAGGTAGGGTGATACATGCAATTTCTTTGCAATGCAAAGAAGAAATGTTAAATCCCCGATCCTAGATCTTATTAAGTGAGGTGCTTTTAATGCACTCCATAAGACTTTAATTTTTTGTTAAATGATTACTAAATACGTATATTCTCTTAGGTTTCTAAGATTTTTTGGTTACATTCTTGCACATGTGATTGATCCTATCACGAGGACATTTTTATCGTAGTGTGATTACAAACAAGAAAAGGACCTTTACCACCTTATATCATTGGTCTAAAGGCTAATATCATCGCTTAGGATGTTGGAACCCAACATGAATCTCCTACAGCAATACTAACCCTTCTTCCTGATCTAATGGCTCCCTATGTTCATCAATCATCTATAGCATACGTGGAGTCCTAGTTTGGGTTTATTAAAGCCACATGGGTCCAATTCACGAGTCACCTTGGTAGAATGGAGGCAAGATCAAATTATCAATTTAGGATGATTCGTTGAGACATTTGTTTTCTGATCCGACAAGATTCATATCCTATTGTCCCACTAACTAAGGTTCTTGCACATCCATCTCCTCCGAGTAATTGATATCCATGCCAGTGCCTTAACACCTTCTTATACTTCGGCTTCTACTCAAACAATTTATATTAATGATTAATATGATTATTATGATTTCGAGGCTACTCACCCCAAGATAATTTCATCTGATTAATGATAATATTTCTAATTTATCCTAGTTTTTGTGTTTGTAGCAACTAGTGGTTTATTGGTGATTGATATTTTTTTGCTGATATATGTTGATAGTTCTTTTGAATTTTATACTCTTATTTAATTTTGGAGTACTTTGAATCTTTATTAAAGATATATTCATTTTTTTAGAGCTTTATGATTATTGATATATTTTTTTATATCATGTTGTTCTACACATGTATCTTATTTAGATAGACTTTTGGATATTATCTTTCTCTTCACCAATTCATATGTTTAGGCATATATTACTACATTATTGTTTGATTGAGATTCACATGATATACATCCTACTTTACACGATCTATTCACTTGTCATGATGTCATATCTTTATCATACCATGTTAGTGTCTTTGATGGTTGTTATTCCCATGTTTCTCATGTTCCCTAATATTTGTAGCTGTCAGCCTCGTGAACATACACCTCTCAGGATTAAACGATCATATTTAAACACCAGCTTTGTGTTAAATGTTTGAACTCTCAGGATACTCCATCACTCCCAAAAGAATAACGAACATAAGTGTATAGTAGAAAATAGCAAAAAAAATTTTGTAGAGAAAGTGAGAGAGATTGATTTTTTTTGTGTATTTCTCAAAGTTGTAGCCTTTGTTTTATATAAAAAAAGGGTAAAAAACGTGGGTAGTGGTTTTAGGAAACTAACCCACTAACAACTATATTTTAACAGATGGAAGAAACAGTCAAAGTCTTAAAAATGGGTTAATTAAAAAATTAAAACGAGTTTGAAAAGATTTAATGCACATTAGAAATCCCCAAGACCCCGAGGCCCCAAGGCCTAAGGCCCAATCTTTTACCCTTAATAATTAGTGTGCCTCCTAGGGATTGAACCCATGACCTCAAGCACACACCCTAACTAACTTACACTTGGCCACTTAGCCTAACTTATTTACTTCATTCAAAATAAATATATATACTTATACCCAACAACATCCCACATGAATGAAATAAATAAATAAATAAATATAAAAAGACGCTCGGGAGTATCATAAGGAGTGATGTAAATAGCGAAGGTGTCATTCGACTTGAACCTTTACTTTGTGTTAATCTATTGAGTTTACCGATTGATAATGAATTGATGTCTTGAACTATTTCACTGTTGTTGTAAACTTAGGTCAATAGAATACACACATGACTCTCAAAAATCATCATCGAGTTCCCACAGTTGTGCTCGTTTTGGCCTTGAGCAAGCCCATGTTTCTTGAGTTCTCTAGAGAATCAGCCTTAATTCTCATAGGAAGAGGCCCCACTACCGTACTCATTTAGGTGCTTCTATCAAGAGTGTACTGTATCTCACACCCCACTGAATAACATCTATAAAAATCATTAAGAGATTAAATCTCATCCTCCATCGATACAAAGGTACTACATCGTAGGAATGTGTTTTAAGTAAAAATTAAATTTTTACCCCCACAAATTACTCATATAACTTTGTTATCCCATTGAACCCAGATCTTAGGATCTCCAGTCATATCGGTTGGGTTTCCATTATAGGTGATTTAGATATTAATAGGCTTTAGGCCTATTCGCCTCGATATTTGATAAACTAACTCCCTAGCTAGACCTTTATTAAATGGATATGATAGGTTTTCCATTGACTTGACATAGTCAACTGCTATAACTCCATCTTTCAATAGTTTCCTCGCTGTGTTGTGTCTCCTCTTGATATGTCTAGAATTTCTGTTGTAGGAGTTATTATGTGCTCTTGCGATTGTTGCTTGACTGTCACTATGAATGGACACGGCTGGAACTGGTTTAGGCCACAAATGAATATCTAATATGAAGTTGCTTAACCATTCAGCCTCTTTGCTTGCTTTATCGAATGCTATTAACTCTTACTCCATAGTGGATCTAGCTCTGCACGTTTGCTTGGTAGATTTCCAAGATATTTCACCTTCTGCCAGAATGAAAACATAGCCACTTGTAGACTTACATTCATCATTGTTTGAAATCCAATTAGCATCACAAAAACTTTCAATTAGAGCAGGATATCTAATATAATGAATTCCATAATTTATTGTGTATTTTAGATATCTAAAAAATCTAATTAAAGCATCCCAATGTTCATTATTAGGATTACAAGTGTATCTGCTAAGTCTACCCACAACATATGCAATATCAGGTCTACTGCAGTTCGTAAGATACATTAGACTACCAATAACTCTATAATATTCTAATGATGATACACGAGGACCCGAATGTTTCCTTAAGTGACAACCAGGGTCATAAGGTGTTTTAGCAGGAATACAATTAAATTGTTTAAATTTTCTAAGAACTTTCTCTACATAATGAGATTGGGTTAAAACAATTCCTTTTGAATTTTTAATGATTTTAATTCCAAGTGTAACATTAGCAACACCCAAATCTTTCATATCAAATTTCTTATTTAGGAAACTTTTAGTTTTATTAACTACATCCATATAAGTTCCAAAAATAAGCATATCATCCACATATAAGAAAATAACACGCCAGAATTATCCTTGAATTTGCTATAAATGCATTTATCCGCTTCATTAATGTTAAAACCATTAGAGATCATTACTTGATCAAATTTTTCATGCCATTGTTTAGGAGCTTGTTTTAGTCCATATAATGATTTTTTAAGTCTACACACTTTTTTATCTACGCCTTAGACTACCAACCCCTTGTGTTGATCCGTATAAATTTCTCCTCAAAGATCTCCATTCAAAAAAGGCATTTTAACATCCTTTTGATGAATTATAAGATTATTTAATGTAGCAATAGCAATTAATAGCCTAATAGATGTAATTCATGAGAGTAAGTATCATAGGAATCAATTCCTTCCTTTTGCCTATAGCCTTTAGCTACCAATCTTGCCTTAAATTTATCATTAGAACCATTAGCTTTTAATTTCCTTTTAAAAATCCATTTGCATCCAATAGTTTTACATCCTTTAGGTAAGTCAACTAATTCCCTCGTGAACATACACCTCCCAGGATTCAACGATCAGATTTAAACACCAGCTTTGTGTTAAATCTTTGAACTCTCAGGATACTCCAGCACTCCCAAAAGAATAACGAACATAAGTGTATAGTAGAAAATAGCAAAATTATTTTTGCAGATAATGTGAGAGAGATTGATTTTTTCTGTGTATTTCTCAAAGTTGTAGCCTTTGTTTTATGTAAAAAAATGGTAAAAAATAGGGGAAGTTGTTTTAGGCAACTAACCCACTAACCTCTCTATTAACAACTCTATTTTTGCAGATGGAAGAAACAACCAAAGATTTAAAAATGAGTTAATTAAACAATTAAAACGATTTTGAAAAGATTTAATGCACATTAGAAATCCCCAAGAGCCCGAGGCCCCAAGACTCAAGGCCCAATCTTTAACCCTTAATAATTAGTATGCCTCCTAGGGATTGAACCCATGACCTCAAGCACACACCCCCACTAATTTACCATTTAGCCACTTAGCCTAACCTATTTACTTCCTTTAAAATAAATACATATACTTATACCCAACAATCCCCCACATGAATGAAATAAATAAATATAAAAAGACGCTCTGGAGTATCATAAGGAGTGACCTAAATAGCGAAGGTGTCATTCGACTTGAACCTTTGCTTTGTGTTAATCTATAGAGTTTACCGATTGATAGTGAACTTATGTCTTGAACTATTTCACCGTTGTTGTAAACTTAGGTCAATAGAATACACACGTGACTCCCAAAAATCATCATCGAGTTCACACAGTTATACTCATTTCGGCCTTGAGCATGCCCTGGTTTCTCGAGTGCTCTAGAGAATCCGCCTTAATTCTCATAGGAAGAGGCCCCACTACCGTACTCATATAGGAGCTTCTATCAAGAGTGTACTATATCTCACACCCCACTGAATAACATCTATAGAAAGCATTAAGAGATTAAATCTCATCCTCCATCGATACAAAGGTACTACATCGTAGGAATGTGTTTTACGTAAAAATTAAATTTGTACCCCCACAAATTACTCAAATAACTTTGTTATCCCATTGAACCCAGATCTTAGGATTTCCAATCATATCGGGTAGGTTTCCATTATAGGTGATTTAGATATTAATAGGCTTTAGGCCTATTCGCCTCGATATTTGATAAACTAGCTCCCTAGCTAGACCTTTATTAAATGGATATGATAGGTTTTCCTTTGACTTGGCATAGTCAACTGCTATAACTCCATATTTCAATAGTTGTCTCGCTGTGTTGTGTCTCTTCTTGGTATGTATAGACTTTCCGTTGTAGGAGTTATTATGTGCTCTTACGATTGTTGCTTGACTGTCAGAGTGAATGGACACGGCTGGAACTGGTTTAGGCCACAAATGAATATCTAATATGAAGTTCCTTAACCATTCAGCCTCTTTGCTATCTTTATCGAACGCTATTAACTCTTACTCCATAGTGGATCTAGCTTTGCACGTTTGCTTGGTAGATTTCCAAGATATTTCACCTCCTGCCAGAACGCAAATATAGGCACTTGTAGACTTACATTCATCATTGTCTGAAATCCAATTAGCATCACAAAAACCTTGAATTAGAGCAAGATATCTAATATAATGAATTCCGTAATTTATTGTATATTTTAGATATCTCAAAACTCTATTTAAAGCATCCTAATGTTCATTATTAGTATTACAAGTGTATCTGCTAAGTCTACCCACATCATATGAAATATCAGGTCTACTGCAGTTCGTAAGATACATAAGACTACCAATAACTCTAGAATTTTCTATAGATGATACACTAGGACCCAAATGTTTCCTTAAGTGACAACTAGGGTCATAAGGTGTTTTAGCAGGAATACAATTAAATTGTTCAAATTTTCTAAGAACTTTCTCTACATAATGAGATTGGGGTAAAACAATTCCTTCAGAATTTTTAATGATTTTAATTCCAAGTATTACATCAGTAACACCCAATTCTTTCATATCAAATTGCTTACTAAGAAAACTTTTAGTTTTATTAACTACATCCATATCAGTTCCAAAAATAAGCATATCATCCACATATAAGCAAATAATCAAGCCAGAATTATCCTTGAATTTGCTTTAAATATAGTTATCCGCTTCATTATTGTTAAAACCATTGGAGATCATTACTTGATCAAATTTTTCATGCCATTGTTTAGGATCTTGTTTCAGTCCATATAATGATTTTTTAAGTCTAAACACTTTTTTATCTAGGCCTTGGACTACAAACCCCTCTGGTTGATCCGTATAAATTTCTTCTTAAAGAATTCCACTCAAAAAATCCGTTTTAACATCCATTTGATGAATTATCAGATTATGTAATGAAGCAATAGAAATTAATAGCCTAATAGATATAATTCTAGTAACATGAGAGTGAGTATCATAGGAATCAAATCCTTCCTTTTGTCTATAACCTTTAATTGCCAATCTATATTTAAATTTATCAGTAGAACCATTAGCTTTTAATTTCCTTTAAAAAATCCATTTGCATCCAATAGTTTTACATTCTTTAGGCAAGTCAACTAACTCGCTCGTGAACCTACACCTCCCAGGATTCAATGATCAGATCTAAACACCAGCTTTGTGTTAAATCTTTGAAATCTCATGATACTCCAGTACTCCCAAAAGAATAACGAACATAAGTGTATAGTAGAAAATAGAAAAATTATTTTTTAAGAGAAAGTGAGAGAGATTGATTTTTTCTGTGTATTTCTCAAAGTCGTAGCCTTTGTTTTCTATAAAAAATAAGGTAAAAAACATGGGTAGTGGTATTAGGAAACTAACCCACTAACCTTTCTACTAACAACTATATTTTAACAGATGGAAGAAACAGCTAAAGTCTTAAAAACGGGTTAATTAGTATGCCTCCTAGGGATTGAACCCATGACCTCAACACACCCCCCACTAACTTACCACTTGGCCACCTAGCCTAACTTATTTACTTCATTCAAAATAAATACATATTCTTATACCCAACAATCCCCTACATGAATGAAATAAATAAATACAAAAAGACGCTCCGGAGTATCATGAGGAGTGACGTAAATAGCGAAGTTGTCATTCCACTTGAACCTTTGCTTTGTGTTAATCTATTGAGTTTATCGATTGATAGTGAACTTATGTCTTGAACTATTTCACCGTTTTTGTAAACTTAGGTCAATCGAATACACACGTGACTCCCAAAAATCATCATCGCGTACCCACAGTTGTGCTCGTTTCGGCCTTGAGCATGCCCAGATTTCTTGAGTGCTCTAGAGAATCAGCCTTAATTCTCATAGGAAGCGACCCCACTACCACACTCATATAGGTGTTTCTACCAAGAGTGTACTGTATCTCACACCCCAGTGAATAACAACTATATAAAGCATTAAGAGATTAAATCTCATCCTCCTTCGATACAGAGGTACTACATCATAAGAATGGGTTTTAAGTAAAACTTAAATTCGTACCCCCATAAATTACTCATATAAGTTTGTTATCCCATTGAAACCAGATCTTGGGATCTCCAGTCATATGGGTTGGGTTTCGATTATAGGTGATTTAGATATTAATAGGCTTTAGGCCGATTCCCTTCGATATTTGATAAACTATCTCTCTAGCTAGACTTTAATAAATAGATCTGCCAGGTTTTTGTTTGACTTGGCATAGTCAACTGCTATAACTCCATCTTTCAATAGTTGTCTCCCTGTGTTGTGACTCCTCCTGATATGTCTAGACTTTCCATTGTAGGTGTTATTATGTGCTCTTGCGATCGCTGCTTGACTGTCACAGTGAATGGACATGGATGGAACTAGTTTAGACCATAAATGAATATCTAATATGATGTTCCGTAACCATTCAGCCTCTTCGCTTACTTTATCCCACGATGTGAACTCTAGATCCATAGTGCATCTAGCTATACACGTTCGCTTGGTAGATTTCCAAAATAATTTGCCTCCTGCCAAGCTGAAAACATAGCCACTTATAGACCTACATTCATCATTGTCGAAAATCCAATTAGCATCACAAAAACCTTCAATAAGAGTAGGAAATATAATATAATTAATTCCATAATTTATTGTGTATTTTAAATACCTCAAAACTCTAATCAAAACATCCCAATGTTCATTATTAGGATTACAAGTGTATCTGCTAAGTCTACCCATAACATATGCAATATATGGTCTAGTGTGGTTCTTAAGATACATTAGACTACCAATAACTCTAGAATATTCTAATGATGACACACCAAGACCCGAATGTTTCCTTAAGTGACAACTAGTGTCATAAGGTGTTTTAGCAGGAATACAATTAAATTGTTCAAATTTTCTAAGAACTTTCTCTACATAATGATATTGGGTTAAAACAATTCCTTCGGAATTTTTAATGATTTTAATTCCACGTAAAACATCAGCAACACCCAAATCTTTCATATCAAATTGCTTACTAAGGAACCTTTTAGTTTTATTAACTACATCCATATCAGTTCCAAAAATAAGCATATCATCCACATATAAGTAATCACGTCAGAATTATCCTTCAATATGCTATAAATACATTTATCCGCTTCATTAATGTTAAAACCATTAGAGATCATTACTTGATCAAATTTTTCATGCCATTGCTTAGGAGCTTGTTTCAGTCCATATAATGATTTTTTATGTATAAACACTTTTTTATCTAGGCCTTGGACTACAAATCCCTCGGGTTGATCTGTATTAATTTCTTCTTCAAGATCTCCATTCAAAAAAGCCATTTTAACATCCATTTCATGAATTATCAGATTATGTAATGAAGTAGTAGCAATTAATATCCTAATGGATGTAATTCTAGTAGCAGGAGAGTAAGTATCAAAGAAATCAATTCCTTCCTTTTTCCTATAGCCTTTTGCTACCAATCTTGCCTTAAATTTATCAGAAGAACCATCATCTTTTATTTTCCTTTTAAAAATCCATTTTCATCCAATAGATTTACATCCTTTAAGAAAGTCAACTAACTCCCTCGTGAATATAAACATCCCACGATTCAACGAGCAGATTTAAACACAAACTTTGTGTTAAATCTTTGAACTTTCAGGATACTCCAACACTCCCAAAAGAATAACGAACATAAGAGTATAGTAGAAAATACCAAAATTATTTTTGCAGAGAAAGTGAGAGAGATTGATTTTTACAGTGAGAGAGATTGATTTTTACTGTGTATATCTCAAAGCTGTAGCCTTTGTTTTATTTTAAAAAAATGGTCAAAAACATGGTTAGTGGTTTTTGGCAACTAACCCACTAACCTCTCCACTAACAGCTATATTTTAACAAATGGAAGAAATGGCCAAAGTCTTAAAAATGGGTTCATTTAAAAAATTAAAACGAGTTTGAATAAATTTAATGCACATTATACATCCCCAAGAACCCGAGGCCCCAAGACTCAAGGGCCAATCTTTGACCATTAATAATTAGTATGCCTCCTAAGGATTAAACCCATGACCACAAGCCCCCCCCCCCCCCCCCCCCCCCCCCAACTAAGTTACCACTTGGCCACTTAGCCTAACTTATTTACTTCATTCAAAATAAAAACATATACTTATAACCAACAATCCCCCACATGAATGAAATAAATAAATAAATATAAAAAGACGCTCTGGATAATCATAAGGAGTGACGTAAATAGCGAAGGTGTTATTCGACTTGAACCTTTGTTTTATGTTAATCTATTGAGTTTACCCGTTGATAGTGAACTTATGTCTTGAACTATTTCACCGTTGTTGTAAACTTAGGTCAATAGAATACACACGTGACTCCCAAAAATTGACATCGAGTTCCCACTGTTGTGCACGTTTCGGCCTTGAGACTGCCCAGGTTTCTTGAGTGCTCTAGAGAATCAGCCTTAATTCCCATAGAAAACGTCCCCACTACCACAATCATATAGGTGCTTCTATCAAGACTGTACTGTATCTCACACCCCACCGAATAACAACTATAGAAATCATTAAGAGATTAAATCTCATCCTCTATCGATACAGAGGTACTAAATCATAGGAATGGGTTTTAAGTAAAACTTAAATTTTTATCCCCATAATTTACTCATATAACTTTGTTATCCCATTGAACCCATTTCTTTGGATCTCCATTCATATGGGTTGGGTTTCCATTATAGGTGATTTATATATTAATAGGCTTTAGGCCCATTTCCCTCGATGTCTGATAAACTAGCGCTCTAGCTAGACCTTTAGCCAATGGATCTGCCAGGTTTTCCTTTGACTTGACATAGTCAACTGCTATAACTCCATCTTTAAATATTTGTCTCACATTGTTGTGTCTCCTCCTGATTTGTCTAGACTTTCCATTGTAGGAGTTATTATGTGCTCTTGCGATCGCTGCTTGACTGTCACAGTGAATGGACAAGGTTGGAATTGGTTTAGGCCACAAATGAATATCTAATATGAAGTTCCTTAACCATCCAGGCTCTTCTCCTTCTTTATCTAATGCTATGGACTCTAACTCCATAGTGGATCTAGCTATGCACGTTTTCTTGGTAGATTTCCGAGATATAGCGCCTCCTGCCATGCAAAAAATATAGCCACTCGTAGACTTACGTTCATCATTATCTGTAATCCAATTATCATTATAAAAACCTTCAATTACAGCAGGATGTCTAATATAATGAATTCCACAATTTATTATCTATTTTAGATATCTCAAAACTCTAATTAAAGCATCTCAATGTTCATTATTAAGATTACAAGTGTATCTGCTAAGTCTACCCACAACATATGCAATATCAGGTCTAGTGCATTTCATAAGATACATTAGACTACCAATAACTCTAGAATATTCTAATGATGTTACACCAGAACCCGAATGTTTCCTTAAGTGACAACTAGGGTCATAAGGTGTTTTAGCAGGAATACAATTAAATTGTTCAAATTTTCTAAGAACTTTCTATACGTAATGAGATTGGGTAAAAACAATTCCTTCAGAATTTTTAATGATTTTAATTCCAAGTATAACATCAGTAACACCCAAATCTTTCATATCAAATTGCATATTAAGGAAACTTTTAGTTTTTTTAACTACATCCATATAAGTTCCAAAAATAAGCATATCGTCCACATATAAGTAAATAATCCCGCCAGAATTATCCTTGACTTTGCTATAAATACATTTATCCCCTTCATTAATGTTAAAACCATTAGAGATCATTACTTGATCAAATTTTTCATGCCATTATTTAGGAGCTTGTTTCAGTCCGTATAATGATTTTTTAAGTCTACACACTTTTTTATCCAGGCCTTGGACTACAAACCCCTCGGGTTGATCCGTATAAATTTCTTCATAAAGATCTCCATTCAAAAAAGCCATTTTAACATCCATGTTGATGTAAAAAATTAGATCACTCTAATTATTCAATCACAGATAAATAAATGAGACAAAGAATTTTAACGTGGTTCAGCCTTATAAGAATGGCCTACGTCCACTGTTGTATTATTGCTGAGTGTTTGGGAATTCTGGATTACAAATTCTATCAAGAAATTCCGGTCCGGGCCTCCATTACAATGATGATTGTATAATGTATTTATAGCCTTGGGGCTGTCATGTGAAAGGGTGATACATTAATTGATGTACATATGAAAGGGTAATACATTCAATGCCCTTTATGCGTGTGCGTCTGAATGATAAGCATTTAATGAATCAGTTGAACTGTTGGTTATCCCGCTATTAATGCTTTGTTCGAGATGCAGCTCGAACCGCCTGAGTTGCTCGGACCGCCTAAGATTCTCGGTATTCAAGAGTTTCTCCGAGAGGCATTGTTCCTCAGAGCGTGTGAGTTCCTCGGGGAAGCAGTGTTCCTCGGGGAACTAGTCTTTCTTATTCCTCGGAGCGCGTGGGTTCCTCGGAAGTGTTTGTTGTTGCCATGTAGATAGCCACGTGTCTTCATATGATTGGTAAATGTCAGCAGATTAAATTTGGTATCAACAGAAGCCCCCAATGTTTCATAGTTAAAAATTTGAGGAGTATGGAACATTCTTTCTCGGAATATGGTAGCTTTAAATAGTCTTCCTGATTTTTAGGAGCGTCTCCCTTGTATTTATTTCTCCTTCCCAATTCGTAGAATCTTGCTTTTTTGGACATTTCTGCGTGCTTCAATTCCCGCATCACTTTTCGTCTTTTTAGCCGCTGTTGTCCGCTTTGATTCCCGTGCCACTTTTCATCTTTTTAGCCGTTGTTGTCCTCTTTGATTCCCGCACCACTTTTCACCTTTTAGCCGCCGGTAATGTAATCATCCTTTTTTGTAATCATTACTTCACCATTTCCCAAGGCAAGGTATTTAAACTTCACACACACTCCCATCGTCTTCTACCTTTTCAAATTTTTATCTTCGAGTTTTACGTCGTCTCTTCCTACCTACTCTCGTGTGCGTTCATTTTTTCCGTCGTTCGTTGTCAGCAGATCCATTCTTTTCCTGTAAGACCTTATTCCTTCTTCTTCATTTCTTTATTCACCATGGTTTACCCTGTTGAGCTCTTGAGAAGTTTCATTCTGATTTCTCCATTCCCTCATGGGTTGTTTTGGAAGAGCTTTCTGAGCCTTCTAATTATTTCCATTTGGCTGAGGGACATTGGTTCCCCAGTCTTTTTTTTTGCTGAGTGTGGATTTTCTTTTCCACCAAATCCCTTGTGTCTGGAATTCTGTCTGTACTTTGACGTTGTTCCTGCACGAATAGCCCCCAACACATGGAGAATAGTTAATGGGGTGCATAGATTAAATCAAGTGCATGGAACTCGTATAGGAATTCCAAAAATCATGTACTTCTATAGATGGTCAGTTAATGATAATATTTTTTATTTAAAAACTAGATTTTTATATAGAGCCTTAGTAGTCAATCTCCCTGATGCCAATAGGGATTATTTTGAACACGGGGTTGTCATAAAAAATTGGCAGCACTCTCCATTAACTGGAGATGTGGTTTACCAGGGTCCCAGATGCCCTCCTTATGGCAATGGGATAGGTTATTTTTATTTCATTTTATTTATTTTGAAATCATGTTTCTTTTGTGTTTGATAAAATGTGCCACTGATAACAATGTTTATTTATTTGCAGTTGATAGCAAGAGAAAGTGCCCAAAAGAAGCAGATGTCAATATAAGGCATTTGAAACTTATCTGGAGTCTGCATCAAAGTGTTGCCGACGAGCACATTAGATCAGCTTCGTATCTGCTGCAGTACAAGAGCTACATCACTTCCTTCACTGCTCGTCCAGTGATAAGTGAATCAAAGCCAATACCAGCTTCTACCAGCTCATCGCCTGAATCCCATATTCCTTTAAGTGAAAGGATGAAGAAGAGAAGACCTCCTACCCTATTTAAAAAACTGCCTTCGGTTCTGGGGAGGCAAAGAGGAGTAGGATTGATGTCCTAAGGGAGGGGACTAAGAAGAATGATGCACCTTCCTCAGCTGCTGTAGTTGTGAAGGTTACTGAGAAGCCCGCAGTGGATCCGAGCAGGTCTGCTGCTCCTGGAGAGGTGATGGTGATATCATCGACTAAGGGTTCTTCTTTGGTTGAATCTGTACCTGTTCCCCCGAGGAGGCTAAAGAAGAGCTCCTCGGTCAATTTGGCTGACACCATTACTCAGCCCCCAGCTGCTGGGACTGGAGTTCCCACTTTTATTCCCCCGAGCTCTGCCATGAGCTCGGTAAAGTCCTGGATCATTCCCGAGGTCCAAGGTATTGAAGAAAACCTTACTCGGAATATGGCCACCTCGCTAGCTACTCGTCACCTTGCTTTTGTAAGTCTCTTTACTTTGAATTTTTCGTATTTCCTTTATCGTTTCTGTTTCTGACTTGCTTTCTTTTTACTTTCACAGTTGACGAGCTGTTTCAATATAATTTTGAAGAAGGATAAAGCAATTAAATCTTCATGCTCCTCGTCCAACATGGAGGGATCTCTGGAGGAAGCTACAAAATCTCTGGCAGATTCTCACCAGACATATGCCACTAATAAGGCTGTCTGGGAGAAGAAGCTAGCTTCCACCGAGCATGATAAAGCTCGAGCTGTTGAAGCCTCCAAAGAGTTGGAGAAGAAAAAGAATGCCCTGGAGAAGGAAAATAAAGAGCTCGAAGAGAAGCTCAAAGCTGCTGGAGAGCTTGAAGATAAGCTCAGGATTGCTGAGGAAAGGTTGGGCCAGCTTCAAGAAGTAGGTCGGCAGAAGGAGGAGGTTGAGAACAGATTGAAGGCTACAGAGAACCTTCTATCCGAGAAACTTTCCTCGGAGAAGCTAAAGAGGAAAGCTGCTGTGAAGAAGTCCTTCAGCTCTGGCTGAGACAAGGGGTGGAACAAGGGGTTGGCTGCCATGGTGTCGCAAGTGGACTATGGCAGTCTCAAATACTTTAGGGATGGATGGGTTGCTTCCCTTCAGGAGATGAAGGTCGATGAGTCTTTCGAGCTCTTCCAGAGACATATCCCTGGTCCCCCTCCAACTCCAGAAGAATTAGAAGAGGACGAAGCTACCTCCGAAGAGTCTTCGATGGTGATGGGAGATCATTCCCTAGCCATCCAGTCTGCTGCTGAGGAAAATTAGCAAGTCGTTTCTTCCTCCAAGCAACTCTTTACTCTCCCCGAACAACTATTCCTTCCCTCCGAGTAACCTACCTCCTCATCCCAGCCTCACGAGAAGGTTTTGGGAGATAAGGAAAAGGTGTCGTGTTGTTCGGGTTTCTCTTTATTTTGTGTCTTTTTATCAAATGTAACCCATAATATGTAACTCCGAATTATGATCTAATAAAACTTGAACTTTTTGCATACTGTTGTCTATTTTCTATTTA
The DNA here is from genome assembly GCA_949130495.1 of Sambucus nigra. NCBI lineage: Eukaryota > Viridiplantae > Streptophyta > Magnoliopsida > Dipsacales > Adoxaceae > Sambucus > Sambucus nigra. Next base: position 466,573,667 of record OX422211.1, on the reverse strand, counting down.
TACTCTGCTTATTCTTCTTATTGATGATTGCTCTTCTTTCTCTGCTAGTTTCTGGCCAGGATGGAATTGCTATATGCCCATGATACAAAGTTGCTGCGATAATGTAATGAGTATTTTAACGCTGGTCACACAGACTTGAGTGCTGTACAAATTATCGACATCCTTGGCCATGATGCTTCAGAACAGGCAGTGGAAGCATATCAATATCTGAAGTGTCTACTTGATCGAGCGGTGGCCAATAATGTGGCTTACTATGAAATGATCGAGGATCTCCAGTGCACCCTCGAAGACCTTCAGAATCAATATAAAGAATCAACTGCCCTGTTGCATGAGGGTTACGAGAAGAAATATAAACTGATCATTGCAGACAAGGGCTACGAGAAGCTCTTTGATGGGTATGATGTGAGGGAGAGAACCTTGAGAGGTGAGGTCGAGGAATGCAGACAGATTGCTGTGTTGATGGAACAAGAAAACATCAACCTGGAAAAGGAGCTGTCACAATTGAAGTCTGTAGCTTCCACTTCTAGTGCCTTGATCCTAGTGACCGACGAGGGATTCTTGTTCTTAGAGGTTGAGAATGCCAAGTTGAGGGACGAGTTGGAGACTTTGAAAAGTTATGGCACCTCTACATCTTCTCGTGGTCGAGAAAGAGCTCCTCGGGGACGAGCAAGAGCAGCTCGGATTCTTATCGAGGAACAGAGAACTCAGTCTGCCTTAGAGAACCAGGCTTTCCAATTAATGGCGAAGAACCAGGCGTTGTCTAATATGTCAAAGAAGATTAGGGACCTAGAAAAACACCTCTCTGCGCAGAAGTCAGTCTTGGAGAATAATGAGCTTTTCATTAAGAATCTCCACGAGCAGCTATAAAGGCTAACATATCAATTCCACAAACAGCCCAGGGTGTTCTAGATGGCTTGATACAATGAAGCGCTATACCACTTGGACGATCGTATCCAGAATGCCAACAATGAGGGCTATAAGCAAGGCTGGCTGAATGCCTTAGGTGTGTTGAAGCTCGAACAAGGTCATTATCTGTGGGACTATTATGATCCCGGGCTACTTTACCTACCTGTGCCTCCATACAATTTGGACATGGATTGGATCCCTGCCAGGGCCATTCCTCGGAGTTTAATTTCAAAGTATCTCGGTGATTACAATTTACATTCTCAAACCGAGGTATCTCGTCCCGAGCATCTCTTAGATCGACCATCCGTGGTGAATGTCAGGATGTTGAAGGATATTAACTTCATCAATTCTCCTCTGTCTTTAAATGATCCGCCTGCTGGCGAGGAACCTGTATCAAAAGCAGAGGGGAAAAGACCAGTAGAATAGGAATTTTTGATGTAATAGTTAGTATACATTTCAATATCAATGTACTTGTAATTTATTTTGAATTTAATGAAAAACTTTCATTTATGTTTGCAAATATTAATTGTTATTGTCTTGTAATTATCAAACACTTTATATTTGTGCATATTTGTTAAAAAGATAACAATATTGTGTTGTTTGTCAACCAACTCAGTAACAATTAAAAAGTTTCGAGTATCAAAAGTGTTACTCGATCACTTACTAATAAAGTAATGAATAAAATGTTTCAAATGTTTCTAACCAACAAAGTTCATTAAATTCTCCATGTCGACCAACTACAGTTAGTGGGTTTTTATCCCCGACCAGCTATAGTTAGTCTTTTTGAAATAATTTTGCCCATAAAATGTTTCCGACCAACCAATGTCGGTAAATTTTCCTTGTCGACCAACTACAGTTGGTGGGTTTTTATCCCTGACTAGCCATAGTTTGACTTTGGCGCTTTCTGGAATACTTTTACCTCCCGACCAACATAAGTTGGCATTTTCGAGAATATATTTACCTCCCGACCAACATAAGTTTGCATTTTCGAGAATGTATGTACTTCCTAACCAACATAAGTTGGCCTTTTTAGGAATATTTTGTTTCCTAGCCAAACAGGTTGGCATTTTTAGGAATATTTTGTTTCCTAACCAACCGAAGTTGGCATTTTTAGGAATATTTTGTTTCCTAACCAACCGAAGTTGGCATTTTTAGGAATTTTTTTGTTCCTAACCAACCGAAGTTGGCATTTTTAGGAATATTTTTGCTGAGTAGTCTGAGTTGAGCTTTGCCGAGTAGTGTGTAGCACTAGTATTCCTCGAAAAATTTTCAATAAAAGGAGAGGCTTTGGCAGAATATCCTCATTTTATTCATACTGATGGAACTGTGTTACATGAGAATATACATCATTGATAATAATTGTGCAGGTGATCTGCGTTCCATGCATTCTTAAACTCCTCCCCCTGTAGAGTTGCTATTCGATAAGTTCATGGTCGAACAACTTCGGTAACTCGGTATGGTCCATGCGAGTTTACCTCCAGCTTATTGTTCTTTTGAATGACTTTCTTCAGCACATAATCTCCTTCTTTCAGGTTGAACTTCTTCACCCTTTTGTTGTAGAACAAAGTTGTTCGCTGCTGGTAAGCAGCATTTCTAATGGTTGCCTCTTCTCTAACTTCCTCGAGCATGTCTAAATCCATTATTCTCATTAAGTCACCGACAGGGGAATTGAAATTCAGAACCCTGTGTGTTGGGAGGCCCAACTCGGCAGGTATAATAGCTTCACTTCCAAATGCCAGCATATATGGTGATTCTCCTGTTGCTACTCGGGGTGTAGTTCGGTAAGCCCAAAGTACTGATTGTAGCTCGTTGATCCAGTTTGCTTTCGCATCATCCAATCTTTTCTTCAAACCATTCAGGAGCGTTCTATTTGTCACTTCAGTTTGTCCATTGCTTTGAGGATGGCCTGGTGCTGAGTGGACCTTCAAAATATTTGACTGATGACAATAGGCAGCAAACTCCTCGTTATCAAATTGTGTTCCATGGTCTGTGATGAAAGCATGAGGAAGGCCATATCGACAAATGATGTTCTTCCAAACAAATTGGTACACCTTCTCGCACGTCATATTAATGAGTGGCTCAGCTTATACCCACTTAGTAAACTAATCCACTGCGACGAAGAGGTACTTAAACCTTCCTCGGGTTGTTGGCAGTGGCCCAACCAAATCAATTCCCCACATGGAAAATGGCCAAGGGGAAGTTATGGGTGTCAATAATGCTTGTGGAGTTCTTCGGATGGAGGAAAAATGCTGGCACTTGTCACACTTCTTGGCATAGGCTATACAATCAACCCTCATCGTCGGCCAGTAGTATCCTTACGTCATCACCCTTTGTAAAAGCGTCCGACCTGCTACATGTGCTCCACAAGACCCTTCATGGATTTCTTCAATTAATTCTTTCACCTAGGAGGGATGTACACACCTCTGCAAACCTGCCATAATTCCTCGCCTATACAAAATACCATTAGTTACTACGTACCGAGCAACTTTAAACTTCAATTTTTTGGCCGCGAGCTTGTCAATTGGTAATTATCCCTTCTCAATATATGCCCTGATGGGATCCATCCAAGATGGTCCTAAATCAAGGGTGATAAAGTTCATCATCAAATCTTCATCTATACTCCGATCAGCTAACACTTCAATTGGGATTGTTCGTCGTAGCTCGGTGCGAGTAGCTGATGCTAAACGAGCTAGGGCATCTGCTCTCGTATTCTCCATTCTTGGTATTCTGACCAGCTGAATAGCGATAAATTCTGGCACCAGCTCCTTTGCCTTTGCATGATATCTGATTATTAATTCTCCTCTAACTGCATATATCCTGATCATTTGGTTTACGATCAATTGAGAATCACTGAAAACAATAACCTGCTGCGCCTCCATGATTTTTGCCAAACTAAGTCCTGCAATCATGGCCTCATACTCAGCTTTATTGTTGGAAGCTTTGAATTGGAAACGCAGGGCGTATTCCATGTCGACCTCATCTGGAGTGCTCAAAACTATCCCCGCACCGTATCCTGCAGTGCAAGATGAGCCATCTAAATATAGTCTCCATATAGGTAACTCGTCATCAAATTTCTGATCAGTCAAAATTCCTCGATGAAATATTTGCTGCTTCCTTTCTCCTCGGATTTTTCTTGCTCTTTGTCGATCATTTCTTCTTGACCTTTTACCAACCGGAGTTGGTCTGAGCTCGAATTCAATGATCCCGTAACATCCACTTGCCCTTTTACCAATCGGAGTTGGTCTGAGTTAGTGTTTGTTGTTCCTGTAACATTCACAGGTTGATCAGCGAGCAACTCTTGTTCCTCGTTCGGAGTCCTCACAACTATCTCTGCGTCACATCCTGTAACATCCACACGCCCTTTTACCAATCGGAATTGGCCTGAGCTAGTGCTTGTTGATCCTGTAACATCCACAGGTCGATCAGCGAGCAACTCTTGTTTCTCGGGGGTATCAGGATAGGTGAACTCCGCTATAAAATCTGCTACAGCTCGCCCTTTTAATGATGATCTGGGTTCATAAACTATATCATATTCACCGAGTTCTATTGCCCAGTACATCAATCTCCCTGATTTTTCTGGTTTATGAAGGGCTTGCCTCAATGGCATATCGGTATATACTACTATGGTATGAGCCTGGAAGTATGGCCTCATTCTTCTACTTGCCTCAATCAGCGCCAATGCTAACTTTTCCAGGCTTCGATACCTGATCTCTGCTCCTCGGAAGGCTTTACTTGTGTAGTAAATTGGTTTTTGCACTCCATTTTCCACTCTGATCAAAGCCGAGCTAACTGCATTCTCGGACACTGCAAGGTACAAATATAATTTTTCTCCCGTCACCGGCCTGGACAGCAGTGGAGGTGCTCCCAAGTATTTCTTCAAGTCTTGAAAATCTTACTCACATTCATCATTCCACTAAAAAGTCTTTCTGAGTTTCTTAAAGAATGGGAGACATCTATCAGTTACCCGTGACACAAATCTGTTGAGGGCTGCTACTCATCCTGTGAGACTCCGTACTTCCTTCTTCGTCGTTGGAGATCGCAGCCCTAATAGAGCTTTGATTTTTTCAAGATTTTCTTCGATGCCTCGTTGATTGACAATGTACCCGAGGAACATGCCTTCTCGTACTCCAAATATGCACTTCGTCGGGTTCAGCTTCATTTGGTATTTATCTAGTTGATCAAAAGTTTGATTTAAGTCAACTAGATAATCAATAGCTTTTTTGCTCTTCGTCAGCATATCGTCAACATAGACTTCCATATTGCGACTGATTTGTTCAGCAAAGACCTTATTCATCAGCCGCTGATATGTCGCACTTGCATTTTTCAAACCAAAAGGCATAACATTATAACAATAAGTTCCCCTAGGGGTAATGAAAGAAGTACTCTCCCTATCTTTAGGTTTCATTTTGATCTGATTGTAAACAGAATAAGCATCCATGAAGCTCGACAACTCGTGTCTGTAATACCCCGTATTTTCGTGATATTTATTTTTGGGGATTAATTGAATTAAATGTGTATTAATTGGAAATTAATCCGGATAAAAATATTAACGAGATGTGAGTTAGTATTTTATTATAATGTGTATATTTGGCAATATATGAATATTGGAAATATTGAAATTGTCGCAAGATTGAAATACGACAATCTGGAAAACTTTGTTGGGACGCGCGTGACAGTCGCGTCAGGAATATAATTATTTGAATTAAAAAGTAAATTTTATTTTTATCACCCGTATGGTCATTTTGAGTGCGCAAACGCGTCCGGAAGGGTCGAAATAGTCAGAAAATACTAGCCGGGGGTTAAGTTTGGGTCCCGGGGCATTATTGGGCCATACCGGTAACTTATAGGGGCATTTTGGTAATTTCGGAAATCTGGGAATTAAAACCCACGAAAATTAGATACAAAAATCTGACTTATTCTTTATCCACTAAACCCACTAACTACACTAAGGGACTTAATGGGCTACAGTAGAAGTTAAGATATAGTCCCAACTTGCCAAAAACCAACCACACCTCCATTGTCATCATCCTTAGAGAAACTTGTAGAGAGAGAGAGAGAGAGAGAAGAGAATTCTGCAGAAAGAGAGAGGGAGAACAACTCAGCCTTCAAGATTCAACATCAAATTCAGAGAAAGATTAAGGCAAGTGGTTTAATTACAATTGATTCGATGCCATGCTTTTCCATGTTTAGGAATTATCGAATTTATCTTGGAAGATGATATAGACCCATGAATTGGAAGTTTAAAACTATGAACTATGTTAGGGACTGCATGTAGAAACATTCTGGACGAATTATGAACTCAGAATTATGACCCTTGATGATTTAAAAATGGATTTTAGAAGAAGTTTATTAATGTTCTTGAAAGAAATAGAAATCTGGAATTCTTGATGAAGATTTGATCCATAGAAAGCCCTTGAATGATGAATTATTGGTTTTAGAACGTTATTAATGTTGTAGGATGGTTGTATGATGATACTATAACGTTATATTAGAGATTCATGCATTAAAATTATGTTTTGGGATAATTTGAAAACTGCAAAACGAAGCAGTCCGTAGCCATACCTGGTGCATTCGACCGATCGATGTTCATCAGTCGATCGATCGACCACCATTGATCTATCAAAGGAAAAGGTCGATCGATCGACCTTCCCAGGATGAGTAAAGTTTTCCCCTATTTAAATTTTAATGATGTTAACCCTTGAATAATATTGTTTGAGACCATATGAATACCCTTAACCTTAAGGAAGACCAGTAGGCATGGTTATGAAATTTGGACCTTAATTAGAATTCAATTTGAGGAATTATTCTAAACTAATGAAATTCGATAAGTGAGTTAATATTTGGGTTAATAGTGTAAATTTGAATAATTTGATGAAATGAGGTTTGGGGCAGAAGTAAGGACCTTAGGAATAAAGATGTTATACGTGGGAATAATAGGAACTTAATAATCTATTTTAGATAGGTTTTAAGTATAAGAAACTACGACGTGAGACGTGTCGACAGTTTAACTTTTATATTATCTGGAGACGTAAAATATACAAATTTGGAATAATGGTATAAGGATGTAGAGTATACCTTTATTAATACTGAATTATCTAAGATGTGTGAATGTTTAGTATATGATTTTTATATGTATGACATACCTACCATACTTGCTATCACGGGAGGTTACGTTCGCTTAGGGCCTTCTTATCCTTGTGTTGCACGGATTTAGATTGGTACCTCGAGGACATAGTTCAAGAGAACGAATTATTTGTGAGTTAATAATCCAGCTGACTATGGAGCGTAGGTATGTACGTGACCATGGATATGTTGAATTATGTTCGCCTCCATTTTTGTGTGTGGTGTTTATTCCAACAATTCCTGAGAGATTCGGAATTTGTGATCCTTATGTACGTGATGTACCGGGATGGATAGCAGAGTATGTGTGCACCGCAGCTTAGCCTTTGGGTGCTTGTATTGTATATTTATGATGTGAATAATATACGGTTAAATGAAAAGGAACTTGCTATGTTAAATTGTGGGTATAGTAATTGTAATATTATGAAAAGATAAAAGGGGACAAATATCAATAAATGGTTTTGTTAATAATTGGGAATCCGAGAATTAAAGTAGAACTCTCTATTTAATTCTTAAGGTTGTAAATTAAACGTGAACCGAGTAGAAGTGTTAGAAACTCTTTGGAATTAGATAGTTATGAGAAAACACATGAATGGGTACAAGAACATTAGGAGTGCACAGTTAGACGAGAGGTGAGTATTTCATGTGAGAGCACGTCCTAACATGTATCTTGCATTCATTGTTTTAATTATTATTAAAGCACTTGCTGTTTTTAAAATACTCTCCACATTCGGGCTCTGACCCGTTTGCTTTAAAATCTATCTTTTTGTAAAAACCATTTTAGGCGCCAAGCCACAAGGACACCATGCTTAGGATCCTCATTTAGGTGACGAGCTGTAGCAGTTTGTGGAAGTTACAGGACGTTGATTATAGATGCTTCATCTATCTTGACTTTATACTCAGTATTTATCAGTTGTAGGGCATGTCGCCCATTTCTTTTAGAGGCATTTCATTTATTTCAGTTATTCAGACTTCGGGCATGTACTTAACTCAGAATTCAAACTTGTCTTATTATTTACAGTTATGGGATTGTTTTGAGGAGTTTTCCTCCGGACTTATTACTATTGTTGGTTATTTCATTACTTCGTTATGGTGAATGGATTTATGTTGTTCTTCCATTATTCTTTTATTGCATGTTAATCAGACTTAACTTAAAATTTGGCAACTTACTTTTTAAATACTAGGTGGTTAGTAATCATTTAAATGTTTTCGACAGTGATGCTATTAACTGGACCAACTTGGCATTTTGTATTAATTTAATAAAGGAGTAGCTATCCGGTATTTAATTAGTCGGGGTGTCACAGGTGGTATCAGAGCATCAAGTTCTAGTGTCCTTTTGGATCTGTACGACTTATTATGTTTTCGCTGAGCTTTCTTTGATATAGAGCCCTATGTTTAGGATTGTTGATTCCTTTAGTAAAAAAATCGTTCTCCTGCTATGATGTATATGATAGCGAATCGTATTGCGATCGGGTGTATTCGTATGCCGAACAATGTAGTACGTCAGGCGAAGACAATTGGGTGGACAGCAGGAGGCAAATATTTATTGAAGTTAATTAATTTATTTAAAGAAGGATGACCGTAGTTGAAGTCACCGATATCATTGCTCGGAAGTCCTGGATGATTTAGAAGGCAAAGGCACGACTTGAGACTTCCGAGTGATGCTATAGTAGGAATGGGGTCAAATTAGACACATCCAACAAGGTTTGAATGGAAGAGTCAGAGTTAAGTGTAACATTGAAGAGAACTAGAAGTAGCAATACTCGAAAGGCGAAGACGGCATATGCTAGCCAAACGAACGCAATGTATCCAAAGGCTTGGACATATGTCGGAGTATGGCCAATCGAGAGTAAAAATTGGGGAGAAATTTTTCCTTGACTCGTAAGGGCGGAGATTCAATGGTGAGAAACAAGCAACCCACTTAAAAGTGGAATGTAATGTCGAGAGGGTGTACACGTATGGTTTGACCATAAGTTCCTTCATCAGATGTTCAGGTTAAAGGGCGAATGTTATTCTGAACTCACATAAGAGGGCCAAACAGGGGTCAACTTGTGAGGAGAAATTTAAAGTTGTAGCGAACCTTACACCGGGTGGAGAAGGTGGTATGGAGAAGAGGATGTTAAAGGGAGAATCTACATACAAGAAGAATTGTTATCTCTTATGGGGAATTCTGCTTGGATGATAAATACAGATAGTAATTATATCGCGTGGTGTAAATTTGGAGATAAATGTTCCCTTGGGTAGGGAGATACAAAAATCGAAGAATTTTTATAGAATAAGACTGGGAAAATGGTGTTGGAGAAACATCACAAGGAGGAAGACCCAATGGAGAAACCGTTAAAATAATTCGATAGCGGAATTACTACCGAGCGATGGTAATTTCAGTACGAGAGGTGGAAAATTAGTAGTGTATTCCTTAGGTACATCAAGCTAAGGAAACAATGGAGATAGTCTTCAGAGTCGAGACTACCAACGTCCGAGAGATGGACCACCCCAACACGATTTGTGAGACAAAAGATAAGTGGAGTATGTGTAGAGGTATCTCTGTGGGGAGTGAAACCCGTGCGTTATAAAATTTTTCACGATACAAGAGTAGGGATCACGGTATTGTGCCTGGAAAGGGCAACAGTTATTGAAATATCCTATTTGGGACAGACATGTGTAGTAAGTCCAGTAACCATTTGAGCAGCCGGGACGATTATTAGGATAGAAGTATGAGTTATATCCTCAGACAAGGATGCATGTTATTTGTGGCATGAATGAGTTACTACATTTGTTACAATTGTATTTTCACTTGAGAGTCGAAGTTTAGTGAGTATATCAGTAAGTTTATTATATACAAGAACATTTTCCCTGATAGTGTCTGTGTGGGGGGGGGGGGGGGGGGAGGGGTTACTTTTATTGTCATCCACGGAGGATGAATGGGTATATTAATAGCGGTTTATGCTTTATCGAAATTACTCGTTTTAGTGCTATATTATACGAGTATGATATGATCTTAATTATTGTTTTATATATATGATTGTACCGATAGTGTGCTGGTATTACAAGTTTATCGAAGTTACTACCTTGGGGTAGCAGGTTTTATTCTGGCAAGGCCCCATCTGTGAGAGAGTCGGGCTCGCAATTGTACTTTCGTGCGTATATATATAAATATATATACATGTTATGATTTCAAATGGGTATAATGGTCTCGGATATTTAATCCCAGTATGCGTAGGGATTTCATTGTTATGAGTTGTATGTAATTGACTTACTAGTCAACAAAGAGTTAGTTGGTTCTTATAATTAACGTTAGAGAGGTCGTAACAAAAAGTGTGCATTGTTTTATCACCCGTTAGAGATTTGGAAGTTTATACTCATACTTGTGTGTCGGGGGACGGGAATTTGAGGGTCTCAAATATCTCGCATGTTGTATATGAAATGTGATTCCCATCACTGTAAAGAGAAAAGTGTCTTTCAGAAGGAGTTCTTTGTTTATGTATAATCTCGAACTGAGATGAAACTTTGTTAAAAGACGAGAGCGTAGGGGTACATATTATGGACAGGGCTTAACGGATTTCGATGACCGACAATGTTAGGTAGTAGTGTATCGGGGGGGTTCCTTGTTTGGATTTCGCTTTGCGAGACACCCCACGGATGAAACTTAGCATAAGGCTGGTAGTAAGGAGATGTGTAACCCTTTGTTAATGATTTGGATACCTCTATCGTTATGGGAGTACGTAATTATCACGGAAAGTTACAAGGAGTAAATTATGATGTAAGGCCATTAGAGCCAGTTGTTAGTAAATTACGATATAAGTACTAATAATGTTGGTTGTGTCAAAATGCGTTGAAGGACGCATTGAGGATAAGGAGGATTTAGGATTTCTAATTCAGAAACGATTGAGAACGCCCAAGTGGTATAGCACCGTTGTATTTACAGTGACAATAAAGAATTTGAGATTTGTATGTAGCGTATATAATGTTTAAAAACCGTATGGTTGGGTTATAAGGGGCGTAGACATCTTAATTTACTAAAGTATAAATCAAAGGAAGAGGAAAATAGACGGGTGAGATTATTACTTATGAGATTAAACGTCATAAGAAAAGGTGTAAGTGAATATCATGTGTAGTAAGTGTAGCACGTTCAAACTTAGGCAGTAGAAAGTCATTTAATAAAGGGATATCTCTTGAGAAGGCGAATAAATTATTATGAGAAATTTGGAGTAGTGTTCCGATCAATCGAATGTTGAGGGTGACTCACGAGTAAATAGAATGAGGATGTCAATCAGGTATAAAGTCCAGATATGCACAAAGTGGTGAAAAGTGTAAAGGTCCAAACCTTTGGTATTCGTCGGGAAAATAAGATCATTAAGTATCATTTAACGGGGAATTTTTTTATGAGAATATTGACATTAAAAGAGGTATATTAAGTAGCAGAACAGTTGAGGTTAGATGATCAACCATATAATTTTGTATCAAGACGACGATTCCAAGAATGAGAGGGTCAAGTTGGAGAATTTTCTTGAGAGGTAGCCAACTTATTCATAAGTAATGAGTTCCTTCGATTATGTGCGACATGTTGTCCAGAAGGAGAGAAATTGTTATATACTTGGGGTGATTTAAAGTATTAGATAGTGAACACTCCGATACGTGGTTCGACGTAGTATTATTTAGAACTGGGATGAAATCCCCGAAATCCACATTTAGGTGGGGTGACAATAAGTAGTGGGAAATAACGATTCAAACTGAGGGTTGTAACACCTATAACCCGAGGTGCAGGCGCAAGGTGACTAACGACTGATGGATGTATGAAAGAAATTTTGGATTCATTGCGATATTTTCAATTCCAATTCGGGTATAACTAGTGAGGTATATTGTAGTCATGAGGAGGAGATATTACCTAATGGTAGAGTTAGGGGAAAAGCGCACCCGTATCTATTTATGGTGGACAAGGTGCTTACAAAGGTTTGTGTGACATCAACAGGCTGAAGTGTAAAAGTCACAACGTCGTGATACTTCAAAGAATGGACTAGCATAGTCAGATGTGTTATTGATTCAACCCAGGATGGGAGTTCGGAGTTTTGATAAACGCGGGAGTTAGCAGTGAAGTGCGGACTCACAATACTAATAAAAAATAGTGCGGCTAATGATGTATGGGCTGTTTTTTTATTCAAAGGTTGTTTAATAAGAGCACAACGTAAGGTGCATTTATCGAAGATGATTCTGATAAGGTATCAAGTATGTTAAACAAGCTTATTGTGAAGCGAGAATTTTAGTGATTTGGGCTTTTCTTTATAATTGTTTTGAATACTGGATGATACCTAATTTTTCCAGGTGTGCCTTACTTTTCCGAATTTCGGGACGAAATTCAGTTATTAGGGGGGAAGTATGTAATACCCCGTATTTTAGTGATATTTATTTTTGGGGATTAATTGAATTAAATGTGTATTAATTGGAAATTAATCCGGATAAAAATATTAACGAGATGTGAGTTAGTATTTGATTATAATGTGTATATTTGGCAATATATGAATATTAGAAATATTGAAATTGTCGCAAGATTGAAATACGGCAATTTGGGAAACTTTGTTGGGACGCGCGTGACAGTCGCGTCAGGAATATAATTATTTGAATTAAAAAGTGAATTTTATTTTTATCACCCGTATGGTCATTTTGAGTGTGCCACCGCTTCCAGAAGGGTCGAAATAGTCAGAAAACACTAGCCGGGGGTTAAGTTTGGGTCCCGGGGCATTATTGGGCCATACCGGTAACTTATAGGGACATTTTGATAATTTCGAAAATCTGGGAATTAAAACCCACGAAAATTAGAAACAAAAATCTGACTTATTCTTTATCCACTAAACCCACTAACGACACTAAGGGACTTAATGGTCTACGGGAGAAGTTAAGATATAGTCCCAACTTGCCAAAAACCAACCACACCTCCATTGTCATCATCCTTAGAGAAACTTGTAGAGAGAGAGAGAGAGAGAGAGAGAGAGAGAGAGAGAGAGAGAAGAGAATTCTGCAGAAAGAGAGAGGGAGAACAACTCAGCCTTCAAGATTCAACATCAAATTCAGAGAAAGATTAAGGCAAGTGGTTTAATTACAATTGATTCAATGCCATGCTTTTCCATGTTTAGGAATTATCGAATTTATCTTGGAAGATGATATAGACCCATGAATTGGAAGTTTAAAACTATAAACTATGTTAGGGACTGCATGTAGAAACATTCTGGACGAATTATGAACTCAGAATTATGACCCTTGATGATTTAAAAACGGATTTTAGAAGAAGTTTATTAATGTTCTTGAAAGAAATAGAAATCTGGAATTCTTGATGAAGATTTGATCCATAGAAAGCCCTTGAATGATGAATTATTGGTTTTAGAACGTTATAAATGTTGTACGATGGTTGTATGATGATACTATAACGTTATATTAGAGATTCATGCATTAAAAGTATGTTTTGGGATAATTTGAAAACTGCAAAACGAAGCAGTCCGTAGCCATACCTGGTGCATTCGATCGATCGATGTTCATCAGTCGATCGATCGACCACCATCGATCGATCGAAGGAAAAGGTCGATCGATCGACCTTCCCAGGATGAGTAAAGTTTTCCCCTATTTAAATTTTAATGATGTTAACCCTTTAATAATATTGTTGGAGACCATATGAATACCCTTAACCTTAAGGAAGACCAGTAGGCATGGTTATGAAATTTGGACCTTAATTAGTATTCAATTTGAGGAATTATTCTAAACTAATGAAATTCGATAAGTGAGTTAATATTTGGGTTAATAGTGTAAATTTGAATAATTTGATGAAATGAGGTTTGGGGCAGAAGTAAGGACCTTAGGAATAAAGATGTTATACGTGGGAATAATAGGAACTTAATAATCTATTTTAGATAGGTTTTAAGTATAAGAAACTACGACGTGATACGTGTCGACAGTTTAACTTTTATATTATCGGGAGACGTAAAATATACAAATTTGGAATAATGGTATAAGGATGTAGAGTATACCTTTATTAATACTGAATTATCTAAGATGTGTGAATGCTTAGTATATGATTTTTATATGTATGACATACCTAACATACTTGCTATCACGGGAGGTTACGTTCTCTTAGGGCCTTCTTATCCTTGTGTTACCCGAATTTAGATTGGTACCTCGAGGACATAGTTCAAGAGAACGACTTATTTGTGAGTTAATAAGCCAGCTGACTATGGAGCGTAGGTATGTACGTGACCATGGATATGTTGAATTATGTTCACCTCCATTTTTGTGTGTGGTGTTTATTCCAACAATTCCTGAGAGATTCGGAACTTGTGATCCTTATGTACGTGATGTACCGGGATGGATAGCAGAGTATGTGTGCACCGCAGCTTAGCCTATGGGTGCTTGTATTGTATATTTATGATGTGAATAATATACGGTTAAATGAAAAGGAAATTGCTATGTTAAATTGTGGGTATAGTAATTGTAATATTATGAAAAGATAAAAGGGGACAGATATCAATAAATGGTTTTGCTAATAACTGGGAATCCGAGAATTAAAGTAGAACTCTCTATTTAATTGTTAAGGTTGGAAATTAAACGTGAACCGAGTAGAAGTGTTAGAAACTCTTTGGAATTAGATAGTTATGAGAAAACACATGAATGGGTACAGGAACGTTAGGAGTGCACAGTTAGACGAGAGGTGAGTATTTCATGTGAGAGCACGTCCTAACATGTATCTTGCATTCATTGTTTTAATTATTATTAAAGCACTTGCTGTTTTTAAAATACTCTCCACATTCGGGCTCTGACCCGTTTGCTTTAAAATCTATCTTTTTGTAAAAACCATTTTAGGTACCCAGCCACAAGGACACCATGCTTAGGATCCTCATTCAAGTTACGAGCTGTAGCGGTTTGTGGAAGTTACAGGACATTGATTATAGACGCTTCATCTATCTTGACTCTATACTCAGTATTTATCAGTTGTAGGGCATGTCGCCCATTTCTTTTAGAGGCATTTCATTTATTTCAGTTATTCAGACTTCGGGCATGTACTTAACTCAGAATTCAGACTTGTCTTATTATTTACAGTTGTGGGATTGTTGTGAGAAGTTTTCCTCCGGACTTATTACTATTGTTGGTTATTTCATTACTTCGTTATGGTGAATGGATTTATGTTGTTCTTCCATTATCCTTTTATTGCATGTTAATCAGACTTAACTTAAAATTTGGCAACTTATTTTTTAAATACTAGGTGGTTAGTAATCATTTAAATGTTTTCGACAGTGATGCTATTAACTGGACCAACTTGGCATTTTGTATTAATTTAATAAAGGACTAGCTACCGGGTATTTAATTAGTCTGGGTGTCACAGTGTCCCGAGGTAGCATCCACCAGTTGATCAATTCGGGAAAATGGAAAGTGATCCTTTGGGCATGCTTTGTTGAGGTCGGTGAAGTCTACACACATTCTCCACTTGTTGTTCTTCTTCTTTACCATCTCCACATTAGCTAACCAATCTGGATATTTAACATCTTCAATGAAACAAGCTTTCTAGAGCTTCTCGACTTCCTCCTGTATAGCTTGATTCTTCTCGGGACTGAATACTCTTCTTCTCTGCTTTACAGGCTTGATCTCCTTATTCACATTGAGCTCGTGATGTAAGAAGTTTGGGTCTATCCCAGGCATATCTTCATGACTCCACGTAAAAGTTTGTCTTCTGCTTCTAAGGAAAGTTATCAATTCCTGTTTTAATGATGTATCCAACGACGAACCTATTTGAGTAGTTCGTTCAGGGTGCTCATCGTCCAGAATGATATTTTCAGTAGCTTCCACCACTTGACCCTTCACGAGTTGCGACTCATCTCTAGGATCCAATGTTTCAATTTATGCACCTTTATCGACTTGATAGGTAGTGGTATTTTTCTTTGATTCTTCCAGTTCTTCTTGATCGGCGAAAGAATAATAGCATTCCCGAGCTACTTTCTGATCACCTTTCACAATTCCTACTCCAAAGTTTGTTGGAAATTTTAGGCACTGATGCACTATAGATGGTATAGCCTCGAACTTCTTCAATCCTACTCTTCCCATGATGATATTGTACGATGATTGGACATTCTTATCCATCACGAAGAAACGTATTCTTTCTGTCCGACAAGCAGGCCACGTACCAATGAATATATCTAACTTGATCGTCCCAAGTGGAAATACTTTCTCGCCAGCAAAACCGATGAGGGGTCTGTGGTAAGGCTCCAGTTGAGATAGCTTTAGATTTAAACTATCGAAACACGAGTAGAACATGATGTCTGCCGAGCTACCATTGTCGACCAGCACTCTTGAAATCATTGCCTCCTTCATTCTCATCTTGATCACCAGTGGATCATCATGAGGATATAAAACACCTGCAAGGTCATTTTTTGAAAACCAATGACCAATTTCTCCTTGTTCACCTTTCTCGGGCGATCTTCCTCAGCTAAATTTATTCGCTGAATGTACGAGCAAGCTTGAGCCTCACCGAGGTAAGCTTTTCTTTCTGCAATAAGGTCTCCTCCTCCTGCATCTCCTCCTGTAATAACATTACAATCAAATGACCCAAAGCGTATTGAAAATACCTCTCGTTCTGGCTGCCTTGGTTTCTTGGGAAGATCGGGGTCATCCTCTGGATCAACTTCATGGTTTCTCTTCTTGTTCTACTCTGCTCGATGAGGAGATCTAGACCTCTCTCTAATTCGGTCATTGTTTCTTCTTTCGCCTCCCCGATCAACATACTTTGCTAGCTTTCCTCGTCGAATGAGTGTTTCAATCTCATTCTGAAGAGCTATGCAATTTTTGGTCATATGGACATGATCCTTGTGGAACTCATAATATTTTTCCCTATTCCTAGTGTAAGGGTCTGCCTTCATTTTCTTTGGCCAGTTTAACTCCTTGTTGTTCTTAATTTCTTCCAGAACGTGGTTGATATCTACCTTCAAAGGAGTGTAATTATCAAATTTCCTCAAGACCTCCCATGACGACCTATTTTTGGATTGTTTGTCACCACCATTGTTCTTATGCTCTTTCTTCTTTGCTTTGTCGACTTCCACCTTGGTTTCTTTATCCATATTCTTCTTCGCAGCCATAGCCTCCTCGGCATTCATGATTTTGTCCGCTTTGGCCATCAATTCTGACATAGTTGTGGGTGGATCTTTGGCCAAAGTGTAATACAACTTATTAGGCAACAGTCCACTCATCAAAGCAGTAATCGATGTCTTCTCCTCATAATCAATGACTTCTAGTTTCTCGTTATTAAAACGAGTTATATATTCTCTGATACTCTCACCAACTTTTTGTCTAACACTTAACAAATGTGCTACTCATTTAACTGGCTTTGCTCCAAAGAATAAATTCTCAATGAATAACTCGGCAGTTGAAGAAAAGTTGAAATCTTACCCCGAGGAAGATTATTATACCATATTTGAGCAGATCCGGTAAGTGTTCCCGAGAATGCTCTGCATCTCATCTCATCTGGGACAGCATAGATATCGGCTGCAGCTTGGTATTGTTCTATATGAAGGACGGGGTCAGTCTTCCCATCATACTTGGGAGTCACAACAGGTGCTTTGAACTTTGATGGTGTTGGAAAATCAACAATGTCCTGGACAAAAGGTGTTCCTCGAACAAAGGTTCATTGTAGAGGGTTCTTGGCCTTAGCCATTTTCCCTAATGTATCCTCCAGCCTCTGAATAGATCCTTTCCATGCATCATTTCCTTCCTCGGGTCTATTGGTTCGAGCAACTGATCACGTTAAAGTGTCTTCCTGGGATTTATCTTGACGAGCAGCTGGTCGGTCATAGGATCTATTTTGACGAGCAGCTGGTCGCGACTGGGAAGATCCTTCCCTTAAATCTGATGGTCGTCGAAAGCTCCTCAACGTTGCATTAAAAGGACTTTTGTTCCTCCTAGGTCCCAATCGGTCGAAAGGAGAAACCCAACTTAATCTTTTCAATGCGCTAGTCCTTTTTGGGGAGAGGGTGACACATTGTTCAGTATTTGTGGCTCGCACTAACAAAGTTCGTCCAGGTTGATAAGAAAAATCTTCAGATTCCTCATTGCGATATGAATTAGTACGCCTAGTACGCGAAGAAGGCGCACGGGTATTTCCGTGAATGCTTCATGGTCCGAAATGGGCTGACGCACCGCCATGGACGGTTTGAATGAGTTATCGCATTGTTTCTTGCATGATGGTCTGGCCCTGAGCCAGATTTGCCATTAGTCCAGTCAGATCTGGAATAATTGGTGGAGCAGATGGATTTGGAGGGGTTTCAGCGTTTCAATTGCTGGATTCAGGAATATCAGCCATTGGTAATGGATTATTTTTGGTGAGAAAACGATATTACCAGTCTATTCCCATAGACGGCGCCAATCTATTGATGTAAAAAATTAGATCACTCTAATTATTCAATCACAGATAAATAAATGAGACAAAGAATTTTAAAGTGGTTCAGCCTTATAAGAATGGCCTACGTCCACTGTTGTATTATTGCTGAGTGTTTGGAAATTCTCGATTACAAATTCTATCAAGAAATTCCGGTCCGGGCCTCCATTACAATGATAATTGTACAGTGTATTTATAGCCCTGGGGTTGTCATGTGAAAGGGTGATACATTAAATTATGTACATATGAAAGGGTAATACATTCAATGCCCTTTATGCGTGTGCGTCTGAATGATAAGCATTTAATGAATCAGTTGAACTGTTGGTTATCCCGCTATTAATGCTTTGTTCGAGATGCAGCTCGGACCGCCTGAGTTTCTCGGACCGCCTAAGCTTCTCGGTATTAAAGAGTTCCTCGGAGAGGCATTGTTCCTCGGAGCGTGTGAGTTCCTCGGGGAAGCAGTGTTCCTCGGGGAACTAGTCTTTCTTATTCCTCGGAGTGCGTGGGTTCCACGGAAGTGTTTGTTGTTGCCATGTAGATAGCCACGTGTCTTCATATGATTGGTCCATGTCAGCAGATTAAATTTGGTATCAACAATCCATTTGATGAATTATCAGATTATGTAATGAAGCAATAGAAATTAATAGCCTAATAGATTTTATTCTAGTAACATGAGAGTAAGTATCATAGGAATCAATTCCTTCTTTTTGCCTATAGCCTTTAATTACCAATCTTGCCTTAAATTTATCCCTAGAACCATCAGCTTTTAATTTCCTTTTAAAAATCCATTTCCATCCAATAGTTTTACATCCTTTAGGCAAGTCAACGAACTCCCTCGTGAACATACACCTCCCAGGATTCAATGATCAGATTTAAACACCAATTTTGTGTTAAATCTTTGAACTCTCATGATACTCCAGCACACCCAAAAGAATGACAAACATAAGTGTATAGTAGAAAATAGAAAAATTATTTTTTCAGAGAAAGTGAGAGAGATTAATTTTTCTGTGTATTTCTCAAAGTTGTAGCCTTTGTTTTCTATAAAAAAAGGGTAAAAAACAAGGGTAGTGGTTTTAGGCAACTAACCCACTAACCTCTCTACAAACAACTATATTTTAACAGATAGAAGAAACAACCAAAGTCTTAAAAATGGGTTAATTAAAAAATTAAAACAAGTTTGAAAAGATTTAATTCACATTAGAAATTCCCAAGAGCCCGAGGCCCCAAGGCCAAAGGCCCAATCTTTGACCCTTAATAATTAGTATGCCTCCTAGGGATTGAACCCATGACCTCAAGCACCCCCCCCCCCCACTAACTTACGACTTGGACACCTAGCCTAACTTATTTACTTCATTCAAAATAAATACATATACTTATACCCAACAATCCCCACATGAATGAAATAAATAAATATTAAAAGACGCTCTGGAGTATCATAAGGAGTGACGTAAATAGCAAAGCTGTCATTCGACTTGAACCTTTGCTTTGTGTTAATCTATTGAGTATACCAGTAGATAGTGAACTTATGTCTCAAACTATTTCACCGTTGTTATAAACTTAGGTCAATAGAATACACACGTGACTCCCAAAAATCATCATCTAGTTCCCACAGTTGTGCTCGTTTCGGACTTGAGCATGCCCAGGTTTCTTGGGTGCTCTAGAGAATCAGCCTTAATTCTCATAGGAAGCGACCCCACTACCACACTCATATTGGTGCTTCTATTAAGAGTGTATTATATCTCACACCCCACTGAATAACAGCTATAGAAAGCATTAAGAGATTAAATCTCATCCTCCATCGATACAGAGGTACTACATCATAGGAATGGGTTTTAAGTAAAACTTAACTTTGTACCCTCACAAATTATTCATATAACTTTGTTAGCCCATTAAACCCAGATCTTGGGATCTACAGTCATATGGGTTGGGTTTCCACTATAGGTGATCTAGATATTAATAGGCTTTAGGTCCATTCCCCTCGATGTTTGATAAACTAGCTCTCTAACGAGACCTGTAGTCAATGGATCTGCCAGGTTTTCCTTTCACTTGACATAGTCAACTGCTATAACTCCGTCTTTCAATAGTTGTCTCGCTGTGTTGTGTCTCCTCCTGATATGTCTAGACTTTCCGTTGTAGGAGTTGTTATGTGCTCTTGCGATCGTTGCTTGACTTTCACAGTGAATGGACAAGGCTGGAACTAGGTTATGCCACAAATGAACATCTAATATGAAGTTCCTTAACCATTCAGCCTCTTCGCTTGCTTTATCCAACACTATGAGCTCTGACTCCATAGTGGATCTAGCTATGCACGTTTGCTTGGTAGATTTCCAAGATATAAAGCCTCCTGCCAAGCGAAAAACATAGCCACGCGTAGACTTACATTCATCATTATCTCAAATCCAATTAGCATAAAAAAACCTTCAATTAAAGCAGGATATTTAATATAATGAATTCCATAATTTACTGTGTATTTTAGATATCATAAAACACTAATCAAAGCATCCCAATGTTCATTATTAGGATTACAAGTGTATCTGCTAAGTCTACCCACAATATATACAATATCTGGTCTAGTGCAGTTCGTAAGATACATTGGACTACCAATAACCCTATAATATTCTAATGATGATACACCAGGACCCGAATGTTTCCTTAAGTGACAACTAGGGTTATTAGGTTTTTTAGTAGGAATACAATTAAATTGTTTAAATTTTCTAAGAACTTTCTCTACGTAATGAGATTGGGTTCAAATAATTCCTTCAGAATTTTTAATGATTTTAATGCCAAGTATAACATCAGCAACACCAAAATCTTTCATATCAAATTTCTTATTAAGGAAATTTTTAGTTTTAATAACTACATCCATATAAGATCCAAAAATAAGCATATCGTCCACATATAAGCAAATAATCACGTTAGAATTATCCTTAAATTTTCTATAAATACATTTATCCCCTTCATTAATGTTAAAACCATTAGAGATCATTACTTGATCAAATTTTTCATGCCATTGTTTAGGAGTTTGTGTCAGTCCATATAATGATTTTTTAAGTCTAAACACTTTTTTTTATCTAGGCCTTGGACGACAAACCCCTCGGGTTGATCCATATAAATTTATTCTTCAAGATCTCTATTCAAAAAAGCCATTTGAACATCCATTTGATGAATTATCAGATTATGTAATGAATTAATAGCAATTAATATCCTAATGCATGTAATTCTAGTAACAGGGAGTAAGTATCAAAGAAATCAATTCCTTCCTTTTGCCTATAGCCTTTCGCTACCAATCTTGCCTTAAATTTATCAGTAGAACCATCATCTTTTAATTTCCTTTTAAAAATCCATTTGCATCCAATATCTTTACATCCTTTAGGCAAGTCAACTAACTCCCTCGTGAATATACACATCCCAGGATTCAACGATCAGATTTAAACACCAGCTTTATGTTAAATCTTTGAACTTTCAGGATACTCCAGCACTCCTAAAAGAATAACGAACATAAGAGTATAGTAGAAATTAACAAAATTATTTTTGCAGAGAAAGTGAGAGAGATTGATTTTTACAGTGAGAGAGATTTATTTTTACTGTGTATTTCTCAAAGATATAGCCTTTGTTTTATTTAAAAAAAAAGGTCAAAAACATGGGTAGTGGTTTTTGGCAGCTAACCCACTAACAACTATATTTTAACAAATGGAAGAAATGGTCAAAGTATTAAAAATGGGTTATTTAAAAAATTAAAACTACTTTGAAAAGATTTAATGCACATTTGAAATCCCTAAGATCCCGAGGCCCCAAGACTCAAGGCCCAATCTTTGACCATTAATAATTAGTTTGCCTCCTAGGGATTGAACCCATGACCTCAAGCCCCCCCCCTCCCCCCCCCCCCCCCCCAACTAAGTTACCACTTGGCCACTTAACCTAACTTATTTACTGAATTCAAAATAAATACATATATTTATAGCCAAACAATCCCCCACATGAAATAAATAATTAAATAAATATAAAAAGGCTCTCTGGAGTACCATAAGGAGTGACCTAAATAGCGAAGGTGTCATTCGACTTGAACCTTTGCTTTGTGTTAATCTATTTAGTTTATCGGTTGATAGTGAACCTATGTCTTGAACTATTTCACCGTTGCAGTAAACTTAGGTCAATAGAATACACACGTGAGTCCTAAAAATCATCATCGAGTTCCCACAGTTGTGCTCGTTTCGGCCTTGAGCATGCATAGGTTTCTTGAGTGCTCTAGAGAATCAGCCTTACTTCTCATAGGAAGCGGCCCCACTACCACACTCATATAGGTGCTTCTATCAAGAGTGTACTGTATCTCACACCCCACCGAATAACAACTATATAAAACATTAAGAGATTAAATCTCATCCTCCATCGATACAGAGGTACTACATCATAGGAATGGGTTTTAAGTAAAACTTAAATTTGTACCCCCATATATTACTCATATAACTTTGTTATCCCATTGATCCCAGATCTTGGGATCTCCATTCATATGGGTTGGGTTTCCATTATAGGTGATTTAGATATTAATAGGCTTTAGGCCCATTTCCCTCGATGTTTGATAAACTAGCTCTATAGCTACAACTTTAGTCAATGGATCTGCCAAGTTTTCATTTGACTGGACGTAGTCAACAGCTATAAATCCATTTTTCAATAGTTGTCTCACTGTGTTGTGTCTCCTCCTGATATGTCTAGACTTTTCGTTATAGGACTTATTATGTGCTTTTGTGATCACTGCTTGATTGTCACAGTGAATGGACAAGGCTGGAATTATTTTAGGCCACAAATGAATAGTTCCAAAAATAAGCATTTCATCCACATATAAGGAAATAATTGTGACACCCCGCCTAATTAAATACCGGGCGATCACTCCTTTATTAAATTAAAATCAAGGTGAACAGTTGGTTCATTCATAGCATCACTGTCGTAAAAATACTTTTCCAATTTAAACACCCTAAATAATTAAGCTAAGTGTCAAAACCATTTGAAACCTTATTCTCATTTTATTAAATCCGGTTATAAACCCTTAAACCATTAACATCTAAAGAGTCACACATTAAGAATAAAAATAGAATTGAACATACACGAATTTAATCATAAATAATAAATCCCAACATTTACAACACTAAAGGAAAACATCCTGACAGTAATAAATCCCGAAATAAAGGTACTGAAAGTAAAAATTTCAATCTCTGACAATACCAACTAAATAATAGAAAGAGGGCGACACATGCCCCTGCTGGATAAAACTGAACTAGGAGTAGAATCAAATGGATGAAGTCATCTAAACAACAGGCCTGCAACTCCCACCTAACCTGCAGCACGTTCCTTCCAAAGGATCCTAAGTAAGACACCCCTGTGGCTGGGCACCTGTAATACATACATATATATACAAGAGATAAAAGGAAATAGAAACGGGTTAGAGCCCGATAGTGTATATGATTTAAAAATTCGTTTAGCAAGTATTTAGATTTATACAGGCCAATGCAACAACATATTAGTGCGACACTCTCTTGAGAAATTCTCACCTCTCTTCTAATGTGCACACATATCGCACTAACCTTCCCATTGTTCTATCTCTTCATATACCACACTATCTTTCCCCAATGATTTAACTTATCTTAGGTTATTCGCAAGATTTACAACTGAACAACACAAGTATTTAAAACATAAGATTTTAATTTGTAACTAAGGTTCTCCTTTTAACTTTATTAATCAATAAAGTTTTCCAGTGTCATATTATAGTTTCTTAAGACAAGTATTTCAATTTGAGTCATCAACCATGTCCTACATATCAAATTACGGTAGGCAGTTCCATATTTTAGAATTTCATATATATATTAACTACTCGTATAATATACATATCATAACAGCACCCCACATAAAACCTATGGTGCGGGCATACTCTGCTATCCAACCCTCGTATCAATCGTACTAAAGGGAATACAAGTTCGAAATCACTCTTGAACTGTATCAATACATACACAAACAATATTGAGGCGAAGCATAGATTCCAAGTCCAAGAGGTCAGTACATACCCTCACGTCTCTTAGGACCGTGACTACCGATTCGATAGCCTGTACCTAGGATTTCTATCTTCTAGTGTACGAGTCAATATCCCCCATAAGGCACAAGAGATAAGATCGTCCCAGCGCGGAAATCTCAGGGATAGAAAGTAGCGCGGGCATGATTTTCACAAGTATATAATATATGCATACACAATCATACAAATATACCACTTTTATTATATCAATTTAGGTTTATCCCATAACCCACATTCACAACATTTATCCTTATTTTCCCATTATTATATCTCAAGTATAATGGTTCATTTCTAACTTTAATTCGAAGGGTTTTTCCAACTTAGTACGTGATTGGACATAAATATTGTATATTTATTCCCCTAATTTCAGTGCATTTGTGAACCCGAGTGATGTAACCTATATGGATTTGACGCACATTTATGTTACTAATCTTCGTTGGCCAGTATTTCGTGTTTCGTGCTTCTCTTATTGGTTTTACAGGTTAATTATGCAAGAAGCCCAAAAGAGAAAGCGAGACAATGAAAGAAAAGCTAAGAAGGTAAGTTC
The DNA here is from genome assembly GCA_949130495.1 of Sambucus nigra. Lineage (NCBI taxonomy): Eukaryota > Viridiplantae > Streptophyta > Magnoliopsida > Dipsacales > Adoxaceae > Sambucus > Sambucus nigra. The sequence continues at coordinate 466,548,635 of OX422211.1, read as the reverse complement.
AAGGGCATTTTGGTAATTCTGCAGCCAGATCCCGAAGGAGTAGTCAACTGAAAAGTTGAAGAGCTCGGAACAATGAGAACACTGGAAGAAACGACACCCAAATTCGAGCTACGGTTGATGAGTTATGACCCGTTGAAGTTGAAGAAAAATCCAAGGAAGAAAGCAAAGAAAACAAACCCCAGACCAGCAAACATTCGCGAACCCAGGGGTGAACCTGTTCAGGGTACAGGAGAACCGGTTCGGGGGTCCTGTTAGCGAATTTGCCTCCTTTATTCCGATTGGCTCTAAGGTTTCCTTCTTATACAACATCAAAATTTTGGCTCTAAGGTTTCCTTCTTATACAACATCAAAATTTTGTGGTTTAATCCTCTACATCACAAAAGGTTTCCAGAATATCATTTAAGTCATCACTACATGCAATTTCCTATCTCAAATTGGGTTTTTCTTCCATACAATTCATCCTAATCATTCCTAAACCAATATGAAAGATGCAGCAACGAAATAAGCAAGATAAACACTTGCCTGGGATTTTCAGAAATCTGGTTTGGTGTTGAATTTGGTGTGGTTGCGTTCCCCGTCTCGCGATCTACGCGTTGGCGGTGGCGGCGGTGCAAACGGTTGCGTTTTGAGCTTCGGAATGCCTTGAGAGCTCTCTCCTCTCCTCTCCAATGGTTGTTCTAGTTTTTTGAGTTATCTAACCCTAGGAGATAACCTAAACATCTGATATAACCCTTTTAATTTTCGTGGGTTTAATTACCCAAAAATACAAAATGACTGAAATGCCCTCCCGGGGTACTAATTAGGCCTAAAAACGCCCCGAGACCCAAATCAAACTCCCGGGTATACTTTTATGACTATCTCGACCCTTCCGGACGCGTTGGCGCACTCAAAATGACCATACAGACAACTTATAAAATATTCACTTTTATTAATCCACATTTAGTCCCGACACGACACAGGCGCGTCCCAACTTAAATTTCCACAATTGTCATTTTATTCACACGTGACAATATTATAAAAAGAAATCTCATATATTACTATACTCATCCAGTAATATTCAACAAATAAAAAATTTCCAATAATTACTAACTCTTGTCATGCTAGTAAATATTTAAAACAACATTCTGGATTAAAATTAAATTAATTTATCTCAATTTAATTTAATAAATCCTTAAATTTAAAAGCCATGAAAATACGGGGTATTATATACTTCCCCCCTAATAATGAAATTTCGTCCCGAAATTCGGAAAATAAGGCCCACTAGGTAGCACAATTCTGGATATCCTTGTCAGTACGCAAACTATCTACATAGTACGGTGCTCAATCACTATAGCTTTTTCCTCACAGCAACATTGTTTTACATTCTCATTGGAGACACTTCACATTGCACTCCCAACTAACAACATTTGAATAGGTTACGTCTATACGTTATAAATTCCATTATCTCACTATCATTAGGAGGTCGTACCTCACTACATGACAACTACTCGGATTTATTCATACACAAAATTCCCATTCTGAGAAGATCATATGAACATTTGACCACACTTGACTGCCTAAAATAGTCGTGGAATTCCACCATAGTTATCGGATATTTTCTCGACCGATCCAAAAATTATGATTATCTACTCTCCTCTAAACATACGGAAGGAGAATAGTCGAGGTTCTTCCATAACAAAACCTTAATAAGTACCGCATATGCGACAAACAGGTACGAGTGCTTCTATAGAGTATTCTTGAAATCATCGTACCAAGATTCCAAAATCTCCTTCACGTGGCTCCACTAATCTTTAATCACCATGCGCTTATTCCCTGGCTAAGGGTGATACATCCTACTCGAAACGAAATCTTATCTCCGCTGGTTATTGAAATCCCATATCGAAGGTGGGATTCACCAATCTCATCCTGATTCAGAAATTTTAACTGCGCCGGACCATGCACTGGCGCGATACTTCCTTTCAAAGGAAGTCTGGGGCATACTAGTTAATATTGTAAGCCAGCCCAAAGTAATATCAATCACTTCCTTCTCAGCGACTTAATTCACATGTTCGGGATAAACCCTTGATCTTGTTTTGAGGATGGAAATCCATCCAAGAATTTTACCGACTTTACCAACCTCTTCTAATTTCAGGAATTTTCAATAAACATAAAATTCTTTGGTTGATTCTCCTCTTTCAACCAAACCTTACCTATGGGCAGTGCATGTAGAGACTACTCACTATGTCTCGCTAAACATCGATTCTTCCCTTGAAATGTCTCACATTAAGTGACACGTAATACTCCCCTTCCTTCCTTGTAGTATGCCGAAAGTTCCACCCGTGCTCTTCTCTCTACGAAGCGCACTTTTGGATCTCTTATACCATACCAACATCATCACCCTTGTATGTGCAAGTCGCTCTCATACTTGCCTACTAACAACTCCGCTCCGAGTGTTCCTTCATAATCATTTAATTATTCTCCATTCAAGGAATACTCTTCTTAAATGACTTCCCACAGTCTTCCAATTCAAATTTGGGTGTGCTATTCTAATTACACACCTATGTATGGATTATCTCCCCTCATGTGATGTTTAATCCACTCTACCATTTCCACTTCATCATACTATTCCTACAAACATATATTTTACACGTCTATTACCATGTCCCTTCGACTCAGACTATTTTAACTGTAGTTAACCAAGATGCCCACATTTTTGCAACACTCCGACCGCCCTGGGAGAGCGAACGGCGTGCTACTCATCTGTAGACTAACTAAATTCAACGGAATAGAATAAATAGGGCATTCAAATTCCATGACAATAAAAGTGGAATAATAATTCTCAACCTTCCTCAGATAAGTACAACAATTTTCACAAATAGGTACAACAACCAAAATAAATCACTAACGCTCTATTCATCAAAATAATTACAGGTCATCTCTTTTCTATAATATAAAGTTCTTTCCAGATAATCCATGCAAAAAAACATCATTCCAACTCTTTATTTACCTTGTGTTCTGTACGTGGTTATGACATTTGGGTACTCTCAATCACCCTAGAAATCAAAATTCTTAAATTCTCCTTATCATCGTTCCACCCCTCAACTCGTGGGGATAACTTTCAATGCTTTCCTACCACAAAAATTCGGCTCCAATGACCTTAAATCAAAATTCAACTTCCAACTTACATACATAATTACTTGATCCCATTTCGACCAGGGTACCGAACTCATGGAATAGTGACCAAACGTCTCCCTATTTCCAACCTTACGCTAAGTTTCATGCGTGGGATGTCTCGCAAATCAAAATCCAAACAAGGAACCCCTCGATACACTACTACCTTGCATTGTCGGTTATCGAAATCCGTTAGTTCCTCCGTCCATAGTATATACCTCTTTATTCCTTCCCTTGACATAAAAGTTACAATTTCTCCCGTAATTATGCTTAACAAAGAACGTTTCACTAATTTCACTATCGTCCCATATTGGTTGATGGTAATTACATTCTATAAACCTCGGATACATACGATCAAATTCTCTAAATTTCCTTTTTCTAACATTAGGGGTATAACTCTTAACTCCCACATCTCATAAGGATAAATATAACACTGCACTCTTCCTATCACTAAGTTCGGAGTGCTAAACATAATACCGAGTCAAGTCTTTTCGCTCAACGGTAAATCCCGGTACATACTGAATCATACTGACAAAGTCTATACATACATTGGTATCGAATATCTCGAGCCCACTATCTCCTCCGAAGTCTCTAGGATAGATAATATAAGTGCGAGTCCAACCTTCTTACAGGTAAAGCCTCGCCAAAACAAAACGTGTTGCACCAATGTAACTACTCTGATAGCCTTGCAATAAATGCCCACTATCATACTACCCATTTCTATAACATTTTAACAAAGATAATATCATACTCTTGTATCGCATAACTATAACGAGTAACCTCAATAAAGTATAAAACACTGTTAATATACTCATTCATCCCCCGCGGATAGCACCAAAGAAAAATCCCGCTATACTAAGGAAAAATATTCACATAATGGTAACATTTATAATGATATGCATTAAACTCGTCTCACATGCTAATCTAGCAATGAACAAAATATGGTGACTCGCTCGTGTCACATTAACACGTCGCATCCTCTAAGGATACAACTTATACTTCCATCCTGGCAATCGTCTTGAGTGACCAAATGGTTTTCGGACGTAACACGTCTGCCCAAACCAAACCAAAATTATTTTTAATCGTCGTCCTTTACTAGTCACCATATTCTTGTCCCTTTTTCTCACTTTGGAACATATTATCGCGAGAAATTTCACTCCGCACCAAAATACCTCAACACATAATCCACTTATCACCTGTCCTACTAACCAGGTTAGGGTTGTCCTTCTCTCGGACTTTAGTAGACTCGATTCCTGTTAGCCATCCCGGTTGTTCCCTTAGCTTTTAGGCCATAAACATCATGTTACTATCTATAATAGTACTTACTGAATTTACCATCACTTGTTAAGAATTTAACTATCTGAAGCATTTGAATGGTTTTCCTGATGTGTATCCACATCCTTTTGTGGTGCTATACCACCACCATTGTATTCAGTCTTATTCTCGACTAAATTCTTCGATTCCTTTAACTTCCCCCTCAAATAAGCGTTATCATCTATATTGACAAAATATGACATTGTCAACCTCTGAATCGGTCGTCCATTAGAATTTCCTCCTCGAGTATTATCAACTATTATTACAAGTTGGTCTCCCACTTGGAGTCGTTTCCTCCACTAGTATCTACCTCTTTCGATACAAAATTTGCTAAAGATTAGGATTCATATCCACAATTGGACTTCTATCATGCCCTCCTGCGATGAGTTCAAAACCACGTTTGCTTCTCATCCTGAACAGTTGAGGAAGGAACATACGGTCAACACTGTACCTAAGGTTCTCCTATGGGCATAGCATTCCATTTCTAAAATTGGTGGTTGACTCCAACCATTATAATTTCGTCCCGAAAACCAAGAAAATTTTCTCTAAATTTTCACTTTCGGTTGGCCACACTCCATCCTATATTTAAGACTTCGGATACTTTACCTCCTTTGGTAAACACATACAATTTTCGCGTTTCTAAAATTTCCCACTGACAGTCTCTACACGTCTTTGTAATACGTTGGGTAAGTTTACCCTCGCACCTCATTTGACTATAACAGCATTTGAAAATCATTGCTGCACCTTAGTCGCCTTTCTAGTCGTGGCTTCTCGTGCCATAATGGAGGTGACCTCGACTATGGTCATCATCCTCGGATATATTTCATAATCTCAACTGAGCCCTGCCTCCTAATGTACGCTTAACGGTCCTCTTCTGACATCCGTCATCACTCGGCACATGCACACATCCGAACGAAATTAGAATTCACTAGTGTATACACATTATAGCAGGAGAATGAAATCTCATCAAAGGAATCGACAATCCTAAACATAGGGCTCTATAACAAACAAAGCAACGCTGAAAGCATAATAAGCCGTACAGATCCTAAGGACACTAGAACCTGATGCTCTGATACCACATGTGACACCCCACCTAATTAAATACCGGGCGATCACTCCTTTATTAAATTAAAATCAAGGTGAACAGTTGGTTCATTCTTAGCATCACTGTCGTAAAAATACTTTTCCAAATTAAACACCCTAAATAAATAAGCTAAGTGTCAAAACCATTTGAAACCTTATTCTCATTTTATTATATCCGGTTATAAAACCTTAAACCATTAACATCTAAAGAGTCACACATTAAGAATAAAAATAGAATTGAACATACACGAATTTAATCATCAATAATAAATCCCAACATTTACAACACTAAAGGAAAACATCCTGACAGTAATAAATCCCGAAATAAAGGTACTGAAAGTAAAAATTTCAATCTCTGACAATACCAACTAAATAATAGAAAGAGGGCGACACATGCCCCTGCTGGATAAAACTGAACTAGGAGTAGAATCAAATGGATGAAGTCGTCTAAACAACAGGCCTGCAACTCCCACCTAAGCTGCAGCACGTTCCTTCCAAAGGATCCTAAGTAAGACACTCCTGTGGCTGGGCACCTGTAATACATACATATATATACAAGAGGGAAAAGGAAATAGAAACGGGTCAGAGCCCGATAGTGTATATGATTTAAAAATTCGTTTAGCAAGTATTTAGATTTATACAGGCCAATGCAACAACATATTAGTGCGACACTCTCTTGAGAAATTCTCACCTCTCTTCTAATGTGCACACCTATCGCACTAACCTTCCCATTGGTCTATCTCGTCATATACCACACTATCTTTCCCCAATGATTTAACTTATCTTAGGTTGTTCACAGGATTTACAACTGAACAACACAAGTATTTAAAACGTAAGATTTCAATTTTTATCCAAGGTTCTCCTTTTAAATTTATTAATCAATAAAGTTTTCCAGTGTCATATTATACTTTCTCAAGACAAGTATTTCAATTTGAGTCATCAACCATGTCCTACATATCAAATCACGGTAGGCAGTTCCAGATTTCAAAATTTCATATATATATTAACTACTCGTATAATGTATATATCATAACAGCACCCCACATAAAAACTATGGTGCAGACATACTCTGCTATCCAATCCCCGTATCAATCGCACTAAAGGGAATACAAGTTCGGAATCACTCTCGAACTGTATCAATACATACACAAACAATATTGAGGGGAAGCATAGATTCCAAGTCCAAGAGGTCAGTACATACCCTCACGTCTCTTAGGACCGTGACTACCGATTCGATAGCCTGTACCTAGGATTTCTATCTTCTAGGATACGAGTCAATATCCCCCATAAGGCACACGAGATAAGATCGTCCCAGCGTGGAAACCTCAAGGATAGCAAGTAGCGCAGACATGATTTTCACAAGTATATAATATATGCATACACAATCATACAAATATACCACTTTTATTATATCAATTTAGGTTTATCCCATAACCCACATTCATAACATTTATCCTTATTTTCCCATTATTATATCTCAAGTATAATGGTTCCTTTCTAACTTTAATTCGAAGGGTTTTTCCAACTTACTACGTGATTGGACATAAATATTGTATATTTATTCCCCTAATTTCAGTGCATTTGTGAACCCGAGTGATGTAACCTATATGGATTTGATGCACATTTATGCTACTAATCTTCATTGGCCAGTACTTTGTGTTTCGTGCTTCTCTTATTGGTTTTACAGGTTAATTATGCAAGCAGTGCAAAAGAGAAAGCGAGACAATGAAAGAAAAGCTAAGAAGGAAAGTTCAAGGGCATTTTGGTAATTCTGCAACTAGATCCTGAAGGAGTAGTCAAATAGAAAGTTGAAGAGCTCGGAACAACGAGAACACTGGAAGAAAAGACACCCAAATCCGAGCTACGGTTGATGAGTTATGACCCGTTGAAGTTGAAAAAAAATCCTAGGAAGAAAGGAAAGAAAACAAACCCCAGACCAGCAAACATTCGCGAACCCAGGGGTGAACTGGTTTGGGGGGGGGGCCGAACCGGTTCAGGGTACAGGCGAACCGGTTCGGGGGTCCTGTTAGCGAATTTGCCTCCTTAATTCCGATTGTCTCTAAGGTTTCCTTCTTATACAACATCAAAATTTTGGCTCTAAGGTTTCCTTCTTATACAACATCAAAATTTTGTGGTTTAATCCTCTACATCACAAAAGGTTTCCAGAATATCATTTAAGTTATCACTACATGCAATTTCCTATCTCAAATTGGGTTTCTCTTCCATACAATTCATCCTAATCATTCCTAAACCAATATGAAAGATGCATCAACGAAATAAGCAAGATAAACACTTGCCTGGGATTTTCAAAAATCTGGTTTGGTGTTGAATTTGGTGTGGTTGCATTTCCCGTCTCGCGATCTACGCGTTGGCGGTGGCGGTGGTGCAAACAATTGAGTTTTGATCCTCAGAATGCCTTGAGAGCTCTCTCCTCTCCTCTCCAATGGCCGTTCTAGTGTTTTGAGTTATCTGACCCTAGGAGATAACCTAAACATCTGATATAAACCCTTTAATTTTCGTGGGTTTAATTACCCAAAAATACAAAATGACTGAAATGCTCTCCCGGGGTACTAATTAGGACTAAAAATGCCCCGAGACCCAAATCAAACTCCCGGGTATACTTTTCTGACTATCTCGACCCTTCCAGACGCATTGGCACACTCAAAACGACCATATGGACAACTTATAAAATATTCACTTTTATTAATCCACATTTAGTCCCGACAAGACATAGGCGCGTCCCAACTTAAATTTCCACAATTGTCATTTTATTCACACGTGACAATATTATAAAAATAAATCTCATATATTACTATACTCATCCAGTAATATTCAACAAATAATAAATTTCCAATAATTACTAACTCTTGTCACGCTAGTAAATATTTAAAACAACATTCCGGATTAAAATTAAATTAATTTATCTCAATTAAATTTAATAAATCCTTAAATTTAAAAGCCATGAAAATACGGGGTATTACAATAATCACGCCAGAATTATCCTTGAATTTGTAATAAATACATTTATCTGCTTCATTAATGTTAAAACTATTAGAGATCGTTACTTGATTAACTTTTTTATGCCATTGTATAGGTGCTTGTTTCAGTCCATATAATGATTTTTTAAGTCAACGCCCTTTTTTATCTAGGACTTCAACTACAAACCCCTCGAGTTTGTCCGTATTAATTTCTTCTTCAAGATCTCCATTCAAAAAAGTTTCTTTAACATCCATTTGATGAATTATCAGATTATGTAATGAAGAAATAACAATTAATAGCCTAATAGATGTAATTCTAGTAGCAGGAGAGTAAGTATCAAAGAAATCAATTCCTTCCTTTTTCCTATAGCCTTTCACTACCAATCTTTCCTTAAATTTATTAGTAGAACCATCAGCTTTTAAATTTCTTTTAAAAATCTATTTGCATCCAATGGTTTTACATCCTTTAGGCAAGTCAAGTAACCCCCTAATGAACATACACCTCTCAGGATTCAAGGATCAAATTTAAACACCAGCTTTGTGTTAAATCTTTGAACTCTCAATATACTCGAGCATTCATAAAAGAATAACAAACATAAGTGTATAGTAGAAAATAGAAAAATTATTTTTACAGAGAAAGCTAGAGAGATTGATTTTTTAACATATTATAGAAACAGTCAAAGTCTTAAAAACAGATTAATTAAAAAATTAAAATGAGTTTGAAAATATTTAATGCACATTAGAAATCCCCAAGAGCCTGAGGCCCCAAGGATCAAGGAGCAATCTTTGACCTATAATAATTAGTATCCCTCCTAGGGATTGAACCCATAACCTCAAGCACACACACCCACTAACCTACCACTTGGCCATTTAGCCTAACTTATTTACTTCATTCAAAATAAATACATATACTTATACCCAACAAACCTCCAAATGAAATAAATAAATAAATATAAAGAGAGGCTTTGGAGTATCATAAGGAGTGACGTAAATAGCGAAGATGTCATTCGAATTGAACCTTTGCTTTGTGTTAATCTATAGAGTTTATCGGTTGATAGTGAACTGATGTTTCGAACTATTTCACCGTTGTTGTAAACTTAGGTCAATAGAATACACACGTGAGTCCCAAAAATCATCATCGAATTCTCACAGTTGTGCTCGTTTCGTCCTTGAGCATGCTGAGGTTTCTTGAGTGCTCTAGAGAATCATCCTTCTCATAGGTAGCGGCCCCACTACCACACTCATATAAGTGTTTCTATCAAGAGTGTACTGTATCTCACACCCCACTGAATAAAAACTATAGAAAGCATTAAGAGATTAAATCTCATCCTGCATCGATACAAAGGTACTGCATCATAGGAATGGGTTTTAAGTAAAACTTAATTTTTTACCCCCACTAATTACTTATATAACTTTGTTATCCCATTGAACCCAAGTATTGGAATCTCCAGTCATATGGGTTGGGTTTCCATTATAGGTGATTTAGATATTAATAGGCTTTAGGTCCATTCCTCTTGATGTTTGATAAACTAGCTCTCTAGCTAGACCTTTAGTCAACGGATATGCCAAGTTTTCCGTTGACTTGACATAGTCAACTGCTATAACTCCATCTTTCAATAGTTATCTCATCGTGTTGTGTCTCATCCTGATATGTATAGACTTTTCGTTGTAGGAGTTATTATGTGCTCTTGCGATCACTGCTTGACTGTCACAGTGAATGGACAAGGCTGGAAATGGTTTAGGCCACAAATGAATATCTAATATGAAGTTCCTTAACCGTTGAACCTCTTCGCTTGCTTTATCCAATGCTATGAACTCTGACTCCATGGTGGATCTAGCTTTGCACGTTTGCTTGGTAGATTTCCAAGATATGGCGCCTCCTGCCAAGCCAAAAATATAGCCACTCGTAGACTTACATTCATCATTATCTGAAATCCAATTGGCATCACAAAAACCTTCAATTACAGCAAGATATCTAATATAATGAAATCCATAATTTATTTTGTATTTTAGATATCTCAAAACTCTAATCAAATCATCCCAATGTTCATTATTAGGATTACAAGTGTATCTGCTAAGTCTACTGTAATACCCCGTAATTTTTATGATTTTTAAAATGGGCTATATTTTAAATTAATGGATTAATTGGATTTTATTATTAATTAATTCATTTGGGTTTTATCCGGACTGTGGATATTAAAATGGATGATTCTGAATATTACTTAAAGATATTTAGGTAATATATGAATGTGATGTCATTGATATGACGGTGTGATATAAAATCGGTAATTTGAATTTTTAGTCAGACGCGGTATGGGACGTGTCGGGACTAATTTATTAAATTAAAAAGGAAATTTATTTTCTATCGACCTTATAGTCATTTCTCCTGCGTCGTTGCGTCCGGAAGGTTCGGAATAGTCAGAAAAGTCTATTTGGATGTTAATTTTGAGTCTCGGGTCATTTGGAAATGAATAGACAATCCAAAAGGGCCTTTTGGTCATTTTTCTAGGGGGGATGAATAGTGATCTCGGGTTTTGTCCTATTATAAGTATTGGTAGATTAAGTGTACGTGGGTTATACATCTCCTCTTCACAAAGTAGAGAAGTCATCTTCCTAGAGAAAAAAAAAAGGTGCTTGGGAAGGGGAAAACCTACTTGGGAAGGAGAAGAACAAGAACCAAGGTTCACCACCACCAACCACCACCGGAGTTTGACCGGAGAAAGGGAAAACCAACTGATATATACTAAACCAAAGGATCAGACCTTGAGTAAATGGAAGTGTTTGATAATTGCAACTTAAGTTCGTATATTATCCATGTTAGAATAATTATTTCAAAGAGATGATTTTCTTGTTTGGAAGACATAATGGAGTTGTTATATGGATTTATAGAAACTGAAATAATATAGGAAGTAAACTTATATTGTAGGATGATAATAATCCATGAAATGATCATGAATATGTTGAAGAAAAATATGAAAAACCATTGAAGTGTTCTTGAAGTTAATATGCTGATGATTTTCTGGAAATAAGGAGAGAAACATGCTTTTAATCCAATCCCTTGATGATTCTAGGATGTTTAGAGCATTGGAAATCGTTCATATATGTTGATATATCATGTAGAAATAATTATAACTCATTTTGGACGTAAATATGAAGGTTTGAATGAGTAAAAATGGTGAAACCCGTAGTTGCAGAAAATGCAGGAAATCAGGCTGTGACCTGAGGGATCGATCGATCGACCCCTGCCTTCGATCGATCGACCTCCCCAGAATATGTAAAGTTGTTTCTTTTTAAATGTTGATTCTTATCCCAAACCTTTTGTGGATATTTGGTGATTATTAATTGAATATTATGGGACTTAGAAAATATCAGTAAACCCTTGATGAGATTTGAATTACATTGTTTTGGATTCAAGTGATTAAAATGATAAAAATTATATTGAATGGAATTTCGGTTTCTAGATTCATTTATTAAATTCCAAATGGGTATGTATGAGGATTTAAGATAGGACCAGTAGGGATGATTTAATATAACACATGGGTATCCTTAAGTTTACAAGAGGGTTTAATCCTAAGTGAAAGAATATGTGTTTATAATAGATTTGAAACTATCGGTTTTAACCTTAATTAAAAGGAGAACTAAATTCGTACTAGTTCGGGAGAAATAATGTTATGGACCAGTAGGATATTAGTGACTTCTTACTGAATATATGTTGAGGAAAAACATATTTGAATCTTGTGTATTGAGTGAGGGTAACCTTAGGGATACAATTTGAACATCAAGGACTGAGTTTAAGCTCATTATTGAGTTCACAAGGACGGAGTGTAATACAAGAGTGTAGTGGTATGTCTCCTGGATAGAGATGGGAGTTTAGAACACATTTGGTTGAAAGAAGGTATGAGGTTATCCCGATCGTATAGTTGAAGTTGTCGGACCTCCTCGATCGACAAAGTTAAGTAGTAGTGTATTGGAGGGGATCCTTGTTTGGATTTCGCTTTGCGAGACGCTCCGCGCATGAACCTTAACGACGTCGGGAGTAGAGGGATGTTATAGGATGCGAGGATAATTAAATTATGAAGTAAAGATATGATATTTTAATACGTGGAATTTAAAAGAGATATAATGCTACGTATGGGAAATATCTTAGGGTAGTGATATTACCTTATTGATATTATATTATTGGTATGATAATACCTATTTGATTGATTGATGATTTATGTGTATGACATACCTAGCTTGCTTGCTATCGGTGGGAGGTTTGCGCGTGAGGGCAGTTATATCCTGATGAATCCATGGGATATTTGATTTGTCGCTCGAGAACATAGGCCTATGAAAGACTTATCGGGGAGTTGATAAGTCCGCTGACTGTGGGTACGTAGGTATGTGCTGGCCCATGGGTATGAGAACTATGTTCGCCTCCAATGATTGTGTTGTTGTTTGTGGTTCGAGGAATCCTTACCGAACCTTTAGTCCCCTATTCGGCGACCTGCGATGATGGGACATGATAGCAGAGTAATGCATTGCACCGCAGCTGTGACTCGGGGTGCCGTATTATATATGAATATATATATAATGGATGAAATGAACGAATGGATATTTATTATGGTTAAATCTATCTACGGTGATAATTGTAGATAACGGTGAATAGAGAAAGATAATGGAATTAAGTTAATGAATGTTTATTCTTAAAAAGCTTAATTCATATTAATAAGAAATGATTCATGTTAATGAGAAACTAATGATATAAAGGAGAAATGTAAATGAATAATAATGTGACGTATGGTATGGGACATACCAGGATTATGATATGGGAATGGAATTATATTATGGAATTGGTATAGGAACCATTAACTAGGAAGTTAGTAGGAAACGTTAAGTGTGCACTCTAGTTGAGAGGTGAGAATAATAAGTGAGAGTTGGATCTAACATGTACATAATAAATGATTTATTGCACTTGTTAAATACTTGTTGTTTTAAAAATCATTTACACATTCGGGCTCTGACCCGTTTCCTTGCATATTTTCTTGTCTATTGTATCTCCTATATCAGGTGTCCAGCAACAGGGACGCCAACCTTAGTTGATTGTGATGAGCTATGAAGCTATGGAGTTTTGCTTAAATGCCTATCATCTTTTTGATTCACAGTATTCTTAGTTAGGGCATGTCGCCCAAAGGATTCAGTTATCTTTTCTATCGGGGTTAAATACTATTGTATTTGTGTCTTTTTAATACATTTGACATTGTTGGGATTATTGTAATGGATTTATATTATTTGGGAATGTTTATTCCAATTGCATTTAAGTTCTTTTGTGTTATTTATTGGGTTATCAGTGTTGTAGAATAAAATGTGTTGTGTTATTCTTAAACTGGAAATGGATTTTGTTAAATTAAAATTTGGAAAGTTTTTAACACCAGCTCAATTGAGTATTGGGTGAGTTGTAAATGTTTTCGACAGTGATGCTAAGAATGAGCCTACTGTATATTCTGTTTTAATTTGGAATGGGACTGGCCACCCAGTATTTAATTAGGCGGGGTGTTACATCTACCCACAACATATGCAATATCAGGTCTAATGTTGTTCATAAGATACATTAGACTACCAATAACTCTAGAATATTCTAATGATGATACATCAGGACCCGAATGTTTCCTTAAATGACAACTAGGGTCGTAAGGTGTTTTAGCAGGAATACAATTAAATTGTTCAAATTTTCTAAAAACTTTCTCTACATAACGAGATTGGGTTAAAACAATTCCTTCAGAATTTTTTAAGAACTTTCTCTACGTAATGAGATTGGGTTAAAACAATTTTCTAAGAACTTTCTCAACATACTGTTTTTTTATTTTGTTCAAACATTCCAAACAGTTTTTTATTTTGTTTATTCCAAACATTTTTTTGTTTTGTTTATTTTGTTTAAACATTCCAAACAGTTTTTTATTTTGTTTATTCCAAACAATTTTTTTTTATTTTTTATTTTGCTTAAACATTCCAAACAGTTTTTTATTTTGTTTATTCGAAACAGTGTTTTATTTTTTTTAAACATTCCAAACAGTTTTTTTTTTTGTTTATTCCAAACAGTTTTTATTTTTTATTTTGTTTATTTTGTTTAAACATTCCAAATAGTTTTTTTATTTTGCTTACTCCAAACAATTTTTATTTTGTTTATTCCAAATAGTTTTTTATTTTTTATTTTGTTTAAACATTCCAAACTGTTTTTTTATTTTGTTTATTCCAAACATTTTTTTTATTTTGCTTATTTTGTTTAAACATTCCAAACAATTTTTTATTTCGTTTATTCCAAACAGTTTTTTATTCCAAATAGTTTTTTTTTATTTTGTTTATTTTGTTTAGACATTCCAAACAGGTTTTTATTTTGTTTATTCCAAACATTTTTATATTTTGGTTAAACATTCCAAACAGTTTTTTATTTTGTTTATTCCAAACAATTTTTTTTATTTTTTTTTGTTTACACATTCCTAACAGTTTTTTATTTTGTTTATTTTATTTAAACATTCCAAAGAGTTTTTTTTTGTTTATACATTGCAAACTGTTTTTTTTGTTTATGGAAATTATTTTTATATTTTAACAGTTTTTTAATATTTTTAAATGTTTCGAATAATTTTATTTATAAATTTTTTACTGTTTTATAAATTTTTATACTCGATTTTCTGGAGTTTTTTTTTTCTTTTTCTGAAAACATATTTATTTTTTGAAACTCAATTTTTAAATAATTTAGTATTTCATTCTTAAAAAAATTGTCAAAAAGTTTTAAATGTATTTATATATAAACAGGTTGTATTTGTAGGCTGAAATTATAAACGTAATGTATTTTTAATATATATACTGTCAAAATGAATTTTGAATATGCATTTTTTTAAGATATATTTTTTATCTTTATTTATATGCAGTTTTTAAAATTATAATATATATTGCTTATATATACATATATTCAGTTTTATTGTTTATTCAGCTATATTTCTGGAATTATTTTTTTGGGTGGAAAACAGTTTTAATTGGTGGAAATCCTTTTATAAATATATATTTTTTTAATTGGTGGAAAATATTTTTTTCCAAAAATTATTGTTAACAATTTGTCACAATTTTCGAAAATTATTTTTAAACAATTTTTAACAACTTTTTTAACTATTTTTTTTCTAATTATTTAACCTTGTAATATATATATATTTTATCTATTAAATTTTTTTTATTAATATTAAACAATAATTTTTATGCTTTAATTTATAGGGCAAAGTTTTCAAGGGCAAAGTTGTCTTTTATCATGTGAGAGAAAACTGTTGATGATTTCAGTTAACGGTTAACTGAGTCAACTAACGGTTTCCGTTAGTTTTGGACCCAACGAACTAATACGTAAATAAACGTATCCCAAGCAACTAATATTATAAACAAACGTACCCCAAACAGTAAATGAGCCAAAAATTAAACCACCCCTTATAGCATTTGTCTGAGATTAAAAGGGTCACTTAACTGAAATATTAAATTTATTCTTTGTTTAGGAAACAAAGAGTAAAAATTGTGAGTCTTATATTGACATACAGGCTACGTTTGTTGCTCAATAAAATTCAGTGTAATCATATGTCTTCCGAATAATCCTAGAAAAGTCTAAAATTTATTGCGTTTGGTAGGATGTTAATTTTATGAAAATGTGGAGATTAATAGAATCGGATTACCACCTCCGTAGTAAAGTGAATGGATTCAAAATTCATCCAATGTTGGTAGGATTCTTACTTTCCCATGAGAATCCTTATAAATAATTTTTGTGAAGACGAAATAGCCATAAAATATATAAATGTAAAAACTACTCATATAATCTAAATATTTATTTTGTGAAGATAATTTGAATATATTAGTTTGTATTAGATTTAGAATTGTAAAAAATTTATTGCATTTTTTCACTCCTATATAATATTTTGATTAATTTACTCTATAATAGACACATGTGATCGAGGGTGAAAAGTAGCGTGTGTCAAACGCTGATCGTTGTTTTCTGTTCACCACCTAAATACAAAAACCTAAATTATGACTACACTCAACGGGTGAGTATAGCGGTAAGTCGGGTATCAAAATTATCCACTGAGACGAGTTGCTAGAATTTATAAGATTTAATACTCCTAAATAAAAGTGTAAAAGGTGAATGGCAAACTAAAAGGAAAAAGATGCACAAAAGGGAAATGATTAATCTAGGCGAGTGTATTGAAACTAGATTAACAAAGCGGTAAAAACTATAGGTTGCGTCGATTATTCCTCACCCGAGTTAATTAGTATAAAATGGTCACATGAGTCGTCGAGTTTTTACAAATGCGTCTCGTTTCGACAGTTAATCAAATCAAGGGTTGTCACGCCCCTAAATTCTCATAAAAGCCTAATAAGATTTTGGCGTAAAGTAATACCCCGAAAATAACGCACGAAAGGTCGTAAGCATGGGACATACATGATATGCCCCGTCAAATCTCCTAGGCACAATAACTAGGACAACGCACCCGAAATAGAATCGTAAACATCATCACCAAAGCAAAGCAATGCGTCAACCCGAGTGAGTTCCATTCAAACACAACCTAGACTAAATTAGCTAGAAAGCATGATAAAAACGCGATAAATAAAGCGGTAAATAAATGCGCTAAAGTTACAATAGAAAGTAGGAAATAAGGCATGTAAACCTAATTATGAAAGCATGTAAATTAATCTAGAAAGCAAGAATAAATGAAATACACACTACATTATTGGAGAGGGTAATGAATAGTGCCACTTACAAGCCCAATTGGTTGTCAATCCAAAGAAAAATGAAGAAGAACTCTTCAAAAATCCAAACCCTAAGCTATTTTAACCTAAAATCTATTCTATCTCTTAATATCTCTAACTATATTATGAAAATGAAACCAAAATTGCTTTATATAGTAAGTTACAAAAGAAATAAAGGAAAAAGAAAAGGAACGAATTGCAAAATATTTGGTATGATCGATCGATCGATCGATCAAAACCATCGATTGATCGATCGAATAGGTCCCAGCCCACTGTCTCAATTAGTAGGCCAAATATGAAACCGCAGTCGACCGACACTCTGTTTTTGGCAGCCCTTGGTCCATGAAGAGGGGGGGAAAGTGGTTGCAAACGGAAACGACCATAACTTCTTCGTCTGAACTCCAAAAGACGCATCGTTTGCAGCCACGCGATGCTAACTCGATGAACTACGCATCCATGAAATTTCCAAGAGTTAGAGAATAAATGTGAATTTACTAAAATGCCCTTGAAGTAGCGTCCAACGACGAAACTTCTCCGAAATGCAACAGATCCTCACTTTTAGCATTCTAATACCTACAAAAATACAATTAACCCCTGCAAAACATGTATATATATATCCAAACCCAAGGTTATTTGGTTAATGAGCATAAATATTGGCATTAAGGACCGTAAGAGTGCTAGAATGCATAAAGATAACGGGCGGAAATATGCAATATTTGATACGAATCATACCCCCTAACTTAAACATTACTAGTCTCTAGTAATGAAACAAAGAAAACCAGTCCATAGAGGGTAGTAAATGACGTATATATGCATAGAAATATAAATGCCACTTTCCTAGGGAGCATGATTACATTTAGCATATGCAATAAGCCATTAAACCCCTAGGTCACCCTAGTGGACGAGTGTCGTCTCGTGAGGGTTTTCAGAGATGATACCCACAAACATCATATGGTTTCCTCCAAATAATCCCAAACCAACATGAGATAAGCCCAACAATAGCGAACAAGATTTCATACGCATTATTAGCAAAGTGAATGAATTCAAACAAAAGTTCAAATCATTAACATTATAGAATGCACCTCATAGAATTGAAACCTTAAAATGTGGGAGGGGAGCGAGCACTTGCAAAGTGTGATTTGGAGAAAAACTTATATAAATCGGAAAAACATTAAACGAGGCATATATTCAATCCTCATGGGCATTACACTCATCAAGTAAATTCACTCGAAACAGGGAGGTAACACACGAAATATGCGGAAATAAAGAGTAAATGTAAATGGAAACTAGGCCGCACACATGTCACAAATGAAGAACGCTATATATGAAATTAAAAATTGTAATCTCAATGAAAGATACCTCTCATTAAAAGAGGCGAAATGCATTTTCACAGATTATCAAAACTATTTAAACCGTTTAATTAAATCTACTTAAGATCACATAGGACTTTTATAGGGTTGTAATGTAAGCTAGGCTAGGGTATGAAATGAAAGGAATGTATGTACGAATTCAAAGTGTTTGGAAATGAAAACTCGGGATAATGGAAAAATGCGGGCATAAACAAAATTGGAAAATACAAGTTCCAAACAAGCATTAGATATCTCATCGGGGAGATGTGACACCCCGACTAATTAAATACCGGGTAGCTACTCCTTTTTAAATTAATACAAAATGCCAAGTTGGTTCAGTTAATAGCATCACTGTCGAAAATATTTTAATGATTTCTAACCACCTAGTATTTAAAAAGTAAGTTGTCAAATTTTAAATTAAATTTGATTAACATGCAGTAAAAGAATTATGAACGAATAACATAACCATTCACCATAAGGAAGCAATAGAATAACAAACAAATAATAATAAGTCTGGAGGAACTAATCCTCACAACAATCCCAAATTGGAAATAAATAAAACAAGTCTGCATCCTGAATTAAATACAAACCAAAGTCTGAATAACTGAAATATAAAGTGTCTCTAAAGAAATGGGCGACATGCCTTATAATGATGAAGATGAATATGGAGTTAAGACTAGAAAAGAGGCGTCTACTAGCAAAGCCCTGTAACTTCCACAACAGCTACAGATCGTCACATGAATAAAGATCTTATGCATGGTGTCCTTGTGGATGGGCACCTAAAAGGTTTTTTTACAAAAAAATAGATTTGAAAGCAAACGGGTCAGTGCCCGAAAGTGGAGAGTATTTTAAAAACAACAAGTTCTTTAATAACATTTAAAACAATGAATGCAAAATACATGTTAGGACGTGCTCTCACATGAAATACTCACCTCTCGTCTAACTGTGCACTCCTAACATTCTTGTACCCATTCATGTGTTATTTATATCTAACTAAACCGTCATAAGTTCTAACCCAACTACTCGATTCACAATATGAATCCCCAATGTTATCACTTAAATAGATAGCTTTACTTAAACTCGGATTCTCAATTATTAGCATTACCGTTTACTGGAGGTTATCCCCTTATTTATCTCCTCAAGGAGTTACTATAAATTATTCTCATAATTAAATATAACACTTCCTTTTCATTTTACCGTATATTATTCACATCATAAATATACAATATAAGCACCCCGAGGCTAAGCTGCGGTGCACACGTACTCTGCTATCCATCCCGGTACATCACGTACATAAGGATTACAAATTCCGAATCTCTCAGGAATTGTTAGAATAAGCACAACACACAAAAATGGAGGCGAACATAATTCAAGATATCCATGGTCACGTACATACCTACGCTCCATAGTCAGTTGTCTTATTAACTCACAAATAAGTCATTCTCTTGAACTATGCCCTCGAGGTACCAATCTAAATCCGGGAACACAAAGATTAGATGGCCCTAAGCGAACGTAAACCTCCTGTGATAGCAAGTATGGTAGGTATGTCATACACATAAAATCATATACTAAGCATTCACACAACTTAGATGTCTCAATATTAATAAAGGTACATTCTACATCCTTATACCATTATTCCAATTTTATACATTTTAAGTCTTCCGATAATATAAAATGTAGACTGTCGACACATCTCACGTCATAGTTTCTTGTACTTAAAACCTATCTCAAAGGGATTATTAAGTTTCCTATTATTCCCACATATAACATCATTATTCTTAAGGTCCTTACTTCTGCCCCAAACCTCATTTCATCAATTTATTCAATTTTACTCTTTTAATCCCTAATATTATCTCACTCATCGAGTTTCATTAGCTTTTAGAATAATTCCTCAAATTGAATTCTAATTAAGGTCCAAATTTTATAACCATACCTACTGGTCTTCCTTAAGTCTAAGGATATTCATAAAGTCTCCAATAATATTTTCTAAGGGTTAACATCATTAAAATTTAACTAGGGGAAATTTTACTCATTCTGGGAAGGTCGATCGATCGACCTTGAACCTCGATCGATCGATGGCGGTCGATCGATCGACTGATGAATGTCGGTCGATCGATCGCACCAGGTAGGCTACGGACTGCTTCGATATGCAGTCCTCAAATTGTCCCAAAACTCCATTATAATGCATGAAACTCTAATATAACGTTATAATATGATCATACAACAATTCTACAACATTGTTAACGTTCTCAAATCAATAAATCATCAACCAAGGGCTTTATTTGGATCAAAACTTCATCAAGAACCCTAGTTTTCTATTTCTTTCATGAACATTAATAAATCTCTTCTTAAATCCATTTTTAGATCATCAAGGGTTATATTTTGAATTCATAATTCATCCAGAATATGTCTACATGCAATTCCTAACATAGTTCATAGTTTTAATCCTCAAATTCATGGGTCTATATCAATCTTCCAAAACAAAATTTGATAATTACCTAAACATGGAAGAACACATTCATGGAATTAATTGTAACTAAATCACTTGCCTTATGTTCCAGATTTGTTGTTGGTTGAAGATGGTTGAATTCCTCTCTCTCTCTCTGCAGAATTCTCCTCTCTCTCTCTCTCTCTCTCTACAAGCTCTTCTAACAAGATGACAATGGAGGTGGGCGTTGGTTTTTGGCAAGTTAGAAATAGTTTCTTAATTTCTCCCGTAGCCCACTACTTAGATTGGGGTTGGAAATGGGTTAGTGGGTTTAATGGTAAGTTATAATTAAAGTCTGATTTTAGTGGGTTTTAATTACCAAATTTTTGAAATTACCAAACTACTCTTTTGGGTTGCCGGTTTGGCCTAAAAATGCCCCGGGACCCAAACTAAACCCCGACTAGTATTTTCTGACTATTTCGACCCTTCCGGACTCGTTGGCGCACTCAAAATGACCATACGGTTGATAAAAATAAAATTAACTTTTTAATTCAAATAGTTACATTCCTGACGCGACTGTCACGCGCGTCCCGACAAAATTTTCCAAATTGCCGTATTTCAGCCTTGCGACAATTTCAATATTTTCAATATTAATATATTGCCATATATACACATTATAATCAAATACCAACTCACATCTCGTTAGTATTTTATCCAGATTAATTCTCAATTAATTCACATTTAATTTAATTAATCTCATAAATAAATATCGATAAAAATGCGGGGTAATACATACTTCCCCCCTAATAACAGAATTTCGTCCGGAAATTCGGAACAAAAAGTACCTGGTAAAAACAACTCTGGATAGCGTTCGCGCATCTCATCCTTGCACTCCCATGTGGACTCCTCGGCATTATGATGCCGCCACTGAACACGTACTAACGGAACTATCTTTGACCGCAGTTTCCGCTCACTTCCCTCCTCGTAGGAGCTATCGGGCTGGAGATCGATGTCCTCCAAGGCAATGTGAGAATGAACCAAATCATCTCTAAGATATTTCCTTAGCGAGGAAATATGAAACACATCATGAATCCTATGTAAATGCTCCGGTAACCCAAGTCTATACGCAACTGACCCAATCCGCTCGATGATAGGAAATGGTCCCACGTATCTCGGTTCCAACTTCCCCTTCTTCCCAAATCTCATAATCCCCTTCATAGGAGATACTCTGAGTAAAACCTGGTCCCCCACTTGGAACTCCCTGAAGAACCTCTTCGCATCAGCGTAGCTCTTCTGCCGATCCTGAGCTACCCGAATGCGACTTCGTATCAATTATATCCTTGCCGAAGTATCCTGAATCAATTCCGGCCCAAGTAGTTTGTTGTCCCCCACCTCCAACCAACATGCTGGGGAACGACAAGGTTTATCGTACAACGCCTCAAATGGAGCCATGCCAATGGTGAACTGGTAGGAGTTGTTGTAAGCAAACTCCACCAATGGAAGATACTGCTCCCATCCACCCCCAAAATCAACGATGCACATACACAACATGTACTCCAACATCTGGTTTGTACGCTCAGTTTGCCCATCGGTCTGCGAATGATAAGCCGTACTCAACCGCAATTCTGTGCCCAAGGCCTCCTGAAAACTCTCCCAAAACCGTGAAACAAATATCTTGTCTCGGTCAGACACGATATTTAGGGGTACACCGTGAAGTCTCACTATTTCAACAATAAAAAGCTGGGCATACTGTCCCGTAGTGTAGTCTGTTCTTACAGGTAGAAAATGAGCAACTTTGGTCAACCTGTCCATAATTACCCAAATGGAGTCGTGACCCCTCTGTGACGTAGGTAACCCCGTGATAAAGTCCATGGAGATGTTCTCCCACATCCACATCGGGACCTCTAATGGCTGTAGAAGTCCTGCCGATCTCTGATGGTCCACTTTTACCAGTTGACAAGTGGCACATTTAGAAACAAACACAGCAATATCTCTCTTCATCCCGCTCCACCAATACTGACATCTCATGTCTTGGTACATTTTGTCCCCACCGGGATGTACCACGAACCGTGAGCCGTGCGACTCTGCCATCACCTCGTGTCGCAATTCCTCCCCTTCCGGAACTACCAGTTTTCCATTTAAGCGTAATCCCCCGTCTGAGCTAACGGTATAGGAATCGGCTCCCTCTACTAGTAATCGAACTATCTGCTCCTGACAGAACGAGTCATTTGCTTGTGCCTTCACCACTCTCGTGACAATCTGTAGTGTAACAGTCATCACAGACATGAACGATCGGGCCACTGCATCCTGGTGTCCCAATTCCTTCCACTTTGCCTTCCACACCCCTGCCACTTCATCTACTGGCCTACGACTCAACGCGTCTGCTACCACGTCAGCCTTCCCCGGGTGATATTGGATATCAAACTGATAATCCTTCAGAAACTCAATCCAACTTCGATGCCCCATATTCAACTCCTTCTGCGTGAACAGGTACTGTAGGGACTTGTGGTCCGTGAACAATCAAAACTTCTCCCCCAAAAGATAATGTATCCAAATTCAAAGGGAAAATACCACTTCCGCTAACTCCAAGTCATGGGTGGGGTAATTCTTCTCGTGAGGCTTAAGCTTACGGGAAGCATAAGCTATGGCCTGACTCTCCTGCTGCAATACACCTCCAAGTCCTTGTAAGGACGCATCGGTGTAAACTAGATACTCAACTCCCGGTTTCGGCAATGCTAACACAGGTGATGAGGTCAATTTGTCCTTCAACTCATCGAATGCCAACTGACAGGCATCACTCCAGATGAATGGCACACCTTTATGAGTCAGATGTGTCATGGGACCCGCTATCTTGGAGAAACCCCGAATAAACCTCCTGTAGTATCCTGCTAAGCGCAAGAAACTACGGATCTCAGTCGGTGTCGTGGGCTGTCCCCACTCCCTCACCGCGGATACCTTCCACGGATCAACTGATATCCCCTGGTCGGAAATAATATGTCCCAAAAACTGAGCCTCCTTCAGCCAAAACCCGCACTTCTCATACTTTGCATACAGCTCGTTCTGGCATAACGTCTGCAAAACCTGCCTCAAATACTCGGCGTGCTCCACCTCTGTCTGGGAGTAAACTAGAATATCATCAATGAAGACAATGATGAACTGATCCAGGAACTCTCTGAACACTCTATTCATCAAGTCCATAAACACGGATGGAGCATTGGTTAACCCAAAAGGCATAACTTGAAACTCGTAGGAACCATATCTCGTTAAGAAAGTAGTCTTCGAGACGTCCTCTTCCTGATACGCAACTGATGGTATCCCGATCACAAATCAATCTTTGAGAAGAAAGAAGCTCCTCTCAACTGGTCGAATAAGTCATCGATTCGGGGCACCGGATACTTATTCCGTATCGTGACCTTATTCAACTCCCGGTAATCCACACACAACCTCAACGATCCATCCCTCTTCTTTACGAATAACATAGGGGCACCCTACGGTGAAGTACTCCTCCGGATAAACTCCTGACGCAAAAACTACTCAATCTGATCTCGTAACTCTCTCATCTCAGCTGGAGCCATACGATAAGGTGCGCGGACAATAGGCCGAGTGCCCGGCGTCAAATCGATCACAAAATCTATCTCTCTGCTCGGAGGTAATCCAGGTATATCCTGAAATACATCGGCAAACTCTCGAACAATCGGAATCGAATCAAGTGGTATCACCACTGCCTTAGAGGTCTCCTCCTCTATATAGACAAGTGAGGGAACGATCCTCCCTCAGGACGAGGCATCTCCACTAAAAACATCTCCTTCCAGGTAATGGCAAAGATAATACTCCTACTAAAACAGTCAATCATGGCTCGGTACGCAACTAGACAATCCATACCAGTAATGGCATTATACTCGGTCATCTCTAAGACTAACATATCAGCGGGTAAAGTAAACCTCCCGATCTCTATACCCACACCTCTACAAATAAGGGAAATCACGGAACCCCTACTCAACGGTGAATCTACACAAGTAACCGTACTCTCGACGGTGTCTAACAACCCAATGGTGCGTGCAAATCTCATTGCAATGAAATAATGTGTGGACCTCGTGTCAAACAAAATATGCCCCATAGTCCCCTGAATAGAGAACATACCCTCAATGGCCGGTGGATCCTGTGGGGATGCGGCCTGCTAAAGCTGGTACACTCTCCCATACTGAAGCTGTCCCTGCTGAACTGGGACCGCTGGCACGGGTGGTAGTGCTGCCATCTGTGGTGGTGCTGGGAGGGCGGCGGGAAATATAGGCCTCTGCGGCTCCTGTCTAGCGCCCTGCTGCTGCTGCTGCGGGGCCCTGCCCTTATCAGGACAATCCTGACGTTTGTGGCCAATCTTACCACAATTGAAACACTTCCTCGGGAAGTTTCCCCCTCTCTGTCCCTACTGCCCTCGGCCTTGGTGGCCGTTACCATTCCTCCCCTGGACCTGCTGGCCCTGCTAAAACTGCTGTTGACCATTCTGCCACTGCTGGCCCTGATGGCCGTTCGGACCTTGATGGCCCTACCTAAAACCTCCCTGTTCATGCCTGAAATTCCCCGATCTGAACCTCTTATGATCCCCCTGCTGGGAACCCTGGTCACCCTGCCTCTGCCCCTGAGTAGATTTTACCCCATTGGCATCGTTTCCCCCTGTCCTTCCCTGATGGCTGGACTCTCCTGACCTCTTGCTCTCAGCCATGTGAAAGCGATGATCCTGGCAATGTAACAGTGCAGCGTTAACCACGTCAGAATAAGTGGCCAACGAAAGATTCCCTAATAAATGCTGACGGATCCTCCATGTCAATCCATCGGTGAACTTCTGGATCTTCTTATCTTCTGTCGGTATCTCATCCGGAACAATATTCAGCAAATTTGTGAATTCGGCCTCATACTCGGCCACAGTCTTACCCTCCTGCCTAAGGTTCATTAATTTCCTCCTCATTTCCGTGTGAACAGCTGACGGAAAATATTTGTGATCGAACCGCACCCAGAACTCCTGTATCGTGAGAGTATCTCTCTCCTCCGCGGTGGTAATAGACTCCCACCACTGCAATGCATATCCCACTAGCTTGAAAGTAGCTAGTATCTACCTCTGAACATTGGTGAACCCATACATCCTCAGGTTCCTCTGAATATCCTTCCTCCACTGACTAGATACCACAACATCGGAGCTACCTGTGAACTCCGGAGGGTGTGCCTTCTGAAAAGCATCACGAACGCGTTCCCAAGCAGACGGGAATGCATGTGCCTGAACTGGCGCGGCTACTGGCACCTGGGGCGGTGCCTGCTGTACAACGGTTGGGGTGGCATTTACCGCTTGGGCTACAATAGCTGCAACCTCGGCGGCATTCATCTTTCCCTGTACTGGTGCTGGCTGTGGCTTTGGCTGTGCATCCCTAGGAACTCGCTGCGCACGTCGTGGAGGCATCTGAAATGAGAGAAAAGTCTATAAGTTCACAGTTATAAACTTAAAATAGCTTAAGAGAGAAGCATAGATAAAAGAATACAACAGTCCAAAAATATAGGGCTCTACATCAAAGAAATCTCAGCGGAAACATAATAACCCGTACAGATCCTAAAGGACACTAGAACCTGATGTTCTGATACCACCTGTGACACCCCGACTAATTAAATACCGGGTAGCTACTCCTTTATTAAATTAATACAAAATGCAAAGTTGGTTCAGTTAATAGCATCACTGTCGAAAATATTTTAATGATTTCTAACCACCTAGTACTTAAAAAGTAAGTTGTCAAATTTTAAATTAAATCTGATTAACATGCAATAAAAGAATTATGAAAGAATAACATAACCATTCACCATAAGGAAGCAATAGAATAACCAACAAATAATAATAAGTCTGGAGGAAATACTCCTCACAACAATCCCAAAATGGAAATAAATAAAACAAGTCTGCATCCTGAATTAAATACAAACCAAAGTCTGAATAACTGAAATATAAAGTGTCTATAAAGAAATGGGCGACATGCCCTATAATGATGAAGTTGAATATGGAGTCAAGACTAGAAAAGAGGCGTCTACTAGCAAAGCCCTGTAACTTCCACAACAGCTACAGCTCGTCACCTGAATAAAGATCCTATACATGGTGTCCTTGTGGCTGGGCACCTAAAAGGTTTTTCTATAAAAAAATAGATTTGAAAGCAAACGGGTCAGAGCTCGAAAGTGGAGAGTATTTTAAAAACAACAAGTGCTTTAATAACATTTAAAACAATGAATGCAAAATACATGTTAGGACGTGCTCTCACATGAAATACTCACCTCTCGTCTAACTGTGCACTCCTAACGTTCCTGTACCCATTCATGTGTTATTTATATCTAACTAAACCGTCATAAGTTATAACCCAACTAAGTAGTATTCCACTCGTGCAGTGGGTGTATGGGCTAGCCCATGGTGCGGTCAGCTATGATATACTCAACTTCTTCTTTAGTAGGTTCATCTACAACATCTGGTGGTGCCCTCGTGGGCACGTTCCTCTCTGGGTCGGTTTGGTCTAATCGAAGTCAACTGACTCACATGGAATACGGGTACTCGATTCACAATATGAATCCCCAATGTTATCACTTAAATAGATAGCTTTACTTAAACTCGGATTCTCAATTATTAGCATTACCGTTTACTGGAGGTTATCCCCTTATTTATCTCCTCAAGGAGTTACTATAAATTATTCTCATAATTAAATATAACAATTCCATTTCATTTAACCATATATTATTCACATCATAAATATACAATATAAGCACCCCGAGGCTAAGCTGCGGTGCACACATTCTCTGCTATCCATCCCGGTACATCACGTACATAAGGATTACAAATTCCGAATCTCTCAGGAATTGTTAGAATAAGCACAACACACAAAAATAGAGGCGAACATAATTCAAGATATCCATGGTCACGTACATACCTACGCTCCATAGTCAGTTGTCTTATTAACTCACAAATAAGTCATTCTCTTAAACTATGTCCTCGAGGTACCAATCTAAATCCGGGCACACAAAGATTAGATGGCCCTAAGCGAACGTAAACCTCCCGTGATAGCAAGTATGCTAGGTATGTCATACACATAAAATCATATACTAAGCATTCACACAACTTAGATGTCTCAATATTAATAAAGGTACATTCTACATCCTTATACCATTATTCCAATTTTATACATTTTAAGTCTTCCGATAATATAAAATGTAGACTGTCGACACATCTCACGTCATAGTTTCTTGTACTTAAAACCTATCTCAAAGGGATTATTAAGTTTCCTATTATGCCCACATATAACATCATTATTCTTAAGGTCCTTACTTCTGCCCCAAACCTCATTTCATCAATTTATTCAATTTTACTCTTTTAATCCCTAATATTATCTCACTCATCGAGTTTCATTAGCTTTTAGAATAATTCCTCAAATTGAATTCTAATTAAGGTCCAAATTTTATAACCATACCTACTGGTCTTCCTTAAGTCTAAGGATACTCATAAAGTCTCCAATAATATTTTCTAAGGGTTAACATCATTAAAATTTAACTAGGGGAAATTTTACTCATTCTGGGAAGGTCGATCGATCGACCTTGAACCTCGATCGATCGATGGTGGTCGATCGATCGACTGATGAGTGTAGATCGATCGATCGCACCAGGTAGGCTACGGACTGCTTCGATATGCAGTCCTTAAATCGTCCCAAAACTTCATTATAATGCATGAAACTCTAATATAACGTTATAATATGATCATACAACCATCCTAAAACATTGTTAACGTTCTCAAACCAATAAATCATCAACCAAGGGCTTTATTTGGATCAAAACTTCATCAAGAACCCTAGTTTTCTATTTCTTTCAAGAACATTAATAAATCTCTTCTTAAATCCGTTTTTAGATCATCAAGGGTTATATTTTGAATTCATAATTCGTCCAGAATATGTCTACATGCAATTCCTAACATAGTTCATAGTTTTAATCCTCAAATTCATGGGTCTATATCAATCTTCCAAGACAAAATTCGATAATTACCTAAACATGGAAGAACACATTTATGGAATTAATCGTAACTAAATCACTTACCTTATGTTCCAGATTTGTTGTTTGTTGAAGATGGTTGAATTCCTCTCTCTCTCTGCAAAATTCTCCTCTCTCTCTATCTCTCTACAAGCTCTTCTCACAAGATGACAATGGAGGTGGGCGTTGGTTTTTGGCAAGTTAGAAATAGTTTCTTAATTTCTCCCGTAGCCCGCTACTTAGATTGGGGTTGGAAATGGGTTAGTGGGTTTAATGGTAAGTTATAATTAAAGTCTGATTTTCGTGGGTTTTAGTTACCAAATTTTCGAAATTACGAAACAACCCTTTTGGGTTGCCAGTTTGGCCTAAAAATGCCCCGGGACCCAAACTAAACCCCTGGCTAGTGTTTTCTGACTATTTTGACCCTTCCGGACTCGTTGGCGCACTCAAAATGAACATATGGTTGATAAAAATAAAATTCACTTTTTAATTCAAATAGTTACATTCCTGACGCGACTGTCACGCGCGTCCCGACAAAATTTTCCAAATTGCCGTATTTCAGCCTTGCGACAATTTCAATATTCATATATTGACATATATACACATTATAATCAAATACCAACTCACATCTCGTTAGTATTTTATCCGGATTAATTCTCAATTAATTCACATTTAATTTAATTAATCCCATAAATAAATATCGATAAAAATGCGGGGTATTACAAGAGAGTAATCAAAGCTCATTGAACTATATACAACATTTACAACTTTCTATTTCTCTTTATTTTCTTCTTTTTCTCATGTTTTTTCTCTTTTGTGTTCTTTTGCTTTTTGCTTTCTCTTTTTCTTCACTTTTTAACACCTTCTTTTCTTTTCTCACTCTCATATGCCTAAATTGCAACCGACATCACAACAAAAACATTTAATCCCAAGTAACATTCCAAACAAAGGTATGGAAAGTGTATGGTTTAAAACTCCAATTCGGAGTTGGTTATGGGATTGGGGTTATGAAACGAAAGGCTAATATATAGGCTCAAAGGGGTTGACTGTAACACCCTGCTTAAAATAATAACGGGTGGCCAGCCCTATACTACATTAAATCAGGAGTCTCAGATGGCTCAGTCTCAACATCAACTGGCAGTACTAAAATATATAAGACTAACTACCCGATATCATATAAGCGAGTTGTTAAAATTAAATAAAACATAGAACAGACAACAAACCAACACTGTAAGCTACTAACAAAGAAAAGAAAGATGCATACAAGAACTATGACAAATGAAATGAATAACTACAAATGAATATGCCACAAAGAAATAAACCCGAATAAGCTGTCGGGTCACAGACAATACAATAACTGAAATGGAATAAATATAAACATTTATAAATATCCCTTTGGTATAAACCCGATATACAACTTTAATCCTACCTAGATTTTTAAAGAAGTAGGAAGCGACTACGATCTAAGTCCCACAACAGTTTGCACCTGTCACGGCTCCCAAGACTCTGGATAGAGGGCATCCGACATCCATGCGGTAGGACACCTGTAATAGTATATATATATATATATATATATATATATATGTGCAGGAGAGAAAAGTAAATGAGTTAGAGCCCGAGTTGTGAAAATATTTAGCAAGTGTGTTAACCGTGCGTAATAAATATAAATGCACTTATTTCATAATTAAAGTGGAATCGAACTCTCGTGAAACCCCAACTCACCCCTCATCTAACGGCGCGCACCTATTCGCGTCCTGAAGTCTTAATTAATTTACCCCACCCATAAGGACAACCTAACTTACCATAGGCTCGACCTATACCCACAAAACCTGCCTTCCTATCATATCCCAAGAATCCACTCTTTCTAAACACACTTAATTATTTTCACAAACATGTATGACACACTAGGGTTAATGGATTCCGGTTTATAATTTAATCAATTATAATTCTTAATACGTTACCCATATACATTTGGGTTGAATCATAGGATTTAATTTCTAAATAACATGCATACAAATTATTATTTACAAAACTTCTCTCTAATCTCAACATTGCACTACGTTTCG
Organism: Sambucus nigra; assembly: GCA_949130495.1. Lineage (NCBI taxonomy): Eukaryota > Viridiplantae > Streptophyta > Magnoliopsida > Dipsacales > Adoxaceae > Sambucus > Sambucus nigra. The sequence continues at coordinate 466,517,479 of OX422211.1, read as the reverse complement.
TGTGTGGGGCATCTCGCAAAGCGAAATCCAAACAAGGAACCCCCCCATTACACTACTCCTTGACAATATCGATCCTAGAGATCAATTATGCCATACATACAATTCTACTATTACAACTACTAAATTTAGATTACCATATAAGAACAACTCAAAATCTCCAATAATATCCTTAGGATGATGTAACCGAAATATTCCTTAAATGCGTTACATCAACCCTCATCAATCTAGTACATCATAATCATCCAAGATGTACTCCATAAACATTCCATATCCTTTCACCTATAGGATATATAAATATATATATATATATATATATACAATCATCCATTCCCATAGCCAAGTGTACATACCATATATGATGTACAATGGCCATGCACATAATATACCCGACTATATATATCGCCGATAAAATGCACCATGCTATCATCTTCCCGGGCATTACTCATATACCATCCTGGGGACCACGGTCGTACTCAATATCACCGACATCGGGGCCAAACACACACACACAATGTCTCGGGATGCGTCCATAACTCCTAACCGGTCAATGAGACGAGACATACCCACCACGTCTCACCCCAAAGGAAATGCATATCATATAATAACACAATGGACGACTATGACCTGGGGAATATCCACACCCTGCTCCTTGAGCCAGGATGCTCACCCTCTGCGCGAAAACTTCCCAATGACATGAGCGGGGTATGCTTAACCACATAAGTATATATATCATCACATGCACAATATATATATACATCCATAGGACTACGTCATATGATTAAACCCTCACATACGGTTTAAATATTCACAACATAAATATATCCATATATTCATATCTATACAGATATATATATACACATATCCATATATATATATATATATATATATATATATATATATATATATATATATATATATATATATATATATATATATATATATATATATAATAAAGTAGGAAACTTATGTATGTCATAAGTTTGATCTATGATGTCATTCATATGATGTTTTTTTGCACTCTCTATTTTACCCTTTAAAATTTTGGTTCCCCCTCTTTTTAGACCCTCTAATTTATTTCTCCCTTTTTTCAAAATTCAAAAATGAGGGTAGGATAGTATTTCCCACATTCTTACCCTTCCACTCAATTATCTAAACCTAGCCGTCTCATTTTTCCCCCTTTTACCCCCTCTCCTTCCCTCTCTCTCTCTCTCGACTTTACAACAATCAACAACCATTTTCTTCTACTAATCTTCTTCTTATATCTCGCTGGTAATTCTTCTTATTCTTTTAATTTGTGTTCTGAAGAAGGGAAGTAAAGATTTATTTTCGTGATTTTGTATTGGATTTTTTTTTGGGTATTTATACTACACAGGTGTTGTAGATCAACAACCATTTTTTTTTTTGTGTTCTGAAGAAGGGAAGTAGCAGGTGAATGTTATGAAATATTTGTTCAGGAAAACTTAATCGTTGTTCGTAATAGGAGAGACGAAGACGAGGATTGATCAACAACCATTTTTTTACTAATATTCTTCTTATATCTCGCTGGTAATTCGTCTCATTTATTTTAATTTGTGTTATGAAGAAGGGAAGTAAAGAGGTCTTTTAGTGATTTTGTATTGTATTTTTTTTGGGTATTTCTACTACGCAGGTGTTGCAGATCGGGTGAATGTTATAAAAGATCTGTTCAAGAAAACTTCATCTTTGTTGATAATAAGAGAGACGGAGACGAGGAGAGAGAAAACGATGGGCTCATTGGACTCTCCGAAATAGATTACAACTCTACTACCGAACTTCACCATAATCTCGCCGGAGCTCAGGACGCCGGTGTCGGAAAACATATGCCTCCGGCCAGTCTTATGACGCAGTGGTACTTTCCTCTGGCTCATTTTTTCAATCTTTACTCCTTTTTCTCTTTTGCCTCTCGATCGGGCTTCATCACCACACCGCTGAACTGATAAATACCATTTGTTTTAATTAATACTAATCCATTTATCTGACCTTAGTTTTTATATTCTGTTATTTTGAGTTACTGGATTTTCTAGCTTCATCCCCACACGCTTCATCCCCACACCACTGAGAGATACCCTTTTGATTATTTTTAAACTAAGTAATACTAACATTTGTTGTTTTGGGATCTAAAATTAATACTAACATTCACTGTTTTAACATTTATTATTTTGTAGGTATCTTTAAGCTTCTCTATATATTGTCACTGTTTTGTAGGTAGCCTATTATGTTTCGTAGGTAGCTCTATTTTGTAGGTAGTCAGTTTATTATCTATTTTTTAAGGTATGCCTTTTTTGAAGTTTCAATAATTTATTTTCAATATAAATTTGTATTATGACTAAAGTTAATAGATTTATTATATGTTAAATTTATTATATGTTAATTTGATGAATATGGTCACGTAAGTTTCAATAATATGTTTGGTGTTTTCTAATATGCCCAAGTAAGTTGCTTAGCAGTTATCTTTTTGATATCAATTGTGTGTGTATATTGAAATGCATGTTAAGTTTACTATTTACTAACTTATTTACATTTGATCAAATGAAATAGTATTTAGTTGTCTAACCATTTCTCAACTACTCCATATCTATGTCTGATCATATGGCACATAGGCTTTTTAATTTTTAACCCTGTTTTACAAGAACATAAAAAAGTCCCAAATTATTCATTGACATGTATAGTTTGTTTGAATTAGGTGGGAATTTTGTAATGGTTTATTATATTTGTTAGTATGATATATTATATATGTGCTATGTAAAATTTTGTTCACACTGATTCATGTAATTTTCAACTGCCACACTCTTCGTCTCTGGAAAATTGCTTATTGTTGGCTGATGAAAGGAAAGAAAAAAACATAAACTGATTTGTTTGATTTGTGTTAATTCTTATCCTTTTAGTTATCCTTCTATCAATTGCTTTTGAGTCATATGTTTACTGCCAATCAGACAGAAATTTGTATTACGTCGTCATTTCCTTCTGATTGACACCTTTATCAAGTCATCCATGGAATGGTATATTATACTTTCATTGTACAAATTGTATACTGTCAAAATTTAATCTACTTAGAATAGTACATGCAGAGAAGTACACAATGTATATTGTCCATACATTGTGTGCTATTATATGCTGATGAATCTGTGTATTATACAGATTACGCAATGTATAATCTCCATAGAAGTACATATCTATCATTCATTGTCTTTATGGAGTTTCGAGGATATTTTTTTTGTTGGACTCAAAAGATTAATAATGTATCTTTTTATTGATTATTTTTTACATTAAAATGTCATGTTTGGTGCTTTCATCATGACTTTGTTTTAAAAAATTTAATTTATCACAAAAATATGATAAATTGACTTTATTTTGTCTCCTCTTCAATAAAAGAAGTAAATACAAGTACAACGCATAGTTTAGCTACATGTGTAGTCACCTTTTTCCCATTTTTTCCTTTTTGTTGGTTTTGTGATAACACATGTTGATTTTGTTCAGAACAATTCATATGTTTTTTTTTAATTAATATGTTTGTTTATATAATCACAACAATTCATATGTTTTTTTAATTAATATGTTTGTTTATATGATCACAGGATTGATGTAGGAAGAGTTGTGGTGTGGGAAATCCACTTTTGGGCATATGATGAGTTGAAACGCATTTAAAGAGCGAGCTCATTGTCAAACGGGGCCTCTACAACTCCTCTGAGAGCTGATATGATGAGACTGAAACTCATTTGCTTAGAAGCAACCATTTATATTGTCGTGTCTTAGCATATTACAATTGGCTAACGCAGTTTCTTCTTCTTTTATAGTTTATTGTGATTATAGTGTTATATCTATTGGCTCGACATGGAACATAAATGTTGAACATGTGAATTGTTGCCCTAAACAATCTCATATGGAACTATGTACTCCATCAATTTGTTAATACGTTATTGATAAATAACATTTTCAAACGAATATTAGGATTGTTGCTGGAGTATTTTTTTAGTTCTTATACAGGGTGGATAGTCCCATAAACAAAGGAAATTGTGGCCAATTTTTTTTTAAAGTACAATTTGTTTTGTTGCGGAACAATTTTTTTTGCCGTTTTGGAATTTCAAAATTTGAAATTTTTTGTCGTTTTATGATTATGTACTTTGAATTTTTTTGTCGTTTTTCTAAATTGTCTACACATTTGTGTTGTAAAGAAAAGTTTGACTAAAATTTACGAGATTCAATACTTTGAAAATTTAAACATATAATATATAAGACATTTATCATTTACATTTTACACGAGTTAATACTTTTTAAACTTTTCTACGTGCCTTCAGGCACGGGCATATCCTAGTATATATATATACTAGTGGATGCCCGTGCCCGATGGCACAAACAAACAACAACATTTACAGTGTTAATATTACATAGACAGTAAGACAGTAAAATTTACTGTGTTAACAAAACATGAAATCTATATATTTATCAAAAAAGATTCATGGAGTATATAATATTTCAATGAAAAATTTACACAAATATTAATATTTAATGTGTACATATTTAAAAATAGAATTAATTAGTGTTTGAATAGTCAATAAGATTTAATTTAAATAAAATCTCAAAATAGGAATTACATATAAAAATACATATTAAAAGGGTTTTCACATTTGTTGTTAGTGTAAAATAATAATATAAACAAATTGGTGAATATATATATATATATATATATATATATATATATATATATCCATATAATAAAGGAGCATGGTTTTTGAAAATTTTGCCAAAATATTTTCACTTTTTTTATGCATGACATTTTTCTCTTTCATGCCCATACATGAAATGTCATGCTAAAAGTTATTTTTTTTCTTTTTTGTGTGTGTTATATATATACTATTATAAATACATGTATTTTTTTAAATACGTGTAAATTTATATTTTTTTATTAAATATTTTTCCCATTTTTTTAAACTATTTTTTATTAATTTTTTATTAATTTTTTCTTTTTTTAATTTTAATTTTTTATTTATTTTTTATTTTTCCTGAATTTTTTTTTTATTTTTTCTCAATTTTTTTTTAACTATTTTTATTTTTAATTTTTTTTTCTCAATTTTTTTTTATCACGGGGGCAAATTTATCGCCGTACCCTCGGGCACGGGCATCCACTAGTATATATATATATATATTGAAAAAAAGAAACTTATTTTTAGTTTAACTCATTTAGTTGTTCAAACACTCATTTATCTAACACACTTTTAGTTTAAAAGGTTCGTGCCAGCGGCACCCAGTGCTACCTCTACTCACCCCAAATCGGAGCTTCAACGGATCCAAATCGTAGCTCCAGCGGATCCAAATCCCATTTATCCAATATTCTCTTATTTTTAAAGGTCCGCACCAGCGGCTCCCCATGTCACCCCTACCCACCCCAATTCGGCGCTCTAATGAAAGTCGTTGAAGCTCCGACAATAAAGGTGACTGGTGGTGAGGATTGGGTGCCACTAGTGCGGACCTTTAAAAATAAGATGATTTTTGTAAAAAAAAAAATTGGGCTTAGATCCACCGGAGCTCCCGTTTGGGGTCAATACCGGTGGCACAGGGTGCCGCTGGCCCGAACCTTCAAAAATAAGAGAATATTGAATAAATGAGTGTTTGAACAACTAAATGGGTTAAACTAAAAATATGTATTTTTTTTACAATATATATATATATATATATATTCACCAATTTGTTTATATTATTATTTTACACTAACAACAAATGTGAAAACCCTTTTAATATGTATTTTTATATGTAATTCCTATTTTGAGATTTTATTTAAATTAAATCTTATTGACTATTCAAACACTAATTAATTCTATTTTTAAATATGTACAGATTAAATATTAATATTTGTGTAAATTTTTCATTGAAATATTATATACTCCACGAATCTTTTTTGACAAATCTATAGATTTCATGTTTTGTTAACACAGTAAATTTTACTGTCTGTGTAATATTAACACAGTAAATGTTGTTGTTTGTTTGTGCCCTCGGGCACGGGCATCCACTAGTATATATATATATATATATTGAAAAAAAGACACTTATTTTTAGTTTAACTCATTTAGTTGTTCAAACACTCATTATCTAATACACTTTTAGTTTAAAAGGTCCGTGCCAGCGGCACCCAGTGCTACCTCTACTCACCCCAAATCGGAGCTTCAGCGGATCCAAATCGGAGCTCCAGCGGATCCAAATCTCATTTATCCAATATTCTCTTATTTTTAAAGGTCCGCACCAGCGGCACCCCATGTCACCCCTACCCACCCCAATTCGGCGCTCTAATGAAAGTCGTTGAAGCTCCGACAATAAAGGTGACTGGTGGTGAGGATTGGGTGCCACTAGTGCGGACCTTTAAAAATAAGATGATTTTTGTAAAAAAAAAAATGGGGTTTAGATCCACCGGAGCTCCCGTTTGGGGTCAGTACCGGTGGCACAGGGTGCCGCTGGCCCGAACCTTCAAAAATAAGAGAATATTGAATAAATGAGTGTTTGAACGACTAAATGAGTTAAACTAAATATATGTATTTTTTTACAATATATATATATATATATATATATATATATATATATATATATATATATATATATATATATATATATATATATATATATATATATATATATTCACCAATTTGTTTATATTATTATTTTACACTAACAACAAATGTGAAAACCCTTTTAATATGTATTTTTATATGTAATTCCTATTTTGAGATTTTATTTAAATTAAATCTTATTGACTATTCAAACACTAATTAATTCTATTTTTAAATATGTACACATTAAATATTAATATTTGTGTAAATTTTTCATTGAAATATTATATACTCCATGAATCTTTTTTGATAAATATATAGATTTCATGTTTTGTTAACACAGTAAATTTTACTGTCTTACTGTCTGTGTAATATTAACACTGTAAATGTTGTTGTTTGTTTGTGCCCTCGGGCACGGGCATCCACTAGTATATATATATATATATACTACCTCTCGTTTGTATGTATGATATTTATAAACTCGGCTTTAAATATATATAAACCTCAATATACTAGCCGTCACCCCAAACTCATTTAATTTACCTCGACATTTGAATACGATCCCTCACTTGAAGCATATTCATCCATTTTTCCTATGATGAATAGTCTCCCAAAAATATATGTTTATATTCAACATTTGGGTTATCACCCAAAGTTTAGTGTAGGAAACCATCACTACACATCTCCTCTATATTCGAAAGTACATAATTATATCTAGTACTATTCGACCATTGGCATATACATAACTAATAGTCTATAAACCTCAACTTATCCCAAATTCATTTCAAGGATTGGAATCCCAATGATTATCTCCACACAATTATGTATAAACTATCCTGAGTAGAATTTATACTACCACTTATTCTAGTTGATAGTACAATCCAATCGTTCACAATTCGGACTACGGTTCATTTACTCTCATGAATCCCCTAGTCTAACACCTCTGATTCACCCCTTAAGTTTATCATTACTAAGGATAATGCGACTACTCTCTCTCATTGGTCCGCAAATTGTATCTTAATGATATCCGATCTCTATAAGGATTCGATATAAATGTCGGCCTAGAATTTCAAAACATACCATCACAACTCTCTCTAAGAGTTCTTAACCTCCCATCGTATCTATACTCACTTTTGATTTATAATTAATATTTTCAACCCCAACGAGGTTTCTCACTATCTCCATAAACACACACACAACTCCTATGCATACACATATATTTTCCCCAAACTGTTTCAAGAAATCCCTATGATCCTAACATGTGAGAAACCCCTTATCAATCTCCAAAATATATCTCTTTCATCATAAAATAAGAACCCGAATTAATAAACCTAACCAAATAGGGTTAGAAATCACTCCAGAGAAAATCACTCCAAATGCCCTGATTTCGAATCGATTCGGCCCAGCAAATCGATTCGGCCTCCAAGGCGAATCGATTCGGGTCCAAAGAACTTGGCTTCTGTCTCACGCCGAATCGATTTGCCTTGGGTCCGAATCAATTCAGTCAATGCAGACCAGCCAATTTGCCTAGTCCGAATCAATTCGCTTAAGGGGCGAATCGATTCGGGTCTGCAGAATTTGAAGGGTTCTACTTCTTCATTGAACCCACGAATTCTAAACCCTAAAATTTCTCTTCTAACCCCCAAATCTTCATCACAACATGATTCTAAGCCAACAAATCAACCCAAATTTGACCCCAAACATTTATACACCATCAAACCCATATCTAAACATCAATTTCAAGATTTAAACCCAAAAATCTAGGTTTTGATATTAATACCCAAAAGCCATTTCTTTAACCCACAAATTATGAAATCAAATACATAAATGACTTATTTATCAAGATTAAACACTTGCCTCGATTTTGTAGAGGTTGGATCGTCCTCGATGTCGCGGTTGGGCTAGAAATCTCCAAGCTTTCTTCCTCTCTCTCTTCTTTTCTTCTTCTTCTTTCTTCCTTTCTCTTTCTCTCTTTCTCTAAATGAGAAGGCTTGATCCGTAAGCCTTTAAATACCTTAAAATAATAAACCCAGTTTTAAATGTTAATACACGCATTAAATGACTTTTTTACTCTAATTCGAGTCAAACATACTCAAAAATATTCTGAAACCGAAATAAAACCCAGTGACAGTCATTTTGACTATCTCGACCCTTCCGGGACCGATGGTACCCTCAAAATCATCATCTAGAATACTTTGAAATGTTCTCTATTTTTGGACTTCAATTTCCAAATTTTAAGATTCTCTGAGTTAAATAAATTTTATTTTCCCAAAAATTTAATTTCTCAGTCTCCAAAGTCAAGGGTTGTTACATACTTTCCCCCTTACAAAAATTTCGTCCGCAAAATTTAGATTATGTCTAGGACCTTGAATCTCATGTAGTCCTTACATCTACTTCGAAGATCACTATACCGATCATTCCTAGTTCTCACGTCGAACCATATAAATCTTAAAACAAACTACTACCAAGGGCGCCCATACACCCCGTACCCGAGCTCCACTCGTAGAATTATAATCAGGCTCCATTAGCCTCAAATCATAATATAACTCTCAGCAATATAATCTATAGCAACCTATTAAATATATAGAAGTTTGAAATTTCCCATGGTTGAACTCTCCTCAATTCCTGACACTAGCCACCATCGTGCGGGGGAGGTCTCGCAAGCGAAATCCAAACAAGTAACCCTCCCAATACACTACTGTGTAGCTAGGTCGGCGATTAAGATTAGTTGAACCAGGGTTAACGTTTTATAAAATATTTTCATATTTTAGATATTTCCCGAAGGCCTACACAACAATATAATATAAATCAATTCCGCGTATTTTGACACGCCAAATAAACACCTTACGTTTAGGACACAAGGCCTCAATAAATACAATACTCTAACTAATACCTAGTTCTCAAACTAGCACAACTATGAGCTAAATTATCCACTCAACATAAATCTACCAAACTTTGAACCTCTCAAGTATAAAATTCCTCTACATCACATCAACACCTTTCCATAAAATAAGTTCTTCGCTCATTGGAACACTACAATTTCCTATCCTAGCCTATGTAGGAAACAATAACATTATAGTCACTGCTCAACAAACCTCGACATTCCGCACTTCCGAAATTCAATAGCACAACTTTCTACTATCTCTTTACAAGACGGTCTATTGTCTCAAAAGATTCCATACGAAGGTCGTACTTTCTCACTCCTTCCTCCAAGGAAATTATATGCACCCTAGGGTCGTAGCGGCTAACCACTCAATATACCTAACGCGCGACGTTCCCAATCTCGCATAAAGCGTGACTTAAACCCAAAAAAAGGTATTCTACCTTATACTTCCATAATCCAATTGCTTTACTTCATCCTTGGATCCTTATTTAAAGTCCTCTACTTCTCCTAGGACAATCATTATTCCTAAACCTATTTCTCCACAAGAGAAACATCTTCCTCAAAATCCTTCCAAACCATTTTGAAGGACAAAAAGGGAATTACGACTATCGAAAACTCCCTCAATCCTACTCAACGAACCTGAGTCTCCAAATTTCTTACGCCTTTCTTAAATAAAGACGATACCCCTAACTATTTGGTCAATGCCACCTACCTTCCACCGGTAGAAGTCAGCATCACGAGGCTTCCTAACAAAAGTTAATGGGTTTCTCAATCTAAACCTCCCAAGGACTACACTACATACCTCCCCTCAGACTTACCTTACTAAGTCCAAGATTCGCCTTTCGAGTAAATTTCCCTTTCATACTCAATCACCGATAGAACACTCGAACCACTGCTAGAGTTCTCTTTCTTATTTCTGCCTGAATCGAGGAAAACAACTACCTCCAATCAAAGCGTACCCAAAATCTGTTATGGGTAATGCATCTCTAATCTTGTCCTATCCTGGACGACATATTCTAGGTGACGTCTGAAATGAGAGCAACTGTTATCAGAGCGTCGATCAAGTGAATACACTTCACAAAAGAAAATAAACGCAGTGAACACAACAATCCTAATAGTATGGCTTTATATCAAGAACGTTAACGGAAGAATGCAGAAACCCGCACAGATCCTAAAGACTCTAGAACCTGATGCTCTGATACCATCTGTAACACCCCGCTTAAAATAATAACGGGTGACCATCCCTATACTACATTAAATCATGAGTCTCAGATGGCTCAGTCTCAACATCAACTGGCAGTACTAAAATATATAAGACTAACTACCCGATATCATATAAACGAGATGTTAAAATTAAATAAAACATAGAACAAACAACAAACCAACACTATAAGCTACTAACAAAGAAAAGAAAGATGCATACAAGAACTATGATAAATGAAATGAATAACTACAAATGAATATGCCACAAAGAAATAAACCCAAATAAGCTGTCGGGTCACAGACAATACAATAACTGAAATGGAATAAATATAAACATTTATAAATATCCCTTGGGTATAAACCCGATATACAACTTTAATCCTACCTAGATTTTTAAAGAAGTAGGAAGCGACTACGATCTAAGTCCCGCAACAGTCTGCACCTGTCACGGCTCCCAAGACTCTGGATAGAGGGCATACGGCATCCATGCGGTAGGAAACCTGTAATAGTATATATATATATATATATATATATATATATATATATATATATATATATATATATATATATATATACATGCAGGAGAGAAAAGTAAACGGGTCCGAGCCCGAGTTGTGAAAATATTTAGCAAGTGTGTTAACCATGCATAATAAATATAAATGCACTTATTTCATAATTAAAGTGGAATCGCACTCTCGTGAAACCCCAACTCACCCCTCATCTAACGGCGTGCACCTATTCGCATCCTGAAGTCTTAATTAAGTTACCCCACCCATAAGGACAACCTAACTTACCATAGGGTCGACCTATACCCACAAGACCTGCCTTCCTATCATATCCCAAGAATCCACTCTTTCTAAACACACTTAATTATTTTTACAAACATTTATGCCATACTAGACTTAATGGATTCCGATTTATAATTTAATCAATTATAATTCTTAATACGTTACCCATATACATTTGGGTTGAATCATAGGATTTAATTTCTAAATAACATGCATGAAAATTACTATTGATAAAACATTTCTCCAATCTCAACATTGCACTACGTTTCGTGCATGGGGCGTCTCGCAAAGCGAAATTCAAACAAGGATCCCCCCGTTACACTACTCCTTGACAATGTCGATCCTAGAGATCCTTTATGCCATACATACAATTCTACTATTACAACTGCTAAATTTAGATTACCATATAAGAACAACTCAAAATCTCCAATAATATCCTTGGGATGATGTAACCGAAATATTCCTTAAATGCGTTACATCAACCCCCATCAATCTAGTACATCATAATCATCCAAGATGTACTCCATAAACATTCCATATCCTTTCACCTATAGGATATATAAATATATATAGGTATTTTTTCTAACCATATATATATATATACAATCATCCATTTCCATAGGCAAGTGTACATACCACAAATGATGTACAATGGCCATGCACATAATATACCCGGCTATATATATCACCGATAAACTGTACCATGATATCATCTTCCAGGGCATTACTCATATACCATCCTGGGGACCACGGGCGGACTCAGTATCACCGACATCGGGGCCAAACACACACACACACACACACACTACGTCTCGGGATGCGGCCATAGCTCCTAACCGGTCAATGAGATGAGACATACTCACCACGTCTCACCCCAAAATAAATGCATATCACATAATAACACAATGGACGACTATGACCAGGGGAATATCCACACCCTGCTCCTTGAGCTAGGATGCTCACCCTCTGCGCGAAAACTTCCCAATGATAGCATGAGCGGGGTATGCTTAACCACATAAGTATATATATATCATTCACATGCACAATATTTATACATCCATATGATTAAACCCTCACAAACGGTTTAAATATTCAAAACATAAATATATCCACATATTCATATCTATACAGATATATATATATATATATATATATATATATATACACATATCCACACATATATATACACTACCTCTCGTTTGTATGTATGATATTTATAAACTCGACTTTAAATATATATAAACCTCAATATACTAGCCGTCACCCCAAACTCATTTAATTTACCTCGACATGTGAATACGATCCCTCACTTGAAGCATATTCATCCATTTTTCCTATGATGAATAGTCTCCCAAAAATATATGTTTATATTCAACATTTGGGTTATCACCCAAAGTTTAGTGTAGGAAACCATCACTACACATCTCCTATATATTCGAAAGTACATAATTATCTCTAGTACTATTCGACCATTGGCATATAAATAACTAATAGTCTATAAACCTCAACTTATCCCAACTTCATTTCAAGGATTGGAATCCCAATGATTATCTCCACACAATTATGTATAAACTATCCTGACTAGAATTTATACTACAACTTATTCTAGTTGATAGTACGGTCCAATCGTTCCCAATTCGGACTACGGTTCATTTACTCTCATGAATCCCCTAGTCTAACACCTCTTATTTACCCCTTAATTTTATCATTACTAAGGATAATGCGACTACTCTCTCTCATTGGTCCCCAAATTTTATCTTAATGATATCCTATCTCTATAAGGATTCGATATAAGTGTCGGCCTAGAATTTCACAACATACCCTCGCAACTCTCTCTACGAGTTCTTAACCTCCCATCGTATCTATACTCACTTTTGATTTATAATTAGGATTTTCAACCCCAATGAGGTTTCTCACTATCTCCATAAACACACACACAACTCCTATGCATACACATATATTTTCCCCAAACTGTTTCAAGAAATCCCCATGATCCTAACATGTGATAAACCCCTTATAATTCTCCAAAATATATCTCTTTCATCATAAAAGAAGACCCCAAATTAATAAACCCAACCAAATAGGGTTATAAATCACTATAGAGAAAATCACTCCAAATGCCCTGTTTCCGAATCGATTCGGCCCAGCGAATCAATTCGGCCTCCAAGGCGAATCGATTCGGGTCCAAAGACCTTGGCTTCTGTCTCAGGCTGAATCGATTTGCCTTGGGTTCGAATTGATTCGGTCAATGCAGACCTACCAATTTGGGTAGGCCAAATCGATTCTCTTAAGGGGCGAATCGATTTGGGTCTGCAGAATTTGAAGGGTTATTCTTCTTCATTGAACCCATGAATTCTAAACCCTAAAATTTATCTTCTAACCCCCAAATCTTTATCACATCATGATTCTAAGCCAATAAATCAACCCAAAGTTGATCCCAAACATTTCTACACCATCAAACCCATATCTAAACATCAATTTCAAGATTTAAACCCCAAAATCTAGGTTTTGATATTAATACCCAAAATCCATTTCTTTAACCCACAAATTATGAAATCAAATACACAAATAACTTATTTAGCAAGATTAAACACTTGCCTCAATTTTGTAGAGGTTGGATCGTCCTCGATGTCGCGGTTAGGCCAGAAATCTCCAAGTTGTCTTCCTCTCTCTCTTCTTTTCTTCTTATTCTTCTTCTTATTTCTTTTTTTCTCTTTCTCTCTTTCTCTAAATGAGGACCGAGAAAAGCCGAATATCCTACCAAGGATTTTGAAATTGGAATGGGAAGTGGCTCACACAAAGGCAAAGATGCGATCATGGAAGGCGACTCGAGTAAGTACTCCTCATCAGCGAAAAGGTTTAAAACATTAAAGTGTGAAACCGAATCATTGGGTACTTGTGACGGTGTGATAATAGAGAATGAAAATGGGGATGAAAGAAATTCAAACTCATAAGATGAATCATCATCGCATGAAGATTGAGTTTCGAAGGAAATAATATCATTTTCAATGAAATGTTCTTCTTTGGGGGCCAAAGAAGAAATCATTTCATTGTATATAGATATTACGTCATTTTCATCCTCACTTTCAATATCTATTATGCAATGGGCAAAGTCTATAATGGTTTGTTCGAAAGTAGGCACAAAAAGCTCATTTGGTTCAAAGCATTCTTCGACTTCAAAAGTCTCAGAAGCAGAACCATCGTCGGATTCAAATAATAAAACCAATTCATGTTCGCACAAATGATTTTCTTCCTGATAACGATTTTCAAGTTTCTCATTTTCATACAGATGTAATCCCTCACCGAATGTCATAGGTCGAGGTGCAGATGCATGAAAATGGAAACTGTGAAAATTACCATCAGACTTAAACGAAAACTCATTATTATAGGAATTTTGAAAACTATTGCAATTCGTTTCAAAAATCCTATTATAAGGAGGTAAAGGCCGAAAATCATTATCATCATCATCAAAATTCCACTGATCGTTGTTTTCTGTTCACCACCTCAATACAAATACCTAAATTATGACTACACTCAACGGGTGAGTATAGCGGTAAGTCGGGTATCGAAAATATCCACTGAGATGAGTGGCTAGAATTTACAAGATTTAATACTCCTAATAAAAGTGTAAAAGACGAATTACAAACTAAAAGGAAAACGATGCATAAAAGTGAAATGATTAATCTAGGTGAGTGTATTAAAACTAGATTAACAAAGCGGTAAAAACTATAGGTTGCATCGAATATACCTCACCCGAGTTAATTAGTATAAAATAGTCACATGGGTCGACGAGTTATTACAAAAGCATCTCGTTTCTACAGTTAATCAAATCAAGGGTTGTCATGCCCCTAAATTCTCATAAAAGCCTAATAAGATTTTGGCATCAACAAATACCCCAGAAATTACGCACGAAAGGTCGTAAGCACGGGACATACATGATATGCCCCGTCAAATCTCCTAGGTGCAATAACTAGGACAACGCACCCGAAATAGACCCATAAACACCATCACCAAAGCAAAGAAATGCGTCAACCCGTGTGAGTTCCATTCAAATACAACCTAGACTAAATTAGCTAAAAAGCATGATAAAAACGCGATAAATAAACGCTGTAAAGTTACACTAGAAAGAAAGAAAATAAAGCATGTAAACCTAATTATGAAAGCATGTAAATTAATCTAGAAAGAAAGAATAAATGAAATACACACTATATTAATGGAGAGGGTAATGAATAGTGCCACTTACAAGCCCAATTGGGTGTCAATCCAAAGAGAAATGAAGAAGAACTCTTCAAAAATCCAAACCCTAAGCTATTCTAACCTAAAATGTATTCTATCTCTTAATACCTCTAATTATATTATGAAAATGAAACCAAAATTTCTTTATATATTAAGTTACAAAAGAAATAAAGGAAAAAGAAAAGAAAAGGAACGAATTGCAAAACATCAGGTATGATCGATCGATTGATCAAAGACCATCGATCGATCAATCAAAACCATCGATCGATCGATTGAACAGGTCCCAACCCACTGTCTCAATTCGTAGGCCAAATCTGAAACCGCGATCGACCGAGGGCCCAAGCCTGGTCGACCGGCACTCTGTTTTTGGGAGCCCTTGGTCCATGAAGAGGGGGAAAGCGGTTGCAAACAGAAACGACCATAAATTCTTTGTTCGAACTCCAAATGACGCATCGTTTGCTGCCACGTGATGATAACTCAATGAACTACGCATCCATGGAATTTACAAGAGCTGAAGAAGAAATGTGTATTGACTAAAATGCCCTTGAAGTGGCGTTCAAAGATGAAACTTCTCCGAGATGCAACGGATATTCACTTTTAGCATTTCAATACCTATAAAAACACAATTAACCCTTGGAAAACATGTATATATCCAAATCCAAGGTCATCTGGTTAATAAGCATAAATATAGGCATTAAGGACCGTAAATGTGCTAGAATGCTAAAGATAACGGGCGAAAATATGCAATATTTAATACGAATCAACATGTCTATAACAAATTACTATGTTTATTAAATATTGAAAAAATATTTTACAATATATATATATATATATATATATATATTTGTGTTCAAACATTTATACCTGTCAATTTGGAGAGACAAGTTACCACGTGACCTTATAACACGATATTTTAGCGGGTTTGGGTCAAGCCCGAACGAATACGAGTGCTTAACGGGTGGACCTACTAAACTTGAAAACTTAACAAATTGAGTTTTTGTTTAGCCATTTAGTGTAAATACACGACATGACTCGTTAAGGTACGATTTGAACACGATCCAAACACGACATGAATCCGATAAGACACGACATAGTACACAAGAAAGGCTTAACGGATCGGGGTTGAATAGAGGTGATTTTGGCACGAACTCAATTATACGTGGCACGAGCCCGACCCGATACCCATTGCCACCACTATTCAATATGTGCCACAGTGGGAATTCAGTGAAAGGGTTACAGAGTGAAAGGTTTTGGAATTTTAAAAGTTGACTTGAGAATTCTCAATTGTCATTTACATTGCACCAAAAAAGTGTCATTTTTTTTCTATACACCCAATTTGGGGGGATGCTTAAATTGAAAGTTAGTCCAGTTTTGAGATATAATAAAAGTGGGGTTGGGATAAGGAACGAAACTAGCTTCTCTTTCAACATCAACCAACCACACCACAATACTCATAATGTATCGCCGGTTTTGTATTGATGAAAAAGTTGTAGGAAAATTTCACAAACAACACAATTATATAATAATCTATTATTCTTTAAATTAAGAGTCTCATTTTCCTTTTTTCATACATTTTAATTTTAATGTCCACTCTAAAAATCATATAATCAAATTTCACAATATTAAAGTAAAGATTACTCATTTAATCTTCGTCATTGTTTATATTGATTTTCATTAACAAGTTACTTTCAAATGCAGACTCTGAATTGGACAAAAGAGATCAAATATAACACAATTTTTTGCATAAATTTACATGAGATGCCATATTTGTCTTGTTTATGTCGAGAATTTTTGCAAGATTTTGTGTTGCATTGTTTTCATCTTATAATCTTGAACATAATTAACTTGATTTCATGTCAAGATTTTTTTAATTTTATTTTTATATATACATATTTGGTATTATCTAAGGAGTACGGACACATCTTCGAAGGTTATGTATTCATGCCGAACACTTCGGACACTCCGACACTCGTACGACATTTTGCGAACACTCCGCGTGGCTTGTCAGACTTGTTTGGCATTTAAAAATGGCGGACACTTCACGAACACGACCCGGACACTTCGTGGACAAGATGAGATGCTAAAATTAAAGAACACAAAGAAATGTTAGTATTATTTTATAAAATTAATTTTCACAAGGTAGTTTCACAACCATTTTTTTTTTTTTTTTGAAATGCAAAGTCGATGAATATATATATATATATATATATATATATATATATATATATATATATATATATATATATATATATATATATGACCAATCATAAACCTCACCCAAGTAGTCTCATATGCACACTTGTGCTGGAAGTCCTGGCTAGAGCAATCCGTGTGTGCATACATACACACACACACACACAAGTTTTAAAATATATTTATATGTTGGCGTGTCATGTCCTAGTTTTTTTAAGTTTATTGTGCTGGTGTGTCCGTGTCGTATCGGAGATGACACTCCTATCCGTGTGTGCACATTCCTCGTATCATGCAATATTAGGCGGGACATGAAACAAATTTATTAATCGTGTTGGGTCTAATTAGTTGTACTCGTGTTATAGAAAAAGCATGTATTACTCATCCGTGTCATTATATTTCTCACCCTATTGTGTTGTGTAAGATAAAAACACGAACAAAAACAATAATTAATAGACTTGAGAAAATTCAATTTGAATTGAATAATGCACACCATATTCAGTTTTCTTTATGGAGTTCACTTAATACACTGAATCTTTAACATGCTCATTTAAATTTGAAGTTTATCTAGTAATTTCCAGAAGTAGGTGCAAAATGTAAGATGGTCCATATTTACACTTATTTGGGACAGAGATATGTGCAAATGGCAGATTAGTGTTATTTGTGTGGACTCATAAACGAAAGAGAATAACATTGATAGAAAATAATAGCCCAGGACCTCGCAATTGGACCATGTGCTTAAATGTGTATTGGATGAAGGGGTTCAAATGTGGGGAACGTATTATATCACACCCATTTGATAAGGAATTCACAACCACCATGTACCTTATTATAATTTGTTGTCCTTTCTGATTAAATATTGACAAAGTTCTGTTAATTTAGGATTTGGATCCTTTAAAATTTAATAATAACTCTCTATGGTAGGTGTTGTACACCAACGCCATCGCACCGAACAATAACAAGGATATATATGAAAAAATGTAAATTTAATCATAAGGTTTGGGGTGAATTAACTCATACTTTAAAAACAAATTAAACCCTATGGTACATTAAGTAGGAGTGTTCAAGGTCCATACCGGTCCGATTTTGAGAATTTTTTGGACCGGACCGATTTGGTCGGTCTTTTAAAAAATGGATCAAGATCGAACCGATAATGTCGGTTAATCGACCTTAGTCGATTTAATTTTTTATAGGGTCGGTTTCGTCTAATCCGTCGATCCTCACATTCATCATTTAGAAATGGATGAATAGATAAAGGAGAGGAGTAAATGGATAGGTGTGCGATGTATCACAGATTCACAACTGTAGGTGTAGGGAATATGAAGGGAGAAAGTATGAGACTAATAATCTATGTAATTAAGGATGGTTGTTTGGTGTGCCACGCGTAGCTCTACCTATATATAATACATTGCTTCTTGGGAGTTCCGATTCAACTTCATTTCGGGAAACAGAGAGAAGATGAGTTAACAGAACGTCCCCCAAGACCCCTACCACCCACCATCAGGTATATTATTTCCTCCACCTTCTCTTTGTCATTGTTGTATTAATTTGTCTGGTGAACTTGATTTAATTTCTATTATTACTATGTTTAAAGGTTATGGGTCACAATACCCTCCACCAGGGTACCCGTCACTACACTAAATCTGTCGAATTATCAGAGTCCTTGACCTTGACAAGTTCAACTTGTCAAGGTTAATGGCCATGACAATTCCTGGGGTGACAACTTTTTTTATCACAGACTTGTCATGGTCATTGACCGTGACAAGTTCATTAGAATTGTCACGATCGTGTCACGGTCCTTGATCGCGACGAGTTTTGTCACGGTCAAGGATCGTGACATTCTTTAAAAAATTGTCACGGTCATTGACCGCGACAACTTTCTTTGTCTCGAACTTGTCACAGTCAATGACCGTGACATTTCTGGGCAAAATTGAAATCCAATCTGCTGGGCAGTATGGCCACTGCCACTGCCCAACAATATATTTGTACCTGTTATAGCAACGTTGTACCTATTCAAACATCATATATCCAAATAAAATAGAGATAATGAAAATATACATTCAAAATAGAGACAATATGCATCATGATGTAATTCAAATGTAACAACTTAAAATAATTCAATTCAACCTTAAAACAATATCAATAAATGTCTGGGGTATGGTTAACTCTAAGGAGGTGAGTAGGCCACACGATATACAAATTTATAGACCCACTAATATACACCGTGCCGCATTGTTCCCACAACCACAATGGTGAATTCTCCTTCCCGGGTATCACATGCGTAACGAGCACCTTGGACTCGATGTCTTGAAGCTGACGTCCATAAACTAGTGCACCCTGAACGATATTCGGGTCCCTCAACCCCCTCCCTATCCGCTAGACATCAAATATGTCCATTATAAACACGCTCGGCCAACCAAGTGTCGACATCGGTCTGTTAAAAGGATCCAAATAGGGAAGTGGATCATCAAAGTCCGCACGTGTCGGCGATGAAGCAGTGAGGTCCACATCCTTGTCATCCTGCACCATGTCCTCCTGCACCTCCTTCTCCGCCTCCTTCTCCTTCCCTTTCCCCTTACGATTTCTACCCAATGAACTCTTCATGAATGAGAACATCTCATAGACCGTCTCATCTAAACGGGGCAGCTTCGCGTCATGTGAGTCCACCGCTCGAGCCAACCCGGTGTCGCTCGTCTCCAATCCGATGATCCTAGATTTGTCTACCCGCGAGCTCACCACCTTGTCCTCCCCTTGCGATTAGAGCCAAGCACTTAGGTGAGTGCGTCCGTGGATAAATATTCCTTGTCGGCATCAGACTGCGACTCATGCACTTCCTTAAGCTTTTCTTGAAATGACAAAAAGCACATGATTAGCAAAATAAGTAAACCAAAAAATTATAACTTAATTAACAAAAAGTAAACTTTAAGATTACTTACAATCGTGGCCGTGACGCTCGGGGACACCTCCTTGTCCTTACCCTTCTTCGTCCGAAGATTCTCATAAGTATCGAGCCTATGTGGCCTACCCCTAGGGCCACTCCCTGTCCCCTGAAATAAAATAAAGTAAAATTAGTATCGGCCCCGCAAAGTAAAATAATGCAGAATAATATATTTTTATAGTTATAGAAAAATTAAATCTTACCATCATCCTATGCTCCACTCGGCGTAAGATGTCCGTCCGTAGTAGTGCGCATCCGTCTTTTTTGCCCGGTTTTTCCTCCCCGATTGGCGGGATGCCAATTGTCGCTCCCCGATCTCATTGTCAATGAATTGTTACCATTTTTCCAATGAGATCGGCTCTTTCGACATGACAGATTCACGCACTCGGATAACGGACTCTCGTGTCTTCCCAGAGTACGATGTTCGCATATTTTTCTTCCACATCTTGTGCTACTCCCTGAACTGCTCCAAGACAATGATTGTCTTTACCCTGGGTCGATGATCGTCTTTACCAGCTCGAGGGATCTCGCTAATAGCCCCGACTTGTTCTCGATGGCCACCCCCAATTTTGCCATATTTGGGGAGCTGACTTGAGCTCATATGGCACCTCCTTCCAACTCAAAATGAATTAGAAGAAGACATGCAAATATGTACAATTAATACAAATAAAAATGAATTCCAAAACAACAGCATCTAGCTCATAATATGTACAATTACTAAAAATTCGAAACATCCCCGCCCCCACCCCTAATGCCCACACACCTAAAAAACACAACATAACCATGAACACTGTACATTTGTCTCTCACCTAAAAAATGAGAAAGAGAAAGAGAAATAGTACAAGTATTTGGAGGATTGTGTGGGGGAGTGTGACGAGGAAAAACGCAGGAAGCCCCACCACACACACACAAACAACCCCCCCTCCCCCCCCCAGCCCCCACCCCACACACACCCTGCCCCACCCCCTTCCCCCACCACACACACACACAGCCCCACCACACACATAGACAACAATTCTACAGATTTAAATAACTTGATAACAAGTGCGAGCCCAAACATAAAACAACAACCTAGAAAGTAGTTCCATGAGTAACATAGGAGAAACAATCATATAACCACATTTAATAAAGTTGATAGAGATAATATCATATACACCTCAAATCAGGGCTCTATATAAAAAAATCTCACAATAGTTGAAGACGTAAATACACAATAAAGAATGCAATAGTCCTAATAACAGGGCTCTATATCAAAGAACTCTACATTGAAAATCATAGTAAACCATACAGATCCTAAGGACATTAAAACCCGATGTTGTGATACTATCCGTGACACCCCGCCTAATTAAATACCGGGTGATCACTCCTTTATTAAATTAAAAAGATTTCTCATTTGGTTCATTCTTAGCATCGCTGTCAAATACTTTTTAATTACTAATCACTTATTAGTTAATTAAGACGATGTCAAAATTTTAATCTTTATTAACATGCAAGAATATAAGAATTCTAAACCACATTCACCATTTAAATGAACCAGCATAGTGGAATATCAAAGTAACTGAATAAATTAAAGTAACTGGAAGAAACACTCCGGTCTGAAATCTCAAATACGGTAATCGAAAATAAAACCCAATCCCAACACTGGAGATGAATGAAATATAATATGTCTAAAAGAAATAATGTATAGAGTGCGCAACATGCCCTGACTGAAATATCTGCATAAGGAAGTTATATGGATAGGAGTGGAAGCGTATAATATCGATGACCTATAACTTTCATCACAGCTGCAGCACGTCAAATCACATGGAATTCCTAAGCCTCGCATCCCTGTGGCCAGACACCTAAAATAATTTGCACATAGAAAATAGTTTTGGGATAAACGGGTCAAAGCCGGAGTAAAAACAATTTAAAACATTTTAGCAAGTATTTAAAATGATTAAAAGTAGATATTATATACATGTTAGTTCACGACTCTCACTTGAGAAGTTTCACCTTTCAACTAGTGTGCACATATACCGTACTTTTAGACAATTCTAGTTACTGCTATCACACCTAACTAGTTCGAATACGTTATCCCTTTTAAACTATTACTCATAGTGCCCACCCGCATTTCTCACATAATACATTATCGAATATTTCCATATCTTTTAACTCAACTAAGAATTTCCCAATTAACAGTTAAGTGTTCACATACTTAAGTTACTTTAGATTTCCTTATCTTTCATATCTACTAAGTCCACAGAGTAGAATATATCATAAGTATATATATTCATCACTCGAATATATATATATATATATATACACACACACACTAATACAGAACCCCTAGGCTCAGTTGCAGTACATGCATACTCCGTTATCACATCTCGTACTAAATAAAGGATTGTTGGTCCAGAATCACTCTTGAACCTTAAATACATACACATATATCTTGGAAGCGAACATAGTCCTAGGCCTTTGGGTTACGTACATACCTAGCATGTCCAAATGACAGGTCATACCGTTGTTCACACAAATGGCGCTCAACCCTAAGTTCTATTCTCTAAGGTATGCGTCTAAGATACCCCAAAATGGCACATCAAGATAAGACCGCCCATGACGCGAGAACCACCCGTGATAGCATGTATCATAGGTATGTACATTACATATAAATAATAACACATTAGGTATTCACACAACCTATGTTTAGGTATATATTCCACCTATAATATATCTTGTACGTAGGATCCCTCGCAAGAGGTATACCCGAATGTTTCTCACTTCTCTAAATGTCATCCATTTTATTACAACTTAATTCAATAGCTAACTCACTCATATCCTACTGGTCTAAGTCATGGTTTCTCCGGTCCCTCGAGATATTATAGAATTCACAGCATTAGATCTTTAACCCACAATTAGAATAAATCAGCTGTAGTCCTTAAATCCCTCTCATATGACTAAATCTCAAACTCCATATTGGCCTGTATGTATGAGATTTTATTCTCTTTATAATTAGAATTTATCTCAAAAGTTAATTCGATCATTTCCCACGAGTTCTAAGCAAAAGGGGAAAAATTTGGCCAAATCTCGGAAGCCGAATTGATTCGACCTTGGAACGAATCGATTCACCTTCTGAATCGATTCGGCCAAGAAGGCCGAATCGATCCGCCCCTACAGATCTTCATCTTCTTCATTAAGCACATATGGGTTTCACCATTTTTAATCATCAAAACCCCCATTAATCATTCCAAAATGCCCAACCAATTATTATAAACATTATACCTACATACATGAGTGATTTCTAACGTACAAGAATCATCATAACACTAAAAAACATCATTAAATTGGATTAAATCAAAATGACTTCTAAAGATCCCTGGTTCTCCAATTTTTCTTCAAGAACTTGACTTAACCCACATTTCTTCACATATTAATGGTTCTAATTCATCAATTTCATTTTACCTACATCACGAAATTAAGCCTAATATGACTCTGAATCAAAAACATCAAGTTCATTCCCAAAAATTTATTAAAATTCTACATACTCATGGGTTTAATCATCATATACTAACATGGATATCATATATGCTCATAATTTAGAAATATTAAACACTTGCCTTCATATGAAGGTCAGACCCATTGTAGAAGAATGATATGGGTGCATTCCTCTTCCTTCGATCTATGCAACGGTGGTGTTTGTGGTGCAAGGGGTGGAACTATCTTTGTTTTATCATTTTGAACCTCCTCTCTTCTTCCTCCTATGGCCTCTCTGCAATTCTATAACCTCTAACCCTAGAAGACTTCTCTTCTCAGATGATAATAACCTCTTAAATTCGTAGGTTTATTTTCTCCAAAAATACAAATGACTAAACTACCCCACTAGGATGCCGGTTTGGCCTAAAAGTTCCCCGGGACCAAAATTAAATCCCCGAGTAGACTTTTCTGACTATCTCGAACCTTACGGATTTAATGGCTCAATCAAAATGACCATTTGGATCACTTAAAAATAAATTACTTTTTATTTCATTAAATTGAGATTGACACGACTGACATGCGAGTCCTGACTAAATTATTGTAACTTGTCATATTTTTCACTCGCGAACATATTCGTAATCCTTTATTACTTGTTCACTAAGTAACATTCAATATAAATACTAACCCTTGTCTCGCTAGTTAATATTTATTTGAATACCAATTAATTCCCAATAAATTTCCCATACTTAATTTAATTTATTACACATTTAAAAATCATTAAAAAAAATACGGGGTGTTACAATCTCCATCTTATCCACAAATGAGACATTCCCCAAATGCTCGAAAACTTATGAATCCACTTTCCAATTTACCTCAACATTTGTTTCACATGTTTTTAAACTTTAATATCCTTTCCCTTTGCTAGGACTCTACAACCTCGCATGACTCTCAAGACTCCATACACAACTGATACTCGATAGCCCTTGAAATCTAATTGGGAAATATATATCAAGTTTGTTACTAACTTTATGAGATATTTTACACCACGACAGTGCGCTACAGTCTTCAAACATGTTGAGCTTCACTGTTCTTACATAGCTAATGACACATTTTTATAGATTACATAAAAATTACAAAGCTTTCTTTGTATCTTGAAATGTATCATAATATTTTCTCTTAGACCAAACATGATTCAGAGTACTTAACCCAATATCCATTATCTTGAGATTGAGAGTTTCCTTTTAATTTTGTGTGTGTCTTTCCAGAGTCATCTTCTCCACATATGTCACTAATTCACAATTAAATCAACCTTCATCCCTTTTTAAGGGTCAATACCTCTTTATATAAAATTTCACATGTAAAAACTTCGACTTCTTCATCACACCGTGATCTACTCCCATTACTTTTACCAGATCCTTGGTTGATACTCATTCCCTAATTTTCACCATGAGCATACCTAGTGAAACTCAAATTGTCCCCCCAAAGATTCTCTTCTCAATGGAAAATATAGTCGATTACACCTCATCAATATTCACAATGTCTTTTTCATATAAAATATTGGTCACTATGACGCTATGAGCTTCCTGAAGAAAGGTAAGAAATAACAAGGCCCTATATTTTCCCTTTATTTTCACATCAACTTTTTTCGTTAGTAAAAAAACCCATGAAATACACCATGTGATTAATGAGGTTCGCACCCTCCTCCATTTTCATATGTTAAATTTCTCACTTAAGACTGATCTTTGTTGTAAGACTCTTCGCATGATAGAGCTTCATAGCCCTCTCTCATAATTTTGGCGTCGAGTCCTCATTATTGACAATATTGTTTATATTATCACTCATAAATAATTGGTCTATACTCAAGCACCTTGATTCAATATAAGGGTTGTGCAAGTGTGCACACTTAAATAAACTTAGAGGGGTCAAATAAGTTTCTCAATGGAATTAGCCCAATTTATCTAACTTTAAAATTCTCTTCAATTTTAGCACCCTGGTGAAATATACAACTTGGTGAGATGATGATGCGAGAAGCAGATCTACAACTAAAAAAATCAAATAGGAAGTTCAAGATGGTAATGGGATAATCAAATATAGATCTAGGTGTTGTGTGTGTTAGAAATGTAATAATTAAAGTAAATAACACCCAAACAAACCACGAGACAAATTTATGAGGAACCCCCCCCCCCCCCCCCACCTTGAGGTAAAAAACCTCAACGCAAAATAATCTTTCACTAAAATTGAAAAGATTTAATACAATATGTGGCCACCCCCGATCCTGATCCTTGCGGGCCGGCGCGTGGAGGAAAGGATACTTCGGGTCCCGCGCATCCCTCTCGGGAGCGCTTCGACCGATGTCGTTTGTGGTGTGAAAAATGTAGAGAGATTTAGAGTCGCCAGTCTATTTTACTCAATACAGACAAAAGAAAAAGGGGAAGCCACCCCGAAGAGTGGCATCTAAAGTCATACTGGTGCATACGAAACCAAGATGATCCGAGAAGGGTTCGGAGGCTTAGTTACGAAATGGGAAGGTGTTAGGCACCCATTCCGCCCTTTTGGTCTCTCATGAATATTTGCTATTTTCCATTATGTTTCCCCCCGTGATATGTGTGCATGTTGATATATATAGGATGGAGGTAGGAATCCTTGACTTGTATCATGGAAAAGATAAAGCGAGTCATCCGTAGGAAGATATAAGTGTAATATTAGAAAAAATGAGATTTACGCGATTACCCCTACGTTGATCATTATAAGGGAACGATAACGCATGTGGGGTAATGCGTCAATAAGAACAAGTATATGTATAGTATAAGAAAAATGGATTTAGAGAAGATAGAAAATGAAAGAAAATGTGAGAAAAAGAACTCGAGTCTCGGGTTTTATCCCGAGGCGCCTACGTAGCCTATAAAGGCATCAAAGTCCACGTAGTTCGCATGTAAAACGAGGGGTGGGGTTTATCCCATAAATCCAAAATGGGGAATCTCTTATTTGTGTGTGTGTGTGTGTGTTCATAGAACAAAGTGTTTTAGTTGTGAGAAAAGTGTGAGGAAAATATGAGAATCCCTTATTTGAATTTATGAGCAAAACCCTCTTTTTCTTGTTTTTTGGGTTTTATGAAAATAAAAGATGTGCAATAATACTAAGTAAAAAGTATGTTAGGATGTGTGAAATGAGATAGTAAAAGTGCTAAGTAAGAAAACAAGTTATTGAGAATTTAAGAGATTTTAAAGAGAGAGTTTGAGAAAGTTGGACCTTCTTGAAGATCTTGAGCTTGATCTTGAATGTTGGGGAGCAGCCCTTGAACTTTGGATGATAATGGAGAGTGGCTAATTCACCAAGTTTGATGAAAGGGATGATGAAAAGTGAAAGTAAAAGGGGATTTGGAAGTTGAAATCACGCTGCCTTCGAGAGAGGTTTCTGGGATTCGTTGAGAGGGATTTTTATCAGATCTGAGCTATCCTTGAAAATGAGGTGAAGGCCTCCTTTTATAGTCCCAGGTGAGTGACGGTCGGCATAGAGCCCTTCCTGCCTATCGACAGGCAGGTGCCGATAGGCAGGTTCTGGAACCTGCCGTTTGGTAGTGTGTTTCAGGACGAGGGCAAACCGTTGGTCAATTTTGACCTTACTTAGGTGACGATCCAAGATCGAGGCCAATTCTGATGTAAGAGTGGTGACGACCAAGGACCGAGGTCAATTCTTACCTAACTTAGATGACGATCCAAGACCGGGGCCAATTCTGACCCAAGAGTGGTGACGACCGAGGACCGAGGTCAATTCTGACCTAACTTAGGTGACGATCCAAGACCGGGGCCAATTCTGACCCAAGAGTGGTGACGAACGAGGACCGAGGTCAATTATAACCTAACTTAGGTGACGATCCACGGAGATGTGTGTGTGGGGGGGGGGGGGGGGGGGGAGGGGTTACTTTTATTGTCATCCACGGAGGATGAATGGGTATATTAATAGCGGTTTATGCTTTATCGAAATTAC
This sequence comes from Sambucus nigra, assembly GCA_949130495.1. Lineage (NCBI taxonomy): Eukaryota > Viridiplantae > Streptophyta > Magnoliopsida > Dipsacales > Adoxaceae > Sambucus > Sambucus nigra. The sequence continues at coordinate 466,489,246 of OX422211.1, read as the reverse complement.
TCGTTTTAGTGCTATATTATACGAGTATGATATGATCTTAATTATTGTTTTATATATATGATTGTACCGATAGTGTGCTGGTATTACAAGTTTATCGAAGTTACTACCTTGGGGTAACAGGTTTTATTCTGGCAAGGCCCCATCTGTGAGAGAGTCGGGCTCGCAATTGTACTTTCGTGCGTATATATATAAATATATATACATGTTATGATTTCAAATGGGTATAATGGTCTCGGATATTTAATCCCAGTATGCGTAGGGATTTCATTGTTATGAGTTGTATGTAATTGACTTAATAGTCAACAAAGAGTTAGTTGGTTCTTATAATTAACGTTAGAGAGGTCGTAACAAAAAGTGTGCATTGTTTTATCACCCGTTAGAGATTTGGAAGTTTATACTCATAGTTGTGTGTCGGGGGACGGGAATTTGAGGGTCCCAAATATCTCGCATGTTGTATATGAAATGTGATTCCCATCACTGTAAAGAGAAAAGTGTCTTTCAGAAGGAGTTCTTTGTTTATGTATAATTGCGAACTGAGATGAAACTTTTTTGTTAAAAGACGAGAGCGTAGGGGTACATATTATGGACAGGGCTTAACGGATTTCGATGACCGACAATGTTAGGTAGTAGTGTATCGGGGGGGTTCCTTGTTTGGATTTCGCTTTGCGAGACACCCCACACATGAAACTTAGCATAAGGCTGGTAGTAAGGAGATGTGTAACCCTTTGTTCATGATTTGGATACCTCTATCGTTATGGGAGTACGTAATTATCACGGAAAGTTACAAGGAGTAAATTATGATGTAAGGCCATTAGAGCCAGTTGTTAGTAAATTACGATATAAGTACTAATAATGTTGGTTATGTCACAACGCGTTGAAGGACGCATTGAGGATAAGGAGGATTTAGGATTTCTAATTCAGAAACGATTGAGAACGCCCAAGTGGTATAGCACCGTTGTATTTACAGTGACAATAAAGAATTTGGGATTTGTATGTAGCGTATATAATGTTTAAAAACCGTATGGTTGGGTTATAAGGGGCGTAGACATCTTAATTTACTAAAGTATAAATCAAAGGAAGAGGAAAATAGACGGGTGAGATTATTACTTATGAGATTAAACGTCATAAGAAAAGGTGTAAGTGAATATCATGTGTAGTAAGTGTAGCACGTTCAAACTTAGGCAGTAGAAAGTCATTTAATAAAGGGATATCTCTTGAGAAGGCGAATAAATTATTATGAGAAATTTGGAGTAGTGTTCCGATCAATCGAATGTTGAGGGTGAATCACGAGTAAATAGAATGAGGATGTCAATCAGTTATAAAGTCCAGATATGCACAAAGTGGTGAAAAGTGTAAAGGTCCAAACCTTTGGTATTCGTCGGGAAAATAAGATCATTAAGTATCATTTAACGGGGAAATTTTTTATGAGAATATTGACATTAAAAGAGGTATATTAAGTAGCAGAACAGTTGAGGTTAGATGATCAACCATATAATTTTGTATCAAGACGACGATTCCAAGAATGAGAGGGTCAAGTTGGAGAATTTTCTTGAGAGGTAGCCAACTTATTCATAAGTAATGAGTTCCTTCGATTATGTGGGACATGTTGTCCAAAAGGAGAGAAATTGTTATATACTTGGGGTGATTTAAACTATTAGATAGTGAACACTCCGATACGTGGTTCGGCGTAGTATTATTTAGAACTGGGATGAAATCCCCGAAATCCACATTTAGGTGGGGTGACAATAAGTAGTGGGAAATAACGATTCAAACTGAGGGTTGTAACACCTATAACCCGAGGTGCAGGCGCAAGGTGACTAACGACTGATGGATGTATGAAAGAAATTTTGGATTCATTGCGATATTTTCAATTCCAATTCGGGTATAACTAGTGAGGTATATTGTAGTCATGAGGAGGAGATATTACCTAATGGTAGAGTTAGGGGAAAAGCACCCGTATCTATTTATGGTGGACAAGGTGCTTACAAAGGTTTGTGTGACATCAACAGGCTGAAGTGTAAAAGTCACAACGTCGTGATACTTCAAGGAATGGACTAGCATAGTCAGATGTGTTATTGATTCAACCCAGGATGGGAGTTCGGAGTTTTGATAAACGCGGGAGTTAGCAGTGAGGTGCGGACTCACAATACTAATAAAAAATAGTGCGGCTAATGATGTATGGTCTATTTTTTTATTCAAAGGTTGTTTAATAAGAGCACAACGTAAGGTGCATTTATCGAAGATGATTCTGATAAGGTATCAAGTATGTTAAACAACCTTATTGTGAAGCGAGAATTTTAGTGATTGGGGCTTTTCTTTATAATTGTTTTGAATACTGGATGATACCTAATTTTTCCAGGTGTGCCTTACTTTTCCAAATTTCGGGACGAAATTCAGTTATTAGGGGGGAAGTATGTAATACCCCGTATTTTAGTGATATTTATTTTTGGGGATTAATTGAATTAAATGTGTATTAATTGGAAATTAATCCGGATAAAAATATTAACGAGATGTGAGTTAGTATTTGATTATAATGTGTATATTTGGCAATATATGAATATTAGAAATATTGAAATTGTCGCAAGATTGAAATACGGCAATTTGGGAAACTTTGTTGGGACGCGTGTGACAGTCGCGTCAGGAATATAATTATTTGAATTAAAAAATGAATTTTATTTTTATCACCCGTATGGTCATTTTGAGTGTGCCACCGCTTCCAGAAGGGTCGAAATAGTCAGAAAACACTAGCCGGGGGTTAAGTTTGGGTCCCGGGGCATTATTGGGCCATACCGGTAACTTATTGGGGCATTTTGGTAATTTCGAAAATCTGGGAATTAAAACCCACGAAAATTAGAAACAAAAATCTGACTTATTCTTTATCCACTAAACCCACTAACGACACTAAGGGACTTAATGGTCTACGGGAGAAGTTAAGATATAGTCCCAACTTGCCAAAAACCAACCACACCTCCATTGTCATCATCCTTAGAGAAACTTGTAGAGAGAGAGAGAGAGAGAGAGAGAGAGAGAGAGAAGAGAATTCTGCAGAAAGAGAGAGGGAGAACAACTCAGCCTTCAAGATTCAACATCAAATTCAGAGAAAGATTAAGGCAAGTGGTTTAATTACAATTGATTCAATGCCATGCTTTTCCATGTTTAGGAATTATCGAATTTATCTTGGAAGATGATATAGACCCATGAATTGGAAGTTTAAAACTATAAACTATGTTAGGGACTTCATGTAGAAACATTCTGGACGAATTATGAACTCAGAATTATGACCCTTGATGATTTAAAAACGGATTTTAGAAGAAGTTTATTAATGTTCTTGAAAGAAATAGAAATCTGGAATTCTTGATGAAGATTTGATCCATAGAAAGCCCTTGAATGATGAATTATTGGTTTTAGAACGTTATAAATGTTGTAGGATGGTTGTATGATGATACTATAACGTTATATTAGAGATTCATGCATTAAAAGTATGTTTTGGGATAATTTGAAAACTGCAAAACGAAGCAGTCCGTAGCCATACCTGGTGCATTCGATCGATCGATGTTCATCAGTCGATCGATCGACCACCATCGATCGATCGAAGGAAAAGGTGGATCGATCGACCTTCCCAGGATGAGTAAAGTTTTCCCCTATTTAAATTTTAATGATGTTAACCCTTGAATAATATTGTTGGAGACCATATGAATACCCTTAACCTTAAGGAAGACCCGTAGGCATGGTTATGAAATTTGGACCTTAATTAGTATTCAATTTGAGGAATTATTCTAAACTAATGAAATTCGATAAGTGAGTTAATATTTGGGTTAATAGTGTAAATTTGAATAATTTGATGAAATGAGGTTTGGGGCAGAAGTAAGGACCTTAGGAATAAAGATGTTATACGTGGGAATAATAGGAACTTAATAATCTATTTTAGATAGGTTTTAAGTATAAGAAACTACGACGTGATACGTGTCGACAGTTTAACTTTTATATTATCGGGAGACGTAAAATATACAAATTTGGAATAATGGTATAAGGATGTAGAGTATACCTTTATTAATACTGAATTATCTAAGATGTGTGAATGCTTAGTATATGATTTTTATATGTATGACATACCTAACATACTTGCTATCACGGGAGGTTACGTTCGCTTAGGGCCTTCATATCCTTGTGTTGCCCGAATTTAGATTGGTACCTCGAGGACATAGTTCAAGAGAACGACTTATTTGTGAGTTAATAAGCCAGCTGACTATGGAGCGTAGGTATGTACGTGACCATGGATATGTTGAATTATGTTCGCCTCCATTTTTGTGTGTGGTGTTTATTCCAACAATTCCTGAGAGATTCGGAACTTGTGATCCTTATGTACGTGATGTACCGGGATGGATAGCAGAGTATGTGTGCACCGCAGCTTAGCCTTTGGGTGCTTGTATTGTATATTTATGATGTGAATAATATATGGTTAAATGAAAAGGAAATTGCTATGTTAAATTGTGGGTATAGTAATTGTAATATTATGAAAAGATAAAAGGGGACAGATATCAATAAATGGTTTTGCTAATAATTGGGAATCCGAGAATTAAAGTAGAACTCTCTATTTAATTGTTAAGGTTGGAAATTAAACGTGAACCGAGTAGAAGTGTTAGAAACTCTTTGGAATTAGATAGTTATGAGAAAACACATGAATGGGTACAGGAACGTTAGGAGTGCACAGTTAGACGAGAGGTGAGTATTTCATGTGAGAGAACGTCCTAACATGTATCTTGCATTCATTGTTTTAATTATTATTAAAGCACTTGCTGTTTTTAAAATACTCTCTACATTCGGGCTCTGACCCGTTTGCTTTAAAATCTATCTTTTTGTAAAAACCATTTTAGGTACCCAGCCACAAGGACACCATGCTTAGGATCCTCATTCAAGTGACGAGCTGTAGCGGTTTGTGGAAGTTACAGGACATTGATTATAGACGCTTCATCTATCTTGACTCTATACTCAGTATTTATCAGTTGTAGGGCATGTCGCCCATTTCTTTTAGAGGCATTTCATTTTGTTCAGTTATTCAGACTTCGGGCATGTACTTAACTCAGAATTCAGACTTGTCTTATTATTTACAGTTGTGGGATTGTTGTGAGAAGTTTTCCTCCGGACTTATTACTATTGTTGGTTATTTCATTACTTCGTTATGGTGAATGGATTTATGTTGTTCTTCCATTATCCTTTTATTGCATGTTAATCAGACTTAACTTAAAATTTGGCAACTTATTTTTTAAATACTAGGTGGTTAGTAATCATTTAAATGTTTTCGACAGTGATGCTATTAACTGGACCAACTTGGCATTTTGTATTAATTTAATAAAGGAGTAGCTACCGGGTATTTAATTAGTCTGGGTGTCACAGTGTCCCGAGGTAGCATCCACCAGTTGATCAATTCGGGGAAATGGAAAGTGATCCTTTGGGCATGCTTTGTTGAGGTCGGTGAAGTCTACACACATTCTCCACTTGTTGTTCTTCTTCTTTACCATCTCCACATTAGCTAACCAATCTGGATATTTAACATCTTCAATGAAACAAGCTTTCTAGAGCTTCTCGACTTCCTCCTGTATAGCTTGATTCTTCTCGGGACTGAATACTCTTCTTCTCTGCTTTACAGGCTTGATCTCCTTATTCACATTGAGCTCGTGACGTAAGAAGTTTGGGTCTATCCCAGGCATATCTTCATGACTCCACGTAAAAGTTTGTCCTCTGCTTCTAAGGAAAGTTATCAATTCATGTTTTAATGATGTATCCAACGACGAACCTATTTGAGTAGTTCGTTCAGGGTGCTCATCGTCCAGAATGATATTTTTAGTAGCTTCCACCACTTGACCCTTCACGAGTTGCGACTCATCTCTAGGATCCAATGTTTCAATTTATGCACCTTTATCGACTTGATAGGTAGTGGTACTTTTCTTTGATTCTTCCAGTTCTTCTTGATCGGAGAAAGAATAATAGCATTCCCGAGCTACTTTCTGATCACCTTTCACAATTCCTACTCCAAAGTTTGTTGGAAATTTTAGGCACTGATGCACTATAGATGGTATAGCCTCGAACTTCTTCAATCCTACTCTTCCCATGATGATATTGTACGATGATTGGACATTCTTATCCATCACGAAGAAACATATTCTTTCTGTCCGACAAGCAGGCCACGTACCAATGAATATATCTAACTTGATCGTCCCAAGTGGAAATACTTTCTCGCCAGTAAAACCGATGAGGGGTCTGTGGTAAGGCTCCAGTTGAGATAGCTTTAGATTTAAACTATCGAAACACGAGTAGAACATGATGTCTGCCGAGCTACCATTGTCGACCAGCACTCTTGAAATCATTGCCTCCTTCATTCTCATCTTGATCACCAGTGGATCATCATGAGGATATAAAACACCTGCAAGGTCATTTTTTGAAAACCAATGACCAATTTCTCCTTATTCACCTTTCTCGGGCGATCTTCCTCAGCTAAATTTATTCGCTGAATGTACGAGAAAGCTTGAGCCTCACCGAGGTAAGCTTTTCTTTCTGCAATAAGGTCTCCTCCTCCTGCATCTCCTCCTGTAATAACATTACAATCAAATGACCCAAAGCGTATTGAAAATACCTCTCGTTCTGGCTGCCTTGGTTTCTTGGGAAGATCGGGGTCATCCTCTGGATCAACTTCATGGTTTCTCTTCTTGTTCTCCTCTGCTCGACGAGGAGATCTAGACCTCTCTCTAATTCGGTCATTGTTTCTTCTTTCGCCTCCCCGATCAACATACTTTGCTAGCTTTCCTCGTCGAATGAGTGTTTCAATCTCATTCTGAAGAGCTATGCAATTTTTGGTCATATGGACATGATCCTTGTGGAACTCATAATATTTTTCCCTATTCCTAGTGTAAGGGTATGCCTTCATTTTCTTTGGCCAGTTTAACTCCTTGTTGTTCTTAATTTCTTCCAGAACGTGGTTGATATCTACCTTCAAAGGAGTGTAATTATCAAATTTCCTCAAGACCTCCCATGACGACCTATTTTTGGATTATTTGTCACCACCATTGTTCTTATGCTCTTTCTTCTTTGCTTTGTCGACTTCCACCTTGGTTTCTTTATCCATATTCTTCTTCGCAGCCATAGCCTCCTCGGCATTCATGATTTTGGCCGCTTTGGCCATCAATTCTGACATAGTTGTGGGTGGATCTTTGGCCAAAGTGTAATACAACTTATTAGGCAACAGTCCACTCATCAAAGCAGTAATCGATGTCTTCTCCTCATAATCAATGACTTCTAGTTTCTCGTATTAAAACGAGTTATATATTCTCTGATACTCTCACCAACTTTTTGTCTAACACTTAACAAATGTGCTACTCATTTAACTGGCTTTGCTCCAAAGAATAAATTCTCAATGAATAACTCGGCAGTTGAAGAAAAGTTGAAATCTTACCCCGAGGAAGATTATTATACCATATTTGAGCAGATCCGGTAAGTGTTCCCGAGAATGCTCTGCATCTCATCTCATCTGGGACAGCATAGATATCGGCTGCAGCTTGGTATTGTTCTATATGAAGGACGGGGTCAGTCTTCCCATCATACTTGGGAGTCAAAACAGGTGCTTTGAACTTTGATGGTGTTGGAAAATCAATAATGTCCTGGACAAAAGGTGTTCCTCGAACAAAGGTTCATTGTAGAGGGTTCTTGGCCTTAGCCATTTTCCCTAATGTATCCTCCAGCCTCTGAATAGATCCTTTCCATGCATCATTTCCTTCCTCGGGTCTATTGGTTCGAGCAACTGATCACGTTAAAGTTTCTTCCTGGGATTTATCTTGACGAGCAGCTGGTCGGTCATAGGATCTATTTTGACGAGCAGCTGGTCGCGACTGGGAAGATCCTTCCCTTAAATCTGATGGTCATCGAAAGCTCCTCAACGTTGCATTAAAAGGACTTTTGTTCCTCCTAGGGCCCAATCGGTCGAAAGGAGAAACCCTACTTAATCTTTTCAATGCGCTAGTCCTTTTTGGGGAGAGGGTGACATATTGTTCAGTATTTGTGGCTCGCACTAACGAAGTTCGTCCAGGTTGATAAGAAAAATCTTCAGATTCCTCATTGCGATATGAATTAGTACGCCTAGTACGCGAAGAAGGCGCACGGGTATTTCTGTGAATGCTTCATGGTCCGGAATGGGCTGACGCACCGCCATGGACGGTTTGAATGAGTTATCGCATTGTTTCTTGCATGATGGTCTGGCCCTGAGCCAGATTTGCCATTAGTCCAGTCAGATCTGGAATAATTGGTGGAGCAGATGGATTTGGAGGGGTTTCAACGTTTCGATTGCTGAATTCAGGAATATCAGCCATTGGTAATGGATTATTTTTGGTGAGAAAACGATATTACCAGTCTATTCCCATAGACGGCGCCAATCTGTTGATGTAAAAAATTAGATCACTCTAATTATTCAATCACAGATAAATAAATGAGACAAAGAATTTTAAAGTGGTTCAGCCTTATAAGAATGGCCTACGTCCACTATTGTATTATTGCTGAGTGTTTGGAAATTCTCGATTACAAATTCTATCAAGAAATTCCGGTCCGGGCCTCCATTACAATGATAATTGTACAGTGTATTTATAGCCCTGGGGCTATCATGTGAAAGGGTGATACATTAAATGATGTACATATGAAAGGGTAATACATTCAATGCCCTTTATGCGTGTGCGTCTGAATGATAAGAATTTAATGAATCAGTTGAACTGTTGGTTATCCCGCTATTAATGCTTTGTTCGAGATGCAGCTCGGACCGCCTGAGTTTCTCGGACCGCCTAAGCTTCTCGGTATTAAAGAGTTCCTCGGAGAGGCATTGTTCCTCGGAGCGTGTGAGTTCCTCGGGGAAGCAGTGTTCCTCGGGGAACTAGTCTTTCTTATTCCTCGGAGTGCGTGGGTTCCACGGAAGTGTTTGTTGTTGCCATGTAGATAGCCACGTGTCTTCATATGATTGGTCCATGTCAGCAGATTAAATTTGGTATCAACAATCCATTTGATGAATTATCAGATTATGTAATGAAGCAATAGAAATTAATAGCCTAATAGATTTTATTCTAGTAACATGAGAGTAAGTATCATAGGAATCAATTCCTTCTTTTTGCCTATAGCCTTTAATTACCAATCTTGCCTTAAATTTATCCCTAGAACCATCAGCTTTTAATTTCCTTTTAAAAATCCATTTCCATCCAATAGTTTTACATCCTTTAGGCAAGTCAACGAACTCCCTCGTGAACATACACCTCCCAGGATTCAATGATCAGATTTAAACACCAATTTTGTGTTAAATCTTTGAACTCTCATGATACTCCAGCACACCCAAAAGAATGACAAACATAAGTGTATAGTAGAAAATAGAAAAATTATTTTTGCAGAGAAAGTGAGAGAGATTAATTTTTCTGTGTATTTCTCAAAGTTGTAGCCTTTGTTTTCTATAAAAAAAAGGGTAAAAAACAAGGGTAGTGGTTTTAGGCAACTAACCCACTAACCTCTCTACAAACAACTATATTTTAACAGATAGAAGAAACAACCAAAGTCTTAAAAATGGGTTAATTAAAAAATTAAAACAAGTTTGAAAAGATTTAATTCACATTAGAAATTCCCAAGAGCCCGAGGCCCCAAGGCCAAAGGCCCAATCTTTGACCCTTAATAATTAGTATGCCTCCTAGGGATTGAACCCATGACCTCAAGCACCCCCCCCCCCCCCCCCCACTAACTTACGACTTGGACACCTAGCCTAACTTATTTACTTCATTCAAAAAAAGTACATATACTTATACCCAACAATCCCCACATGAATGAAATAAATAAATATTAAAAGACGCTCTGGAGTATCATAAGGAGTGACGTAAATAGCAAAGCTGTCATTCGACTTGAACCTTTGCTTTGTGTTAATATATTGAGTATACCGGTAGATAGTGAACTTATGTCTCAAACTATTTCACCGTTGTTATAAACTTAGGTCAATAGAATACACACGTGACTCCCAAAAATCATCATCTAGTTCCCACAGTTGTGCTCGTTTCGGACTTGAGCATGCCCAGGTTTCTTGGGTGCTCTAGAGAATCAGCCTTAATTCTCATAGGAAGCGACCCCACTACCACACTCATATTGGTTCTTCTATTAAGAGTGTATTATATCTCACACCCCACTGAATAACAGCTATAGAATGCATTAAGAGATTAAATCTCATCCTCCATCGATACAGAGGTACTACATCATAGGAATGGGTTTTAAGTAAAACTTAACTTTGTACCCTCACAAATTATTCATATAACTTTGTTAGCCCATTAAACCCAGATCTTGGGATCTACAGTCATATGGGTTGGGTTTCCACTATAGGTGATCTAGATATTAATAGGCTTTAGGTCCATTCCCCTCGATGTTGATAAACTAGCTCTCTAACGAGACCTTTAGTCAATGGATCTGCCAGGTTTTCCTTTCACTTGACATAGTCAACTGCTATAACTCCGTCTTTCAATAGTTGTCTCGCTGTGTTGTGTCTCCTCCTGATATGTCTAGACTTTCCGTTGTAGGAGTTGTTATGTGCTCTTGCGATCGTTGCTTGACTTTCACAGTGAATGGACAAGGCTGGAACTAGGTTATGCCACAAATGAATATCTAATATGAAGTTCCTTAACCATTCAGCCTCTTCGCTTGCTTTATCCAACACTATGAGCTCTGACTCCATAGTGGATCTAGCTATGCACGTTTGCTTGGTAGATTTCCAAGATATAAAGCCTCCTGCCAAGCCAAAAACATAGCCACACGTAGACTTACATTCATCATTATCTCAAATCCTATTAGCATAAAAAAACCTTCAATTAAAGCAGGATATTTAATATAATGAATTCCATAATTTACTGTGTATTTTAGATATCATAAAACACTAATCAAAGCATCCCAATGTTCATTATTAGGATTACAAGTGTATCTGCTAAGTCTACCCACAATATATACAATATCTGGTCTAGTGCGGTTCGTAAGATACATTGGACTACCAATAACCCGATAATATTCTAATGATGATACACCAGGACCCGAATGTTTCCTTAAGTGACAACTAGGGTTATTAGGTTTTTTAGTAGGAATACAATTAAATTGTTTAAATTTTCTAAGAACTTTCTCTACGTAATGAGATTGGGTTAAAATAATTCCTTCAGAATTTTTAATGATTTTAATGCCAAGTATAACATCAGCAACACCAAAATCTTTCATATCAAATTTCTTATTAAGGAAATTTTTAGTTTTAATAACTACATCCATATAAGATCCAAAAATAAGCATATCGTCCACATATAAGCAAATAATCACGTTAGAATTATCCTTAAATTTTTTATAAATACATTTATCCCCTTCATTAATGTTAAAACCATTAGAGATCATTACTTGATCAAATTTTTCATTCCATTGTTTAGGAGTTTGTGTCAGTCCATATAATGATTTTTTAATTCTAAACACTTTTTTTATCTAGGCCTTGGACTACAAACCCCTCGGGTTGATCCATATAAATTTCTTCTTCAAGATCTCTATTCAAAAAAGCCGTTTGAACATCCATTTGATGAATTATCAGATTATGTAATGAAGTGATAGCAATTAATATCCTAATGCATGTAATTCTAGTAACAGGGAGTAAGTATCAAAGAAATCAATTCCTTCCTTTTGCCTATAGCCTTTCGCTACCAATCTTGCCTTAAATTTATCAGTAGAACCATCATCTTTTAATTTCCTTTTAAAAATCCATTTGCATCCAATATCTTTACATCCTTTAGGCAAGTCAACTAACTCCCTCGTGAATATACACATCCCAGGATTCAACGATCAGATTTAAACACCAGCTTTATGTTAAATCTTTGAACTTTCAGGATACTCCAGCACTCCTAAAAGAATAACGAACATAAGAGTATAGTAGAAAATAACAAAATTATTTTTGCAGAGAAAGTGAGAGAGATTGATTTTTACAGTGAGAGAGATTGATTTTTACTGTGTATTTCTCAAAGATATAGCCTTTGTTTTATTTAAAAAAAAGGTCAAAAACATGGGTAGTGGTTTTTGGCAGCTAACCCACTAACAACTATATTTTAACAAATGGAAGAAATGGTCAAAGTATTAAAAATGGGTTATTTAAAAAATTAAAACTACTTTGAAAAGATTTAATGCACATTTGAAATCCCTAAGATCCCGAGGCCCCAAGACTCAAGGCCCAATCTTTGACCATTAATAATTAGTTTGCCTCCTAGGGATTGAACCCATGACCTCAAGCCCCCCCCCCCCCCCCCCCCCAACTAAGTTACCACTTGGCCACTTAACCTAACTTATTTACTGAATTCAAAATAAATACATATATTTATAGCCAAACAATCCCCCACATGAAATAAATAATTAAATAAATATAAAAAGGCTCTCTGGAGTACCATAAGGAGTGACCTAAATAGCGAAGGTGTCATTCGACTTGAACCTTTGCTTTGTGTTAATCTATTTAGTTTACCGGTTGATAGTGAACCTATGTCTTGAACTATTTCACCGTTGTAGTAAACTTAGGTCAATAGAATACACACGTGAGTCCTAAAAATCATCATCGAGTTCCCACAGTTGTGCTCGTTTCGGCCTTGAGCATGCATAGGTTTCTTGAGTGCTCTAGAGAATCAGCCTTAATTCTCATAGGAAGCGGCCCCACTACCACACTCATATAGGTGCTTCTATCAAGAGTGTACTGTATCTCACACCCCACCGAATAACAACTATATAAAACATTAAGAGATTAAATCTCATCCTCCATCGATACAGAGGTACTACATCATAGGAATGGGTTTTAAGTAAAACTTAAATTTGTACCCCCATATATTACTCATATAACTTTGTTATCCCATTGAACCCAGATCTTGGGATCTCCATTCATATGGGTTGGGTTTCCATTATAGGTGATTTAGATATTAATAGGCTTTAGTCCCATTTCCCTCGATGTTTGATAAACTAGCTCTATAGCTACACCTTTAGTCAATGAATCTGCCAAGTTTTCATTTGACTGGACGTAGTCAACAGCTATAAATCCATTTTTCAATAGTTGTCTCACTGTGTTGTGTCTCCTCCTGATATGTCTAGACTTTCCGTTATAGGAGTTATTATGTGCTTTTGTGATCACTGCTTGATTGTCACAGTGAATTGACAAGGCTGGAATTATTTTAGGCCACAAATGAATAGTTCCAAAAATAAGCATTTCATCCACATATAAGGAAATAATTGTGACACCCCGCCTTATTAAATACCGGGCGATCACTCCTTTATTAAATTAAAATCAAGGTGAACAGTTGGTTCATTCATAGCATCACTGTCGTAAAAATACTTTTCCAATTTAAACACCCTAAATAATTAAGCTAAGTGTCAAAACCATTTGAAACCTTATTCTCATTTTATTAAATCCGGTTATAAACCCTTAAACCATTAACATCTAAAGAGTCACACATTAAGAATAAAAATAGAATTGAACATACACGAATTTAATCATAAATAATAAATCCCAACATTTACAACACTAAAGGAAAACATCCTGACAGTAATAAATCCCGAAATAAAGGTACTGAAAGTAAAAATTTCAATCTCTGACAATACCAACTAAATAATAGAAAGAGGGCGACACATGCCCCTACTGGATAAAACTGAACTAGGAGTAGAATCAAATGGATGAAGTCATCTAAACAACAGGCCTGCAACTCCCACCTAAGCTGCAGCACGTTCCTTCCAAAGGATCCTAAGTAAGACACCCCTGTGGCTGGGCACCTGTAATACATACATATATATACAAGAGATAAAAGGAAATAGAAACGGGTCAGATCCCGATAGTGTATATGATTTAAAAATTCGTTTAGAAAGTATTTAGATTTATACAGGCCAATGCAACAACATATTAGTGCGACACTCTCTTGAGAAATTCTCACCTCTCTTCTAATGTGCACACCTATCTCACTAACCTTCCCATTGGTCTATCTCGTCATATACCACACTATCTTTCCCCAATGATTTAACTTATCTTAGGTTATTCGCAAGATTTACAACTGAACAACACAAGTATTTAAAACGTAAGATTTTAATTTGTAACTAAGGTTCTCCTTTTAACTTTATTAATCAATAAAGTTTTCCAGTGTCATATTATACTTTCTTAAGACAAGTATTTCAATTTGAGTCATCAACCATGTCCTACATATCAAATCACGGTAGGCAGTTCCATATTTTAGAATTTCATATATATATTAACTACTCGTATAATATACATATCATAACAGCACCCCACATAAAAACTATGGTGCGGGCATACTCTGCTATCCAACCCTCGTATCAATCGCACTAAAGGGAATACAAGTTCGAAATCACTCTTGAACTGTATCAATACATACACAAACAATATTGAGGCGAAGCATAGATTCCAAGTCTAAGAGGTCAGTACATACCCTCACGTCTCTTAGGACCGTGACTACCGATTCGATAGCCTGTACCTAGGATTTCTATCTTCTAGTGTACGAGTCAATATCCCCCATAAGGCACACGAGATAAGATCGTCCCAGCGCGGAAATCTCAGGGATAGAAAGTAGCGCGGGCATGATTTTCACAAGTATATAATATATGCATACATAATCATACAAATATACCACTTTTATTATATCAATTTAGGTTTATCCCATAACCCACATTCACAACATTTATCCTTATTTTCCCATTATTATATCTCAAGTATAATGGTTCATTTCTAACTTTAATTCGAAGGGTTTTTCCAACTTAGTACGTGATTGGACATAAATATTGTATATTTATTCCCCTAATTTCAGTGCATTTGTGAACCCGAGTGATGTAACCTATATGGATTTGACGCACATTTATGTTACTAATCTTCGTTGGCCAGTATTTCGTGTTTCGTGCTTCTCTTATTGGTTTTACAGGTTAATTATGCAAGAAGCCCAAAAGAGAAAGCGAGACAATGAAAGAAAAGCTAAGAAGGCAAGTTCAAGGGAATTTTGGTAATTCTGTCGCCAGATCCCGAAGGAGTAATCAACTGAAAAGTTGAAGAGCTCGGAACAATGAGAACACTGGAAGAAACGACACCCAAATCCGAGCTACGGTTGATGAGTTATGACCCGTTGAAGTTGAAGAAAAATCCAAGGAAGAAAGCAAAGAAAACAAACCCCAGACCAGCAAACATTCGCGAACCCAGGGGTGAACCTGTTCAGGGTACAGGAGAACCGGTTCGGGGGTCCTGTTAGCGAATTTGCCTCCTTTATTCCGATTGGCTCTAAGGTTTCCTTCTTATACAACATAAAAATTTTGGCTCTAAGGTTTCCTTCTTATACAACATCAAAATTTTGTGGTTTAATCCTCTACATCACAAAAGGTTTCCAGAATATCATTTAAGTCATCACTACATGCAATTTCCTATCTCAAATTGGGTTTTTCTTCCATACAATTCATCCTAATCATTCCTAAACCAATATGAAAGATGCAGCAACGAAATAAGCAAGATAAACACTTGCCTGGGATTTTTAGAAATCTGGTTTGGTGTTGAATTTGGTGTGGTTGCGTTCCCCGTCTCGCGATCTACGCGTTGGCGGTGGCGGCGGTGCAAACGGTTGAGTTTTGAGCTTCGGAATGCCTTGAGAGCTCTCTCCTCTCCTCTCCAATGGTCGTTCTAGTTTTTTGAGTTATCTAACCCTAGGAGATAACCTAAACATCTGATATAACCCTTTTAATTTTCGTGGGTTTAATTACCCAAAAATACAAAATGACTGAAATGCCCTCATGGGGTACTAATTAGGCCTAAAAACGCCCCGAGACCCAAATCAAACTCCCGGGTATACTTTTATGACTATCTCGACCCTTCCGGACGCGTTGGCGCACTCAAAACGACCATACAAACAACTTATAAAATATTCACTTTTATTAATCCACATTTAGTCCCGACACGACACAGGCGCGTCCCAACTTAAATTTCCACAATTGTCATTTTATTCACACGTGACAATATTATAAAAATAAATCTCATATATTACTATACTCATCCAGTAATATTCAACAAATAAAAAATTTCCAATAATTACTAACTCTTGTCATGCTAGTAAATATTTAAAACAACATTCTGGATTAAAATTAAATTAATTTATCTCAATTTAATTTAATAAATCCTTAAATTTAAAAGCCATGAAAATACGGGGTATTACATACTTCCCCCCTAATAATGAAATTTCGTCCCGAAATTCGGAAAATAAGGCCCACTAGGTAGCACAATTCTGGATATCCTTATCAGTACGCAAACTATCTACATAGTACGGTGCTCAATCACTATAGCTTTTTCCTCACAGCAACATTGTTTTACATTCTCATTGGAGACACTTCACATTGCACTCCCAACTAACAACATTTGAATAGGTTACGTCTATATGTTATAAATTCCATTATCTCACTATCATTAGGAGGCCGTACCTCACTACATGGCAACTACTCGGATTTATTCATACACAAAATTCCCATTCTGAGAAGATCATATGAACATTTGACCACACTTGACTGCCTAAAACAGTCGTGGAATTCCACCATAGTTATCGGATATTTTCTCGACCGATCCAAAAATTATGATTATCTACTCTCCTCTAAACATACGGAAGGAGAATAGTCGAGGTTCTTCCATAACAAAACCTTAATAAGTACCGCATATGCGACAAACAGGTACGAGTGCTTCTATAGAGTATTCTTGAAATCATCGTACCAAGATTCCAAAATCTCCTTCACGTGGCTCCACTAATCTTTAATCACCATGCGCTTATTCCCTGGCTAAGGGTGATACATCCTACTAGAAACGAAATCTTATCTCTGCTGGTTCCTGAAATCCCATATCGAAGGTGGGATTCACCAATCTCATCCTGATTCAGAAATTTTAACTGCGCCGGACCATGCACTGGCGCGATACTTCCTTTCAAAGGAAGTCTGGGGCATACTAGTTAATATTGTAAGCCAGCCCAAAGTAATATCAATCACTTCCTTCTCGGCGACTTAATTCACATGTTCGGGATAAACCCTTGATCTTGTTTTGAGGATGGAAATCCATCCAAGAATTTTACCGACTTTACCAACCTCTTCTAATTTCAGGAATTTTCAATAAACATAAAATTCTTTGGTTGATTCTCCTCTTTCAACCAAACCTTACCTATGGGCAGTGCATGTAGAGACTACTCACTATGTCTCGCTAAACATCGATTCTTCCCTTGAAATGTCTCACATTAAGTGACACGTAATACTCCCCTTCCTTCCTTGTAGTATGCCGAAAGTTCCACCCGTGCTCTTCTCTCTACGAAGCGCACTTTTGGATCTCTTATACCATACCAACATCATCACCCTTGTATGTGCAAGTCACTCTCATACTTGCCTACTAACAACTCTGCTCCGAGTGTTCCTTCATAATCATTTAATTCTTCTCCATTCAAGGAATACTCTTCTTAAATGACTTCCCACAGTCTTCCAATTCAAATTTGGGTGTGCTATTCTAATTACACACCTATGTATGGATTATCTCCCCTCATGTGATGTTTAATCCACTCTACCATTTCCACTTCATCATACTATTCCTACAAACATATATTTCACACGTCTATTACCATGTCCCTTCGACTCAGACTATTTTAACTGTAGTTAACCAAGATGCCCACATTTTTGCAACACTCCGACCGCCCTGGGAGAGAGAACGGCGTGCTACTCATCTGTAGACTAACTAAATTCAACGGAATAGAATAAATAGGGCATTCAAATTCCATGACAATAAAAGTGGAATAATAATTCTCAACCTTCCTCAGATAAGTACAACAATTTTCACAAATAGGTACAATAACCAAAATAAATCACTAACGCTCTATTCATCAAAATAATTACAGGTCATTTCTTTTCTATAATATAAAGTTCTTTCCAGATAATCCATGCAAAAAAACATCATTCCAACTCTTTATTTACCTTGTGTTCTGTACGTGGTTATGACATTTGGGTACTCTCAATCACCCTAGAAATCAAAATTCTTAAATTCTCCTTATCATCGTTCCACCCCTCAACTCGTGGGGATAACTTTCAATGCTTTCCTACCACAAAAATTCGGCTCCAATGACCTTAAATCAAAATTCAACTTCCAACTTACATACATAATTACTTGATCCCATTTCGACCAGGGTACCGAACTCATGGAATAGTGACCAAACGTCTCCCTATTTCCAACCTTACGCTAAGTTTCATGCGTGGGATGTCTCGCAAATCAAAATCCAAACAAGGAACCCCTCGATACACTACTACCTTGCATTGTCGGTTATCGAAATCCGTTAGTTCCTCCGTCCATAGTATATACCTCTTTATTCCTTCCCTTGACATAAAAGTTACAATTTCTCCCGTAATTATGCTTAACAAAGAACGTTTCACCAATTTCACTATCGTCCCATATTGGTTGATGGTAATTACATTCTATAAACCTCGGATACATACGATCGAAATTCTCTAAATTTCCTTTTTCTAACATTAGGGGTATAACTCTTAACTCCCACATCTCATAAGGATAAATATAACACTGCACTCTTCCTATCACTAAGTTCGGAGTGCTAAACATAATACCGAGTCAAGTCTTTTCGCTCAACGGTAAATCCCGGTACATACTGAATCATACTGACAAAGTCTATACATACATTGGTATCGAATATCTCGAGCCCACTATCTCCTCCGAAGTCTCTAGGATAGATAATATAAGTGCGAGTCCAACCTTCTTACAGGTAAAGCCTCGCCAAAACAAAACGTGTTGCACCAATGTAACTACTCCGATAGCCTTGCAATAAATGCCCACTATCATACTACCCATTTCTATAACATTTTAACAAAGATAATATCATACTCTTGTATCGCATAACTATAACGAGTAACCTCAATAAAGTATAAAACACTGTTAATATACTCATTCATCCCCCGCGGATAGCACCAAAGAAAAATCCCGCTATACTAAGGAAAAATATTCACATAATGGTAACATTTATAATGATATGCATTAAACTCGTCTCACATGCTAATCTAGCAATGAACAAAATATGGTGACTCGCTCGTGTCACATTAACACGTCGCATCCTCTAAGGATACAACTTATACTTCCATCCTGGCAATCGTCTTGAGTGAACAAATGGTTTTCGGACGTAACACGTCTGCCCAAACCAAACCAAAATTATTTTTAATCGTCGTCCTTTACTAGGCACCATATTCTTGTCCCTTTTTCTCACTTTGGAACATATTATCGTGAGCAATTTCACTCCGCACCAAAATACCTCAACACATAATCCACTTATCACCTGTCCTACTAACCAGGTTAGGGTTGTCCTTCTCTCGGACTTTAGTAGACTCGATTCCTGTTAGCCATCCCGGTTGTTCCCTTAGCTTTTAGGCCATAAAGATCATGTTACTATCTATAATAGTACTTACTGAATTTACCATCACTTGTTAAGAATTTAACTATCTGAAGCATTTGAATGGTTTTCCTGATGTGTATCCACATCCTTTTGTGGTGCTATACCACCACCATTGTATTCAGTCTTATTCTCGACTAAATTCTTCGATTCCTTTAACTTCCCCCTCAAAGAAGCGTTATCATCTATATTGACAAAATATGACATTGTCAACCTCTGAATCGGTCGTCCATTAGAATTTCCTCCTCGAGTATTATCAACTATTATTACAAGTTGGTCTCCCACTTGGAGTCGTTTCCTCCACTAGTATCTACCTCTTTCGATACAAAATTTGCTAAAGATTAGGATTCATATCCACAATTGGACTTCTATCATGCCCTCCTGCGATGAGTTCAAAACCACGTTTGCTTCTCATCCTGAACAGTTGAGGAAGGAACATACGGTCAACACTGTACCTAAGGTTCTCCTATGGGCATAGCATTCCATTTCTAAAATTGGTGGTTGACTCCAACCATTATAATTTCGTCCCGAAAGCCAAGAAAATTATCTCTAAATTTTCACTTTCGGTTGGCCACACTCCATCCTATATTTAAGACTTCGGATACTTTACCTCCTTTGGTAAACACATACAATTTTCGCGTTTCTAAAATTTCCCACTGACAGTCTCTACACGTCTTTGTAATACGTTGGGTAAGTTTACCCTCGCACCTCATTTGACTGTAACAGCATTTGAAAATCATTGCTGCACCTTAGTCGCCTTTCTAGTCGTGGCTTCTCGTGCCATAATGGAGGTGACCTCGACTATGGTCATCATCCTCGGATATATTTCATAATCTCAACTGAGCCCTGCCTCCTAATGTACGCTTAACGGTCCTCTTCTGACATCCGTCATCACTCGGCACATGCACACATCCGAACGAAATTAGAATTCACTAGTGTATACACATTATAGCAGGAGAATGAAATCTCAGCAAAGGAATCGACAATCCTAAACATAGGGCTCTATAACAAACAAAGCAACGCTGAAAGCATAATAAGCCGTACAGATCCTAAGGACACTAGAACCTGATGCTCTGATACCACATGTGACACCCCACCTAATTAAATACCGGGCGATCACTCCTTTATTAAATTAAAATCAAGGTGAACAGTTGGTTCATTCTTAGCATCACTGTCGTAAAAATACTTTTCCAAATTAAACACCCTAAATAAATAAGCTAAGTGTCAAAACCATTTGAAACCTTATTCTCATTTTATTAAATCCGGTTATAAAACCTTAAACCATTAACATCTAAAGAGTCACACATTAAGAATAAAAATAGAATTGAACATACACGAATTTAATCATCAATAATAAATCCCAACATTTACAACACTAAAGGAAAACATCCTGACAGTAATAAATCCCGAAATAAAGGTACTGAAAGTAAAAATTTCAATCTCTGACAATACCAACTAAATAATAGAAAGAGGGCGACACATGCCCCTGCTGGATAAAACTGAACTAGGAGTAGAATCAAATGGATGAAGTCGTCTAAACAACAGGCCTGCAACTCCCACCTAAGATGCAGCACGTTCCTTCCAAAGGATCCTAAGTAAGACACCCCTGTGGCTGGGCACCTGTAATACATACATATATATACAAGAGATAAAAGGAAATAGAAACGGGTCAGATCCCGATAGTGTATATGATTTAAAAATTCGTTTAGAAAGTATTTAGATTTATACAGGCCAATGCAACAACATATTAGTGCGACACTCTCTTGAGAAATTCTCACCTCTCTTCTAATGTGAACACCTATCTCACTAACCTTCCCATTGGTCTATCTCGTCATATACCACACTATCTTTCCCCAATGATTTAACTTATCTTAGGTTATTCACAAGATTTACAACTGAACAACACAAGTATTTAAAACGTAAGATTTTAATTTGTAACTAAGGTTCTCCTTTTAACTTTATTAATCAATGAAGTTTTCCAGTGTCATATTATACTTTCTTAAGACAAGTATTTCAATTTGAGTCATCAACCATGTCCTACATATCAAATCACGGTAGGCAGTTCCAGATTTCAAAATTTCATATATATATTAACTACTCGTATAATGTATATATCATAACAGCACCCCACATAAAAACTATGGTGCAGACATACTCTGCTATCCAATCCCCGTATCAATCGCACTAAAGGGAATACAAGTTCGGAATCACTCTCGAACTGTATCAATACATACACAAACAATATTGAGGGGAAGCATAGATTCCAAGTCCAAGAGGTCAGTACATACCCTCACGTCTCTTAGGACCGTGACTACCGATTCGATAGCCTGTACCTAGGATTTCTATCTTCTAGGATACGAGTCAATATCCCCCATAAGGCACACGAGATAAGATCGTCCCAGCGTGGAAACCTCAAGGATAGCAAGTAGCGCAGACATGATTTTCACAAGTATATAATATATGCATACACAATCATACAAATATACCACTTTTATTATATCAATTTAGGTTTATCCCACAACCCACATTCATAACATTTATCCTTATTTTCCCATTATTATATCTCAAGTATAATGGTTCCTTTCTAACTTTAATTCGAAGAGTTTTTCCAACTTACTACGTGATTGGACATAAATATTGTATATTTATTCCCCTAATTTCAGTGCATTTGTGAACCCGAGTGATGTAACCTATATGGATTTGATGCACATTTATGCTACTAATCTTCATTGGCCAGTACTTTGTGTTTCGTGCTTCTCTTATTGGTTTTACAGGTTAATTATGCAAGCAGTGCAAAAGAGAAAGCGAGACAATGAAAGAAAAGCTAAGAAGGAAAGTTCAAGGGCATTTTGGTAATTCTGCAACTAGATACTGAAGGAGTAGTCAACTAGAAAGTTGAAGAGCTCGGAACAACGAGAACACTGGAAGAAAAGACACCCAAATCCGAGCTACGGTTGATGAGTTATGACCCGTTGAAGTTGAAAAAAAATCCTAGGAAGAAAGGAAAGAAAACAAACCCCAGACCAGCAAACATTCGCGAACCCAGGGGCGAACTGGTTTGGGGGGGGCCGAACCGGTTCAGGGTACAGGCGAACCGATTCGGGGGTCCTGTTAGCGAATTTGCCTCCTTAATTCCGATTGTCTCTAAGGTTTCCTTCTTATACATCATCAAAATTTTGGCTCTAAGGTTTCCTTCTTATACAACATCAAAATTTTGTGGTTTAATCCTCTACATCACAAAAGGTTTCCATAATATCATTTAAGTCATCACTACATGCAATTTCCTATCTCAAATTGGGTTTTTCTTCCATACAATTCATCCTAATCATTCCTAAACCAATATGAAAGATGCATCAACGAAATAAGAAAGATAAACACTTGCCTGGGATTTTCAAAAATCTGGTTTGGTGCTGAATTTGGTGTGGTTGCATTTCCCGTCTCGCGATCTACGCGTTGGCGGTGGCGGTGGTGCAAACAGTTGAGTTTTGATCCTCAGAATGCCTTGAGAGCTCTCTCCTCTCCTCTCCAATGGCCGTTCTAGTGTTTTGAGTTATCTAACCCTAGGAGATAACCTAAACATCTGATATAAACCCTTTAATTTTCGTGGGTTTAATTACCCAAAAATACAAAATGACTGAAATGCTCTCCCGGGGTACTAATTAGGACTAAAAATGCCCCGAGACCCAAATCAAACTCCCGGGTATACTTTTCTGACTATCTCGACCCTTCCGGACGCATTGGCACACTCAAAACGACCATATGGACAACTTATAAAATATTCACTTTTATTAATCCACATTTAGTCCCGACAAGACATAGGCGCGTCCCAACTTAAATTTCCACAATTGTCATTTTATTCACACGTGACAATATTATAAAAATAAATCTCATATATTACTATACTCATCCAGTAATATTCAACAAATAATAAATTTCCAATAATTACTAACTCTTGTCACGCTAGTAAATATTTAAAACAACAGTCCGGATTAAAATTAAATTAATTTATCTCAATTAAATTTAATAAATCCTTAAATTTAAAAGCCATGAAAATACGGGGTATTACAATAATCACGCCAGAATTATCCTTGAATTTGTAATAAATACATTTATCTGCTTCATTAATGTTAAAACTATTAGAGATCGTTACTTGATTAACTTTTTTATGCCATTGTATAGGTGCTTGTTTCAGTCCATATAATGATTTTTTAAGTCAACGCCCTTTTTTATCTAGGACTTCAACTACAAACCCCTCGAGTTTGTCCGTATTAATTTCTTCTTCAAGATCTCCATTCAAAAAAGTTGCTTTAACATCCATTTGATGAATTATCAGATTATGTAATGAAGAAATAACAATTAATAGCCTAATAGATGTAATTCTAGTAGCAGGAGAGTAAGTATCAAAGAAATCAATTCCTTCCTTTTTCCTATAGCCTTTCACTACCAATCTTTCCTTAAATTTATTAGTAGAACCATCAGCTTTTAAATTTCTTTTAAAAATCTATTTGCATCCAATCGTTTTACATCCTTTAGGCAAGTCAAGTAACCCCCTAATGAACATACACCTCTCAGGATTCAAGGATCAGATTTAAACACCAGCTTTGTGTTAAATCTTTGAACTCTCAATATACTCGAGCATTCATAAAAGAATAACGAACATAAGTGTATAGTAGAAAATAGAAAAATTATTTTTACAGAGAAAGCTAGAGAGATTGATTTTTTAACATATTATAGAAACAGTCAAAGTCTTAAAAACAGATTAATTAAAAAATTAAAATGAGTTTGAAAATATTTAATGCACATTAGAAATCCCCAAGAGCCTGAGGCCCCAAGGATCAAGGAGCAATCTTTGACCTATAATAATTAGTATGCCTCCTAGGGATTGAACCCATAACCTCAAGCACACACACCCACTAACTTACCACTTGGCCATTTAGCCTAACTTATTTACTTCATTCAAAATAAATACATATACTTATACCCAACAAACCTCCAAATGAAATAAATAAATAAATATAAAGAGAGGCTTTGGAGTATCATAAGGAGTGACGTAAATAGCGAAGATGTCATTCGAATTGAACCTTTGCTTTGTGTTAATCTATAGAGTTTATCGATTGATAGTGAACTGATGTTTCGAACTATTTCACCGTTGTTGTAAACTTAGGTCAATAGAATACACACGTGAGTCCCAAAAATCATCATCGAATTCTCACAGTTGTGCTCATTTCGTCCTTGAGCATGCTGAGGTTTCTTGAGTGCTCTAGAGAATCAGCCTTCTCATAGGTAGCGGCCCCACTACCACACTCATATAGGTGTTTCTATCAAGAGTGTACTTTATCTCACACCCCACTGAATAAAAACTATAGAAAGCATTAAGAGATTAAATCTCATCCTGCATCGATACAAAGGTACTGCATCATAGGAATGGGTTTTAAGTAAAACTTAATTTTTTACCCCCACTAATTACTTATATAACTTTGTTATCCCATTGAACCCAAATATTGGAATCACCAGTCATATGGGTTGGGTTTCCATTATAGGTGATTTAGATATTAATAGGCTTTAGGTCCATTCCTCTTGATGTTTGATAAACTAGCTCTCTAGCTAGACCTTTAGTCAATGGATATGCCAAGTTTTCCGTTGACTTGACATAGTCAACTGCTATAACTCCATCTTTCAATAGTTATCTCATCGTGTTGTGTCTCATCCTGATATGTATAGACTTTTCGTTGTAGGAGTTATTATGTGCTCTTGCGATCACTGCTTGACTGTCACAGTGAATGGACAAGGCTGGAAATGGTTTAGGCCACAAATGAATATCTAATATGAAGTTCCTTAACCGTTGAACCTCTTCGCTTGCTTTATCCAATGCTATGAACTCTAACTCCATGGTGGATCTAGCTTTGCACGTTTGCTTGGTAGATTTCCAAGATATGGCGCCTCCTGCCAAGCCAAAAATATAGCCACTCGTAGACTTACATTCATCATTATCTGAAATCCAATTGGCATCACAAAAACCTTCAATTACAGCAAGATATCTAATATAATGAAATCCATAATTTATTTTGTATTTTAGATATCTCAAAACTCTAATCAAATCATCCCAATGTTCATTATTAGGATTACAAGTGTATCTGCTAAGTCTACTGTAATACCCCGTAATTTTTATGATTTTTAAAATGGGCTATATTTTAAATTAATGGATTAATTGGATTTTATTATTAATTAATTCATTTGGGTTTTATCCGGACTGTGGATATTAAAATGGATGATTCTGAATATTACTTAAAGATATTTAGGTAATATATGAATGTGATGTCATTGATATGACGGTGTGATATAAAATCGGTAATTTGAATTTTTAGTCAGACGCGGTATGGGACGTGTCGGGACTAATTTATTAAATTAAAAAGGAAATTTATTTTCTATCGACCTTATAGTCATTTCTCCTGCGTCGTTGCGTCCGGAAGGTTCGGAATAGTCAGAAAAGTCTATTTGGATGTTAATTTTGAGTCTCGGGTCATTTGGAAATGAATAGACAATCCAAAAGGGCCTTTTGGTCATTTTTCTAGGGGGATGAATAGTGATCTCGAGTTTTGTCCTATTATAAGTATTGGTAGATTAAGTGTACGTGGGTTATACATCTCCTCTTCACAAAGTAGAGAAGTCATCTTCCTAGAGAAAAAAAAAGGTGCTTGGGAAGGGGAAAACCTACTTGGGAAGGAGAAGAACAAGAACCAAGGTTCACCACCACCAACCACCACCGGAGTTTGACCGGAGAAAGGGAAAACCAACTGATATATACTAAACCAAAGGATCAGACCTTGAGTAAATGGAAGTGTTTGATAATTGCAACTTAAGTTCGTATATTATCCATGTTAGAATAATTATTTCAAAGAGATGATTTTCTTGTTTGGAAGACATAATGGAGTTGTTATATGGATTTATAGAAACTGAAATAATATAGGAAGTAAACTTATATTGTAGGATGATAATAATCCATGAAATGATCATGAATATGTTGAAGAAAAATATGAAAAACCATTGAAGTGTTCTTGAAGTTAATATGCTGATGATTTTCTGGAAATAAGGAGAGAAACATGCTTTTAATCCAATCCCTTGATGATTCTAGGATGTTTAGAGCATTGGAAATCGTTCATATATGTTGATATATCATGTAGAAATAATTATAACTCATTTTGGACGTAAATATGAAGGTTTGAATGAGTAAAAATGGTGAAACCCGTAGTTGCAGAAAATGCAGGAAATCAGGCTGTGACCTAAGGGATCGATCGATCGACCCCTGCCTTCGATCGATCGACCTCCCCAGAATATGTAAAGTTGTTTCTTTTTAAATGTTGATTCTTATCCCAAACTTTTTGTGGATATTTGGTGATTATTAATTGAATATTATGGGACTTATAAAATATCAGTAAACCCTTGATGAGATTTGAATTACATTGTTTTGGATTCAAGTGATTAAAATGATAAAAATTATATTGAATGGAATTTCGGTTTCTAGATTCATTTATTAAATTCCAAATGGGTATGTATGAGGATTTAAGATAGGACCAGTAGGGATGATTTAATATAACACATGGGTATCCTTAAGTTTACAAGAGAGTTTAATCCTAAGTGAAAGAATATGTGTTTATAATAGATTTGAAACTATCGGTTTTAACCTTAATTAAAAGGAGAACTAAATTCGTACTAGTTCGGGAGAAATAATGTTACGGACCAGTAGGATATTAGTGACTTCTTACTGAATATATGTTGAGGAAAAACATATTTGAATCTTGTGTATTGAGTGAGGGTAGCCTTAGGGATACAATTTGAACATCAAGGACTGAGTTTAAGCTCATTATTGAGTTCACAAGGACGGAGTGTAATACAAGAGCGTAGTGGTATGTCTCCTGGATAGAGATGGGAGTTTAGAACACATTTGGTTGAAAGAAGGTATGAGGTTATCCCGATCGTATAGTTGAAGTTGTCGGACCTCCTCGATCGACAAAGTTAAGTAGTAGTGTATTGGAGGGGATCCTTGTTTGGATTTCGCTTTGCGAGACGCTCCGCGCATGAACCTTAACGACGTCGGGAGTGGAGGGATGTTATAGGATGCGAGGATAATTAAATTATGAAGTAAAGATATGATATTTTAATACGTGGAATTTAAAAGAGATATAATGCTACGTATGGGAAATATCTTAGGGTAGTGATATTACCTTATTGATATTATATTATTGGTATGATAATACCTATTTGATTGATTGATGATTTATGTGTATGACATACCTAGCTTGCTTGCTATCGGTGGGAGGTTTGCGCGTGAGGGCAGTTATATCCTGATGAATCCATGGGATATTTGATTTGTCGCTCGAGAACATAGGCCTATGAAAGACTTATCAGGGAGTTGATAAGTCCGCTGACTGTGGGTACGTAGGTATGTGCTGGCCCATGGGTATGAGAACTATGTTCGCCTCCAATGATTGTGTTGTTGTTTGTGGTTCGAGGAATCCTTACCGAACCTTTAGTCCCCTATTCGGCGACCTGCGATGATGGGACATGATAGCAGAGTAATGCATTGCACCGCAGCTGTGACTCGGGGTGCCGTATTATATATGAATATATATATAATGGATGAAATGAACGAATGGATATTTATTATGGTTAAATCTATCTACGGTGATAATTGTAGATAACGGTGAATAGAGAAAGATAATGGAATTAAGTTAATGAATGTTTATTCTTAAAAAGCTTAATTCATATTAATAAGAAATGATTCATGTTAATGAGAAACTAATGATATAAAGGAGAAATGTAAATGAATAATAATGTGACGTATGGTATGGGACATACCAGGATTATGATATGGGAATGGAATTATATTATGGAATTGGTATAGGAACCATTAACTAGGAAGTTAGTAGGAAACGTTAAGTGTGCACTCTAGTTGAGAGGTGAGAATAATAAGTGAGAGTTGGATCTAACATGTACATAATAAATGATTTATTGCACTTGTTAAATACTTGTTGTTTTAAAAATCATTTACACATTCGGGCTCTGACCGTTTCCTTGCATATTTTCTTGTCTATTGTATCTCCTATATCAGGTGTCCAGCAACAGGGACGCCAACCTTAGTTGATTGTGACGAGCTATGAAGCTATGGAGTTTTGCTTAAATGCCTATCATCTTTTTGATTCACAGTATTCTTAGTTAGGGCATGTCGCCCAAAGGATTCAGTTATCTTTTCTATCGGGGTTAAATACTATTGTATTTGTGTCTTTTTAATACATTTGACATTGTTGGGATTATTGTAATGGATTTATATTATTTGGGAATGTTTATTCCAATTGCATTTAAGTTCTTTTGTGTTATTTATTGGGTTATCAGTGTTGTAGAATAAAATGTGTTGTGTTATTCTTAAACTGGAAATGGATTTTGTTAAATTAAAATTTGGAAAGTTTTTAACACCAGCTCAATTGAGTATTGGATGAGTTGTAAATGTTTTCGACAGTGATGCTAAGAATGAGCCTACTGTATATTCTGTTTTAATTTGGAATGGGACTGGCCACCCGGTATTTAATTAGGCGGGGTGTTACATCTACCCACAACATATGCAATATCAGGTCTAATGTTGTTCATAAGATACATTAGACTACCAATAACTCTAGAATATTCTAATGATGATACATCAGGACCCGAATGTTTCCTTAAATGACAACTAGGGTCGTAAGGTGTTTTAGCAGGAATACAATTAAATTGTTCAAATTTTCTAAAAACTTTCTCTACATAACGAGATTGGGTTAAAACAATTCCTTCAGAATTTTTTAAGAACTTTCTCTACGTAATGAGATTGGGTTAAAACAATTTTCTAAGAACTTTCTCAACATACTGTTTTTTTATTTTGTTCAAACATTCCAAACAGTTTTTTTTTTTGTTTATTCCAAACATTTTTTTGTTTTGTTTATTTTGTTTAAACATTCCAAACAGTTTTTTATTTTGTTTATTCCAAACAATTTTTTTTTTATTTTTTATTTTGCTTAAACATTCCAAACAGTTTTTTATTTTGTTTATTCGAAACAGTGTTTTATTTTTTTTAAACATTCCAAACAGTTTTTTTTTTGTTTATTCCAAACAGTTTTTATTTTTTATTTTGTTTAAACATTCCAAATAGTTTTTTTATTTTGCTTACTCCAAACAATTTTTATTTTGTTTATTCCAAATAGTTTTTTATTTTTTATTTTGTTTAAACATTCCAAACAGTTTTTTATTTTGTTTATTCCAAACATTTTTTTTATTTTGCTTATTTTGTTTAAACATTCCAAACAATTTTTTATTTCGTTTATTCCAAACAGTTTTTTATTCCAAATAGTTTTTTTTATTTTGTTTATTTTGTTTAGACATTCCAAACAGGTTTTTATTTTGTTTATTCCAAACATTTTTATATTTTGGTTAAACATTCCAAACAGTTTTTTTTATTTTTTTTTGTTTACACATTCCTAACAGTTTTTTATTTTGTTTATTTTATTTAAACATTCCAAAGAGTTTTTTTTTGTTTATACATTGCAAACTGTTTTTTTTGTTTATGGAAATTATTTTTATATTTTAACAGTTTTTTAATATTTTTAAATGTTTCGAATAATTTTATTTATAAATTTTTTACTGTTTTATAAATTTTTATACTCGATTTTCTGGAGTTTTTTTTTTCTTTTTCTGAAAACATATTTATTTTTTGAAACTCAATTTTTAAATAATTTAGTATTTTATTCTTAAAAAAATTGTCAAAAAGTTTTTAATGTATTTATATATAAACAGGTTGTATTTGTAGGCTGAAATTATAAACGTAATGTATTTTCAATATATATACTGTCAAAATGAATTTTGAATATGCATTTTTTTAAGATATATTTTTTATCTTTATTTATATGCAGTTTTTAAAATTATAATATATATTGCTTATATATACATATATTCAGTTTTATTGTTTATTCAGCTATATTTCTGGAATTATTTTTTTTGGGTGGAAAACAGTTTTAATTGGTGGAAATCCTTTTATAAATATATATTTTTTTAATTGGTGGAAAATATTTTTTTCCAAAAATTATTGTTAACAATTTGTCACAATTTTCGAAAATTATTTTTAAACAATTTTTAACAACTTTTTTAACTGTTTTTTTTCTAATTATTTAACCTTGTAATATATATATATATATATATATATATATATCTTTTATCTATTAATTTTTTTTTTATTAATATTAAACAATAATTTTTATGCTTTAATTTATAGGGCAAAGTTGTCAAGGGCAAATATGTCTTTTATCATGTGAGAGAAAACTGTTGATGATGTCAGTTAACGGTTAACTGAGTCAACTAACGGTTTCCGTTAGTTTTGGACCCAACGAACTAATACGTAAATAAACGTATCCCAAGCAACTAATATTATAAACAAACGTACCCCAAACAGTAAATGAGCCAAAAATTAAACCACCCCTTATAGCATTTGTCTGAGATTAAAAGGGTCACTTAACTGAAATATTAAATTTATTCTTTGTTTAGGAAACAAAGAGTAAAAATTGTGAGTCTTATATTGACATACAGGCTACGTTTGTTGCTCAATAAAATTCAGTGTAATCATATGTCTTCCGAATAATCCTAGAAAAGTCTAAAATTTATTGCGTTTGGTAGGATGTTAATTTTATGAAAATGTGGAGATTAATAGAATCGGATTACCACCTCCGTAGTAAAGTGAATGGATTCAAAATTCATCCAATGTTGGTGGGATTCTTACTTTCCCATGAGAATCCTTATAAATAATTTTTGTGAAGACGAAATAGCCATAAAATATATAAATGTAAAAACTACTCATATAATCTAAATATTTATTTTGTGAAGATAATTTGAATATATTAGTTTGTATTAGATTTAGAATTGTAAAAAATTTATTGCATTTTTTCACTCCTATATAATATTTTGATTAATTTACTCTACAATAGACACATGTGATCGAGGGTGAAAAGTAGCGTGTGTCAAACGCTGATCGTTGTTTTCTGTTCACCACCTAAATACAAAAACCTAAATTATGACTACACTCAACGGGTGAGTATAGCGGTAAGTCGGGTATCAAAATTATCCACTGAGACGAGTTGCTAGAATTTATAAGATTTAATACTCCTAAATAAAAGTGTAAAAGGTGAATGGCAAACTAAAAGGAAAAAGATGCACAAAAGGGAAATGATTAATCTAGGCGAGTGTATTGAAACTAGATTAACAAAGCGGTAAAAACTATAGGTTGCGTCGATTATTCCTCACCCGAGTTAATTAGTATAAAATGGTCACATGAGTCGTCGAGTTTTTACAAATGCGTCTCGTTTCGACAGTTAATCAAATCAAGGGTTGTCACGCCCCTAAATTCTCATAAAAGCCTAATAAGATTTTGGCGTAAAGTAATACCCCGAAAATAATGCACGAAAGGTCGTAAGCATGGGACATACATGATATGCCCCGTCAAATCTCCTAGGCACAATAACTAGGACAACGCACCCGAAATAGAATCGTAAACATCATCACCAAAGCAAAGCAATGCGTCAACCCGAGTGAGTTCCATTCAAACACAACCTAGACTAAATTAGCTAGAAAGCATGATAAAAACGCGATAAATAAAGCGATAAATAAATGCGCTAAAGTTACAATAGAAAGTAGGAAATAAGGCATGTAAACCTAATTATGAAAGCATGTAAATTAATCTAGAAAGCAAGAATAAATGAAATGCACACTACATTATTGGAGAGGGTAATCAATAGTGCCACTTACAAGCCCAATTGGTTGTCAATCCAAAGAAAAATGAAGAAGAACTCTTCAAAAATCCAAACCCTAAGCTATTCTAACCTAAAATCTATTCTATCTCTTAATATCTCTAACTATATTATGAAAATGAAACCAAAATTGCTTTATATAGTAAGTTACAAAAGAAATAAAGGAAAAGGAAAAGGAACGAATTGCAAAATATTTGGTATGATCGATCGATCGATCGATCAAAACCATCGATTGATCGATCGAATAGGTCCCAGCCCACTGTCTCAATTAGTAGGCCAAATATGAAACCGCAGTCGACCGACACTCTGTTTTTGGCAGCCCTTGGTCCATGAAGAGGGGGGGAAAGTGGTTGCAAACGGAAACGACCATAACTTCTTCGTCTGAACTCCAAACGACGCATCGTTTGCGGCCACGCGATGCTAACTCGATGAACTACGCATCCATGAAATTTCCAAGAGTTAGAGAATAAATGTGAATTTACTAAAATGCCCTTGAAGTAGCGTCCAACGACGAAACTTCTCCGAAATGCAACAGATCCTCACTTTTAGCATTCTAATACCTACAAAAATACAATTAACCCCTGCAAAACATGTATATATATATATCCAAACCCAAGGTTATTTGGTTAATGAGCATAAATATTGGCATTAAGGACCGTAAGAGTGCTAGAATGCATAAAGATAACGGGCGGAAATATGCAATATTTGATACGAATCATACCCCCTAACTTAAACATTACTAGTCTCTAGTAATGAAACAAAGAAAACCAGTCCATAGAGGGTAGTAAATGACGTATATATGCATAGAAATATAAATGCCACTTTCCTAGGGAGCATGATTACATTTTGCATATGCAATAAGCCGTTAAACCCCTAGGTCACCCTAGTGGACGAGTGTCGTCTCGTGAGGGTTTTCAGAGATGATACCCACAAACATCATATGGTTTCCTCCAAATAATCCCAAACCAACATGAGATAAGCCCAACAATAGCGAACAAGATTTCATACGCATTATTAGCAAAGTGAATGAATTCAAACAAAAGTTCAAATCATTAACATTATAGAATGCACCTCATAGAATTGAAACCTTAAAATGTGGGAGGGGAGCGAGCACTTGCAAAGTGTGATTTGGCGAAAAACTTATATAAATCGGAAAAACATTAAACGAGGCATATATTCAATCCTCATGGGCATTACACTCATCAAGTAAATTCACTCGAAACAGGGAGGTAACACACGAAATATGCGGGAATAAAGAGTAAATGTAAATGGAAACTAGGCCGCACACATGTCACAAATGAAGAACGCTATATATGAAATTAAAAATTGTAATCTCAATGAAAGATACCTCTCATTAAAAGAGGCGAAATGCATTTTCACAGATTATCAAAACTATTTAAACCGTTTAATTAAATCTACTTAAGATCACATAGGACTTTTATAGGGTTGTAATGTAAGCTAGGCTAGGGTATGAAATGAAAGGAATGTATGTACGAATTCAAAGTGTTTGGAAATGAAAACTCGGGATAATGGAAAAATGCGGGCATAAACAAAATTGGAAAATACAAGTTCCAAACAAGCATTAGATATCTCATCGGGGAGATGTGACACCCCGACTAATTAAATACCGGGTAGCTACTCCTTTTTAAATTAATACAAAATGCCAAGTTGGTTCAGTTAATAGCATCACTGTCGAAAATATTTTAATGATTTCTAACCACCTAGTATTTAAAAAGTAAGTTGTCAAATTTTAAATTAAATTTGATTAACATGCAATAAAAGAATTATGAACGAATAACATAACCATTCACCATAAGGAAGCAATAGAATAACAAACAAATAATAATAAGTCTGGAGGAACTAATCCTCACAACAATCCCAAATTGGAAATAAATAAAACAAGTCTGCATCCTGAATTAAATACAAACCAAAGTCTGAATAACTGAAATATAAAGTGTCTCTAAAGAAATGGGCGACATGCCTTATAATGATGAAGATGAATATGGAGTTAAGACTAGAAAAGAGGCGTCTACTAGCAAAGCCCTGTAACTTCCACAACAGCTACAGATCGTCACCTGAATAAAGATCTTATGCATGGTGTCCTTGTGGATGGGCACCTAAAAGGTTTTTTTACAAAAAAATAGATTTGAAAGCAAACGGGTCAGTGCCCGAAAGTGGAGAGTATTTTAAAAACAACAAGTTCTTTAATAACATTTAAAACAATGAATGCAAAATACATGTTAGGACGTGCTCTCACATGAAATACTCACCTCTCGTCTAACTGTGCACTCCTAACATTCTTGTACCCATTCATGTGTTATTTATATCTAACTAAACCGTCATAAGTTCTAACCCAACTACTCGATTCACAATATGAATCCCCAATGTTATCACTTAAATAGATAGCTTTACTTAGACTCGGATTCTCAATTATTAGCATTACCGTTTACTGGAGGTTATCCCCTTATTTATCTCCTCAAGGAGTTACTATAAATTATTCTCATAATTAAATATAACACTTCCTTTTCATTTTACCGTATATTATTCACATCATAAATATACAATATAAGCACCCCGAGGCTAAGCTGCGGTGCACACGTACTCTGCTATCCATCCCGGTACATCACGTACATAAGGATTACAAATTCCGAATCTCTCAGGAATTGTTAGAATAAGCACAACACACAAAAATGGAGGCGAACATAATTCAAGATATCCATGGTCACGTACATACCTACGCTCCATAGTCAGTTGTCTTATTAACTCACAAATAAGTCATTCTCTTGAACTATGTCCTCGAGGTACCAATCTAAATCCGGGAACACAAAGATTAGATGGCCCTAAGCGAACGTAAACCTCCTGTGATAGCAAGTATGGTAGGTATGTCATACACATAAAATCATATACTAAGCATTCACACAACTTAGATGTCTCAATATTAATAAAGGTACATTCTACATCCTTATACCATTATTCCAATTTTATACATTTTAAGTCTTCCGATAATATAAAATGTAGACTGTCGACACATCTCACGTCATAGTTTATTGTACTTAAAACCTATCTCAAAGGGATTATTAAGTTTCCTATTATTCCCACATATAACATCATTATTCTTAAGGTCCTTACTTCTGCCCCAAACCTCATTTCATCAATTTATTCAACTTTACTCTTTTAATCCCTAATATTATCTCACTCATCGAGTTTCATTAGCTTTTAGAATAATTCCTCAAATTGAATTCTAATTAAGGTCCAAATTTTATAACCATACCTACTGGTCTTCCTTAAGTCTAAGGATATTCATAAAGTCTCCAATAATATTTTCTAAGGGTTAACATCATTAAAATTTAACTAGGGGAAATTTTACTCATTTTGGGAAGGTCGATCGATCGACCTTGAACCTCGATCGATCGATGGTGGTCGATCGATCGACTGATGAATGTCGGTCGATCGATCGCACCAGGTAGGCTACGGACTGCTTCGATATGCAGTCCTCAAATTGTCCCAAAACTCCATTATAATGCATGGAACTCTAATATAACGTTATAATATGATCATACAACAATCCTACAACATTGTTAACGTTCTCAAATCAATAAATCATCAACCAAGGGCTTTATTTGGATCAAAACTTCATCAAGAACCCTAGTTTTCTATTTCTTTCAAGAACATTAATAAATCTCTTCTTAAATCCATTTTTAGATCATCAAGGGTTATATTTTGAATTCATAATTCGTCCAGAATATGTCTACATGCAATTCCTAACATAGTTCATAGTTTTAATCCTCAAATTCATGGGTCTATATCAATCTTCCAAAACAAAATTTGATAATTACCTAAACATGGAAGAACACATTCATGGAATTAATTGTAACTAAATCACTTGCCTTATGTTCCAGATTTGTTGTTGGTTGAAGATGGTTGAATTCCTCTCTCTCTCTCTGCAGAATTCTCCTCTCTCTCTCTCTCTCTCTCTCTCTCTCTCTCTCTACAAGCTCTTCTCACAAGATGGCAATGGAGGTGGGGGTTGGTTTTTGGCAAGTTAGAAATAGTTTCTTAATTTCTCCCGTAGCCCACTACTTAGATTGGGGTTGGAAATGGGTTAGTGGGTTTAATGGTAAGTTATAATTAAAATCTGATTTTAGTGGGTTTTAATTACCAAATTTTTGAAATTACCAAACTACCCTTTTGGGTTGCCGGTTTGGCCTAAAAATGCCCCGGGACCCAAACTAAACCCCGACTAGTATTTTCTGACTATTTCAACCCTTCCGGACTCGTTGGCGCACTCAAAATGACCATACGGTTGATAAAAATAAAATTAACTTTTTAATTCAAATAGTTACATTCCTGACGCGACTGTCACGCGCGTCCCGACAAAATTTTCCAAATTGCCGTATTTCAGCCTTGCGACAATTTCAATATTTTCAATATTAATATATTGCCATATATACACATTATAATCAAATACCAACTCACATCTCGTTAGTATTTTATCCAGATTAATTCTCAATTAATTCACATTTAATTTAATTAATCTCATAAATAAATATCGATAAAAATGCGGGGTAATACATACTTCCCCCCTAATAACAGAATTTCGTCCGGAAATTCGGAACAAAAAGTACCTGGTAAAAATAACTCTGGATAGCGTTCGCGCATCTCATCCTCACACTCCCATGTGGACTCCTCGGCATTATGATGCCGCCACTGAACACGTACTAACGGAACTATCTTTGACCGCAGTTTCCGCTCACTTCCCTCCTCGTAGGAGCTATCGGGCTGGAGATCGATGTCCTCCAAGGCAATGTGAGAATGAACCAAATCATCTCTAAGATATTTCCTTAGCGAGGAAATATGAAACACATCATGAATCCTATGTAAATGCTCCGGTAACCCAAGTCTATACGCAACTGACCCAATCCACTCGATGATAGGAAATGGTCCCACGTATCTCGGTTCCAACTTCCCCTTCTTCCCAAATCTCATAATCCCCTTCATAGGAGATACTCTGAGTAAAACCTGGTCCCCCACTTGGAACTCCCTAAAGAACCTCTTCGCATCAGCGTAGCTTTTCTGCCGATCCTGAGCTACCCGAATGCGACTTCGTATCAATTATATCCTTGCCGAAGTATCCTGAATCACTTCCGGCCCAAGTAGTTTGTTGTCCCCCACCTCCAACCAACATGCTGGGGAACGACAAGGTTTATCGTACAACGCCTCAAATGGAGCCATGCCAATGGTGAACTGGTAGGAGTTGTTGTAAGCAAACTCCACCAATGGAAGATACTGCTCCCATCCACCCCCAAAATCAACGATGCACATACACAACATGTCCTCCAACATCTGGTTTGTACGCTCAGTTTGCCCATCGGTCTGCGAATGATAAGCCGTACTCAACCGCAATTCTGTGCCCAAGGCCTCCTGAAAACTCTCCCAAAACCGTGAAACAAATATCTTGTCTCGGTCAGACACGATATTTAGGGGTACACCGTGAAGTCTCACTATTTCAACAATAAAAAGCTGGGCATACTGTCCCGTAGTGTAGTCTGTTCTTACAGGTAGAAAATGAGCAACTTTGGTCAACCTGTCCATAATTACCCAAATGGAGTCGTGACCCCTCTGTGACGTAGGTAACCCCGTGATAAAGTCCATGGAGATGTTCTCCCACATCCACATCGGGACCTCTAATGGCTGTAGAAGTCCTGCCGATCTCTGATGGTCCACTTTTACCAGTTGACAAGTGGCGCATTTAGAAACAAACACGGCAATATCTCTCTTCATCCCGCTCCACCAATACTGACGTCTCATGTCTTGGTACATTTTGTCCCCACCGGGATGTACCACGAACCGTGAGCCGTGCGACTCTGCCATCACCTCGTGTCGCAATTCCTCCCCTTCCGGAACTACCAGTTTTCCATTTAAGCGTAATCCCCCGTCTGAGCTAACGGTATAGGAATCGGCTCCCTCTACTAGTAATCGAACTATCTGCTCCTGACAGAACGAGTCATTTGCTTGTGCCTTCACCACTCTCGTGACAATCTGTAGTGTAACAGTCATCACAGACATGAACGATCGGGCCACTGCATCCTGGTGTCCCAATTCCTTCCACTTTGCCTTCCACACCCCTGCCACTTCATCTACTGGCCTACGACTCAACGCGTCTGCTACCACGTCAGCCTTCCCCGGGTGATATTGGATATCAAACTGATAATCCTTCAGAAACTCAAGCCACCTCCGATGCCGCATATTCAACTCCTTCTGCGTGAACAGGTACTGTAGGGACTTGTGGTCCGTGAACAATCGAAACTTCTCCCCCAAAAGATAATGTATCCAAATTCGAAGGGAAAATACCACTTCCGCTAACTCCAAGTCATGGGTGGGGTAATTCTTCTCGTGAGTCTTAAGCTTACGGGAAGCATAAGCTATGGCCTGACTCTCCTGCTGCAATACACCTCCAAGTCCTTGTAAGGACGCATCGGTGTAAACTAGATACTCAACTCCCAGTTTCAGCAATGCTAACACAGGTGCTGAGGTCAATTTGTCCTTCAACTCATCGAATGCCAACTGACAGGCATCACTCCAGATGAATGGCACACCTTTATGAGTCAGATGTGTCATGGGACCCGCTATCTTGGAGAAACCCCGAATAAACCTCCTGTAGTATCCTGCTAAGCCCAAGAAACTACGGATCTCAGTCGGTGTCGTGGGCTGTCCCCACTCCCTCACCGCGGATACCTTCCACGGATCAACAGATATCCCCTGGTGGGAAATAATATGTCCCGAAAACTGAGCCTCCTTCAGCCAAAACCCGCACTTCTCATACTTTGCATACAGCTCGTTCTGGCATAACGTCTGCAAAACCTGCCTCAAATACTCGGCGTGCTCCTCCTCTGTCTGGGAGTAAACTAGAATATCATCAATGAAGACAATGATGAACTGATCCAGGAACTCTCTGAACACTCTATTCATCAAGTCCATAAACACGGATGGAGCATTGGTTAACCCAAAAGGCATAACTCGAAACTCGTAGGAACCATATCTCGTTAAGAAAGTAGTCTTCGAGACGTCCTCTTCCTGATACGCAACTGATGGTATCCCGATCACAAATCAATCTTTGAGAAGAAAGAAGCTCCTCTCAACTGGTCGAATAAGTCATCGATTCGGGGCACCGGATACTTATTCCGTATCGTGACCTTATTCAACTCCCGGTAATCCACACACAACCTCAACGATCCATCCCTCTTCTTTACGAATAACACAGGGGCACCCTACGGTGAAGTACTCCTCCGGATAAACTCCTGACGCAAAAACTACTCAATCTGATCTCGTAACTCTCTCATCTCAGCTGGAGCCATACGATAAGGTGCGCGGACAATAGGCCGAGTGCCCGGCGTCAAATCGATCACAAAATCTATCTCTCTGCTCGGAGGTAATCCAGGTATATCCTGAAATACATCGGCAAACTCTCGAACAATCGGAATCGAATCAAGTGGTATCACCACTTCCTTAGAGGTCTCCTCCTCTATATAGACAAGTGAGGGAACGATCCTCCCTCAGGATGAGGCATCTCCACTAAAAACATCTCCTTCCCGGTAATGGAAAAGATAATACTCCTACTAAAACAGTCAATCATGGCTCGGTACGCAACTAGACAATCCATACCAATAATGGCATTATACTCGGTCATCTCTAAGACTAACATATCAGCGGGTAAAGTAAACCTCCCGATCTCTATACCCACACCTCTACAAATAAGGGAAATCACGGAACCCCTACTCAACGGTGAATCTACACAAGTAACCGTACTCTCGACGGTGTCTAACAACCCAATGGTGCGTGCAAATCTCATTGCAATGAAATAATGTGTGGCCCTTGTGTCAAACAAAATATGCCCCATAGTCCCCTTAATAGAGAACATACCCTCAATGGCCGGTGGATCCTGTGGGGCTACGGCCTGCTAAAGCTGGTACACTCTCCCATACTGAAGCTGTCCCTGCTGAACTGGGACCGCTGGCACGGGTGGTAGTGCTGCCATCTGTGGTGGTGCTGGAAGGGCGGCGGGAAATATAGGCCTCTGCGGCTCCTGTCTAGCGCCCTGCTGCTGCTGCTGCGGGGCCCTGCCCTTATCAGGACAATCCTGACGTTTGTGGCCAATCTTACCACAATTGAAACACTTCCTCGGGAAGTTTCCCCCTCTCTGTCCCTACTGCCCTCGGCCTTGGTGGCCGTTACCATTCCTCCCCTGGACCTGCTGGCCCTGCTAAAACTGTTGTTGACCATTCTGCCACTGCTGGCCCTGATGGCCGTTCGGACCTTGATGGCCCTGCCTAAAACCTCCCTGTTCGTGCCTGAAATTCCCCGATCTGAACCTCTTATGATCCCCCTGCTGGGAACCCTGGTCACCCTGCCTCTGCCCCTGAGTAGATTTTGCCCCACTGGCATCGTTTCCCCCTGTCCTTCCCTGATGGCTGGACTCTCCTGACCTCTTGCTCTCAGCCATGTGAAAGCGATGATCCTGGCAATGTAACAGTGCAGCGTTAACCACGTCAGAATAAGTGGCCAACGAAATGTTCCCTAACAAATGCTGATGGATCCTCCATGTCAATCCATCGGTGAACTTCTGGATCTTCTTATCTTCTGTCGGTATCTCATCCGGAACAATATTCAGCAAATTTGTGAATTCGGCCTCATACTCGGCCACAGTCTTACCCTCCTGCCTAAGGTTCATCAATTTCCTCCTCATTTCCGTGTGAACAGCTGACGGAAAATATTTGTGATCGAACCGCACCCAGAACTCCTGTATCGTGAGAGTATCTCTCTCCTCCGCGGTGGTAATAGACTCCCACCACTGCAATGCATATCCCACTAGCTTGAAAGTAGCTAGTATCTGCCTCTGAACATTGGTGAACCCATACATCCTCAGGTTCCTCTGAATATCCTTCCTCCACTGACTAGATACCACAACATCGGAGCTACCTGTGAACTCCGGAGGATGTGCCTTCTGAAAAGCATCACGAACGCGTTCCCAAGAAGACGGGAATGCATGTACCTGAACTGGCGCGGCTACTGGCACCTGGGGCGGTGCCTACTGTACAACGGTTGGGGTGGCATTTACCGCTTGGGCTACAATAGCTGCAACCTCGGCGGCATTCATCGTGCCCTGTACTGGTGCTGGCTGTGGCTCTGGCTGTGCATCCCTAGGAACTCGCTGCGCACGTCGTGGAGGCATCTGAAATGAGAGAAAAGTCTATAAGTTCGCAGTTATAAACTTAAAATAGCTTAAGAGAGAAGCATAGATAAAAGAATACAACAGTCCTAAAATATAGGGCTCTACATCAAAGAAATCTCAGCGGAAACATAATAACCCGTACAGATCCTAAAGGACACTAGAACCTGATGTTCTGATACCACCTGTGACACCCCGACTAATTAAATACCGGGTAGCTACTCCTTTATTAAATTAATACAAAATGCAAAGTTGGTTCAGTTAATAGCATCACTGTCGAAAATATTTTAATGATTTCTAACCACCTAGTACTTAAAAAGTAAGTTGTCAAATTTTAAATTAAATTTGATTAACATGCAATAAAAGAATTATGAAAGAATAACATAACCATTCACCATAAGGAAGCAATAGAATAACCAACAAATAATAATAAGTCTGGAGGAAATACTCCTCACAACAATCCCAAAATGGAAATAAATAAAACAAGTCTGCATCCTGAATTAAATACAAACCAAAGTATGAATAACTGAAATATAAAGTGTCTATAAAGAAATGGGCGACATGCCCTATAATGATGAAGTTGAATATGGAGTCAAGACTAGAAAAGAGGCGTCTACTAGCAAAGCCCTGTAACTTCCACAACAGCTACAGCTCATCACCTGAATAAAGATCCTATACATGGTGTCCTTGTGGCTGGGCACCTAAAAGGTTTTTTTATAAAAAAATAGATTTGAAAGCAAACGGGTCAGAGCTCGAAAGTGGAGAGTATTTTAAAAACAACAAGTGCTTTAATAACATTTAAAACAATGAATGCAAAATACATGTTAGGACGTGCTCTCACATGAAATACTCACCTCTCGTCTAACTGTGCACTCCTAACGTTCCTGTACCCATTCATGTGTTATTTATATCTAACTAAACCGTCATAAGTTATAACCCAACTACTCGATTCACAATATGAATACCCAATGTTATCACTTAAATAGATAGCTTTACTTAAACTCGGATTCTCAATTATTAGCATTACCGTTTACTGGAGGTTATTCCCTTATTTATCTCCTCAAGGAGTTACTATAAATTATTCTCATAATTAAATATAACAATTCCATTTCATTTAACCATATATTATTCACATCATAAATATACAATATAAGCACCCCGAGGCTAAGCTGCGGTGCACACATTCTCTGCTATCCATCCCGGTACATCACGTACATAAGGATTACAAATTCCGAATCTCTCAGGAATTGTTAGAATAAGCACAACACACAAAAATGGAGGCGAACATAATTCAAGATATCCATGGTCACGTACATACCTACGCTCCATAGTCAGTTGTCTTATTAACTCACAAATAAGTCATTCTCTTAAACTATGTCCTCGAGGTACCAATCTAAATCCGGGCACACAAAGATTAGATGGCCCTAAGCGAACGTAAACCTCCCGTGATAGCAAGTATGGTAGGTATGTCATACACATAAAATCATATACTAAGCATTCACACAACTTAGATGTCTCAATATTAATAAAGGTACATTCTACATCCTTATACCATTATTCCAATTTTATACATTTTAAGTCTTCCGATAATATAAAATTTAGACTGTCGACACATCTCACGTCATAGTTTCTTGTACTTAAAACCTATCTCAAAGGGATTATTAAGTTTCCTATTATGCCCACATATAACATCATTATTCTTAAGGTCCTTACTTCTGCCCCAAACCTCATTTCATCAATTTATTCAATTTTACTCTTTTAATCCCTAATATTATCTCACTCATCGAGTTTCATTAGCTTTTAGAATAATCCCTCAAATTGAATTCTAATTAAGGTCCAAATTTTATAACCATACCTACTGGTCTTCCTTAAGTCTAAGGATATTCATAAAGTCTCCAATAATATTTTCTAAGGGTTAACATCATTAAAATTTAACTAGGGGAAATTTTACTCATTCTGGGAAGGTCGATCGATCGACCTTGAACCTCGATCGATCGATGGTGGTCGATCGATCGACTGATGAGTGTAGATCGATCGATCGCACC
This sequence comes from Sambucus nigra, assembly GCA_949130495.1. NCBI lineage: Eukaryota > Viridiplantae > Streptophyta > Magnoliopsida > Dipsacales > Adoxaceae > Sambucus > Sambucus nigra. The sequence goes on along the minus strand of OX422211.1, from coordinate 466,445,664 downwards.
AGGTAGGCTACGGACTGCTTCGATATGCAGTCCTCAAATCATCCCAAAACTTCATTATAATGCATGAAACTTTAATATAACGTTATAATATGATCATACAACCATCCTAAAACATTGTTAACGTTCTCAAACCAATAAATCATCAACCAAGGGCTTTATTTGGATCAAAACTTCATCAAGAACCCTAGTTTTCTATTTCTTTCAAGAACATTAATAAATCTCTTCTTAAATCCGTTTTTAGATCATCAAGGGTTATATTTTGAATTCATAATTCGTCCAGAATATGTCTACATGCAATTCCTAACATAGTTCATAGTTTTAATCCTCAAATTCATGGGTCTATATCAATCTTCCAAGACAAAATTCGATAATTACCTAAACATGGAAGAACACATTTATGGAATTAATTGTAACTAAACCACTTACCTTATGTTCCAGATTTGTTGTTTGTTGAAGATGGTTGAATTCCTCTCTCTCTCTGCAAAATTCTCCTCTCTCTCTATCTCTCTACAAGCTCTTCTCACAAGATGACAATGGAGGTGGGGCGTTTGTTTTTGGCAAGTTAGAAATAGTTTCTTAATTTCTCCCGTAGCCCGCTACTTAGATTGGGGTTGGAAATGGGTTAGTGGGTTTAATGGTAAGTTATAATTAAAGTCTGATTTTCGTGGGTTTTAGTTACCAAATTTCCGAAATTACGAAACAACCCTTTTGGGTTGCCAGTTTGGCCTAAAAATGCCCCGGGACCCAAACTAAACCCCTGGCTAGTGTTTTCTGACTATTTTGACCCTTCCGGACTCGTTGGCGCACTCAAAATGACCATATGGTTGATAAAAATAAAATTCACTTTTTAATTCAAATAGTTACATTCCTGACGCGACTGTCACGCGCGTCCCGACAAAATTTTCCAAATTGCCGTATTTCAGCCTTGCGACAATTTCAATATTTTCAATATTCATATATTGACATATATACTCATTATAATCAAATACCAACTCACATCTCGTTAGTATTTTATCCGGATTAATTCTCAATTAATTCACATTTAATTTAATTAATCCCATAAATAAATATCGATAAAAATGTGGGGTATTACAGGAGAGTAATCAAAGCTCATTGAACTATATACAACATTTACAACTTTCTATTTCTCTTTATTTTCTTCTTTTTCTCATGTTTTTTCTCTTTTGTGTTCTTTTGCTTTTTGCTTTCTCTTTTCCTTCACTTTTTAACACCTTCTTTTCTTTTCTCACTCTCATATGCCTAAATTGCAACCGACATCACAACAAAAAAATTTAATCCCAAGTAACATTCCAAACAAAGGTATGGAAAGTGTATGGTTTAAAACTCCAATTCGGAGTTGGTTATGGGATTGGGGTTATGAAACGAAAGGCTAATATATAGGCTCAAAGGGGTTGACTGTAACACCCTGCTTAAAATAATAACGGGTGGCCAGCCCTATACTACATTAAATCAGGAGTCTCAGATGGCTCAGTCTCAACATCAACTGGCAGTACTAAAATATATAGGACTAACTACCCGATATCATATAAGCGAGTTGTTAAAATTAAATAAAACATAGAACAGACAACAAACCAACACTGTAAGCTACTAACAAAGAAAAGAAAGATGCATACAAGAACTATGACAAATGAAATGAATAACTACAAATGAATATGCCACAAAGAAATAAAACCGAATAAGCTGTCGGGTCACAGACAATACAATAACTGAAATGGAATAAATATAAACATTTATAAATATCCCTTTGGTATAAACCCGATATACAACTTTAATCCTACCTAGATTTTTAAAGAAGTAGGAAGCGACTACGATCTAAGTCCCGCAACAGTTTGCACCTGTCACGGCTCCCAAGACTCTGGATAGAGGGCATCCGACATCCATGCGGTAGGACACCTGTAATAGTATATATATATATATATATATATATATATATATATATATATATGTGCAGGAGAGAAAAGTAAATGAGTTAGAGCCCGAGTTGTGAAAATATTTAGCAAGTGTGTTAACCGTGCGTAATAAATATAAATGCACTTATTTCATAATTAAAGTGGAATCGAACTCTCGTGAAACCCCAACTCACCCCTCATCTAACGGCGCGCACCTATTCGCGTCCTGAAGTCTTAATTAATTTACCCCACCCATAAGGACAACCTAACTTACCATAGGCTCGACCTATACCCACAAAACCTGCCTTCCTATCATATCCCAAGAATCCACTCTTTCTAAACACACTTAATTATTTTTACAAACATGTATGACACACTAGGGTTAATGGATTCCGGTTTATAATTTAATCAATTATAATTCTTAATACGTTACCCATATACATTTGGGTTGAATCATAGGATTTAATTTCTAAATAACAAGCATACAAATTATTATTTACAAAACTTCTCTCTAATCTCAACATTGCACTACGTTTCGTGTGTGGGGCATCTCGCAAAGCGAAATCCAAACAAGGAACCCCCCCATTACACTACTCCTTGACAATGTCGATCCTAGAGATCAATTATGCCATACATACAATTCTACAATTACAACTACTAAATTTAGATTACCATATAAGAACAACTCAAAATCTCCAATAATATCCTTAGGATGATGTAACCGAAATATTCCTTAAATGCGTTACATCAACCCTCATCAATCTAGTACATCATAATCATCCAAGATGTACTCCATAAACATTCCATATCCTTTCACCTATAGGATATATAAATAAATATATATATATATATATATATATATATATATATATATATATATATATACAATCATCCATTCCCATAGCCAAGTGTACATACCATATATGATGTACAATGGCCATGCACATAATATACCCGACTATATATATCGCCGATAAAATGCACCATGCTATCATCTTCCCGGGCATTACTCATATACCATCCTGGGGACCACGGTCGGACTCAATATCACCGACATCGGGGCCAAACACACACACACACAATGTCTCGGGATGCGTCCATAACTCCTAATCGGTCAATGAGACGAGACATACCCACCACGTCTCAACCCAAAGGAAATGCATATCATATAATAACACAATGGACGACTATGACCTGGGAAATATCCACACCCTGCTCCTTGAGCCAGGATGCTCACCCTCTGCGCGAAAACTTCCTAATGACATGAGCGGGGTATGCTTAACCACATAAGTATATATATCATCACATGCACAATATATATATACATCCATAGGATTATGTCATATGATTAAACCCTCACATACGGTTTAAATATTCACAACATAAATATATCCATATATTCATATCTATACAGATATATATATACACATATCCATATATATATATATATATATATATATATATATATATATATATATATATATATATATACTACCTCTCGTTTGTATGTATGATATTTATAAACTCGGCTTTAAATATATATAAACCTCAATATACTAGCCGTCACCCCAAACTCATTTAATTTACCTCGACATTTGAATACGATCCCTCACTTGAAGCATATTCATCCATTTTTCCTATGATGAATAGTCTCCCAAAAATATATGTTTATATTCAACATTTGGGTTATCACCCAAAGTTTAGTGTAGGAAACCATCACTACACATCTCCTCTATATTGGAAAGTACATAATTATCTCTAGTACTATTCGACCATTGGCATATACATAACTAATAGTCTATAAACCTCAACTTATCCCAAATTCATTTCAAGGATTGGAATCCCAATGATTATCTCCACACAATTATGTATAAACTATCCTGAGTAGAATTTGTACTACCACTTATTCTAGTTGATAGTACAATCCAATCGTTCACAATTCGGACTACGGTTCATTTACTCTCATGAATCCCCTAGTCTAACACCTCTGATTCACCCCTTAAGTTTATCATTACTAAGGATAATGCGACTACTCTCTCTCATTGGTCCGCAAATTGTATCTTAATGATATCCGATCTCTATAAGGATTCGATATAAATGTCGGCCTAGAATTTCAAAACATACCATCACAACTCTCTCTAAGAGTTCTTAACCTCCCATCGTATCTATACTCACTTTTGATTTATAATTAAGATTTTCAACCCCAATGAGGTTTCTCACTATCTCCATAAACACACACACAACTCCTATGCATACACATATATTTTCCCCAAACTGTTTCAAGAAATCCCTATGATCCTAACATGTGAGAAACCCCTTATCAATCTCCAAAATATATCTCTTTCATCATAAAATAAGAACCCAAATTAATAAACCTAACCAAATAGGGTTAGAAATCACTCCAGAGAAAATCACTCCAAATGCCCTGATTTCGAATCGATTCGGCCCAGCAAATCGATTCGGCCTCCAAGGCGAATCGATTCGGGTCCAAAGAACTTAGCTTCTGTCTCACGCCGAATCGATTTGCCTTGGGTCCGAATCAATTCAGTCAATGCAGACCTACCAATTTGCCTAGTCCGAATCAATTCGCTTAAGGGGCGAATCGATTCGGGTCTGCAGAATTTGAAGGGTTCTACTTCTTCATTGAACCCACGAATTCTAAACCCTAAAATTTCTCTTCTAACCCCCAAATCTTCATCACAACATGATTCTAAGCCAACAAATCAACCCAAATTTGACCCCAAACATTTATACACCATCAAACCCATATCTAAACATCAATTTCAAGATTTAAACCCAAAAATCTAGGTTTTGATATTAATACCCAAAAGCCATTTCTTTAACCCACAAATTATGAAATCAAATACATAAATGACTTATTTATCAAGATTAAACACTTGCCTCGATTTTGTAGAGGTTGGATCGTCCTCGATGTCGCGGTTGGGCCAGAAATCTCCAAGCTTTCTTCCTCTCTCTCTTCTTTTCTTCTTCTTCTTTCTTCCTTTCTCTTTCTCTCTTTCTCTAAATGAGAAGGCTTGATCCGTAAGCCTTTAAATACCTTAAAATAATAAACCCAGTTTTAAATGTTAATACACGCATTAAATGACTTTTTTACTCTAATTCGAGTCAAACATACTCAAAAATATTCTGAAACCGAAATAAAACCCAGTGACAGTCATTTTGACTATCTCGACCCTTCCGGGACCGATGGTACCCTCAAAATCATCATCTAGAATACTTTGAAATGTTCTCTATTTTTGGACTTCAATTTCCAAATTTTAAGATTCTCTGAGTTAAATAAATTTTATTTTCCCACAAAATTAATTTCTCAGTCTCCAAAGTCAAGGGTTGTTACATACTTTCCCCCTTACAAAAATTTCGTCCGCAAAATTTAGATTATGTCTAGGACCTTGAATCTCATGTAGTCCTTACATCTACTTCGAAGATCACTATACCGATCATTCCTAGTTCTCACGTCGAACCATATAAATCTTAAAACAAACTACTACCAAGGGCGCCCATACACCCCGTACCCGAGCTCCACTCGTAGAATTATAATCAGGCTCCATTAGCCTCAAATCATAATATAACTCTCAGCAATATAATCTATAGCAACCTATTAAATATATAGAAGTTTGAAATTTCCCATGGTTGAACTCTCCTCAATTCCTGACACTAGCCACCTTCGTGCGGGGGAGGTCTCGCAAGCTAAATCCAAACAAGTAACCCTCCCAATACACTACTGTGTAGCTAGGTCGGGGATTAAGATTAGTTGAACCAGGGTTAACATTTTATAAAATATTTTCATATTTTAGATATTTCCCGAAGGCCTACACAACAATATAATATAAATCAATTCCGCGTATTTTGACACGCCAAATAAACACCTTACGTTTAGGACACAAGGCCTCAATAAATACAATACTCTAACTAATACCTAGTTCTCAAACTAGCACAACTATGAGCTAAATTATCCACTCAACATAAATCTACCAAACTTTGAACCTCTCAAGTATAAAATTCCTCTACATCACATCAACACCTTTCCATAAAATAAGTTCTTCGCTCATTGGAACACTACAATTTCCTATCCTAGCCTATGTAGGAAACAATAACATTATAGTCACTGCTCAACAAACCTCGACATTCCGCACTTCCAAAATTCAATAGCACAACTTTCTACTATCTCTTTACAAGACGGTCTATTGTCTCAAAAGATTCCATACGAAGGTCGTACTTTCTCACTCCTTCCTCCAAGGAAATTCTATGCACCCTAGGGTCGTAGCGGCTAACCGCTCAATATACCTAACGCGCGACGTTCCCAATCTCGCATAAAGCGTGACTTAAACCCAAAAAAAGGTATTCTACCTTATACTTCCATAATCCAATTGCTTTACTTCATCCTTGGATCCTTATTTAAAGTCCTCTACTTCTCCCAGGACAATCATTATTCCTAAACCTATTTCTCCACGAGAGAAACATCTTCCTCAAAATCCTTCCAAACCATTTTGAAGGACAAAAAGGGAATTACGACTATCGAAAACTCCCTCAATCCTACTCAACGAACCTGAGTCTCCAAATTTCTTACGCATTTCTTAAATAAAGACGATACCCCTAACTATTTGGTCAATGCCACCTACCTTCCACCGGTAGAAGTCAGCATCACGAGGCTTCCTAACAAAAGTTAATGGGTTTCTCAATCTAAACCTTCCAAGGACTACACTACATACCTCCCCTCAGACTTACCTTACTAAGTCCAAGATTCGCCTTTCGAGTAAATTTCCCTTTCATACTCAAGCACCGATAGAACACTCGAACCACTGCTAGAGTTCTCTTTCTTATTTCTGCCTGAATCGAGGAAAACAACTACCTCCAATCAAAGCGTACCCAAAATCTGTTATGGGTAATGCATCTCTAATCTTGTCCTATCCTGGACGACATATTTTAGGTGACGTCTGAAACGAGAGCAACTGTTATCAGAGCGTCGATCAAGTGAATACACTTCACAGAAGAAAATAAACGCAGTGAACACAACAATCCTAATAGTATGGCTTTATATCAAGAACGTTAACAGAAGAATGCAGAAACCCGCACAGATCCTAAAGACTCTAGAACCTGATGCTCTGATACCATCTGTAACACCCCGCTTAAAATAATAACGGGTGACCATCCCTATACTACATTAAATCATGAGTCTCAGATGGCTCAGTCTCAACATCAACTGGCAGTACTAAAATATATAAGACTAACTACCCGATATCATATAAACGAGATGTTAAAATTAAATAAAACATAGAACAAACAACAAACCAACACTATAAGCTACTAACAAAGAAAAGAAAGATGCATACAAGAACTATGATAAATGAAATGAATAACTACAAATGAATATGCCACAAAGAAATAAACCCAAATAAGCTGTCGGGTCACAGACAATACAATAACTGAAATGGAATAAATATAAACATTTATAAATATCCCTTGGGTATAAACCCGATATACAACTTTAATCCTACCTATATTTTTAAAGAAGTAGGAAGCGACTACGATCTAAGTCCGGCAACAGTCTGCACCTGTCACGGTTCCCAAGACTCTGGATAGAGGGCATACGGCATCCATGCGGTAGGAAACCTGTAATAGTATATATATATATATATATATATACATACATGCAGGAGAGAAAAGTAAACGGGTCCGAGCCCGAGTTGTGAAAATATTTAGCAAGTGTGTTAACCATGCATAATAAATATAAATGCACTTATTTCATAATTAAAGTGGAATCGCACTCTCGTGAAACCCCAACTCACCCCTCATCTAACGGCGCGCACCTATTCGCGTCCTGAAGTCTTAATTAAGTTACCCCACCCATAAGGACAACCTAACTTACCATAGGGTCGACCTATACCCACAAGACCTGCCTTCCTATCATATCCCAAGAATCCACTCTTTCTAAACACACTTAATTATTTTTACAAACATTTATGCCATACTAGACTTAATGGATTCCGATTTATAATTTAATCAATTATAATTCTTAATACGTTACCCATATACATTTGGGTTGAATCATAGGATTTAATTTCTAAATAACATGCATGCAAATTACTATTGATAAAACATTTCTCCAATCTCAACATTGCACTACGTTTCGTGCATGGGGCGTCTCGCAAAGCGAAATTCAAACAAGGATCCCCCCGTTACACTACTCCTTGACAATGTCGATCCTAGAGATCCTTTATGCCATACATACAATTCTACTATTACAACTGCTAAATTTAGATTACCATATAAGAACAACTCAAAATCTCCAATAATATCCTTGGGATGATGTAACCGAAATATTCCTTAAATGCGTTACATCAACCCCCATCAATCTAGTACATCATAATCATCCAAGATGTACTCCATAAACATTCCATATCCTTTCACCTATAGGATATATAAATATATATAGGTATTTTTTCTAACCATATATATATATATATATATATATATATATATATATACAATCATCCATTTCCATAGGCAAGTGTACATACCACAAATGATGTACAATGGCCATGCACATAATATACCCGGCTATATATATCACCGATAAACTGTACCATGATATCATCTTCCAGGGCATTACTCATATACCATCCTGGGGACCACGGGCGGACTCAGTATCACCGACATCGGGGCCAAACACACACACACACACACACACTACGTCTCGGGATGCGGCCATAGCTCCTAACCGGTCAATGAGACGAGACATACTCACCACGTCTCACCCCAAAATAAATGCATATCACATAATAACACAATGGACGACTATGACCAGGGGAATATCCACACCCTGCTCCTTGAGCTAGGATGCTCACCCTCTGCGCGAAAACTTCCCAATGATAGCATGAGCGGGGTATGCTTAACCACATAAGTATATATATATCATTCACATGCACAATATTTATACATCCATATGATTACATCATATGATTAAACCCTCACATACGGTTTAAATATTCAAAACATAAATATATCCACATATTCATATCTATACAGATATATATATATACACATATCCACATATATATATACACTACCTCTCGTTTGTATGTATGATATTTATAAACTCGACTTTAAATATATATAAACCTCAATATACTAGCCGTCACCCCAAACTCATTTAATTTACCTCGACATGGGAATACGATCCCTCACTTGAAGCATATTCATCCATTTTTCCTATGATGAATAGTCTCCCAAAAATATATGTTTATATTCAACATTTGGGTTATCACCCAAAGTTTAGTGTAGGAAACCATCACTACACATCTCCTATATATTCGAAAGTACATAATTATCTCTAGTACTATTCGACCATTGGCATATAAATAACTAATAGTCTATAAACCTCAACTTATCCCAACTTCATTTCAAGGATTGGAATCCCAATGATTATCTCCACACAATTATGTATAAACTATCCTGACTAGAATTTATACTACAACTTATTCTATTTGATAGTACGGTCCAATCGTTCCCAATTCGGACTACGGTTCATTTACTCTCATGAATCCCCTAGTCTAACACCTCTGATTTACCCCTTAATTTTATCATTTCTAAGGATAATGCGACTACTCTCTCTCATTGGTCCCCAAATTTTATCTTAATGATATCCTATCTCTATAAGGATTCGATATAAGTGTCGGCCTAGAATTTCACAACATACCCTCGCAACTCTCTCTACGAGTTCTTAACCTCCCATCGTATCTATACTCACTTTTGATTTATAATTAGGATTTTTAACCCCAATGAGGTTTCTCACTATCTCCATAAACACACACACAACTCCTATGCATACACATATATTTTCCCCAAACTGTTTCAAGAAATCCCCATGATCCTAACATGTGATAAACCCCTTATAATTCTCCAAAATATATCTCTTTCATCATAAAAGAAGACCACGAATTAATAAACCCAACCAAATAGGGTTATAAATCACTATAGAGAAAATCACTCCAAATGCCCTGTTTCCGAATCGATTCGGCCCTATTCCGAATCGATTCGGCCCAGCGAATCAATTCGGCCTCCAAGGCGAATCGATTCGGGTCCAAAGACCTTGGCTTCTGTCTCAGGCTGAATCGATTCGCCTTGGGTTCGAATTGATTCGGTCAATGCAGACCTACCGATTTGGGTAGGCCAAATCGATTCTCTTAAGGGGCGAATCGATTTGGGTCTGCAGAATTTGAAGGGTTCTTCTTCTTCATTGAACCCATGAATTCTAAACCCTAAAATTTATCTTCTAACCCCCAAATCTTTATCACATCATGATTCTAAGCCAATAAATCAACCCAAAGTTGATCCCAAACATTTCTACACCATCAAACCCATATCTAAACATCAATTTCAAGATTTAAACCCCAAAATATAGGTTTTGATATTAATACCCAAAATCCATTTCTTTAACCCACAAATTATGAAATCAAATACACAAATAACTTATCTAGCAAGATTAAACACTTGCCTCAATTTTGTAGAGGTTGGATCGTCCTCGATGTCGCGGTTGGGCCAGAAATCTCCAAGCTGTCTTCCTCTCTCTCTTCTTTTCTTCTTATTCTTCTTCTTATTTCTTTTTTTCTCTTTCTCTCTTTCTCTAAATGAGGACCGAGAAAAGCCGAATATCCTACCAAGGATTTTGAAATTGGAATGGGAGGTGGCGCACACAAAGGCAAAGATGCGATCATGGAAGGCGACTCGAGTAAGTACTCCTCATCAGCGAAAAGGTTTAAAACATTAAAGTGTGAAACCGAATCATTGGGTACTTGTGACGGTGTGATAATAGAGAATCAAAATGGGGATGAAAGAAATTCAAACTCATAAGATGAATCATCATCGCATGAAGATTGAGTTTCGAAGGAAATAATATCATTTTCAATGAAATGTTCTTCTTTGGGGGCCAAAGAAGAAATCATTTCATTGTATATAGATATTACGTCATTTTCATCCTCACTTTCAATATCTATTATGCAATGGGCAAAGTCTATAATGGTTTGTTCGAAAGTAGGCACAAAAAGCTCATTTAGTTCAAAGCATTCTTCGACTTCAAAAGTCTCAGAAGCAGAACCATCGTCGGATTCAAATAATAAAACCAATTCATGTTCGCACAAATGATTTTCTTCCTGATAACGATTTTCAAGTTTCTCATTTTCATACAGATGTAATCCCTCACCGAATGTCATAGGTCGAGGTGCAGATGCATGAAAATGGAAACTTTGAAAATTACCATCGGACTTAAACGAAAACTCATTATTATAGGAATTTTGAAAACTATTGCAATTCGTTTCAAAATTCCTATTATAAGGAGGTAAAGGCCGAAAATCATTATCATCATCATCAAAATTCCATTGATCGTTGTTTTCTGTTCACCACCTCAATACAAATACCTAAATTATGGCTACACTCAACGGGTGAGTATAGCGGTAAGTCGGGTATCGAAAATATCCACTGAGATGAGTGGCTAGAATTTACAAGATTTAATACTCCTAATAAAAGTGTAAAAGACGAATTACAAACTAAAAGGAAAACGATGCATAAAAGTGAAATGATTAATCTAGGTGAGTGTATTAAAACTAGATTAACAAAGCGGTAAAAACTATAGGTTGCGTCGAATATACCTCACCCCGAGTTAATTAGTATAAAATAGTCACATGGGTCGACGAGTTATTACAAAAGCATCTCGTTTCGACAGTTAATCAAATCAAGGGTTGTCACGCCCCTAAATTCTCATAAAAGCCTAATAAGATTTTGGCATCAACAAATACCCCAGAAATTACGCACCAAAGGTCGTAAGCACGGGACATACATGATATGCCCCGTCAAATCTCCTAGGTGCAATAACTAGGACAACGCACCCGAAATAGACCCATAAACACCATCACCAAAGCAAAGAAATGCGTCAACCCGTGTGAGTTCCATTCAAATACAACCTAGACTAAATTAGCTAAAAAGCATGATAAAAACGCGATAAATAAACGCTGTAAAGTTACACTAGAAAGAAAGAAAATAAAGCATGTAAACCTAATTATGAAAGCATGTAAATTAATCTAGAAAGAAAGAATAAATGAAATACACACTATATTAATGGAGAGGGTAATGAATAGTGCCACTTACAAGCCCAATTGGGTGTCAATCCAAAGAGAAATGAAGAAGAACTCTTCAAAAATCCAAACCCTAAGCTATTCTAACCTAAAATGTATTCTATCTCTTAATACCTCTAATTATATTATGAAAATGAAACCAAAATTTCTTTATATATTAAGTTACAAAAGAAATAAAGGAAAAAGAAAAGAAAAGGAACGAATTGCAAAATATCAGGTATGATCGATCGATTGATCAAAGACCATCGATCGATCAATCAAAACCATCGATCGATCGATTGAACAGGTCCCAACCCACTGTCTCAATTCGTAGGCCAAATCTGAAACCGCGATCGACCGAGGGCCCAAGCCCGGTCGACCGGCACTCTGTTTTTGGGAGCCCTTGGTCCATGAAGAGGGGGAAAGCGGTTGCAAACAGAAACGACCATAAATTCTTTGTTCGAACTCCAAATGACGCATCGTTTGCTGCCACGTGATGATAACTCAATGAACTACGCATCCATGGAATTTACAAGAGCTGAAGAAGAAATGTGTATTGACTAAAATGCCCTTGAAGTGGCGTTCAAAGATGAAAATTCTCCGAGATGCAACGGATATTCACTTTTAGCATTCCAATACCTATAAAAACACAATTAACCCTTGGAAAACATGTATATATCCAAATCCAAGGTCATCTGGTTAATAAGCATAAATATAGGCATTAAGGACCGTAAATGTGCTAGAATGCTAAAGATAACGGGCGAAAATATGCAATATTTAATACGAATCAACATGTCTATAACAAATTACTATGTTTATTAAATATTGAAAAAATATTTTACAATATATATATATATATATATTTGTGTTCAAACATTTATACCTGTCAATTTGGAGAGACAAGTTACCACGTGACCTTATAACACGATATTTTAGCGGGTTTGGGTCAAGCCCGAACGAATACGAGTGCTTAACGGGTGGACCTACTAAACTTGAAAACTTAACAAATTGAGTTTTTGTTTAGCCATTTAGTGTAAATACACGACATGACTCGTTAAGGTACGATTTGAACACGATCCAAACACGACATGAATCTGATAAGACACGACATAGTACACAAGAAAGGCTTAACGGATCGGGGTTGAATAGAGGTGATTTTGGCACGAACTCAATTATACGTGGCACGAGCCCGACCCGATACCCATTGCCACCACTATTCAATATGTGCCACAGTGGGAATTCAGTGAAAGGGTTACAGAGTGAAAGGTTTTGGAATTTTAAAAGTTGACTTGAGAATTCTCAATTGTCATTTACATTGCACCAAAAAAGTGTCATTTTTTTTCTATACACCCAATTTGGGGGGATGCTTAAATTGAAAGTTAGTCCAGTTTTGAGATATAATAAAAGTGGGGTTGGGATAAGGAACGAAACTAGCTTCTCTTTCAACATCAACCAACAACACCACAATACTCATAATGTATCGCCGGTTTTGTATTGATGAAAAAGTTGTAGGAAAATTTCACAAACAACACAATTATATAATAATCTATTATTCTTTAAATTAAGAGTCTCATTTTCCTTTTTTCATACATTTTAATTTTAATGTCCACTCTAAAAATCATATAATCAAATTTCACAATATTAAAGTAAAGATTACTCATTTAATCTTCGTCATTGTTTATATTGATTTTCATTAACAAGTTACTTTCAAATGCGGACTCTGAATTGGACAAAAGAGATCAAATATAGCACAATTTTTTGCATAAATTTACATGAGATGCCATATTTGTCTTGTTTATGTCGAGAATTTTTGCAAGATTTTGTGTTGCATTGTTTTCATCTTATAATCTTGAACATAATTAACTTGATTTCATGTCAAGATTTTTTTAATTTTACTTTTATATATACATATTTGGTATTATCTAAGGAGTACGGACACATCTTCGAAGGTTATGTATTCATGCCGAACACTTCGGACACTCCGACACTCGTACGACATTTTGCGAACACTCCGCGTGGCTTGTCAGACTTGTTTGGCATTTAAAAATGGCGGACACTTCACAAACACGACCCGGACACTTCGTGGACAAGATGAGATGCTAAAATTAAAGAACACAAAGAAATGTTAGTATTATTTTATAAAATTAATTTTCACAAGGTAGTTTCACAACCATTTTTTTTATTTTTGAAATGCAAAGTCGATGAATATATATATATATATATATATATATATATATATATATATATATATATATGACCAATCATAAACCTCACCCAAGTAGTCTCATATGCACACTTGTGCTGGAAGTCCTGGCTAGAGCAATCCGTGTGTGCATACATACACACACACACACAAAAGTTTTAAAATATATTTATATGTTGGTGTGTCATGTCCTAGTTTTTTTAAGTTTATTGTGCTGGTGTGTCCGTGTCGTATCGGAGATGACACTCCTATCCGTGTGTGCACATTCCTCGTATCATGCAATATTAGGTGGGACATGAAACAAATTTATTAATCGTGTTGGGTCTAATTAGTTGTACTCGTGTTATAGAAAAAGCATGTATTACTCATCCGTGTCATTATATTTCTCACCCTATTGTGTTGTGTAAGATAAAAACATGAACCAAAACAATAATTAATAGACTTGAGAAAATTCAATTTGAATTGAATAATGCACACCATATTCAGTTTTCTTTATGGAGTTCACTTAATAGACTGAATCTTTAACATGCTCATTTAAATTTGAAGTTTATCTAGTAATTTCCAGAAGTAGGTGCAAAATGTAAGATGGTCCATATTTACACTTATTTGGGACATAGATATGTGCAAATGGCAGATTAGTGTTATTTGTGTGGACTCATAAACGAAAGAGAATAACATTGATAGAAAATAATAGCCCAGGACCTCGCAATTGGACCATGTGCTTAAATGTGTATTGGATGAAGGGGTTCAAATGTGGGGAACGTATTATATCACACCCATTTGATAAGGAATTCACAACCACCATGTACCTTATTATAATTTGTTGTCCTTTCTGATTAAATATTGACAAAGTTCTGTTAATTTAGGATTTGGATCCTTTAAAATTTAATAATAACTCTCTATGGTAGGTTTTGTACACCAACGCCATCGCACCGAACAATAACAAGGATATATATGAAAAAATGTAAATTTAATCATAAGGTTTGGGGTGAATTAACTCATACTTTAAAAACAAATTAAACCCTATGGTACATTAAGTAGGAGTGTTCAAGGTCCATACCGGTCCGATTTTGAGAATTTTTTGGACCGGACCGATTTGGTCGGTCTTTTAAAAAATGGATCAAGATCGAACCGATAATGTCGGTTAATCGACCCTAGTCGATTTAATTTTTTATAGGGTCGGTTTCGTCTAATCCGTCGATCCTCACATTCATCTTTAATCTATGTAATTAAAGATGGTTGTTTGGTGTGCCACGCGTAGCTCTACCTATATATAATACATTGCTTCTTGGGAGTTCCGATTCAACTTCATTTCGGGAAACAGAGAGAAGATGAGTTACCAGAACGTCCCCCAAGACCCCTACCACCCACCATCAGGTATATTATTTCCTCCACCTTCTCTTTGTCATTGTTGTATTAATTTGTCTGGTGAACTTGATTTAATTTCTATTGTTACTATGTTTAAAAGTTATGGGTCACAATACCCTCCACCAGGGTACCCGTCACTACACTAAATCTGTCGAATTATCAGAGTCCTTGACCTTGACAAGTTCAACTTGTCAAGGTTAATGGCCATGACAATTCCTGGGGTGACAACTTTTTTTATCACAGACTTGTCACGGTCATTGACCGTGACAAGTTCATTAGAATTGTCACGATCGTGTCACGGTCCTTGATCGCGACGAGTTTTGTCACGGTCAAGGATCGTGACATTCTTTAAAAAATTGTCACGGTCATTGACCGCGACAACTTTCTTTGTCTCAAACTTGTCACAGTCAATGACCGTGACATTTCTGGGCAAAATTGAAATCCAATCTGCTGGGCAGTATGGCCACTGCCACTGCCCAACAATATATTTGTACCTGTTATAGCAACGTTGTACCTGTTCAAATATCATATATCCAAATAAAATAGAGATAATGAAAATATACATTCAAAATAGAGACAATATGGATCATGATA
Source organism: Sambucus nigra (assembly GCA_949130495.1). Lineage (NCBI taxonomy): Eukaryota > Viridiplantae > Streptophyta > Magnoliopsida > Dipsacales > Adoxaceae > Sambucus > Sambucus nigra. The sequence continues at coordinate 466,429,462 of OX422211.1, read as the reverse complement.
TAATTCAAATGTAACAACTTAAAATAATTCAATTCAACCTTAAAACAATATCAATAAATGTCTGGGGTATGGTTAACTCTAAGGAGGTGAGTAGGCCACACGATATACAAATTTATAGACCCACTAATATACACCGTGCCGCATTGTTCCCACAACCACAATGGGGAATTCTCCTTCCCGGGTATCACATGCGTAACGAGCACCTTGGACTCGATGTCTTGAAGCTCACGTCCATAAACTAGTGCACCCTGAACGATATTCGGGTCCCTCAACCCCCTCCCTATCCGCTAGACATCAAATATGTCCATTATAAACACGCTCGGCCAACCAAGTGTCGACATCGGTCTGTTAAAGGGAGCCAAATAGGGAAGTGGATCATCAAAGTCCGCACGTGTCGGCGATGAAGCAGTGAGGTCCACATCCTTGTCATCCTGCACCATGTCCTCCTGCACCTCCTTCTCCGCCTCCTTCTCCTTCCCTTTCCCCTTACGATTTCTGCCCAATGAACTCTTCATGAATGAGAACATCTCATAGACTGTCTCTTCTAAACGGGGCAGCTTCGCGTCATGTGAGTCCACCGCTCGAGCCAACCCGGTGTCGCTCGTCTCCAATCCGATGATCCTAGATTTGTCTACCCGCGAGCTCACCACCTTGTCCTACCCTTGCGATTAGAGCCAAGCACTTAGGTGAGTGCGTCCGTGGATAAAGATTCCTTGTCGGCATCAGACTGCGACTCATGCACTTCCTTAAGCTTTTCTTGAAATGACAAAAAGCACATGATTAGCAAAATAAGTAAACCAAAAAATTATAACTTAATTAACAAAAAGTAAACTTTAAGATTACTTACAATCGTGGCCGTGACGCTCGGGGACACCTCCTTGTCCTTACCCTTCTTCGTCCGAAGATTCTCATAAGTATCGAGCCTATGTGGCCTACCCCTAGGGCCACTCCCTGTCCCCTGAAATAAAATAAAGTAAAATTAGTATCGGCCCCGCAAAGTAAAATAATGCAGAATAATATATTTTTATAGTTATAGAAAAATTAAATCTTACCATCATCCTATGCTCCACTCGGCGTAAGATGTCCATCCGTAGTAGTGTGCATCCGTCTTTTTTGCCCGGTTTTTCCTCCCCGATTGGCGGGATGCCAATTGTCGCTCCCCGATCTCATTGTCAATGAACTGTTACCATTTTTCCAATGAGATCGGCTCTTTCGACATGACAGATTCACGCACTCGGATAACGGACTCTCGTGTCTTCCCAGAGTACGATGTTCGCATATTTTTCTTCCACATCTTGTGCTGCTCCCTGAACTGCTCCAAGACGATGATTGTCTTTACCCTGGGCCGATGATCGTCTTTACCAGCTCGAGGGATCTCGCTAATAGCCCCGACTTGTTCTCGATGGCCACCCCCAATTTTGCCATATTTGGGGAGCTGACTTGAGCTCATATGGCACCTCCTTCCAACTCAAAATGAATTAGAAGAAGACATGCAAATATGTACAATTAATACAAATAAAAATGAATTCCAAAACAACAGCATCTAGCTCATAATATGTACAATTACTAAAAATTCGAAACATCCCCTCCCCCACCCCTAATGCCCACACACCTAAAAAACACAACATAACCATGAACACTGTACATTTGTCTCTCACCTAAAAAATGAGAAAGAGAAAGAGAAATAGTACAAGTATTTGGAGGATTGTGTGGGGGAGTGTGACGAGGAAAAACGCAGGAAGCCCCACCACACACACACAAACAACCCCCCCTCCCCCCCCCCACCCCCCCCCCCCCACACACACCCTGCCCCACCCCCTTCCCCCACCACACACACACACAGCCCCACCACACACATAGACAACAATTCTACAGATTTAAATAACTTGATAACAAGTGCGAGCCCAAACATAAAACAACAACCTAGAAAGTAGTTCCATGAGTAACATAGGAGAAACAATCATATAACCACATTTAATAAAGTTGATAGAGATAATATCATATACACCTCAAATCAGGGCTCTATATAAAAAAATCTCACAATAGTTGAAGACGTAAATACACAATAAAGAATGCAATAGTCCTAATAACAGGGCTCTATATCAAAGAACTCTACATTGAAAATCATAGTAAACCATACAGATCCTAAGGACATTAAAACCTGATGTTGTGATACTATCCGTGACACCCCGCCTAATTAAATACCGGGTGATCACTCCTTTATTAAATTAAAAAGATTTCTCATTTGGTTCATTCTTAGCATCGCTGTCAAATACTTTTTAATTACTAATCACTTATTAGTTAATTAAGACGATGTCAAAATTTTAATCTTTATTAACATGCAAGAATATAAGAATTCTAAACCACATTCACCATTTAAATAAACCAACATAGTGGAATATCAAAGTAACTGAATAAATTAAAGTAACTGGAAGAAACACTCCAGTCTGAAATCTCAAATACGGTAATCGAAAATAAAACCCAATCCCAACACTAGAGATGAATGAAATATAATATGTCTAAAAGAAATAATGTATAGAGTGCGCAACATGCCCTGACTGAAATATCTGCATAAGGAAGTTAGATGGATAGGAGTGGAAGCGTCTAATATCGATGACCTATAACTTTCATCACAGCCGCAGCACGTCAAATCACATGGAATTCCTAAGCCTCGCATCCCTGTGGCCAGACACCTAAAATAATTTGCACATAGAAAATAGTTTTGGAATAAACGGGTCAAAGCCGGAGTAAAAACAATTTAAAACATTTTAGAAAGTATTTAAAATGATTAAAAGTAGATATTATATACATGTTAGTTCACGACTCTCACTTGAGAAGTTTCACCTTTCAACTAGTGTGCACATATACCGTACTTTTAGACAATTCTAGTTACTGCTATCACACCTAACTAGTTCGAATACGTTATCCCTTTTAAACTATTACTCATAGTGCCCACCCGCATTTCTCACATAATACATTATCGAATATTTCCATATCTTTTAACTCAACTAAGAATTTCCCAATTAACAGTTAAGTGTTCACATACTTAAGTTACTTTAGATTTCCTTATCTTTCATATCTACTAAGTCCACAGAGTAGAATATATCATAAGTATATATATTCATCACTCGAATATATATATATATACACACACTAATACAGAACCCCTAGGCTCAGTTGCAGTACATGCATACTCCGTTATCACATCTCGTACTAAATAAAGGATTGTTGGTCCAGAATCACTCTTGAACCTTAAATACATACACATATATCTTGGAAGCGAACATAGTCCTAGGCCTTTGGGTTACGCACATACCTAGCATGTCCAAATGACAGGTCATACCGTTGTTCACACAAATGGCGCTCAACCCTAAGTTCTATTCTCTAAGGTATGCGTCTAAGATACCCCAAAATGGCACATCATGATAAGACCGCCCATGACGCGAGAACCACCCGTGATAGCATGTATCATAGGTATATACATTACATATAAATAATAACACATTAGGTATTCACACAACCTATGTTTAGGTATATATTCCACCTATAATATATCTCGTACGTAGGATCCCTCGCAAGAGGTATACCCGAATGTTTCTCACTTCTCTAAATGTCATCCATTTTATTACAACTTAATTCAGTAGCTAACTCACTCATATCCTACTGGTCTAAGTCATGGTTTCTCCGGTCCCTCGAGATATTATAGAATTCACAGCATTAGATCTTTAACCCACAATTAGAATAAATCAGCTGTAGTCCTTAAATCCCTCTCATATGACTAAATCTCAAACTCCATATTGGCCTGTATGTATGAGATTTTATTCTCTTTATAATTAGAATTTATCTCAAAAGTTAATTCGATCATTTCCCACGAGTTCTAAGCAAAAGGGGAAAAATTTGGCCAAATCTCGGAAGCCGAATTGATTCGACCTTGGACCGAATCGATTCACCTTCTGAATCGATTCGGCCAAGAAGGCCGAATCGATCTGCCCCTACAGATCTTCATCTTCTTCGTTAAGCACATATGGGTTTCACCATTTTTAATCATCAAAACCCCCATTAATCATTCCAAAATGCCCAACCAATTATTATAAACATTATACCTACATACATGAGTGATTTCTAACGTACAAGAATCATCATAACACTAACAAACATCATTAAATTGGATTAAATCAAAATGACTTCTAAAGATCCCTGGTTCTCCAATTTTTCTTCAAGAACTTGACTTAACCCACATTTCTTCACATATTAATGGTTCTCATTCATCAATTTCATTTTACCTACATCACGAAATTAAGCCTAATATGACTCTGAATCAAAAACATCAAGTTCATTCCCAAAAATTTATTAAAATTCTACATACTCATGGGTTTAATCATCATATACTAACATGGATATCATATATGCTCATAATTTAGAAATATTAAACACTTGCCTTCATATGAAGGCCAGACCCATTGTAGAAGAATGATATGGGTGCATTCCTCTTCCTTCGATCTATGCAACGGTTGTGTTTGTGGTGCAAGGGGTGGAACTATCTTTGTTTTATTATTTTGAACCTCCTCTCTTCTTCCTCCTATGGCCTCTCTGCAATTCTATAACCTCTAACCCTAGAAGACTTCTCTTCTCAGATGATAATAACCTCTTAAATTCGTAGGTTTATTTTCTCCAAAAATACAAATGACTAAACTACCCCACTAGGATGCCGGTTTGGCCTAAAAGTTCCCCGGGACCAAAATTAAATCCCCGAGTAGACTTTTCTGACTATCTCGAACCTTACGGATTTAATGGCTCAATCAAAACGACCATTTGGATCACTTAAAAATAAATTACTTTTTATTTCATTAAATTGAGATTGACACGACTGACATGCGAGTCCTGACTAAATTATTGTAACTTGTCATATTTTTCACTCGCGAACATATTCGTAATCCTTTATTACTTGTTCACTAAGTAACATTCAATATAAATACTAACCCTTGTCTCGCTAGTTAATATTTATTTGAATACCAATTAATTCCCAATAAATTTCCCATACTTAATTTAATTTATTACACATTTAAAAATCATTAAAAAAAATACAGGGTGTTACAATCTCCATCTTATCCACAAATGAGACATTCCCCAAATGCTCGACAACTTATGAATCCACTTTCCAATTTACCTCAACATTTGTTTCACATGTTTTTAAACTTTAATATCCTTTCCCTTTGCTAGGACTCTACAACCTCGCATGACTCTCAAGACTCCATACACAACTGATACTCGATAGCCCTTGAAATCTAATTGGGAAATATATATCAAGTTTGTTACTAACTTTATGAGATATTTTACACCACGACAGTGGGCTACAGTCTTCAAACATGTTGAGCTTCACTGTTTTTACATAGCTAATGACACATTTTTATAGATTACATAAAAATTACAAAGCTTTCTTTGTATCTTGAAATGTATCATAATATTTTCTCTTAGACCAAACATGATTCAGAGTACTTAACCCAATATCCATTATCTTGAGATTGAGAGTTTCCTTTTAATTTTGTGTGTGTCTTTCCAGAGTCATCTTCTCCACATATGTCACTAATTCACAATTAAATCAACCTTCATCCCCTTTTAAGGGTCAATACCTCTTTATATAAAATTTCACATGTAAAAACTTCGACTTCTTCATCACACCGTGATCTACTCCCATTAGTTTTACCAGATCCTTGGTTGATACTCATTCCCTAATTTTCACCATGAGCATACCTAGTGAAACTCAAATTGTCCCCCCAAAGATTCTCTTCTCAATGGAAAATATAGTCGATTACACCTCATCAATATTCACAATGTCTTTTTCATATAAAATATTGGTCACTATGACGCTATGAGCTTCCTGAAGAAAGGTAAGAAATAACAAGGCCCTATATTTTCCCTTTATTTTCACATCAACTTTTTTCGTTAGTAAAAAAACCCATGAAATACACCATGTGATTAATGAGGTTCGCACCCTCCTCCATTTTCATATGTTAAATTTCTCACTTAAGACTGATCTTTGTTGTAAGACTCTTCGCATGATAGAGCTTCATAGCCCTCTCTCATAATTTTGGCGTCGAGTCCTCATTATTGACAATATTGTTTATATTATCACTCATAAATAATTGGTCTATACTCAAGCATCTTGATTCAATATAAGGGTTGTGCAAGTGTGCACACTTAAATAAACTTAGAGGGGTCAAATAAGTTTCTCAATGGAATTAGCCCAATTTATCTAACTTTAAAATTCTCTTCAATTTTAGCACCCTGGTGAAATATACAACTTGGTGAGATGATGATGCGAGAAGCAGATCTACAACTAAAAAAATCAAATAGGAAGTTCAAGATGGTAATGGGATAATCAAATATAGATCTAGGTGTTGTGTGTGTTAGAAATGTAATAATTAAAGTAAATAACACCCAAACAAACCACGAGACAAATTTATGAGGAACCCCCCCCCCCCCCCCACCTTGAGGTAAAAAACCTCAACTCAAAATAATCTTTGACTAAAATTGAAAAGATTTAATACAATATGTGGCCACCCCCGATCCTGATCCTTACGGGCGGGCGCGTGGAGGAAAGGATACTTCGGGTCCCGCACATCCCTCTCGGGAGCGCTTCGACCGATGTCGTTTGTGGTGTGAAAAATGTAGAGAGATTTAGAGTCGCCAGTCTATTTTACTCAATACAGACAAAAGAAAAAGGGGAAGCCACCCCGAAGAGTGGCATCTAAAGTCATACTGGTGCATACGAAACCAAGATGATCCGAGAAGGGTTCAGAGGCTTAGTTACGAAATGGGAAGGTGTTAGGCACCCATTCCGCCCTTTTGGTCTCTCATGAATATTTGCTATTTTCCATTATGTTTCCCCCCGTGATATGTGTGCATGTTGATATATATAGGATGGAGGTAGGAATCCTCGACTTGTATCATGGAAAAGATAAAGCGAGTCATCCGTAGGAAGATATAAGTGTAATATTAGAAAAAATGAGATTTACGCGATTACCCCTACGTTGATCGTTATAAGGGAACGATAACGCATGTGGGGTAATGCGTCAATAAGAACAAGTATATGTATAATATAAGAAAAATGGATTTAGAGAAGATAGAAAATGAAAGAAAATGTGAGAAAAAGAACTCGAGTCTCGGGTTTTATCCCGAGGCGCCTACGTAGCCTATAAAGGCATCAAAGTCCACGTAGTTCGCATGTAAAACGAGGGGTGGGGTTTATCCCATAAATCCAAAATGGGGAATCTCTTATTTGTGTGTGTGTGTGTGTGTGTGCATAGAACAAAGTGTTTTAGTTGTGAGAAAACTGTGAGGAAAATATGAGAATCCCTTATTTGAATTTATGAGCAAAACCCTCTTTTTCTTGTTTTTTGGGTTTTATGAAAATAAAAGATGTGCAATAATACTAAGTAAAAAGTATGTTAGGATGTGTGAAATGAGATAGTAAAAGTGCTAAGTAAGAAAACAAGTTATTGAGAATTTAAGAGATTTTAAAGAGAGAGTTTGAGAAAGTTGGACCTTCTTGAAGATCTTGAGCTTGATCTTGAATGTTGGGGAGCAGCCCTTGAACTTTGGATGATAATGGAGAGTGGCTAATTCACCAAGTTTGATGAAAGGGATGATGAAAAGTGAAAGTAAAAGGGGATTTGGAAGTTGAAATCACGCTGCCTTCGAGAGAGGTTTCTGGGATTCGTTGAGAGGGATTTTTATCAGATCTGAGCTATCCTTGAAAATGAGGTGAAGGCCTCCTTTTATAGTCCCAGGTGAGTGACGGTCGGCATAGAGCCCTTCCTGCCTATCGACAGGCAGGTGCCGATAGGCAGGTTCTGGAACCTGCCGTTTGGTAGTGTGTTTCAGGACGAGGGCAAACCGTTGGTCAGAATCATGCACGGGGTATACCGTTGGAAATTTAATTCAGAGACCTTCGAAAGTCCTTTGGACAGATCCCGGGTTCGGGAGTTGACTTTGGGTCAAATATGGCTCAGAAGCGTTTGTCGGTCCATTGGACGGGGAATCATTCGGACGCAAATGGATCGTTCGTCCCCATGGTAGATCCGAATTGTGCGTGGGGCATACTGTTGGAAAGTTTAGGAGATGTACTTAGACATTCCAAAGAGTTTGACCCGGTTTGGAGAGTTGACTTTGGTCAACTGGGCTCGGGAAGCGCTCGGTGGCCTCCCGGAGTCAACCGGATCGTTCATTCGCATGGAAAGTCGGAATCGCGCACGGGGTGGACCGTTGGAAAGGGTATTCAGGGACCTTTGAAGATTCATTCAGCCTCGGTCAAGCTGAAGAGTTGACATAGGTCAAACAGAGCCCGGGAGCGCCTGAGTTTCGAACGCAAACGGACCGTTCGTCCTCATGGTAAGTTAGAATCATGGACGGGGCAGACCGTTGGAAGGGTATTCAGTGACCTTCAAAGATTCATTCAGTCTTGATCGAGACAAAGATTTTGACTTTTGGGTCCAATTGAGACGGAGAGTGCCCGATGGCTTTCAGGTCAGTACTCGGGACGTGACCTAGGTTTACAGTTATGAAGGGAGGTACTAAGGACCTAGGGAGAGTCAAGGGGTAATAGAATGGGGTGTCTAAACAGCCCCTCTACGGGTGAGTTTAGAACAAATGATGATCGTCGAATAGACACCACATGATGCTTTTGAGGGAGTATGACCGATTCAGAGGGTTGAGGTCGATTCTGAGGACCTAAGGAGTGTGCTGGGGATGATCAATTCTGCGGATCAAAGACGAATTTGAGGGCTTAGGGTAAAGGTCTAGCAAGGTCAATTCTGACCTAAAGAGTGGTGACGATCGAGTACCGAGGTCAATTCTGACCTAACTTAGGTGACGATCCAAGACCGGGCCCAATTCTGACCCAAGAGTGGTGACGACCGAGGACCGATGTCAATTCTGACCTAACTTAGGTGACGATCCAAGACCGTAACCAATTCTGACCCAAGAGTGGTGACGACCGAGGACCGAGGTCAATTCTGACCTAACTTAGGTGACGATCCAAGATCGGGGCCAATTTTGACCCAAGAGTGGTGACGACCGAGGTCAATTCTGACCTAACTTAGGTGACGATCTAAGACTGGGGCCAATTCTGACTCAAGAGTGGTGAAGACCGAGGATCGAGGTCAATTCTGACCTAACTTAGGTGACAATCCAAGACCGGGGCCAATTCTGATCCAAGAGTGGTGACGACCAAGGACCGAGATCAATTCTGACCTAACTTAGGTGACGATCCAAGACCGGGGCCAATTCTGACCCAAGAGTGGTGACGACTGAGAACCGAGATCAATTCTGACCTAACTTAGGTGACGATCTAAGATCGGGGCCAATTCTGACCCAAGAGTGGTGACGACCGAGGACCGAGGTTAATTCTGACCTAACTTAGGTGACGATCCAAGACCGGGGAAAATTCTGACCCAAGAGTGGTGACGACCGAGGACTGAGGTCAATTCTAACCTAACTCAGGTGACGATCCAAGACCGGGGCCAATGCTGACCCAAGAGTGGTGACGACCGAGGACCGAGGTCAATTTTGACCTTACTTAGGTGACGATCCAAGATCGAGGCCAATTCTGATGTAAGAGTGGTGACGACCGAGGACCGAGGTCAATTATGACCTAACTTAGATGACGATCCAAGACCGGGTCCAATTCTGACCCAAGAGTGGTGACGACCGAGGACCGAGGTCAATTCTGACCTAACTTAGGTGACGATCCAAGACCGGGGCCAATTCTGACCCAAGAGTGGTGACGACCGAGGACCGAGGTCAATTATAACCTAACTTAGGTGACGATCCAAGACCGGGGTCAATTCTAACCCAAGAGTGGTGACGACCGAGGACCGAGGTCAATTTTGACCTAACTTAGGTGACGATCTAAGACCGGGGCCAATTCTGACCCAAGAGTGGTTGAGAAATAGATTTCGGTTTTGCTGGGGAAAGAGCTTTGTGATTCTGATCTGAGCTGGCGAGATGATAGCTGGGGAAGCTTTTTAGGAGTCCTCACAGGGGGAACAACCTATTTTGGGTGCTGTAAGAGAATTCCGCTGGGGAAGTGATCAGGTGATCCTTAGGGATTTTTCGGAGCTTTGCCGGGAGGAGTTTTCACTTAGCTTTTGAGGATTCCGCTAGGGAAGAGGGGTTTTGCTTGAGTAAATGCAAAATTTTCTTTATAGAACGGCTTTAAATCCCTCCCGGGATTTTTAGGAATTTTTCGATGTTTTCTGGTATTTTCTGGGAATTTTTGTACAAAATTTTAGGAGGGGTGCCGGTCGGCATAGTATGAAGGGTGCCATTCGGTAGTGGCACAGACTTTTGGGCTACCTCGGGAAGGCAAGGGGTCAGTGTCGATCGGTATGGTGGGGGTGATGCCGATCGGCATGGCTCTTGGCCTCCTATATAAAGGGGGCGAATCCCCTCATTTTTTCACAGCTTCTTTTGCTTTCTCTCCCTTTGCGATTCTTCTGCAAATTATTTTAGCGTTCCGATCTTCAAGAAATGTTCGCCTTTGTGAGCACTGCAGTCCACCGGGAGTGGTTAACCGTTGATGATTGGGCGAATGTGGAGTGGAGGGCTAGGGCGCCTCTTGCTTTGGGGAATGAGAATTCCTTTTATGCGTTTGAGCCTGTCGCGGATGAGCAGACTTTGCTGCGGGAGTCATCGCATCATCGCTCTTTGAGAGTGATCCCTGACGGTTATGTAAGTAACTCGACCTTTGGTATTCTTCTTTTTTTAGTGGTTTTTCTTGTTTGACTTTTGATGAGGCTTTTCTTTTTGCCAGTATGATATCTCTTTGAAGAACATGCGTGCTCGTGGGACAACGGGGCTTAAGGATGTCTGAGAGCATCTCCCACCTGTGGTGCATTGGATGGTATCATCAACAGGTTTTGGGCGGTTGGCATCGGTGCTGGATGAGACGCCTCGTTCGACAGCGGTCTTGTGCGCCTTGGGAGAGAGGTGGTGGGACACTACCCACACGTTTCATTTTGGATTCGGGGAGATGACGGTGACTCCCATAGACATGCAGCAGCTGTTGGGGCTGGATTACGATGGAGAGAAGATAGAGGTGGATCGCTCTTTACGGGTGAGATTGGAGGCAGTGCGTGCGGCACTTGGTGATGTGGGGAGGATAGTCTCCAGGGATTCCATCCGTTTGTCTTTACTAAAGGATGTTTTGCTGAGCAGGGTGATTGATGGGGAGGACGGGCTGTAAGTGAGACAGATGGCCCGATTATTCATTTTGCTAGTGTTGGGAGGTTTCATGGTGGCGTCGAGTGGCGAAGTCGTCCATTTATGGTTTCTGCCGTACTTGAGGATGTTTTCGAACATCCTTTTCTATGTTTGGGGAAGTCTGACCTTGGCGACCCTTTACTTTTCTCTAGATGCATTTAGCCGGTGCTATCGGCAGATCTTTACTGGGGCCATGTACCTTCTTGAGGTATTCTTCAGTTTGTGCATGTCTTTTCATGCATTTGCATTTTCCTTTCATGCATTCGCATTTTCCTTATGCATCTCTTTTTTTCTTGTGAATTTAGACGTGGTTCTATGAGGTGATTGGGTGCAATACCCCGCTGATCACTTTGAAGGACGACACTGTTGGGGACGTCTATCGCTTGTATCGATGGCGTAAGGCCAATCGGAAGTTGAAGGGATCTCTCTCCCTGGAGGCGGTGCATCAGGTCTTAAATGACCTGAACAGTGGTAGGGTAAGACTCTTTCCATTTCAGTCTTAGTTTTTGCACCTTTTGATCTTGTATTGATTTGTTCTTGCTTGGAGATTTTCAGGTAACCTTTTATCCCTGGGGGACAGCCATTCAGGATACGGGGGTGGCCGGGGTGAATGCGCGGATGAGGCGTTTGCTGGCGCATGAGTTCAGCCATTCCTGGTATCTCGGGGAGAGGGTAGTTCGTCAGATTGGCGAGGAGGAGGTGGTGGTGCCACCCGCGTAGCCTCCTACATCTATGAGGTATGAGCGACTGATGTTGGAGGATGAGAGGATTGCAGGGATGATTGGCGAGTCCTACTTGTTGTACACCGATACGGCCGTGCCATATGACTATATGGATTTTGTGACGAGCTGGTTGATGGCGCCCAGCATATATGATGCGCTGCTCTTCCCTTCGACAGGTTCGAGTCGGGTGGTGGGGTCTTCCCATAATGGTGGTGGTCCGTCGGCATCTGTGGCGGCAGTGACCTCGAAGGTCCCTTTTGTGCGGTTGCATACCCCTTCGTACAACATCCGGCGCGCTGATAGAGGGATGGTGCCTATGCTGCACCGTCCTCATGCAATGGATCCGGAGGAGTTGGGTTTGACAGAGGAGGTCCTTCGACCTACGATATATCTTTCTGTTACTCTCTTTCTTTTTTGTTTTGGTCATTCCTATTTTGATACTGATTTTTCCTTTCCTTGTAGCAAGTTCGGGTGTCGACCACTTGGCTCAGGGATATTAGAGATTGGATACTTCGGTGACTGCCCATATTCGGGACGCGGTTCCCATTCCTTCTTGTCTGGTTCCGTCTGCTTCATCCGGAGAGGACTCGAGCTCGGGTAGTGGTGGTGCGTCGTCTTGCCGTAGGGGGAAGAGAGCGCGTCGAGGGGGTGGAAGCTCTTGAGAGAGAGAGAGGGAATGAAATGTGGGTTCAGGCTGAGTCCCATTATTTTTGGCTTTTCTTTTCTTGTTTCCTGCAAAATTGATGTAACACAGAACACAAATATATGCAATGCAATGGGAGTTTTTTGATTATTATCTTTTATTAATGATGAATGAATGCATGGACATGCGCTTTTTACTTTTCTAATGAGACCGTAAAATAGGAATATTTTTGGAATTTTCGAAGGAAAGCTTTTATTTAAAAGGGGAATTCTATAAGGAAAAAACAGGATTCTTGAAATTCTTTTGAGAATATCAATTTATTTTTATTGAGTTTTCTAATTTGACAAAAGAGGAAAGGGAGAAATTTCCAAAAATGGGGGGTTGTCGATTGGCAAGCACCCTGACCTGCCTATCGGCAGTTTAGTCCTGTACCATCATTTGAAGGCTTTGATTGGTACCCCCTTCAGCCCTTGGTACCTTGTGGGGTAGGATTCCCTCTGATTTCTGCAGGGATTATGTCCCTTGTGAGGATTTTTAAGTATAAAAAGGGAGAAGGATGGAGTGTTCTCATCACACCTTTGCATCCTCATCTGCCTACCCATTATCTTTTAGTCTTTCAAGATGGCTCTCCCTGGTAGCATTGAGTTTGTCAATTACCTCGAATCCTTGGAAGTTATATGCTCTTATAATGTCGACTATGATGCCTTCAATATGCGTCGAGTCTCCTTGTGGCGCAATCGACCTTTTGAGTGGAATATGCTGATAGCGGCGGTACAATTCTGGTACCCCAAAGACCATGTATTCCGCTTTGGGTTGGAAGAAGTTTGTCCTACCTACGAGGAATTTTCTGCCATACTGGGTGTGAATCTCAGTGTTGCTGCCACTTTGCTCAAATTTTCCCGTTCTCCTAGGTATTTGTTGGTCGAGCTTCTTCATATCTCGCCTTCGGCGACCAGGTCATTGGTTGCTGGAGGAATGATCTTCCTTCCAGCGGTGTTGCAGTTCGTGCATTTTCGGGAAGTAGATGATGTCGGCTATGCTGGAGCCGTGGTTCTGGGCCTAGTTTCAAAATTATTGTTGGTGACTAGGGAGGTGCAAGTGGACCCACAACTTGCATCCTTTACTTCATGGATGCCATACCGTCGTAATCCTGCGGCGGTGATATTGGCGAAGACTCTGAATGGCCTGGATGCCTTGAGAGAAGGTCGTTCTGACTTTTTAAGGGGTAGCCCTGTGGTGCTGTTCATGTGGTTGTCTGAAAGATTCCGCTTGTCGACTCCTCCAGAATATCCTTTGTCGGATGTACCCAACTTATTTTCGTGCTACTTCATCTGCGTTTGCCTGTATGTTAAGAATTGGGAGAATTAGTTTGTGGAGCACGGGGCTCGTGGGCTGTATTGGTTCGTGCCTTGGTGGGGACAGTTGTATCTTGTTCTGGAGCTAGGAGAGTATTCATATGTGCGGCTGGTTGATCTCAAACAGACCTCTTTTTATTTCCCTTGGAGGCTTCTGCGCTAATTTGGCTGGGCGCATGTCGTGCCCCCTCGGACCTCAACTTTTTTTCCAGTAGAAGATTTGACTAAGCACCTGCGTCTGTTTCTTGGGTCTCTATGGGAAAATCGGCTTCGTCGACCCATACTTCTCAGTCTGTCGGGAAGGTTTGCCATGTCCCCAAAGATTATATGAGATGGTTGTGGAGGAAAGTGGTCAGCAAGATGTTGGCAGTAGAGACTGGTCAAAGATGGTTTGTTTTATCTAACTCCATGGAAGGGGGTGTTGTGGTCTTTTCGAAGATGGTTAAGGCTCATCGATCCATGGAATGTTTGCGGCACTATATTCAGGCAGAGGAAACTTGGGGTCCTCAGGATGTAGATGATGAGGGTACAGTCTCTTCGGGTTGCTGTGGGTAGGACTCCTGGGGAGTTTATTTATATAATAGGGAATGTATGTGGGGATTTTATTTGGCTTTTTATGGTGGCGGGAAAGGGAGTTATCCGTTCCTTTTTCTTATGTAATCCGTACTGCAATTTCTTATTAATGAAATAAATAAGTTTCTGATCATCCAGCTGTGACTTTCGATGAGTTTTATATTTTGAATTATCTATACTGATCGCTAAGGCATACATAATCCTTTTGTTCAAATAATTTTAGAATGAACCGTCGTTCTCGAAGGTAAGAAAAGAATAGTATTTTGTGAAAAAGAAAGGGCCGCACTCATGTGAGGAGTATGAGCTGCCTACGTACCTCTGGGGTTTTTGAAATGTTTTAAAATAGTTTTTGTAGAGGATTAGGACCACGTAGTTCTGGGTAGAGGGAAATGAAGAGTTTTTTTTTTAGCATAAAAGGGGTATGAGAAGAGTCGTAGCGCGTCGAGATTACGGACTAGGGGGAGAATTTCTTGAGACGGTCCAGATTGACTGGACAAGCCATCTCTTCCCCATCCAGGTCAGTGATCATGGTGGCACCGCCGGATAAGATTTTCTTCACAATGTAGGGGCGGATCCAATTGGGCTTAAATTTCCCTCTTGGGTCCTAGATGGGTTCTATTATCTCTTTGAGGGCTAAATCCCGCTCCCAGACACCGCGGTCCTTGACTCTCTTATTGAATGATCACGTTATTCGGCGATGGTACCCCTGTATATGATAAAGAGCTTTTAATCTTCTTTCATCTTGGAGGGCTAGCTCATTAAGACGGCTTTGGCACCAGTCTTCTTCACTAACCTTGCTTTCGAGCATGATGCGTAGCGAGGGTATTTCCAGCTCCACATGGAGGATAGATTCCATGCCGTAGACCAGGGAGTAAGGGGTCACCCCAAGTAGAGGTTTGGATTGAGGTTCGATAGCCCTAGAGGGCGTATGGGATCCGTTCGGCCCAATCCCTACAGCTTTTGGTCATCTTGCGGATGATGGCTTTGAGGTTTTTGTTGGCGGCTTCAACTGCACCATTGGTCTGAGGTCGGTAGGGAGATGATTTATGTCTCTGAATCCCGTACTCGTTGATAACTTCTGTGACTTCTGCTTCGAAGTGTAACCCATTATCTGACACTAACTCATGCAGGACCCAATATCGGCAGATGATATTCTTCTTGATGAATTTGGCCACTTTCTTGGCGTTCAACACTGCATATAACTCAGCTTCAACCCATTTGGTAAATTAATCGATGGCAACCAGGATGAACTCATGTCCATTTGAAGCCTTTGGTGTAAGCTTCCCTATGATGTCGATACCCCAGATGGAGAACGTCCATGGAGAGGTCATGTTGTATAACTCTCGCGGAGGCAAGTGTTGAAGATTGGAGAATTGTTAGCATTTGAGGCATCTACGGACATAGGCGGTGCAATCCTGGGTCATGGTGGTCCAGTAGTAGCCCTGTCAGATGATCTTCTTGGCGAGCATATGACCATTCATGTGGGGTACGCACTCCCCGCTGTGGATTTTCTACATTGTTCTCTCAATCTCAGCCCCTGCGATGTAGTGTATATGAGTTCCATCGAAATTCCTCTTGTATAGAGCTTTATGACAGATGATGTACTGGGCGGATAGTCTTCGGAGGGTTGTTTGGTCCTTCTTGTTAGAATCCTCGGGATACCTACCATGTTTGAGGAGGCACTAGATATCATAGTACCAACAATCGGCCGGTTTGGGATCTTCGGTGGAGACAAGCTCCACATGGCAGCAATGGGTCGGTTTGTCTTGCTTTTGAACTAGGAAGGGGGTCATTGTTATTCCCTCGGGCATGTTGACCATGGAGGCCAAAGTGGTGAGAGCATCGGCTAGGTTATTCTTTGCTCTAAGTAGGTAATGGAAGGTGATATCTCGAAATTGAGAGGCTAACTCTTCTAATTGGTCATGAAAGGGTTGAAGCTTTTCGTCCTTAACTTTCCACTTTTTGAGCATTTGATCGATGATGAGGGTAGAATCCCCGTAGACATCAAGGTGTTGAATACCCTTTTCAAGAGAAACTTTGAGGCCCACTGTGCATGCCTCGTATTCCGTCATGTTTTTGGTTCAAGGGAAATCTAATTTTATGGTGATGGGAGTGTGGGAGTCATCTGGGGCGACCAGAAGTATCCCAATGCCATATCCCTTTTTGTTGGCAGCGCCATCAAAGAACATTTTCCATCGAAAGCGGTCTTGAGTGGTGCAGAGGATATTTTCATCTGGGAATTTGGAGATTCAGACATCTACTTCTTCTATAGGGTAGTCAGCGAGGTAGTCAGAGATGGCTCTTCCTTTAACAGCTTTCTGTGTGACGTATATGATATCGAACTCGGTTAGGAGCATTAACCATTGGGACATTCGGCTGGATAATGCGGGTTTCTCAAGAAGGTATTTGATGGGATCCATTCGGGATACAAGTTTGATAGGGAAGGCGAGCATGTAGTGTCACAACTTTTGGGTGACTCAGACAAGTGCGACACATGCCTTTTCTAAAGCAGTGCAGTTGACCTCGTACTCGTCCAATTTACGACTGGCATAATAGATGGCTCTTTCTTTATGGGAGTCTTCAAGGTATTGGGCTAGCAAAGCCCCGGCTGCAGTGTCGATTATGGTTAGGTATAGGAGTAAAGGGAGACCAGACTGTGGTGGCATGAGTACTGGAGGTTGGGTCAGGTATTGTTTGATTCGATCAAAAGCTTCTTGGCAGGACTCGTTCCAAACCTTGGTTGAATCCTTTTGGAGGAGCTTGAATATTGGTTCACAGATGGAGGTTAGCTGGCTGATGAACCGACTGATATATTGTAATTTCCCAAGAAAACCTCAGACTTCTTTCTCTGTTTGGAGTGGTGGCATCTCAAGTATGGCCTTGCAGGATCTGCTTCTAGCCCCTTTTTACTGACCATGAATCCCAAGAGTTTTCCCTTTGTAACATCGAAGACACACTTCTGTGGATTAAGTCGCATCTGATACTGTCATAGTCGTTCGAAGAACTTTCGGAGAGCGGGAACATGACCTTCTCTAGTTTTGGACTTGATAATCATATCATCCACGTAAACCTCGACCTCTTTCTGAATCAGATCGTGCAGGATGGTTGTGGCAGCCCTTTGGTAGGTAGCCCCAGCATTCTTGAGACCGAATGGCATAATGGTGTAGCAAAAGGTTCCCCATGGGGTGATGAATGCGGTTTTTTCTTAGTGGTATGGGTGCATCTTGATTTGGGTGTATTCGGCAAACCCGTCGACGAATGAATTGAGAGCATGACTGGTTATGTTGTCCACGATAACATCGATGTTGGGTAGCGGATAATCATCCTTCAAAGAAGCTTTGTTTAAATCTCGGTAGTCCACACACATTCGAACCTTTCCTCCTGATTTCGGTACAGGTACAATGTTTGCTAGCCATGTGGGATATTCAATCACTCGAATGAAGCCCACATTTAACTGTTTGACCACCTCTTCTTTGACCTTGAGTGACCATTCGGTGCGCAGTTTTCTCATTTTTTGTTTAACTGGCTTGTAATCTGGGAGAGTGGGGATCTCGTGCTGTGCTATTTCAGGATCGATGCCAGGCATATCATCATAGGACCATGCGAAAACATCTACGAACTCCTTCAGCAATTCTTCGAGTTGTGCACGCTCATGCTCATCAAGGGTGGCCCCTATCCTAATCTCGCACAGTTGGCAACTAGAATCGAGATTAATAACAATAGCCTCTTGTTCATTAACTTAAACGCGGTTATGTTGTTTATTATTAACCTTATTTAGATCAGTTAAGAATTATTCATTTGCAAAATCATCATCATCAAAAGTTCGATTAGAATCTAAACAATTAATGTAAGGCACAACAAGATACTCAAAATCTTCATTTATTTCATTGATAGGCAAACAACATTGAGAACCTCATCAAAAGAGGTCTCGGTTACATTTGAGCAATGATAGACAACAGAAGAAGAAACAGGGTAAACATTGGGGTTAGGGGAGATTTCAAGAGGTAGAACTGGCACAGCATGCCTGTTGAGGAGAGGTGTTTCAGCAGCTTTAATCAGACGGGATGGGTCCATTGATGTAGTGCCTGAATGAACCATGGAGAGTGCCAGCCCCAGTATCTGTAAGTTGAAGGAATCTTCGAAATCACTTTCCTCAATCTCTTCGATATCTTTAATGAGCGATTATACGCGGTGTGGGAAACTTTCAGCCCATGGGTAGCTATCTTGGAAAAAGATCTCCATTCCAGGATTTATCTTCTTGTCTGTGTGGTCGTACCATGGTTCTAGAAAACCGCAAAAGGGGAAATCCTCACCTTCTTTAACAAATCGTCCATTTAAGGAGTCTCCTAAGATAGTTCGAATACAGTTTAATCTTCTCTTTGGTCGAGACTGGCGGATCATTTTGATCTCTTGTTCTGATGGTTGATACCCCAAGACGCAAGGAGGGAAAGCTTTCTTCAGTTCGATGGGCTCAAGTATCCCTTGCTACCTTTGCCCTAGCCCTAGTCCGTGCATGAAGTGCATGTTTCTGAACATCTGAATCACATTGACATTGCCATGAGGGTCATATTCTGGACAAACCCTTTCTTTGAAACCGTCCCCTACCGGGAGTAGGAATGGCTCGATTCGGAATCCTGATAGGAGCATATCATTTTACCCGTGCTGTATCTCGAGAATTGGACTGCCGGTGCTTGCACCCTCGACATTTTCGTCGTCGCCTAAAATGGTGATGACTCACCCGTCAGCAAAGAACTTCAATTTCTGATGGAGTGAGGAAGACACACCCTTGATATTGTGGAGCCAGGGGCATCCTAGCAACAGGTTGAAACAAGTTGGGATGTCTATGACTTGGAATTCAACGTCAGGGTTTATAGGTCCAACCCCTATTGCAAGTTTTATGGATCCCATCACCTCACGATGGGTATTATCGTAGGCACGCACAGCGACGGAGGTTGGAGCGAGGTCGCTTTCTTTAAGGCTTAAACACTTGAAGGTTCTCAATGGGCAAACATTCAAGGCGGATCCGTTATCGACAAGGGAGAGTGGAACGGCCTTTCTCATAACTTCGACGGAGATGTTGAGTGCATGATTGTGATTTGGCCCAATTCTGGGGATTTCTTCTTCAGAAAATGATAGCATTCGGGTAGAGGTTAAGGATCCGACCAGATTTACCGCCTCCTCTGGTGTGGTAGAGGGAGGAACTATAGGTCCAGTGAGTAATTTGATTAAAGCATTTATGTGTAGCTGGGAAGACATGAAAATCCCCCATAGAGTGATGTTAGCTTGAGTTTTCTTCAGTTGATCAAGGATCTTTCTCTCCTCAATGGTCATCTCTGGCATAGGAAGGTTTTCAACGCCCTTCTCCTTGTCATTTGCTGGTAGTGAGCTTGGAACTTGGTAATGTCTCCCTGATCTGGTTATGTGATTTACTGAAGAAGGAAAAAACATAAATCCCGTTTCCTCATCAATCACAGGTTGCTCTGCTACCCTGTCTATTTTTATAAGGAGTTCCTTAAATGAGATCATCCCACATATTTCGAATACTGGGCCAGCTCTTCCCGAAGCTTGTTCTTCGCTCGAATCTTCTAATCCTCCACCCCATCCGGTGGCAACAATTTTGTCTTTCCCTGTAAAGTCGATGCATTCCACAACTTCAACGGCTTCTTCATACAAGTTCTCCCATTCTATGGGGATATGTGTGAGTGAAGGGACCAAGCGCCATTGTAGCTTTAAAGTGTCAAGTAACCCGGTGATACTGTAAATGATGTTGGTTTGCCTGAATAATTCTACCATAGTCTGGACAAAATCAACTAAGATGACTTCGTCGGTTGGTACCACCCATCTGTCTGAATCTCAGGCCCATTTCCGTGCTTCCAAAAATAGTGTACTAAATCTCTGGAAATCGATGACCATCTGTAAGGGCAATTTCAGCCCGAATTCTAGGAGTTGGTTTAACACCGCTGACAATTTCATACCTCCATTTTCAGAACGGGTACGGACAGCGATGCATGCTCTGGTAAGGAGTGACAGTGCCTGGTCAGCGGGGCTAGTAGGGTGTAGGAGGAAATATGGGAAATTTGAAGAGGTTTAGGAGGGTATAGGGGTGTGATTTGGGTTGATGGATCGAAATTTAGGTTTTGTTTCAAGAAGATGGCATTGGTGTGATTTGGGAGTGGGTTGTGAGTAGTGTTTGGCTTAGGATTGGCTGGTGGGGCGATGGACCCCGGTCAATGAGATCTTGGATTACGTTTTGGAGGTGAAAGCACTGGTCGGTGGTATGGCCAGCAATTTGGTGGAAGGCGCAATGAGCGTCGGTCTTAAAGTTTCTTGGGAGTGGATTTGGCAATGGACGTGGATCCAAGGGTTTGATGAGGTTTCGGCTTAACAGGGCTTGGTAAACTTTGGAGAGGGGATCATAAAGCTCAGTGTATTCCCTTCGGATGGGAGTAGGGAGGATTTCTGGTGCCCATGATATGGTTGGTTGAGAGATGTTGTTGATGGTTGAGACTGTAGCATTGGTAGGCTTGTCATACTTTCTAGGGGTGAACTTCCCGGACACCTTCTTTGGTTCAATTTTCGCTTTAACGAGGCTTTCCTCGATTTCCACTCCAGCCTCTCCGAGAGCTCTGAAGTGGGGATAGTATTGTCCTCCCATCGTCGCTCAGACATGGGGCAAGAAGTTCTTCTTCACTATGTTGACATGTTCTTCCTCGAATGACCGATTAGTCATGGTAACTGCTCGCTCCCTCCACCGAGTTATGAAGTTACTGACTGATTTCCCAGGATTCTGTTTGAGCAGCTTTAAATCACGACTGGTGACCTCAAGCTCTTCGTTGTATTTGTACTGTGACATGAATTCTTCGGCTACATCCTCCCAGCTACAGATTCTGGATTCCTCAAGGGATAAAAACCATCGAAGGGCACTTTCCTTTAAAGTTTGCTGAAACAATTGGGCCATCACTTCTTCAGAAGCCCCTAGTAGAGACATGTAATGATGATAAGTGCGAAGATGAACAATTGGGGGACCACTCCCCCTGAACTTCTCGATATTTGGCATCTTGAACTTTTCGGGTAATCGCGCTTTAGGATAAGGAGACACGTGGGTGTAGTCTATGTAATTCCCAGAGATCCCGACTTGGTCAAACTTCTTAGTGAGCATCTTGAGATCCTCTTTGACTTTATTCAACTCCTCCTCCTTTGGATCAGCGACCACAGGCAGGTTAGCCATAGGCTGGGCAATGTTTGGTATTGGAAGCTGGGCAGGCGGCGGCCCATTAGCAGGAGGGGCACGTGGAGCATGCTGATATTCTTCTGGGACCCAGATAGTCTTGGGTGGACCCATAGCACGAGGGAAAAGGGCCTCAGGATCTTGAGGAATAGGAACTTGGTTTTGTTTCATTTCTCGGACCTCAGCTTGGAGGTTGTCAATCTTTACCACGAGCTGAGCTAGGACTGTCGACAGATACGGTTGTATGACTAGTGCTTGATCTGCATTCTCCATGGAAGATGGATGGATTTCGGACTCGGAAGAAGTAGTAGAGGAGCGGATGAAACTCCTGGGTGATTTGACTGAAGATCGAAGCCAATAGGGAGCCAGGCCAAGGGCTTGCAATCGACATGAGAAGGCGTAGGATAATATTTATTTTTGAGAAAAAGGGAAGAAACTATTTTTGGATTTTTGATAAAGAAGGGAGAAATGTTTTTGGATTTTCAATAAAGAAGGGAGAAATGTTTTTGGATACGGAACTCAGCATGATTATTATGATTATTATGTTCTCACTTGTATTTAATTCTCCTAAATGCAATGCCGGACGGGACCCGACCCTGGAAAAGTGGAGTTTTTAATATATGCAAAGCTACGGTTTGGACTTATAACCAGGCTCGCGGACAGGGTCCCATTTTAAAAAATGCGCAAAAATTGGGTGGCAGATCGACCCGGAATTTCGGTAGAGTTTTGGGTTGAAACCGACAATCTAAAGTGCGTGTCCTAAGTCTGACACCTATATGCGGGTATGCAGTTGGTTGGGTGAACCGGCATGGGTTCTCCCCTTTGGCGTGACTTCCACGATATACGTCTTGCTCTTACAGGCAATCGGTACGTGTGGACAAGTCATTTGATATACCTGAGTGTACGTGTATTGCCTCACCATATACCTCATGGGAACGGTACGTGTGAGAGAGAATTTGATATACTCGGCGTACGTGAATGAATTCCCTGCGATATACCTCCTGTCATGACTTCGGTCAAGCGGTACGATGCGGGGGAACCGTTCGATATACTTCGAAGGTACTTGGTCAATGGAAGGTGAGAGTCATATTGCTTAGGCTAACTGCGACCTTCCGGACCAGCGCCTATCACGAAGTGACCCTCCAGTTACTAGGTAAAATTTGGTTAATAGCAATTCTCTTTGGTGATATTGTGTGAATCATGCATGATTCTCTTATTAGTATCTTATGATGAGAATGCCTTCCTTGATTATGCCAAACAGGGAACAAAGTACAAGTACCCCAAAAGGTACGCCAAGTATGGATGGGTTATGCGTGCAACATGGGGATATACATGTGATCCTAGGTGCATGTGGTGCGAAGTGTACATGGAGAATTTTATACAAGTGTGTGAACATAATCGTAAGCATGGGATACATGTGAGAAAGGGGAATAGGCAGATATGGGGGGAAACATAAACAAATATAGCATCCATGTAAATAAAGTCAAGCCCACAAGAAAAAACACATGTCCCCAGTAGAGTCTCCACAGTGGCCATCCCCGATCCTGATCCTTGCGGGTGGGCGCATGGAGGAAAGGATCCTTCAGGTCCCGCGCGTCCCTCTCGGGAGCGCTTCGGACGGCGTCATTTGTGGTGCGAAAAATGTAGAGAGATTCAGAGTCGCCAGTCTATTTTACTAAAAACAGACAAAATAAAAAGGGGAAGCCACCCCTAAGAGTGGCATCCAAAGAAATACTGGTGCATACGAAACCAAGATGATTCGAGAAGGGTTCGGAGGCTTAGTTATGAAATGGGAAGGTGTTAGGCACCCATTCCGCCCTTTTGTTCTCTCATGAATATTTGCTATTTTCCATTATGTTTCCCCCCGTGATATGTGTGCATGTGTATATATATAGAATGGAGGTAGGAATCCTCGACTTGTATCATGGAAAAGATAAAACGAGTTATCTGTAGGAAGATATAAGTGTAATATTAGAAAAATGAGATTTACGCGATTACCCCTACGTTGATCGTTATAAGGGAACGATAACGCATATGGGGTAATGCGTCAGTAAGAACAAGTATATGTATAATATAAGAAAAATGGATTTAGAGAAGATAGAAAATGAGAGAAAAAGTGAGAAAATGGACTCGAGTCTCGGGTTTTACCCCGAGACGCCTACGTAGCCTATAAAGGCATCAAAGTCCACGTAGTTCACATGTAAAACGAGGGGTGGGGTTTATCCCATAAATCCAAAATGGGGAATCTCTTATTTGTGAGTATGTGTGTCTGTGCGTAGAAAAAAGTGTTTTAGTTATGAGAAAAGATGAGGAAAATATGAGAATCCCTTATTTGAATTTAGGAGCAAAACCCTCTTTTTCTTTTTTTTTTAGGTTTTATGAAAATAAAAGATGTGAAATAATACTAAGTAAAAAGTATATTAGGATGTGTGAAATGAGATAATAAAAGTGCTAAGTAAGAAAACAAGTTATTGAGAATTCAAGAGAATTTAAAGAGAGATTTTGAGAAAGTTGGACCTTCTTGAAGATCTTGAGCTTGATCTTGAATGTTGGGGAGCAGCCCTTGCACTTTGGATGATAATGAAGAGTGGCTAATTCAACAAGTTTGATGAAAGGGATGATGAAAAGTGGAAGTAAAAGGGGATTTGGAAGTTGAAACCACGCTGCCTTCGAGAGAGGTTTCTGGGATTCGTTGAGAGGGATTTTCATCAGATCTGGGCTCTTCTTACAAATGAGGTGAAGGCCTCCTTTTATAGTCCCAGTTTAGTGTCGATCGGCATAGAGCCCTTCCTGCCTATCGGTAGGAAGGTGCCGATAGGCAGTTTCTGGAACCTGCCGTTTGGCAGTGTGTTTCAGGATTTTTCAGAAAATCGGTCGTCGAGAGCAAACTGTTGGTCAGAATCGCGCACGGGCATACCATTGGAAAGGTAATTTAGAAAACTTTGAAAGTCCTTTGGACCGCTCTCGGGTTCGGGAGCTGACTTTGGGTCAAATATGGCTCGGAAGCGTTTGTCGGTCCATTGGACGGGGAATCATTCGGACGTAAACGGATCGTTTGTCTGCATGGTAAATCCGAATAGTGCACGGGGCATACCGTTGGAAAGGTTAGGAGATGTACTTCAACATTCCAAAGAGTTTAACCCGGTTTGGAGAGTTTACTTTGGTCAACCAGGCCCGGGAAGTGCTCAGTGGCCTCCCGGAGTCAAACAGATTGTTCGTCCGCATGGAAAGTCGTAATTTCGCACGGGGTGGACCGTTGGAAAGGTTATTCAGGGACCTTTGTAGATTCATTCAGCCTCGATTGAGATGACGAGTTGACATAGGTCAAACAGAGTCCGGGAGCGCCCGATGGCCTCGGGGTTAGGTTTTGGACGCAAACGGACCGTTCGTCCTCATGGTAAGTTGGAATCGCGCACGGGGCAGACAGTTGGAAAGGGTATTCAGTGCCCTTTGAAGATTCATTCAGTCTCATTGAGACGAAGAGTTTGAATTTTGGGTCAAGCTGAGCCGGGGAGTGCCCGATGGATTTTTGGTCAGTACTCGGGACGTGACCTGGGTTTATAGTTATGAAGGGAGGTACTAGGGGCCTAAGGAGAGTCAGGGGGTAATAGAATGGGGTTTCTACACAATGCAAGAATATACCTCTCTCTGTTACCAAATAAGAAGTTATATGATGAAAAATTACTCCCCCCCCCCCCCCAATTGATAATGAATGATCCACATAAAGCTCCATCGGACGAACGAGGAAGTCACATTCTTCTATGTAGGATTGCACTGTGCTTGAACTCTCCAATAGCTTCAACACCTATTTCAGATATGAGTTTTGATGTCCAATTATGGTTTGGATCAATTAGATTGAATTTAGGCTAAGTGGATATGATTACAAAACACTCTCAATTCTGCACGAAAACTATATCAAGAACATATATAGGTTTTCTCTCAAATTTCAAAGAAACAAGTTATTTTATTTGAAAGAAATATAATTATTATGCTCTTAATATAAAAAAACTCTTTTAATATATGATAAGTATAGAAGAAAAAAACTCTCTTAATATATTTTAATTGGAGGAAAAAGGTTTTATTTATAGAAAAATTTACGAATGTGGTAATGTCGTGCGCACAACTAAAAATAGGTTAGTGCAGACGATTTTTGGCAGTGGGAAAGTTACACAAAAATGTGCAGTCATGCACACAAATGTAAAATTTATCCATGCGCTCAATTTTAAGTATGTAGAGGGGGCTTGCAGCTCAGCATGGCAACTCAAGCGTGACACCTTGGTGAGGCAGCTCAGCGTGGCAACTCATATTTTAGCTTGTGGTTTTAATCACATCGTACTTTCATTATTGATTTCTGTAAGCTTTAACGATTGTAATGACGTAACGATAATAATGGAAGGGTTTGTATGAGGTCAAACGGTACTCGCGAGAGACCAGGCTTGGCAGGGCCTGGGAGAGCTTTCATGCTCTATCGAATGACCTCACTGTGGGAACTTTAGAGGGACCTGGTTTGGAGGATTGAGAAGTAAGGCACCGTTGGGGCTTGTCCTGACCATCTTAGATACACCTGGTAAAGCACCGAAGGACCCCGACCGTGGAACCTCAAGCGGAGCAGCTTGGAGTTCTATCGGGCATTAAGTTATGGACCAAACAACCCTATACTTAATGTCACATCTACTATGGGTGATGTCACTAGCCATCTAAACGTTGTCAGACATACACTTGAGTAAACCGCTGTGGTATTTGGGGCTGTCAGGTAGTTGGTGAACCACCTCTGCGACAACAACCCCCTGACACACAGTGGATAGGCAAAAGGCATGTCTTGGCATTTAATGTTTATGACGTGGAGACAACTAGTGCATCAGGCATTTAATGTTGTGACATAAAGTATGAGGGATGTCTTTCATAGTCTTTAATGACTGAATTGCCTCGGGGGTGGTGTGGGGGGCTATTTAAGGACCCCAACCACCTTTGAGGAGAGGATGATCTTTTTGGAGAATTAAGAAAAAGAGTCATTGCAAACTAGAGAGTTCACTAACTCACCATTGTCATTTATTGCGAAGCTTTTAATATTTGACAGAGATTCTTGAGGGAGTTTGGTGTGTTGCTACCTGCCTACCAGGATGTACCTAGGGTGCTTATTTTCCCTCTCCCTCTAGCTAAGTCACTTCTAAAGTTCATTATTATTCCCTGAGTCATACACGAGAGGCTTTGCGAGTTTAAACTGAGTCCATCTTCATTGAGTTTTGTGTGTGTGTTTCCTATAATTAGTCTAGGGTGTTGGCTAATTTAACCCGTGGTTACCATACTCAATAGGGGTTACGCCTCCACATATATAATCTAAAGTACCCTCTTACATTTGGCGACTCTGCTGGGGAGGCATCCTCCTAGAGAAGGAGTATGGCGCAGGATAACGCTACTAGAAGACTCAATTTTGATGACATACAGCATAATGAAGAACAAGCTGCAAGGGAACAGGAGGCCTTAAGAGATGGGGCTCCTCGGGGAGAGATACCGCTGGCTCCAATAACGATAGGCGTCCCAGGGGCTGCACAACCCTCCACGAGCGTAGGGCTGGGACCTACTCAGATGGCGCTCCTCATGAGCAAATTTTACGAGTTTTTGCAAACCCCAGTAGCTTCCACTATGCTGGGAGGATTGGAGACTAGTGCCTTCGTGACACCAGGAGTGGCCCCAGGGGCCCCACCAGGGGCAGGCGTTACGGGAGCGGTACCAGCAAGTGTACCCTCTGTTGTGAATCCCACTATGGGCGGCTCAGGCGTTTCAATGGCGCAACCGATAACGTTCGCTCCAGTTGCAACAAGCGCTCAACCATCTGCTCCGTTGCAGGTGGCCCCAGTGGCCTCGCCCTTGGAAGAGATGAGAAAAGAGATGCAGAAGGAGATGCTGAAGTTCATGCAGTCTTCCTCGCAGGCTGTGGGCGAGGTGGCAGCAGTCTACGACGACTTCCGGACACCTTACCCCCAGGAGTACAATGACGAACCCTACCCGAAGGACTATATTCCCCCTACCTTTGAAAAATATTCAGGGAAGGGGGGGAACCCGAAGGAGCACATCAAGCGTTTCGTCGAGCACCTGGGGGCGCATTGCAATGACAAAAAGCTTAGGCTGAGGGAGTTTTCCAAATCCTTGACTGATAAGGCCTACACTTGGTACTCTCACCTGCCTCCCAATAGTGTCTCCACGTGGGAGGAGATGCACGTGTCGTTTGTCCGAAAGTTCTTCTTGGCAGAAGATGAGTTCACCCTAACCCAACTTGGCAGGGAGAGGCAAAGGCCAGGAGAGGAGGTAGTGGCCTATATCCGAAGATTTAGAGAAAGGTCCCTTGACGTGAGGGAAGAAGCTAAGGAGGCCAGGTTACTACAAATTTGTGCTGAGGGATTACTTCCTGAGTATATCTGTCACTTGATCAATGAGACACGCGAGGGAACTTTTTCAGCTTTCTTAAAATCTGCAAGAAATATATCGTTGGTGGTGCGACCTAGCCCGGTAGTAGCCCCCATGATGTTCAGACAGACATTACAACCCCTCGGGGGAAGGACACAGGCCCCACGGGTAGGATATGTCGAGAGAGAAGATGGGGGCAAGGCTCAGAGGAAGGACAACAAAAGAAAGTTCGGAAGGGATAGGGAAGACCCGCCACCGTTGCCTTGTACGGTGGAGGAGGCTATGAGTTGCTATAACGCAATGGTCCAAGGCGGAACGGTTTACGAGCCAAAAGGTGTCCCGATAGAGGAGCCCGACGTGGCAACTAGGGCCAATCCCAAATATTGTCAGGTGCATCGAAAGGTCCAGCATCCAACAGAAAGCTGCTTCACGCTGCGAAGAATCATAGACAAGTACGTGAAGGCGGGAACGCTGCAAATTCCCCCACAAAACGTTAACAATAACCCGCTCCCGGCGCACGGGGCCAATGTTGTGACGGCCTATGATGAAGAGGTAGAGCGAGAGGGGGGAGGGGCAACGAGGGAGTTCGATAAAGCACTTGAGTATTGCACTAGAGGAATGGCCAACGTAGTTCTGGCGTATGATGAAGCAAGCGCTAGGGACGCAGAAGACGCCTATAGCGTTGAGGGCGAGGAAACAGGTCCAATCATAGAATACAGCGCAGTTTCAAAATCCCCAAAGTTCGCTTGGTTCTTCGATCAAGTGGGGATACCAAAGGAGAGCAGACTGGAGATAACTCGGGCGATCCTTGACATCGCGAAGAAGGACGCGGTTCCCTCGCTGAAATGGAGAGGACCCATGGCGAGGCTGGTAAAAAAGTTCCTATCAGAGGTGACCTTCAGCGATGCAGATAGAGCTGTAAGGTTCCCTCATAACAGGCCCTTGTATGTGACGGCCAGTATCAACGGGGTTAGTTTTGCAAGAACGCTTATGGATGGGGGTGCTTCCATCAACATTATGCCGATCAACTCCTTCCACGCAGCTGATATCCCAGAAGAAAGGTTGGTCCCCATGCCTCTGGTAATCTCAGGGTATGACAACCAATCTTCCAAATCCATTGGGTATGTGAATGTGGGAATTGTAATGGGAAATCTGAGTTCCCACATCAAGTTCCATGTAATAGAAAGTGCAACTTCCTATCATTTACTAATAGGAAGAGTATGGATGCACAATCAAGGTTTAGTTCCTTCAACATATCATCAATGCGCCAAGGCGAATGTTAAAGGAACAGAAGTAACCATTAGGGCTACAAAAAGGCCCTTCGCCATCGAGGAAGCTCACTTTGTGGATGCGGCCTTTTATACGGAGTTGGAGGAAGATGCTCGAGTCCTAACAAGAAGAATGGAGGGGGCATGGGTTCCCTCGATCAGAGATAGAATGGGGCCTCTGAACGAGCAAGGCAAAGAAGCCGCGAATAATGAAGGGGTGGGGGCCGAAGAAACCCATCAGGTGATCCCTCGACCCCAAGGTACTACGAAGAAGCTCAAAAACAAAGTAAAGCTTAGAATGGATCCTGTGGAGCATGAGGTCCAACGGCAAAGCGTGCTGAGTCGCTTCTCAGGAGGAATAATCGCTGAGGCTTCGAGAGAAAGGAAGAGGAAGGCCTTGGCAACAGCTACCAACAGGCAATGCAAGAAGGTGATCACTGAGGAGGGGAAGGTGGTATACCGTTTATAACGATGTGAGCGGGCGGCCGAAGAGACCGAGGATGGGGCTGACCCGTTATATGAGTGTTTCTTGATAGATCAACAGGGACAGTGTATGGTGATAGACAACTCCAACATACAGGAGTTCGTGGAGGAGGTCGCCGAAGAACCAGACTACATGGCAAATCAACCAAAGCCCCAGGCACAAGTGTTGGAGCGGTTGAACCTGGCAGAAGAAGGGGAAGACCCAAGGCCCATCTTCATCGCGAAGGATCTCGGTAAGGCGAAGCAAGAAGCCCTGGTTGGGCTAATCCGGGAGTTCATAGATGTCTTTGCGTGGAAGTATACCGAAATGGAAGGGCTAGATGAGGAAGTGAGCTGCCACAAGTTAAACGTGACACCTTCAGCCATCCCGGTAAAACAGGCAACAAGAACTTATAAACCTGAGTTGGATTTGAAGATCAAGGAAGAGGTTCAGCGTTTATTGGCAGCAGGATTCATCAAACCAATACAACATCCCCTGTGGCTATCTAGCATTGTGCCAGTAGGGAAGAAGGACAAGAATCAAATAAGGATCTGTGTGGATTTTAGAGATTTGAACAGGGCTTGCCCCAAAGATGAGTTCCCTCTACCTTCCATCGATAGCTTGATAGATGCCACGGCTGGACATGAGATGTATAGCTTCATGGATGGGTACGTTGGGTACAATCAGATCAAGATGGACCCCGCGGACGCAGAGAAAACGGCATTCAGAACCCCGTTGGGCAATTTCATGTACAAAGTAATGCCGTTTGGACTTAAGAACGCGGGAGCCACTTATCAAAGAACAATGATGGCCATTTTTCACGATTTCCTCCACAAATTTGTAGAATTCTATGTGGATGATTTGGTCATCAAATCGAAGAAGGAGGAGTCCCACCTAAATGACTTAAAGAAGGTGTTTACTCGATGTAGGAAGTATAAACTAAGGATGAACCCATTGAAGTGCGTCTTCGGAGTAACATGTGGGAAGTTTCTAGGCTTTGTGGTTGATCGACAAGGGGTGCAGATGGACCAGGATAAACAACGCGCGATCTTAGAAATGCCGTACCCAAGAACGGCGAAGGAGCTGAAAAGTTTCCTCGGTAAAGTCTCCTACCTTAGAAGATTTGTACCAGGATTGGCCGAGGTAACACACCCGTTGATGCAACTGCTGCGAAAGAACACAAAGTTCAGGTGGGAAAAGGATCACCAGGAGTCCCTCGATGAGTTGAAGAAACTGCTCGTGTCACCACAAATCATGGTTCCTCCACAGGCAGGAGCACCGTTGCAGCTGTACCTCACCTCCACTACAAGGTCCGTTGGAGCTTTGCTGGCACAGGAGATCGACGGGCAAGAACGGCCAGTGTATTACCTCAGTAGAATCATACATGGGCCGGAGATTAGATATAGCAGCCTAGAAAGGCATTGTTTGGCCTTAGTCTTTGTAGCACAAAAACTTAGACATTATATGCTGTCTTTTACAATTCATATTGTAACTAGATGTGATCCTATTAAGTACTTGTTGGCTAGAACTATCTTGATTGGCAGGGCAGCTAGGTGGTTCCTTATTCTCTCCGAATATGATTTAAAATGTGTGGTTCCTCGTGCTATCAAGAGCCAGGCGTATGCTGATCTGTTGGCAATCTTTCCATCAGGAACGTTTGAACCACCTAAAGAAGACATTCCGGGAGACGACTTACAAGCCAACTATCTGGACACAACCGATGAGGAATGGACGATGCAGTTCGACGGGTCTTCGGCTGAAAAAAAAGGAGGGGCAGGGGTCATCCTTTCAAAAGGAACGGAGGAAATTTGCCTTTCCTACAAACTAGATTTCCCTTGCTCCAATAACGAAGCAGAATACGAAGCGTTGGTGCTAGGGTTGCTGGAGGCTCTTCGAAGGGGAATTCGTTCACTCTGCATCAAGGGTGATTCGAACTTAGTAATTCAGCAAGTTAATGGAGAATATGCGTTGAAACACATGAATTTGGCACCATACAGAACGATCATTCAAAGGCTCCTCAGCCAGTTCCATCGGGCCAAAATCAGAAGACATCCCAGAACAATGAACCGACATCCAGACGCTTATGCCACTATTGCTCAAAAGATGGTCATGAGGAGCGATACGACTATTGTTACGATCCAACGAAGAACAGCTCCTTCGGTGATACAGTCACTACTACCGACGGAGGGAGACGCGGGTTGGAGACGAGAGGTCAGGAAGCAACTGGAGTCTGGCGAAGGAGCTATGGGACTCAGAGAGTTGGCCCAATACTTTACAAACCAGGGAAATCTTTACTTCAGAAATGCAGGGGGATGGTTATCGAGATGCATTGGGCCAGAGGAAGCAGAGCGGAGGTTGAAGAAAACACATGAGGAGCACTGCGAAACAACTGAGATACCTCTTTATAGGAGAATTCAAAGAGAGGGATATTTTTGGCCTAAAATGAAACAGGATGCGGCAGAACTACAACGGAATTGTGATAAGTGTCAGCTATTTTTCGAAGCAGCTGAGTGCCATTTCATTGAAGCCCAAACAGACTGGAGGCGGCCCTATATCGACTTTATTCAGGATGGAATTGTCCCAACGGAGAAATTGGATGCGATGGGGCTAAGGCGAAGGGCCCCGAGGTTCTATATCCAAGAGGGGCAGCTTTATCGAAGGGGGTACTTCAACAGGCCGTTGCGTTGCATTACAAAAGAAGAGGCAACTGAGGTCCTCAAACAAGCCCATGACCCAGCTCACATGGGAGGGGCCAAGTTATATGATCAGCTGATGACGTTGGGGTATTATTGGCCAACGATGGAGAAAGACTCCGCCGAATTTGTCCGAAAATGCAAGGCTTGCCAGCTTCATGGAAATATGATCCATGCCCCATCGGTGGACTTACACTCTCTGGCAACGCCTTATCCTTTCCACACTTGGGCGTTCGACCTCGTGGGGGCGATACATCCTTCGTCGAGGGGTAAGATATGGATACTGGTAGCAACGGAGTGCTTTACAAAATGGGCTGAAGCAATACCACTTAGAAGGGCCACGGCTGGAGTAGTGAGTAACTTCATCAGAGAGTATATCATTTGCCGTTTTGGGATCCCAAAGGTTATTCTCTCAGATAATGGGACTCCCTTCGTCAACTCAGAAGTAACGATGCTCACAGACAAGTACTCCATTGTTCATCACACTTCAACGGTAGCATACCCGAAGGGGAATGGTCAGGCTGAAGCAACTAACAAAACTCTGGTTAATATCTTGGCTAAAACGATGGAGGACTTTCCAGGATCGTGGGATGACAAGATACCAACAGTGTTGTGGGCCTATCGAACGACGAAGAGGAAGCCCACAGGGTACACTCCGTTCTCCCTTGTCTATGGGGCTGAGGCAATTCTTCCAGTAGAGTTGGAAGTTCCCTCGGCTCGATACGCCTTGCGAAGCAGCATGCTCCCTCAGAACAGGCATGTGCAGTTGGAGGCATTGGATGAACACAGAGACAACGCGATGCAACATTTTCAAATGTATACAAAGCAGCTCTCTAGGGCATATGACAACATGGTAAGACCAAGGAGGTTCGTGGAGGGAGATCTCGTTTTGAAGGCAGCAGTGAAACACATTAGGGGACTTCCTCTGCCAAAGTTCGCAGCCAATTGGGAGGGGCCTTTCATCGTGAACGAAGCTCATGATTCAGGTTATTGCCTAATTTCTAAGTTGGAGGAAGATAGGCCATTCAAAATTAACAATAAATGGCTGAAAGTATATCATGTGTAGACAGTTTGTTTGTACCATCGATGTATTGGGTCTTCTTATTATGAATATACAAGTTTTACTGATGATATGAAATATAGACATTGATAAGAAAGCAAGCATAACTCAGAGATAAATTAAACAACGTACATTCTTCCATTCACTAAAGAAGAGAGCATTACAAGCAAAATAGGGAACTACTGCCCAGGAATTACATGAATGAAAGAAAGAAAATATGTACAGGAGTTTTACTATGCTAGGAGAAACCACAGATCCGGGGAAGAGAAAAAATCCCCGGGGAGGCTCGAAGAAGCTGATGCAAACGAATTTTGAGCGTTGACAGCAACCTCTAGCCTGGTTTGCACCTGGGCGCGTTCAATAAGGAGCTTTTCCCGTTTTAGCTTAGCCAAACGCAGAGCTTCTTCGGCTTTCGTTACTTCTTCATCGGCCGATTCCAAAAGAGGTGCCAGCTCGGCTAACTTAACCTCCTCAGCCCGTTGGTCCTCCTGGTACCTTATCAACACTTCCCTCTGGCCGATCAGTTGCTGGTTCTTCAAAGTCTTCAGATGCGTGATAAGCCAGTCAAAACGGAAACCATCACGCCCCAACTCCTTCAGAAAACCTAGAAATTGGTTGAGAAGGGATCTGGTAACACTGGCAGTGGGGGTACTAGCAATTTCAGCAACAACGATCGCCATGCCTTGCAGCCTGTGACTCATCACATGAATATTTGAGCGCAGGCAATCCGGTGTGAAGGTCTCAGGATGGTGATCCACCAATTGTTCAATCACCAGCCGATGGTTGACGGGCATTTGAGGAGATTGCCGAAGCACCATGAGACAGAACGAGTGAGGAGCTAGGTCGGGAAGAGGGACCTCACACCCAGATTCGCTCTCAACTGCAGCACCAGTCGTAGAACCTTGATCATCATGAATAGAATTTTCCGAAGCATCAGGTTCTCGGAAGGGCGAGCCTACAGGTGAGAGGACTGGGGGCGAATCTCCCCGAGCAACCTGAAAAGAAAAGCCCAAATAAGGTGGAGTTTATTGAAAAAAAACTTAACAAGCGTTTTCGTTGTTAAGTCACCGTTATAAGGTGGAGTTTATGGAAAATCTTAACAAGCGTTTTCGTTGTTAAGTCACCGTTATAAGGTGGAGTTTATGAAAAATCTTAACAAGCGTTTTCGTTGTTAAGTCACCGTTATAAGGTGGAGTTTATGAAAAATCTTAACAAGCGTTTTCGTTGTTAAGTCACCGTTATAAGGTGGAGTTTATGAAAAATCTTAACAAGTGTTTTCGTTGTTAAGTCACCGTTATAAGGTGGAGTTTGCGAAAAAATCTTAACAAGTGTTTTCATTGTTAAGTCACCGTTATAAGGTGGAGTTTTATGGAAAAAAATCTTAACAAGTGTTTTCGTTGTTAAGTCACCGTTATAAGGTGATGTTTATGAAAAATCTTAACAAGCGTTTTCGTTGTTAAGTCACCGTTATAAGGTGGAGTTTATGAAAAATCTTAACAAGCGTTTTCGTTGTTAAGTCACCGTTATAAGGTGGAGTTTATGAAAAATCTTAACAAGTGTTTTCGTTGTTAAGTCACCGTTATAAGGTGGAGTTTGCGAAAAAATCTTAACAAGTGTTTTCATTGTTAAGTCACCGTTATAAGGTGGAGTTTTATGGAAAAAAATCTTAACAAGTGTTTTCGTTGTTAAGTCACCGTTATAAGGTGGAGTTTTGTGAAAAATCTTAACAAGCGCTTTCGTTGTTAAGTCAACATTATAGGATGGAGATTATGAAAATCTTAACAAAAGATAGGAGGAAAGATATACCTCAGTCACAATGGGAGCATTCGAGGCAGCCTCAGGGACAGGAACCGTTGGGGGAGCAATTATTAACCCAGATGCCATAACGGGATCCCTGGACGCAGAAGCCTCCACGCTTGTCCAAACTTGATCACCCGTGTAGGGCACAAGGGCAAGCATATGGGGTTCATCACGAGAGGACACGGAGCCCTCAAACAAAGCCACATCAGGAAGGGGTGTAAACACACCAACCTGGGCCCTCACTACAGGAGTTGATGCAAGATCGGGAGAAAACTGTGCACAAAGCCAAGTGTTAGAAAAGAAGAATGGGCACAGAAAATATGAAGAAATAGCTCGACGTGTTGCTTACCTCAGTTATGGTGCTAAACAAAGGAATGACAGTCGGGGGTCTCATCAACATCGTTCGAAGAAGAATACTTTCCAACAACGAAGACACTTCAACCTGGGATACCCAAAACACATCACAATTCAGTAAGCCAAATAAGGAAAGAATATGACTGAAAGAACTACAACAAACAAATTACAGATCACATCATACCTCGGGTTCACTCTCCTCAGTAAGTACAAGGGGCAGAGGAACCTCGGATGAGGCCTGTAAATCTGAAGGGACCAAAGGTGTTATCTCGGGAGATGCCACTTCGGGCAGGGTCATCGCTTCAGGCGAGGAAGCACTCGCAGGGTCAACGGCATCACCTCCCGCAATAACATCCCTCGCACGTTGGCTGACTAAACGACGAGAATACGTAAGCCCTGTCATGGGGGAACGGGGAGGAGTCACATCGGTATGAGATACACCGAAGCGTCCCCCCACAAAAGGGCTCACGGGAGGACTGGACGAGTCTGGTTTTTCTATTTCAACCCCCTGCAAAACAGTTGTCAAAGAAAGGGGGCGAGGGATAAGCATACACACAAGCAAAGACAGTCATCCTCAAGCAAAAAGGGGATAATAATTAAGTCAGCAATGCATACCTCCGATTCAGAAGGAGAACGAGAGGGCACAACCACGGGCGAAGTGGGAGGAGTGGCAGCAATTGAGGGGGCAGAGGTTGATTGCACCTCAGGGGTCAGGCGTACTTCAGGAGTCCGTTTCTTCTGGGACTTGGTGCCCAGAGTCTTCTTTCTCGAGCTAGCTGCACTAATGCTGACGCCTTGAGGAACCCGGGAACTCTTCCTCTTTTTGGCCGTTGGCTCTGAAGGATCCACCACCACCGTGGGGAAAGCAGCGGGGGAAGGGGCAACGACCGCATGCCGTTGATACTCAGCATGTATTCGGTCCAGTTCTGCCTGGGCCTCCTTCCTCACACGCTCAGCCATCTCAGCAGGCATGGGAGGAGGAACGGATGCTATAGGAAGAGCTGCCACGGGAGTTTGGGGCTTCTGGGACTTCGACTTTGATTTTGATGTCCCACTCTTGGCCGTTCTTGCTTTCTTAGCAAGAGGTTGAGAAGCCCCCTCATCGGTAGTAGCTGCAGCAGAGGGGGCAGCCTTCTTTGCAGCAGCAGTTTTTGACTTAGGCGTGGCAACTGGGACCATGGCACAAAGTGGGGGAAGCTCCTTGGGAGGTGCTTTGTGGGTTGAACTTAGAGGGAACTCTATCCCAAGCACAGAGTTGCCCTTTAGCCCCAACTCTAGGGCAGAAAATGAGCAAACAGGAGGGTACACTGGCTCTTGCTCGATGAACTTAGCAATTTCAGCTAGTTGTCTTGGCCAATATTTGGTGGCAAAAAGAGGGGTCACATCCCCACGCCTAGTAATACTAGGAATGGTGACACGCCCAGCCATTGCTGAGGATATCCCCCACGCAGCAGTTGAAGAAAACAACGAACATGCCTCGGCAAAGGAGACTTTGGGGTTTGACGATTGGAAAACTGGACGTGGCACCCCCTGGTCAAACCCAAACTGACGGCTGCATCGGTTGGGGTTGTAATGCTCGCTCGAGTATCCCCACTCGGTGTATGAGGGCAGATATCCAGGAGAAAGAAGAAGAACTACGGCCAGCGAGGGGTCCTCGACGTCAGGAGAGGGATCCCGTATCATTCGGGCATCAGGATGAAAAAACTTACAAGTGTGAAAAAAGGCCTCTTCTTGATAAGGCCTCATAACGAAGCTCTCAAAACGGTCAATCACTGAAATCAACTCCTTTCGGCTTTGACTCTTATGGTAAATAAAGGACCGAGGAGGCAGAATTGATTCAGCCGAAGGAGGTCGGTTGGACTTGGCCGCTACGGCAGGAAAGCGGAAGTAAAGAAAGCTAGTCAGAAGCACGCTATTGGCGAAATTGGCTAGGTTATAACGACCAATAGAGCGTTCCATGTCGAATAAAGTCCTGTCTAACCAGGTGTACAAGGATCCCAGGGCAATTGCAGCCAGGGGAAGCTTTATGCCTCGAGCTAGGCGAAGGGACAGGTTGATGAGGTCTCTTTGGGGCTGATCATTAGGCTTGCCCGTCAAAAAGAAACGGGACAAAATCACAAGAATGTAAGCGGCAAGCTCCAACGAAGTACCTTGACCAGGGGCAGTTGATGAAGAGCTGCCTTCGCTGGAACTCTGGAAGAAATAGTTGATCAGGGGAGAAAAAGTAGCTTTGTTGGAAGAGCCGATGCAGCTTCGGCATATGCGATCCAACTCAGAACGATCCGCAGTCTCTTGAGCATCAAGAGCTTCATCGGTGTAGGGCTCATGGCCTGTTGCATCGAGGCCCAAGAGCTCACACACATCCTCCAGAGTTATGGTAAACTCACCCCAGGCAGCAATGAACGTATGAGTATCCACGTTCCATCGAGAGATCAAGACAGGAAGGGCAGCATTGTTCTTTGAAATGGTGAACTCACCAAACCATTTAGCCCGTTGCAGTCCAATCTTGGTAAGAATATCAGCATAGGAACTCTGCATGTGCGAGTTCCAGGCAGCAAAGTGGGCGGGGGATCCCCCGGGTGCTTCGAAATCAATGTGGGACCATGGAAAGTCCCCTCGCTCTAAGCGAAATCTCAGAGTTCCTTCTGGGGGCAAAAATCCCCACTTAGACACCTCTTCGTCTTCATCACCCAGCAACAGGGCGTCAAACTTGGAGGAAAAGCAAACAGCCTTACAGGCAACAGCAAAGCCATCACCCTCCCCAAAAACGGGAGAGCGACGGTAAAATCTCAGCTGCTCTTGGCGAGCAGCACCCCGGGCGGAGGCAGCAGTGGTGGTGGCAGACGGAACACTGGTGGCAGAAATGGTGGGGTCGCTTGAAGACGCCATGGCAGAAATGGTGCTTGAAGCCGTAACAAAGAAGGTTTTGAGAAAAAAGGGATTGAAGGCAACACTGGAGACGAACGATCACAAGTAGTGATTATAACTCTCTGCAACAATGGCGTATCTACCTCTCTCTCTCTCTTTATAAGAACAGAAGCGATAGTCTGAGGAAAGAAGGTAACAATGAAGTAGGAAAGAAGAAGTAGAAGCAGACCCTTTAGGCCCACGTGGTTAAGGTTCAAAGTATTTTGAAAAAATGGCTGTTGAGACTTTCGAGTTTGGCGTTTAGATTTTCCCACCCTCGCACGTGCACGGCCGCCTGTAATCATTTCACAAGAACACGTGGCACTTCGGGAAGTGCTGTGACAGTTGAAAAGACAGCGCACGTCACTAATGAAATGATGCATAGAGAACAGGAAGCGTTGCCTTGCTCAGCAAGTTTGAGTTTTGGCGCCAATCTCCTTGTCAGACTTACCCAACGGAGCCACAACGAAGAAGATGTTCCAACGGTTACACAAAGAAAAATCCATCAAGATGAGCCATTTCGTGCAGACATTTCTTGTCCCAATAAATCTCTCCACGAGGGGGCAAATGTAGAGGGGGCTTGCAGCTCAGCATGGCAACTCAAGCGTGACACCTTGGTGAGGCAGCTCAGCGTGGCAACTCATATTTTAGCTTGTGGTTTTAATCACATCGTACTTTCATTATTGATTTCTGTAAGCTTTAACGATTGTAATGACGTAACGATAATAATGGAAGGGTTTGTATGAGGTCAAACGGTACTCGCGAGAGACCAGGCTTGGCAGGGCCTGGGAGAGCTTTCATGCTCTATCGAATGACCTCACTGTGGGAACTTTAGAGGGACCTGGTTTGGAGGATTGAGAAGTAAGGCACCGTTGGGGCTTGTCCTGACCATCTTAGATACACCTGGTAAAGCACCGAAGGACCCCGACCGTGGAACCTCAAGCGGAGCAGCTTGGAGTTCTATCGGGCATTAAGTTATGGACCAAACAACCCTATACTTAATGTCACATCTACTATGGGTGATGTCACTAGCCATCTAAACGTTGTCAGACATACACTTGAGTAAACCGCTGTGGTATTTGGGGCTGTCAGGTAGTTGGTGAACCACCTCTGCGACAACAACCCCCTGACACACAGTGGATAGGCAAAAGGCATGTCTTGGCATTTAATGTTTATGACGTGGAGACAACTAGTGCATCAGGCATTTAATGTTGTGACATAAAGTATGAGGGATGTCTTTCATAGTCTTTAATGACTGAATTGCCTCGGGGGTGGTGTGGGGGGCTATTTAAGGACCCCAACCACCTTTGAGGAGAGGATGATCTTTTTGGAGAATTAAGAAAAAGAGTCATTGCAAACTAGAGAGTTCACTAACTCACCATTGTCATTTATTGCGAAGCTTTTAATATTTGACAGAGATTCTTGAGGGAGTTTGGTGTGTTGCTACCTGCCTACCAGGATGTACCTAGGGTGCTTATTTTCCCTCTCCCTCTAGCTAAGTCACTTCTAAAGTTCATTATTATTCCCTGAGTCATACACGAGAGGCTTTGCGAGTTTAAACTGAGTCCATCTTCATTGAGTTTTGTGTGTGTGTTTCCTATAATTAGTCTAGGGTGTTGGCTAATTTAACCCGTGGTTACCATACTCAATAGGGGTTACGCCTCCACATATATAATCTAAAGTACCCTCTTACAAAGTAGAATCCTAAAACTTGAAGACCCTGTAAATAGGCATAAAATAGAGTCGTGCTAATGGTTTAAGGAAGAAACTTTCTTTCTTCCTAAACAAACTGCATGGTATTTCCCTTAGGTTAAACACTACACATATCAAGATATAAAGTGGCTTGTTCATTTCAGAAGATAATTTTATCAAAATTAAATGAAAAGGGTTTTTTTTATAGTCTTAGACATTCAATCAATAATCCATAAAAAGGATGCATATTCAAATGAGCGGTAACAAAAGTCTTTGATGTATAGGAGCCGTATATGATCTTTAATGTTGAATGTTCACCAATTCTTAATGAACAAGACTCTCTTTACTAAACAACGTCTATATGAAATCAATCATTTTGTCTTGATAACAAATGACTCAAATTCTTTGACATGGAAATAAACCAACCAAACTAATATAAATGAATTACATACATTTTCAACATCCCCATTTGGTTATTCCATAGCAAAACCACAATATACTTGATTATGACAAACAAAACTCTCTCTTCATTAGCCATATGATAAGAGAAGTATGTCGCAATGCACATGGAATTCAATAGATTAACAACATAATCAAATTCGAGCATGGGATGGGTTGAGTCGCAATCTCATGACAATACCTAAAAAAGCTGGAATAATATCAAAGATCATGCATATATGATGTGCAAAAAGAGAAACTCCCTGCTTGGGAATCCACTAAATATATATCAATATGAAACATAAAGCGAGAAGTGTATATATATATATGTGTGTGTGTGTGTGTGTGCGTGCCTTGTTTATCTTTTAGGCCCATGAGAGTATCCGGGCAAAGCCCAACTAAAAATAAGAGATGTCCAACCCAAATTATGGGATGCTTTAAATAATGGATTGAGGATTTGACCCATTCTATCCCCAAAAATCTTGGAGGAGATATTAAGGGGATAGTGGGCTAGCGGGGCAATTATCAGCGCCCCTCTCTCTTCTATTGAATATATATTTTACCCCTGGCCCGGGGCAAAGGGTATACAGAAAAACCTCTCTTGAGAGTTACTTAATATAACAGTAGACCTCTCCGTGGATGTTGGCAATTTACCGAACCAAGTACATCTTTGTGTTGTGTGATTGTGATCATTGTTGTTCTTCCTTTCCTGGTGATTGTCTTTCATTATTATTTGTGTTGAAATATTTATCACCATAATTGGTGTCCTCTGTGGGAAACAATTGTTTTTCCTTTAAGAAAGCCTTCACTAGCAGGGACCTGCAATGTCCGATCATAGCAGTAATGTCCCTCAATCAGGAGATATTCAAGAGTAGCATATCCCTCCTAGGGTAATATCCAAAGTACGTCATTCAAACCAGAGGCTGCACCAAGAGAGGAAGCTCTCCGAAGAGAGCCAGGGGCCATATAGATCCACACAGATTTCTAGGTTGATAAACGCCTATGAGGCCAGGCTTCAAGAACAGGAGGAAGCTACTCTAAAATAGGAAGCTGAAAATGCTCGCCTCAAAAGGTGATTAGAGAAGATGGAAAGGGATCTCCATCGTAACATGAGGCAACGCTACAATCGGACTCCTAGCCCTCACGGGAGCAAACTTCACAACTGAGGAAGGAGCCTAGGGTGTGGGTCACAAAGGTCTGAGAGACACAGGTCAAATGACAACCAGTCCGAGCAACAACAATCAGCTTGCCGATATAGGAGCCCTGGCAAAAAGAGAGATGATATACGAAGCTTAGTCCAGAGAGAAATGAACCATAACTAAGCTCATCGGGGTGCTAGATCAACAAGAGAGTTGGCCATGCGAGCTCTCAAAACTCAGATAAAGTCTCATTTTTTTAGGGTGACTGAGGAAGAAGAAGCCTCGAAGAAGTTTACGGTGCCCAGATTCAAGATTTATGATGGAAAGACTTATCCCATCAATCATGTTAGACAATATAGGTAGGCCATGACCCCATAGAACCATAATGATGCACTCATGTGATGGATTTTCTTGTCAAGATTTCACGATGTTGCCCACAAATGGTTTGAGAAGCTTCCTCACAGATCCATCAGGAACTTTAAGTCTCTAGCCAAGATGTTCACAAATCGCTTCATTAAAACCAACTCTCATCCGAAAAGGATGGATGCTTTGCTGACAATGAAGAAAAAACCTCAGGAGAACCTCAGAGACTACGCGAAGAGATACTGAGAGGTGTTTAACGAAGTCGAGGATTGCTCAGAGCAGGTCGCTTTAGCATCCTTCAAGATCGGCCTGCTCCACTCCTGTCTCCTACACCAATCCCTCACTAAAGAAGGAGGCCACGACTATAGATGACTTGATGGACCGTATCAGTAAATACGCCAAAGTTGAAGACGTGACCCATCCTAGCACAGGAGAAAATGGTGGCACTAAGGTTGTCGATAAGGGGGGTGAAAAGAGTGACACTTAGAATAAAGGGAATAAGAATGGGGGCAAAAGTGACTCCAAGAGTGGGAACAAAGGCAACGCCTTGAAGGCATTCCAAGCCGTAAATACCGTCTTCAGTGGACCAAGAAAATGGGTGGAGACCCCTCCAAGCGAAATAATGCATTAAGATGTGCATTTCACCAGGATTGTGGGAACAAAATCGAGCATTGCAACGCCCTCAAGTCCCACCTCGTAGAGCTAGCTCAAGCTAGGCACTTAAATAAATTCGTAGAGAAGAAGGCAGAGAAGATAGCTGCAAACGAAAATCAAAAGCCCAATAATATTCTCAAAGAGGATGCCGGCCACGAGTTCACAGCAATTTATGGGGCATCCAACCTCAAGAAAATTCAAGGGAATGCAACTCAAATGGAAGTGAAGAAGATGACACCAGTAATGCAATCTTTTCCGATTGATCCAGTCAAAACCCAAGCTGGGAAGTGGTGAAATACAAAGGAAATAAACTACAACAAGCATAGTGTGTTCACAAATGAGGATTTAGTGGGAGTGAGAACTCAACACCATAATGCATTAGTTATTGCACTCAAGATAACTAACTTCGACGTTGACCAGTTACTCGTAGACCAAGGTAGATCATCCAAAGTAATGTACCTCGAGATGTTTAGAAGGCTGAAGTTAAGCATTGTCGACCTAAGGGAGTCCACTATTCCTTTGGTTGGCTTCGATGGAAAGATAATAATCCTTTTGGGAAAGATCGTCCTACCGGTAAGGGCAGGAAGCTACTCAAAGATGATCGAATTTCTTGTGGTTGATATTGATTCACCTTACCATGTTATCCTCGGTAGAGGATGGTTGCACGCGATGAAGGTCGTCTCGTCGACCTATCATCAGAAGTTGAAATGTGTGATAGAGCACGGGGTAGTTGAAATTTATAGAGATCAAGCAATGGCAAGAAAGTGACTCATAGGGGCCATATGCCCCAAATAAGAGAAAAAGTTAGAGGAAGCAAGAAACAAAGACGAAGAACAGGAGAGGCTCATGCCCTCTAAATAGCAGTTAAGATATGGTATATCAGGAGTGGAGGAGACCAGTCTCCTCCCCTCTGAGAGGGGCATCAAGGAATTAGAAGAAGTCGCAACCAGGAGTGGGTCAACTGAGAGAACGCTTTTTATTGGAACATACCTTATTGATCGTGAGAATAAGGAATTGGTCACCCTCCTTTGGATCAATTTGGACGTTTTCTCATGGGAGACTTACGAGCTGCCCGGAATCGACCCCATCATTACTTGCCATCGATTACATGTGGACCCACCCTTCAGGACAATCATACAAAAAGCCCGATGGAAAACTTCAAAAAAGGCCAAAGTAGGGGAGAAGTTACTGGATACAGGGTCTATACGGGAAGTTTAGTTCCCCAAATGGCTATCCAATCCAGTAGTAGTCCCTAAGAGCAATGGGAAGTGGAGAGTCTGTATCGACTACACCGATCTCAATAGGGTTTGCCCCTGAAGCACCCTATATCTTTGACTTACTTAAATCTATATTATATATGTGCTCATCTAGTTTGGAAATAATGATAAAATTTAAGTACCATCCCTAGTTACCAAAAGAATCCTTAGACTCTACATCATACCTCTATAAGTTCTCAAAGGTAGTTCACCAAACACCACACACAAGGATTGCATACATACATCATATTATGCTACAATTGGTTGTGTGTGAGTTAATTTCTGTAAAATTGATTTTTTACTATTTTTAAGAATTTTTAAATAATTTCTAAGATTTTAAAATGATTTTTAGAAATTAAAAATAATGGTTTAAAAACCTTTGGGGCTAGATTATAATTTTTTTTATAACATAAAATCTGGTTGGGTAGAAACCGAAAGCGCTTGAGAATATTGTGGGTACAATTTGTATTTTTAATAATTCTAAAACACACATTTTTCATTGAATCTCGTGTTGCCTATATAACGGCTAAATGTATGTTTTCTCCCTCTCACATACTTAAGCTTATCTGTGGACCATTGG
Source organism: Sambucus nigra (assembly GCA_949130495.1). Lineage (NCBI taxonomy): Eukaryota > Viridiplantae > Streptophyta > Magnoliopsida > Dipsacales > Adoxaceae > Sambucus > Sambucus nigra. Next base: position 466,384,607 of record OX422211.1, on the reverse strand, counting down.
ATCTTTTATAATCAAAGATCTGCATGTGTTTTCTATTAATCCCGATGTTTATTTTTGAACCAATCATATATGTTTTAAAAGTGATGGGTTGACGGCACTTAGATCAACTTCGATTTAATCCTGATCGTTCATTTCCCTCGATGTTCCAGAGAGTTCTTGTCTCAGTATATAAGGAGACTTCATCTCATATTTTGCAACTTTTGTCACACCTACCTCTGAGAGAAAATAGAGAGAAGAGATAAAAGAGAAAAGAGAGATAAATAGTTAGAGAGAGAGAGAGTTCGAATAGTTTTTACAAACCCTAACTCAAACTTTAGCCAAACCAAAACCATAAAATCTTTTTCTGAGTGTTTATAGTTCGATATTTGTGAAGTTTTTCCTCTACTCTCTTATATCTCTTTACCAACTTAATCACATTGATAACGTCTCTATTTCTTTGTATACAAATTTGATATTTGATTTCTTTGATACAGATCACTTAGTTATTTTCTAAATCTAGTTTCTTGTTTTGAGAAATCTATTTTTGTTGGCTGTTTTCAAATAAATTTTGTTTTCAAACCCTAAACTAACAAAACCCTTTCTGATTTCATCTACCTCAAACTTTCAGATTGAGATCTAGTTTTGGGATCTTGATTGGGTATTTCACTTTCAAAAGTTAATATTTTCAAATAAAGAAAGTTTATAGGATCTTGGCTAGTTTGTATAGCAAGATTCCCTCTTGATTTGTGGTTATTTGAAAGATCTAAAGTTTGATTTACTTAACTAAGTTGATTTTAGAAAATCTTGCATTTTGAGAGATATTTTTGTAATTTGTTACTCATATTGTCTGTAATTAAGTGTATGTGATTTGCATGCATGAGTTTAGAGCACTTACACCACTTATGCCTTCACACTACTACACTGAAAAGTGTTGATGTTGAGATATTGGAACTTTAGAGTCAACGTAAAGCTAAAAGGAGTAATGTTTTGAAGCTGGGAGAATATGAGCAACATCAGAACCTTAGGAGAAGTCAGAACACGCCAGAAGAGTTAGTACATTTTTAAACTTAGATTAGGTTTGATTGTGTGTCTTGATTGTTATATAGCTTGTAATTTGTTACTCGTTTTTAGTGAACTTTTTACTTTTGTGGGGTAGAGGTCATCGTGGATGTTTCCCCAATTGGGTGGGGTTTTACCATATTAAAATTTCTTGTGTACACTTCCTCTTCCTCTCATCCCTTTCTTAAGGCTGTGTTGGTTTATTTTGTTTAAAGTTTTGTTTTTCAAAACTGGTAAACCTATAACTGAAATTACTCCTTCATATTGTTTTACACATCTTGTGTTTAAAATTTGTTTTAAGAAAAGAGTTTCTTCAACAACTATTCGGATCCATTTAGATAGTTTAATTTTGTATTAAACAACATAAGTGGTACTTTTTTCATTAGTATCAGAGCTTTGGTTTTTGAAAAATTCTTTAGATCTTGTTTTTCTTAAATTATTTTCTCAAAACAAATTGTGGACGAGAAATTTGAGAGATTAGGTAACCTGTCCAGACCCCCTCTATTTGATGGAACCAAATTTCCTTACTGGAAGCTAAGGATGGTGGCATTTATCCAAGGGACTTTGGGAGATGATGTCTGGGAAGTTATTGAAAATGGTTACACCTTTCCTACTAAACTAGTCGCCAAAGGAAGTACTGTGAGGATCACAAAGTCACTAAGTGAATTCACTAAAGAAGAGAAACATGTTTCACTTAATAACAATAAAGGCAAAAATGCCATATTCATATCTATTAATGAACACGAATTTCAGAGGATATCTTTTTGCTCTACCTCTAAAGAAGTATGGGACACCCTAGTGACTGCACATGAGGGTGATACCAAAGTTAAAGCTACTAAAACTCATATGTTAATCCAGCAGTAAAACTCCTTGATCATGACTGAGTTTGATGACTTATATATTAGACTGACATACATTGTAACCAAATTTCATGCTAATAGGATTGTTTATGATAGAAAAAAGTTGTCTCTAAAATACTAAGATCACTTCCATAAAAATTTGATAATAAGAGATATGCAATTGAGGAGATGGATGATCAAAATCTTACACCTGAACTCGTCAGTAGAAAATTGAGAACTGTGGAAATGGAATTAGAATTTAAGAAACAATTAACCCAATCCTAAAAGAGACAGTCTACCTCAAATCTTGTCTTTTCATCTAAGTTGACCACACCTGAATTTAGCGTACGTAACATTGACTTAGACTCTGATGAGAATCGTAATTTAGATACTTTGGATAATAAGATTTCCTTAATGTCTAAACAGTTTAAGAAAATTTTTAACTTTCGAAATAAAATATCAAAAAGATAAGGAAAACCTACTTATCCAAATCAATCTAACAACAGGCCTCATGAGAAAAGACAAGATAAATACCGATCTAATAATCATAAGAGACCTGAGAAAGACCTTAAAAATGTTGAATGCTATAAATGTGGAAAGCTAGGACACATGGCTAGTGGATGTAGAGTTAAGTTAGACAAAATTCACAAACATAATAGGGCTCATTTAATCAAGACTTAGGATAACTCAAGTGACTTTGAAAATGATGAACCTGAGTCATCTAACATTTTTTACCCTTGTATGTCATTCTTTGCTAAGATAATCTATAATGATGATGAGGAATCTGATCATACCATGACTGATATTGTGCCTACTGGTTTATCTAATTTATTGCTTGAGAATGTTGATAATTCTTCTAATGTCGTGTGTGTGAGTCAAAGGTAACGCTCTATTATTGATGTCAATGGGTGTGTGAGTTTTAAAAATGAATCGCTAGGGGACACTACACACTGCACACTTAGCGACTCCAAAAATGACGATCTTCCTGACTTCCGCAAACTATACAAAAAAACTCTCAAAAAAAGAATTAGGATTGAAAAAACTATCAAAGATCTTACCCAGAAGATAGAAACCTTAAATCTGATGATCAAACAAACTGGTGAAGAGTATACTAACAAATATCTAACTCATGAGAATGAAACCAAAAATTTTGAACAAAAACTGAAAGAGTTATCTAACTATAATGAAATTCTAGAAAAGAAATACAAAGGAACGTTGCTAGAATTGGAACAAACAAAAGAAAAGACATCCACAGTCTTCAAAAAATTCGCAAAATTTGAAAATAATTCTAAGTGTTTTGAAGATTGTGTAGCTGAAAGCAAAACCAATTCTTATGAAAGAATTGGAATAGGTTTTTGTCCCAACTCTAAGACACAAAATAAAAACTTTAAAACCATAAAGTTTGTGTCTGGTAGCAAAAGACCTATTGAAACTTATTCAGATTTTCAAGGTTTAAAAAATGATTTTGATAAAAATCAACTGAAGTTAGACATTGGTGAATCAAGCAACTCCAAGCATAATGTTGAACAAAATACCAAATATGTCTGCCCTCCTATTCGACAAGATGATTCGACGTTTCATCCCGTGCCACCTAGGAATAAGACTAGATCTCAAAATCTAGACAAACCTTTGAATAAAAACTTTCCCAAGGTTATGAGTTCAACGTGCCATATTTACTGCTCCTATTGTGATGTCTATGGACAGTCCTTTGATGGTTTCTATTCTAAACGTCTATGTAATCCAGTTTGTACTTCTCCCATTTATCATAACTTTAACTATTGTTGAAGAAGATGAAACAACTATGTCCTTCCTAAACAGCTAGATAAGAACTTTAACTATCGCAACAGAAGGAAAAGGTCTAATACTAAAAGACAATCTCCTAGAGGGAATCCTAGATTCTATTATAGACCAATTGCTCCAACTCTTTATAACAACAATAAAATTGCGCAAAAATCTTTTAAAGAAAAGACAGAAGCTCGTAAATTTTATCAAAATACAAGCTAATAAGCGCAAACTAAAAATTAGAGCAATTTGGGTTAGAAAAGATGATCTATTACCCTAGTTAAAATGTAACATTATGATCAGTGCTTTTAGAGATGAACACACTACAACTAGATGGTATTTAGACTCAGGATGTTCCAAACATATGACCGGGGATGATTCCAAACTTTCAAACAAAACCAACTTCTCAGGAGGAAAAGTCTTGTTTTGAGATGGTGTATCAGCCTAGATCATTGGAAAAGGAACACTCCATGAAGAAGGATTACCCATAATTGAGAATGTTCTCTTGGTAAAAGGACTTAAAGCCAATTTACTGAGTATATCACAGTTTTGTGACTCCAACCATACTGTCACTTTTTTAAAGAACAATTGTAAAATTTTAAATGAAAAAGGTGACTGCATTATTATAGGACTCCGTACTCCATATAACTATTACACAGTCAGTCCAAGTACATAGGTCTGTAACATTGCCAGAATGGATGATAATAAGATATGGCATAATAGTTTAGGTCACATTAATTGTGATAATCTTGGAAAATTATGCTCCCAAGAGATAGTTAGAGGTCTTCCCACGATCAAACCAATTTCAAACATTATTTTGGTCCATGTTAAGAAGGAAAAATTGTCAAGGCTCCCCATAAGAAAGTTAAAGAAGTTCTATCCACTAAACCTCTAAAACTCATCCATATGGACCTAACGGGTCCTTCTCGTACTATTAGTCTTTATGGAAACAGTTACATCCTTGTTATGGTTGATGATTGCACTCGATTTACCTAGGTTGCCTTCTTAAAACATAAATCAGAAACCTTTTAAAAGTTTTTGAAAATCTTAGTTTGTATAGAAAACGAAAAGGACACCTAAGTAGATAAAATTTATAGTGATAGAGGAGGAGAATTCGTAGATTCATGTATCATAGAATATTATGACTATAATGGTTACAAACATGGATTTAGTGCTCCTAAGACTCCTCAACAAAATGGGATTGCTGAGCGTAAAAATCGCACTCTTCAAGAAATGGCCCGTGTGATGATTCATGCAAAAAACCCACCAAAGTATTTTGGGTTAGAATCCATTCGTACTGCCTGTCATATAATCAGTCGCGTCTACTTAAGGAAGAATACCAAACAAACATCTTATAAGATTTAGTATCGAAAGAAACCTAACCTAAAGTATTTTAGAACCTTTGGTAGTACCTGTTATGTCTGTAAGGACAGAGAACATCTGTCTAAATTCGAAACCAGAGGTGATAAAGCCATCTTTTTAGGATATTCTCCAAACAGTAGAGCTTATCGTGTCTACAATCTTCATACCAAAACCATAATGGAATCCATTAATGTGGTTGTACATGACATTAATATAGAAAGTAAGACCAAAGAATCAATTACTGTGGATGAGTTCGAAAACATTTTAAATTATGACTCTCCAGAAATAGTTGAATCTTTACCAACTGAGACTCCTGATGTACCTAACTGTGTTTCCAAAGACCATACTTTAGATAGTGTAGTTGGTAATCCTACTGAGCCTGTTTGTACAAGATCTCAACTTCGTAACATTGCTCATTTTGCATGTTTTGTGTCTCTTATTGAGCCCAAAAATGTAAATGAAGACTTGAATAACACCTTGTGGATAAGTTCTATGCAGGAGGAAATTCTTTAATTTGTCATTCATGATGTTTGGTATCTTGTGCCCAGGCCTAAAAATAAAAGAGTTATTGGCATACGATTGATTTTTAAAAATAAGATTGATGAATCTGGGATGATTATTAGGAATAAAGCTAGATTATTTGACCAGGGTTACTCTCAGATTTAAGGAATAGATTTCGAGGAAACCTTTGCTCCTTTTACTCACCTCGAATCTACTCGCTTACTTTTTGCCAAAGCATGTCATTTGTATTTCACTTTATATCAAAGGGATGTTAAGTCAGCCTTCCTTAATGGAATTTTATCTGAGGATACCTATGTAGAACAACCCAAAGGGTTTATATACCCACATCACCCAAATTATGTTTATAGTCTTAAAAAATCTCTTTATGGGTTAAAATAAGCTCCTAGAGCTTGGTATGAGCGTCTATCCGCCTTTATTTTAGATAATGGATGGAGGGAATGACCAAACCTTGTTTATCAAACATTTGGACTACAACATTACTATTGCTCAAATTTATGTTGACGATATCATTTTTTATTCCCCCTCCCCTTTAGAAGTTAAGACTTTCTGTGACATTATGCATAAATAATTTCATATGTCACTTACGGGGGAGTTACAATTCTTCTTAGGATCCAAGTTAAACACAATTCAGAAGGATTATTTTTATCGCAATATAAATATGCTTCAGATATCGTTAAGAAGTTTGACTTAGAAACAACTAAAGACGCTAGGACTCCTATGAGTACCAATCTCAAAATTTATAAAGATGAGAATGGAAAATGTGTTGATACCACCTTATACCTTAGTATGATGGGAAGCTTACTTTATCTTACTACGTCTCGTCCAGACATCATGTACTTTGTCTGCGTGTGTGTCCGATATCAAAATAATCCTAAAGAAATTCACCTTTTGGGCATTAAAAGAATTATCAAATACATAAGAGGCACTCTAAACTTAGGAATATGGTACACTAAAGACACCTCTGGTACTATAGTATGTTACACCGATGCTGATTGGGCAGGTTGTATCGATGATAGTAAGAGTACTTCAGGAGCGTGTTACTACATTTGTAACAACTTAGTAGGATGGAGTAGTAAGAAACAAAACTGAACTTCCTTGTCTACTACCGAATTCGAATATATTGCAGGAGGAAGTTTTTGCTCTCAATTACTTTAGCAGAAACAAATGCTAAAAGATTATGGTATCACTAAAGAGAAGTTACATCTATATTGTGATAATCAAAGCGCGATTAATATTTCTACAAATCCTGTTCAGCACTCTCGTACTAAACATATTAAAATCAGATATCATTTCATATACAAGTTAGTTCAATCCAAGGAGTTGGAAATTAATTACTTGCCTATTGAATTACAATTAGCTGATTTATTCATTAAACCATTAGATTATGCTCGTTTTGAATCTTTATGCAAGTCAAATGGCATGATTTTTACAGAATGATATTATATGATTTATGACTGTTTTTCTTTACCCTTTGCAAATCTGAGACAAAACGGGGGAGAAATTTGAGTCTTATTTGAATACCTTAATTGCGTACATTTCTAAAAAGCTTGATCTTAGTTTTTTTTCTACAAAAATCAGTACCATTTCTACATCAGATTTTATTAGGGTATTGGTCTGTAATTAGTTGAGTTATGCACTTTTCTTTTTCTAGGATATTGGGTAGATTGAAAATTTTAAATAGGAATAAGTTTTTCTTATTTCATTTTGTATCCCTACGAGTCCTTGTGGACTCAAAGGAGATTTTGTCTCATATTTCCAAAGGGGGAGATTGAAGCACCTTATATCTTTGACTTACTTAAGTTTATACTATATAGGTGCTCATTTAGTTTGGAAATTGTGACAAAATTTGAGTCCCATCCCTAGTTACCAAAAGAAACCTCAAACTCTGCATAATACCTCTATAAGTTCTCAAAGGTAGTTCACCAAATACTAGGATTGCATACATACATCATATTATGTTACAACTGGTTGTGTGTGAGTTAATTCATTTAAAATTGATTTTCTACTATTTTTGGGAATTTTTAAATAATTTCTAAGATTTTAAAATGATTTTTAGAAATTAAAAATAATGGTTTTAAAACCTTTGGGGATAGATTATAATTTATTTTTATAACATAAAATCTGGTTGGGTAGAAACCGAAAGCGCTTGAGAATATTGTGGGTACAATTTGTATTTCTAACAATTCTAAAACACGCATTTTTCATTGAATCTCAGCCTTACATGTGTTGCCTATATAACGGCCAGATGTGTGTTTTCTCCCTCTCACATAATTAAGCTTATCTTTGAACCATTGGATATTTTATAATCAACGATCTGCATGTGTTTTCTATTAATCCCCGTGTTTATTTTTGAACCAATCATATTTATTTTAAAAGCGGTGGGTTGATAGTCCTTAGATCAACTTCTATTTAATCCTGATCTTTCATTTCCCTCGATGTTCTAGAGACTTCTACTCTCAGTATATAACATGACTTCGTCTCATATTTTGTAACTTTTGTTACACTTACCTCTGAGATAAATATAGAGAGAAGAGAGAGAAAGAGTTAGAGAGACAGAGAGAGAGTTCGAAAAGTTTTTACAAACCCTAACTCAAACTTCAACCAAATCAAAACCAAAAAATCTTTTTCTGAGTGTTTATAGTTCGAGATTTGTGAATTTTTTCCTCTACTATCTTATATCTCTTTACTAACTTAATCACGTTGATCACGTCTCTATTTCTTTGTATCAAAATTTGAGATTTGATTTCTGTGATACAGATCACTTAGTTATTTGCTAGATCTGATTTCTTGTTTCAAAAATCTATTTTTGTTGGTTGTTTTCAAAATAAATGTTGTTTTCAAACCCTAAACCAACAAAACCTTTCTGATTTCTCATTACTCAAACTTTCAGACTTAGATCTAGTTTTGGGATCTTGATTGGTGATTTCTCTTTCAAAAGTTAATGTTTTCAGATAAAGAAAGTGTATAGGATCTTGGCTAGTTTGTATAGCAAGATTACCTATTGATTTATGGTTATTTGAAAGATTCAAAGTCTAATTTACTTGACTAAGTTGATAGTATAAACCCTTACATCTTGAGAGATCTGTTTGTAATATGTTACTCATATTGTCTGTAATTAAGTGTGTGTGTGTGTGTGTGTGTAAGTTGCAGTCATGAGTTTAGAGCACTACACCACTTACACCTTCACACTACTACGCTAAAAAGTGACAGTGTTGAGATATTAGAACTTTAGAGTCGATGTAAATCTAAAAGGAATAAAGTTACTAACCTGGGAAAACATCAGTAACATCAGAACCTTAGAAGAAGTCAGAACATGCAAGAGGAGTTTGTGCATTTCTAAACTTAGATTAGGTTTATTGTGTGTCTTTATTGTTATATAGCTTGTAATTTGTTACTCGTTTTTAGTGGGCTTTTTACTTTTGTGGCGTAGAGGTCACCGTGGATGTTTCCCCAATTGGATGGGGTTTTACCACTTTAAAATTGATTGTGTACACTTCCTCTTCCGCTCATCCATTTCTTAAGGTTGTGTTGGTTTATTTTGTTTAAAGTTTTATTTTTCAAAACTGGTAAACCTATAAATGAAATTAGTCCTTCATACTGTTTTACACATCTTGTGTTTAAAATTTATTTTAAGAAAAAAGTTTCTTTAACAAACTGTTCAGAGCCATTTAAATAGTTTAATCTTATATTAAACCACTCAAGTGGTACTTTTTTAGCCCTAAGGACAACTTCCCCTTTCCAAAGATCGACAGATGGTGGATACAACAGCAACTCATGAAAGAATGATCTTCTTGATGCATATTTCAAATATCATCAGATCCCTCTGCACAAGCCGAATCAAGATAAGACCGCCTTTATGACCACTGTTTGCTTATTTTTCTACTGAGTTATGCCATTTGGACTCAAGAACCCAAGAGCAACTTCACAAAGGTTGGTTACCAGGATCTTTAAGGATTAAATGGGAGACACCATGGAAGTGTATATTGATGATATGCTCATCAAGAGCAAGCTCAAAGACGACCACCTCTCCGACCTAGAAAGGACCTTTAAAATCCTCAAGAAGTACTTAATGAAACTTAACGCAAGTAAAAGTTCCTTAGGCGTCCAGTCAGGAAAATTCCTTGGATACTTGATAAGCGAGAGAGGTATAGAAGCTAATCCTGACCAAATCGATGCTATCAATAGGGTACAATCCCCTTGAACTATGAGAGATGTACAGAAGCTCAAAGGAATGCTCACTGCCTTAAATCGGTTAATCTTCAAATATTTAAAAAAATGACAGTCGTTCGTTTAATTACTGAAGAAAATGAAGAGTGTGGTGTGGAACGAGGGGTGCTCGAGGGCGGCCCTAGAAGAGCTTAAGGCCTACCTCATAAGCCCCCCTTTCTCATAATCCCTAGAGAAAATGATCCCATATATCTCTACCTTACAGTATCAGGTTATGCTGTAAGCTCCTCCTTGGTATGTGAGAAAGAGAGGAGCCATCACCCGGTCTACTATGCAAGCAAGACTCTTTTAGATGCTGAGCAGCGGTACATGCCAATGGAAAAGCTCGCCTTTACAGTAGTGGTAGCCTCGAGAAAACTGATGAACTATTTTGATTCCCACTCCATCTTCGTAGTTACTTTTCACCCCCTCAAAGTTGTACCAAGTAAAGCAGACCTCTCAGGCTAACTGATGAAGTGGTCGATCGAGCTCAGAAGATTTAACATTCATTTTCAACCAAGGGCTCCTATCAAGGGGTAGGTACTCGTCGATTTCATTACCGAGTTCACAGGAGAATAACCCTGTGATCAACCCGAGACTAATCATCCAAGAGAAGTTCTGCAAGAATCAGGCATCTGGAAGTATATGTTGATGGAGCCTCCAATTCCAGAGGGGCAGGAGTGGGCATCGTGCTAGTTACCCCTGAAGACACATTGCTCGAGCAAGGAATCAGGCTTGGATTTGAAGCCTCCAATAACGAAGCAGAGTACGAACCACTGATAACTGGTCTACTGAAGGCACAATTGCTTGGGGAAAGATACCTTCAAGTTTTCGACGACTCACAACTGGTATCCCACCAAATAAGTGGCGATTTCCATGCAAAAGATGAAAGGATGGCAGTCTATCTTGCCACTGAAAAAAGGTTAATGGCCAATTTTGACCGCATCAATGTTCAGCAGTTTCTCAGGGGATAAAATAGCCATGCCAATTCCCTAGCAGCTTTAAGCTCAGTCATTGACTCTGACTTAAGGAGAACAATTCAAATCAATTTCCTTGTACAACCGAGCATCAACCAAAGAATCGAATTGCCGAATCTCGAGCATGCTCTCTAGGGGTGACAATTTTATAAATGACATGAAAAAATGACATGAAACGACATGAAATTGACCCGAAATTGACACGATGTTTCGTGTTCGTGTCGTGTTCTTTTACATAAAGTCGTGTCCTTTCGTGTTCGTATCTTAATTATTAATCATGTCATGTTATCATGTTGTCGTGTTTTTTAGGCATGAAGTTTAGGAAATTCTGGTATTCATGTCCTTTTTATTTGGGTCTCATTCGTGTCAACTAAAAAAAACACGAATTCGTGTCGTGTCATGTTCGTGTCCGAAAAACCTTATCGTGTCATGTCGTGTAGGCTCGAAACACGACCCATTGACCCGAATTTCCACCCCTTATGCTCTTCATATAGAGAAAGCTCCCAGTTGGATGGACCCCATAGCAGATTACTTGAAAAGTGACGTACTCCCAAGTGATAAGAAGATCGCCCATCAGATAAGAGTTAAAGATGCCCACTTTCACTTATCTCCTGAGGGAAAATTATACAAAAGATCCTTCATAGGTCCATACCTCCAGTGTGTTCATCCACAGGACGTCGAGCAAATCCTACACGAGCTGCAAGAAGGAACTTGTGGAAGTTACATAGGAGGAAGGTCGCTATCCTTTTGAGCAATGAAGGAAGGATACTGGTGGCCATACATGCAGAAGGACGCTAAAAGCTATGCTTGAAAGTGTGATAAATTTGAAATGCATACACCTATGCTCCACCAGCCTGCTAGCGACCTAAAGTCACTTACCAGCCCGTGGCCCTTTGCCCAGTGAGGTCTGGACATTATAGGCCCTCTGCCAACTACTGTCGGAAATCGAAAGTATCTGTTGGTCGCCACAGACTACTTCACCAAGTGGATAGAGGTAGAACCACTGGAAAACATCACAGACGCAAAGATGATGAGGTTCATATGGAGAAATATGATTACTTGCTTCAGAATACCCAGGACAATCATCACTGATAACGGAACCCAGTTCGAGAGTGGCCTCTTCCAAAGATTTTACAGCCACCATGGAATCAGGAACTACTTCAGCTCTGTGGCATACCCTCAGAGCAACGGTCAAGCCGAAGTTTCTAATAAAACAGTGATCTATGGACTAAAGAAGCTCCTAGAGTGAGCCAAAGGAGCATGGGTAAACGAACTACCCTATATCCTCTAGGCCTATCGCAGCACCCCAAGACGAGCAACTGGGGAGACACCGTTTGCACTCACATATGGAATGGAGGTAGTTATTCCATTATAAGCTGGTATCCCTACCATGAGGTCCACATTGATCGACCAAGGCCAGAACGATGGAGCATTGCTCGTTGAACTTGACTTAGTCGATGAATGGTGAGAATTATCTCTATTGAAACTATAAGCCTACCTCAACAGCTAGCCAAGAAATAAAGTCGTACAGGGGATCCTTAGGCAATTTAGACAACACAGGTTGGTCTCCAACATAGTTTGGCCCAAAAACCCCTGATTGAATGGATTGTCCTCTTAGCAAGTATATGCTCGTCATTTCCCTACTTAGGTCTGAGGCAATGTGACAACACAGCCTGAAAGGTAAAGTGAGGAAGAATGGCATGACTGAAGTATACTGGACTAGGGGGATATTTATGTGACAATTAGCCCTATCTAAGTCATACTTAATTGGCTAGAAGATAACTAGATATGAGGCCAGTAAAATCAAAAATGAAATAACACTCGTTTAGTTGGCAATTTCCCATAAGATAAATATTTCATTACACCATTAAATGTATAAACAATTACATGTATCAAAATAAATTAAATCCTAAAGAGAACCAAGTCGTTGGGCAAGATAATCAGCTACCCACGCTCTTCGACCATCATCTGGGTGAGGGATAAATTCCTCTTCGACATCGCCCGAGCTCGGCTCGAGTAGCTGTCTTTGGATTGCATCTATTGGGATCTAGGGATCATCCTTTCTGAATAGATTTGGATCCAGAGATGAATCAGTAATCTCATATCTATACCAAAGGACGGAGTCCTTAGGAATCTTTAACTCCCTAAGGCACTCAGCCACCTTTTAATAAATGATAGGTCCTCAACCTCCTTTAGTCTTATGGGAGCATCTGTCCATCCCTGGTAGTACCCATGTTCCCACACCTGCCGATGACCTTTCTTTAATAAGTGCCTGTGTAGGGTGACATCCCTTTGAAGCCCAGCAGCTATCACGTATGCCCTGCGAACATCTTCCCGTTGTTCGGCAATCTCCCTAGCTGAACCACTATCATCAGTCCCAGGTCGCTTCCTAGTTGATGAAGAAGAACCTCGTATGACTTGAGGGGTAATGCTTGGTGCATTCTCCCAAGGCGTGCAACTTCCCTCCTTAAAGAATCATTCTCTTGTTGTAGGATTTATTTTACTTTATTGATCTTAGAGGTATCCAAAAGCCTAGCCTTCAGATCATTCTTTTCTTCTTAAATAGATGCGCTGACATCCTCCATCTCCTTGAGTCTATCTTTTAACTTGGAAACCAACTTGGACTGGTCTTTATAATCCCGGTTCCTTGATTTGAGAGACTTGGATATTTTTACAAAGGTACGACGAACTTGGTCGCTCACGTCGGTATCAAGAATTTGGCCTAGGCGAGAGGTAGCAAGAATATATTCGTCAAGGTAAAAAAACTACGAATCATAAAGGAACGAAAAGTAAATATATCAGCAGGTGCAAAAATCCAAAATTTCTTTATTTCATTAACATCGACCCGAGTCGGGTACAAGTACAATGATCATAAAGAAGAAAATAGGAATGCAAAAAAATAAGGGAATTCCTAGGAGACTAATTGTCAACCTTGACCTACTTAGATGAGGCTGGATATTTTCCTTTATTAGTAGTGGGCTCGCTCATCCTAGTTCCACCTGCACCTCCCTCAACCGGAGCAAGGCCCTCTCCTTGATCAACATGAGCACCAGCAGCAACGGGGCCCTCACCAATTTGAGCAGATGGAACTCCTTCCTTAACAATAGGAGCAGGCACATCCTCTATAATTGGTTTGGGACCTAGGTCATGCTCGTCTAAGAGAGGGGAATCAGTATCCACCTCGGTAGCAAGCAGAGCCTGTCCCAACCATTTTTAAAGTTAGAACGGCTAATGTAACTAATTTAAACTTTACCGTCGCCCATCCATCATTGTAAGCACTCTCCTTAATGGAGGAAGCCTCAAAATTCATCTTTGCCACCTCCTTGGTGAGAACCTTTCTCTCTTCGGTGACTTCCAGTTTGCTCGCCACAACTTGGCCATAAGACTCCCGCAACTATCGAAGTTCCTTGGATTCTGCTTCTTTCTCCTTATCAAAAGAGGCCTTAGACTCTATAAGGGCATGCTCAAAGGACTTCTGAGCCTCACTGGAAACTTTCAATCTCACCTCGAGCTCAGAATTCCTCCTTGCTAGCTCATCGCGACTGCGGTCAAGAACGGTGTAGTCAGATAAGAACTGTAAAGTAAGATGGAATATGAGTAAAAATAATATAAGAGGAACTATAAAAAATAGAGGAAATAATTAATAGCCTTACCAATGCAAGCTCCTAACTTGTCTTCAAGGCTAACTGGTCAAGTCCCATTTTTTATGACAGCTTGTTGTTCTTTAGAAGGACTGCCCTCTCGATCATCGTAGGAGCGAGATGAGGGGTCAAAGCCATAGAGGCTCCCTTAGTTGGGACAGAGATGGGGACGAGAACAACCTGTTCCTTTTTCATCCTCGCCTCCTCTCTTCTTCTCTCTCCTTCTTCTCAGCCTCCTTTTTCTTTCTCTCTTCTTCTCCTTTTCTCTCACTCTCTCTCCTTAACTCATCTTCTATCTTCTTCCTTTTCTTTTCATGTGCTACGATCTGGTAACCACTACCAATATCCCCAGACCCAGGCTTCTATATCTTCAACTTGCGCGACAGTAGGACATCATCATCATCATCAACGATTATATTTTTCCTCCTTTGGGGAGCCATATCCTCCCTGCTCGAGCTCTCTGAATTTGATTTCGAGCTGGAAGTTCCCTCACTAGATCCTGCCTCACCACCACCTCTAGCAACACCAGACTCTGAACTTCTCTCCTCCTCTTCGTCCAGGTCGATAGGCTAAGGAGCACCTTCTTCCTCCAAGATGTTAAGATGAGAAATAGAATCAACTGGGCGGGTGATGAAACTGGAGGTAGTGTTCTTATATTCTAGTAAGAAGGCAGCCGATCTCGTATGTTCGCCTTATACAATGGAATCTCGTATATTCCAAGCCTTGAGTAACTTCGCATCACGGATCTCTTGGAGAGAAGGCTCTTGATTCTTGGACTTTACTGCAAAGAAAGAAGGAAAGCATTAAAGAAAGAACACATTATAGAAGTAATGAAAAGACAAAGATATTGAGCAATAACCTATATATTCCTCTCCATAGGTAGGAATTTGAGGCCCTATGTACCTCGCACCTCCTACCTGATGAGGGAACTTCCAGTTCCTAGCTATTAATCCTTCAGTCCAATAATCTTTATGGGAATTAGGTAGATTAACTACCAACACCCTATCCAGACTCCTCACTTTTAAATAAATAAGACCAGAGTTGGTGCGAGAAAAGGAGAACAAAAAATAAATTTCAACCAAACCTAATTTAGTGCCATAGAGTTAGTTTATTCTATGGACACCATTGATAATCTTCTAGACGTTTGGAGAATATTGGGCTGGGATTATATCAAAATATTGAAAGAAATGTAAGAAGAGGCGATTTGGGGGAAAAAGTTAAATCCCCCGGGACAGCAAAAGAATGAGAATCCAGTTCCCATCCTCAATGTCTCGAACGTTACGAGGAATGGGGGCACACTCAATATCCACCCAGTTAGGGATATTATAGCATTTCCTAAATTCATCTAGAGACTTTTTGTTTATCTTCACCATAGACGGACCCTAATTACAGTAGCAAAGAATGAAAGGCAGAAAAAGAAGAGAGTTGGAAACTTACATAGTAAGGGTCAGCCTGAGACGATGCTAGGCCAAAGGTAAATGAAGATGAGGGACACAAACTATCTTGAAGACGATGAAGAACAAACCTAAGAACAAGAATAATCTTATAAGAACAAGAGACGATTTGAGATGGAGAGAGTTTGAAGCGATGTTGATGAGCGTCCAACTCAACTGTTTAAACCTTCCAATGATGATGCACTCTGGTTGAATAGGATTTTCCTCCTAAATCTCCTGTAAAGAGACATTTCGCACCCCAAATTTGTTATAATTCACAACAGTGCCATATGGAAGGAACCAGAATCAATGTTTAAAATGTGAGAGTACCTTCTTTATCTTTTTGGCCCATGAGAGTAGTTGGACAAAGCCCAACTAAAAATAAGAGATGTTAGGCCCAAATTAAGGGATGCTTTAAATAAGGGATTGAGGATTTGACCCATTATATCCCCAAAAATCTCAGAGGAGATATTCAGGGGATAGTGGGCTAGCGGGACAGTTATCAGTGCCCCTCTCTCTTCTATTGAATATATATTGTCTCCCTAGCCCGGGGCAAAGGGGATACAGAAAAAACTCTCTTGAGAGTTACTTAATATAACAGTAGACCTCTCCGTGGACATAGGCAATTTGTCGAACCACGTACATCTTTGTGTTGTGTGATTTCGATCTTTCTTGTTCTTCCTTTCCTGGTGATTGTCTTTCATTATTATTTGTGTTGAAATATTTATCACCACAATATAAATTTGAAACCTCACCTTAAATCATCAAAAGTTTCTCCCCCTTAAACAAAGTTTCTCCCTTGGACACAAACAAAAGTATCTAAGTAATAAATACCTATATCTTAGAAGTTTGTACCCCTTTTTTACATAAAAAATTCAAAGATATGCAGAAAAATATAGATAACGAGCATATAACATGGTAAGAAACAAAATCACAATGGCAAATAAAATTAACAAGTGCATAAGCTATAAATTGTGTGATAAACCAATGCTAATGTGATTAAAAAAATGAGTAAATCATGGTATTAACAACATGGATGACACTAACTTAGTATGATAAGGCTATAACATCTTGATAAAGATGTAAATCATGTGATGTAATATGTGTTGCATGTGAATTCTTTAAGCATGATAAAATCAAGATAATATCCATAAGTCTATTTATAATGAAATTACAAGAAATAAAGAAACAAGATATATATCAATGATCATAAAGCTTTAAATACACTTGTATCACCAAAACATAGAAGGAGTACAAAATCCATGATGAATCTCGTAAAATGTATTAATAAAATACATACATAATTACACCACTACTCTCCTCCAATCGATTAGTGTAACACCCCGCCCGCCCGGGGAGAGCGAACGGAGCGCTAATGCGATAAAATAAATCCAAATCCACAATAACAAGGTATAGAGCATCTAAATAAACTCACAATAATATAAATCCACTAATCTCAATTCTCTTCAATTACATCAAGTCTCTCGAATTAAAATTACAACTATCTAACTCGAATAAAAATACAAATCTCCAATGCTCTATACAACAAAATAAATAATACAAATCTTTCCCAAACAATCCTCGCTAAAATCAATCTCCACAGCGCCCCAAAATCCGCGCTAAACTTCCACTAAAAGAAAATATGGGGAAGTACACAATACGACAAGAAAGATGCTCAACAAATATATGTTAGCGGTGAATAAAACGTAACAACACGAGTACGAATATTCAAATCAAAATGCAAATCTCAATGCATTTATCAATATAATTTCTCAACAACACTTTAATCGGGTCACCAGGCCTCACCACATTCGTATATGCTTTATCAAGCCATAGCCCGAGAAACAGGACTTTTGGCGGGTGCCCAACATCCGTGCCATATTAAAATCTCATGACAACGTGCTCATCAACAATATAATGATACCACATGAATAAAAATAATTCAATAATTATTTTTCCGGATTTCAATGAAATTATCAATTCAAATATGAGTTCAATCAACAAGAATTCAAAGAGAATGACACTCGCGAGATTTAAGGAGCATATTGTGTAAAACCCCATACCTCAAACCATGATGAGAAACCAATGATCACATCCTCAAGATCAACACAAAAGATCTACAAAAGCTCCTCCAAGAACCTCCAACAAAATAGCCCAAAGAACACCTCTAATCTAAGGTTGGAACTCACAAATCTCAAGGGCCAATGTGTATATAAAAAGAAGAGGAATATAAAATATATTTGCTGCCAAAATTTGTGCCAAAAGTATGTTAAAAGGGTTGCCCACAACTTCCTTTTATAATGCAAAGAAATGAAGAGTTGGAATCCAAAAAACTCCTTTAAATAAGGCAAAGAAATAAAGAGTTGGAAGTCAAAACAATTCCAAGAATTAAAAACATTTAAAAATTATTTTAAAATCCGCTTTAACTCCGATTTCGAAACCATTTGAAATTATCGCCTTAAAAATAATAACCAACATATTTTAGCAATAAAAATAATTTTATTAAAAACTTTATTTTTCCTCTTTATTTTGAAAATACCCCAAAAATTACGCTGGTGGTTACAATTAGGTACATGAAATTTGTGCACTAAAAAATCAAGGTCATAATGAATCGTAATGTAGTGATCATATACATAATCCTTTAATCAATAAAGTAGGCTCATGATATGGTCCTATGTGACTCTAGTAAAAGAAAATTGAGATGTTATGTATGCTCTCAAACACCGAGGGACTCTCGAACTCACTGGATCAGGAACAGGGGCATGTGCTGGAACTAGAGCAAGATGAACTGCGAGTTGAGTGGAGATGTCAGTGTCAGGATCAATATTTGATGGTATAGTTTATGTCTATACTGTCTGACCTCTAGAACGAGACATAAATTTGCTCGTAATGGCATTAATGATGTGAGATGGTACGTCACTCATGACCATCGAAACCCCAAGTGAATAAAGATACCATGTAATCATACACGCCTAAAAAGCGAAGCCTTATTATGAAATAACGACCCTACCCATTGAGCATCCCTACCCGCTATAGAAGTAGCTAAGGCATGATGAGATATGCCTCCATTAAGAAAAGTAACCAACTAAGGATAGTCGGCTCACGGTAGTAGTAGATAGGATACACGGACATGCTTAATTAAAATGACCTCTAAACCATGTATGAAAGTTGAAAGAGCCAATAGTGCATCAGACACAACCAAAATATTCCCATAGAAATTGCGATCCAGAGATGTATTCTTAGTGGGATGCGGGAAGAGTAGGAGAGTTGTTAATAGTATTTGAATGCGCTCAACCCAATACAAACCCTTAGGGTATGCTCAATATGGTTCCACATATCTCTCGATATTTATGAGATGAGAAGAAAAATCCATCTGAAATGGCATACCATCCCGGGTAATCTTGGCTTAGGAGGAATCAAGGGCCGAATCAATGACCATGTTGGTGAGACTATTAGTACGACGATGTGAATGTTTATTAGATGTGTTAGTGGGGTCACTAAGCATATCATGAGACCTAGATATACTATAGGGACCGGTTAGGGTTCTCTTGGTCACTAACTTGTTGAGTCTCATGATGGGAACCTAGGAGGAATAACATTCAAAAAGTTAGTCAACAATCCAACAACAAAAATAAATAATCACCAAAGATACTCAAATAACTACAAAAAAAATGAAATCAAAGATCACAGTATTGAAAATATTCACTTGAGTATCAAAAGCTCTAAGAGCGAATCAAAGAGTGTTGGATGTTAAAAGTATGAAATACCTCAATACAACATCCAACGCTATGAAAAATGAGTATTCAGGGTTTAAAATAGATAAGCTTTTATATTTTGAATACAAAATGATCATTGAAACCCTACATCCTTAGATCAAAACCCAAAAGTTTTTTGAATCCATAAATCAACAACAAAATCACAAAGGAAATGTGAAACTACACATAAAATAAGCTCTAAAGAGAGAATATGGGTCTAAAATGAATCAAAATGGGTTTGGAAACCCTCTAAATTCGAATAGAGCAACAAAAGATTCATCAAATAAAATCATGCATGCTGTTTGATTTTCAGTCGTGCAAATGACCTTCAGACCATCTCAATAATAAATAGTCTTGTGAATGGAAGAATCTCAGAAAAAACTTCCACGCGAATAGATATGGGCAATAAGCTAAACATCCAAATTACACCTCATTGTAAGTTGACTATACACCCTTGAGCGCATGCTTATCTCCGGAATACACAAGTCGGGGTTTTTCTTAAGAAAATACTTCGTATGACCCCACCCCCTCACCCCCCCCCCCCCCCCCCCACAAAGCTAAACGCTCTCAAAATATGCATTCTTAAAAACCAACTTTTGCAAACTTTTTGATATATAAAATATACACATGTAACACAAAAACATATAAAGTGATCATGATTAGGCTACCAATGAAAAATAGATTGTTTGTATAAGTTTTCCTTAAACTAAGATTAAATTAAAACTCAAATTCATACAAACATTAATCAATCAACCACATTACTTCAAATCCTAATAAAATCAATTAAGAAATTTTGCATATCAATCATGACATAATGTGAATAAATAATAGATCACATAATCAAATAAGTGCACATAATTGTTTCGTATGAATTACATTTCAATCTTAATCATATCATTTCATCAATATCCCCTCGAGATCTTCAAATGGTAGATTCTAAGCATATAATCACCCTCAAAATGATGGAGAAGACCTAAAGTAGATACTAAAAGTAGTACTATAATAAATTTAAAAAACTTATCCTTTTTTTTTCTTGCAATGATTTTTCTAGCACTTGATTTAGGTTCTTTTCACCATTAAATTGCTTTTCTACGGTGGCTTTCACACACTATTTGGCAGACACTTATCAATTATACATACATTCAAATTAATGTAATATCACCAATTATATCCCTTTATATTTTGAAAAATGTCTCATTAATGAACTCCATCAAGTAAATATATTTTTCATACAAAAATCTCAAATGATACATAGAAACATTTATAAAATGAATTCATCAGTATTAGATGTCGGGATATAATCATGATTAAAAATAAGAAATAATTAAAGACACATAAAAGTCTCATTTGATCCAAAGGCATGTGAAGTGTTTGTTTAAATTGAAATCAATAACAAAGATCTCAACAAACTTTACTTTTCGTGATTCTTGTTACGAATTTTAAACATATCATTGAAAATAGTGTCATTTGTATATCATTGTTTTGAATTCATATTTCAATCCTTTTTCAAAATAATGTTATATGTTGAATCACATGTATACTTATAACTTAATCAATAACCATAAAAATAATAAATACAAAATCTTTTTTGCATACCTATTATGTAAGTAACAAGCATATAAAAAATTCATGAAATGCATAATGAATTAAAATTATCACCAAATGCATCTAAAAGATCCAAATTTGATAATGAAGGAACTCACACCGAATAAAATATACCAAATGAATAAAGTATAATATAGTAAAGAGACCTATAACCTATAAAGACCCAAGATATCTTATTCATCTATATATATATCGGTAGATGGGGTGTTTCCTCTCCCAAATCCTTGGGAGGCACAAAGACTACATCCTTATTCCTTTTAACTTTCCTTTGAGGAATATAAATCTAATC
Organism: Sambucus nigra; assembly: GCA_949130495.1. Classification (NCBI taxonomy): domain Eukaryota; kingdom Viridiplantae; phylum Streptophyta; class Magnoliopsida; order Dipsacales; family Adoxaceae; genus Sambucus; species Sambucus nigra. The sequence continues at coordinate 466,363,158 of OX422211.1, read as the reverse complement.
CTTGTCTTGAGGAGCATTCCTAGGTCTACCTATCATAGGAACCTAACATTCTCACCTCGAAGGAACTTTATTACTAGGAAAAATATTTCTTTGACGAGGAAATATAATCCTAATCGTACCATGTTGACTCACCACCAAATAAACTTTTCTCATGAGATTACAAATCTAATTTCTAGGATCTATCAATGTATATATTCTCTCAATAACCAATCTCTTTTCAAATAATCTTCTCTTCCTAGCCAACAACCATCTACATGTCTCATTGGAATGCCCATACAAAATTCAATGGGAGCAATAGTACACATTTATCCTATAAACAGCCTTAAGCTTAGATTCATGAGATTCTAATCCTTTTTGTTTCTTAATTTTCTTCCTCGTGAAGAAAAAATGAGCTGTGTTATTTTCCTTCTCATAAAATGAGCAATAAAAAGTACTATATTTAATTACAAACATATGAACAAGTTTTTATTTTTCATTTTGGGATTATGTTCCTTGTTCATGTTATTGATACAAGAAGATGATTCAAATGTTTATTTTTAGATTTCCTTTTCTTTTTCCTTGGACTCAACAAAGCTAAGACTATGCATGTCATTTTTCATTTCACCATGTCTCAAAATAATGTTGTCAAGGGCATTCCGAACTTCCTTTTGAACCTCAATTGTTTCTTTCTCTTTCATAAGCATTTGATTTAACTTTTTCAAAGAATAAATATTTTCTAAAAAGTTATCAAAATTTTCATTTAGCTTATCCTTATCCAATTGAACAGTTTCAAATTTCTTAATGTCTTTTTCTTTTTCACGTTGAATTATTTTTTTTATCTTTTCTTGATATTTAACTTGTTAATCTTAAGAGTTTCTTGGTAATGTTCATCAAATACCTCATGAATGTTCTCCTCTATAACATCACTGTCATAGGATGATTTAGGACCAAATGTGTGTGATCCTACACACACACACACACACGTGATGAGGTATTCTTACTCTTGTTGACAAACACATCAAGATATTCATTCGCTTCACCAAAATTTTCATCTTCACCTTCTAAATTCATCATGAAGGCTATCTCACTTCCACTCTCCTAGCTAGAGGAAAATTCATTTGTTTTGGTATCAGAATCATATAAGCTAGCTTTGTACACTTTATTCTTTTTGTCAAAATACTTTGAATTTTCAGTCTTCTTCAAATGTCTATGGAAAACATTTGTACGATAACCTACTCCACTACAAACAATAACACATATCCTTTTATTTTCCTATCTAGGAAGCACCTTTCTTATAAGTATCTTTGAAATTATATCTAGAGCGTTTTTGTCTCTTTGGTTCAAAGTTCTTATCATTTTTAGACATTTTCTTATTATTTTTGTAGAACTTTCTAAACCTTGTAATAAAAAAATAAAATAACCCCATCAATACTTTCACAAGGCATATTCTCACTTTACTTCACATTCACCTTATCACTTGACTTGGCAATTGAAGCTAGGCCTTTCTTTGGTTCACACTTCGAGCATTCTCTTGCTCTAAAAATTGGAAGGAGCCTACAAGTTCTTCTAGGTTAGAGGTATTGGTATTTTTAAAATCATTTAATATTTCTTCTTTCATCTTAAAACTACTAGATAAGGTCCCTAATAACTTCTTCATAACCTTATTCTCTAGTATTCTCTCACCGAGCTCAAATGAAGAAATAACTACTTTCGTTAAACGAGTATAATACTCATCAAATATTTCATTTTCACTCATCCTTGTAACTTCAAAAGTAGTCGTTATTTGTTACAAATTCTCTATTTTAACACTATAGGTCCCCTCATAAGTTATCTTAAGAATGTACCAAGCTTCTTTCTCCATTTAACAGTCGAGAATCATATTGTACTCTTTTGTGCTAACCGAGATGAATAAAGCATTTAAATAAATAAGGTTATAATTTCAAGCTACAAATTCAGATTTAGACCAATTTTAGCTTGGCTTGTCCAATATCATTCCTCCTAATCAACTGTAGGGAATGACAAACCATCTTCAATACTCATCCATACTCTCTTATGCCTAGACTTCAAATGAGATCTCAGTTCACTTTTCAATGGCCATAATTTATGCCATTAAAATAAGCGGTATATTAGTATACCTTACATTTTTGAGTTTATCCATCTCCAAAATTAAGATCTAAACACTTAAAAAACTAGATTAGGTAGCAATAACACCGCTGGCAACAAAAATAAGCACGGGTCTACTCTAGCATGTGAATGATAACAAAAAGAACAATCTCTCTAATACTATTTTAGGGTTGTTCAAGTTTGTACACTCAAATAAATCTAAAAGGGTATGAATAGTTTTCTCAATGGAATTAAAATTTATTTTAACCAATTTAAAAATTGTCTTAAATTTTAGCAATCCTAGTTAAACATATAACTAGGTGAGATAATGACAAGGAAAGTAGATCTATAATTGAACCAATAAAATAAGAAATCTATGTTATCAATGTGATAACAAAATATTTTTCTAGGTATCGCGTGTTATCAATGTGATAATCAAAGTAAATAACACACAATCAAACCACGAGACAAATTTATGGGGAAAAAACCCTACATAGGGGTAAAAAATACTGATGAATCCTAACCTCTTATTCAACTTGAACTTTTTTTATACAATTCAATAAGATACCTCTCTATTTATCCCTAACAAAAAGTTTTCTGATGGACATTTAACTCTCCCCCATTGATAATTAGTGATCCACCCAAAGATCCATCAGATGAAGGAGAAAGTCACATTCTACTCCTTAGGATCGCACCATGCTTGAACTCCCCCAATAACTTTGACACCTATTTAAGATAAGAGTTTTGATCTCCATTTCTAATTTAGAGGACTTTTGTCACTTAAATTCAAAGTTCTTTTCATTTTTATACATTTTCTTATTGTTTTAATAAAACTTGTTAAATTGTTTAACAAATAAACTAATATCTCCATCAATACTTTCACAAGACCTATTTTAACCTTCTTTCACATTCGCTTTTTGACTCAACTCGACATTGAACGATAGGTCTTTCTTGGATTTTAGGCTTGGAGCATTAACTTCTTTGCATATTTGGAAGGAGCCTAAAAGTTATTTAGGCTACAAGTGTTGGTATCCTTATTATCATTCAAGATAGAAACCTTCATCATGAATAGACTAATTATGGTCTTCAATAAATTCTTAACAACTTTGAGATCTGACATTATATGCCCAATATTATAAGAATAATTAACACCTTTCATCAATTAGATGTAATACTCATTGAAAGTTTCTTCCTCGCTCATCTTCATCACATCGAAAGTGGTTGCAATTTGTTTTAACTTGGCTCTCTTCGCACTTGAAGTGCCTTCATATGTAATTTTTAGATTTCCCATGCTTCTTTCGTCATCTCAAAATTGAGTATCCTATTGTACTCTTTTGCACTAACGAACCCCGATAATGGATTAAAAACAATCGAATTATAATTGGATGCCCTAAATTTAGCTTTGGACTAATTTACCCTTGGTAATCGTAGGGCAAACCCATCTATCTTAAGATCTTATACACACTCTTTCATGTCTTAGCTTTAAATAAGCTCTTATATTCACTTTCCAATGTCCATAATTAGCAAATACTATTTCAGAGGTGGTTATGAGAAGAGTTCACCTAAGAGAGGAAAGTCAAAAGATGAGGATACATGTTTTGGGTACGGTGTAATAAATAAACACATGAGTATATTTCCTACATATTTGACGTAAAGAAGATGTGAATGATCTTTAATTTCAATGTCCATAGATTCTAATGAACAAGACTCTCTCTCTCTCTCGTGTATATATGTAATCATACTTTTTTGCTCGATTTGTACAAGAATCAATGTTTTATCATGAGAATTAGCTAACCTAACTATAAGATCAACCTATTAGAAGATTTATTATATCTTCAATATCCTCATTTGGCTATTCCATAGCAAAACTCCAAAAACCTCAAAATTATTGATTACAACATCTAAACTCACCCCCAAATTAGCCGTATACTGAGAGTCGTAATACACAAATCCAAATCACAATTGATAATCATTAAGTCGAGTTTGAATAAAGGGAATGAGTTTCAATATCCTGATTATACCCAAAAATCATGAAACATGACCAAAGGAACATATCGATATGAAATGCATAAAGAAAAACTCCCCTTTCTTTGGGAATCCTACGATAAGAAAGTAATATGAATCATAAATATGGGAATAGGTGTGTGATAAAAAATAATATAATATCTCTCTAATCATATCAATCTCAACAAGTAATTCAATCAATTAGTGTAAATGATATAATCCCATTTTCATAAGTTTTCTCCACCTTCATCAAAAGCTTCTCCCCAAAATATCAAGAGAAAAACTCCCCTTATCTGAGAGGTTTATTCCCAATAATATAATCAAAGGGACAATTCCCCTTAACATAAACGTTTCTCCCCCTTTTTGAAAGGAAAAAGTCAAAGAAGTAGAAATGACATACACAACCAATATTATCATAAAGGTAAACATAGGGTATAATTAGAAATGTGATCATAAAATATCATGATCAAACGCAGGTCGCATGAAAAAAATGAGCATCCAAGTACTCTATTGATGACTGATGGAATGAAGGGGAATGTGAAGTTGGAGCATGAGCATGAAAATGATTAAAATGGCCACGAGTTATGTTATCAGCATCATAATGAATGACTGAAGATATAATTATTTTTAAATCCCAACCCTGATAATGTGTAGAACTGGCATATGTTATAGGAATAAGTATAAAACAAAATTGATTAGATCCTATTCTCAGCACAATTAGAGAATACAGATAACCTACGACCATCTTAATAAATAATAAACCATCTTAAGTTGCATCAGTTGATCCTCGTCACATAACCTCCCAAATTAGAGACAAGTAATCAATGGTCTGCCACAAAGAAATGGTATGCATAAGACGTCCTATGGAATAAGGAAAATGCTAAGAGTGTCTATTAGGCAAAAGGATATAAATGACCATATTATTATAGAATAGATAGTCTATGATAAAGTGATGCTTGAAAAGTAAATTACATACCCATATCATCTCTCTCCCTATAAGAAATGTGTCTAAATCATGATGAGATATACCACTCTTAGTATACAGGGCGTGTACGAAACTCTCCTCTCTGCCTAAGCCCAAATGGTTATCAAGAATATCCTTAGTCAAAACTATCTCAATGCCATGAACAAATAATGTGAGAATATGTCATGACCCCAACTAATTGAATTGGTCATGACAGAAATAACAAGGAAAGAGCAAGAAATTAAAAATGATAAAACTCTAATTCACCTTTTGAAGAAGATGAACTAGCCTAATTCCAACTTTGATCTACAAAGATGGATCTCTCTCTAATCGTAAGAATAGAGCCTAAAGCATAATATTCATTTCATTGATATCCTTTTCTAATACAATAGTTGGGTATTTATACACCGGTAAATCCACACCTAGAACCTTCTACTCCCTTTTATCACATGGTTCCCTCATGACATCATTGCATATCTAACTAATATCTCATTATCTAGCTAATCTAACTATTTAAACCAAATTACTAATATTTTCTAATATTCTAGGGTCATTACATTCCATTCCCCTTCAAGAGATCCTTGTCCTCAAGGATGAAATTTCAAATGCCCAATTGCTTCCACCCGGATCAAACACGGCAAAAAAATTTAGCCTGACTTTTTGATATTGTTGAGCCATTTTGTCAAACAGTTCAAATGTAGTGCATATCAAGCCATACAACATCTCCATTATTTTTTCCTGAACATGTTTATTGAGAAAATCTAGTTCAGTGTTTGCTTTCCCCTGCAACTGTTCATCCCCCTGATTTGCCAAGGTTTTACATTGTGGGAGTAAACATGTCTGATAAACTGGATGAATAGATAGAATGTTATGATTGGGTGGGATGTGTTGGGATGCAATTTCGTAGACAATATGGGTCATGGGAGAAGGACCAGATGGCTGTGAGCGTTGGGTGGGTGGGATGGGTTTGTCCACGGCATCTTTATCTGTGGGCTTCGGTTTTTGGTCAGTGTTGTGGATGAGTGAGTTTTGGGGCTGAGTTTGATTATAATAGGAAGTTACTACAGGAGAGGGAAATGGGTAACTTGGTGAACAAATTACTTGCTGGTTCTGTGAATTTAGCAGTTGTGTGCACTGCTTCCACATGGTGTACAAATCCACGTTAAACCTTTTATCAAACACTTGCAGAGCAATAACATCGTTGTTTAATTGGTTCTCCACAATGCCAGCTCCATTTTTATTAAATATTTCTCTCGTTGGACAAACGAGATTAAGTGAGGATTCTAGGAGGGGATCATGAGACTGACAGAGAATGGCAGTAGGGTAAAGAGATGTTGTCAGCAAGTTTGGGTTTGCGGGTTCAACTAGTATGGTGGGTGTTGTGGAATCAGAAGGTTTTGGAAGATGATTATCCTCACTGTCTGAGATGACCTCTGCCACAATCTTCGGTGAAGCCACCACCGGTTCTCCACCTTCGGTCTCGAAATCGAGCATATCCTCTCTTTCTTCAGTGATCATAAGAAGACACTGATTGTGGCACTTATGGTTTGGTATGTATATAAATTCACAAAAAGGACACAAACCTTGATCGAGCAGTGATGAAACTTCTTCTTGGGTGATCCTCTTGATTGGTAGTGATGAATCAATTACTTCCTCCCTAGTTTCCATCAGTTTTCCAGTGATCGTACGGCTCTGATACCAATTGTCATGACCCCAACTAATTGAATTGGTCATGACAGAAATAACAAGGAAAGAGCAAGAAATTAAAAATGATAAAACTCTAATTCACCTTTTGAAGAAGATGAACTAGCCTAATTCCAACTTTGATCTACAAAGATGGATCTCTCTCTAATCGTAAGAATAGAGCCTAAAGCCTAATATTCATTTCATTGATATCCTTTTCTAATACAATAGTTGGGTATTTATACACCGGTAAATCCACACCTAGAACCTTCTACTCCCTTCTATCACATGGTTCCCTCATGACATCATTGCATATCTAACTAATATCTCATTATCTAGCTAATCTAACTATTTAAACTAATTATTAATATTTTCTAATATTCTAGGGTCATTACAGAATAAAACGATTCTCATATGTGAGAATCATGGTTGCATAGAACTCACAAACAAGAATGGAATTATCCAACTCATGTGGTTAAAGAAGGCGACATGAAGTTATATCTTGTATACACTTTTGGCAAAATAAGTCGATAATAGTGCACTAAAGATATGTTAGATACACTTACCTTTCAGTCCGAATGGGTCCTAAAGCAAAGTCATTCCTCAATGGGGCATCATAGATAGTAAAATGAATAGAGGAGGAATTCGTAGTCATCTCTAGATCAGGAATATATGCACTCTAAGTCAGAATACGAGCACATGAGGTGGCAGCAGAACTTAAAAAAATAATTGGATGCTCGCAAGATCATGAAGTTTCATCGGGACAACTCGGAGGTTTAGAATGCACTATCTTGAGTGAGTATCTTTTTACGATCCATAATGATGAAATAAATCAAATAAAGTTCACACAAACAAAATTTGACAGAATCTAAAGAGTGCGTAAGGGTGAATAGTGAAAAACGATCCAAAAATACCAAAAACCAACTTAAATGTATAGGATTAATATATTATATCATTGAATAACCTAGAAAAACTCTAATAAATATCAATTCAAATAAAATATTTGATAATTGAGCCAAACCCGAGTTGAATCAAATAATACCCCAAATCTAATAAATTAGTTATTACTCTTTAAATCTCGACAAATCCCACTCAAAATGCAATCAAATGACCAAATCGTTAGAGAATAGTATTTCCCTCTGTAAACTACAATAGGGATAGTTCAAGGGTTGAAGAAAATGGAATGGAATGAAAAAAACATGTTAAATCCTCTTAAAAGCCCACGATCTACCATTTTTTACCTGAGAACGGTGGATATATGCGTCATGCGAACGTTGATGGTGTGAATGGGTAGAAACTGAATCATGCAAATATTTTTCAACAATAAGCATACTTGGGCTAGAAACATGCAACTGTGTGAGCGGTAAAAAAATCCAACCATGAAAACACAAATGAAAAAAGCAACATTCAGGAAATAAATTGGAGAAAGAGACTTAGCCAACTCAACTTAAATCCCGAACTCTCAAAATATAATAAGAATGTATGAAAATGCATGAAAAAATATTCATATTAAAATTAAAACATAAATTTGAGATAAATACAACAATCAACAACTCACACACCCAATATATACATGTGGCTCAAAATATGTAAAGTGTGAACATGATTAGACTATTTATGACAAATAAGGTTCTAAAAGAATTAAATCAAGCAACTTTTATTTTTTAATCACGACATGATCTTAACATATATAAGTCACAAAATCAAGTGAATGCGCATAATCAAATTATATGAATTACGATACATGATTAACTTATACATATCCCTTCGAGATATTGTATTGGTAAAACCTAACCATGTAATATCACTAATATAATGTACAAGCCCTAATGTAATTCTATAAGGTAGTATTACAAAAAAAATAAAAAAAATCTTATTTTTCTCCCCTTGAATTTTTTAGCACTTGGATTTGGCTCTTTTCATCAAAAAATGGTTTGTTCTACGATGGTTTTCAAAAACACTTTAGTATACACCTATAGATTATACCTAAATTACAACCAATATAATCTCGCCAATGGTATCCCTTTCCATTTAAGCAACGTGTCATCAATCAAATCCATCAAGTCAAAGTGTTTTTTACACAAAATCTCTCAAATGGTCCATAAAAAAGTTTTAAGGAATTTACAAATGTCAGATCTCTGGATTTAATCATGATTTTAAATCAGGCACTTATGCAATACCCATAGAAAAAAATATCATGATCCAAGTGATATGCAAGATCATGTGTAAAGTGAAATCATAACCAAGATTTAAACAAACTTTAACTACCATTATTCTCTTGTGAATTCTAACATATCTTTGAATAAATCATTATTTGCAAAAAATAATTCAGAATCCCCACATTGCCAATTTTCCCTTCAAGAGAAGGAAGTTTGTGAAATAATAAGAGTTGAAAGCTAATGACCCTAAGACTAAGCCTATTCATAGAAGAAATATGTCCTATTTCTCCCATTTCCATTTGTATGGTCTTTCTAATGTAACGTGTAGGTGGTTATTGTCTAGGCAAAAAATATTGTTTGAAAATAAAAGGGTTTTGGAAAAGAGATATCCATTTAGAGATCTTAGGAATATAATTAGAAATCACATAAGGAAGGCTAATTTTGTAATGATTAACACAATGATAAGATAATGGTTAAGTTGAGAATGTTGGGCAACTATGAAAGGTCGACCTAGAAATGCTCCCTGAGAGAGAGTTCAGATTGTGATTCCTCAAAAGAATGTTAAGAGGAAGAAATAAGTATTCTTTGTGACTCCCACGGATCTGAAAAAGGCATCACCCTCCTCTACCTAGATAAGTAGATTAATAGGATACCTAGGATCTTTGTTGGTTGTATGCCCCTGCTTATGTACTCTTTATTTCATTTGGGATCATTTAATGGATACTTTACATACTTTTGGTGAGTATTATCCATGCATATGCATTTCATTAATTTTTCATATATTTGCTCCATACATATGTGTATGTATATCTCATCATTTTTATAAAATTCAAAAAACATTTTTATCTATTTTTATGGTTGTTGGTGAAGTTTTATGTATACATATGACTCGTTGTATGAACTTATTTTGAATCAAGTTTTAAAACATGAATTTTATAATCAATGATTGGTAAATATTTTATAAGAATTCTGCTAAAAATCATGATAAATCAATTTTGAAAAACTGTTACTAAAGCCGTTTAATACAAGATTAAACTATTTAAGTAACTTCGAACTGTTTTTTGAAGAAACTCTTTTCTAGAAATCAAATCAGTTTAATCACAAGAGGTGCTTAAAACTTTGCACGAGATCAGTTCAAGATTTGTTAACTAGTTTTGAAAAACTAAACTAAAACAGTTTTAAATCAGCAAACCAATCAGAAAGGGATGAGAAGATGTAGAAAGATTAATTACAAGATATTTTTAACGTGGTAAAACCTCAACCAACTGAGGAAACATCCATGACTCCCTCTACGGAGTAAAAAGAAAAATTCATTAAAACAAATATTACAGTTACAAACTATATAACACACATGCACACAAATCAGACCTATACAAGTTTAGGAATGTACCCACTGGTGTCCTTATAACTTTTTTGCAGTTATGATTGTTAATGTTGTTCTCCCAGTTTGCTAACTTCACTTTATTCCAGTCTTTATGTCGACTCTTGTTTCAAGATCTTATTACCAACACGTTCAGTGTTGTAGTGTGTAAGTGTTTGTGATGGTGATTTAACACATGCATGCACACACTCACGCTTATTTTTACAAACAGTCCTAGAAAATTACAAATTAGATCTATATGCTGTGGTTTTCAGTTTCTCTCTTCTTAGGAAACTTTGAACCTTATTTGACCTTTATTATTAACCCAAAATCCACGGCTATCATGCTCAGAAGACGTATCAAGATCTTAATCAATCTCAGGGTTTTAAAAATATTTTTGAAATTAAAAATTGCCAAGTGTGATTCCAACTAGGTCTAAGGTCTTGTTTCAAAAGAACTAGAAACAGAAAGCGTTATTGTTGATTTTGAGTATGAAAACATTTACAGAAAAAGAATCAACAATAGATTTCTCAAGATGAGAAACAATACATGCAGATCTAGGTGTGACTTAACATAAAATGCTCAGATCTAAAATTTCTATGAAACAAGCTTAATGCTTAAGTTGGACACAAGATCTAAAACGAAGAGGCTACAATGCGAAACCACTATCAAACCACTCTCAAAACTCTCAAACACTCAAGGTTGTGTTTGGTATAAAACTGGTTTTGATAAAAAGGGATTAGGGTTTGAAAAAGGTTTGGACGAATTAGTGTTAGGGTTTCTAACTCTGGTCTCTCTCTTCTCTCTCTAAATGACGAAGTGGCCAAAGTCTCCAAATGGCTGAGAGGAATCCTATTTATATAGGGGGCTGAGAAGGATCCAAAAGGTAGAGGCAAATCGAGGGCTGAGATTAAGTCAAGCTATCTTGAATTTCATCCAACGGTTAAAGGCAAGCAGTTGGTTATAAGGTTTGTGATTGGATGATAAGGGTTCACAAGGATTGGGACAGGAACGCATGCAGATCGTCGATTAACTCAATCCAAGCACTACACCAAATCTTCCGAATTGTCAAGGTCAATGACCGTGACATTTCGAGGCGAGACAACTTTTTTTGTCATGGTCATTGACCTTGACACAAAACTCGCGTTTTGTGTCACGGTCGTGTCGCGGTCAATGATCGTGACACGTTTATCATGGTTATAAACCGTGACAAAGCCGTGACCCTTTTTAAAAAAATTATTACGGTCATTGACCGTGAAACGTCCGTGATAACTTTTGTCACGGTCAATAACCGTGACAATTCTGGTCAGAATTTAAAAAAATCTGCTGGGCAGTATGGCCACTGCTACTGCCCAGCAGTATATTTGTACCTGTTATAGCAACATTGTACCTGTTCCAAAAATCATATATCTAAACAAACTAAAGATAATGCAAATATATATTCAAATAGAGACAATATGCATCACGATATAATTCAAATGTAACAACTTAAAACAATTCAATTCAAACTTAAAACAATTCATTTCAAATTTAAAACAATGTCACTACATGTCTGGTGTATTGTTAAAACTGAGGAGGTGAGTAGGCCACACGACATACGAATTGACGCACTCACTAATATACGTCGTGCCGCATTGTTCACGCAACCACAGTAGGGAGTTCTCCTTCCTGGGTATGACATGCGTGACGAGCACCCTGGACTCCATCTCTTGAAGCGCACGTCCATGAACTATTCCACCCTGGACGATATTCGGGTCCCTCAACCCCCGCCCTATCCGCTGGCCATCAAATACGTCCAATATGAACACGCTCGGCCAACCAAGTGTCGACATTGGTCTGTTGAAGGGCGCCAAATAAGGAAGTGGATCATCGAAGTATGAACGTGTCGGTGATGAAGCAGCGAGGTCCACATTCTCGTCATACTGTGCCTCGTCCTCCCGCACCTCCTCCTCCACCGCCTTCTCCTTCCCTTTCCCTTTCCCTTTACGATCTCTGCCCAACGTACGCTTCATGAATGCATACATATCTTGGATCGTCGCCTCCAAACGGGACAGCTTCGCGTCGTGTGAATCCACCGTTCGAGCCAACCCGGTGTCGCTCGTCTCCAATCCGATGATCCTAGATTTAGCCACCCACGAGCTCACCCCCTTGATCTCCCCTTGCGATCAGAGCCAAGAACTTGGCTGAGTGCATCTGTGGACAAAGATGCCTTGTCGGCATCAGACTGCGACTCATGCACTTCCTTAAGCTTTGCCTGAAACGATAAAAAGCACATGATTAGTAAAATAAGTAAACTAAAAAAATTATAACGTAATTAACAAAAATCAAACTGTCGGATTACTTACAATCGTGGCCGCGATGCTCGGGGACACCTCCTTGTCCTTCCCCTTCTTCGTCCGAAGAGCCACATAAGTATCGAGCCTATGTGGCTTACCCCATGGCCCACTCCCTACCCCCTGAAATAAAATAAAGTAAAGTAAAATTAGTATCGGCCCCGCAAAGTAAAATAATGAAGAATAATATATTTCTGTAGTTATAGAAAAATTAAATCTTACATGCATCCTATGCTCCACCTCAGCGTAAGAGGTCCGGTCGGAGTAGTGCACGTCCGTATTTTTTGCTCGATTTTCCCTCCCCGATTGGCCAGATGCCAATTATCGATCCTCAATCTCATTGTCAATGAACTTCTGCCATTGTGCCAATGAGATCGGCTCCTTGGGGGGGGACGGATTCACGCCATTGGATAATCGTCTCTCGTGTTTTCCCAAAGTACCGTGCCCACATATTTTTTTCCACGACTTGAGTTGCTCCCTAATCTGCTCCAACACGGGATCGCGTAGCTTTGGATCCAAGTTGAATTGTTCATGTCCAACAAATACAATGTTAGTTGCGAATAAATATAAATATAAATATAAATATAAATATAAATATAAATATAAATATAAATATAAATATAAATATAAATATAAATATAAATATAAATATAAATATAAATACGAAATCGAAATTGAAATTGAAATTGAAATTGAAATTGAAATTGAAATTGAAATATTCATATAAATATAAATATATTACCTGTAGTGCCGCCCAAACAACTAACTTGAGCTCATATGGCACCTCCTTCCAACTCATAAACCCCGGGCCGATGACCGTCTTTAGCAGAACGAGGGATCTCGCTAATATCTTCGATTTGTTCTCGACGGTAATCCCATATTTCCCATATTTGGGGAGCCTAGGGGCGGAAGAGCCCTCGTCGCCTCCACTACCACCGACCCCAGACGAAATCATCATAAACATCATCATCATCTTCGCCTTAATATCTGAAGGAGACATTTACTGTAAAAAAATGTTATTAGTACAGATATAATATTATCACAATATGCATATCTTATAAGAGAGTCGGGTTTGGCATTAATAAAGTGAGAATTACACACACACACATAAAAATCTTTAATAAAATTCTCATATCTTCTTTCATTTTAAACACACACGCAGTAGTGACTGTCTATTTAAAATAATCTCAATGTTAATTTCAGGTATTGAATTTCTACTATTGTTTTGTGCTTTTTATAAATCATACCCCCCCCCCACCCCCACCCCCACCCCAACATGTTTACGGGCTTTCATCACCCGTCATAAATTTTTCGGTCCGTGACTTACTGGCCAGTTGTCTTGGATTTATTAGTCCCTTAACATTACTTTAAGAATTTTACCCAATCTAAATACCACATTTTCTTTCTTGTTATACACTTGGACACGTTTGGTTATTTAGTCCTTATTAATTTATCTTTGATGTATTACCAGCATCTTTACTTTTATAAACTTTATTTAATTTTTAATTTTAAGGACTATTTTCATCACTTAGTGTTCATCTAAGTTCTAGTATATCAAGTTCCCATAAATTTTGTTAATAAAGTATTATCACAAATATAAACTTAGAGTGATAAAATAACTTTCAGGCATATAAATTAATTGTGACAAAGTAAGATTATGGAAACCCCACTTTTCTTTCTATAACTCCTATTTTACTAAACTTTAAATATAATTAGGGGTGTATAGAAAGAAAAGTTAAATAGGAATAAAAACAAAATTTTTAAAATATGAAGGGCTCACCAATTTGATTAAATTTTTCAACAACATAGACTAATTGATCTTTATTATAAGACAATTACTACAAATTTATGCTCATCGCCCGAATTCAAAAAGTAAGTTAATGACTAAAGTAATACTTTTTTTAACTTTAGTTATTCACCACAAATCTTAAAAAATATTTTATTTTTCATGCTTTTAGCAATTTCGGATGCCATTTTAACCCTTATTGTAGTTTTTTAGTTTTCATGCTTTTATTTGATGGCTATAAAGTCATGTGATTATTTCACCATATAAAGTCAACAAAAAACGCCATATATGGTTTTTTCTCCATTAGTATAATTATATAGCGATTATTGCACACTTAAATCACATATTAAGCCGACCTTCATTTTTTTATGAAATTTGTAGAAAATTACTTATTTATTTTGAATGAAAATAAATTGTTATCCAATATTTTTGGATATTATTTACATTTACATTTTTGGATATTATTTTTGGATATTATTTACATTTACATTTTTGGATATTATGTTTTGAAATTTATAGAAAATTACTTATTTATTTACATTTTTAACCCCCCACCCCCACCCTGCCCCACCCCTACCCCCATCCTGCCCCACCCCTACCCCCCACCCTTCCCCCACCCTATTCCCACCCTGCCCCACCCCCCACACACGCATACACACACACACATATATACACACAAACATATATATAAATGGAAGAGAGAGAGAGAGAGAGAGAGAGAGAGAGAGAGAGAGAGAGAGAGAGAGAATTAAACCTGAAAGTAGAGAGAGAGAGCAACATCGAGAGAGGGGGGGGGGGGGAACGGCGGGAGGGAAAAAAGAAGGGGGAAAGGGTTTTTGCTGGAAACATTATCACGGTCGTGTCAAGGTCATTGACCGTGATAATTATTTAAAGAATTGTCACGGTCAATGACAGTGACAAGTCCGTGACAAGTAAATTTGTCACAGCCTTGTCACGGTCAATGACCATGATAATTCTTTGTCACGGTCGTGTCAAGGTCAATGACCGTGACATAAAACGCGTGTTTTTTTGTCACGGTCAATGACCTTGACAAGGGTGGCAGACTGAAAGGTGACAATTTTGTCATTTTGGTGTAGTGAAGGGCTTATGAAACAAGCTGCTTTACTCTCTTAAAAGAAACACAAAATCATCCAATAGGGAAGCAACAAGTGTAAGGCAAACACCGGATAACAAACGTGTGTATAAACTTAATTACATAGATACCCTGAATTCTCTAGCGCTTTCGATTCCTACCTAAGGTAACATTCTAAGGAAAAAAACCAATAACCAGTATTTATATAATGACCCTAAAACTTTTAATTCCATTTTTTGAATAAGAAAAAAATGTTTAAAAGTCATTAAAAATTCCCAAAAAATTATAAAAGATTGTTTTAAGGGAAATTAGGGGTGCAACCGGTACGGGTTTTTACCGTACCGTACCGTTTTGGTCCGGGAAAAAATGGTTTTGGTTTCATATTATGAAATACCAAAAACCGATTTTACCGAAACCGAAAATACCGTCAAAAATTTGGTCGGTTTTGGTTTTTAGATACAAAAAACTGATTTACCGAATTTACCGTACCGATATCGTACCAAAATTACCATACCGAAATACCGTACCAAACTTTTTGTGCAGTGTCAAATTATTTTGGGTATCATACTACTTCTATTTATTTTATTTCTCATGAGTGAGTTTTTATATTCTCTTTGAATTTAAATTTATTTATTTGAGTATTTAGTTTAAGTGTTAAATAATCATGTTAATTAAACATATATTTTGTTTAATTAATCAAACATTTAACACAAAATGAATTAGGCAGCATTTTGTTAAAATAAAAAGAGCCGTTTGTTTTGTTGGCTATATTTTCGTTTTGCCCTTATTTTATTTGGGCCTTATATTGTGGTTTGTGTAGAGATCTTTTTTTAGGGTTTCAATTTTATTTTTTTAACCTCTTTCTCTCTCAAAAAGTGTGGCCGTTATTTTTGTTTGAGCGCTCTCTCTCTCTCTCATTTTTTTCTTCTTCTTCTTCAACCTTGGGTTGATTTTGAGAATTAATTTTTTGGGGACTTTTATTTGAGAACACCATTTTTTTGTTTTGAGATTTGGCTTTTGATTTGGTGTGGTTACTTCGTTTTGAGATCGGGTTTCCGGTGATAATTTTTTTAGCTCCAGCTGTATTGGGATCTAAGTTCCCTCCGTGTTTTTCGGTGATTTTTTTTCCCGCCGAGTTGGCTTTTTCGGTGAGTTGGATTTTTCGACGAAGGTTTATTTTTCCGGTGTTGGAGGTGTGGATGATTTTGAATTTCCAGCGAATATTTTTTGAGGTAACAGCTCCCTCATTTTTTGAGGCTCATCATCTTGGTTCACTCTCCTCAGGAACCAGCTCCCTCATCTCGTCTCACTTTCCTCTGGCTCCGACAAATGAAAACCGGTTAGTTTGGTCTCGTATCTGTTTAAATCTATTATTCCAAATGCTAGAAATTGTAACTCTTTGTGTATATTTCTAATTATTCCAAACAACTAGAAATGCTAGAAATTGTAATAGCTAGAAATGCTAGAAATTGTAACAGCTAGAAATGGGTATATCGAAATATATACCAGATTTACCAAATGCCTAAACCGATTTGAAATTCTGGTATTTATCGGGAAAAAAACGAATTGAAACCGAAATTACCGAAACCGAAAAAACCCGAAAATACCGAAAAAACCAAAAAATCGATCGGTTTGGATCTGGTTTTTGTTTTGATGTACCGGTCAATAAATTGGTACGGTACGGTTTTATCATATAGAATGTGGTTTTGGTATTGGTAAGGAGTCGTTACCGACCATACTGTATCGGTTGCACCCCTAAGAGAAATTAACACACACAACACACATATAAACAATTTAAACAATGTGTGAATAATGTATGCAGTTCTAAAGTGTGTGTGAGTGATAGAGAATATACCTTGATCAATCAAACAAGAGGAATGAACTGAATTAAAATGTATGAGGCTCTTTGGTATCTAGGATGGGGACTCAATTTTGTCTCTATTTCCAAACTATATGAGCACTTATACAATGTAGACTCAAGTGAGCCAAGAATATAAGGTGCTTCAATATCCCCCTTTGGAAATATGAGACAAAATCTCCTTTGAGTCATCTTGGACTCGTAGGGAAACAAAAAAGAAAAGGAAAACCTATTCCTATGCGAAAATTCTATCTACCCATTTCCTAGAAGAGAAAATAACAAAACTCAACTAATTACAATTCAATACCCTATTACAACTTTGAACTTAGCAGAGAATAACTGTACATAATCCTGCAAATAATCACTAAGATCAAGCTCTTTAGAATATGTACAAAATAAATGAATTCTTACAAGACTTAAATTTCTCCCCCATTTTGTCTCAAATGGACAAAGGTAAAAATTAGGTAAATCCAAGAGTTTATTCAGCACAAACCATTTCAATTGATTTACGCAAGGCAATAAACCTATTATAATCCAAAGGTTTGGTAAACATATCTGCGAGCTGCAAATCAGTAGGAAGATAATTGATTTCTAATTCCTTAGTTTCAACTAATTCGCGGATAAAGTGATTTCTTATTTTTTATGTGTTTTGTTCGCGAGTCTTGAAAAGGATTTTTAGAGATGTTGATCGCTCTTTGATTATCACAGTAAAGATGTAATTGTTCTTCTTTAATACCATAATCACTTAGCATTTGCTTAAGCTAAAGCAATTGAGCCCAGAAACTGCCAGCAGCTATGTATTCAGATTCAGCAGTGGATAAAGAAGTGCAATTTTGTTTCTTACTACTCCAACCTACCAAATTATTACCACTATAGTAACATGCGCCTGACGTGCTCTTACTATCGTCAGTACACCCTGCCTAATCGACATCAGTGCATCCTATTATAGTACTAGGATTATCATTGGTGTACCATAATCCTAAATTTAGAGTGCCTTTAATGTATTTGATAATTCTTTTAACACAAGTTAAATGGCTCTATTTAGGATTGTTTTGGTAACGAGCACAAATGCAAACAGCGTACATAATATCCGGACACGAAGCAGTAAGATATAGTAAGGTTCCAATCATACTATGATAAAGGGTTGGATCTAAAATGAAGTTAAATTAGCAACACTTTCAGTGTTGTAGTGTGTAAGTGTTTGTGATGGTGATCTAACATATGCATGCAAAAACTCACGCTTATTTTTACAAACAGTCCTAGAAAATTACAAATTAGATCTATATGTTGTGATTTTCAGTTTCTCCCTTCTTAGGAAACTTTGAACCTTATGTGACCTTTAATATTAACCCCGAATCCACGAATATCTTTCTCAGAAGATGTATCAAGATCTTAATCAATCTCAAGGCTTTGAAAATATTTTTGAGATTAAAAATCACCAAGTGTGATTCCAACTAGGTGAAAGGTCTTGTTTCAAAAGAACTGGAAATATAAAATATTATTGTTGATTTTGAGTATGAAAACATTTATAGAAAAGAATCAACAATAGATTTCTCAAGATGAGAAACTATAAATGCAGATCTAGGTGTGATGTAACATAAAATGCTTAGATCTATGATTTCTTCGAATAAGAAATGCAGATCTAGCTTAATGCTTAAGTTGGAAACAAGATCTTAACACAAAGAGGTTACAGCACGAAATAGCTTAACAAACTAACTCTCAAACACTCAAGGTTGTGCTTGGTATATAACTAGTTTTGAAGAGATTAGGGTTTGAAAGGCGTTTTGGACGATTTAGGGTTAGGGTTTCTAACTCTCTCTGGTTTCTCTCTCTCTCTTCTCTCTCTACTCTTTTCTCTCTCTAGAAATGACGAAATGACAAAAACTTCTAAATGGCTTAGAGTAAGGCTCCTTATATAGGGGGTTGAGAAGGTTCGAGAACGAGGTTCAAAATCAAGGGCTACGATTTAGTCTTTAGCTATTGACTTTGATCCAACGATATAAAAGAAGCGGTGGATTAAAACACATTCGATTGGTTTAAGAGGAATTCACAGGGATTAAGCCAGAACGCATGTAGATCATTGATTAAAACAATCCAAGGGAAGGAAATGAGCAAGGCTTATGTCTCACAGAAGAAACACAAATCGGACCGATATCAGGCTGACAGGTGTAAGGCTGAGATTAATGCTGAAACACGTGTTTTGAAAATAATTACATAAACACCTTTAAGTCTTTAGGGCTTTCGGTTTCTACCCTAGTGAACTTCCAGAGATAAAATCATCAATTCAAAATTGCAAATTGACCCCAAAAATTTTAATTCCATTTTTAAATTAGGAAAACAATGTTTTAAAAATCATTAAAAATTCCCAAAAACTTTTTAAAATTCAAATTATGGGAAATTAATACATACAATACACACATAACCAATTATATGCAATATGAAATGTATGAATGCAATACTAATGTGTGTGAGTGTTGGTAAATATACCTTATATCAAGAGGAATAAAATGAAGTGAAGGATTGAGGATCTTTGGTTTCTAGGATGGGACTCAATTTGTTTCTATTTCTAAACTAGATGAGCACTTATACAATATAGACTCAAGTGAGTCAAGAGTATAAGGTGCTTCAATCTCCCCCTTTGGAAATATGAGATAAAATCTCCTTTGAGTCAACTTGGACTCGTAGGAAAACAAAAAGAAAAGGAAAAACCTATTCCTATACAAAAATTCTATCTACCCATTTCCTAGAACCGAAAATTACATAACTCAACTAAATACAATTCAATACCCTATTACAACTTTGACCATAACAAAGAACAACTGTGAAAAACTGTACATAATCCTTCAATTAATCACTAAGAACAAGCTCTTTAGAATATGTACAAAATAAATGAATTCTTATAAGACTCAAATTTCTCCCCCATTTTGTCACAAATGGACAAAGGGAAAAATGATGTAAATCCAAGAAATTATTCAATACACACCATTCCACTTGATTTACGCAAGGCAATAAACCTATTATAATCCAAAGGTTTGGTAAACATATCTGCGAGTTGCAAATTAATAGGAAGATAATTGATTTCTAATTCCTTAGTCTCAACTAGTTCGCGGATAAAGTGATGCCTTATTTTTATGTGTTTTGTTCGCGAGTGTTGAACGGGAATTTTAGAGATATTGATCGCGCTTTGATTATCACAATAGAGATGTAATTGTTCTTCTTTATTACCATAATCACTTAGCATTTGATTAAGCCAAAGTAATTGAGCACAGCCACTACCAACGGCTATGTATTCAGATTCTACAGTGGATAAGTGCAGTTTTGTTTCTTACTACTCCAACCTACCAAATTATTATCAATATAATAACATGCGCCTAATGTGCTCTTACTATCATCAGTACACCCTGTCCAATCAGCATCGGTGTATCCTATTATAGTGCTAGGAGTATCATTGGTGTACCAAAGTCCTAAATTTAGAGTGCCTTTAATGTACTTGATAATTCTTTTGACACAAGTTAAATGACTCTCTTTAGGATTGTTCTGGTAACGAGCACAAACGCAAACAGCGTACATAATATCAGGATGCGAGGCAGTAAGATATAGTAAGGTTCCAATCATACTACGGTAAAGGGTGGGATCTACGAATTTCCCTGTTTCTTCCTTAGATAGTTTGACAGTAGTACTCATGGGAGTTTTAACATCTTTTGCACTTTCAAGGCCGAATTTATTAATAATCTCTAATGCGTATTTTGATTGCGAGACAAATAATCCTTCTGAATTTTGTTTGACTTGAAGACCTAAGAAAAATTGCAACTCCCCCATAAGAGACATTTGAAATTCTTTATGCATAATTCTGAAGGGAAAGTTGATCCAAAGATGATATCGTCTACGTAAACTTGAGGTATAATGATATGTTTGTCAAAATGTTTGACAAAAAGCGTTTGATCATTTCCACCTCTCTTAAAACCTTTATCTAAGAGAAAGTTAGAAAGGCTCTCATACCAGGATCTTGGCGCTTGTTTTAGGCCATACAAAGCCTTCTTAAGACGAAAGACATAATTTGGATATTTAGGATCAATGAACCCTTTTGGTTGTTCTACATAGGTCTCCTCAGTCAATATTCCTTTAAGGAAGGAAGATTTGACATCCATTTGGTAAAGCGTAAAATGTAAGTAGCAAGTTATGGCAAAGAGAAGACGAACAGATTCTAATCGAGTAACGGGAGCAAAAGTCTCGTTAAAATCTATTCCCTCTATTTGAGAGTATCCTTGAGCAACTAATCTGGCTTTTTTTCTAATGACAATCCCAATTTCATCGGATTTATTTTTAAATATCCAACATGTGCCAATAACCTTTTTGTGATCAAGCTTAGGTACAAGATACCAAACATCATGAATGACAAATTGAAGAAGTTCATCCTGCATTGCATAAATCTAATGAAGATCATTCAATGAATCATTAACATTCTTTGGTTCCACAAGGGAAACAAAACATGCATAATGATCATAGTTTCTTAATTGTGATCTTGTACGCATAGGTTCATTGGGATTACCAATAACGTTGTTTATGGGATGGTCTTTAGCAACCCAATTAGGTACTTCAAGTGTCTCAATTGGTAAAGAATATTCTATTTCTGGTACAGTAGTTGGTTCTCTAGTCTTACTCTCTATAGTAGTGTCACTTACAATTACGTTTATGGATTCCATTATGGCCTTAGTGCGAAGTTGTAAACACGGTAAGATCTACTGTTGGGAGAATATCCTAGAAATATGGCTTTATCTCCTCGAGTCTCAAATTTGGATAAGTGTTCTTTGTCTTTGCAAACATAACACGTACTGCCAAAAGTTCTAAGATACTTAATGTTAGGATTCTTCCCATACCAAAGTTCGTAAGGAGTTTGTTTTCAATTCTTTCTAAGATAGACCCTATTAATAATGTGATAAGCAGTACGAATGGTTTCTACCCAAAAATACTTAGGTAAAGTCTTAGCATGAATCATAACACGTTCCATCTCTTGAAGGGTACGATTCTTTCTCTCAGTTATACCGTTATGTTGAGGAGTTTTAGGAGCACTAAATTCATGTTTGTAACCATTATAGTCACAATACTCTATAACATATGTATCTAAGAACTCTCCACCTCTATCACTACGAATCCTATTTACCTGAGAGTCTTTCTCATTTTCGATTCGAAGTAAAATCTTTAAAAAGGTTTGAAATGTGTCAGACTTTTGTTTTAAGAAAGCTACCCAAGTAAATCTGATGAAGTCGTCAGCCATAACAAGAATATAACTGTGTCCACAGAGACTAACAGTTCGAGAAGGACCCATAAGGTCCATATAGATGAGCTCCAAGGGTTTAGAGGTTAGAATATCTTTTACTTTCTTATGAGGGGCCTTAACATTTTTTCTTTCTTGACAAGAACCACAGACAATGTTAGAAATAGGTTTGATCTTAGGTATCCCTTTAACTATTTCTTGAGACGACAATCTACTAAGATTTTCGTAATTTATGTGACCCATACGATTATGCCATATCTCATTGTCATCCATTCTGGCATTGTTACAGACCTCAGCACTATTTTAAACTATATAACAATTATCCGGAGTCCTTATGCACTCACCTTTTTCATTTAAAATTTTACAATTATTCTTTGAAAAGGTGACAGTATGATTTGAGTCACAAAATTGTGAGATACTGAGTAGGTTTGCCTTAAGACCTTTTACTAGAAGAACATTTTCAAGTAAAGGTAATCCTTCTTCTTGGAGTGTTTCTTTACCAATGATTTGAGATGATACACCATCCCCAAAAATAACTTTTTCTCCAGCAAAACTAGTTTTGTTTAAAAGTTTGGTATCATCCCCAGTCATGTGTTGTGAACATCCAGAGTCTAAATACCAACTAGATGGATGCATTCATCTTTTAAAGCAGTAATAACAATATTACACTTCATTTGGGGTAATAGCTCATCTTTTCTAACCCAAACAGCTCTTGTTTTCATTTTGCGCTTATTTGCTCTTAATTGATAAAATTTGCGAGCATTAGATTTTCATTGAAAAATGTTTTGCGCATGAGGCTAAATTTTATGGAAAGAGAGAGCATTTGGTTTAGAAAGGAGTTTAGGGATCCTTCTTGGAAATGATCTTTTAGGTTTAGTCTTTCTCCTTCTATAGTTAGAGTTTTTGTCTGGTTGTCTAGGAAGAACATAATTGTTACGACTTGTCTTAGAATAGTTAAAGTTTTGATACACAAGAGAATTAAAGACAGGGTTGAATATACGTCTAGAGTAGCATCCTTCAAAGGAATGACCATATAGATCATAGTAAGAGCAGTATAGGTTGCTCGAAGATGGTATCTCCTTAGGAAAGTCTCTAAACATAGGCTTGATAAGATTTTGAGGTTGAACCTTATTCCTAGGAAGTACAGTTTGAAGGACATAATCACTATTCCTAATAGGGGGAAGACATATTTAGTCTTAGGTGGGATTTCACACTTAGAGTAACTTGATTCCCCAATATCAAACTTAGATTGGTTTTTGTCAAAATCATTTTTCAGAGAATGAAAGTCTAGACAAGTTTCTATAGGTCTTTTGCCTCCTGACACAAACTTAATTGGTTCAAAAATTTTAGTTTGAGTCTTCAAATTGGGACAAAATCCTATTCCAGTTCTATCATCAGAATTCGTTTTGGAATCAGCAACAAATGCATCAAAATAGTTTGAGTTATTTTCAAATTTAACAATTTTTTTTAAAACTGTTGTTGTCTTTTCCTTAGATTGTTCCAATTCTAATAATGTCCCTTTATATTTTTTCTCCAGAGTTTCATTTTCTTTAATCAAGTTCTTCAATTTTTGATCAAAAGTTTTAACTTCATTTTCATGAGTTAGACATTGGGTAGTATACTTTTCAGTGTTAAGTTTAACCATCAGACTTAGGTCTTTAAATTTCTTAGTGAGATCTTTCACTATTTTTTCTAGTCTAGTGCTTTTCTTAAGAGTTTTCGCATAAAGTGTGTGAATGTTAGGGAGGTCTTTAGTGTCTGAGTCACTAAGTGAAGTGTGTGAAGTGATCCCTAAGGATTCATTTCTTGAACTCACGCACCCATGGACATCGTCATTATCGCATTCCCTTTGACACACACACCCCGTGGTAGAACTAGAAATATTCTCATAAATTAAAGCATCTAAACTAGTAGCAGCATAATTCACAACAGTAGTAGTAGAGTTATTATCATCGTTCTCATACATAGGCATATCATATTTGTATATAATTTTAGCAAAGATATACATTCAAGGATCAAAACCATCAGAAGATTCAGGTAGGTTCATCATTATCAGAGTCACTTGAATCATGCTATGTTTTGCAAATATTGGCCCTAGTATGTTTATTAGTAGTGTTCAGTTTCACTCTACAGTCTTGTGCTATGTGTCCTAATTTTCCACATCTAAAACACTCAATGTTCTTGAAGTCTTTGTTGGTTCTCATGTCCTTATGATGTTTATCTTGACCTTTCTCATGAGATTTGTAGTTAGAATGATTTGGATAATTTGGCTTGCCTTGTCTATTTGCCAATTTATTTCTAAATTTGATAATTTTCTTAAATTGTTTTGACATTAAGGCAATTTGATTATACAAAGTATCTATATCACATTACTCATCAGAATCATCAGTGGAAATAGTAAACTCAGGTTTTATCAACTTAGAGGAAAAAATCAAGTTAGAACTAGTCTGTTTCCTATGGGACCGGGTCATTTGTTTCTTAAATTCTAATTCCATTTCCAGAGTTCAAAGTTTACTACTGAGTAATTCAAGAGTGAGATTTTGATCACACATTTCCTCAATAGCATATCTTTTATTATCAAATTTCTGTGGCAATGATCTCGGAATTTTAGATACAATTTCATGTCTACCATAAGTTATCCCATTAGCATGCAGTTTGGTCACAATGTCAGTTAATTTCATGTAGAAGTCATCAAAGGTTTCAGAATCAGACATAATTAGGTAATTATACTGCTGAACAAGCATTTGAGTTTTAACAGCCTTGACTCTAGTGTCACCTTCATGTGCAGTGATCAGTGTATCCCAAGCTTCCTTAGAAGTGGCACAAGATGAGATCCTTTTGAACTCATGTTCATTTATGGACATAAATATGGCATTCTTGCCTTTGTTATTGTTTCAAGAAGTTTGCTTCTCTTCTTGTGTGAACTCACTTAATGCTTTCTTAACCCTTTCATTACTTCCTTCAGTGACTAGTTCAATAGGATAAGTGTAACCATTTTCAACAATATCCCATACATCATCTCCTAAGGTTCCTTGTATGAAAGCAACCATTCTTACCTTCTAGTAAGCAAAGTTGTTTCCATCAAAGAGTGGAGGTCTGGTCAAGTTACCAAATCTTTCATTTTTCTCGTCCATAGTTTTGATTTTAAGAAAACAATTTTAGAAACATAAGATCTTTTAAAAATATTTTCAAAGCTATGATATCAATTGAAAAACTATTACTAAAGCCGTTTAATATAAGATTAAACTATTTAAGTAACTCCTAACTTTTTTTTGAAGAAACTCTTTTCTAGAAATCAAATCAGTTTAATCACAAGAGGTGTTTAAAATTTTGCACGAGATCAGTTCAAGATTTGTTAACTAGTTTTGAAAAATAAAACTAAAACAGTTTTAAATTAGCACACCAATCAGAAAGGGATGAGGAGATGTAGAAAGATTAATGATAAGATATTTTTAATGTGGAAAAACCTCAACCAACTGAGGAAACATCCACGACTCCCTCTACGGAGTAAAAAGAAAAATCCACTAAAACAAATATAACAGTTACAAACTATATAACACACATGTACACAAATCAGACCTATACAAGTTTAGGAATGTACCCACTGGTGTCCTTATAACTTTTCTGCAGTTCTGATTGTTGATGTTGTTCTCCTAGTTTGCTAACTTCACTTTGTTCCAGTCTTTACGTCGACTCTTGTTTCAAGATCTTATTACCAACACTTTCAGTGTTGTATTGTGTAAGTGTTTGTGATGGTGATCTAACACATGCATGCACACACTTACGCTTATTTTTACAAACATTCCTAGCAAATTACAAATCAGATCTATAAGCTGTGGTTTTCAGTTTCTCTCTTCTTAGGAAACTTTGAACCTTATTTGACCTTTAATATTAACCCAGAATCCACGGCTATCTTGCTCAGAAGACGTATCAAGATCTTAATCAATCTCAGGGTTTTAAAAAGAACTAAGGTCTAAGGTCTTGTTCCAACTAGGTCTAAGGTCTTGTTTCAAAAGAACTAGAAACATAAAGCGATGTTGTTAATTTTGAGTATGAAAACATTTACAGAAAAAGAATCAACAATAGATTTCTCAAGATGAGAAACAATACATGCAGTTCTAGGTGTGATGTAACATAAAATGCTCAGATCTAAAATTTCTATGAAACTGAAATGCAGATCTAGCTAAATGCTGAAGTTGGACACAAGATCTTAAAACGAAGAGGTTACATCACGAAACCACTATCAAAACACTCTCAAAACTCTCAAACACTCAAGGTTGTTTTTGGTATAAAACTGGTTTTGATAAAAAGGGATTAGGGTTTGAAAAAGGTTTGGACGAATTAGTGTTAGGGTTTCTAACTCTGGTATCTCTCTTCTCTCTCTTCTCTCTCTAAATGACGAAGTGGCTAAAGTCTCCAAATGGCTGAGAGGAACCCTCTTTAATAGGGGTTGAGAAGGATCCAAAAGGTAGAGGAAAATCGAGGGCTGAGATTAAGTTAAGCTATCTTGACTTTCATCCAACGGTTAAAGGTAAACGGTTGGTTATAAGGCTTATGATTGGATGATAAGGGTTCACGAGGATTGTGATAGGAACGCATGCAGATCGTCGATTAACTCAATCCAAGGGCTTATAAAACAAGCTGATTTACTCTCTTAAAAGAAACAAAAAATCATCCAATAGGGAAGCAACAAGTGTAAGGCAAACACCGGATAACAAATGCGTCTATAAACTTAATTACATAGACACCCTGAATTCTCTAGCGCTTTCGATTACTACCCAAGGTAACATTCTAGGGAAAAAAACCAATAACCAGTATTTATATAATGACCCTAAAACTTTTAATTCCATTTTTTGAATAAGAAAAAAATGTTTAAAAGTCATTAAAAATTCCCAAAAAATTATAAAAGATTGTTTTAAGGGAAATTAGGGGTGCAACCGGTACGGGTTTTTACCGTACCGTACCGTTTTGGTCCGGAAAAAAATGGTTTTGGTTTCATATTATGAAATACCAAAAACCGATTTTACCGAAACCGAAAATACAGTCAAAAATTATAAAAGATTGTTTTAAGGGAAATTAACACACACAACACACATATAAACAATTTAAACAATGTGTGAATAATGTATGCAGTTCTAAAGTGTGTGAGTGATATAGAATATACCTTGATCAATTAAACAAGAGGAATGAACTGAATTGAATTGTCTGAGGCTCTTTGGTATTGAGGATGGGGACTCAATTTTGTCTCTATTTCCAAACTAGATGAGCACTTATACAATGTAGACTCAAGTGAGTCAATAGTATAAGGTGCTTCAAATTGGATGAAGTCTTTAGTATTGATTTCACTTTGCACATGAATTTTACATGTCTTCAAACCACATGAGACTTTTATGTGGCTTGTATGATATATTTATTGTTAAATCAAAATTAAATCTCGAGATTCAATGTTGGTCAAAATCGTTTGACAAATATTTCTACGGACCATTTGAAAGATTTAAGTGAATTTTCTACATATTTGATGGAATTGATTTATGAGACACTCTTTAAAATGAAAGGGCATACCAGTGGTGAGATAATGTGGGTCTGAATTTGAGTATCATCAATAGGTGTCTAACAAAAGGCTTGTCATCAATGGTAAAAAATAAGATAGTATTTTTTAATTTCTCGTAGTACTATTTTTAGTAACTACGTTAAGGATTAAAACATAATTATGAGGGAGTGTACATTAAAATCTACCTTTTGAAGATGTTAAGGTGTTGATTAAATGATAAAATTAAATTTGATTCTTAATTCATATGAACGAATTATGTGCATTTATTTGACTTGTAATATATTATTTGTTCATATCATGCTTTGATTGAGATGAAAAGTTCTTAATTAATTTATTTAGAATTTGAATTATTATGTGGGCCATTGTTATTATTTATGATTTATTAATTACTCATTTTTTATCCTAGTTTAATAAACTTATGTAAAGAATTCGTTTTAGCATTGATAGTTTAAACTTGATCAATTTTTTTTTATGTTACATGTATATCTTTAAGTATGTTGAATATTTACTTCTGTTTATCTCAAAATGTACAAATTTTTTAAGGAGTATTTTTAATCATGCATTCATGTCATTCATATTTTTGAAAGAGTTACCAAGTCTTTTCGGAATTATCTTTACTTAACTTGTGTATTATGGCAGAAACTATGTGCACATATATGTTTTAGTCATTCGCATGAAGTTGTTTCTAAGGATATTGCTCCAACTTGTTTGCATGGAATAATTTTTTGGGTTTCAATAATTTGAACAAGTTGTGTTCTGGAGCTCAGTTGAACGAAATTCACATGGATTTATTTTAGGTTCGTTCACATGGACAAGTCCAGTGACTGCTCATCTTCTAGTTTGTATTTAAGGGTTTTAAATTCATATTTAAACACATTCAAACCATTATTTATACCATTAGAATTTCCTATAGGCATGATTCTACTTTGGTTACGTGACTTTGTTCCTAATTTTAAGATTAAATATATTTTACTATCCTAATTCAAGTATCTATGGTTTGAAACCAAGTTTTGCAAAATTTGGGGATATTTCATATTTCATCTCAAGTAATCACTTAAACTCTTACTTTAGATTTTTCAAAGTTCTTTTTAGGATTCTTGAGTTTTTTTACCATTGTTCCTTGTATTCTAACTTTGTTCGAACTGTTCAGAGAGTTTTTGGAACTCTAGTGCATTTTTATTACACTTTGATCCCTTATTTCATTCTCTTTTGCACTTGAGTAAGTGTTTTTCTTATTGATTAATCTTTATTGGGTCATTATCTATTGATTGGAAGCTATTTATGACATTTCTTGAGTAGACCCCTGAATAGTACCGATAGTACTTCAAGGTCTCGTGACGATACTATTGACCCCTCTGACACCTTGACTAGACATATGCATCCTCATACTAAGCATGTCTTTAATCCTATCATTGATATGCCCATTAATTTGTCCACCGTTCAGATCAAATGTGATGATTCTCCTCTTATGACTAGGTCTGCCAAACGTCCTCTTAACAATAAATGAGATGTTGATCTAGTCAGTCTTAAGAGAACCCTCAAACGAATTTATTACGAGAATCCATATGACATTGTTAATTTATTGTATTCTTTCACCATATGATATGACAAATGCCTCAGTGGTTCATGGGTTCTATGTAAAGCTTGTTGTAATTTTTGAAGCCCCGATGAGTCTTACCACATTCATTCGTGTCTAAGAGATTGTTTTAACTGATGATGTTCTTTCACCCTATCTACGACTTCCATGAGTCGATGATCTTCAATTTGTATCTTTTAGTATAGTGATATATCTCATCTTTCCCTAGCTTCATTCTTAATGGGTAAATATTTTTAGTTGTTAGGACTTTTATTTTACGATATATTGTCATTCACTTTATCGTGATCTATTATCTCTTTCCTAGACATAAGACTTAAGATTTTTCGTTTCAACTAGGTAGCGTGATACATGCAATTTCTTTGCAACGCAAAGAAGAAATTTTAAATCCATGATCCTAGAGCCTATTAAGTGAGGTGCTTCTAATGCACCCCATAAGACTTTACTTTTTGGTCAAATGATTACTAAATACCCATATTCTCTTAGGTTTCTAAGATTTTTAGGTTACATTCTTGCACACGTCATTGATCCTATCACGAGGACATTTGTATCGTGTTGTGATTACAAACAACAAAAAGACCTTTTCCACCTTATATCATTAGTCTAAAGGCTAATATCATCGCTCAGGATTCTGTAACCCAGCATGAATCTCCTACAGTAATACTAACCCTTCTTCCTGATCTAGCGGGTCCTTATGTTCATCAATCATCTATAGCATACATGGAGTCCTAGTTTGGGCTTATCAAATCCATGCGGGGAGACATCACGAGTCACCTTGGTAGAATGGAGGCAATAGAAAATGATCAGTTTATGATGATTCGTTGAGACACTTGTTTTCTAATTCGACAAGATTCAGATCCTATTGTCCCACTAACTAAGGTTCCTGCACCTTCATCTCCTCCGAGTAATTGATATACATGCTAGTACCTTAGCACCTGCTTATACTTCGGCTTCTACTCAAACATTTTATATTAATGATTATTATGATTCCGAGGCTACTCACACCAAGATAACTTCATCTGATTAGTGATAATATTTCTATTTTATCCTAGTTTTTGTATTGGTAGCAACCAGTGGTTTATGGGTGTTTGATATTTTTTTTGCTGATATATGTTGATAGTTCTTTTGAATTTTATACTCTTATTTAATTTTGGAGTACTTTGAATGGTTATTGAAGATATATTCATTTTTATTAGAGCTTTGTGATTATTGATATATTTTTTGATATCATGTTGTTCTACACATGTATATCGTTTTGATAGACTTTTGGATATTATCTTGCTATTCACCTATTCATATTCTTAGGTATATCTTACTATATTATTGTTTGGTTGAGATTCACATGATATACATCCTACTTTACACGAGCTATTCACTTATCATGATGTCATATCTTTATCATAACATGTTAGTGTCTTTGATGGTTGTTATTCCCATGTTTGTCATGTTCACTGATATTTGCAGCTTTCAGTCTCGTGAACATACACCTCTCAGGATTCAACTATCAGATTTAAACACCAGCTTTATGTTAAATCTTTGAACTCTCAGGATACTCCAACACTCCCAAAAGAATAACGAACATAAGTGTATAGTAGAAAATAAAAAAATTATTTTTGCAGAGAAAGTGAGAGAGATTGATTTTTTCTGTGTATTTCTCAAAGCTGTAGCCTTTGTTTTATATAAAAAAAAATGGTCAAAAACGTGGGGAGTGATTTTAGGCAACTAACCTCCCCACTAACAGCTATATTTTAATAGATGGAAGAAATAGTCAAAGTCTTAAAAATAGGTTAATTAAAAAATTAAAATGAGTTTGAAAATATTTAATGCACATTAGAAATACCCAAGAGCCTCAGGCCCCAAGGCCCAATCTTTGACCCATAATAATTAGTGTGCCTCCTAGGGATTGAACCCATGACCTCAAGCACACACACTCACTAACTTACCACTTGGCAACTTAGCCTAACTTATTTACTTAATTCAAAATAAATATATATACTTATACCCAAAAATCTCCCACATGAAATAAATAAATAAATATAAAAAGATGCTCTGGAGTATCATAAGGAGTGACGTAAATAGCGAAGGTGTCATTCCACTTGAACTTTTGTTTTTTGTTAATCTATTGAGTTTACCGGTTGATAATGAAATGATGTCTTGAACTATTTCACCGTTGTTGTAAACTTAGGTCAATAGAATACACACGTGACTCCCAAAAATTATCATCGAGTTCCCACAGTTATGCTCGTTTTGTCCTTGAGCATGCCCAGGTGTCTTGAGTGCTCTAGAGAATCAGCCTTAATTCTCATAGGAAGCGGCCCCACTACCACACTCATATCGGTGATTCTATCAGGAGTGTACTGTATCTCACACCCCACTGAATAACAGCTATAGAAAGAATTAAGAGATTAAATCTCATCCTCCATTGATACATAGGTACTACATCATAGGAATGGGTTTAAGTAAAACTTAAATTTGTTCCCCCACAAATTACTCATATAACTTTGTTATCCCATTGAACTCGGATCTTGGGTTCTCCAGTCATATGTGTTGGGTTTCCATTATAGGTGATTTAGATATTAATAGGCTTTAGGCCCATTCCCCTCGATGTTTGATAAACTAGCTCTCTAGCCAAACCTTTAAACAATGGATCTGCCAGGTTTTCCTTTGATTTGACATAGTCAACTGCTATAACTCCATCTTTCAATAGTTGCCACATAGTGTTATGTCTCCTCCTGGTATGTCTGGACTTTCCGTTGTAGGAGTTATTATGTGCTCTTGCAATCGTTGCTTGACTGTCACAGTGAATAGACAAGGCTGGAACTGGTTTAGGCCACAAATGAATATCCAATATCAAGTTCCTTAACCATTCACCCTCTTAGCTTGCTTAATCTAACGCTATGAACTCTAACTCTATAGTGGATCTAGCTATGCACGTTTGCTTGGTAGATTTACAAGATATAGCGCCTCCCACCAAGCCAAAAACATAACCACTCGTAGAATACATTTATCATTATCTAAAATCCAATTAGCATCACAAAAACCTTCAATTGCAGCAGGATATCTAATATAATGAATTCCATAATTATAGTTTATTTTAGATATCTCAAAACTCTAATCAAAGCATCTCAATGTTCATTATTAGGATTACAAGTGTATTTGCTAAGTCTGCCCACATCATATGTAATATTAGGTCTAGTGTAGTTCATAAGTTACATTAGACTACTAATAACTCTAGAATATTCTAATGATGATACACCAGGACCCGAATGTTTCCTTAAGTGACAACTAGGGTCATAAGGTGTTTTAGCAGGAATACAATTAGATTGTTCAAATTTTCTAAGAACTTTCTCTACATGATGAGATTGGGTTAAAACAATTTCTTCAAAAAATTTAATGATTTTAATTCCATGTGTAATATCAGCAACGCCAAATCTTTCATATCAAATTGCTTATTAAGGAAACTTTTAGTTTAATTAACTACATCCATATCAGTTCCAAAAATAAGCATATCATCCACATATAAGCAAATAATCACACCATAATTATCCTTGAATTTGCTATAAATACATTTATCCGCTTCATTAATGTTAAAACCATTAGAGATCACTACTTGATCAAATTTTTCATGCCATTGTTTAGGAGCTTGTTTTAGTCCATATAATAATTTTTTAAATCTACACACTTTTTTTATCTAGGCCTTGGACTACAAACCCCTCGGGTTGATCCATATAAATTTCTTCTTCAAAATCTCCATTCAAAAAAGTTGTTTTAACATCCATTTGATGAATTATCAGATTATGTAATGAAGCAATAGTAATTAATAGCCTAATAGATGTAATTCTAGTAAAAGGAGAGTAAGTATCAAAGAAATCAATTCCTTCCTTTTGCCTATAGCCTTTAGCTATCAATCTTGCCTTAAATTTATCAGCAGAACCATCATCTTCTAATTTCCTTTTAAAAATCCATTTGTATCCAATAGTTTTACATCATTTAGGCAAGTCAACTAACTCCCACATGTTATTAGAAATAATAGAATCATATTCACTATTAATAGTTTCTTTCCAAAAAATAGAATCGGGTGAGGACATTGCCTAACTAAAAGTGACGGGGTCATTTTCCATTAAGTACGTTAAAAATTCAGGACCAAAAGAAGTATCTATCCTAGGTCTTTTACTTTTCCTAATTTCAATTTCTTCTAAATTTGGAGATTCATTTCTAACAATGGGACCCACTGGAATAGAAATACTAGTTCCCTCACTTCTCACTTTAAAAGGAAATTTGTCCTCATAAAATTCAGCATCTCTTGACTTAAAAATAGTATTTTTATCCATATATTGATTTTTAGAATCAATTACTAGAAACCTATATGTATTACTGTTTTTAGCATAACCTATAAAAACACAATCAACAGTCTTTGGGCCAAGTTTAGTTCTCTTAGGTATTCCACATTTCATAAGGAGTTTTATCATTATTCTAACATGTATTTTATTAAGAATATAACAAGCTGTAAGAAGTGCTTCACCCCACATATTATAAGGTAATCTCGAAGTGCTTAACATAGTATTTACCATAACCTTAAGAGTTTTGTTTTTTCTTTCAGCTACACCATTAGATTTGGGGTGAATAAGGAGGAGTAGCTTGATGAATTATTCCATTTTCTTTACAATATTTATCAAGATCACCGGTGTATTATCCTCCCCTATCGGATCTTAATGTTTTAATGGATTTTTCCAATTATTTTTCAACTTCTAATTTATAAGAAATAAATTTTGAGAAACTCTCATCTTTACTCGTAAGGAGATAAATATAACAATAACGAGAGTAATCATCAATAAAAGTAACAAAATATTTATTTCCACCACCTATCACATAACCTTTTAAATCACAAAGATCAGAATGTATTAAACTTAAAACAGTTGAACTTCTTTCGACACTTGGAAAAAGGTTTTTTAGCATATTTTGATTCAACACATATTTCACATTTAGAGTTGGTCGAAATATCATATTTTGGTATGTTTCCCAAAAACATTAATTTTTTAATAGATGCCTTATTTACATGACCAAATCTAAAATGCCATATATCACAAGAGTCAATCAAATAAGCCGAAGAAATAGATGTTTTATTATTATCAGCCACGATTACATTTAGTTTGAAAAGACCCTCATGAACATAACCTTTCCCCACAAAAGCACCTACCTTAGTCACAACTACCTTATCACGCTCTAGAACAATTTTAAAACCCTTCTTAAATAAGACAAAACCGGACACCAGATTCTTCCTAACCTCAGGGACATACAAAACATCTTTCAAGGTGAGAACATTTTCCAAAGTGAACTTTAAAAATACGGTTCCCTTACCCTCAACCTTAGACGAAGAGGAGTTTCCCATGTACAGACGTTCATCCTCACCCACAGCAGTGAAGTTAGTGAAGGCACCTCTCGTGCCGTAAATATGTTTGGTGGCGCTAGAATCAAGCCACCAGTCTGTCATGTTACTCGCAATGTTTGCCTCGATCAAAATAGCAAAAAAGTTACCCTCCTCGGTTACATTTGCTTGAGGCTTCACATTCTGACTCTTCCTAAACTTGCAATCTTTAGCGTAATGACCTGGTTTTCCATACACAAAGCATTGACATGCAGGTTTAGATTTAAACTGAGGTTTATAATTTTTATTCTGATCATTAGGTTTGAATTTATGGTTGGACCTTGAATTTTGGTTTGGTTTATGGTGCCCATTTTTCTTGTTTGAATGGTTAGGCTTAAACTGGTTATGTTTTTGGTTTCCATTTGATTTTCCCTCGACCAAATTAGCCCTAGAAATAAATTCAGAATTTTTCTCCTTAAGTTTTGCATTATTATTGTCTCCCTTAATTCTTAAACGAACTATCAAATATTCTAGTGTTATCTCCTTTTTCCTATGCTTAAGACCATTTTTATAATCTTTCCAAGAAGGTGGCAGTTTTTCAATTATAGACGACACTTGAAATCCATCACATATACTATAACCCTCGGCCAGAATTTCATGAATAATAATTTTTAGTTATTCAAGTTGTGACACAATAGATTTATTATCTTCCATTTTCAAATCCAAAAATTTTCCAACCACAAATTTTTTAGACCCAGCATCTTCAGGTTCATATTTTTATCCACTGTGTTCCATAATTCTTTAGCAGTAGGACATGGAAAATAAACATCATACAGTTCAAGGCAGAGACAATTCAGAATATAATTTCTACACGTATAATCTCTTTGTTTCGAAACAAATAGTTCTTCAGGTACAGAAGGTCTATCAGATGCAATAATGTCAATGACCTTAAGAGTTGTTAAGTAAAATTACAGTTTCATTTGCCATCTCTTAAAATTCTTTCCATCAAACAGTTTAGGTTTTTCAGAGTATTTTGTATTAGGATTTTTCATAGCAGATTGTAGAATAACAACATAATTTCACCTTTAGATTGTTGAAAATAATAATTGCAGAATATATGAAAAACCCCAAATACGAAATAGATAAAATTGGAAGGACTTATCGATCGAGGTTTGTGTTTGACACAAAGTCCTAAAGGTGAAATTGCTCGCTGATATTTGTAGCTATCAGCCTCGTGAACATACACCTCCCAGGATTCAACGATCAGATTTAAACACCAGCTTTGTGTTAAATCATTGAACTCTCAGGATATTCTAGCACTTCCAAAAGAATAACGAACATAAGTGTATAGTAGATATAACAAAATTATTTTTGCAGAGAAAGTGAGAGAGATTGATTTTTTCTATGTATTTCTCAAAGATGTAGCCTTTATTTTATATAAAAAAAAATGGTAAAAAACGTGGGTAGTGGTTTTAGGCAACTAACTCACTAACCTCTCCACTAACAGCTATATTTTAACAGAAGGAAGAAACAATCAAAGTCTTAAAAACGGGTTAATTAAAAAATTAAAACGAGTTTGAAAAGATTTAATCCACATTAGAAATCTCCAAGAGCCCGGGGCCCCAAGGCCCAATCTTTTACCCTTAATAATTAGTGTTCCTCTTAGGGATTGAACCTATGAACTCAAGCACACACCCCCACTAACTTACCACTTGGCCACTTAGCCTAACTTATTTACTTCATTAAAAAATAAATATATATACTTATACCCAACAATCCCCCACATGAAATAAATAAATAAATAAATATAAAAAGATGCTCTGGAGTATTATAAGAAGTGACGTAAATAGCGAAGGTGTCATTCGACTTGAACCTGTGCTTTGTGTTAATCTATTGAGTTTACCGGTTGATAGTGAACTGATGTCTTGAACTATTTCACCATTGTTGTAAACTTAGGTCAAGATAATACACATGTGACTCCTAAAAATCATCATCGAGTTCCCACAGTTGTGCTCATTTCGGCCTTGAGCATGCCCAAGTTTCTTGAGTGCTCTAAAGAATCAGCCTTAATTCTCATAGTAAGTGGGCCCACTACAAGACTCATATAGGTGATTCTATCAAGTGTGTACTGTATCTCACACCCCACTGAATAACAACTATAAAAAGCATTAAGAGATTAATTCTCATCCTCCATCTATACAGAGGTACTACATCATAGGAATGGATTTTAAGTAAAACTTCAATTTGTACCCCCACAAATTACACATATAACTTTGTTATCCCATTGAACCCAGATCTTGGGATCTCCAGTCATATGGGTTAGGTTTCCATTATAGGTGATTTAGATATTATTAAGCTTTAGGCCCATTCCCCTTGATGTTTGATAAACTAGCTCTCTAGCTAGACCTTTAGTCAATGAATCTGCTAGGTTTTCCTTTGACTTGGGATAGTCAACTGCTATAACTCCATCTTTCAATAGTTATCTCACTGTGTTGTGTCTCCTCCTGATATGTCTAGACTTTCCGTTGTAGGAGTTATTATATGCTCTTGCGATCATTGCTTGACTGTCACAGTGAATGGACAAGGATGGAACTGGTTTGGGCCACAAATGAATATCTAATATCAAGTTCCTTAACCATTCAGCCTCTTCGCTTGCTTTATCCAATGCTATGAACTCTGACTCTATAGTGGATCTAGATATGCACGTTTGCTTGGTAGATTTCCAAGATATAGCGCCTCTTGCCAAGCCAAAAACATAGCCACTCGTAGACTTACATTCATCATTATCTGAAATCCAATTAGCATCACAAAAACCTTCAATTACAGCAGGCTATATAATATAATGAATTCCATAATTTATTGTGTATTTTAGATATCTCAAAACTCTAATCGAAGCATCCCAATGTTCATTATTAGGATTACAAGTGTATCTGTTAAGTCTACCCACAACATATGCAATATCAAGTCTAGTGTAGTTCATAAGATACATTAGACTGCCAATAACTTTAGAATATTCTAATGATGATACACCAGGACCTGAATGTTTCCTTAAGTGACAACTAGGGTCATAAGGTATTTTAGCAGGAATACAATTAAATTGTTCAAATTTTCTAAGAACTTTCTCTACATAATGAGATTGGGTTAAAATAATTCCTTCATAATTTTTAATGATTTTAATTCCATGTATAACATCAGAAACACCCAAATATTTCATATCAAATTGCTTATTAAGGAAACCTATAGTTTTATTAACTACATCCATATCAATTCTAAAAATAAGCATATCATCCATATATAAGCAAATAATCACGCCAGAATTATCCTTGAATTTGCTATAAATATATTTATCCAATTCATTAATGTTAAAACCATTAGAGATCATTACTTGATCAAATTTTTCATGCCATTGTTTAGGAGCTTGTTTCACTCCATATAATGATTTTTTTAAGTCTACACACTTTTTTTATTCAGGCCTTGGAATACAAACCCCTCGGGTTGATCCATATAAATTTCTTCTTCAAGATATCCATTCAAATAAGACGTTTTAACATCCATTTGATGAATTATCAGATTATGTAATGAAGCAATAGTAATTAATAGCCTAATAGATGTAATTCTAGTAACAAGAGAGTAAGTATCAAAGAAATCAATTCCTTCCTTTTGCCTATAGCCTTTAGCTACCAATCTTGCTTTAAATTTATCAGTAGAACCATCAGCTTTTAATTTCCTTTTAAAAATTCATTTGCATCCAATAGTTTTACATCCTTCAGGCAAGTCAACTAACTCCCACGTGTTATTAGAAGTAATAGAATCATTTCACTATTAATAGCTTCTTTCCAAAAAATAGAATCGGGTGACGACATTGCCTCACTAAAAGTGACGGAGTCATTTTCCATTAAGTACGTTAAAAATTCAGGACCAAAAGACGTAGCTATCCTAGGTCTTTTACTTTTTCTAATTTTAATTTCTTCTGAATTTGGAGATTCATTTCTAACACTAGGACCCATTGGAACAGAACTACTAGTTCCTTCACTTCTCACTTTAAAAGGAAATTTGTCCTCGTAAAATTCAGCATCTCTTGACTCAAAAATAGTGTTTTTATCCATATATTGATTTTTAGAATCAATTACAAGAAATCTATATGCATTACTGTTTTTAGCATAAACTATAAAAACACAATCAACAGTCTTTGGCCTAAGTTTAGTTTTCTTAGGTACTAGTATTGGAGCCTTAGCAAGACACCCTCGCACTTTAAGGTGTTTATAAGAAGGTTTTCTATTTTTCCACATTTCATAAGGAGTTTTATCATTATTCTTAAAAGGTATTTTATTAAGAATATAACAAGCAAAGAAGTGTTTCACCCCACTTATTATAAGGTAATCTCAAAGTGCTTAACATCGAATTTACCATATCCTTAAGAGTTTTGTTTTTTCTTTCAGCTACACCGTTAGATTTGGGTGGATAAGGAGGAGTAACTTGATAAATTATTCCATTTTCTTTACAATATTTATCAAGATCAACGGTGCATTCTCCTCCCCTATCGGATCTTAATGTTTTAATGAATTTTTCTAATTATTTTTCAACTTCTAATTTATAAAAAATAAATTTTGATAAAATCTCATCTTTACTCGTAAGGAGATAAGTATAACAATAACGAGAGTAATCATCAATAAAAGTAACAAAATATTTATTTTCACCACGTGTCACGTAACCTTTTAAATTACAAAGATCATAATGTATTAAACTTAAAACAGTTGAACTTCTTTCGACACTTGAAAAAGGTTTTTTTAGCATATTTTGATTCAACACATATTTCACATTTAGAGTTGGCAGAAATATCATATTTTGGTATGTTTCTCAAAAATATTAATTTTTTAATAGATGCCTTATTTATATGACTAAGTCTAAAATGCCACATATTACAAGAGTCAATCAAATAAGTAGAAGAATTAGATGTTTTATTATTATCAGCCATGGTTACATTTAGATTGAAAAGACCCTCATGAACATAACCTTTCCCCACAAAAGCACCTCCCTTAGTCACAACTGCCTTATCACTCTCTAGAACAATTTTAAAACCCTTCTTAACTAAGACAACATTGGACACCGGATTCTTCCTAACCTCGGGGAAATACAAAACATCTTTCAATGTGAGAACATTTCTCGAAGTGAACTTTATAACTACGGTTCCCTTGCCCTCAACCTTAGACGAAGAGGAGTTTCCCATGTACAAACATTCATCCTCACCCACAGCAGTGAAAGTAGTGAAGGCACCTCTCGTACCGCAAATATGTTTGGTGGCGCCAAAATCAAGCCAACAGTGTGTCATGTTATTCACAATGTTTGCCTCGATCACAACAGCAGAAAAGTTACCATCCTTGGTTATTATATTTGCTTGAGGCTTCACATTATGACTCTTCCTAAACCTGCAATCTTTAGCGTAATGACCTGGTTTTTCACACGCAAAGCATTGACCTGCAGGTTTAGATTTAAACTCATGTTTAAAATTTTTATTCTGATCAATAGTTTTGAATTTATGGTTGGACCTCGAATTCTGGTTTGGTTTATGGTGCCCATTTTTCTTGTTTGAATGGTTAGGCTTAAACTGGTTATGTTTTTGGTTACCATTTGATTTTTCCTCGACCAAATTAGCCCTTGAATTGAATTCAGAATTTTTCTCCTTAAGTTCTGCATTCCTATTGTCTTCCTCAATTCTCAAACGAACTATCAAATCTTCTAGTGTCATGTCCTTTTCCTATGCTTAAGACCGTTTTTATAATCTTTCCAAGAAGGTGGCAGTTTTTCAATTATAGACGACACTTAATAATTAGTGTGTCTCTTAGGGATTGAACTCATGACTGCAAGCACACACACCCACTAACTTACCACTTGGCCACTTAGCGTAACTTATTTACTTCATTTAAAATAAATATATATACTTATACCCAACAGTTTAAACATTCCAAATAGTTTTATTTTATTTTTATTTGTTTTTGTTTATTCCAAACAGTTTTTTATTTTGTTTATTCCAAACAGTTTTTTTATTTTTTATTTTTTATTTTGTTGAAACTTTCCAAACTGTTTTTTATTTTGTTTATTTTGTTTAAACATTCCAAACCGTTTTTTATTTTGCTTATTCCAAATAGTTTTTTATTTTGTTTATTCCAAACAATTTTTTAATTACTTTTTTTGTTTTTTTCGTTTAAACATTCCAAACAGTCTTTTATTTTGTTTATTCTAAACAGTTTTTTATTTTGTTTAAACATTCCAAACAGTTTTCTTTTTTGTTTATTCCAAACAGTTTTTTTAATTTTCTTTATTTCGTTTAAACATTCCAAACAGTTTTTTATTTTATTTATTCCAAACATTTTTTTTGTTTTGTTTATTTTGTTTAAACATTCCAAACTGTTTCCATTTTTGTTTATTCCAAACAGTTTTTTATTTTGTTTATTCCAAACAGTTTTTTATTTTATTTATTTTGTTTAAACATTCCAAACAATTTTTTTTATTCCAAATAGTTTTTTATTTTGTTTATTCCAAATATTTTTTTATTTTTTATTTTGTTTAAACATTCCAAACAGTTTTTTATTTTGTTTATTCCAAATAGTTTTTTATTTTGCTTATTCCAAAGAGTTTTTTATTTTGTTTATTCCAAATAGTTTTTTTATTTTTTATTTTGTTTAAACATTCCAAACATTTTTTTATTTTGTGTAAACATTCCAAACAATATTTTTATTTTGCTTAAACATTCCTCACAGTTTTTCATTTTATTTATTCCAAACATTTTGTTTGTTTTGTTTAAACA
Organism: Sambucus nigra; assembly: GCA_949130495.1. NCBI lineage: Eukaryota > Viridiplantae > Streptophyta > Magnoliopsida > Dipsacales > Adoxaceae > Sambucus > Sambucus nigra. The sequence continues at coordinate 466,321,246 of OX422211.1, read as the reverse complement.
TTTCAAACAGTTTTTTATTTTGTTTATTCCAAACTTTTTTTTTCTTATTTTTTATTTTGTTTAAATATTCCAAACAGTTTCTTATTTTGTTTATTCCAAAAAGGTTTTTATTTTTTTTTATTTTGTTTAAACATTCCAAACAATTTTTTTTGTTTATTCGAAACAGTTTTTTATTTTGTTTATTCCAAACAGTTTTTTATTTTTTATTTTGTTTATTTTGTTTAAACATTCCAAATAGTTTTTTATTTTGTTTATTCCAAACAGTTTTTTATTTTGCTTAATCCAAACAGTTTTTTATTTTGTTTATTCCAAATAGTTTTTTTGTTTTTTATTTTGTTTAAACATTCCAAAAAGTTTTTTATTTTGTTTATTCCAAACATTTTTTTGTTTTGTTTATTTTGTTTAAACATTTCAAACCGTTTTTATTTTGTTTATTCCAAATCCTTTTTTTATTTTTTTTATTTTGTTTAAACATTCTAAACACTTTTTATTTTGTTTATTCCAAACAATTTTTTTATTTTGTTTAAACATTCCAAACAGTTTTTTATTTTGTTTATTCCAAACAATTTTTTTTATTTTTTATTTTGTTTATTTTGTTTGAACATTCCAAACAGTTTTTTTTTGTTATTCCAAATATTTTTTATTTTGTTTAAACATTCCAAATAGTTTGTTTTTGTTATCCCAAACAGTTTTTTATTTTGTTTATTCCAAACAGTTTTTATTTTGCTTATTCCAAACAGTTTTTTATATTTTTTATTCCAAATAGTTTTTTTATTTGTTATTTTGTTCAAACATTCCAAAGAGTTTTTTATTTTGTTTATTTTGTTTAAACATTCCAAACAGTTTTTTTATTTTGTTTATTTTGTTTAAACTTTCCAAACGGGTTTTTATTTTGTTTATTCCAAACCTTTTTTTATTTTTTATTTTGTCTATTTTGTTTAAACATTCTAAACAGTTTTTTATTTTGTTTATTCCGAACATTTTTTTTATTTTGTTTAAACATTCCAAACTGTTTTTTTATTCCAAACAGTTTTTTAATTCATTTATTCCAAATAGTTTTTTATTTCATTTATTCCAAATAGTTTTTTATTTTGCTTATTCGAAACAGTTTTTTCTTTCATTTATTCCAAATAGTTTTTTATTTCATTTATTGCAAATAGTTTTTAATTTTGCTTATTCGAAACAATTTTTTATTTTGTTTATTCCTACTAGTTTTTTTATTTTTTATTTTGTTTAAACATTCCAAACAGTTTTTTATTTTGTGTATTCCAAACATTTTTTTTATTTGGTTTATTTTGTTTAAACATTCCTAACAGGTTTTTATTTTGTCTATTCCAAACAGTATTTTATTTTGTTTATTCCAAATAGTTTTTTTATTTTTTATTTTGTTTAAACATTCCAAACAGTTTTTTATTTTGTTTAAACATTCCAAGCAGTTTTATTCCAAACAGTTTTTTTATTTTTTATTTTGTTTATTTTGTTTAAACATTCCAAACAATTTTCTATTTTGTTTATTTTGTTTATACATTCCAAATAGTTTTTTTTGTTTATGGAAATTATTTTTATATTTTTAACAGTTTTTTTAATATTTTTAAATGTTTTTAATAATTTTATTTATATATTTTTTACTGTTTTATAAATTTGTATACTGGATTTTCTGGATTTTTTTTTTCTTTTTCGGAAAACATATTTTTTTTGTTAAAACAGAATTTTAAAATAGTTTTTTAATAAATTATTTTTAATTTGTTTAGTATTTTATTCTAAAAAAACTGCCAAAAAGTTTTAAATGTATTTATGTATAAACAGGTTGTATTTGTAGGCTGAAATTATAAGCATGATGTATTTTTAATATATAAACTGTCAAAAAGGATTTTGAATATGCATTTTTTTAAGATATATTTTTTTATTTGTATATATATGCAGTTTTTTAAATTATAATATATATATATATATATATATATATATATATATATAGAGAGAGAGAGAGAGAGAGAGAGAGAGGCTCACCTACATCATGCACTATACATCACACCGTACATCACACCTAATTCTAGGCCCTAGAAGACGCTTGTTTTCAAATTTTATATTTTCCCTTGAAATTAACCTTCCAATCAACCAATATGTAAAAAACTAGGTCAAAATAATTTTGTAGCTATTTTTAAAAAATTCACAAAAAACTACTGGCGCAAACCCTTAAAAATAAGGTATTTTTAGTAGTTTTTCGTGGATTTTTTTAAAATAGCTACAAAATGTATTTTGACCTAATTTTTTTCATATGAGTTGACTGGAAGGTTAATTTCATGGAAAAAATATAAAATTTGAAAAAAAAAAAAAATTAGGCTTGAAATTAGGCGTGATGCATGGGTGATGTATAGAGCATGATGTAGGTGAGCCTCTCTCTCTCTCTCTCTCTCTCTCTCTCTCTCTATATATATATATATATATATATATATATATATATATATATATATATATATATATATATATATATATATATATATATATATATATATATATATATGTACAGAGCCGTTCAGGAGTGGACTCAAAGAATGGGTCTACTAACGGACTACCCCAAAACGACGTAGTTTTGAGGGTGAAATTACAAGAACGCCCTCACTTCACCCTGTTTTTATGTAATTTCACCCCCAAAACTACGTCGTTTGAGGGTGGTCCGTTAGTAGACCCGTTGTTTAGGTCTGTTCTTGATCGTCTCTCTCTCTCTCTCTCTCTCTCTCTCTCTCTCTCTCTATATATATATATATATATATATATATATATATATATATATATATATATATATATATATATATATCTTTTACCTATTAAAAATATTTTTATTAATATTAAACAACAATTTTTATGCTTTAATTTATACGTAAAAGATGTCAAGGGCAAAGATGTCTTTTATCATGTGAGAGAAAACTGTTGATGATGTCAGTTAACGGTTAACAGAGTTAACTAACGGGTTTAAACATCATATACGCTCCATACGTACTCCAAACTCTTTATTGCACCTGCATTTGTAACGTGGTTATACCACTTGGGCGTTCTCAATAACCCCCGAATTTTAAATCCTAAATCCTCCCTAACCTCATTGCATCCTTCAACGCGCCGAAATAAAAACCCAAAATTTTTCAGTACTACCTCACCACACCACTGGTCCTACTGGCCTTATATCGTAATTTACCCTTTAACTTCCAGTTATAACTACATACTTCCATAATGATCGAGGTATCCAAATCATGAACGAATGGGTACACATCTCCTTACTACCAACCTTACGCTAAGTTTCATGCGTGGAGTGTCTCGCAAAGCGAAGTCCAAACAAGGAACCCCCCCGATACACTACTTCCTAGCATTGTCGATCATCGAAATCTATTAGCCCCTCACTCCATAACATGTACCCCTATATTCCCATCTCTTGACAACAAAGTTACACCTCCTTTCCCAAAATTATTAAACAAGGAACTTCTTTCGAAAGACACTGTCTCTTAACAATGATGGTCATCGCATTCCATAAACATCATGCAAATATAATCGAGTTTCTAAAAATCCCGTCCCTAGACATACAACCATGAGTATTAACTCCCACGTCTTTAAAGGGTGATATGCACTCTTCCTATTACTACATCCTGAGCGTTAATTATAATAATCCGCTAAATCTTTTCGCTAAACAATAAACTAAATATACTCCGAATCATATTAATTAAATCCCTACACATACTGGGATCAATTATCTGATACCTTTATACCGTTCGAAATTTCGATGATATATATATATATATATATATATATATATATATATATATATATGCGAGCCCGACCCTCTCGTAAATGGGGTCTCACTAGAACAAAATATCCTACACCAAGGTAGTAATCTTGATAAACTTGCAATAACCGCACACTATTGGTCTAACCATTATTATAAAACCACAATCAGGATAATATCATACTCGTATAAAACATCACTAAAATAAGAAATTTCAATAAAGTATATATCGCAATCAATATACGCATTCATCCCCCGCAGATAACACTAAAGGTAACCCCATTATACTAAGGAGAAATATTCACATAAATAATTACATTGCTGAGATACTCACTAAGCTCGACTCTCCAGCGAAAAATAGCAATAATAATAAATGTAGCAACTCATTACCGACACATACAACACGCATCATCATCTAAGGATATAACTCACACTTATACCTCGTCAATCGCCCTGGCTGCTCAAATGGTTCCTGGACTAAACACTTGCCCGTACTGAACTGAAAATTTCAATAACTATCGCCCTTGCTAGGCAACATACCCTTATCCCTATACTTGTTTCGATAAACATTTATAACGCACGGGTCTCGCTCCCCAAAAAATACCACTACATATACTCCACTTATCTCCGGTCACATTGACCATGTTAGGGTTATCTTACCCTCGGTCGTTGGTAGTCTCGACTCTGATGATTATCCTTGTTGTTCCCTTAGCTTTGATGGCCCTAAGGAACTTGCTACTGATTTCAACATCTTTTATTGAAATCACCATCGCTTGGTAACAATTCAGCTATCCAAATCATTTTAATGGGTTCCCTGATGGGTCTCCCCCTTGTCGTGCTTCTTCAACACCCTTTTACCCCCAGTCTTACTCTATCTAACTTCTTCGATTCTTGTAGCTCCCCTCACAAGGAAGCGCTTACCTCCATATTAACAAAACACGACATAATTACCATCTGCATTGACTGTCCAAGTAAAATTCCCCAGAAGTGCTAACAATTCTTCTTGTACGAAAATTCTCCCTTTTAATGTCCTATTCTCCATTTTACCTACTTCATCCGATGTAAGGTTCGCTAACTAATTGAATTTCTTCTCACGAAGTGACCTCTGTTCAAACCTCTTGTGTGAGTTCAGAACAACATTCGTATCTCAATCTGAACATCTAATGAAGGAGCTTAGGGTCAAACTATACGTATGCGCCTTCTTTTGACAAAGCATTCCACTTCTAAGTGTGGTGGTTACCTCTCACCATTGAAACTCCGCGTTTATGAGTTAAGGAAAAATTTGTCTCAAATTTTCATCCCAATTAGCCATACCCCGTCCTATGTCCAAGCCTTTAGATATTTTACGTTCGTTGGCTAGCACACGCCATCTCCGCATTTCTAGTATTTCCACTGGTGGTTCTTTTCAATGTTTCGTCTGACTCTCTCCCAATCCAACCTTGTTGGGTGATTCTAATTTGACCCCACTTTCTACTACAGTTGTACCTGGAAGTCACAAGTCGCGCCTTAGACGTCTTTACCGTCTTGGATTTTTGTGCCATAATATGGGTGACTTCAACTACTGTCATCCTTCTTTAATAAATCAAGTAACCTCAACTGATCTTTACCTCTTGCTGTCCGCCCAGCTCTCTTCGCCTGACGTACTGCATTGTTCGGCACACAAACACACCCGAATGCAAATAAGATTCACTATCACATATATCATAGCAGGAGAACGAAATCCCACCAAAGAAATCAACAATCCTAAACACCGGGCTCTATATCAAAGAAAGCTACACTGGAAGAATAATAAGTCGCACAGATCCTAAAGGACACTAGAATCTGATGCTCTGATACCACCTGTGACACCCCGACTAATTAAATACCCGGTAGCTACTCCTTTATTCAAATTAATACAAAATGTCAAGTTGGTTTAGTTCATAGCATCACTGTCGAAAATATTTATTTAAACAATTACTGGCCACCTAATATTTAAAAGTGAGTTGTCAAATTTTATTAAATTAAATTAACATGCAACCAATTAAAATTATTAGCTAAATGATACCACCATCACAGTCACAGTCACATCAAAATAATAATGGAATAATAAATGAGTTTGTAGTAACACTCCTCTGAATAATCCCAAACACTGAATAAAACCAAATACAACGTGTGAATAATAAATGAATTAACTCCAAAACTGCAATGAAACTGAGTATGATAAAATTGTCTCTAAAAGAAATGGGTCGACATGCCCTAACAACTGAAGAAGTCTGAAATGGAATTAATATATAATGTGGAGACATCTATCATCAAGATCCTGTAACTTCCACAACAGCTACAACACGTCACTGAAATGGAACTCCTAAGCTTGGCGTACCTGTGGATGGGCACCTAAAAGGTTTTTCAAGAAAATAGATTTGAAAGAAAACGGGTCAGAGCTCGAGGTGAAAATAGTTTAAAATATAGCAAGTGTTTAATTGCATTAAACAATGAATATTAAGTACATGTTAGTTCCGTGCTCTCACATGAGCTTCACACATCTCAACTAATGTGCACGCTTAATGGATATCCATAACCCATCCTAGTTATGCCGCTAACTAACTAGTCTATCCTGTAACTCGTCCTCACATGATAATATAGGAGTTTGTTCAAGACATTCCAATCTAACTTATGTGAATCTACCTTTTCATTTCTCAGATTAATCTATATTAAATCATATAGGAAATTCTCAATTCTAACTTTACTCAAAGTGTCGCAAATATTCACACACATTAATAAGGATATTCACCCACATTAACAAGGAGTCTGTTATCATCACCAATATATAAATTTCAACATAATTATATAATTTGGGCACCCCTAGGCCAAGTTGTGGTGCACACATACTCTGCTATCGAATCCCGGTACATCACGTACATAAGGACTACGTATTCCGAATCTCTCATGAACCGTTTTAATAAGCAAAATCACACATATTGGAGGAGGACATAGTTCACATACCCATGGGTCATGCACATACCTACGTTCCCATGGTCAGCTGACTTATCAACTCACAAATAAGTCATTCACAACCCTATGTCTTTAAGGTACCAATCTAAATCCCCCCGTAGGCCCACAAAGATTAGATGGCCCTGTTCCAAAAGCCGACCTCCCGTGATAGCAAGTATGGTAGGTATGTCGTACACATATAAATCCATATACTAAGCATTCCCACAACTTAGATAATTTATAATATTATTAAAGGTATGTTCTCAATCCCTATACCATTAATTCAATTAGTACATTTTTATATTTCTGGATAGTTATATAATATAGTCCACCGACACATCTCACGTCGTAGTTTCAAGTACTTAAAACCTAACTCATAAAGGTTACTAAGTCTCCTATTATTCCCACACTTTAATCCAATACTCTTAAGGTCCATATTTCTGCCACTAACCTTATATTATCAACTATATAGATTTAACTCATTTAATCACAGTCTTTAAAAGTACCTCACTCGTCGAACCTTATTAGGTCTAACAATACTCCAAAATATAATTCTAATAATAATCCGGGTCTCATATACATGCCTACTCGTCTTCCTTAATTTTAAAAATGTTCACAAGGTCCGCACCAATAATTCTCTAGGGTCGAAATTACTAAAATTCAATAAGGGAAAAATATCACAGTTTCTGGGAAGGTCGATCGATCAACCTATGAATATCGATCGATCGATGGTGGTCGATCGATTGACCTATGAATGTCGATCGATCGATCGCACCAGATAGGCTACGGACTGCTTCATTTTTCAGTCTCAGATTTGTCCCAAAACTCCATCACAAGGTAAGAAATTCTAAACTAAGGATATGGGTCCATTGTACAACCTAAATACAATATTTTTAACATTCTAAAACAATAATCATCAGAAATTAACCTCATAGGGATCAAATCTTCATAAAAACCCTAGTTTTCTATTTTCTTCAAGAATCATGATATTTCTCTTCTTAAATTCGTTCTTCATTTATCAAGGGTTATATTTTGGTTACTGAATTTCCTCCAGAACTAATCTACATGCAATTCTTATCCAATAACGATAGTTCTACCTCAAATTTCATGGGTTTTTATCATCTTTCAAGACTAAAATCAATTTCTACACTAACATGGAAGATATATTCGCTGAAAACTAATGGAATCAAATCACTTGCCTTAAGTTTGATGTTCAGAATCGTTGATGGTGTCCAAGGGCTGGTTCTTTCCTTCTTTCCGATCATAATTTCGTCTAAAGTGGTGGTGGTAAGTAGTGGTTAGGGTTTGGAAACCTCCTGCAACTTCTCCTCTAACTAACGTAGCCCACTATTCCCTTTTTGGATGATAATGGCCCTAATGGCATTTCCAATAACAGTTAAATAAACCCTCAAATTCGTGGGTCTTATTTCCTTAAATTTTAAAATGACCAAAATACCCTCACGGGTTGCCGGTTTGGCCTAAAAGTGCCTGAGACCCAAACTAAACCCCCGGCTAGTGTTTTCTAACTATCTCGATCCCTCCGGACACGTTGGGGCACTCAAGACCATACGATCGATAGAATTATAATTTACTTTTTAATCTAATTAAATTAATTCCTGACGTGACTGACACGTGCATCCCAACTTAATTTCTCAGATTGTCCTATTTATGACTCGCGATAATTTTAATAATTTCCATAATCATATATTATCATATATAGTCAGTAATACTCAATATTATCATCATACTCAAATACTAACTCACGTCTCGCTAGTATTTAAATCCGGATTAATTTCTAATTAATTCTCATTTAATTTAATTAATCCCATTAAATAAAATCAGTAAAATTATGGGGTATTATATTCTTCCCCCCCCCCCCCCCCTAATAACAGAATTTCATCCCGAAATTTGAAAAAGTAAGGCATACCTGGAAGAATTTGGTATCCCCCAGCACTTAAAACAAAATTCAAAGTAAGGCTCAATCACGACAGCCCTCGCTTCACAACAAGCTTGTTGAACACCCTTGCTGCTTTATCAGTTATAGGGTTATACCTCAATGAACGCACCTTACATTGTGCTCTTACTAAACAACACTCGAATAAGAATAGAATATACATCGTTGGCTGCATTATCTCAATATTATTGTGAGTTCGCACCTTACTACATATCAACTCCCTCTTTTATCTAGACATAAAACTCCCATCCTGGGAGAAACCATTGAACATCTGACTACTCTTGTACGTTCTTTGAATCTCTATTCCCGTCTTTGTGACTTTTACACAAGGGAAAGACACTCACGACTATTGGTGGTCATCCCATTTTAGTCATCGGATTCTAACTCCTTATTAATCCAAAACTGATAATCCGCTCACCTCTAAACATCCGAAGAAAGAATGATAAGGATTATCCACACAAAAAATCAGTAAGCACCTTGTCCACTATGAATAGATACGAGTGCTTTCACCCAACCCTACCATTAGGTAAATTCTTCTCCCCATTACCACCATATACCTCACTATTAGCTATACATGCTTTGAAAATGAAATGATCGCAATGAATCCAAAATTGCTTTCACACAGTTCCACTAGTCGTCAATCACCTTGCGTCTATTCTTAGTGCTATAGGTTATACAACTTTCTCAAAACAAAACTATTCCCACTACATCCTTATACCCCATATTGAAGGTGGGTTTCGGGTATCTCATTCTAGTTCAGAATAATATTGCATAGGACAACGTACCGGCGTGATCACTATCTAATAGTGTAAATCACCTAAGGATATAACAATTTCTCTCCTTGTGGATAACCCATCCCACAGATTCGAAAGAACTCGTTACTTATCTATAAGTTGGCAACCCCTCAAGGAAATCTATCAACTTGACTCTTCCATCACTGGAATCGTCAGTTCAATACAAAATTACATGGTTGACCATCTTACCCCAATCGATCTACTACTTACTATACCCCTTTTAATGTCGACTTTCACGTATAATTCTTCCCGTTAAGTAAAATCTAATAAACCTTTTCTTCTCTCGACGTATACCAAAAGTTCCAACCCTCGCACTTTTCACCACGATGCGCGTTTTGGGAATGTTATACCTTATCAACATCCTCACGTTATTTACGTGTAGCCACTCTCAACATTCGATGGAGGGGAACTTTGTTCCAAATTTTCCATAATAGTTAACTAGTTGACTTCTCAAAATACACTCCCTTTTTAAATGGTTTCCCACTACCTTTCAACCAATTTTGGACGTGTTATTCTGATCGCAGAAGAATCAATAGATTGTCGTTCTTCGCACGACGCCTAATCCACTCTGCCACTTCCATTTTGTCATATTAGTCTCACAACTAATAATTTCACCCATCTACGTCCCTTCTTCCAGCGATTAACACATAAGCAAACCAGGGTGTCTACACACCTTATCACCCATGCATGCGGGTTTAAACATCATATACGCTCCATACGTACTCCAAACTCTTTATTGCCCCAGCATTTGTAACGTGGTTATACCACTTGGGAGTTCTCAATCACCCCCGAATTTGAAATCCTAAATCCTCCTTAACCTCAGTGCATCCATCAACTCGATGAAATAAAAACCTAAATTTTTTTAGTACTTCCTCACCACACCACTGGCCCTACTGGCCTTATATCGTAATTTACCATTTAACTTCCAGTTATAACTACATACTTCCATAACGATCGAGGTGTCCAAATCATGAAAGAATGGGCACACATCTCCTTACTACCAACCTTACGCTAAGTTTCATGCGTGGAGTGTCTCGCAAAGCGAAATAAAAAATAAGGAACCCCCCGATACACTACTTCCTAGCATTGTCGATCATCGAAATCTGTTAGCCCCTCACTCCATAACATTTACCCCTATATTCCCATCTCTTGACAACAAAGTCACACCTCCTTTCCCAAAATTCTTAAACAATGAACTTCTTTCGAAAGACACTGTTTCTTAACATTGATGGTCATCACATTCCATAAACATCATGCAAATATAATCGGGGTTCTCAAAATCCCGTCCCCAGACATACAACCATGAGTATTAAATCCCACGTCTTTAAAGGGTGATATAACAATGCACTCGTCCTATTACTACATCCTGAGCGTTAATTATAATAATCTGCTAAATCTTTCCGCTAAACAATAAACTAAATATACTCCGAATCATATTAATTAAATCCCTACACATACTGGGATCAATTATCCGATACCTTTACACCTTTCGAAATTTTGATGATATATATATATATATATATATATATATATATAAACGCGAGCCCGACCCTCTCGTAAATGGGGTCTCACTAGAACAAAATATCCTACACCAAGGTAGTAATCCTAATAGACTTGCAATAACCTCACACTATTGGTCTAACCATTATTATAAAACCACAATTAGGATAATATCATACTCGTACCATACATCACTAAAATAAGAAATTTTAATAAAGTATATACCGCAATCAATATACGCATGCATCCCCCGCAGATAATACTAAAGGTAACCCCATTATTCTAAGGAGAAATATTCACATAAATAATAACATTGCCGAGATACTCACTAAGCTCGACTCTCCAGCGAAAAATAGCAATAATAATAAATGTAGCAACTCATTACCGACACATACAACACGCATCATCATCTAAGGATATAACTCACACTTATACCTCGTCAGTCGCCATGGCTGCTCAAATGGTTCCTGGACTTAACACACCTGCCCGTACTGAACTGAAAATTTCAATAACTATCGCCCTTGCTAGGCAACATACCCTTATCCCTATACTTGTTTCGGTAAACATTTATAACGCACGGGTCTCGCTCCCCACAAAATACCACTACATATACTCCACTTATCTTCGGTCACATTGACCATGTTAGGATTATCTTACCCTCGGCCGTTGGTAGTCTCGACTCTGATGACTATCTTTGTTGTTCCCTTAGCTTTGATGGCCCTAAGGAAATCGCTACTGATTTCAACATCTTTTACTGAAATCACCGTTGCTTGGTAACAATTCATCTATCCGAATCATTTTAATAGGTTCCCTGATGGGTCTCCCCCTTGTGGTGCTTCTTCAACACCCTTTTTCTCCCAGTCTTACTCTATCTAACTTCTTTGATTCTTGTATCTCCCCTCACAAGGAAGCGCTTACCTCCATATTAACAAAACGCGACATAATTACCATCTGCATTAACCGTCCAAGCAAAATTCCCCAGAAGTGCTAAAAATTCTTCTTGTACGCAAATTCTCCCTTTTAATGTCCTATTCTCCATTTCACCTACTTCATCCGGTGTAAGATTCGCTAACTAATTGAATTTCTTCTTACAAAGTGACCTCAATCCAACCCTCTTATGTGAGTTCAGAACAACGTTCGTATCTCAATCTAAACATCTAATGAAGGAACTTAGGGTCAAACTATACGTATGCACCTTCTTTTGACAAAACATTCCACTTCTAAGTGTGGTGGTTGCCTCTCAACATTGAAACTCCGCTTTTATGAGTTAAGGAAAAATTTATCCCAAATTTTCATTCCCGATTAGCCATACCTCGTCCTATGTTCAAGACTTTGGATATTTTACGTTCATTGGATAGCACACGCCATCTCCGCATTTCTAGTATTTCCACTGCTGGTTCTTTATAATGTTTCGTCTGACTCTCTCCCAATCCAACCTTGCTGTGTGATTCTAATTTGACCCCACTTTCTACTATAGTTGTACCTAGAAGTCACAAGTCGCGTCTTAGCCGTCTTTACCGTCTTGGAATTCCGTGCCATAATATGGGTGACTTCAACTACAGTCATCCTTCTTCAATAAATCAAGTAACCTCAACTGATCTTTACCTCCTGATGTCCGCCTAGCTATCTTCGCCTGATGTGCTGCATTGTTCGGCACACGAACACGCTCGAATGCAAATAAGATTCACTATCACATATATCATAGCAGGAGAACGAAATCTAACCAAAAAAATCAACAATCCTAAACATAGGGCTCTATATCAAAGAAATCTATGCTGGAAGCATAATAAGCCGCACAGATCCTAAAGGACACTAGAACCTGATGCGCTGATACCACCTGTGACACCCCGACTAATTAAATACCGGGTAGCTACTCCTTTATTCAAATTAATACAAAATGTCACGTTGGTTCAGTCCATAGCATCACTGTCGAAAACATTTATTTAAACAATTACTGGGCCACCTAATATTTAAAAAGTGAATTGTCAAATTTTATTAAATTAAATTAACATGCAACCAATTAAAATTATTAGCTAAATGATACCACCATCACAGTCACAGTCACATCAAAATAATAATGGAATGATAAATGAGTCTGGAGTAACACTCCTCTGAATAATACCAAACACTGAATAAAACCAAATCTAACGTTTGAATAATAAATGAATTAACTCCAAAACTGCAATGAAACCGAGTATGATAAAACTGTCTCTAAAAGAAATGGGGCGACATGCCCTAACAACTGAAGAAGTCTGAAATGGAATCAATATAGAATGTGGAGGCGTCTATCATCAAGATCCTGTAACTTCCACAGCATCTACAGCACGTCACTGAAATGGAACTCCTAAGCTTAGCGTCCCTGTGGCTGGGCACCTAAAAGGTTTTTCAAGAAAATAGATTTGAAAGAAAACGGGTCAGAGCCCGAGGTGAAAACAGTTTAAAATATAGCTAGTGTATAATTGCATTAAACAATGAATATTAAGTACATGTTAGTTTCGTGCTCTAACATGAGCTTCTCACCTCTCAACTAATGTGCACGCTTAATGGATAACCGTAACCCATCCTAGTTATGCCGCTAACTAACTCGTCTATCCTGTAACCCGTCCTCACGTGATAATATAGGGGTTTGTTCAAGACATTCCAATCTAACTTATGTGAATCTACCTTTTCATTTCTCAGATTAATCTATATTAAATCATATAGGAAATTCTCAATTCTAACTTTACTCAAAGTGTCGTAAATATTCACTCACATTAATATGGATATTCACCCACATTAACAAGGAGTCTGTTATCATCACCAATATATAAATTTCAACATAATTATATAATTGGGGCACCCCTAGGCTAAGCTGCGGTGCACACAGACTCTGCTATTGAATCCTGGTACATCACGTACATAAGGACTACATATTCCGAATCTCTCATAAACCGTTTTAATAAGCAAAATCAAACATATTGGAGGAGGACATAGTTCACATACCCATGGGTCATGCACATACCTACGCTCCCATGGTCAGCTGACTTATCAACTCACAAATAAGTCATTCATAGCCCTATGTCCTTAAGGTACCAATCTAAATCCCCGAGTAGGCACACAATGATTAGATGGCCCTGTTCCGAAAGCCAACCTCCCGTGATAGCAAGTATGATAGGTATATCGTACACATATAATTCCATATACTAAGCATTCACACAACTTAGATAATTTATAATATTATTAAAGGTATGTTCTCAATCCCTATACCATTAATCCAATTAGTACTTTTTTATATTTCCGGATTGTTATATAATATAGTCCACCGACACATCTCATGTCGTAGTTTCAAGTACTTAAAAACTAACTCATAATGGTTACTAAGTCTCCTATTATTCCCACACTTTAATCCAATACTCTTAAGGTCCATATTTCTACCACTAACCTTATATTATCAACTATATAGATTTAACTCATTCAATCACAATCTTTAATAGTACCTCACTCGTCGAACCTTATTAGGTCTAACATAAGTCCCAAATATAATTCTATTAATAATCCGGGTCTCATATACATGCCTACTGGTCTTCCTTAATTTTAAAAATGTTCACAAGGTCCCCACCAATAATTCTCTAGGGTCGAAATTACTAAAATTCAATAAGGGGAAAATATCACAGTTTCTGGGAAGGTCGATCGATCGGCCTATGAATATCGATCGATCGATGGTGGTCGATCGATATCAATCGATCGCACCAGATAGACTACGGACTGCTTCGTTTTTCAGTCTCAGATTTGTCCCAAAACTCCATCACAAGGTAAGAAATTATAAACTAAGGATATGGGACCATTGTACAACCTAAATACAATATTTTTAACGTTCTAAAACCATAGTCATCAGCAATTAACCTCATATGGATCAAATCTTCATAAAAATCCTAGTTTTCTATTTTCTTCAAGAATCATGATATTTCTCTTCTTAAATTCGTTCTTTATTCATCAAGGGTTATATTTTGGTTACTGAATTTCGTCCAGAACTAATCTACATGCAATTCTTATCCAAGAATCATAGTTCTACCTCAAATTTCATGGGTTTTTATCATCTTTCAAGACTAAAATCAATTTCTACACTAACATGGAAGATATATTCGCTGAAAACTAATGGAATCAAATCACTTGCCTTAAGTTTGATGTTCAGGATCGTTGATGGTGTCCAAGGGCTGGTCCTTTCCTTCTTTTCGGTCATAATTTCATCTAAAGTGGTGGTGGTAATTAGTGGTTAGGGTTTGGAAACCTACTGCAACTTCTCCTCTAACTCACGTAGCCCAATATTCACTTTTTGGATGATAATGGCCCTAATGGCATTTCCAATAACAATTAAATAAACCCTCAAATTCGTGGGTCTTATTTTCTTAAATTTTAAAATTTCCAAAATACCCTCCCGGGTTGCCGGTTTGGCCTAAAATTGCCCCGAGACCCAAACTAAACCCCCGACTAGTGTTTTCTAACTATATCGATCCCTCCGAACACGTTGGCGCACTCAAAATGACCATACGGTAGATAGAATTGTAATTTACTTTTTAATATAATTAAGTTAATTCCTGATGCAACTGACACGCGCGTCCCAACTTAATTTCCCAGATTGTTGTATTTATGACTCGCGACAATTTTAATAATTTTCATAATCATATATTACCATATATACTCAGTAATACTCAATATTATCATCATACTCAAATACCAACTCACGTATCGCTAGTATTTAAATCCGGATTAATTTTCAATTAATTCTCATTTAATTTAATTAATCCCATTAAATAAAATGAGTAAAATTATGGGGTATTTCATCCATCTGGCAGTTGTCTGAGATTCAAAGGGTCACGTAACTGAAATATTAAATTTATTCTTTGTTTAGGAAACAAGGAATAAAAATTGTGAGTCTTATATCGACATACATGCTACGTTTGGTACTCAATAAATTGAGTGTAATCATATGTCTTCCGAATAATCCTAGAAAACTTTAAGATTATTGCGTTTGGTAGGAGGTTAAGTTTTATGAAAATGTGGAGATCAATAGAATCGAATTACCACCTCCATAGGAAAGTGAATGGATTCAACATTCATCCAATGTTGGTGGGATTCTTACTTTCCCATGAGAATCCTTGTAAATAATTTTTGTGAAGGCAAAAATGACCATAAAATATTTAATTGTAAAAACTACTCTTATAATCTAAGTATTTATTTTGTGAAGATAATCTTAATATATTAGTTTGTATTAGATTTAGACTTGTAAAAAATTTATTGCATTTTTTCACTCCTATATAATATTTTAATTAATTTACTCTACAATAGACACATGTCTATAATAAATTACTATGTTTATTAAATATTGAAAAATTATTTTACAATATATATATATATATATATATATATATATATTTGAGTTCAAACATTTATACCCGTCAATTTGGAGTGACAAATTGCCACATGACCTTATAATACGATCTTTTGTCGGGTTTGGGTCAAGCCCGAACGAATACGAGTGCTTAACAGGCGGACCTGCTAAACATGAAAACTTAACAATTGAGTTTTGGTTTAGCCATTTAGTGTAAATACACGACATGACTCGTTAAGGTGCGATTTGAACACGATCCAAAAACGACATGAATCTGATAAGACACGACATAGTACACATGAAAGGCTTAACGGATCGGGTTTGAATAGAGGTAATTTTGGCACGAACTCAATTATACGTGGCACAAACTCGACCCGATACCCATTGCCACCACTAATCAATATGTGCCACAACAGGAATTCAGTAAAAGGGTTACAAAGTTAAAGGTTTTGGAATTTTAAAAGTTGTCTTGATAATTCTCAATTTTCATTTACATTGCACCAAAAAAGTGTCATTTTTTTTCTATACACCCAATTTGGGGCGATGCTTAAATTGAAAGTTAGTCCAGTTTTGAGATATAATAAAAGTGGGGTTGGGATAAAGAATGAAACTAGCTTCTCTTTCAACTTCAACCAACCACACCACAATACTCATAATGTATCACCAGTTTTGTATTGATGAAAAAATTATATGAAAATTTCACAAACAACACAATTATATAATACTCTATTATTCTTTAAATTAAGAGTCCCATTTTCCTTTTTTCATACATTTTAATTTTAGAGTTCACTCTTAAAATCAATTAATCAAATTTCACAATATTAATGTAAAGATTACGCATTGAATCTTCGTCATTGTTTATATTAATTTTCATTAACAAGTTACTTTCAAATGCGGACTCTCAATTGGACAAATGAGATAAAATATAACACAATTTTTGGCATAAATTTACATGAGATGTCATATTCGTCTTGTTTCATGTTGCGTTGTTTTCATCTTATAATCTTGGAACATAATTAACTTCATTTCATGTCAAGATTTTTTTAATTTTATTTTATTATACACATATTTGGTATTATCTAAGGAGTACGGACACTTCTTCGAAGGTTACGTATCCGTGCCAAACACTTCGGACACTCCGACACTTGTACGATGTTTTGCGAACACTCCGCGTGGCTTATCAAACTTGTTTGGCATTAAAAAAAGGCGGACACTTCACGAACACGGCCCGGACACTTCGTGGACACGATGAGATGCTAAAATAAAAGAACACAAAGAAATGTTAGTATTATTTTATAAAATTAATTTTCTCAAGTTAGTTTCACAACCATTTTTTATTTTTGAAATGCAAAGTAGATGAATATATATATATATACATATGACCAATCATAAACCTCACCCAAGTAGTCTCATATTTGCACTTGTGCGGGAAGTCCTGGCAAGAGCAATTCGTGTGTGCATACATACACACACACACAAGTTTTAAAATATATTTATATGTCGGTGTGTCATGTCCTAGTTTTTTTAAGTTTATTGCGCTAGTGTGTCCGTGTCATATCGGACATGACACTCGTATCCGTATGTGCACATTCCTCGTATCATGCAATGTTAGACGAGACGTGAAACAAATTTATTAATCGTGTTGGGTCTAATTAGTTGTACTCGTGTAATAGAAAATCATGTATTACTCCTCCGTGTCATTATATTTCTTACCCTATTGTGTTGTGTAAGATAAAAACACGAACCAAAAACAATAATTAATAGACTTGAGAAAATTCAATTTGAATTGAATAGTTCACACCTTATTCGATTTTCTATATGGAGTTCACCTAATAGACTGAATCTTTAACATGTTCATTTAAATTTGAAGTTTAACTAGTAATTTCCAGAAGTAGGTGCAAAATGTAAGTTGGTCCATATTTACACTTATTTGGGACAGAAATATGTGCAAATGGCGGATTTGTGTTATTTGTGTGGACTCATAAATGAAAGAGAATAACATTGATAGAAATAATAGCCCAGGACATCACGATTGGACCTTGTGCTTCAATGTGTATTGAATGACGGGGTTAAAATGTGGAGAATGTATTATATCACACCCGTTTGATAAGGAATTCACAACCACCGTGTACCTTATTATAATTTTTTGTCCTTTCTGATTAAATATTGACAAATTTCTGTTAATTTAGGATTTGGATCCTTTAAAATTTAATAATAACTTTCTATTGTAGGTGTTGTACGCCAACGTCATCGCACCGAACAATAACAAGGATATATATGAAAAAATGTAAATTTAATCATTAGGTTTGGGGTGAATTAACTCATACTTTAAAAACAAACTCAACCCTATGGTATATTAAGTAGGAGTGTTCAAGGTCCATACCGATCCGATTTTGAGATTTTTTTGGACCAGACCGATTTGGTCGGTCCTCTAAAAAACGGATCGAGACCGAACCAATAATATCGGTTAATCGACCCTAGTCGATTCAATTTTTTATTGGGTCAATTTCGTCTAATCCGTCGATCCTCACATTCATCATTTAGAAATGGATGAATAGATAAAGGAGAGGAGTAAATGTATAGGTTTGCGATGTATCACAGATTCACAGTTGTACGTGTAGGGAATATGAAGGGAGAAAGTTTGAGACTAATAATTTGTGTAATTAAGGATGGTTGTTTGGTGTGCCACGCATAGATCTACCTATATATAATACGCTGCTTCTTGGGAGTTCTAATTCAACTTCATTTCAGGAAAAAGAGAGAAGATGAGTTGCCAGAACGTCCCCCAAGACCCCTACCACCCACCACCAGGTATATTATTTCCTCCACCTTATCTTTGTCCTTGTTGTATTGATTTGTTTGGTGAACTTGATTTAATTTCTATTATTACTATGTTTAAAGGTTATGGGTCACAATACCCTCCACCAGGGTACCCATCTGCACCACCGTACGAAGGGTACCCACCACCACAACCACCATCTGGTTATCCTTATCAGCCATCCCCACGTCCTGGGTATCAAGGGTATTTCAACGGAGGGTACCCTCCACCTCCACGCTAGAATTACCATGTTCACCATTATGATCATTATAAATACCATGAACGGACTGGTTGCTCCTCATTTTTTCAAGGCTGTCTGGATGCACTTTGTTGTTGCTGTGTGATGGAGGAATGCTTCTTCTAAAGCTTAAATGGGGCGTACTTGGTGTATTTGGGTGTTTAGCATCCTCTGTGTGGATCTGTTGGTGGAAATATGCTCTTCTCTCTGTATTATTTATATACCAATTTATATATGGCAAGGATATCTACATAGTTATTATTGTATGCTGCTTGATTGATCTGTCTTCCTTGCATCCTGAAATTTGTAAACATTTGCTATCTACTAAGTATTTGTAAAGCTTTACTTTCCTATTTAAAAAATACAATTAAAAAAAATTTTAAAAAAATAAAAATATAATTGAGTCTATATTTTCCAAAAGTTAAAAACTAAAAAAATATTAAAATTTGCAATTAAAACAAACCTAATATTGGATTGAACTATCATTTAAACTAACTAAATGTTAAAATATATTATTTTACTATTCATCTATCTTATATATATACGTATATATGAAAAAATATATTATTTTATATAGAGTCGGTCCTGGTCGGTCCTAACAAGGTTTTTGAACCTGCGAATCGCGAACCAGGCCTACCAAGTCGGTCCGCCAAAAAAATCGGACCAATTAAGAAAAAAGACCAAAAAGGTTAGGTTCGACCTGGTTCGGTTCAGTTCGTCGATCCAGTCATTTTTTTGAACACCCCTAAAATTAAGTGATGTAATTTTAATCTTTCATCAGTTTCCCGTTTTGATAACTAACGAAAAGTTGACTGAGGTCATGCCAATTCTCTCTCTCTCTCCCCACATACACACATACACCATTTGGGGTGCCACCACCACCCGTGTACAATCTTAGTAGTTTAGCATGATTACAAGAACATATCTGATGGTTCAAAAACTTGTCTGATAATTCAAAGAGGATTTTACCGATACATCAAGAATGTATTGAACATGACCAATGGTGAGATTCAAATATAGGTGCTAATAAGATTAGTCTTTCACAATCTCATAAGTTTTGCAAAGGGTGTGTAGAGTCATAGGTGAGATTTAATTTTTTGGTCAATAATCTTTGCAAGTTGAACAATCATTGTGTGAAAATATCTATGATCATAATCAAGAGGAATTCGCATCTAAGAAATGTTCTGGATTGTGATACCCAATTGTAAAACTTATAAGTTTTTATTCTATTAATAACCCTGAACAATGGATTTATATTCGGTAAAAAATCAATAAGTTAAGTTTGAGACCAATGAATAAATAATACGTTGGTGAAAATTGATTAGCAACAAATTAGATTCCACCACAAGGGTATTGAGTATTTAATGTGGAGAATCATATTATGTGTTATATAATTTTGCATACAATGCCTCATTATTCGAGTAATTATGAGATAATTAAATTAAAGTACAATTGTAATTATTTAGTATCTTAAATATAATTAAATAAAAAATAAAATAAATTATAGAGAGTAATTTGAAATTTTCATATTTTTTTTGGGAAGCCAATTTAATTATTAGCCTTGGACACTGGTATAGTACATTTACCAAGTGCCAAGCTCAAAAAACTCTAGGTAACCCTAATTGTCTCAAGATCACTTCATACACCTATATATATGAGTTTAAGGAAGGGTTATAATATGTATATACCTAAAGGTTAGAGAGTGAGAGATATAAATACTATTTACATTTTTTTAATGAGTGAGGAGAGAGAAAGTAATTTTCTCAAAATTTATCAAGTTTTTATCTCCGAAAGTGCCCATACACATAGCTTGCTCTGGGTGGGTCATATGCTAGAAGATCTAAAGTCCACTTTACATTTAAGGAAGGATTTGGAGGTGGCAAATCAGTAACATCATTTTATTAATAAAATATTTCTCCTACTTCAGATCACCAACAAGATCCGCAAAGGTATGGTGATCGAAACACCAAATCTAGTTCTTTTCTTCTTCCTTCCAAAACACGATCAATTAAAGATATTAAAATAATATTTTTTTAATATTTAAATCCCCGCCATCAACTCTATAGATATCGGGCAAATATTAAAAAGTTATTAAATGGTGTGAAATTTTTCTTAGATTATAATAGTGTAAGTTTAATCCTCCTCCTCTTCCCGTCTCTTTGTGTATATAGGTGAGAGATGACGGAAATGTAAGCAAGTTAAACAAAATACAAATTTGAACATCATATATTTAACGTGATTCAAAAAAATTAGCTTTTATTGAATCCAATGTTGAGAAAATGATTGCACTTCTTGAGAACATAAGTTACCACGGTAGGATAATACAAGAGTTATACCCACTCTTAACCTAAACCCTAAATACACCAATATCTTACTTTAAAATCAAGTTATGGAATCCTAAAATTCTCGCCATTTCTTATCTCTCTTTTGATGAGTTTTTATTTAACTGTAATAAAAAAAGAACTAGGTCAAAGATCTCTTTTATACCCAAATAAAACTCTATGAAAAAGACTCAAAATACCATTCAATAATGAGTTATCCTGTAGAAGTAGCAACCTACTCCTTATAGTAGGCTCATACTTTGGATATAATTTTAGATATGGGAGGAGAAGCAACTTAATTTTTCTAGTTCTTCATGTTTTTGGCATACAACCCTCAGAAATATCCACATTAATAAGAAAAAACATGCAACTTTCCATTCCTAAGACTCCTTCTCGTAATACCTTAAGAGCTTCAATATTGTCGTTCCTTCTAACTAACTACACCAAAAGAGAAGCAGACATGGTTCCAACACCCCCAGATTTAAAATGGACACTGTATTTTTGCAACTACCCCGACTTAAAATCATATGGTGACTCTGGAAGAGAACCCCAAAACATATCCTCCTATAGTAGAAATTTTCTTCCCCACCAACTGTCGAGACACTAATAACCTATATATCTGTGACAACCTGCCTAATTAAATACCATGTGACCAGTCCATTATTAAATTAAAACATATTTCCCATTTGGTTCATTCTTAGCATTACGATTGAATTTTTTTTTTCACTAATCACTTATTAGTGTATTAAGCCGATGTCAAAATTTTAATCTTTATTAACATGCAAGAATATAAGAATTCTAAACCACATTCACCGTTTAAATAAAACCAACATAGTGGAATTCTAGTGTAACTGAATAAATGAAAGTAACTGGAATAAACACTCCAGTCTGAAATCTCAAATACGGTAATCCAAAATAAAACTAAGTCCCAACACCGGAGATGAATGAAATACAATATCTCTGAAATAAATAATGTTTAGAGTGCGCAACGTGCCCTGACTAAAATATCTGCATAAAGAAGATAAATGGAGTGGAGTGGAAAAATGTCTAATACCGATGACCTGTGACTTCCACCGCAGCTGTAGCACGTCAAATCACATGGAACTCATAAGCCTTGTGTCCCTGTGGTTGGACACCTAAAATAATTTGCACAAAGAAAATAGATTTGGAAAAAAGGGTCAGAACCCGAGTAAAAATAGTTTAAAACATTTTAACAAGTATTTAAAACGCTTAAAAGCAAATATTATATACATGTTAGTTCATGGCTCTCACTTGAGAGGTCTCACCTCTCAACTAGTGTGCACGCTACCGTACTTCTGGACAATTCTAGATACTTCTATCACACCTAACTAGTTCGAATACGTTATCCCTTTTAAACTATTACTCATAGTGTCCACCCGTATTTATCAAATAATACATTATCGAATATTTCCATATCTTTTAACTAAAGTAAGAAATTCCCAATTAACATTTAAGTGTTCACATACGTAAGTTACTTTAGATTTCCTTATCTTTCTTATCTACTAAGTAAACACAATAGAATATATCGTAAGTGTATATACATTCATCACTTTAATATATATATATATATATATATATATATATATATATATATATATATATATATATATATATATATATATACGGCACCCCTAGGCTCAGCTACTCTGCTATCAAGTCCCGGAACATCTCATACTAAATAAAGGAATATCGGTCCAGAATCACTCTTGAACCTTAAATACAAACACATATACGTTGGAGGCGAACATAGTCCTAGGCCTTTGGTCTACGCACATACCTAGTGTATCCAAATGACTAATCATACCATTGTTCACACAAATGGCGCTCAACCCTAAGTTCTATGCTCTAAGGTGCGAGTCTAATATCCCCCCAAATGGCACATCAAGATAAGACCACCCACAATGTGAGAAGCTCCCGTGATAACAAGTATCGTAGGTATGTCCATTACACGTAAATAATCACACATTAGGTATTCACACAACCTATGTCTATAAATTCAGTATAGGTATGTATTCCACCTATAGTAAATCTTGTACATAGTCTATATGACTCACAAATAGCTTACATATTATTAGTATATCGTTATCCCTCGTATCAAGTATACCCGAATGTTTCTCAATTCTCGAAACTTCATCTATTTTATTATAACTTAATCAGTAGCTAACTCACTCATATCCTACTGGTCTAAGTCATGGTTTCTCCGATCCCTAGAGATATTATAGAATTCGTCGCATTAGGTCTTTAACCCACAATTTGAATAAATTAACTTTACTCCTTAAATCCCTCTTATATGACTAAATCTCAAACTCCATATTGGCCTACTGGTATTAGATTTTATTCTCTTTATAATCAAAATTTGTCTCAAAAGTTAATTCGGTCGTTTCCCACCAGTTCTAAGCAAAAGGGGAAAAAAGTTGGCAAAATTTGGGAAGCTGAATCGATTTGGCCTTGGAACAAATAGATTCACCTTCCGAATAGATTCGGCCAAGGAGCCGAATCTATTCACCCCTACAAATTTTCATCTTCTTTGTTAAGCACATACGGGGTTCACCCTTTTTAATCATCAAAACCTCCATTAATTATTCCCAAATGCCTAACCAATTATTCTAAACATTATACCAACATACATGAGTGATTTCTAACGTACAAGTATCATGATAACACTAGAGAACATCATTAAATTGGATTAAATCAAAATGACTTATTTCTTCAAGAACTTGACTTAACCCAGATTTCTTCACATATTAGTGGTCCAAATTCATCAATTTCATTTTACCTACATCAAGGAATTAAATCAAACATGATTCTGAATCAAGAACCTCCATTTCAATCCTAAAAATTTATCAAAACTCTACATATTCATAGGTTTAATCATCCTATACTAACATGGATATCATATATGCTCAAAATTTAACAAAATTAAACACTTGCCTTAATATCAAAGTATGATCCTTTTTGGAAGAATTGTATGGGTGCGTTCCTCTTCCTCCGATCTATGCAACAGTGGTGTTTTGTGGTGCAAAGGGTGTCACTATGGTGGTTCTAGCCTTTGGAACCTCCTCTCTTCTTCCTCCTATGACCTCTATGCAATTCTATAACCTCTAACCTTAGAAGACTTCTATTCTCAGATGATAATAACCTTTTAAATTCGTAGGTTTATTTCCTCCAATAACACAAATGACTAAAATACCCCTTCGGGATGCCGGTTTGGCTTAAAAGTGCCCTAATACCCAAACTAAACTCCCGGCTAAACTTTTCCGACTATCTCGAACCTTTCGTAGTCAATGGCACACTCGAAATGACCATTTGGATGAATTAAAATTAAATTACTTTTTATTTCATTAAATTGAGTCTCGACACGACTGACAGGTGCGTTCCGACTAAATTATTATAACTTGTCGTATTTTTCACTCATGACAACTTTAACATATTCGTAGTCATTTAGAAATTGTTCACTAAGTAATATTATGTGCAATTCACATCAATAAATACTAACCCTTGTCTCACTAGTTAATATTTATTTTAATATAGATTAATTGTCAATCAATTTCCCATATTTAATTTAATCAATGTCACATTTAAAAATCATTAAAAAAATACGGGGTGTTACATACTTTTCCCCTAATAACGAAACATAGTCTCAAAATTTGGAAAAAAAAAAAGAAAACATGGTAAGAATAACTCTGGATATTTTTTGTGCATCTCATCCTCGCGCTCCCAAGTAGACTCCTTGACATTATGATGCTCCAACTGGACACGCACAAGTGGAACTACCTTCGACCTTAACTTTCTATCACTATGGTCTAAGATAACCACAAGTGTCTCTTCATATGAACTATCAGGTTGCAAGTCAATCTCCTCCAACGCAACGTGAGTGCGAGTCAACTCATCCCGGAGATATCGCCTCAGTGAAGAAATGTGGAACACATCACGAATACGATGCAATTCCTCCAGTAACCCAAGTCTAAATTCTACCGGCCCAATCCTCTCGATGATAGGAAATGGCCCAACGTACCTCGGTGCCAACTTCCCCTTCTTCCTAAATCTCATTATCCTATTCATAGGAGATACTCATAGTATCACCTAGTCCCCCACATTAAACTCTCAAAAGAACTGCATAGCATAGGCATAGATTTTTTTATTTGTCCTAGTCTACCCGTATGAGACTCCGAATCATCTCAATAATGGCCAATGTGGCCTGAATCAATTCTGGCCCGAGTAGTTTGTTGCCTCCCACCTCTAGCCAACAAGCAGGAGAATAACAAGGCCTACCCTAAAATGACTCAAATGGAGCCATGCCAATAGTAAACTGATGGGATTTATTGTACGTAAACTCCACCAGTGGAAGGTACTACTCCTAACCTCCCCTAAAATCAAGGACACACATACTTAAAATATCTTCTAGCATTTGATTCGTTCACTCAGTCTGCCCATCCGTCTGTGGGTGATAGGTCGTACTCAATCTCAGCTTCGTACCCATGGCCTCCTGAAAGCTCTCCCAAATTCGAGACACAAAAATCTTATCCCTTTCGAACACAATATCAAGGGGTACCCTGTGAAGTCTCATTATCTCGACAATAAACATCTAAGCATACTTTTTCATGGTGTAGTTAATCCAGACTGGTTGAAAATGATCTTCTTTAGTCAATCGATCTACAATCACCCATATAGAATTGTGACCCCTTTGAGAAGTAGGCAAACCCATGATGAAATCCATGGAAATACTCTCCCATTTCCACATAGTAATCTCTAGCAGCTGAAGAAACAATGTTGGTTTCTAATGGTCCACATTTACCAACTAACAGGTGGCACACTTCAAGACGAACTTGATAATATCTTTCTTCATCCCACTCCACCAATAATGTCGTCTCATATCCTGGTACATCTTATCCCCGGTGAGGTGTACTGCGAACTGAGATCCATGTGACTTTGTCATCACCGTGTGTCACAAAACCTCCCCCTGTAACAATCAACCTTCCATTAAAGCTCAAGCCTCCCTTGGAACTCACTGAGTAAGACTCCACTCCCCCAACCAAAATCTATCGAATCCTCTCCTGACAAAACGGATTTACTGCCTGGCCTGTACCACCCTCGTGACAATCTGGGATGCCACGATTATACTTGACATAAATGATCACGCAACTGCATCCTGATTTCCTAGCTCCTTCCAATTGGCCTTCCACACCTTGGCCACCTCACTCGCTGGCCTACGTCTCAACGCGAATGCCACCACGTTAGCCTTCCCTAGGTGATACTGGATATCAAAATAATAATCTTTCACAAATTCTAAACACCCGTTCTAACACATGTTAAACTCTCTCTATGTGAACAAGTACTGTAGTGACTTATGGTGTGTGAATAAGAGAAATTTCTCCCCCAAAAGATATGTCTCTAAATTCGAAGGGCAAACACGACTCCTGCTAACTCCAAGTGGTGTGTGGGGGTAATTCCTCTCGTGAGGCTTAAGATTATGGGAAAAAAAAGCTATAGCGTGATCCTCCTATTGAAGTACTCCCCCAAGTCACTGTAGGGATGCATCAGTGTAAACCACGTACTCCACTCCTGGACTGGGTAGAGCAAGAAGTGGTGCTGAGGTCAACGTGTCCTTCTGCTCATCAAAAGCCAACTGACAAGCGTCATCCCAGATGAACGATACCCCTTTGCGAGTCAAGTTAGTCAGAGGACCTGCATTCTTTGAAAACCCTCACTTAAATTGCCTGTAATATCCCGCTAAACCTAAGAAACTACATACCTCCTTCGGTGTCGTGGGATGTCCCTGAAGCACCTTATACTCTTGCTTCACTTGAGTCTACATTATATAAGTGCTCATTTAGTTTGGAAATAGTGACAAAATTGTGTCCTTTCCTAGAATCCAAAAAGCCTCATAAATTGACTAAAATTCATTCCTCCTGTTTGTCTAATCAAAGGTATATGTACCAACACTCACACACACTAGCATTACATTCATATCTTGTATATTTCATATTATTGGTTGTGTGTGTGTGTTGTGTGTGTTAATTTCCCTAAAATTGATTTTTAATAATTTTTGGGAATTTTAAATGATTTTTAAAACACTTTTTATCTTAATTAAAATTGGATTTATAAAGTATTGGGGTCATTATGTAATTCTGGATTGTTGGTTTTATTGGCTCAAAGTTCACTTGGGTAGAAACCGAAAGCACTGGAGACTACAAGGTGTCTTGGTAATTATTTCCAAAACACGCATTTCAGGTTTAATCCTAGCCCTACACTTGTCACTTATATATCAGTGTGATTTGTGTTTCTTCCAAGAGACAAACCCCTGTGATCAATCTCAACCATTGGATCGTGTTAATCAACGATCTGCATGCATTCTAATTCAATCCTGGTGAAACCCTCTTAAACTAATCAGAAGCGTTTTAACTATCGCTTATCTCTAACCCTTCGATCAAAGTTAAACTGCTTAGACCAAATCGTAGCCCTTGATTTTGAGCCATCTTCTCGACCCTTCTTATCCCACTATATAAGGAGGCTATCCCTCAGCCAGAAGAGACTTTTATCACTTCGTCTATTTAAGTGGGTAGAGAGATAAGAGAGAGTAGAGAGAGAAGAGAGAAACCAGAGAGAGAGAGTTAGAAACCCTAACCCTAAAACATCCTGACATCTTTAAAACCCTAACTTCTTTCAAAACCAGTATATTACAAACACAACCTTGAGTATTTGAGAGCTTTGAGTGTTGGTTTGTTAGTTGTTTGATGCTGTAACCTCTTCGTTCTCAGATTTTGTTTTCAACTTAAACATTTGATTAGATCTGTGTTTTTACTTTTATAGAAATCTTAGATCTAATCGTTGCATGTTATATTACATATAGATAAGCATCTATAGTTTCTCATCTTGAGAAAACTTTTGTTTATTTGTTTTTGTAAATGTTTTCAACTTCAAAATCAACAAAAATATTTTCTGTTTCTAGTTCTTCTGAAACAAAACCTTCGACCTAGTTGGAATCGCACTTGGTGATTTTCAATCTCAAAAATATTTTCAAAACCTGAGATTTATTAAGATCTTGAAACGTCTTCCGAGCAAGATAGCCGTGGATTCTGGGTTAATATTAAAGGTCAAATAAGGTTCATAGTTTCCTAAGAAGAGATAAATAGAAAATAACAACATATAGATCTTATATGTAATTTGATAGGACTGTTTGTATAAATCAGCGTGAGTGTGTGCATGCATGTGTTAGAAAGCACCTTCACAAACATTAGCACCCTACCACACTAAAAAGTGTTGGTAATAAGATCTTGCAATAAGAGTCGATGTAAAGAACTGGAACAAATTGGATGTTAGCAAACTGGAGAACAACATCAACAAACAGAACTGCAAAAAAGTTAGAAGGACACCAGTGCGTACATTCCTAAACTTGTATAGGTATGATTTGTGTTCATGTGTGTTATATAGTTTGTAACTATTATAATTTGTTTTAGTGGAATTTTTGGTTTACTCCGTAAAGGAAGTCATGGATGTTTCCTCAGTTGGGTGAGGTTTTACCACGTTAAAAATATCTTGTCATGAATCTTTCTACATCTCCTTATCCCTTTCTGTTTAGTGTGCTGAATTAAAAATGATTTTAGTTTTGTTTTTCAAAACTTGTCAATAAATCTTGAATAGATATCGTGCATATTTTGTTAAACACATCTTGTGATTAAACTGATTTGATTTCTAGAAAAGAGTTTCTTCAAAAAACAGTTCGGAGTTACTTAAATAGTTTAATCTTTTATTAAACGGCTTTAGTAACAGTTTTTCAATTGGTATCAAAGCTTTGGAATTTTTTTTAAAAGATCTTATGTTTCTGAAATTATTTTCTAAAAATCAAAACAATGGACGAGAAAAATGAAAGATTTGGTAACTTGAACAGACCCCCACTCTTTGATGGAAATAACTTTGCTTACTGGAAGGTAAGGATGGTTGATTTCATACAAGTAACCTTGGGAGATGATGTCTGGGATATTGTTGAAAATGGATACTCTTATCCTACTAAACTAGCCACTGGAGGAAGTAATGAGAGGGTTAAGAAAGCATTAAGTGAGTTCACACAAGAAGAGGAGCAGACTTCTCGTAATAATAACAAACGAAAGAATGCTATCTTTATGTCCATAAATGAACATGAGTTCAAAAGGATCTCATCTTGTGTCACTTCTAAGGAATCTTGGGATACACTGATCACTGCACATGAGGGTGAAACTAGAGTTAAGGCTGCTAAAACTCAAATGCTTGTTCAGCAGTATAACTCACTAATTATGTCTGATTCTGAAACTTTCGATGATTTCTACATGAGATTAACTGACATTGTGACCAAACTGCATGCTAATGGGATAACTTATGACATACATGAAATTGTATCTAAAATTCTAAGGTCATTACCACAGAAATGTGATAATAAAAGATATGCTATTGAGGAAATGTGTGATCAAAATCTCACTCCTGAATTACTCAGTAGTAAACTTCGAACTGTTGAAATGGAATTAGAATTTAAGAAACAAATGACCCAGTCCCATAGGAAACAAACTAGTTCCAACTTGAGTTTTTCTTCTAAGTTGAGGAAACCTGAGTTTACTATTCTCACTGATGATTCTGATGAGGAATGTGATATAGATAGTTTGGATATCCAAATTGCCTTGATGTCAAAATAATTTAAGAAAATTGACAAATTTAGAAATAAATTGGCAAACAGACAAGGCAAGAAAAATTATCCAAGTCAGTCTAACTACAAACCTCATGAGAAAGGTCAAGACAAACATCACAAGGACATGAGACCCAACAAAGAATTCAAGAACATTGAGTGTTTTAGATGTGGAAAACTAAGACACATAGCACAAGATTGTAGAGTGAAACTAAACACTGTCAATAAACATACTAGGGCCAACATTTGCAAAACATGGGACGATTCAAGTGATTTTGAGAATGAGGAACCTAAATCTTCTGATTGTTTTGATCCTTGCATGTCTTTATTTGTTAAGATAATATACAATGATGATATGCGTA
Organism: Sambucus nigra; assembly: GCA_949130495.1. Taxonomy (NCBI): domain Eukaryota; kingdom Viridiplantae; phylum Streptophyta; class Magnoliopsida; order Dipsacales; family Adoxaceae; genus Sambucus; species Sambucus nigra. The sequence continues at coordinate 466,290,475 of OX422211.1, read as the reverse complement.
TGTATGAAAATGATGATAGTAACTCTACACCTGCTGTTGTGAATCCTGCTGCTACTGGTTTAGATGCTTTACTTTCTGAGAATATTGTTAGTTCAACCACGGGGTGTGTGAGTCAAAGGGAATGCGATAATGACGATGTCCATGGGTGTGTGAGTTCAAGAAATGAATCCTTAGGGGTCACTTCAAACACTGCACTTAGTGACTCAGACACTGAAGAACTCCCAGACATTCACACACTTTATGCTAAAACTCTTAAGAAAAGCACTGTACTAGGAAAGATAGTGAAAGATCTCACTAAGAAATTAGAAGACCTAAGTCTGATGGTTAAACTTAACACTGAAAAGTATACTACCCAATGTCTAACTCATGAAAATGAAGTTAGATTTTTTGATCAAAAGTTAAAGAATTTTATCGAAGAAAATGTAACTCTGGAGAAAAAATACAAAGGGACATTATTGGAATTGGAACAATCTAAAGAAAAGACAGCAGCAGTTTTCAAAAAATTTGCTAAATTTGAAAATAACTCAAACTGTTTTGATGGATTTGTTGCTGATTCCAAAACCAATTCTGATGATCGAACTATAATAGGATTTTTCCCCAATTGGAAGACTCAAACCAAAACTTTTGAACCAATTAAGTTTGTGTCAGGAGGCAAAAGACCTGTGGAAACTTGTCCAAACTTTCATTCTCTGAAAAATGAGTTTGATAAAAACCAATCTATGTTTGATATTGGGGAAACAAGTAACTCTAAATGTGAAAGTCCATCTAAGACTAAATATGTCTGCCCCCTATTAGGAAGAGTGATTCGATCTTTCAAACAGTACTCCTAAGAATAAGGTTCAACATCAAAATCTCATCAAGCCTATGTTTAGAGACTTTCCTAAGGAGATACCTTCTTCGAGCAATCTTTATTGCTCATACTATGACTTGTATGGTCACTCATTTGGTGGTTGCTACTCTAGACGTTTAGTTAAACCTTCCTATAATACCCCTCGGTACCAAAACTTTAACTACTCTAGAAGGGGTCGTAACAATTATGTTCTGCCTAAACAACCAGACAAAAACTCTAACTATAGGAAAAGAAAGACCAAACCTAAAAGAACATTTCCTAGAAGGATTCCTAAACACTTTCCTAAATCAAATGCTCATGTGTCTCATAAAATTCAAAATCATGCGCAAAACATTTTTCAACAAAAATTGAATGCTCGCAAATTTTATCAAATGAGACCAAATAAGCGCAAAATAAAAAAGAGCTATTTGGGTTAGAAAAGATGATCTATTACCCCAGATGAAGTGCAACATTGTGATTATTGCTTTAAAAGCTGAACACACATCTTCTGGTTGGTATTTAGATTCTGGATGTTCAAAATACATGACTGGTGATGATACAAAACTTTTAAACAAAACCAGCTTTGCTGGGGGAAAAGTTATTTTTGGTGCTGGTGTATCATCTCAAATCATTGGTAAAGGAACACTCCAATAAGAAGGATTACCTGTGCTTAAAGATGTTTTTTAGTAAAAGGTTTTAAGGCAAACCTACTTAGTATTTCGCTATTTTGTGACTCAAATCATATTGTCACCTTTTCAAAGAATAATTGCAAAATTTTAAATGATAAAGATGAGTGCAATATTACAGGACTCAGGACTCCAGACAATTGTTATAATGTCCAAAATAATGTTGAGGTCTGTAACATTTCCAGAATGGATGACAATGAGATATGGCATAATCGTATGGGTCACATAAGTTACAAAAATCTTAGTAGACTGTCTTCTCAAGAAATAGTTAGAGGTATACCTAAGATCAAATCTATTTCTAATATTTTCTGTGGTTCATGTCAGGAAGGTAAAATTGTTAAAGATCCTCATAATAAAGTCAAAGATATCCTAACCTCTAAACCTTTGGAGATCATCCATATGGACCTAATGGTTCCTTCTCGAACTGTTAGTCTTTGTGGACACAGTTACATTCTAGTTATGGTTGATGACTTCACCAGATTTACTTGGGTAGCTTTCTTAAAACAAAAGTATGGTACATTCCAAACCTTTTTGAAGATTTTACTTCGAATTAAAAATGAGAGAGACTCGCTGGTAAATAGGATTCGTAGTGACAGAGGTGGAGAGTTCTTAGATATAGGTGTTGTAGAGTATTGTGACTACAATGGTTACAAACATGAATTTAGTGCTCCTAAGACTCCTCAACAGAACGGTATAGCTGAGATAAATAATCGTACCCTTCAAGAGATGGCACGTGTTATGATTCATGCTAAGACTTTACCTAAGTATTTTTGGGTAGAAGCCATTCGAATTGCCTGTTATATTATTAATAGGGTCTATCTTATAAAGAATTCTAAACAAACTCCTTACGAACTTTGGTATGGGAAGAAACCCAATCTTAAGTACCTTAGAACCTTTGGTTGTACGTGTTATATCTGCAAGGACAGAGAACACTTATCCAAATTTGAGACTCGAGGAGATAAAGACATCTTTCTAGGATATTCTCATAACAATAGAGCTTACCGTGTTTATAACCTTCTCACTAAGACCATAATGGAATCCATAAACGTAATTATAAGTGACACTACTATAGTAAGTAAGACAGGAGAACCAACTATTGTGGTAGAGTCTGGAAATATTTTAGAAAATGATTCACCAGAAATAGATGATTCTATACCAATTGAGACACTTGAAGTACCTAATTGGGTTGGTAAAGACCATCCCATAGACAACGTTGTTAGTAATCCCAGTGAACCTGTGTGTACAAGATCTCAATTAAGTAACTATGCTCATTATGCATGTTTTGTTTCCCTTGTGGAACCAAAGAATGTTAATGATGCATTGAATGATCCTCATTGAAATTATGCAATGAAGGACGAACTTCTTCAATTTGTCATTCATGATGTTTGGTATCTTATACCTAGGCCTGATCACAAAAAAGGTTATTGGCACACGCTGGATATTTAAAAATAAATCTGATGAAAGTGGGATAGTCATTAGAAATAAAACCAGATTAGTTGCTCAAGGATACTCTCAAATAGAGGGAATAGATTTTAACGAGACTTTTTCTCCCGTTACTCGATTAGAATCTGTTCGTCTTCTCTTTTCCATAGTTTGCTACTTACATTTTACGCTTTACCAAATGGATGTCAAATCTGCCTTCCTTAATGGAATATTGACTTAAGAGACCTATGTAGAACAACCAAAAGGGTTTATTGACCCTAAATATCCAAATTATGTCTTTCATCTTAAAAAGGCTTTATATGACCTAAAACAAGCGCTAAGAGCCTGGTATGAGCGCCTTTCCAGCTTTCTCTTAGACAAAGGTTTTAAGAGAGGTGGAAATTATCAAACTCTTTTTGTCAAACATTTTGACAAACATATCATTATAGCACAAGTGTACATAGACGATATCATCTTTGTATCAACTTCCCCTTCAGAAGTTAAATGTTTTTCTAAAATTATGCATAAAGAATTTCAAATGTCTCTCATGGGGGAGTTGCAATTTTTCTTAGGTCTTCAAGTCAAACAAAATTCAGAAAAATTATTTGTCTCGCAATCAAAATACGCATTAGAGATTATTAAAAAATTTGGTCTTGAAAGTGCTAAATATGCTAAAACTCCCATGAGTACTACTGTCAAACTATCTAAGGATGAAACAGGAAAATTCGTAGATCCCACATCGTAGTATGATTGGAAACTTACTATATCTTACTGTCTCGCATCCTGATATTATGTATGTTGTTTGCGTTTGTGCTTGTTACCAGAACAATCCTAAAGAGAGTCATTTAACTTGTGTTAAAAGAACTATCAAGTACATTAAAGTCACTCTAAATTTAGGACTTTGGTACACCAATGATACTCCTAGAACTATAATAGGATACACCGATGCTAATTGGGCAGGGTGTACTGACGATAGTAAGAGCACATCAGGTGCGTGTTATTATATTGGTAATAATTTGGTAGGTTGGAGTAGTAAGAAATAAAATTGCACTTCATTATCCACTGCTGAATCTGAATACATAGCTACTGGAAGTTGTTGTGCTCAACTTCTTTGGCTTAAGCAAATGCTAAGTGATTATGGTATTCAAGAAAAATAATTGCATCTCTATTGTGATAATCAAAGTGCGATCAATATCTCTAAAAATTATGTTCAACACTCGCGAGCAAAACACATAAAAATAAGACATCACTTTATTCGCGAATTAGTTGAAACAAATGAATTAGAAATTAATTATCTTCCTACTGATTTGCAACTCGCAGATGTTTTTACCAAACCTTTGGATTATAATAGGTTTATTACCTTGCGTAAATCAATTGAAATGGTGTGTTCTGAACAATTTCTTGGATTTACATATTTTTTTTCCTTTGTCCATTTGAGACAAAATGGGGGAGAAATTTGAGTCTTATGCGTTCAATTTTTTTTACATATTTATAATAAGCTTGATCTTAGAAATCATTTGCATTATTCTATACAGTTATTCTCAATAGGGTATTGATTTGTAATTAGTCGAGTTATGTACTTTTATTTTCTAGGAAATGGGTAGATAGAACTTTTATTTAGGAATAGGTTTTTTCCTCATTTCTTTATTACTCTACGAGTCCTAGATGACTCAAAGGATATTTTGTCTCATATTTCCAAAAGGGGAAATTGAAGCACCTTATACTCATGACTTACTTGAGTCTACATTGTAGAAGTGCTCATCTAGTTTGGAAATAGTGACAAAATTGTGTCCTTTCCTAAAATCCAAAAAGCCTCAGAAATTGAGTAAAATTCATTCCTCTTATTTGTCTAATCAAAGGTATATGTACCAAAACTCACACACATTACGATTACATTCATATCTTGTATATTTCATATTATTGGTTGTGTGTGTGTTGTGTGTGTTAATTTACCTAAAACTGATTTTTAATAATTATGGGAAATTTAAATGATTTTTAAAACACTTTTTATCTTAATTAAAATTGGATTTATAAAGTATTGGGGTCATTATGTAATTCTGGATTGTGGGTTTTGTTGGCTCAAAGTTCACTTGGGTAGAAACTAAAAGCGCTGGAGACTACAAGGTATCTTGGTAATTATTTCCAAAACACGCGTTTCAGGTTTTATCCTAGCCCGACACATGTCGCTTATATATCGGTGTGATTTGTGTTTCTTCCAAGAGACAACCCCTGTGATCAATCTTAACCATTGGATCGTGTTAATCAACGGTCTGCATGCGTTCTAATTCAATCCTGGTGAATCCCTCTTAAATCAATCAGAAGCATTTTAACTACCACTACAAAAAAAGTTGCTTTTAAGACCCTATTTTTTGAGACAGACAAAATATAGTCTCTAAAACATACTTTTTTGGACGGATATAATTTGCCGTCTCAAAAACTATTATTTTTTTAGACTGCTAATTATTGCTGTCTTAAAAAGTATTATTTTTTGAGACTACTAATTATAGCCATCTCAAAAAAGGTCACTTTTTAACACAGTTAATTATTTCTGCCTTATAAAATGAACCAAATGAGACGGTAAAATTTATGGTCTCAAAAGATATACCAAATAAGACGGCTAACAAAAATTACTTCCCCCCATTAAAAATTTTTCTCCCGCTCTAAACACTTAACCTCCCATCAAAAAACAAAAAAAACAAAAAACAAAAAAAAACAAATATCTTCTCAAAACAAAATAATCGAGCCATGCCCAACCCTAATAACCCATCGCACCCACCCCCCGGCTTTCTTCTCCTCCGGCCCCGGCCTTCTCCTCCGTCGTTCTCTTCAATCCGGCCTCCTCCTCCGCTATTTTATCTCTCTTCGGCGCTCTGAAGGTAAATTTCGTACCCTTTTTGTGTCTTTAAGTGTAGATACCTGATTCGATTAATGTTTGAGCATGATATCATTGGGTTCTTTAGGTTAAGAAGTGGATAATTTTATTTTTATGTATAGACCTGCGTTTTTTTTTTATGGAAAGTTTTTTTTTCATCTTAAATATGGCAGCGGGCAGAACGCACAAAAGATTTTTTTTTTAAAAATGGCAGCAGCCATAGCTAAAGAGTGTGTGTGTGTGTGTATACATACACACGGTGCCACCTAAGATCTGATTTTTTTAAGTTTTAGTGTATTTTTCTAAGAGTTATGCTATGCCCAAAATCAATAATTTTTTGTGCTCTGACGGGACCCATACCACAAGACAACGCTTAATAGGTAAGTGAGAGAATAAGTAGAATCCACATCACTTTGGGGAAGATTTTGGTAGAGTTTTTGATATTCATATCATTATTCTTTTTTTAAAGTTAAAAAAGTTGAGTTATTGAATTAACCAACATAAACGACCAACTCAGTCAATTTTGTTGTTCAAAATATTATAGAGTGATGGAACAATTTGAATTTTGAAATAAATAAAATCATGCTATATTAGACTGTACAAGTTTGACTTTACTATACAATTTACAATGTGTGAATAAATTCAACTAATAATTACTATTAATATTAAACTTCGAAGTATATTTGTGATTTTACTAGATTTAGTTTGTTGTATTTTTCCAATTTAAGGTTATTGAATGGCTAATTTAAGGTTATTGGATTGTTAATGGTATTATGGTTGCTCATATTAAGTTATTTTTCCTAAATATCATATTTTAGTTTAATTTCAATTGAATGTATAGTTGCCTAAATTTGATAATATGGCTAAATTTTACTAAAAACTTAAATACTTGTGAAAAATTTAAAAATAATCGCCTTGGGGGCAAACGCCTTCGAACCCTCACACTGACAATTTCTTCGAGTACCCCACCTAAACACAATTCCTAGCTCTGCCACTGTATATATATGGGATTTTTTTTACCAATTAGTCCCTTTTACTAAGTATGTAGTTCAATAGGTCCTATCATTTTTTTTCTCCAACAGGTCCCATGAAAAAAGATTTTTTCTCCAATAGGTCCTATTTATAAACATATAATGAATATTCACTAAATGTATAAATAGGATCTATCGGGATAAAAATTTTATGATAGGACCTATTATGAAATGTCTTTGTGTAAATATAACTTATTTATCAAGCCCCCCCCACCCCCACCCCACAGCACACACACACACATATGTGTGTGTGTGTGTGTAAAGAGCTTAGGGCAACTCCATCCTAAGTTCGATGCTTCTAATGTAACACAACACATGCCATTAAAAAACATAAGTCAAAGTTTTCATATATCTTCTTTTGTATTGGTCATTATGCCATTATTTCAGAATCTTTTGCTTCTTTTTCACCCATTGCCTTGTTGAACTCTTGCAAATGAACCAACTTCATAGTTGGAAAAATTGTTTTCTGACAACTTTATTGAAATTTTTGGTGAGGATATTTCCATATGCTAGAATTACCAAGTCTTACTACCAAGCCAACAAGCTAACATAATACTTTGGATCCAAGTACGAGACATGGGATGCATGCCCAAATAACTGTATGTTGTTTCGTAATGAAACCGAGGGTCATGAAAAGTGTGGCATTTGCGGATCTTCTCGATATAAAGATGATGACTCAAGTATTGATGGTGTTCATGGTCCAAAGGTATCCGTAAAAAAAATGAGATACTTTCCTTTGAAATCGAGACTACATGAATTATTTTGGTCATCCTATTTAGCTCCTCTAATGAAATGGCATGCTGAGGAAAGGATCGACGACGGTGTAATGAGACATCCCACTGACTCTCCTCCTTAGAAAACTTTTAATGAGAAAACCCTTCTTTTGCGAGGGAGGATTCGCAATGTTAGACTTGGGTTAGATGTTGACGGATTTAATCCGTTTGGTAATATGAGCATTAAGCACAATACATTGCCAATTATCCTCATTATTTATAACTTACTTATGTGGTTGTGCATGAAGCAACCTAACTTGATTTGGTTTGTTCTTATAGATGGACCAAAAGGACCCGGAGATAAGATCGATGTATTTTTACAACCATTGATTGATGAGTTAATTGAGCTATGAGTTGATGGGGTACGCACTTACGATGCGTCAAGCAAGGAGTTCTTTCAGTTGCGTGCATCATTTATGTGGACCGTTAAAGATTTCCCCGCTTATGCCATGTTATCGGGATGGAGCACAAAAGGTACATTTGCTTGTCCTTGCTGTAACGAAGACCACCAGTCAATGCGATTAGATAATGGTAAGAAGTTCTGTTATTGGGGTCATCATCGATTCTTAGACTTGCGCCATAGGCTTCGTAGGAAGAAGGCACCATTTAATGGGAGGGTCGAATTACGACCAGCCCCAGTTAAACTTTCGTGCTTGCAAGTATTACAACAATTTAATGATCTTGACATTGAATGTGAATATAAGATGGAAGATGTCTTTAGAAGGAGGGAAAGAGAGGCGTTAGAAAAAAATAAAATGGTAGTTCCAAAATGTAGATTTGGTTGGAAAAAGAAGATCATATTTTTTGAATTGCCATACTGGAAGGATAATCTGATCCGCCATAATCTTGATGTCATGCATATTGAGAATAATGTCTGCGATAATGTCCTGTTTACATTGTTGGGAAGTAAAGGGAAAACAAAAGAAAATTTATAAGATCGAAAAGTTCTCAAAGATTTGGGTATCAGAATTGCATCCTCAACCACGAGGGTCAAATATACACTCCCTCCCCCCAGTAGAGTACACGATGAGTAATAAAGAGAAAGATATTTTTATAAAAGTGTTGTAGTATGTTAAAGCTCCTAACAGCTACTCTTTGAACCTTTCACAGTGCGTGAACATGCGAGAGAAATATTTCGGGATTAAAGAGCCATGATAATAATAGTTTAATACAACAATTACTTCCAATAGCAGCGCGAAGTGTATTGCCCAATCATATTGTCAAAGCCTTGATTGAATTAAGCAATTGCTTTGTGATTATGTACGTGAAAATATCATAATTAATACTTGAATTATGAATAAGTACTATACTTTTATATTGTCTTTAGGTCCTCTTTAGGATGCCATCAGATTCAACACTTATATTATTAGAGGTTTTAGATTTCGAACAAAGGAATGTGATAGGGGAAAAAAACCAAAAATAAAGGAGTTTTTATAAAAGCCGAACATATGAGTTATTCTGGCCGGAAGGATAAAAATCCCATTGTGGGTGATATTACATACTATGGGGAACTAACAGACATTATTGAAGTTCAGTATCTTAATGGAATAAAGTTTGTATTATTCAAGTGTTATTGGGTTAAAAATCGTATGGGTACAAAAGTTGACGAGTTTAACTTTACTTTAGTGAATTTCAAGCATTTGAAATATAAGGATGATCGAGAGTGTAATGAACCTTTCATACTAGCATCCCAAGCAAAACAAATATTTTACGTGCTGGACCGTATCGATACAGATTGGCATGTTGTTGTTCCTATGACACCAAGATACCAATTTGATAGGTACACGACAATTCAAGAAGCTGAAGAAGAGTTATTGCTTTATGGAGATGAGCCGTTTGTCATGCAAAATTTAAATGAAGATCAGAACTTACAGTGGTCGAGGGATGGAGATGGATTAATAGTTGACACTAGTGTGGCTCAAGCTAATGATCATGAAGATGCAAATGCAGATGAAGATGGAGATGAAATTTGGAGGGGCAATGCTTGAGGGAGATATAGTCCTAAACTAGTTATTTTTTTTTTTAAATTTGGAGCATTTGTATTTTGGTTTTGTATTGATAGTAGTGGGTATTATATCCAAAACTAGTCACCATTATCATATGATCATTGCATATTTGTATCTAATAATATTGTGTTTCTTCTTCAGTTCAATATAAATTTAAGTGGAATACTACTTCACTATTTATCACTACATTAAGGATGGTCTAGTTTGGTCTTGTATGTCTTAATGCTGAGATATTATAACAGTACTGAAAAATTAGTTTGTATTGGAAATCATATCTCTGTTGGGTTTAGAATTTAGTATGTCAATTTACTAGTTTGCTCTTCATACATTTCAACTACTTTTTAGCTAACATAGGCACAGTTACAGAGCCAAAGAAAAGAGATATAAACTCTAGTTAATTATCTTTGAGCCATTGTGGTTTATATCCATCTAATTTAGTCTCTACGTTGTATAGAACTAGTTCTGATCATGTCTTTTTACTGTGAAAATGTCTCAAATACATAGTTATGGAACCTACACCTTTAAGATTCTGATCATCTTGGTTTAGTTATAATCTTTTAAAGCCTATGGTGGCAGATTGTTGTAATAGGATAGTTGTGTAGGGTGTCCCCATGTTCATTTGAAAACTAAATTGAAGAAGTTTAAAAAAGACATTAAAGCCTAGAACATTAATATGTACGGTAAAATTCATAATAGAGTGGACAAAGCCACTTCTAATTTAAAGTCCCTTCAATAAGAAATTTATATTGGGGGTAATCCTCTCAAATGTTCGATTTTATTTTTAGTTTTTACATAAATAATCCATCTTCAATTTCTCATTTGCAGTAATTAGCTGATGTTACAATATATGTATTTGTTCTCTTTAAGAAGAACATGTCTCCTCCAAGGCATTTGACTTTAGAGTCAAGTTATCCAAATTTGCAACTGATTTACCAGTTCTTTCTTTGTGATTTTCCAGGTCAATGCTTAACGCCTGCACTTGTGATACTTTTTTTTCACGATCTTCCCTTGCTGCAATTCTCCTCTAAGGATCCAAACTTCGTTTACCTATGCTACTCTTTGCTTCACAGCCTCATCTTGAGAAGCTCCAGAGGAAGTAAGTTTCTTTTGCAACAAGTTATAATGGCCTCTTACAGCGCCCAGGTTCTCCACTATAGTAGCTTTCTCTTTTTCCACCCGTTTAACTGACTCATTAGCTGTTGCAAGCTCAATTTGTAGTTTAGTATTATACTGCTGCAAGCTTGTGCTGTATTAGCCTCCCAGATCCTAAAGCTTATCATCCTTTACTAGTAGTTGTGGATCCCATCACCCTCCCAGATTCGATCCTTCTACGCTTGTCCAGAGGCATTTCACCTGCACATCCATTTTCATTTAAGGGGCTCCGAGGGGGTAGGTTTTGGTTACGACAAGTCATGTTTAAGGGGTGGGATGTGGTGTTTGGTTTGTGAGAAAATGAACGTTGATTGGGAACAAACTGGAAATAGAGACCAACTATATATGCCCCTGAGCCCATAGATGCCTAATGATTATGAGTTGCTGAAATATTGAGCTTTAATCTGCCATTTGTAGGTCTCTCCCATTGAGCATTATTTATGATCCTTGGAGAATTTTGAGGCTTTTTTATTCCAAAAAAATTAAAGACTTCTTGGCTGATATCTTTATTTTCTCCATTGAAACTGTTAAGGTTGGTGAGATCTGAAATTCTATGAATTACTTGTTGCACTATGAAGTTTAAGTTCATTGGCTTAGCAGCTTTATTTCTGTTAAGCCAAATCTCCCAAATGATACTGATTGGGATAGCTTTTTTTTTACTAAACAACACAGAACAAATCAGCCCCAAAAAATGATACAGAACTGGAGTACATTTATATATATAAGTGGATGAATAAATTACAATGGACCATAATTTGTAAAGACGGGTTAAATCTCAAAGAGTGGCTCTATCTTGCACTAATGACAACGAGATAGGTAGTAAAGATATGCACCCTAAACACACAAAACACTAAAAATAGAGAGATAGGTATAATTGTTCTCCCTAAAAACACAAACACTAATGACAGCGAGATAGGTAATCAAGATATGCACCGTGAACTTCATCATCTCGCACGCGAACCAAGAAACAACAACCGTGTCAACCCAAGAACTGTCCCAACTGCACCAGCCACATCATACAATGGCTAGTAATCCTCTATCAAACCCTCTTTATTCTCAAGGAACCCAATTGTGTACTAATCTATGTTAAGACTATCCTTCTTCCAAAACCTATTAAGCCCAAGTACCCCAAGTGTCAGACCTATCAATATCAAATGCAACACAAATATTCCTAACAAAAACACATCTTGCCAATGGCGTGAAGCCTCTGGAGTTACTCCTGACGACAACGAATTACTTCCATTGATAATTATATGACCTCGCCCAACATTCTATTAGGCGGTAGCGATAGAGGCGGAGTCATCATCGTGGGAGAGGCTTTGAGAATTGCTCATGCTGTGAAGGATGAGAGAATTTGCATTGGTGGGAAAATAATAGATTAGAAGTACCTGAATTAAACCACCACTGAATGATTGATCCATGAACTGAGTATGGCAATTGATTAATTCCTATGATTTTATTAAAGACATCCCAAATTTCAGAAGCTATTGGAGCTTATATAAAGAGATGGTTGAGAGTTTTTATAGCAGATTGACAACACCGACATCTGAATGCCATCCTTACCCCCAATATTTTTTATTAGATATTTTACTAGAGCACATTTTGAAAGAACTTTCCATAGGAAGACAGACATATTGGTGGGAATATTGGGGTGCCAAATGAACTTGAAGACCAAGGAGGATAGGTTATGAGGTCTAACCTGATCATAGGCAGATGCAAAACTAAAGTTACCACTGATTGAAAGTTTCCACACTAATTCATTGTTCATCCAAATTGAGTTTGAGTCCACTAACTCCCAAGCTGATTGAATTCTTTTAAAAGTCATTGAGCCATTTGGGCAGGCCAAATTCGAGTATTCCCTCTTTATGAATTGAGCCCAAAGGATCTTACCTTCCTTAAAGTTCCAAGCCAATTTGATATTGGCTGCAACTGCTACTGATTTCAAGTTTCTAACATCTAATCTCCCTTCTTGTTTTGGTAAGCATATTGCATCCCCCTTATTGTCTTGGTGATAGTCTCTTGGGCTAGATAATTCATTCATAACTCTCTTCAATCTGTATTCTTTCTTAATTTTATGTCCCCTGTTTGACAACTCGCTCTTTCATCATAACAAATATCTGTTTTGTTCATTTACTTGAATTAGATATCAAAGCTATAAATAGATGAGTAGTCATTATCGGTTTGGAATTACCTGCATTTATATTTCTTGGAAATATATTTGTATGGTATTTTTTTGGAACTTCGAAAGGTGAAAATGCAGATCCACTATCAGTTTGGCTTCACATTTAATTATTAAGTATCTTGATATTTTATTTATTAAGTATTTTTTTATAGTGTTTAATAACTGATTACGACTTTTTACTAAACCAAAAAAATGTTTCTCTTAATTCGTAATGGCTTGTGATTTGTTCCATGAGGTACCAAAGCCACAAAGTTTCTGCAATACTTTTAATTTGTTAGTGTGTATTCTAATATAATGTAAACACTTGATTAATTATTCACTCATAATTCTTGATTTGGATGATCTTACATGTGTATTGATTAATGAAAACAACAATGGCACCGGGGCCACTAATCCCTGAAGTACCTTCGAAATCCTACTTCCATTCATGGCCCCTCATATATAATCTCCTCCATTTGGACTGGATTCAAGTAGGTTCTTCCTGATATTACTCTTAATACTCATGGGAGAATTGCAAATAGGGAGAATACTCTATTTTGGCTTAATAACTAGTTGGGAACTTCCCTTACTCAGCAACAGAAGATAGATCAGTTGCTCATTGGATATTGCTCTACTGCACTGTATATTATATATAATTGCTCTGTTGCATAACCTTGGCGCTATTAGTACACTGTATGTTATATATAATTTCTCTTTTCTGGGTTGTTGGACAAATATGTATATGATAGTTGAAATAATGATAACCTTAGCGCTATACTACACTGCACTGTATTTTATTTTATTTTTTCATGTTTCATTAGTTTTATAACTTATGTATAAATGATGTTGAAATGTGATATATAAATGAAATGTGACTTCTTGATATGATAAATGCAAATATACAGATGCGTGACATTGAAGCATCGTCGTTGTTGTTTGACTATGTAAGACCTCATAGCCGAGGAAAGACCACTCTAGAAGCAACCACTCACAATTCTAGTGGGAAATGTTTTAGAGAGGGCATCCCAGCATACATCTATACAACACAACATAAGGGACCATGGAACTAGAGAGATGCAACCACAACTTTCCCCAAATATTGAATTAGCATCCCAGTCACAGAATACACATCGCAATTCAAGAGTTCAGGTTTCTTTATTTCAAACACATGGAAGTCAACTTTCCCCAAACATTGAGCAGATTAATAATTGAGTTGGAAATGCCAATGCTCCATCCAATGCCGTGGATTTATATGGCGAGGATCTCACAGGTATGCCGTGTGACACAATGCACTATTTATATATATCCATGTGTATTACATTTTACGTTTATATTCATATTGAACAAGATGTATAGACATTATTCATCACATTTTTGTTTAGGTACAATGACTACCATTACTAGTAAAAAAAGGGTTAGAAACATTACCTTCCCAGTCACAAAGAAATGGTCAAAGATGTATAGTTTGTAAGCTCGTCTTATACATTCTTTTACCTCCTGATCGGATCATCCTTCCCAGTCAGCAGAAACATTACCTTTAACTATGAAGTCTACCTCATCATTTCTAGGGGAAAACTTTTAGAATGGGTGTAATAACTAATGAATATAATCTTCTTGGCAGAATATTCTTGAAAATATAATCTTTAAGAAAATAAGTGGTTGAGTCGGCTATTTGAATTGAAGGAGAAATGAACTTTAGTTTATGGGCAACAAACATTTTGTGCAGATATAACTACCACTCAATGCAATGAAAGAATGAATAATTCAATAAAGAAGTATGTGCATTACAAGTATGATTTATTGAGGTTCTTCCGCCACTTTCAAAGATTGATTTATGATCGTCGTTACAATGAGTTAAGAGCAGACTTCAAAGCAATTCATACCTCCCCTGCATTATCATTCCCCGTGAAAATTTTGAGACATACAGCAAAAGTGTACACACCAGCAGTGTTAAAGTGGTTTCAAGTTAAGCTATGGAAAGCTCATGTCAGCTCCATGAAGTTATTCACTGAGATTGAAACAATGAGCATAAATCCATGAGATTGAAAGGGAACTTATGATCTTTGATTAGTTTCAAATGAGACTACATCTCAAATATGCTTGACATCATCCCAATGCCAACAACTTTTGCAACTTCTAAATTCGCAAATTGCAATTTCATCCACTGATTTCCCAAACTGATCAATCATTATCATTGAATTTCATTCAATCTGGCAGCACATCTATGACAGGTTTTATTAATTCTACAAAGTCTTTATGTTCATCATCTATATTTTCTTCCATTAAAGATATGCATATTGAGACTTGAACGTCTCAATTTTATAAAAAACATTTCATGAGTTTTTAAATACTGAGACTTCTAGGATAGTTGAAATTCAACACCTTAAATAAATAGGCACCCTTGAGTGCATCCCCTTCTTTTTTTACTAAAGTGTGCGCAATTTAGTTATTACTTTCTTGTCTTCGATATAACTGTTTGTTTTACACAGAGATGGATGAAATCAAGATCTCTATGACTCAAATTAATAAGTATTTATCAGTAATGGGTTTAAGTTGCTCCTCTTATTCTTGGAAATGATTTAGAAATGAACATGATCATTTTAATGTAATGATCGATCATTTTATATTTTGTTTCATGTTTGATTAGTTTTATAACCGATGTTGAAATGTGATATATAACTGAAATGTAACTTCTTGCTATGATAAATGAAAATATACAGATCCATGACATTGAGGCGTCGGCGTCATCGTCGGTTGACTATGTCTGACCTCATAGGCGAGGAAAGACTACTCGAGAAGCAACCACTCACAACTCCAGTGAGAAATGATTTAGAGAGGACATCTCAAATTACTTCCGTGCAACACAACATAAGGGACTATGGAAATAGAGAGATGCAACCACAACTTTCCCCAAATATTGAATTAACATACCATAATACACACCACAACTCAAGAGCTCAAGTTTCTTTATTTCAAACACCTACAAGTCAACTTTCCCCAAATATTGAGCAGATTGATAATTCAGTTGGGAATGCCAATCCTCCATTTGCTTTAGATGGTGAGGATCTCACAAGTATGCTGTGTTACACAGTGTTTGAATATCTCCATTTGTATTACTATTATGTTTATATTCATATTGAATAAGATGTATAACATTATTTATCAACTTTTTTCCAGGTACAATGTCTACCCTTACTAGTAAAAAAAGGGTTAGAAAGGGGGCAAGGCCTTGGCTCGAATGGAATGATAACAAAAAGAAGATATTGGAATGGAATGAACTTTGTCAGCCAGTTTGTAAACTTGAAAGTAAATTGATGTCACATTTAGGTTATTATGCAAGGTGTGGAAATTTATTTCCATTGACAATGTTGGATTGGAGAGAGGCGGACGAGGAAGCACTTGATAATATTTGGAAGGAAGTGAAGGTAACTTATTAGTTTGATTTATTTATTTGTTCTGTTGTACATTAGCTTGTCAAGTTTTAACTAATTTATTCTTTTTGTTCTTAGAATAACACAAATGCACCGGAAGGTTTTAAATAAATCTACTTTGTAAGGGTGGGACTTGTGTGGAAGCAATGGAAGCATCGAGTGAAGGCGAATCACTATAACAAGTTTCAAACAGATGAAGAGCGGTTGAGTTATACGCCTGAATGAGTCGAAAAAGATCAGTGGCCTGAATTGGTGAAATACTGGGGTCTAAAGAAGATTAAGGTATAAATATCACATTTATTAAGAATTTTATACATACATTCTTCTTCACTAGTATCATAATTTTTATTTTTATTTATTCAAATATTTAGGATATTGCCGATCAAAACACTAAGAACCGTGAAGTTGAATGTGCTTACTCAAGGACAGGACGAAAGCCACATGCTAAAATAGCAAGGAGGTTGGAATTTTTATTGTTATAAATATTTCTGATTTTAATATAAGAGTATTAATATACATACATTGTTTTTTTCAGAGGATAGAACTGGGGGAGCCCGTCGACAATATTAGCATGTGGAAAGCCACTCGAGCTCCAAATAATAAACCTTTTAGTGTTGAAGATGGATCATTTGATAGAGAGGTATGTATAAATATTAATTCGTAAGAGATGCTTGAAAGATTTATTTAATATTTGTTATAAATTGTGTTCTTGAAAATTATTTTATGTTCATTAATAATAATATTAATTCAATTGGTAGAAAATGATTGAAAGACGAATAAATGAGCTACCAGAAGAGCAACAAAATGATCCAGAAGTGCGGAACAAGATTTTTACTGATGTAGTAGGATATGGAGGGCATGTGTATGCTTTACTAAAGGGAGCAGGTATTAGGCCAACGTCGACAAAAGCATGTTCATCTCAGTTATTATTGGAAGAAATTAACCAGTTAAAGAAAGAAGCTGAAGATCGAGAGACTCGACATCTACAGGAGCTTGAAGAGTTAGAGATTCGCAACCAACAAGCTTTATTACAAATGAAGAATGATATGCGAAGTGAAATGCAAAGTTTGTTCCAAAGTTTTACCCTTCAGCAAGCTTCCACTACCTCGACGATTCAGTCCGACTAGGTAATACAATATAATTCATACATATAATTACTTATATATATATAATGAAAAATTCTCTTGTTTAAAGTTAAATTTTCAATGGCGGTGGGGAAAATTTGTTATGGTGGTGAGAATCTATTATGGTGGTGGTTAAAATTTTTTGTTGTTGGTGTATATCATTCTTAGAATCAATTTTGATGTTTAAAACAGGTTGGCTACCTGTGGTTTTCATGAATAAATAAAGGAGACTCTGCCGAATTTTTTAAAAAATAATAATAGTTGGATATTTATATTGTTAATGATGAAAATATACTATATTGATTCATTTTGCACATTGTATTGTTGACGAGGGGTATTAATTCTGACATAATCGAAACTATATTTTTTTTGTGAAGGTGACAATTTTTGTAGAACATGCAAATGTTAATTAGTGGTTTTGGAGGTCGTACGCTTCAGTGTTGCGGAATAATTTTGATAAAAGCATTTCGTGTTTGGAGTATTAATAAATTAATGTATTTTTGTTGTCAAGTCAAATATTTGAACTTAGTGTTATAATTCTTGTTTTGATGAATATTTGGAGATGGTTGTAAGAACTCTATTTATTGTTGAATGAAAATGATTCGTTCTGTTGGTTGAAAATCATCTTATGTATTACATTTTATGATTATTCGTTGTTTGTGTTGTTTCAAATGTAATTAAATTCTATATTAAACTTTAGCGGTAGATTTTATTCTCCACAAAATATTGGTGCAAAAATTTTAAGATCCCTTCACCTGTTTTGGGATGGATAAAACTATCCCAAAAATATATTAAAGACGGCTATGTTACCGTCTCAAAAAGGTTTTTTTAAATAGTAATCTTTTGAGACAGATTAATTTTTGTTTCAAAAACAATCTTTTGTGACAGCTCTTGTGCCGTCTCAAAAGGGTCATATAAAATGAGGACTTTTTGAGACGGATCTGTTCCTGTTTCAAAAAACTCTTTTGAGACGGCTATGGCGTCACAAAAAGTATTTATAACCCCCTATCAAAAAGACCCCCTAGCCGTCCCAAATAGCGTCACAAAAAGTATTTGAGACGGATAAATGATCTTTTAGGACTCTTAGGCCACCGTCTCAAAAGCTATTTTTTTTAGTGTACCACTTATCTCTAACCCTTGGATCAAAGTCAAACTGCCTAGACCAAATAGTAGCCCTTGATTTTGAACCATCTTCTCGATCCTTCTCAGCCCACTATATAAGGAGGCTTACCCTAAGCCAGAAGATAATTTTGTCACTTTGTCTATTTGAGTGAGTAGAGAGAGAAGAGAGAAACCAGAGAGAGAGAGAGAGAGTTATAAAACCTAACCCTAAAACATCCTGACATCTTTCAAACCCTTACCTCTTTCAAAACCAGTATATTCCAAACACAACCTTGAGTGTTTGAGAGTTTTGAGTGTTGGTTTGTTAGTTGTTTGATGTTGTAACCTCTTCGTTCTCAGATCTTGTTTTCAACTTAAATATTTGATTAGATCTGTGTTTCTACTTTTATATAAATATTAGATCTAGTCATTTCATGTTATATTACACATAGATCTGCATCTATAGTTTCTCATCTTGAGAAAAATTTTGTTGATTTGTTTCTGTAAATATTTTCAACTTCAAAATGAATAAAAACATTTTTTGTTTCTAGTTCTTCTGAAACAAAACCTTCGACCTAGTTGGAATCGCACTTGGTGATTTTCAATCTCAAAAATATTTTCAAAACCTGAGATTGATTAAGATCTTGAAACGTCTTCCGAGCAAGATAGCCGTGGATTCTGGGTTAATATTAAAGGTCAAATAAGGTTCATAGTTTCCTAAGAAGAGAGAAATAGAAAAGCACAGCATATAGATCTTATATGTAAATTGATAGGAGTGTTTGTATAAATCAGCGTGAGTGTGTGCATGCATGTGTAAGAAAGCACCTTCACAAACACTAGCACCCTACCACACTAAAAAGTGTTGGTAATAAGATCTTGCAACAAGAGTCGACATAAAGAACTGGAACAAATTTGATGTTAGCAAACCGGAGAACAACATTAACAAACAGAACTGCAAAAAAGTTAGAAGGACACCAGTGGGTACATTCCTAAACTTGTATAGGTCTGATTTGTGTGCATGTGTGTTATATAGTTTGCAACTGTTATAATTTTTTGTAGTGGAATTTTTGGTTTACTTCGTAGAGGGATTCGTGGATGTTTCCTCAGTTGGGTGAGGTTTTACCACGTTAAAAATATCTTGTCATTAATCTTTCTACATCTCCTCATCCCTTGCTGTTTAGTCTGCTGAATTAAAAACGATTTTAGTTTTTTTTTTTCAAATCTTGTTAATAAATCTTGAATAGATATCGTGCATATTTTTTTAAACACATCTTGTGATTAAACTGATTTGATTTCTAGAAAAGAGTTTCTTTAAAATATAGTTCGGAGTTACTTAAATAGTTTGATCTTGTATTAAATGGATTTAGTAACAGTTTTTCAGTCCCCACTCCTTCACTGCTGATACCTTACTTGGGTCCACCGATATTCCCCCGTCAAATATAATGTGCCCCTAAATTTTCATTTCTCGCTGCCAGAATCCGCATTTCTTATATTTAGCATACAACTGATGCTCATGTAGTGTCTGTAAAACCCGTCTCAGATGCTCGGCATGCTCATTCTGAGTCTGGGAATAATTCAGGATGTCATTTTATGAAGATAATGATAAAATGATCTAATAACTCTCTGAGTTCCCTATTCATTAAGTCCATGAAGACCACTGGACCGTTGGTTATCCTGAATGGCATAATCTGAAACTCTTAGGATCCATATCTTGTTAGAAAGTCAGTCTTAAACACATCTTGCTACCGGATACGCATTGGATGGTACTCGAACCTCAAGTCTATCTTAGAGTAGTAGGCAACTCCTCTCCACTGATCAAATAAGTCATCGATTTTGGGCAACGAATATTTATTTTGTCTCATGACTTTATTTAACTCTCGATAATCAACACACAATCACAATTAACCATCTCTCTTATTTACAAACAACATTGGGGCACCCCAAGGCGAGGTACTCCTACGGATGAAGCCTTGCCCCAAAAGCTGCTCGATCTGATCCCTTAGCTCCCTCATCTTCGTAGGAGAGATACGATAAGGTTCATGAGCTATCGACCAAGTTCCCCATGCTAAGTCTATCACAAACTCAATCTCTCTACTGGGTGGTAATCCCAATATTTCCTCAAATACATCAGCGAACTCGTAAATGACCAGAATCAAATATAGGGGAATCACTACATCCTTAGAGGTATCCTCCTCTATGTAGTATAAATGGAAGGACGAGCCTCCCTCGGGATGAGGCATCGCCACCAAAAACATCTCGTCACCCGATATAGATAATACATTACTCCTACTATAACAGTCAATCATGACCCTATATGCGGCAAGCCAATCCATGCCAATAGGGGAGTCATACTCTGACATATCTAACAGAAGCATATCAGCAGGTAAATAAGTCTCCCAATCTCTATGCTAACACCCCCGACAGATAAAGAAAATGAGAGTGCCACTTCCCAATAACGAGTCTAGAAATGTAACAGTACTATTGATCGTGTCTAATATCCTTGTGGATCGTGTGAATCTACTGTTGATAAATGAATGTGAAGACCTCATGTCAAACAAAATATGCCCCAAAGTTCCCTGGATAGAAAATATACCCTCGACTGTGGGCGATGCTTGAGGAATTGCTACTAGGTGGACGTTATATACACACACCCATACTATAACTTCCCCTACTGAGGTGGGGTTGCGAGAATGGCGGGTAAGGCTGGTGTTTGTGGTGGCACTTGAAGGGATGCGGGAAAGATAGGCCTCTGGGGCTCCTGGTGAGCACCCTGCTAATGGTGGAAACTTTCCCTTATTGTGGAAATCCTAGCATTTGTGGCCATTCTTTCCATATATGAAACATAAACCTGTGAAATTTCCTCCTCTCTTACCCTACTGGCCTTGGCATGCTGACCGTTTCTACATCTCCTTTGACACTAGTGAAAATACTACTGGCCCTGATGGCCCTACTATACCTGATGGACATATCGGTATCCTCCCTGACCCTATATGAAACCTCTCGAATTGGAAATTCTTAGCAGAATCCCCCTACTGGGAACTATGCTCACCCTGCCTGGATTGATTTTGAGTTGATGGCGCCCCACTGGCACTGCCTCCCTCGGTCATGCCCTACTGGCTGGACTCTCCTACTCGCTTCCTTCCCTTAACATGGAGGCGATGGTCCTGGTAATGTAACAAAGAAGCATTTAACACATCGATATATGTCTTCACAAAAAGGTTACCTAACAGGTGTTGTTGGATCCTCACGGTGAGACCATCAGTAAATAACTGTATCCATTTCTCCTCAGTAGGTACCTCTCCTGGAACCAGATTAGTCAACCTCGTAAACTCCTCCACGTACTTTAAAATCATCTTCCCCTCCTAGGTGAGATCCAATAATTTCCGCCTCATCTCAGTCTGGATGGCAGATATGAAGTATTTGCGGTCAAACCACACCCAAAACTCCTTTATCGTCATGTTGTCTTGCTCCTCAGTGGTGGTAATGGACTCCCACCACTGTAATGCCGCCCCAACTAGCTTAAACGTATCTAGAATTTGTCTTTGCATCTCCGTGCACTCATACATCCTCAAGTGCCTCTAGATATATTTCTTCTATTGGTTGGCCACAACAACATTGGAATTCCTCGAAAAATCAAAAGGATATGCCTTCTGAAAGGAATTCCAAACTCGCTCCTAAGAAGAAGAGAACACATGTGCCTGGGCTGGTGACAATGCCTGCACCTGGGGTGGGGTCTGATGTACTACTACTAATGTTGCATTAACCGCCTGTGCAACTATAGCGGCAACCTTTACAGCATATGGTATCCAAGGTCGGAGCTGGCTGAGGCTCTGGCTGGGCATCTCACAAAACTCGCTATGCACGTCGGGGAGGCATCTGAAACGAGAAAGAATTTCTATAAGTGCTCTAAAAAAAATCTCACAATAGTTGAAGACGTAAATACACAATCAACAATCCTAATAATAGGGCTCTATATCAAAGAACGCTATATTGAAAATCGTAGTAAGTTGCAGAGATCCTAAGGACATTAAAACCTAATGTTGTGATACCATCTGTGATACCCCGCCTAATTAAATACCGGGTGATAAATCCTTTATTAAATTAAATAGGTTTCTCATTTGGTTCATTCTTAGCATCGCTGTC
The DNA here is from genome assembly GCA_949130495.1 of Sambucus nigra. Classification (NCBI taxonomy): domain Eukaryota; kingdom Viridiplantae; phylum Streptophyta; class Magnoliopsida; order Dipsacales; family Adoxaceae; genus Sambucus; species Sambucus nigra. The sequence goes on along the minus strand of OX422211.1, from coordinate 466,267,744 downwards.
AAATACTTTTTAATTACTAATCACTTATTAGTTAATTAGGCCGATGTCAAAATTTTAATCTTTATTAACATGCAAGAATATAAGAATTCTAAACCACCTTCACCATTTAAATAAAACCAACATAGTGGAACATAAAAGTAACTGAATAAATGAAAGTAACTGGAATAAACACTCCAGTCTGAAATCTCAAATACAGTAATCGAAAACAAAACCCAGTCCCAACACTGGAGATGAATGAAATACAATATCTCTGAAAGAAATAATGTCTAGAGTGCGCAACATGCCCTGACTGAAATATATGCATAAGGAAGATAGATGGATAGGAGTGGAAGCGTCTAATATCGAGGACCTGCAACTTTCATGACAACTGCAGCACGTCAAATCACATGGAATTCCTAAGCCTGGCATCCCTGTGGCTAGACACCTAAAATAATTTGCACATAGAAGATAGGTTTGGAAGAAATGGGTCATAGCCAGAGTAAAAATAATTTAAAACATTTTAGCAAGTATTTAAAATGCTTAAATTTAGATATTATATACATGTTAGTTCATGGCTCTCACTTGAGAAGTTTCACCTTTCAACTAGTGTGCACGCATACCGTACTTTTAGACAATTCTAGTTACTTCTATCACACCTAACTAGTTCGAATATATTATCCCTTTTAAACTTTTACTCATAGTTCCCACCCGCATTTCTCACATAATACATTATCGAATATTTCCCTATCTTTCAACTCAAATAATAATTTCTCAATTAACAGTTAAGTGTTCCCATACTTAAGTTACTTTATATTTCCTTATCTTTCTTATCTACTAAATCCACAGAGTAGAATATATGATAAGTATATATATTCATCACTCTAATATATATATATACTAATATGTAAACCCTAGGCTCAATTGCGGTACATGCATACTCTGCTATCACGTCCCAGTACATCTCATACTAAATAAAGGACTGTCGATCCAGAATCACTCTTGAACCTTAAATACAGACACATATATGTTGGAAACGAACATAGTCCTAGGCCTTTGGGTTACGCACATACCTAGCATATCCAAATGACCGGTCATACCATTGTTCACACAAATGGCACTCAACCCTAAGTTCTATTCCCTAAGGTACGAGTCTAAGAAACCCCAAAATGGCACATCAAGATAAAACCGCCCATGATACGAGAACCACCCGTGATAGCATGTATCGTAGGTATGTCCATTACATATAAATAATCACACATTAGGTATTCACACAACCTATGTTTATAAATTATGTATAGGTATATATTCCACATATAATATATCTCGTATGTAGTCTATATGACTCTCGAATAGCCTACGTATTATTAGTATAGTGTTATTCCTCGTATCGTGTATACCCGAATGTTTCTCACTTCTCTGAACGTCATCCATTTTATTACAACTTAATTCAGTAGCTAACTCACTCATATCCTACTGGTCTAAGTCATGGTTTCTCCGGTCCCTCGAGATATTATAGAATTCACAGCATTAAGTCCTTAACCCACAATTAGAATAAATCAACTTTAGTCCTTAAATCCCTCTCATATGACTAAATCTCGAACTCCATATTGGGATACATGTATTAGATTTTATTCTCTTTATAATCAAAATTTATCTTAAAAGTTAATTCGATCGTTTCCCACGAGTTCTAAGCAAAAGGGCAAAAATTTGGCCAAATCAGGGAAGTCGAATCGATTCGACCTTGGACCGAATCGATTCACCCCTACAGATCTTCATCTTCTTCGTTAAGCACATATGGATTTCACCATTTTTAATCATCAAAACCTCCATTAATCATTCCCAAATGACCAACCAATTATTATAAACATTATACCTACATACATGAGTGATTTATAACACACAAGAATCATCATAACACTAAAAGACATCATTAAATTGGATTAAATCAAAATGACTTCTAAAGAACCCAGGTTCTTCAATTTTTCTTCAAGAACATGACTTAACCCACATTTATTCACATATTAATGGTTCTAATTCATCAATGTCATTTTACCTACATCACGGAATTAAGCCTAGTATGATTCTGAATCAAAAACCTCAAGTTCATTCCCAAAAATTTATCAAAATTATACTAAAATGGATATCATATATGCTCATGATTTAGAAAGATTAAACACTTGCCTTCATATGAATTTTAGACCCTTTATAGAAGAATGGTATGGGTGCATTCCTCTTCCTCCGATCTACACAACGGTGGTGTTTGTGGTGCAAGGGGTGGAACTATCTTGGTTTTAGCATTTGGAACCTCCTCTGTTCTTTCTCCTATGGCCTCTCTGCAATTCTATAACCTCTAACCCTAGAAGACTTCTCTTCTCATATGATAATAACCTCTTAAATTCGTAGGTTTATTTTCTCCAAAAATACAAATGACTAAACTACCCCACTGGGATGACGGTTTGGCCTAAAAGTTACCCTGAACCCAAATTAAATCCCCGGGTAGACTTTTCTAACTATCTCGAACCTTCCAGATTCAATGGCTCAATCAAAATGACCATTTGGATCACTTAAAAATAAATTACTTTTTATTTCATTAAATTGAGATCGACACGATTGACATGCGCGTCCTGACTAAATTATTGTAACTTGTCGTATTTTTCAATCGCGAACATATTCGTAATCATTTATTACTTGTTCGCTAAGTAATATTCAATATAATTTACATCAATAAATACTAACCCTTGTCTCTCTAGTTAATATTTATTTTAATACGGATTAATTCCCAATAAATTTCCCATATTTAATTTAATTTATTACACATTTAAAAATCATTAAAAAAATACGGGGTGTTACAATCTCCATCTTATCCACAAATGAGACATTCCCCAAATTCTCGACAACTTGTGACTCCAGTTTCCCATTTACCTCAACGTTTGTTTCACATGTTTTAAAACTTTAATATCCGTTCGCTTTGCTAGGACTCTACAACCTCGCATGACTCTCAAGACTCCATACACAACTCGATAGCCCTTGAAATCTAATTGGGCAATATATATCAAGTTTGTTCCTAACTTTATGAGATATTTTACACCACCGCAGTGCGCTACAGTCTTCAAACATGTTGAGCTTCACTGTTCTTACATAGCTAATGACGCATTTTTATAGATTACATAAAAATTATAAAGCTTTCTTCATATCTTGATATGTATCATAATATTTTCTCTTAGACCAAACATAATTTAGAGTACTTAACCCAATATTCATTATCTTGAGATAGAGAGTTTCCTTTTATTTTTTTGTGTCTTTCCAAAGTCCTCTTCTCCACATATGTCACTAATTCACAATTAAATCCACCTTCATCCCTTTTTAAGGGCCAATACCTCTTTATATAACTTTTCACGTGTGAAAATGTCGACTTCTTCATCACCCCGTGATCTACTCCCGTTACTTTTACCAGATCCTCGGTTTATACTCATTCCCTAATTTTCACCATGAGCATACCTAGTCAAACTCAAATTGTCCCCCAAAGATTCTCTTCTCAATGGAAAATATAGTCGATTACACCTCATCAATATTCACCATGTCTTTTTCATATAAAATATTAGTCACTATGGCGCCATGTGCATCCTGAAGAAAGGTAAGAAATAACAAGGCCCTATATTTTCCCTTTATTTTCGCATCAACTTTTTTCGTTAGTGAAAAAACCCATGAAATACACCATGTGATTAATGAGGTTCGCACCCTCCTCCACTTTCATATGTTAAATCTCTCACTTAAGACTGATCTTTGTTGTAAGACTCTTCGCTTGATAGAGCTTCCTAACCCTCTCTCATAATTTTGGCGTTGAGTCCTCATTATTGACAATATTGTTTATATTTTCACTGATAAAGAGTTGGTATATACTCAAGCACCTTAACTCTATATGAGGTTTGTGCAGGTGTGCACACTTAAATAAACTTAGAGGGGTTCAATAAGTTTCTTAATGGAATTAGCCCAATTTATATAAATTCAAAATTCTCTTCAATTTTAGTAACCCTAGTGAAATATACAACTTGGTGAGATGATGATGCGACAAGTAGATCTATAACTAAAAAGATCAAATAGGAAGTTTAAGATGGTAATGGGATAATCAAATCTAGATCTAGGTGTTGTGTGTGTTAGATATGTAATAATCAAAGTAAATAACACCCAAACAAACCACGAGACAAATTTATGAGGAAAACCCCCCACCTTGAGGTAAAAAACCTCAACGCATATTAATCTTTCACTAAAATTGAAAAGATTTAATACAATGCAAGAAGATACCTCTCTATGTTACCAAATAAGAAGTTATATGCTGAAAAATTACTCCCCCGCCCCAATTGATAATGAATTATCCACCTAAATCTCCATCGGACGAACGAGGAAGTCACATTCTCCTATATAGGATTGCATCGTGCTTGAACTCTCCAATAGTTTAAACACCTATTTTAGATATGAGTTTTGATCTTCAATTATGGTTTGGATCAGTTAGATTGAATTTAGGCCAAGTGGATATGATTACAAAACACTCTCTATTCTGCACAAAAACTAGATCAAGAACATATATAGGTTTTCTCTCAAATTTCAAAGGAATAAGTTATTTTATTTGAAAGAAATATAATTAATATGCTCTTAATATAAAAAAAACTCTTGTAATATATGATAAATATAGAAGAAAAAAACTCTCTTAATATATTTTAATTGGAGGAAAAAGACTTTATTTATAGAAAAAATTACGAATGTGGCAATGTCGTGCGCAAGGCTAAAAATAGGTTCGTGCCCACGATTTTTAGCAGTGAGAAAGTCACAAAAAAATGTGCAGTCGTGCGCACAAATGTAAAATTTATCCTTGCGCTCAATTTTAAGTAGAATCCTAAAACTTGATGACCCTGCAAATGGGCGTAAAATAGAGTCGTGCTAATGTTTTAAGGCAGAAACTTTCTTTCTTCCTTAACAAACTTCATGGCATTTCCCTTAGGTTAAACACTACACATATCAAGATATAAAGTCGCTTGTTCATTTCAGAACATAATTTTATCAAAATAAAATGAAAAGGGTGTTTGTGTTTATAGTCTTAGACATTCAATTAATAATTCATAAAAGGATACATATTCAAATGAGCGGTAACAAGTCTTTGAGATATAGGAGCCATATATGATCTTTAATGTTGAATGTTCACCAATTCTGAATGAACAAGACTCTATCTACTAAACAACGCCTGTATGAAATCAATCATTTTGTCTTGATAACAAATGACTCAAATTCTTTGACATGGAAATAAGCCAACCTTACATACATTTTCAACATCCCCATTTGGCTATTCCATAACGAAACCCTAATATACTTGATTACGACAAAGAAAACTCTCTCTTCATTAGCCATATGAAAATAGAAGTATGTCACAATACACATGAAATTCAATAGATCAACAACATAATCAAAGTCGAGCATGGGATGGGTTGAGTCGCAATCTCATGCCGATACCTAAAAAAGCAGGAATAATATCAAAGATCATGCATATATGACGTGCACAAAGAGAAACTCCCTGCTTGGGAATCCACTAAATATATATCAGTATGAAACATAAAGCGAGAAATATATATATATATATATATATACACACACACACACACACACACACACACACACATATGGGGGGTGACTTCTTTATTTTTTAGGCCCATGAGAGTAGCCGGACAAAGCCTAACTAAAGATAAGAGATGTCCATCCCAAATTATGGGATGCTTTAAATAACGGATTGAGGATTTGACCCATTCTATCCCCAAAAATCTCGGAGGAGATATTAAGGGGAAAGTGGGATAGAGGGCTAGTTATCAGTGCCCCTCTCTCTTCTACTGAATATAACAGTAGACCTCTCCGTGGATGCACGCAATTTGTCGAACCACTTACATCTTTGTGTTGTGTGATTGTGATCATTGTTGTTCTTCCTTTCCTGGTGATTGTCTTTCATTATTATTTGGTTTGAAATATTAGTCACCACAATTGGCACCATCTATGGGAAATGGTTGTTTTTCCTTTAAGAAAGACTTCACCAGCAGGGACCTGCAATGTCCATTCATAACAGTAATGTCCCTCAAACGGGATATATTCAAGAGCAGCCTATCCCTCCTAGGGTAAGGTTCGAAGTACGTCATTCAAACCAGAGGCTCCGCCGAGATAGGACGCTCTCCGAAAAGAGCCAGGGGCCAGTTAGATCCACACAAATTTCTAGGTTGATAAACGCCTATGAGGCTAGGCTTCAAGAACAGGAGGAAGCTAAAAATGCTCGCCTCAAAAGGAGATTAGAGAAGATGGAAAGGTATCTCCATCATAACATGAGTCAACGCTACAATCGGACTCCTATACCTCAGGGGATAAAACCTCGCAGCCAAGGAAGGAGCCCAGGGTGTGGGTCACAAAGGTCTGAGAGACACAGGTCAAATGAAAACTAGTTCGAGAAATAACAATTAGCTAGTCGATACAGGAGCCCTGAGTGAAAGGGTGATGATATACGAAGCTTAGTTCGGAGAGCAATGAACCAGCACCCAGCTCATCGGGGTGCCAGATCAATAAGAGAGTTGGCCAGGCGAGCTCTCAAAACTCAGATAAAGTCCTATTTTTCGAGGATAATTGAGGAAGAAGAAACCCCGAAGAAGTTTGCGGTGCCCAAATTCAATATTTATGATGGTAAGACTGATCCCATCGATCATGTCAGATAATATAGGTAGGCCATGACCCTATAGAACCATAACGATGCACTCATGTGCCGAATTTTCTTGTCAAGCTTGCACGATGTTACCCAAAAATGGTTCGAGAAGCTCCCTTACAGATCCATCAAGAACTTCAAGTCTCTAGTCGAGATAATCACAACTCGCTTCATTACAAGCAATTCTCATCCAAAGAGGATGGATGATTTGCTGACAATGAAGAAAAAACCTCAGAATAACCTCAGAGACTACGCGAAGAGATACTGGGAGGTGTTTAACAAAGTCGAGGATTTCTCAGAGCAGGTCGCTGTAGCATCCTTCAAGATTGGCCTGCCCCACTCCTGTCTCCTACACCGGCCCCTCACTAAAGAAAGAGGCCACGACCGTAGATGACTTGATGGCCTGTATCAAGAAATATGCCAAAGTCGAAGACGTGACCCCTCCTAGCACAGGAGAAAATGGTGGAACCAAGGTTGTCGGTAAGGGAGTGAAAAGAGTGACACTCAGAATAAAGGGAGTAAGAACGGGGGCAAAAGTGACTCTAAGAGTGGGAATAAAGGCAATGCCTTGAAGGCATTTGAAGCCGTAAATACCGTATTCCGAGAACAAATCTATAAGATCCTTGCAAAAATTAAACATGAACCATTCATTAAGTGTCCTAAGAAGATGGGTGGAGACCCCTCCAAGCGAAATAATGCATTAAGATGTGCATTTCATAAGGAATGCGAGCACAAAATCGAGCACTGTAAGGCCCTCAAGTCCCATCTCGTAGAGCTAGCTTAAGCTAGGAACTTAAATGAATTCGTAGAGAAGAAGGAAGAGAAGATAGCTGTAAATGAAAATTAAAAGCCCGATAATATTCTCGAAGAGGATGCCGGCCACGAGTTCACAGTACTTCATAGGGCATCTGACCTCAAGAAGATTCAAGGGAACGCAGCTCAAATGGAAATGAAGAAGCTGACAACAGTAATGCAAGCTTTTAAGATTGATCCAGACAAAACCCAATCTGGGAAGTGGCGACATGCAGACGAAATAAACTACAATGAGCATTGCGTGTTCACAATTGAGGATTTAGTGGGAGTGAGAACTCCACACCATGATGCATTGGTCATTGCACTCAGGATAACTAACTTCGATGTCGATAGGTTACTCGTCGACCAAAGCAGCTCATCCAAAGTAATGTACCTCAAGATGTTTAGAAGGCTGAAGTTAAGCACTGTCGACCTAAGGGAGGTCACTATTCCTTTGGTTGGCTTCGATGGAAAGATAATAATCCTTTTGGGAAAGATCATCCTACCGATAAGGGCGTGAAGAATCTCAAAGATGATTGAATTTATTATGGTTGATATTGATTCACCTTACCAACTCATCCTCGATAGAGGATGGTTGTACACGATGAAGGCCATCTCATCGACCTATCATCAGAAGCTGAAATGTGTGACAGGTCGCAGAGTAGGAGAAATTTGCGGAGATCAAGAAATGGCAAGAAAGTGCCTCATAGCGGCCATACGCCCTAAATAAGAGAAAAAGGTGGAGGAAAGGAGAAAAAAAGATGAAGAATTGGAGAGGCTGATTCCCTCCAAATACTAGTTAAGATATGGCAGAATAGGAGTGGAGGAGACCAGACTCCTCCTGATGATACGCAAATATTTCGTATTTCATCCTCCGAACGGACGCATTTTAGCCCCCCTCGGGTATATTATTCCCTATATTTATGCTTGTTAACCAGACAACATTGAATTTCTACATTAATATGTTTTGTAGGGGTTAATTGGGTTTTTTTACGCATTTAGGTACTAATTATGAAGTTCGGACGCATTCCGGTGAAGTTCGGTACGCAATCGCACGTTCAAGGGAATTTTAGTCTTTTCATAGCTTGGGTACCTAGCCCGACATCTCATGAAAGTTGTATCCCTACTCACTAGCTTCACGTGGCCACGAATGGTGCGCGATTCTGAGTCTGTATGAAGAAGTTACGGCGATTTCAGCGGAGGGAAAAATAAGGAAATCAAAAGAGGAGGAGAAAAAGGAAGAAAAGGAATGCAGTGTGCTGCTTCTTGGCTCACCCCTGCTTGATCGATCGATCGATCCTTCTGTATATTCAAAATTTTACCTTGATCGATCGATCGACCCTTTTTATCGATCGATCCCTTGTTTTCTGTAGATATTTTGCCTTATTTTCTTTTCTCTTTTCTTTTATTCCCACTTACTATAAATACAATTTTTGTTGTAATATTCAGAGGAGGTAATATATACGTTTTTAGGTTAGTTTAGCTTAGGGTTTGAGGGTTTTGGAGAGTTCTTCTTCAATTGTTCTTGGTTTGACACCTCATTTGGGTTGAATGTTGCACTATTCATCATCCTCTTTCTTAATTATTTTAATTGCTTTATTTCTTGATTTCCTAGTTTAATTAGTATAAATTAGCTTAGTTCATTACGTTCCTTTAGATAAATAGGGTCGGGATGCCATTCTGCCATTAACGGGCCCCGAGCTTAAAAAAATAGGTTTTGTGCAAAATTGCGTTTAATTGAACCCGTGTGAATTGAAGTCAAATTATTATACGTTTAACTTTCTTTGTCATGACTTTAGTGTTTAAAGCGATAATCCGAGTTTAATCTGCGTACGACCAATTTTCGATTAAATGTTTAAGCTCACAACTTTGGCTTAAATTCCTTATTGTGGGATGTTTATGTTTAATTGTTAATGCTCGATTAAATTGATCTCGAGCCGGAATTCAGATTATTAGTTGTTTCGAGCCGTATGGTTAGATGATATCCCGACCCTTGCTTTACTTTTATTTAGACTTAACTTATTCTTTTCTTTTATTTACAACCAACCATCACCTTTTTACACTTTTATTCCTGGATTAATAATTTGTTACGATCTATCAAACATTCTCTGTGGATTCGATACTCGGCTTACCGTTATACTCACCAGTTGAGTGTAGTCGTAACTTAGGTTTCTTTTGTATTGAGGCGGTGAAACTAAAATAACGATCAACACTTGACACGCGCTGCTTTTCACCCTTGATCAAAATGGCGCCGTTGCCGAGGATTGTTTTGATTTAGATTGTAATTGTCTTATTAGTTCGTAGTATTCTTTCTTTTATCTTTTTTTGTAGGACTTCTACATTTGAGCGCCTAGAAACACTTGAATTATTCCCGTCGCACATTGCTTTGTGGAATTAGCCTTCTCGTGCCTTTGTTGGGGTAAGCATGTCTTATTATAACTTTTCTGGGAATTCTAATGACAACTCTCAAAATTTCGGTAAACCATTGACTTTTGGTCAATACTTCCAATCCCAAAAAGTTACAACATCTAAAATGACATTGGTTGAGTATTACAAAAGTCAAAGTTTGGATTACATCAATTTTGGGGGTGATTATTTCGATTCTGGGTCGCAAGATCCTTATGATAAGAATTTTGAAACAAATTGTAATCATTTTCAAAATTCTTATGTTAATGATTTTGAGTGTAGTCCCGGGAACAATTTTCACCCGTCTCATTTCCAAGAATTCGCTCCCCGCCCTATGACTTTCGGTGAGGTATTGTGCATGCTTGAAAATGAGAGGATTGAAAATCGATATCGGGAAGAAAATTGTTGTTGGGAACACGAGTTGGATTTACTCTTTGAATCCGACGACGACTTTTCTTCGGAGACTTACGAAGTCGAGGACTGTTTTGAACCAAATAAGGACTTCGTTCCTACTTTGGAACAAATCATCATTGACTTGACCCATGGTGTAGTAGAGAATGAAAATGGCATAGTATCCATTTGCAATGAACTCGTTTCTTCTTTGATTTTCAAAGAAGAAAGTTTCATTGTAAACGATCCTATTTCTTCCGAAATTCAATTTTCAAGCGATGATCACTCATCGCCTGAGATTGAATTTCTTTCATCCCCGTCTTTATTCTATACTGTCACACCAATTCTTGTACCCGATGAATCGGCTCAAACCTTTATAGTTCCAAACCGTTTCACCGATGAAGAGTACTCGCTCGAGCCGCCTTCCATGATGGCATATTTTCCCTCATATGCGTCGCCTCCCATTCCAAATTTAAAATACTTGGGAGATGATTCAATTTTTCTAGGCTCACACATGTATTTGTCACCCCCCCAATCCAAATCCCCCATCATCCCTCCCAAAGTTTCAATTTGGGATGGTTCACTTTTACCGCCTTACACATGCCTTTCGTCGTTTAAACGGAATTCCTATTTTTCGGGAGGCATGCATATTCGGGAGGGTCCACTGTTGATCCGTCAAAGTCAAATTGTGTTTTGGATGGACCCTAAAAAATTTCAACTTTTAGTATATAGCTAATTAGGATTCCTATGTGTAGGTTGTATATACTAACTTCTTTATTTTTATTTTTTCTTAATTTAGCCTAGTGTAATTAGTTAATCTCTTTTTATATTTTTTTATATGCTCGGTTCTAACTCTTTTTGTAGGTTCAATGCAACTTGAATTTGTGGAGATTTGTCGTCCCGACATACTTTTGTTAAGAAAAAATGAAAAAAAATCACAAAAATAATTTTTCTTTATTTTTCACACACTCATCCTCACGCATTTGCTATTGTTTTTCTTTTTTCTTTTATTTTATTTTATTTTTCATTCCTTTGTGAACATGCGTGTGTGTCGATCGTTGTACACATTTTTCATTTTTTTGGTTAGTATATGTGTAGGTATGTGCATATTTTGCCCAATTCTTTGTTTTTTATATTTTTTATATATATATTTTTTTATATTTTATTTTTTCTTTGTATTTTTATTTTCCTATACTTATATATATATATATATATATATATATATATATATATATATATATATATATATATATACATATATATTTTTACATTTCCATTCCACCCCCCTTATACCCTTAATTCCTTTCCCCACCCCCACCCCCCATTTAAAAACTGAATGCAGTGGGCTTTTTACTGCTTGATCGATCGATCGAAGCCCAAGGGTGGATCGATTGATCGACCAGTCAAAAGACGAGGTAGGTTAGGTTTTTACCTTTTCTCCTCATTTCTTTTTCTCTCTTCTCTTCCCAATTTCGTGCCCTAAATCCCCCACCACAATTTCCTTCAAATCTCAACCACTTTCTACACTTCAAAGGTATAATCCTTCCTTCTAACTTATGTATTTGTAGATTTTGGTTGATTTTTGTCATGTTTTCCATGTTTAATCCAATTTTTGACATATATTTGCTGTGTGTGGTTTTATCCTGTTGTTCCAACTGATTTTACTTGACATTATTGATTTATATCCATCCATGAACACATATGTATTGTTGTATTGTGATTGTGTTCATGAATGGGGCTACTTTGTTGGTTCAAAATGGTATTTTTCACCCTCGCCATACATTGCGCACGCCAAGTGTTCGCTGAAATGCCACAAACAGTTTTCAATCCAATTTTTGGCGCACACTTGGGTGATTTTCACTCCTTGTCGCATTCCGACAACTTTTATTGCAATGTTGAATTTTTTTCCCTCAGTTTTGCGCACGTGCACCCACCATTTCAACTTGTACACTAACTAACCATTAATTGTGCTTACAATTTTTTTGAATTGCTTAATTATTGTTTTTATAGGTTGAAATGGCCTCTATCAAGATATACAAGTTCACTCGGTGCATGCCCCACTAGGGTGTCGAGGGGTTTTGCTATGAACAGGAGTGAGATTGGTACCAGGCCTATTTTCAGACATCCGAGCGACCGTTGGGTTATCATTTCGCCTAGACCCTTGATCACATACCGTAGGAGGCGCGGGCTATGTTGCACCAACAGGGATGGGAGCCCTTTCTCTCTACCAATGGGCGCGTCAATGAAGAGCTCGTCCGTATGTTTTACGCGACATTGGTATAGGTGAGGGGGCAGGGGCCTACTACGTATGAGGCCATGGTTTGTGGGGTGCGGATACCTCTCCGCCGTTCTGATTTGGTAGCTTTAATGGATGTGCCCGACCCCGCGGATCCTGTCAGTTTCATGGATAACGATCTTTTCGGGCAAGCGACGTTGATAGAGTCCCTTGCGACGGGCGAGGTTTGGAAGAAGGGTGCGTTCCGTTCGACGGCAATGGCAGACTTACCGAGAGTTCTCCACTACATCAACGTCCACTCATTTATGGTGACGAACAATGGATGAGAGGTTTTTCATAAGCACGCAACATTCATCCACACCATGCTTCATGATTTGAGTGATATCAGTTTGCCCAAAATATTTTTGGAGACGATGCTCGCGACAACAAAGGAGACTACCTGGAGATTTTCACTTCCTTTTCCTGTCCTCATCACGAGGATCTACACTTCTCACGATTGCCCAGAATATGACGCTGATCGCAAGCATGAGCCATTAGGGCTTCTCACAAAGGACAATATCTCGAAGATGTTGACTCATGCTTGGAGGGAGTTGGGGAACAAAAGACCGAGGGCAGCAGCGGCTGACAGGGCAGCGGAGGAGGCCGAGATTAGAGGTATGGAGCAGGGTGAGGGTTCTCACATGCCACACATAGATTATGATGCCCGCTTTGAGGCACTTCAAGCCGTGCAGGACCAACGCTGGGAGGAGACCCAGCTCAGGTGGGCTACATGGGAGTCCTGTCTGGACCAGTATCAGGCCGAGCAACGGCAAGAGTGGGTCGAGCAGAGGCAGGCCAGAGCGCAGCAGAGACATGAGTACCAGATGATGCAACGTATGATGAGAGATCTTTATTTGCAAAGGTATGATTCGGACACAGCGCTACCTCCTCATTTTCAGGATCCTTTTGATCCTAGTGGTTCCGGCCACTAGGCTCCTGCTGTTTTGGGTCATTTTGGCATTTATGGGGCGGATATTATGTTGTATTTTTTATTTTATTTATTTATTTATTTTTCATAGTTGTAATGTATTAAGTCGTTTTGTATTGAACTTATGGAATGGGAAATGAAAACGTAGTTTGTGGTTGTTTATTAGATTTTGATGTGTGTGACCTTACATTTTATAAAATTAAAAAGTTCACCATCAATTTATCTAGTATTTGCATTTAAGCCCCTCTATATTGTTGTGACTTATGATATATTCTTTTAACTTGATACATCGGTATATATTCTTCATGTGCTTTGTACTAACTTGTTTTGCAGATTCATTTGGACTTGTACTTCTGGAGATCGCTCCAAATTTGGGTAATATCATTCTTTTCCTATCTTTGTGTTGTGTTCTTTAATGGACGCATTAGGGACAATGCAATATTTCAGTTAGGGGGTGTGGGATATTCTATCCATTTCACTGATTAGTCCTTAAATTTAACTACAATTTAGTTACAAAGCATGTTTTTTGTTAAAAAATTAAAAAAAAATCAAAAATATTTTCTTTCTTTTCTCTCCTTTATTGGGATTTTTTCCCTTGTTTTCGATGATAAATTTTAATAATTTCCCGATCCAATTGACAATTCAACGATGCATGTTCTCTATTTTAGAAGTTATTAGACTTTAGTCCTCAAATCATTAATATTATGAATAACTTCATGAATTAAACTTTATCCCGTGCGCTCATGCATTTTTCTTGTTATATTGATTTGGTTTAAGATTTTTATAACTCGGTAGTTTTTGTTGCATTGTATATACTTACACCGAGTGAGATTAGAGACTTATCGTCATTTGTGAGTGTATACACTTTTCTTTCCTCTTTGAAAATGTTACTGTCATTTGTAATCTCTTTATTCTTTCATTGACCGTTCATTAATTGAGTTCGTACTTGAAATGTGTTACTTGATCATGATTTTCATATATTATTTTGACTCGAGAATTGCATAAATTTTTTGAAATGATCATAGACCCTCTTTGTATATCACCCATATGACCTTGACCTCACCTTTTATATGTTCTCTAGTTAACCCACTTAAGCCTAAATACTAGACTTTCGTTTCATTACCCCAAATCCCATATCCAACTCCAAATTGGAGTTATATACTATACATATTACCTTACACACCCTTGTTTGGATTGTTATTTGGGATTGAATGATATTGTTGTGTATTGCGGTTGCAATTTGAGCATGAAAAGAGTGAGAAAAGAAGAAAGTGTAGTGAAAAAGAGAAAGTTGAAAACAAAAGAAAACATGAGAAAAAGAAGAAAAGAAAAGAAAGAGAAAGTTGTATATGTTTTATATAGTTCAATAAGCTTTGATTACTCTCCCCAATGATATATGTAATGCCATTTTGGAACTCGTTTTCCAATTTTGATATTGTCCGTATTTTCCCATTATCCCGAGTTTTCATCTCGAACACTTTGAATCCGTACATACATATCCTTAGTTTCATACCCTAGCCTAGCCTACATTATAACCCTAATAAAGTCATATGTGATCTTAGGTTGTTGTAATTTAAAAGTCATAATAGTTTTGATAATCTGTGAAAATGCATTTCACCTCCTTCAATATGCAGTATCTTTCATTGAGATTAAAGTTTTTCAGTTTATATATAGCATTCTTCATTTGTGACATGTGTGCGGCCTAGTTTCCATTTACATTTACTCTTTATGCTCGCATGTTTCGTGTGTTACCTCCCTGTTTCGAGTGAATTCACTTGATGAGTGTAATGCTCGTGAGGATCGAATATATGCGTGCTTTAATTTAGTATCTGTTTTATTTAAGTTTTTTTTCCAAATGACACTTTGCACGTGCTCGCTCCCCTCCCACATTTTAAGGTTTCAATTCTATCAGGTGCATTCTATAATGTTAATGATTTAGACTTTTGTTTGAATTCATTCACTTTTCTAATAATGCATATGAAATCTTTTTCGCTATTGTTGGGCTTGTCGCATGTTGGGTTGGGCATATTTTGAGAAAACCATGTGATGTTTGTGGGTATCATCCATGAAAACCCTCACGAGACGACACTCGTCCACTAGGGTGACCTAGGGGTTTAACGACTTATTGCATACGCTAAATGAAATCGAATCGCCCGCGAAAGTGGCCTTATCTTTCTTTTGCTTTTATATGATACTCTTGTACTATCTCTTGCTTTTTGTTTGATTATAGTTCTTGTTCCATCCTATTTCATTGCTAGGTACTAGTAATGTGTAAGTTAGGGGGTGTGATGATACGCAAATATTGCGTATTTCATCCTCCATACGGATGCATTTTAACCCCCTTGGGTATCTTATTCCTTATGTTTATGCACGTTAACCAGGCAACCTCGAATTTCTACGTTAACATGTTTTGCAGGGCTTAATTGGGCTTTTTTACGCATTTAGGTACTAATTATGAAGTTCGGACGCATTTCGGTGAAGTTCTGTACGCAATCGCACGTTCAAGGAAATTTTAGTCTTTCCACAGCTTGGGTACCTGGCTCGACATCTCACAAAAGTTGTAACCCTCCTCACTAGCTTCGCATGGCCACGAATGGTGCTCGATTCTGAGTCCGTATGAAGAAGTTACGGCAATTTCAGCGGAGGGAAAAACAAGGAAATCAAATAAGGAGGAGAAAAGGGAAGAAAAGGAATGCAGTGTGCTGCTACTTGGCTCACCCCTGCTTGATCGATCGATCCTTCTGCACATTCAAAATTTTGCCTTGATTGATCGATCGACCCTTTTTGTCAATCGATCGATCCCCTGTTTTCTGCAGATATTTTGCCTTATTGTCTTTTCTCTTTTCTTTTATTCGCACTTACTATAAATACAATTTTTTTTGTAATATTCAGAGGAGGTAATATATACGTTTTAGGTTAGTTTAGCTTAGGGTTTGAGGGTTTTGGAGAGTTCTTCTTCAATTGTTCTTGATTTGACACCCCATTTGGGTTGAATGTTGCACTATTCATCATCCTTTTCCTTACTATAGTTTGTATTTTTTCATTTATTGCTTTCTAGTTAATTTACATGCTTTCTAATTTAGGTTTACATGCTTTATTTCCTTGCTTGGTAGTATAGTTTTACCGCGTTTATTTATTGCGTTTATTTACCTTGTTTTTAATATGCTTTCTAGGTAATTTAAATTAGGTTGTGTTTGAATAGAACTCACTCGGGCTAACGCGTTACTTAGCTTGGTGATAGTGTTTATGGGTCTATTTCGGGTGCGTTGTCCTAGTTATTACGCCTAGGAGATTTGACGGGGCATATCATGTATGTCCCGTGCTTACGAACATTCGTGCATAATTTCCGGGATATTTATTGACGCAAAAATCTTATTAGGATTTTATGCGAATTCAGGGGAGTGATAACCCTTGATTTAATTAACTGTCGAAACGGGACGCATTTGTAATAACTCTTCGACCCATGCAACCATTTTATACAAATTAACTCGGGTGGGGGATATTCGACGCAACCTATAGTTTTACTCGCTTTCTTAATCTATGTTTCATTTTCCCTCGCCTAGTTAAACATTTCCCTTTCATGCATCTTTTCTTTTAGTTTTTAATCATCTTTTTCATTTTTATTTCGGAATATTAAATCAATTAAATTCTAACAACTCGTCTTTGTGGATTTTTAATACCCGACTTACCGCTTTACTTGCATCGTAAGTGTAGTAGTAATTTAGGTTAGTTTTTTGTCTCGCCGCAACTATACGAACAAACCTAAAGTACTACTACACTTGCGAGGCAAGTAAAGCGGTAAGTCGGGTATCAAAAATCCATAGAGACGAGTTGTTAGAATTTAATTGATATAATATTCTGAAATAAAAGTGAAAAAGATGCATGAAAGGGAAATGTTTAACTAAGCGAGGGAAAATGAAACTAGATTAAGAAAGTGAGTAAAACTATAGTTTGTGTCGAATATCCCTCACCCTATTTAATTTGTATAAAATGGTTATATGGGTCGACGAGTTATTACAAATGCGTCTCGTTTCGACAGTTAATTAAATCAAGGGTTGTCACGCCCCTGAATCCACATAAAATCCTAATAAGATTTTGGCGTCAACAAATATCTCGAAAATTAATCACGAAAGGTCATAAGCACGGGACATATATGATATGCCCCATCAAATGTCCTAGGCGTAATAACTGGACAACGCACCCGAAATAGACCCGTAAACACTATCACCAAGCAAAGCAACACGTTAACCCGAGTGAGTTCCATTCAAACACAACCTAATTTAAATTACCTAGAAAGCATATTAAAAACGCAGTAAATAAACGCAATAAATAAACGCGGTAAAACTATCCTAGAAAGAAAGGAAATAAAGCATGTAAACCTAAATTATAAATCATGTAAATTAACTAGAAAGCAAGAAATGAAGAAATACAAACTATATTAAGGAAGAGGATGATGAATAGTGCAACATTCAACCCAAATGAGGTGCCAAACCAAGAACAATTGAAGAAGAACTCTCCAAAACCCTCAAACCCTAAGATAAACTAACATAAAAACGTATATATTACCTCCTCTGAATATTACAACAAAAATTGTATTTATATTAAGTGGGAATAAAAGAAAAGAGAAAAGAAAATAAGGCAAAATACCTACAGAAAACAGGGGATCGATCGATCGACAAAAAGGGTCGATCGACAAAAAGGGTCGATCGATAGATCAAGGCAAAATTTTGAATGTACAGAAGGATCAATCGATCGACCAAAAGGGTCGATCGATCGATCAAGCAGGGGTGAGCCAAGCAGCAGCACACTGCATTCCTTTTCTCCCCTTTTTCTCCTCCTCTTTTGATTTCCTTGTTTTTCCCTCCGCTGAAATCGCCGTAACTTCTTCATACGGACTCGGAATCGCGCACCGTTCACGACCACACGAAGATATAGAGGATGGATACAAATTTCATGAGATGTTGGACCAGGTACCCAAGCTATGAAAAGACTAAAATTCCCTTGAACGTGCGATTGCGTACGAAACTTCACCAGAATGCTTCCGAACTTCATACACTACACCAAAATGATAAAATTGTCACCTTTCAGCCGGCCACCCTTGTCAAGGTCATTGACCGTGACAAAAAACACGCATTTTGTATCACGTTCATTGACCATGATTGGACCGTGACAAAGAATTATCACGGTCATTGACCGTGACAAGTCCGTGACAAATTTACTTGTCACGGTTAATGACCATGACAATTCTTTAAATAATTGTCACGGTCAAGGACCTTGACACAACCGTGACAACTTCTTCAGCAAAAACCCATTCCCCTTCTTCCCCCCCCCCCCCCGCCCGCCATTCCCTCCTTTTTACAACTCTCTCACTCTCTACTAGGGGTGGCAATTTTAGAAACGACACGAAAAAACGATACGGAACGACACGAAATTGACCCGAAATTGACACGATATTTCGTGTTCGTGTCGTGTTTTTTTTACACGAAGTCGTGTCGTGTCGTGTTCGTGTCTTAACTATGAGTCGTGTCGTGTCGTGTTATCGTGTTTTTAAGCCTAAAATTTAAGAAATTATGGTTGTCGTGTCGTGTCGTGCCGTGTTATTTTTTATTCGGGTCGTGTTCGTGTCAGCTAAAAAAACACGAATTCGTGTCGTGTCGTGTTCGTGTCCGAAAAAACCTTGTCGTGTCGTGTCGTGTCGGGTCAAAACACGACCCACTGACCCAAATTGCCACCCCTACTCTCTACGCTGCTCTCTCTCTCTCTCTCTAGTTTCAGGTTAATTTCTCTCTCTCTCTCTCTCTTCGATTTATATATATGTTTGTGTGTATATATGTGTGTGTGTGTGTGTGTATGTGGTGGGTGAGTATGTGGAAAATAGGGGATTGTTATATTAGAGTCAAAACATTGATGATAATGTATATAATATTAGCCTTGTATGGGTATAAGCTAATTTAGATTAATATTGATGATTATGTATATAAAGAGTAACTCATTTTTATTCAAATTAGACAATTCACATGTTAATATGTTGTTGCTAATTTAGATTAATTTGTCTCTAATTTTAATTTCAAAAGGAAGATTACGATATTTTGACTATGGTTAAAGATAAAAAAATAATTCGTTGTGATTCTAGAATTTTTATTCTTGGAGCTAAAGAAATCAATGCATTCTTTCGGTTGAAAGATATTTATTTTTTAATAATGCAGGTTATTTTGAACTTTCCTTCACCATTAAAACATTAAATTGGTAGCATTTTTCTCCTACCAATTTTTTTCATCGTGGATGTCGCCAAATTCTTAGTAGATTAGTATTTAACAAACAAAAGCGAAAGAACCATTATTGTTCACTAAATGTTGGCAAAAGTCTTACTGAAAATGTAAACATTTGTATTATATATAAATTGACTCTCTCATGTATCAAAACGTTTGAGTCTATCAAGTTAAATAGACTTGGTTCGTTATGAGTGAGACACAATCTATAGTTTATGTCAGATGGACCTTAAGGACTAAAGATTGATATATCCTTTCGAGAAGTTTGGTAGAATATTGGCTAATTACACACACTAAGATGTTTTTTAAATTGAGAGAATTTTTTCATAAAATGTGTTTTAAAAACCTTTTGAAGTATTGAAGAATTTTTTTGAGTTGTGTATTTACCTTTTGAAGTATTGGGATCTAGGAACAAGTTTTAAAAATAATTTTGGAATTTTTTATTTTGAGGCATTCGAACGGACATAATATATAACATCTATTACATGCTTTACATCTATTCCGGCATATATAATATATATAATAATTCCATGCTTTACATCTATTCCACGTTAGATGTTTTCAACTAATTTAGACATATTTATGTGTGTATGTGTGTGTATATATGTGTATATATGTGTGTGGTGGTGTGTGGTTGGGGAGGGGGTGTAGTGGGGGGAGAGGGGTGGGGTGGTGGGGGGTGTATGTGTACGTGTACGTGTGCGTGTGTGTGGTGGGGGTAGGGGGAGGGGGTGGGGGCAGGGGTGGTGGGGGGTGTACGTGTGCGTGTGCATGTGTGTGATGGGGGTGGGGAGAGGGGGTGGGGGGCAGGGATTGGGGTGGGGTAGGGGTGTGTGTCTATGTGTACTAATAATTCCATGCTTTACATCTATTCCGTGCATATATAATATATATAATAATAATTCCATGCTTTACATATATTCCACGTTACTTGTTTTCAATTAATTTAGACATATTTATGTGTATATGTGTGTGTATGTGTGTGGTGGGGAAGGGGGGCAGGGGTGGGGTGGGGGAGGGGGTGGGGGGTGTACGTGTACGTGTGCGTGTGCGTGTGCGTGTGCGTGTGCGTGTATGTGGTGGGGGTGGGGGTGGGGTAGGGGTGTGTGTATGTGTACTAATAGCAATTTTTTACAGCAAATGTCTCCTTTGGGTATTAAGGCGAAGATGATGATGTTGTTTATGATGATGTCGTCTGGGCTCGGTGGTAGCGGAGGCAACGAAGGCTCCTCGGCCCCTAAGCTCCCCAAATATGGAAAATTGGGGATTACCATCGAGAACAAATCGGAGCTATAAGCGAGATCCCTCGAGATGCTAAAGACGGTCATCGGCCTGGGGTTTATGAGTTGGAATGAGGTGCCATATGAGCTCAAGTTAGCTATTTGGGCGGCACTATAGGTAATATATTTATATTTATATGAATATTTCAATTTCAATTTCGATTTCAATTTCATTTTATATTATATTTATATTTATATTTATTCGCAACTAACACTGTATTTGTTGGACAGGAACAATTCAACTTGGATCCAAAGCTACGCGATTTCGTCTTGGAGCAGTTGAGGGAGCAACACAAGACGTGGAAGAAAAATATGCGGACATTGTACTTTCGAAAAACACGAGAGTCCATTATCCAATGGCGTGGATCCGTCCCGCCCAAGGAGCCGATCTCATTGGCACAATGGAAAAAGTTCATTAACAATGAGATCGAGGATCGACAATTGGCATTTCGCCAATCGGGGAGGGAAAATCGAGCAAAAAAGATGGACGTGCACTACTCCGACCGGACGTCTTACGCCGAGGTGGAGCATATGATGAAGGTAAGATTTAATTTTTCTATAACTACAGAAATATATTATTCTTCATTATTTTACTTTGCGGGGCCGATACTAATTTTACTTTATTTTAATTCAGGAGGCAGGGAGTGGCCCAGGGGATAAGCCACATAGGCTCGATAGTTATGTGGCTCTTCGGACGAAGAAGGGGAAGGACATGGAGGTGTCCCCGAGCGTCGCAGCCACGATTGTAAGTAATCCGACAGTTTATTTTTTATTAATTACGTTATAATTTTTTAGTTTACTTATTTTACTAATCATGTGCTTTTTGTCATTTCAGGTAAAGCTTAAGGAAGTGAATAAGTCACAGTATGATGCTGACAAGGAATCTTTCTCCATAGACGCACTCAGCCAAGTGCTTAGCTCTGATCGCAAGGGGAGGACAAGGGGGTGAGCTCGCGGGTGGCCAAATTTAGGATCATCGGATTGGAGACGAGCGACATCGGGTTGGCTTGAACGGTGGATTCACATGACGCGAATTTGTCCCGTTTGGAGGCGATGGTCCAAGATATGTACTCATTCATGAAGCGTACGTTGGGCGGAGACCGTAAGGGGAAAAGGAAGGAAAAGGCGGTGGAGGAGGAGGAGGTGCGGGAGAACGAAGAGCAGGATGACGAGGATGTGGACCTCGCTGCTTCATCACCGACACGTGCGTACTTCGATGATCCACTTCCTTATTTGGCTCCCTTCCCCAGACCAATGTCGACAATTAGTTGGCCGAGCGTGTTCATATTGGACGTATTTGATGACCAGCGGATAGGGCGGGGGTTAAGGGACCCGAATATCGTCCAGGGTGGAATAGTTCATGGGCGTGCGCTTTAAGAGATCGAGTCCAAAGTGCTCGTCACCCATGTGATACTCGGGAAGAAGAACTCCCTATTGTGGTTTAGCGAACAATGAGGCACGATGTATATTAGTGGGTGTGTCAATTCATATATCGTGTGGCCTACTCACCTCCTCACATTTACCCCAGACATGTAGTGACATTATTTTTAAGTTGGTACATTTTAATTATATTTGGATTATATCGTCATGTATATTGTTTCTATTTTGAATATATATTTGCATTATCTTTAGTTTGTTTGGATATATGATGTTTTAACAGGTACAACGTTGCTATAATAGGTACAAATATACTGCTGGGCAGTGGCAGTGGCCATACTGCCCAACAGATTTTTTTTCAATTCTGCCCAGAATTGTCACGATCATTAACCGTGATTAGGGCTGTGTTTTTTTTCCGAACATTCCGATTTTTCCGATGTCCGATCCGATATTTTCCGATTTTGGAACATATATAAGGTTTCCGATTTTTGATTTTCCGATTTCCGATTTTTCCGAATTAAATTGGATAGGAAATTGGAACTATGTTTTAAATTCCGATTTTCCAATTTTTTCGATATAATTTCCGAATCTTTTTTCCGATTAATATTCCAAATATATCTTCCGATTAATATTTCGAATATTTTTTCCGAATATTTTCTATATATATTTTTTTACCTTATAAGTTATATCCTTATGTAATAAGAATGTGTACAATTTAGATTTCCTTTATTTTTTACCCTACCCTATATATTTATATATGCCGTTAGTAGAGAGCAACTAGGGTTGTATGATATTCTTATTAAAATATCTCTCACATCTCTCTCTCTCTCTCGTCTCGCCCCTTTCTCCTCGGCGGTGCATATCTCTCACCTCTCTCTCTCGACCCAATCTCTATACGGTCGTCCAACCCATTTCTTCTACTTTCGGCGGCGCATATTTGTTTACATCGTCCGACCCTTATAGTCTCGAACATAGGTAATACCATATTTCTAATTTCCGAATTTTTCCGATTTTTTTCCGATTTTCCGATATTTCCGAATTCGGAAACTTTTTTGATTTTCCGAAAAAATTGGATAGGAAATTGGAACAAATATTTAATTTCCGAAAAATTGGAATTTTTTCCGGAAGGTCATTTTCCGATCCGATCCGGCCGAAACACAGCCCTAACCGTGATAAGTCCTTGACAAATATGGTTGTTACGGACTTGTCACGGTCAATGACAGTGACAATGTTTTTAAAAAGGGTCAAGGCTTTGTCACAGTTATTAACCGTGACTAAACTTATCACGGTCATGGCCTGTGACACGAGCGTAACAATTCTAACGAACTTATCACGGTCAATGACCGTGACACGTCCGTGACAAAAAAAGTTGTCTCCCCCCGAATTGTCACGGTCATTGACCTTGACAAGTCCAACTTGTCAAGGTCAATGACCGTGACAATAGTGCAGATTTGGTGTAGTGATACTTAGTACCTAAATGCCTACAAAAGCCCAATTAACCCTTACAAAACATGTTAACGTAGAAATCCGAGGTTGTCTAGTTAACGAGCATAAATATAGGGAATAAGATACCCGAGGGGGCTAAAATGCATTCGTTCGGAGGATGAAATACGTAATATTTGCGTATCATCACCTCCCCTCTGAGAGGGTCATTAAGGACCTGGAAGAGGCCGTAACCGGGAGTGGCTCAACTAATAGAATATTTTTTTATTGGAACATCCCTTACTGATCATGAGAAGAAGGAATTGGTTACCCTCCTTCGGAGGAATTTGGGCATTTTCGCATGGGAGCCCTACAAGCTCCTCGAAATCGACCCCATCATTACTTGCCACCGATTACACGTGGACCCACCCTTCAAGCCAGCCATACAAAAGGCCTGATGGAAAATTCCAGAAAAGGCCAAAGTAGTGGAGAAGTTACTGGATACAGAGTCTATATGGGAAGTTCAGTTCCCCAAATGGCTATCCAATCCAGTAGTAGTCCCTAAGAGCAATGGGAAGTGGAGAGTCTGTATCGACTACACCGATCTCAATAGGTTTTGCCCCTGAAGCACCCTATATCTTTGACTTACTTAAGTCTATATTATATAGGTGCTCATCTAGTTTGGAAATTATGATAAAATTTGAGTCACATCCCTAGTTACCAAAAGAATCCTTAGACTCTACATCATACCTCTATAAGTTCTCAAAGGTAGTTCACTAAACACCACACACAAGGATTGCATACATACATCATATTATGCTATAATTGGTTGTGTGTGAGTTAATTCCTTTAAAATTGATTTTCTACTATTTTTAAGAATTTTTAAATAATTTCTAAGATTTTGAAATGATTTTTAGAAATTAAAAAAAATGGTTTTAAAACCATTGGGGCTAGATTATAATTTGTTTTTATAACATAAAATCGAGTTGGGTAGAAACTGAAAGCGCTTGAGAATATTGTGAGTACAATTTGTATTTCTAAAAATTCTAAAACACACATTTTTCATTGAATCTCAACCTTACACGTATTGCCTATATAACGGCAAGATGTGTGTTTTCTCCCTCTCACATACTTAAGCTTATCTGTGGACCATTGGATCTTTTATAATCAACGATCTGCATGTGTTTTCTATTAATCCCCGTGTTTATTTTTGAACCACTCATATATATTTTAAAAGTGATAGGTTGACAACCCTTAGGTCAATTTTGATTTAATCCTGGTCGTTCATTTCCCTCGATGTTCCAGAGACTTCTTCTCTTAGTATATAAGGAGACTTTGTCTCATATTTTGCAACTTTTGTTACACTTACCTCTGAGAGAAGATAGAGAGAAGAGAGAAAAGGGAGTGAAAGAGTTAGAGAGAGAGAGTTCGAAGAGTTTTTACAAACCATAACTCAAACTTTAACCACATCAAAACCAGAATTTTTTTTCCTGAGTGTTTATAGTTCGAGATTTGTGAAGTTTTTCCTCTATTGTCTTATATCTATTTACCAACTTAATCATGTTGATTACGTCTCTATTACAAATTTGAGATTTGATTTCTTTGATACAGATCACTTAATTATTTGCTAGATCTGATTTCTTATTTCGAGAAATCTATTTTTGTTGGTTGTTTTCAAAATAAATGTTATTTTCAAACCCTAAACCAATAAAACCCTTTATGATTTCATCTGCCTCAAACTTTCACACTGAGATCCAGTTTTGAGATTTAATTGGGGATTTCACTTTCAAAAGTTAATGTTTTCTAATAAAGAAAGTGTATAGGATCTTGACTAGTTTTTATAGAAAGATTCCCTTTTGATCTGTGGTTATTTGAAAGATCTAAAGTCTGATTTACTTGACTAAGTTGATTTTAGAAACCCTTGCATCTTGAGAGATCTGTTTGTAATTTGTTACTCATATTGTCTGTAATTAAGTGTGTTTGAGTTGCATGCATGAGTTTAGAGCACTACACCACTTACACCTTCACACTACTACACTGAAAAGTGTTGGTGTTGAGATATTGGAACTTTAGAGTCGACGTAAAGATAAAAGGAGTAAAGTTTCGAAGCTAGGAGAACATCAACAACATCAGAACCTTAGGAAAAGTCAAAACATGCCAGAGGAGTTGGTACATTTCTAAACTTAGATCAGGTTTGATTATGTGTCTTGATTGTTATATAGCTTGTAATCTTTTACTCATTTTTAGTGGAATTTTTACTTTTGTGGCGTAGAGGTCACCATGGATGTTTCCCCAATTGGATGGGGTCTTACCACGTTAAAACTGCGTGTGTACACTTCATATTCCTCTTATCCCTTTCTTAAGGATGTGTTGGTTTATTTTGTTTAAAGTTTTGTTTTTCAAAACTGGTAAACCTATAACTGAAATTACTCCTTCATACTGTTTCACACATCTCGTGTTTAAAACTTGTTTGAAGAAAATATTTTCTTCAACAACTATTCGGATCCATTTAGATAGTTTAATTTTGTATTAAACATCTTAAGTGGTACTTTTTCAATTGGTATCATAGTTTTGGTTTTTGAAAAATTCTTTAGATCTTGTTTTTCTAAAATTGTTTTCTCAAAACAAATTATGGACAAGAAATTTGAGAGATTTGGTAACCTGTCAAGACCCCCTCTCTTTGATGGAACCAACTTTCCTTACTGGAAGGTAAGGATGGTGGTATTCATTAGGGGTGCACACGGTTAGGTTTGGATCGGTTTTGGTACTAATCCGAGAACCGAACCGACCTGGGTCGGTTCCAAATTTTTGGAACCGGAACCGAACCGACATTTATACAGAACCGAACCAAACCGAACCAGCGGTTCCCAGATCGGATCGGATCGGTTTTCGGTTCCAAAATCATATTTCATAACTAATTTTTTTTAAGATTAATGTGTTTCATAACTAACTTTTTTAAGGTCAAAATTAATTTGGACCTCAATAACTTAAGTTAGAAACTCAAATAATCACAAAAATATAAATTACAAGTGTTAAATATATTAAATAAATATATATATGTAATTATAAATCGGTTCGGTCCCGGATTGGTTCGGATCGGATCGGATCGGTTTTCAGATCGGATTGGGTTTTTTTACCCTAGAATCGAGTTTATTTTTTTTCAAACCGAAACCGAACCATTGAGCAAAAAAACCGATCCAAACCGAACCAATGCAGTCGGTTTGGTTCGGTTTATCGGATTTCCGGTTTCGTTGTGCACCCCTAGTATTCATCTAAGGGACTTTGGGAGATGATGTCTGGGATGTTATTGAAATTGGTTACACCTTTCCTACTAAACCAGCCGCCGAAGGAAGTACTGTGAGGATCAAAAATTTACTAAGTGAATTAACTAAAGAGGAGAAATAGGTTTCACTTAATAACAATAAAGGCAAAAATGCCATATTCATGTCTATCAATGAACACGAATTTAAGAGGATATCTTTTTGCTCTAGCTCTAAAGAAGCGTGGGACACCCTAGTGACTTCACATGA
Source organism: Sambucus nigra (assembly GCA_949130495.1). NCBI lineage: Eukaryota > Viridiplantae > Streptophyta > Magnoliopsida > Dipsacales > Adoxaceae > Sambucus > Sambucus nigra. The sequence continues at coordinate 466,240,372 of OX422211.1, read as the reverse complement.
GGGTGATACCAGAGTTAAAACTGCTAAAACTCAGATGTTAATCCAGCAGTATAACTCCTTGATCATGACTGAGACTGAGTCATTTGATGACTTATATATTAGATTGACAGACATTGTGACCAAATTGCATGATAATAGGATTGTTTGTGATAGAAAAAAATTGTCTCTAATATACTAAGATCACTTACATAAAAATTTGATAATAAGAGATATGCAATTGAGGAGATGGATTATCAAAATCTTACACCTGAACTCGTCAGTAACAAATTGAGAACTGTGGAAATGGAATTCGAATTTAAGAAACAATTAACACAATCCCAAAAGAGACATTCTACCTCCAATCTTATCTTTTCATCTAAGTTGACCACACCTGAATTTAGCGTACCTAAAATTGACTTAGAATCTGATGAGGATCATAATTTAGATACTTTGGATAATCAGATTTCCTTAATGTCTAAACAGTTTAAGAAAATTGTGAACTTTCGAAATAAAAGAGCAAAAAGATAAGGCAAACCTACTTATCCAAATCAATCTGACAACACGCCTCATGAGAGAAGATAAGACAAATACCAGTCTGACAATCACAAGAGATCTGAGAAAGACCTTAAAAATGTTGAATTCTATAGATCTGGAAAGCTAGGACACATGGCTAGTGGCTGTAGAGTTAACTTAGACAAAATTAACAAACATAATAGGGCTCATTTAATCAAGACTTAGGATGACTCAAGTGACTCTAAAAATGATGAACCTGAGTCATCTAACATTTTTTACCCTTGTATGTCATTCTTTGCTAAGATAATCTATAATGAGGATGAGGAATCTGATCATACCATGACTGATATTGTGCCTACTGGTTTATCTACCTTATTGCTTGAGAATGTTGATAATGCTTCAAATGCCATGTATGTGAGTCAAAGGGAACTCTCTATTGTTGATGTCTATGGGTGTGTGAGTTCTAAAAATGAACCGCTATAGGACACTACACACTGCACACTTAGCGACTCCGAAAATGACGATCTTCCTGACATTCACACACTGTACACAAAAACTCTCAAGAAAAGCATTAGGCTTGAAAAAACTATCAAGGATCTTACCCAGAAGATAGAAACCTTAAGTATGATAATCAAACAAAATAGTGAAGAGTATACTACCCAATATCTAACTCATGAGAATGAAACCAAAAATTTTGAATAAAAACTGAAAGAGTTATCTAACTCTAATGAAATTATGGAAATGAAATACAAAGGAACGTTGTTAGAATTGGAACAAACAAAAGAAAAGACATCCACAGTCTTCAAAAAATTCAAAAAAATTGAAAATAATTCTAAGTGTTTTGAAGATTGTGTAGCTGAAAGCAAAACCAATTCTTACGAAAGAATAGGAATAGGTTTTTATCCCAACTCTAAGACAAACTAAAAACTTTAAAATCATAAAGTTTGTGTCCGGTGGCAAAAAACCTATTGAAACTTATCCAGATTTTCAAGGTTTAAAAAATATTTTGATAAAAATCAATTGAAGTTAGACATTGGTGAATCAAGAAACTCTAAGCATAATGTTGAACAAAAGACCAAATATGTCTGCCCTCCTATTCAACAAGCCGATTTGATGTTTCATCCTGTGCCACCTAGGAATAAGACTAGAGCTCAAAATCTAGACAAACCTTTGAATAAAAACTTTCCCAAGGATTATGAGTTCAATGTGCCATGTTTACTGCTCCTATTGTGATGTCTATGGACATTCCCTTGATGATTGCTATTCCAAACGTGCCATAGTTACTGCTCCTATTGTAATCCAGTCTCTACTTCCCCCATTTATCATAACTTTAACTATTCTAGGAGAAGTCGAAACCACTATGTCCTTCCTATATAGCCAGACAAGAACTCTAACTATCGCAACAGAAGGAAAAGGACTAATACTAAAAGATAATCTGCAAGAAGGAACCCTAGATTTTATTATAGACCAATTTCTCCAACTGTTTATAACAACAATAAAATTGTGCAAAAATCTTTTAAAGAAAAGACAGAAGCTCGCAAGTTTTATCAAATATGAGCTAATAAGCGCAAACTAAAAATTAGAGTAATTTGGGTTTGAAAAGATGATCTATTACCCCAGTTCAAATGTAACATAGTGATCAGTGCTTTTAGAGCTAAACATACTACAACTAGATGTTATTTAGACTCATGATGTTCCAAACGTATGACCAGGGATGATTCCAAACTTTCAAACAAAACTAACTTCTCAGGAGGCAAAGTCTTGTTTGGAGATGGTGTATCAGCCCAGATCATTGGAAAAGGAACACTCCATGAAGAAGGATTACCCATTCTTGAGAATGTTCTCTTGGTAAAAGGACTTAAAGCCAATTTACTGAGTGTATCATAGTTTTGTGACTCCAACCATATTGTCACTTTTTTAAAGAATAATTGTAAAATTTTAAATGAAAAAGATGACTACATTATTATAGGACTTCGTACTCCAGATAACTGTTACACTGTTAGTCCAAGTACATAGGTTTGTAACATTTCCAGAATGGATGATAATGAGATATGGCATAATAGGTTAGGTCACATTAACTATGATAAACTTGGCAAATTATGCTCCCAATAGATAGTTAGAGGTCTTCCCAAGATCAAACCAATTTCAAACATTATTTTTGGTCCATGTCAAGAAGGAAAAATTTTCAAGTCTCCCCATAAGAAAGTTAAAGAAGTTTTATCCACTAAACCTTTATAACTCGTCCATATGGACCTAATGGGTCCTTCTCGTACTATTAGTCTTTGTGGCAACAGTTACATCCTTGTTATGGTTGATGATTTCACTCGATTTACCTGGGTTTCCTTCTTAAAACATAAATGAGAAACCTTTTAAAAATTTTTGAAAACCTTAGTTCGTATAGAAAATGAAAAGGACACCTAAGTAGATAAAATTCGTAGTGATAGAGGAGGAGAATTCATAGATTCAGGTATCATAGAATATTGTGACTATAATGGTTACAAACATGGATTTAGTGCTCCTAAGAATCCTCAACAAAATGGGATTACTGAGCGTAAAAATCACACTCTTCAAGAAATGGCCTGTGTGATGATTCATGCAAAAAACCTACCAAAGTATTTTTTTGGTAGAATCCATTCGTACTGCATGTAATATAATCAGTTGCGTCTACTTAAGGAAGAATACCAAGCAAACATCTTATGAGCTTTAGTATGGAAAGAAACCTAACCTAAAGCATTTTAGAACCTTTGGTAGTACCTATTATGTCTGTAAAGACAGAGAACATTTGTCTAAATTTGAAACCAGAGGTGATACAGCCATCGTTTTAGGATATTCTCCAAATAGTAGAGCCTATCGTGTCTACAATATTCATACCAAAACTATAATGGAATTCATTAATGTGGTTATAAGTGACATTAATGTAGAAAGTAAGACCAAATAATCAATTACTGTGGATGAGTTCGAAAACATTTTAAATTATGACTCTCCAGAAATAGTTGAATCTTTACCAACTGAGACTCCTGGTGTACCTAACTGGGGTTCCAAAGATCATCCTTTAGATAGTGTAGTTGGTAATCCTAATGAGCCTATTCGTACAAGATCTCAACTTCGTATCATTACTCATTTTGTATGTTTTGTGTCTCTTATCGAGCCCAAAAATGTAAATGATGCCTTGAATAACACCTTGTGGATAAATGCTATGCAGGAGGAACTTCTTCAATTTGTCATTCATGATGTTTGGTATCTTGTGTCCATGGCTAAAAATAAAAGAGTTATTGGCATATGTTGGATTTTTAAAAATAAGATTGATGAATTTGGGATGATTATTAGGAATAAAGCTAGATTAGTTACCCAGGGTTACTCTCAGATTGAAGGAATAGATTTCGAGGAAACCTTTGCTCTTGTTAGTTGCCTCGAATCTGTTCGCTTACTTTTTGCCAAAGAATGTCATTTGTATTTCACTTTATATCAAAGGGATGTTAAGTCAGCCTTCCTTAACGAAATTTTATTTGAGGAGACCTATGTAGAACAACCCAAAGGGTTTATATACCCACATCACCCAAATTATGTTTATCGTCTTAAAAAAGCTCTTTATGGGTTAAAATAAGCTCCTAGAGCTTGGTATGAGCATCTATCCACCTTTCTTTTAGATAATGGATTTAGGAGAGGAGGGAATGACCAAACCTTGTTTGTCAACCATTTTGACTACAACATTACTATTGCTTAAGTTTATGTTGACGATATCATTTTTGGTTCCACCTTCATTTTAGAAGTTAAGACTTTCTCTAAGATTATGCACAAAGAATTTCAGATGTCACTTATGGGGGAGTTACAATTCTTCTTAGGATCCAAGTTAAACATAATCTAGAAGGATTATTTTTATCGCAATCTAAATATGCTTCAGAGATTATTAAAAAGTTTGGATTAGAAACAACTAAAGATGCTAGGACTCCTATGAGTACCACTGTCAAACTTTCTAAAGATGAGAATGGCAAATATGTTGATACCACCTTGTACCGTAGTATGATGGGAAGCTTACTTTATCTTATTGCGTCCCCTCCTAACATCATGTACTCTGTCTGCGTGTGTGTCCGATATAAAAATAATCCTAAAGAAATTAACCTTTTGGGCATTAAAAGAATTATCAAATACATCAAAGTCACTCTAAACTTAGGAATTTGGTACACTAAAGATACCTCTAACACTATAGTAGGTTACACCGATGCTAATTGGGCAGGTTGTATCGATGATAGTAAGATTACTTCAAGAGCGTGTTACTACATTTGTAACAACTTGGTAGGATGGAGTAGTAAGAAACAAAACTGCATTTCCTTGTCTACAGTCGAATCCGAATATATTACAGCAGGAAGCTATTGCTCTCAATTACTTTGGCTGAAACAAATGCTAAAAGATGATGGTATCACTGAAGAGAAGTTACATCTATATTATGACAATCAAAGCACGATTAATATTTCTACAAATCCTATTCAGCACTCTCATACTAAACATATTAAAATCAGATATCATTTCATACGCAAGTTAGTTGAATCCAAGGAGTTGGAAATTAAAAAACTGCCTATTGAATTATAACTAGCTGATTTGTTCATTAAACCGTTAGATTATGCTCGTTTTGAATCTTTATGCAAGTCAATTGGCATGATTTTTACAGAATGATGTTATATGATTTATGACTGTTTTTCTTTACCCTTTGTCCATCTGAGACAAAATGGGGGAGAAATTTGAGTCTTATTGAATACCTTAATTGTGTACATTTCTAAAAAGCTTGATCTTAGTTTTTATCTACAGGAATCAGTATTGTTTCTACATCAGATTTTATTAGGGTATTGGTCTGTAATTAGTTGATTTATGCACTTTTCTTTTTCTAGGATATTGGGTAGATAGAAAACTTTAAATAGGAATAAGTTTTTCTTATTTCATTTTGTATTTCTACGAGTCCTTGTTGACTCAAAGGAGATTTTGTCTCATATTTTCAAAGGGGGAGATTGAAGCACCCTCTCATTTAGTTTGGAAATTATGACAAAATTTAAGTCCCATCCCTAGTTACCAAAAGAAACCTCAGAATCTGCATAATACCTCTATAAGTTCTCAAAGGTAGTTCACCAAATACTAGGATTGCATACATACATCATATTATGCTATAACTGGTTGTGTGTCAGTTAATTCCTCTAAAATTGATTTTCTACTATTTTTGGGAATTTTTAAATAATTTATAATATTTTAAAATGATTTTTAGAAATTAAAAATAATGGTTTCAAAACCTTTGGGGATATATTATAATTTGTTTTATAATATAAAATCTGGTTGGGGAGAAACCGAAAGAGCTGAGAATATTATGGGTACAATTTGTATTTCTAACAATTCTAAAACACATGTTTTTCATTGAATCTCGGCCTTACATGTGTTTCCTAATATAGGACAGATGAGTGTTTTCTCCCTCTCACATAGTTAAGCTTATCTTTGGACCATTGGATCTTTCATAATCAACGATCTGCATGTGTTTTCTATTAATCCTCGTGTTTATTTTTGAACCAATCATATTTATTTTAAAAGCGGTAAGTTGATAGCCCTTAGATCAACTTCGATTTAATACTGATCATTCATTTCCCTCGATGTTCTAGAGACTTCTTCTCTCAGTATATAAGGTGACTTCGTCTCATATTTTGCAACTTTTGTTACACTTACCTCTAAGAGAAATAGATAGAAGAGAAAGAAAGAGTTAGAGAGAGAGAGAAAGAGAGAGTTCGAAGATTTTTTAAAAACCCTAACTCAAACTTCAACCAAATCAAAACCAGAAAATCTTTTTATGAGTGTTTATAGTTTAAGATTTGTGAAGTTTTTCCTCTACTATCTTATATCTCTTTACCAACTTAATCACGTTGATTACGTCTCTATTTCTTTGTATAGAAATTTGAGGTTTGATTTCTGTGATACAAATAACTTAGTTATTTGCTAGATATGATTTCTTGTTTCGAGAAATCTATTTTTGTTGGTTGTTTTTAAAATAAATGTTGTTTTCAAACCCTAAACCATCATAACCTTTCTGATTTCATCTTACTCAAACTTTCGGACTTAGATCTAGTTTTGGGATCTTGATTGGGGATTTCTCTTTCAAAAGTTAATGTTTTCAAATAAAAAAAGTGTATAGGATCTTGGCTAGTTTATATAGCAAAATTACCTCTTGATCTACGGTTATTTGAAAGATCGAAAATCTGATTTACTTGACTAAGTTGATATTAGAAACCCTTGCATCTTGAGAGATTTGTTTGTAATTTATTACTCATATTGTTTGTAGTTAAGTGTGTGTGAGTTGCATGCATGAGTTTAGAGCACTACACCACTTACACCTTCACACTACTACACTAAAAATTGTTAGTGTTTAGATATTAGAACTTTAGAGTCGACGTAAAGCTAAAAGGAATAAAGTTACGAAGATGGTAAAACATCAGCAGCATCAGAACCTTAGGAGAAGTCAGAACACGCCAGAGGAGTTGGTACATTTCTAAACTTAGATTAGGTTTGATTGTGTGTCTCTATTGTTATATAGCTTGTAGTCTGTTGCTCATTTTTAGTGGGCTTTTTACTTTTGTGGTGTAGAGGTCACCGTGGATGTTTCTCCAATTGGGTGGGGTTTTACCACGTTAAAATTTCTCGTGTACACTTCATCTTCCGCTCATCCCTTTCTTAAGGTTATGTTGGTTTATTTCGTTTAAAGTTTTGTTTTTCAAAACTGGTTAACCTGTAAATGAAATTACTCCTTCATATTATTTTACACATCTTGTGTTTAAAATTTATTTTAAGAAAAGAGTTTCTTCAAAAAACTGTTCGGGGCCATTTAGATAGTTTAATCTTGTATTAAACAACTTAAGTGGTACTTTTTTAGCCCCAAGGACAATTTCCCCCTCCAAAGATCGACCAGATGGTGAATGCTAGCTCATGAAAGAATGATCTTCTTGATGCATATTTCGAATATCATGAGATCCCTCTGCACAAGCCGGATCAAGATAAAACCACCTTCATCACCACTGTTGTCTTATTTTTCTACAAAGTTATGCCATTCAGACTCAAGAACGCAGGAGCAACTTATGAGCGGTTGGTTACCAAGATGTTTAAGGACTAAATGGGAGACACCATGGAGTTATATATCGATGATATGTTCATCAAGATAAATCTCAAAGACAAACACTTCTCCGACCTAGCAAGGACCTTTGAAATCCTTAGGAAGTACTAAATGAAACTTAATGCAAGTAAGTGTTCCTTCGGCATCCAGTTAGGAAAATTCCTTGGATACTTGGTCAGCGAGAGAGGTATAGAAGATAATCCTAACCAAATCGATGCTATTAATAAGGTACAATCCCCTTGAACTATGAGAGATGTACATAAGCTCACATGAATGCTCACTGTCCTAAACTGATTCATCTCCAAATATTCAAAAAAATGCCAGCCATTCTTCTAGTTGCTGAAGAAAACGAAGAGTATGGTGTGGAACGAGGGTTGCTCAAGTGAGGCCCCAGAGGAGCTTAAGGCCTACCTTAATAAGCCCCCTTTTCTCGTAATCCATAGAGAAAATGATCCCTTATATCTCTACCTTGTAGTATCAGGTCAAGCTATAAGCTCTACCTTGGTATGTGAGAAAAAGAGGAGCCAACACCCGGTCTACTATGCAAGAAAGACTCTTTTAGATGACGAGAAGTGGTACATGCCAATGGAAAAGCTCGCCTTTTCACTAGTGGTAGCCTCGAGAAAACTGAAGCACTATTTTGAGTCCCACTCCATCTTCGTAGTTACTTGGCACCCCCTTAAAGTTGTACTAAGGAAAGCAAACCTCTCAAGCCAACTGACGAAGTGGTCGATCGACCTCGGAAGATTTAGCATTCATTTTCAACCAAGGGCTGCTATCAAGGGGAAGGTACTCATCAATTTTGTTACCGAGTTCACAGGAGAATAACCCTGTGATCAGCCCGATACTAATCATCTAAGAGAAGTCCTATAAGATTCAGGCATCTCAAAGTTATATATTAATGGAGCCTCTAGTTCCAGAAGGGCAAAAGTGGGCATCGTGCTAGTTACCCCTGAAGACACAGTGCTCGAGCAAGGAATCAGGCTTGGATTTGAAGCCTTCAATAATGAAGCAGAGTACGAAGCACTGATTACTGGTCTACGGAAGGCACAGTTGCTTGGGGAAAGACACCTTCAAGTTTTCGATGACTCACAACTGGTATCCAACTAAATAAGTGGCAATTTCTGATAGTACAAATATAGCACCCTACCACGGAATGTATTCTTATTTATTCAGTTCGCAGATCTCATAGGCCATACAGGGCGCGGCCAGACCACACTCAGGGCGTGGCCAGAACTCACTCGGAGTGATCCCTTCAGGACCAGATGCCACAGGGTGCGGACCTGTCCATTATCGGTCGTGGCACTCCACCTTATGGTGTGCGGCACCCCTCCAGCTTACAACACTGCTTGCCTTGCAGGCCGCACCCCCCTCATCCACAACTGCTGCAGACTTGGTATACGCCACATGCTCAGGGCATGTGACTCAACGCATTTCCTCATAAATAGAGGACCACACCTAGAAGGTGGAGGGGACCAATCGATTCCCCACACGCCCGAGGAAGGATCTACAATACAGATTCTCTCTACACAACCTCAAGAGACCTCTTGGAGACACAAATCTACATCACAGCCACCTCCCGGGGTCATTGGAATCTCCAATACTGCCATGTATTTACCCTTATTCTCATACTTGTACGCCTCTTTAGGCATGATTATATTGTACAATACAACGTACATAATGAGGATGGATCAACACAGTGGATGTAAGCCTATTTTAAAGGATGAACCACTCTATATCTTGTCTTCTCTCTATTTACTTGCTTAACTTTTTCATTACGTATTTTACACTTTGACTTACTGATATGAGAACGCCTTATGGCCGATTTCTCGTATCATCAATTTGGCATCGTCTGTGGGAACCGAGATATTTCAATCTTGTTTCTCTACATATATGAGTTCTTAAACACCTTATTCGACCCCGGAGGGTCCTATGGATCATCTTCTCACGGGTCGGTTACTGGTTATTGGGCTCCACTTTACATTTGCCCTCTTTAACGGGTATTTCATATTTCTGGATCTGTCTTTGGATCTTCATTTTATGGCTTTGGATCTATTTTACATACCCCTGTGATATCATTCTATCCAGATAATGCTGAAAGGCATGGTGGACTTTAGTCCCGAAAAGGTAGATGATAAGGGAAGGGCTATATTTACTCCCATTTTTGTTGCCATCTACCTATGATCTAGGGGTTATCATTGAAGTTGTGTCGTATTGCGCACCGCAAGGGAATTCTCTCATCAATGGACCCTAGTAGGTTTTCTTCGCGTATTGGAGGAGAAAATATCAGTTCCTGGGCTCCTATCTTGGGATCTCTCCACTGCCTAGACAGGGGTGCGGCCTGTAAGTTCAACAATATCTCCTGCCGTGACCCCTACTAGTGCGGACCTATTACAACAGTTCAAAATCACCGTGGGAAGGACTTAAGTGGCCTTTGGATCGACCTTGGTGAATAACATTAAAGGGCTACGGCAGTGCACTTGTCTGCCATACTTGCCGCGGCCTCCTCAGCATATCATGGAGCAGTTACAAAAACTCAATACTTCTGTGATCACTCACTTCTGTTAGTTTTGTCTCAGATTCTATATACTTTATAAAGACTAACAAAAGCAGAAATGAAAGGAGAATCTAGCCAGAGCGCAGAAGTCAAGGATGAGATTGTGCAACTGTACAATCACCTTAATCACCTCTATGATAGCCATGCCTCACTTCAGACCCAGGTCAATTATCTTACTCAGAGGGTGCTAATGCTAGAGGCCTCGGCCTCTCAAAATACAGGCGTGGGTTCTGAGGAAAAATCTTTGTCTGCCGCGGAAGTTAAAGAAGACGCGAAATCAACTGGCAGAAGTCAGAAAAGGAGAACAGAGAAATCAGATAAAAAATCGAGTGTCTATACACCATTAATTTTCCCAATTGAAGAGATCTTTGAGTTCATCAAAGAGGACAAGCTTTTGAGGTGGCCAGAAAAGTTGAGAGCTCCACCCCACAAGAGGAACAAAGTTACCTGGTGCAAATTCCATCAGGACCATGTCCATGACACAGAGCGATGCTATGCTCTGAAAGACGAAGTTGAAAGGCTAATCGGGTAAGGGATGCTGCAACGATTCCTGAAGAATGCATAAAGGACTCAGCCAGACCTGACAGAGGCTGCATGCCGCATCTCATCCTTAGTCTTTCCAATTTCAACTATTTTTGTTTATGTTTTATGAAGCTCATTGTATCCTTAATACTCAAGACTTTATGTTTTGTTAACAAAGTCATTAGCTGAAACATACATATATAAATATATGAATTAGCAAATTTTGCCATATCTGATATTTCTCTTGGTTTCATAATCTATTATCTCATAAAAGGACTTTTTGTCTTAAACAGATTCCAGAGGAAGAATAACAAAATTATCTCGAAGGATTATTCTACTTCGGGATGCACTTATGGAGGGAATACGACCTTCATTAGCTCAGAAGTTCCCCTCACAATGTGCAACTACATCTTATCTTCTGATGATCATATTCGCGAAAGCATCTGAGAATTCAAGGGGCTCTTACTAGCCACGGGGGCTAACAATGCTCGTTCTCAGCGTTTGAAATTCGTAATTAGCCGCGAGGGCTTACAATGCTCGCTCTTAGCTTTCGGGATGCTTCATCGAGCCGGGAGGCTTATAATATCTTTCCAGGGATGGCTTTATACATATCAACAGCTGTGGGTGTCTTAATAACATAACCCATCCTGGAGAGGCTTGATAGTGTCTCGCATATTAGCTGTGGGTGGCTTAATAACATAACCCAACCTGGAGAGGCTTGATAGTGTCTCGCATATTAGTTGTGGGTGGCTTAATAACATAACCCAGCCTGGAGAGACTTGATAGTGGCTCGCATATTAGGGCTTGGCAACATGACCCAGCCCGAGAAGGCTTGGAAATATTAACGTATGTCTACAGAGGTACATTGTTCGGGTGAACCAAAAATGAGCCGCATACCACTGATACGGTTGCAGAGCTCTAGGAGCCATTCATTCATGAAAGTGCTGAGGCACTAACATCTTGAAGCATGAAAAAACTACAACACAGCGTCAAATGCCACGGTGGAGGAGAATCAATTATGCCAAGTCTAAGGAAAGGTTTTCTCTACATGTTCCATGTTGGTTATGGTATGACAAAAGATAAACGGTTCAGACAACTAGGTGCAATGAAAGCAGCTGGGGATCCATGAAATCAGCAGGCCCCAGGCTTGAAATCATGTTCGCGGCAGTCAAGTAAAATGCTTAAATGATGCGGCATAATAAAGGCCCGCGGCTTGCACACAACTGCCTTGTGACGAAGCATTCGATGTCCTACGGGAGTAAAATGGCACCATTTATGTGGGGGTGGACATTGACAAATAATCATACTACGGAGAAATGGATCTATGTCTACGGACTTAAAATGTTATGTCTATTGGGGCAAGGATGTATTTTCAAAAATGAGGCAGTTACGTACAACCATTCATTATAGCAAGCAATGTAAATCATGCAATGTAAAAGAGAAAGGAATATCAAGCAGTCAATCGTAGTGGTAAAAATATGGCCGCAACCTTGGTATTAATAGCCAAAGAATACAAAATTAAGGCCGCAGCCACAACAGAAGTTGAGATTACAAAAAGGAGGGACACAGCCCTATATTAATGATGCAACAGAAATTGGGTTTAAGAGGCTGTGTCATCATCATCATCAGCCTTTTCTCCGCCCGCAGCAGTCTCTGACTCCCCGTCCGCTGCCTCTGCCTCAGCCCTGAGCCTTGTTCTCTCTTTCGCCGCGGCCTTAAGTTCAGCGATGCACTCTTGATGTTCGGCATCGCTCAACTTCCAGGCAAGGACCTCCTCCTTGGCCTCAGGGAACCTCTTAATAAATATTTACCGCAGCTCCTGGTAGCCGCGGAGGTATGCCTTGTTGTTGATAAGGAAGAAGTCCTTGGAGCCTTTGAATAACTCCACGGCATGATCTATGGCTAGCTGGAGGGCGTCACCATGATCAACTTCTAACTTTTTTACTGCCGCAGCATGATCTTCATTTTTTGAGCGGACTTGGCTTCCAACTCTTCATATTTCTGCTGGATTAGGGCGAGCTTGGTATTTAAAATCTCCGCGACATGGGCGGCTTCGGTAGTCTGGGCCTGGGAGGATTTCAGGGACTCCGCGACTTACTTAAAATTCTCCTCCGCTTCCTCCCTCGCCTTGAATGCTTTCTCAAAGTCCATGTGGGTTTCCTGAAGAGCCGCGACGGCAGACTTCTTCCCTGCCTCAAAAGAAGAAGTCCGTGCAGCCTGCAAGTCCGCGGCATGAGCACTCTTCTCGGCCTCCTTCAACCTGTACAAGGCCTCGTACTTCCTCTTCTGGACCACAATCACATCCGAAGCCTGAAATAAAAGACGTTAGAAAAAATATGGAAAAATACGAGATGTAAAAGTTAAAGAATGACAACTGGTACGTACCCTCAGAAGGCTATGGAGGCCACAGTCTTCCAGATCTTCATGATCTTCTCCCACTAGCATGTCAAGGTCTGTGGCACCCAAGGCTCTTTTCATCCTCCGCGCAGCCTTTGCGGTAGTGTCCCAAGAGGAATTGGGGTCAGGCTGCCTTAGTTGGGGCCTTGGTCTACCGTCAGGCCCTGACTCTTCGCGGAATTGAGGAGGTGGAAAGTTTGCGTTAACCGTCACAACAGTTGGTGGTAGAGGAGAGGATGAGTGAAGGGGCATATCGGTTGACATCAAGCCCTCTGCAGCCAGGTTTTCCCCTATTTAATCATCAAAATGATCATACGGAAGGTTCTCATCATTAACCACTTGATCCGCGGTAGGTGCTGTAGTTTTTTTAGCAGGAGCCACGATAGGGGAAGCATTATTTTCTCCGTAGGGAGCCGCGGCAGGTCCCTTGGCCTTGGACCTCTTCCTCTTTCTGCTCCGTGCAGTATTATTAAGGACGACTGCGTCCTCATCCATCTCTGCTAATTGAGCCGCTAGCAGTTACCTGTCAACTTCTTCACCTGAAAAGGAATGGCATGAGTTCAAGAGAATAAATGACCGCAGAGTAAAAATTATGGTGCAGTTAATTACCTTTCACGCCCATTTGTCGAGGAATGGATTTGTTTGGGAAAAAGCCCGCTTCAAATATGGTTGCTGACGTTACAAGTGTGCTGAACTTCTTATGTTCAGCAGGAACTTCTGCGGCCTCAACAACTCTTTTTTCCTGCCGCTTGTTCAAGTGCAGATTGTCAAGGTCTGTAGAAGGAAAAGACAATTCAAAGGTTTGTTGAAGTTGTGCATATTTATTTGAAATAAAAGGACGCGGCTATAGTCTTATTACCTAATTTTGAGGGAGACCCTCACTGCCGCGGCATTACATATGTCCTTTCCCTCTCGTTCTCATCGGGGTGCATCTCCCAGCCTTCACCGGAGATGTAAAAGTATTTCGCCTTCCAGTTCTTCACACTGGTTGGTCTCCCAGTGTAAAGGGTCTCGTCCCTGCCGCGGCTTGAGAGGTAGTAGTAGCCCGCGAACTTCACTGAGTTCTCCTTTGGGCGGTAGAAGTGAAAGAACTCCGCGGGCGTGATGTCCTTTTCGAACAAATTCTCCCAAAGGACAACTGCGATGAGAATGGCTCTCCAGCCATTAGGGTCCAACTGTGCTGGGGCCAGGTTCATTGCCTGAAAAAGGCGGCGGATAGGAACTGGAACAGGCTGTCGCAACCCGTAAATGAAGGCGTGCAAAGGGAAGTAAATTCCATCATCGGATAGAACCTTGCACGGTCTTTAGTTTACAATAGGGGCTGAGCACGTCAAATTTTCTGGAAATTCGAAAGCCTCAGCCACCTGCTCAACCCAATCTTGGGTCATCGAGCCGCTGATATCGAGCGCGACCAAGGGTCTCTCAGCCCTCCCAGATATACCTCCTGGGTTATTTCTAACAGTCGCGGCATTGTCTCTAACACCCATTGGATGAGTACTTGAGTTGTCTTCCTCTTCCATCGGCGGAGATTGGAAATCCTTCCCAGATGCAGAGTCTGCGGAGTCTGAGTTGATTATCATTCAGTTTGGGCAATCTTTTAGTTTGCAAGGCCCTATTGATCTTAGAGGGGGCACGAAAGTAAGCTCGGGTGGAGAGGTCCCAAAATGCTTTGCCCAAAAGCCTCTCAGGAACTCGTCTGGGTCAAAGCTCATATGGCTGCAACAGTACCTGAAAAGCAGAGTTTGCAGTTAGGTGCCGCAACCAATATGGTTTGGAAAAGACTTCAAGAAGCCGCATAAGGGTATTTTTAAGTATTAACAATGTCTTTGGAATTATTTCCCTAACAGTTATTAATGGGCAAACTCTATTACTTATGGGCTCGTACTGTCCCAACTAGCCGCGACCACCTCTATATCAGCAGAGGAACATAGGCTGCCGCGGTAATAAGATAGAATTGCTTTAAGGCATTCCTGGACACGGCCATTCCTAAATTTTCAGAGTCAATTCGATGTGCTCTAGTAAGCAATTATAGTTATTTAACATGGATGTGTCTTGGGTTCATGGAAGTCTGAAGGCTGTTCGAGACTACAAGGGTGGTGATTTGATGCCGCGGATGATAATTTGAGGCACGGTATGACACAGAAGGACCATACCAGTTAACGGGAATGGATATTGAAATCCTATCATGCCGCAGAATCTATCCTAAACAGTTGATTATCTAAATTCTAGTCATTTTTAGGATCAAACTCATGGAATACGAAGAGTTCGATTATGAACACCAAGAACAGTTGTATGTATTTCATATGTAGCATACGTGAGAAAGGGCAAAATGTACAAACAAAACCCTAGATTTCTAGCAAATGGACCAGAAAAAGCAAAATCATATCAAAAGGGAAGAAAACTGTAAATTTCAAAGTCTTTTACGAAAGTATGGTGGTTGAAAAATCACCTGGAAATGGAGAAACTTGCAATGATCAGCTTGACTGCCTTGAACCGCCGCACACCGCCTCGGAAGGTTGCCGGAATATGCAAGAAAGAAAGTGCGGAGTTTTGATCTCGATGTGCTCTCAAAAGTTTTGGAAACGTAATAAAGTCCACGGCCAGAAACAATTTATATAAGGGAGCGCGGAAGACGAATCGTCATTTTGAAAGAACCGCGGCACCTAGGCTACTAAGCCGCAGCCCCAATCAATTTCTCTCGGCACCACGGCTTGGGGGCTTATTGATAGTACAAATATAGAACCCTGTCGCGGAATGTATTCTTATTTATTCAGTTCGCAGATCTAATAGGCCATACAGGGCGCGGCCAGACCATGCTCAAGGTGCGGTCAGAACTCACTCGGCGTTATCCCTTCAGGACCAGATGGCACAGGGTGCGGCCCTGTCCATTATAGACCGCGGAACTCCACCTTATTGTGACACCCCGACTAATTAAATACCGGGTAGCTACTCCTTTATTAAAATTAATACAAAATGCCAAGTTGGTTCAGTTAATAGCATCATTGTCAAAAATATTTTAATGATTACTAACCACCTAATATTTAAAAAGCGAGTTGTCAATTTTAAATTAAATCTGATTAACATGAAGTAAGTGAAGAATAAAAGAATAACATAACCATACACAATAAAGTCCCAATAGTGAAATCAACAAGTAATAAAGAGTGTGGAGTAAATACTCCTCACAACAATCCCAATATGGAAATAAATAAAACAAGTCTGCATCCTGAATTAATTACAAACCAAAGTCTGAATAACTAAAATATAAAATGTCTCTAAAGAAATGGGCGACATGCCCTACAATGATGAAACTGATTATGGGGTCAAGACTAGAAAAGAGGCGTCTACTGTCAAGCCCTGTAACTTCCACAACAGCTACAGCTCGTCACCTGAATAGAATTCCTATGCATGGTGTCCTTGTGGCTGGGCACCTAAAAAGGTTTTTGCAAAAATAGATTTGAAAGCAAACGGGTCAGAGCCTGAAAGTGGAGAGTATTTTAAAAACAGCAAGTGCTTTAATAACATTTAAAACAATGAATGCAAAATACATGTTAGGACGTGCTCTCACATGAAATACTCACCTCTCGTCTAACTGTGCACTCCTAACGTTCCCGTACCCATTCATGTGTTTCTCATATCTATCTAGTTCAAAAGAGTTTCTAACATATCTACTCGGTTCACGTTTTAATTCCAACCTTAACAATTAAATAGAGAGTTCTACTTTAATTCTCGGATTCCTAATTATTAACAAAACCATTTATTGATATATGTCCCCTTTTTATCTTTTCATAACGTTACAATAACCATACTCACAATTAAACATGACAATTCTTTTCAATTTACCGTATACTATTCTCAACATAAATATACAATACTTACACCCCGAGACTAAGCTGCGGTACACACATACTCTGCTATCCATCCCGGTACATCACGTCCATAAGGATCACGAATTCCGAATCTCTCGGAAATCGTTCTCAAATAATAGCAAATCACAAACAATGGAGGCGAACACAGTCACATCACATGGGTCACGCACATACCTACGCTCCCACGATCAGCAGTCTTATTAACTTCCCAATAAGTCCTTCTCTGACCTATGTCCTCGAGGTACCAATCTAAATCCGGGTACACAAAGATTAGATGGCCCTAAGCGAACGTAAACCTCCCGTGATAGCAAGTATGGTAGATATGTCATACACATAAACTCATATACATATACTAAGCATGCACACATCTTAGATGTCTCAATATAATAAAGGTATATTCTACATCCTTATACCATTATTCCAATTTTATACATTTTAAGTCTTCCGATAATACATAATGTAGGCTGTCGACACATCTCACGTCATAGTTTCTTGTACTTAAGACTTATCTCAAAGGGATTATTAAGTTTCCTATTATTCCCACATATAACATCATTATTCTCAAGGTCCTTACTTCTGCCCCAAACCTCATTGCATCAAATCATTCAAATTTACTCTTTTAACCCTAATATTATCTCACTCATCGAATTTCATTAGATTTTAGAATAATTCCTCAAATTGAATTCTAATTAAGGTCCAAATTTTATAACCATACCTACTGGTTTTCCTTAAGTCTAAGGATATTCAGTAAGTCTCCAATGATAATTTTCTAAGGGTTAACATCATTAAAGTTTAACTAGGGAAAATTTTACTCATTCTGGGAAGGTCGATCGATCGACCTTGAACATCGATCGATCGATGGTGGTCGATCGATCGACTGATGAATGTCGATCGATTGATTGCACCAGGTAGGATACGGACTGCTTCGTTTTGCAGCCCTCAAATCGTCCCAAAACTCCATTATAATGCATGAAACTCTAATCTAACGTTATAATATCATCATACAACCATCCTACAACATTGTTAACGTTCCAAACCAATAAATCATCAACCAAGGGCTTTATTTGGATCAAAACTTCATCAAGAACCCTAGTTTTCTATTTCTTTCAAGAACAATAATAAATCTCTTCTTAAATCCGTTTTTAGATCATCAAGGGTTATATTCTGAATTCATAATTTGTCCAGAATATGTCTACATGCAATTCCTAACATGGTTCATAGTTTTAATCCTCAAATTCATGGGTCTATATCAATCCTTCAAGACAAAATTTGATAATTACACTAAACATGGAAGAACACATTCATTGAATTAATTGTAACTAAATCACTTGCCTTATGTTCTTCAGATTTGTTGTTGGTTGGAGATGGTTGAATTCCTATCTCTCTCTCTCTGCAGAATTCTCCTCTCTCTCTCTCTCTCTCTCTCTCTCTCTCTCTCTCTCTCTCTACAAGTTCTTCTCACAAGATGACAATGGAGGTGGGGGTTGGTTTTTTGGCAAGTTAAAATATTTTCTTAACTTCTCTCGTAGCCCACTACTTAGATTGGGGTTGAAAATGGGTTAGTGGGTTTAATGATAAGTTATAATTAAAGTCTAATTTTCGTGGGTTTTAATTACCAAATTTCCGAAATTACCAAACTACCCTTTTGGGTTGCTGGTTTGGCCTAAAAATGCCCCGGGACCCAAACTAAACCCCCGGCTACTGTTTTCTGACTATCTCGACCCTTACGGACACGTTGGCGCACTCAAAATGATTATTTGGTCCAAAGAAAAATAATTTATTTTCAAATCTCATAAATTCATTCTCGACGCGACTGACACCCGCGCCCCAATTAAATTTTCTAAATTGTCGTATTTCAGCCTCGCGACAATTTCAATATTTTCAATATTCATATATTGCCACATATACACATTATAATCAAATACCAACTCACATCTCGTTAGTATTTTATCCGGATTAATTCTCAATTAATTCACATTTAATTTAATTAATGCCATAAATAAATATCCATAAAAGTACGGGGTATTACATACTTCCCCCCTAATAACAGAATTTCGTCCCGAAATTTGGATAAGTAAGGCACACCTGGAAAAATTTGGTATCCTCCAGTATTCAAAACAATTATAAAGAAAAGCCCAAATCACTAAAACCCTCGATTCACAATAAGCTTGTTTAACATACTTGATACCTTATCAGAATAATCTTTGATAAATGCACCTCACGTTGTGCGCTTATTAAACAACATTCGAATAAAATAGGCTATACATCATTAGCAGCATTCTTTTTATTAGTATTGTGAGTCCGCACCTCACTACTAACTCCCGCGTTTATTAAAACACCAAACTCCCATCCTGGGATGAATCAATAACACATCTGACTACGCTTGCCCATTCCTTGAAATATCCCGACGTTGTGACTTTTACACAAGGGAAAACCACTTCAGCCTGTTGGTGTCACACAAACCTTTGTAAGCACCTTGTCCACCATAAATAGATACGGGTGCTTTTCCCCCAACTCTACCATTAGGTAATATCTCCTCCTCATGACTACAATATACCTCACTAGTTATACCCGATTTGGAATTGAAAATATCGCAATGAATCCAAAATTTCTTTTATACAATCCATCAGTCGTTAGTCACCTTGCGCCTGCACCTCGGTTTATAGGTGATACAACCCTCAGTTTGAATCGTTATTTCCCACTACTTATTGTCACCCCACCTGAATGTGGATTTCGGGGATTTCATCCCAGTTCTAAATAATACTACGTCGAACCACGTACCGGCGTGTTCACCATCTAATAGTGTAAATTACCCCAAGTATATAACAATTTCTCTCCTTCTAGACAACATGTCCCACATAATCGAAGGAACTCATTACTTATCAATAAGTTAGCTACCTCTCAAGAAAATTCTCTAACTTGACCCTCCCATTCTTGGAATCGTCGTCTTGATACAAAATTATTTGGTTGATCATCTAACCCCAACTATTCTACTACTTACTCTACCTCTTTCAATGTCGATATTCACATAAAAAAAAATCCGTTAAATGATAATGATCTTATTCTCCCGACGAATACCAAAAGTTTGGACCTTTACACTTTTCACCACTTTGTGCATATCTGGACTTTATACCTGGTTGACATCCTCATTATATTTACTCTTGAGTCACCCTCAACATTCGATTGATCGGCACTCTACTCCAAATTTCTCATAATAATTTATTCGCCTTCTCAAGAGATATCCCTTTATTAAATGGCTTTCTACTGCCCTTTTCCAAGTTTGAACGTGCTACACTTACTACACATGATATTCACTTACACCTTTTCTTATGACGTTCAATCTCATAAGTAATAATCTCACCCGTCTATGTTCCTTCTTCCTTTGATTTACACTTTAGCAAATCAAGATGTCTACGCCCCTTATAACCCAACCATACAGTTTTTTTTTAAACATTATAAACGCTTCATACAAATCTCAAACTCTTTATTGTCACTGTAAATACAACGGTGCTATACCACTTGGGCGTTCTCAATCGCTTCTGAATTAGAAATCCTAAATCCTCCTTATCCTCAATGCGTCCTTTAACACGCCGTGATAAAACCAACATTATTAGTACTTATATCTTAATTTACTAACAACTGGCTCTAATGGCCATACATCATAATTTACTCCTTGTAACTTCCCGTTATAACTACGTACTCCCATAACGATAGAGGTATCCAAATCATGAACGAAGGGCCACACATTTCCTTACTACCAACCTTACGCTAAGTTTCATGTGTGGGGTGTCTCGCAAAGCGAAATCCAAACAAGGAACCCCCCCGATACACTACTACCTAACATTGTTGGTCATCGAAATCCGTTAAGCCATGTCCATAATATGTACCCCTATACTCTCGTCTTTTAACAACCAAGTTTCATCTCAGTCCGCAATTATACATAAACAAAGAACTCCTTCTGAAAGACACTTTTCTCTTTACAGTGATGGAAATCACATTTCATACACAACATGCGAGATATTTGAGACCCTCAAATTCCCGTCCCCAGACACACAACTATGAGTATAAACTTCCAAATCTCTAACGGGTGATAAAACAATGCACTCTTTTTGTTACGACCTCTCTATCGTTAATTATAAAAACCAACTAACTCTTTGTTAACTAGTAAATCAATTGCATACGACTCATAATAATGAAATCCCTTCGCATACTGGGATTAAATATCCGAGACCACTATACTTTGAAATCATAACATATATATATATATATATATATATATATATATATACATATATATATATACATATATGCACGAAAGTACAATTGCGATCCCGACCCTCTAACAGATGGGGCCTCGCCAGAATAAAACATGCTACCCCGATGTAGTAATCCCAATAAACTTGCAATACCAGTACACTATTGGTATAATCATATATATAAAACAATAATTAAGATCTATCATACTCGTATAACACAGCACTAAAACGAGTAATTTTGATAAAGCATAAACCGCTATTAATATACCCATTCATCCTCCGCGGATGACAATAAAAGTAACCCCCACACTATCAGGGAAAATGTTCTTATATATAATAAACTTACTGATATACTCACTAAACTCGACTTTCAAGTGAAAATACCATTGTAACAAATGTAGTAACTCATTCATGCCACAAATAACATGCATCCTCATCTGAGGATATAACTCATACTTCTATCCTAATAATCATCCCGGATGCTCAAATGGTTCCTGGACTTACCACAAGTCTGTCCCAAACTGGATATTTCAATAACTGTTGCCCTCGCCAGGCACAATACCTTGATCCCTACTCTTGTATCGGGAAATTTTTTATAACACACGGGTTTCACTCCCCACAGAAATACCTCTACACATACTCCACTTATCTTTTGTCTCACAATTCATGTTAAGGTGGTCCATCTCTCGGACGTTGGTAGTCTCGACTCAGATGACTATCTCCGTTGTTCCCTTAGTTTTGACGTCCCTATGGAACACGCTACTAATTTCTACATCTCTCACTGAAATTACCATCGCTCGATAGTAATTCCGCTATCGAATTATTTTAACGGTTTCTCTGTTGGGTCTTCCTCCTTGTGGTGTTTCTCCAACACCATTTTCCCAGTCTTATTCTATAAAAATTCTTTGATTTTTGTATCTCCCTACCCAAGGGAACATTTACCTCCAAATTAACACTATGCGACAATACCAGTTGCTTTAACCGTCCAAGCAGAATTCTGCCAGAAGGACTAGCAATTCTTCTATGTAAATTCTCCCTTTAATATCCCCTTCTCCGTTTCACCTACTTCACCCGGTGTAGGGTTCACTAAATAATTTTATTTCTTCTCACAAAATGACCTCTGTCCGGACCTCTCGTGTGAGTTGAGAACGACATTCGGTTTTCATCCTAAACATCTGATCAAGGAACTTATGGTCAAACCATTTGTGTACGCCTTCTCTCGACGTCACATTTCACTTATAAGTGTGGTGATTGTTTCTCCCCATTGAAACTCCGCTCTCACGAGACAAGAAAAATTTTCCTCAAATTTTCACTCTCGATTGTCCATACTCCGACACAAGTCCAAGCCTTCGGATACATTGCGTTCGTTTGGCTAGCACATGCCGTTTTCACCTTTTGAGTATTGCTACTGCTGGTTCTCTTCAATGTTACACCTAACTCCTTCTCTCCCATTCCAACCTTGTTGGATTGTCTAATTTGACCCTACCTTCAACTATTGTTGTGCTTGGAAGTCACAAGTCGCGCCTTGGCCGTCTGGACCATCCAGGACTTCCGTACCCTGATATGGGTGACCTCGACTACGGTCTTCCCTTAATTAATTTATTAATCTCAACTGATCCTTGCCTCCTACTGTTCGTCCAACTGTCTTCACCTGACGTACTACATCGTTTTGCACACGAACACACCGTATTGCAATTAAGATTCACTATCATATATATCGAAGCAGGAGAACGAAATTTTACTAAAGGAATCAACAATCCTAAACATAGGGCTCTATATCAAAGGAAGTTACGCTAGAAGCATAATAAGTCGTACAGATCTAAAAGGACACTAGAACCTGATGCTCTGATACAACCTGTGACACCCCGACTAATTAAATACTAGGTAGCTACTCTTTTATTAAAATTAATACATAATGCCAAGTTGGTTCAGTTAATAGCATCACTGTCGAAAACATTTTAATGATTACTAACCAGCTAATATTTAAAAAGCGAGTTGCCAATTTTAAATTAAATCTGATTAACATGAAGTAAGTGAAGAATAAAATAATAACATAACCATACACAATAAAGTCCCAATAGTGAAATCAACAAGTAATAAAGAGTCTGGAGGAAATACTCCTCATAACAATCCCAATATGGCAATAAATAAAACAAGTCTGCATCCTGAATTAATTACAAACCAAAGTCTGAATAACTGAAATATAAAATGTCTCTAAAGAAATGGGCGACATGCCCTACAATGATGAAACTGATTATGGGGTCAAGACTAGAAAAGAGGCGTCTACTGTCAAGCCCTGTAACTTCCACAACAGCTACATCTCGTCACCTGAATAGAATTCCTATGCATGGTGTCCTTGTGGCTGGGCACCTAAAAAGGTTTTTGCAAAAATAAATTTGAAAGCAAACGGGTCAGAGCCCGAAAGTGGAGAGTATTTTAAAAACAGCAAGTGCTTTAATAACATTTAAAACAATGAATGCAAAATACATGTTAGGACGTGCTCTCACATGAAATACTCACCTCTCGTCTAACTGTGCACTCCTAACGTTCCCGTACCCATTCATGTGTTTCTCATATATATCTAGTTCAAAAGAGTTTCTAACATATCTACTCGGTTCACGTTTTAATTCCAACCTTAACAATTAAATAGAGAGTTCTACTTTAATTCTCGGATTCCCAATTATTAACAAAACCATTTATTGATATATGTCCCCTTTTTATCTTTTCATAACGTTACAATAACCATACTCACAATTAAACATGACAATTCTTTTCAATTTACCGTATACTATTCTCAACATAAATATACAATACTTACACCCCGAGACTAAGCTGCGGTACACACATACTCTGCTATCCATCCCGGTACATCACGTCCATAAGGATCACGAATTCCGAATCTCTCGGGAATCGTTCTCAAATAATAGCAAATAACAAACAATGGAGGCGAACACAGTCACATCACATGGGTCACGCACATACCTACGCTCCCACGATCAGCAGTCTTATTAACTTCCCAATAAGTCCTTCTCTGACCTATGTCCTCGAGGTACCAATCTAAATCCGGGCACACAAAGATTAGATGGCCCTAAGCGAACGTAAACCTCCCGTGATAGCAAGTATGGTAGGTATGTCATACACATAAACTCATATACATATACTAAGCATGCACACATCTTAGATGTCTCAATATAATAAAGGTATATTCTACATCCTTATACCATTATTCCAATTTTATACATTTTAAGTCTTCCGATAATACATAATGTAGGCTGTCGACACATCTCACGTCATAGTTTCTTGTACTTAAGACTTATCTCAAAGGGATTATTAAGTTTCCTATTATTCCCACATATAACATCATTATTCTTAAGGTCCTTACTTCTGCCCCAAACCTCATTGCATCAAATCATTCAAATTTACTCTTTTAACCCTAATATTATCTCACTCATCGAATTTCATTAGATTTTAGAATAATTCCTCAAATTGAATTCTAATTAAGGTCCAAATTTTATAACCATACCTACTGGTCTTCCTTAAGTCTAAGGATATTCAGTAAGTCTCCAATGATAATTTTCTAAGGGTTAACATCATTAAAGTTTAACTAGGGAAAATTTTACTCATTCTGGGAAGGTCGATCGATCGACCTTGAACATCGATCGATCGATGGTGGTCGATCGATCGACTGATGAATGTCGATCGATCGATTGCACCAGGTAGGATACGGACTGCTTCGTTTTGCAGTCCTCAAATCATCCCAAAACTCCATTATAATGCATGAAACTCTAATCTAACGTTATAATATCATCATAAAACCATCCTACAACATTGTTAACGTTCCAAACCAATAAATCATCAACCAAGGGCTTTATTTGGATCAAAACTTCATCAAGAACCCTAGTTTTCTATTTCTTTCAAGAACAATAATAAATCTCTTCTTAAATCCGTTTTTAGATCATCAAGGGTTATATTTTGAATTCATAATTTGTCCAGAATATGTCTACATGCAATTCCTAACATGGTTCATAGTTTTAATCCTAAAATTCATGGGTCTATATCAATCCTTCAAGACAAAATTCGATAATTACACTAAACATGGAAGAACACATTCATTGAATTAATTGTAACTAAATCACTTGCCTTATGTTCTTCAGATTTGTTGTTGGTTGGAGATGGTTGAATTCCTCTCTCTCTCTCTCTACAGAATTCTCCTCTCTCTCTCTCTCTCTCTCTCTCTCTCTACAAGTTCTTCTCACAAGATGACAATGGAGGTGGGGGTTGGTTTTTGGCAAGTTAAAATATTTTCTTAACTTCTCCCGTAGCCCACTTCTTAGATTGGGGTTGAAAATGGGTTAGTGGGCTTAATGATAAGTTATAATTAAACTCTAATTTTCGTGGGTTTTAATTACCAAATTTCCGAAATTACCAAACTACCCTTTTGGGTTGCCGGTTTGGCCTAAAAATGCCCCGGGACCCAAACTAAACCCCCGGCTAGTGTATTCTTACTATCTCGACCCTTTCGGACACGTTGGCGCAATCAAAATGACTATTTGGTCAAAAGAAAAATAATTTTTTTTCAAATCTCATAAATTCATTCTCAACACGACTGACACGTGCGTCCCAATTAAATTTTCCAAATTGTCGTATTTCAGCCTCGCGACAATTTCAATATTTTCAATATTCATATATTGCCATATATACACATTATAATCAAATACCAACTCACACCTCGTTTGTATTTTATCCGGATTAATTCTCAATTAATTCACATTTAATTTAATTAATCCCATAAATAAATATCCATAAAAGTACGGGGTATTACACTTATGGTGTGCGGAACCCCTCCAGCTTATAACACTGCTTGCCTTGCAGGCCGCACCCCCCTCATCCACAACTGCTGCAGACTTGGTATACGCCACGTGCTCAGGGCATGTGATTCAACGCATTTCCTCATAAATATAGGACCACACCTAGAAGGTGGAGGGGACCAATCGATTCCACACACGCCCGAGGCAGGCTCTACAATACATATTCTCTCTACACAACCTCAAGAGACCTCTTGGAGACACAAATCTACATCACAGCCACCTCCCGGGGTCACCGGAATCTCCAATACTGCCATGTATTTACCCTTATTCTCATACTTTTACGCCTCTTTAGGCATGATTATATTGTACAATACAACGCACATAATGAGGATGGAGCAACACAGTGGATGTTGGCCAATTTTAAAGGCTGATTATTAGGCATAAATTCCTCCTAATTTATCCCTTGATTTAGCTACTTTTAGGACCTCGAACAACGTAATTGAGTTGGATTTATCTCATAACTATGCTACTGAATGATCCTAATGAGTACACCGTGTTTCTGGTATTTTTTAGTGATTTTGCAGGTATTTGATGTCAAGAAACGAAAGAAGGAAATCGGTAGAATCAAGAAAGAAAGAAGGAAAAGTCTCAAGGGCAAAAGCGTAATTTCTACACGGAATTCGGATGAGGTACCTAAAGAGAAGTTGAAGACATCTCATTAACGAGCACAAAGGAAGAAACGGCACCCCAATCGGAATCCCGAAACAAAAGTTATCAGCAGTCAACGATGAGCCAGAAAGTCAAATAGCCAGACCGGTCCGCCCCTGCCTCGGACCGGTCCGCCTTGCCAAACTCCAGAAGACCCCGGATCGCATGAAAACCGAAGGAGGCCAAAATAAAAAGAACCGATCCGCCTTGGGGGAAGACCGGTCCGCCTGAGACCCGGACCGGTCCGGTCCTCGAGATCTGGAAATCTTTTCTCTTCCTAAAAAGGCTCCTAGTGCAGTTGACTTCCGATATTATTGTAGGGTATTTAAGACCCGATTTATTGTTGTTATGGGTATGAAGAATTAGTAGGGTTTCCTGCTTCTTTTCCAAAAACCCTAGTTTAGCTAAGAATTGTAGTTTTAATTCAAGAATTGAAGATTGATCCAGTGATTTTTGTGAGTATCGGTTTCATTCATTGTTGCACTTATTTGTTTGGATAATTTTGGTGAGTAGTTTTTAGTTCTAATTCGTTTCTACATCTAGTTATCATTTTTCTTAGATTAATCATGAATTCCTGCACATCAATTATTGTTTTCATTAAATTCAACATGTTAGGCTAGATTTACCAAGGTCGGGGTACATGAACCCAACCTGAGGTGTTAGTGTATGTGCATAAAATTAATCCGATGAATTTATTTATTGACTATGATCGTATTTCATAATGACACAATAATTGTAGATCTTTATATCACGTTTGCCTCTGGGTACTTGTGATGATTTAGAGTGCAATTTGAGTGTCATTATTGCGATACTGATTTACTCATCCTCAGATTAGGTATGACGCGAGCTTGAACCTCGTATACATAATGCTTGGGAGTATTAAATTTCGGGTCAGATCAATCAAATGAATTTATGATTAATATTACCACTGCACTAAACTAGGCTTGGGGGATTGTATTCCCGTCCTAGTTTTTCCCATCACTTTGTCAAAAGTTTCAACATCAAGTTTTATTCATATTTTAGGTAACTTAGTGTAGTTGCATTTTTCATAATTTCATCTTGCATTTAGTTGTAATCATTCCCAAAATCAAATCATTTTCCCTTTATTTTTAGAGTCAAGGTTAGGATTCCTCCGTCTTTTTCGTCTTCACAACTTCGTTGTCCTTTTTCCATGAGGATCGATACCCGACTTGTAGGATTATTACTTGAGCGACAGGCTTACACTTGAGCCTAGAGTGAATGCATTTCTGAGACACATTTTCAGTTGCGTCAAGTTTTTGGCGCCGTTGCCGGGGAAATTTGGTAGACTTAGGATTAGATTGAGTCAATCCAAAGCTTTGACCAAAAATTTCAAAAATCCAAAAACATAAAAAAAAAATTAAAAATCACAAAAAGATTCAGCATTATCTCTCCTAAGCTTTAATGAAAAATTCTGAAACCACTCCCACACCCCATAATACTCCAATCAAAATTCACGAAAATCCAATTGTTGAATATAACCCTGATAGTCCCCACACTCCAAACGCCCCATAGTTCTGGATCCCACCTCCCACTCCGTCGCACTCAATCTCCTATAACACTCCCTTTCCCTCCTTAGGACACACTTCGAGCATACCCAGTGAGAACACCGAGTCAATAAGTGAAAGAGAGATGTCACAACACGGTAGTGAACCCGCCGGTGAGGAAGAGCCCCCATACCGTCCGATTAGAGAATTTTTATATCCCGAGCGTACTGTCACTCTGGGATGCATTATACTCCCGTATAATGTTGGGCAATTCCGTTTCAAAAATGGGATGATCCAGATGCTACCGCATTACCACGGTATGGATTCTGAAAAGCCATACCTCCATATTAGAGAATTTGAGGACGTGTGTGATACTCTAAATGATCAAAGCTGCACACAAGAGGTAATCCGCCTCAAACTCTTCCCTTTCTCGCTCAAAGATAAAGCTAAGGCCTGGCTATGGTCTTTACCTCCAAGCTTAATTCCATCCTGGAATGAGTTACAGTCGAAATTTCTCAAGAAATTCTTCCCACCACATCGAACAATCTCCATAAAGGCTCAAATTCAGGCATTCAGACAAGCTGAAAATGAGTCATTTCATCGATGTTATGAACGTTTCAACGAGTTAGTTGCTTCATGCCCCCATTATGGATTTGATTCGGCGCAAGTCATCTCTTTTATCTATAATGGGTTGAATCTTAACTCCAAACAACTTGTTGAAACAATGGGAAGTGGTCCGTTTATCTATTTAGATGCCCAGGATGTTGAGCTTCACTTGAGGTATGTCGCCGAGACTACCCAATCCTGGGATAATTCTGATCCCAACACTCAAAATCGAAATAGACAAGCGACCACTACTACGTCAGCATCCGGCCTATTCCATGTAGATAAGAATTCTATGACGGATAGCCGATTAGAGACTCTTGAGATAGGATTTCGAGATCTGTTCGAGATATATGGAAAAGGACTAGCTGGACCCATTCCAAACCCAGTCGTAAAGGTGTGTGCTATTTGTGAGGCAGGACATTCAACTGAGGAATGCCCAAAGATACCCACCTACAAAGCAATGCGGCAAGAGCAAGTTAGTGGTGTAGGAGGTTTTAAGGGTAAATTCGGTGCCCCGCACGAGAATTCATACTACCCTTCTTGGAAAAATCATCCCGGTTTTAGCTATGGGCAACAACATGCCGCAATGAACCCTTCGCATGTTTCCCCTCCTCCACCACAACACTTTCAACAAGCTCCACACATGTAAGGACATGTACAAGCACCCCCACCTCAAGGAAATTAGATTCCACCACAGCGGAGAACTCTCGAGGATACCATGAATCAATTCATCGCAAGCCAGACCGCAACCAATGCCAAATATGATCGTCTGATTGGAGACATAAATGCGAATCTGTCTAAAATACAATCCTCATTGAGTGTTCAAGAGAAGGGCAAGTTTCCTGCCCAAGGCCAACGACCTCCCCAAGGTCAAACTAGCGTTAGCTCCACCTCCATTGAACATCAGGAGCAATGTCAAGCTATAACCACTCTTCGTAGTGGGAGATTTGTTGATTTATCACCTCCTCCACCCGACACAACGAAAGCCAAGGAGATTTCGCTCGGCACGAAAGAGGCTGAAGATGTCCCCTTGAATGAGAGTGACCAAGAAGCTGATAGTGGGCCAGAAGTGGTAGTGAAACAGCCTTCCGCAGCACCGTTTCCTCAAAGGTTGATTCCCTCCCACAGAGGAAACCCATGTGATGACGTGTTAGAAGAGCTAAAGCAAGTAAAGCTTAATTTACCTTTCCTTGAGGCCATAAAACAAATTCCAGCATATGGCAAAGTTATCAAAGTCCTGCTGACGGTTAAAAGAAAGATGAAAGTGAAGAAGAACGTCTTTCTAGCACAAAATGCGAGCTCCATCCTACTAAATGAACTCCCGCCTAAGTTCAAAGATCCCGGTGCACCCACCATATCCTGCATCATTGGGAAGAATAAAATTGAAAAAGCCTTACTTGACTTGGGAGCAAGCGTAAATATACTCCCTTACTCCATTTATAGGCAACCTGACTTGGGCGACCTCAAGCCCACGAAAGTCACTCTCCAATTAGCGGATCAAACAGTGAAAACCCCACGAGGTATAGTCGAGGACGTGATCGTTCAAGTTGACACTTTCTACTTTCTGGTGGATTTTGTGATTTGGGACACGGAGCCCTCCTTCCACTCGAGTAATCATGTTCCCATCATCCTTGGGCGCCCTTTCCTAGCTACGGCTAACGCAATCATCAATACTAGGAATGGGCGAATGCAACTCACATTTGGGAACATGACCTTGGATACCAACATCTTCCACATACCCCAAAATGCAGGGGAGGAAAACGATCTTCACGCGGTGAGCCTCATAGATGAGATAGTAGAGGAGTACTTTGAGGAGAATTACTGTGGCGATGCTTTAGAATCCTGTTTAGCGGTGAGACACGAGAGTGAGGGGATGTACACCGCCTTCGAGAGGGAGGTTGAAGAATTGAGCGAGCTACTCGATGAGAGTAAGTCGGACGAGGACGTGAGAGAGATTAATTGGGTTTCGAGATTCGAGGAATTACCTCTGAGGGATACGCACATGGTTCCCTCCAGTGAAAAATTTCCAACCCTCGAGTAAAAGAAACTTCCCGCCCATATTAAATATGCGTATCTAGGAGAGGATGATACATTTCCTGTTGTTATCTCCTCTAGCCTAAGTGAAGGGCAGGAAGGTAAATTATTGAAAATTCTGAGGAAGCACCAAAGTGCTTTTGGTTGGTGCATAGCTGATTTGAAGGGGATAAGTCCTTTAATTTGCACTCATAAGATCCATCTCGAGGAGGATGTCAAACCTTCTAGATAAATGCAAAGAAGACTGAATCCCAACATGAAAGAAGTTGTGAGAACCGAAATAATCAAATTATTGGATGCCAGGATCATCTACCCAATCTCGGACAACAAGTGGGTAAGCCCTATTCAAGTTGTCCCGAAGAAGTCGGGTATGACTGTGATTGAGAATGCCAATGGAGAGTTAGTTCTCCAACGTACCACCACCGGGTGGCGCATTTGCATTGATTACCAGAAACTCAATGCGGGAACCAGGAAAGATTATTTCCCCTCGCCATTTATTAATCAAATGCTTGAACGAGTAGCGGGCCACCCTTACTATTGCTTCCTTGATGGTTATTCCGGGTATAACAAAATTGAGGTAGATGTACTTGACCAGGAGAAGACGACCTTCACTTGCCCTTTTGGTACGTTTGCCTACAAACGTATGCCATTTGGCTTGTGTAATGCACCCGCGACCTTTCAGAGGTGCATGTTGAGCTTATTTAGCGACATGGTCGAGAGAGGACTCGAAGTGTTCATGGACGATTTCAGCGTTTTTGGCACCTCTTTCGATCATTGTCTAGAAAAACTGGAAAAAGTACTTACCCGATGCGTGGAAAAGAACTTAGTGCTGAATTGGGAGAAGTGCCATTTCATGGTCACCGAGGGAATAGTTCTTGGCCATATTGTATCATCCAACGGAATAGAAGTTGATAGG
The DNA here is from genome assembly GCA_949130495.1 of Sambucus nigra. Taxonomy (NCBI): domain Eukaryota; kingdom Viridiplantae; phylum Streptophyta; class Magnoliopsida; order Dipsacales; family Adoxaceae; genus Sambucus; species Sambucus nigra. The sequence continues at coordinate 466,208,570 of OX422211.1, read as the reverse complement.
GCAAAGATAGATGTCATAGCTGACCTTCCACCACCGAAATCGCTGAAAGACGTGCGCTCCTTTTTGGGTCACGCGGGGTTTTATCGAAGGTTCATTAAGGACTTTAGCGCCATCGCTAGGCCCTTAAGAAACTTACTCATGAAGGACTCCCCATTTGAGTGGACTGAAGCATGCCAAAACTCTTTCGATAAATTGAAGAACATGCTTGTGTCCGCCCCCATCATGCAAGTTCCGGATTGGTCCTTACCATTCGAACTTATGTGTGATGCCAGTGATTACGCGATCGGGGATGTTTTAGGACAACGTCAAGATAAGCAAGCTCATGTCATCTACTACGCCAGTCAGACTCTTACCGGACCTCAACTCAACTACTCTACTACGGAAAAGGAGTTACTAACGGTAGTCTTTGCCCTCGATAAGTTCCGATCCTATATTATTGGTTCTCCTATTATCGTTTTCACCGACCACGCGGCTTTAAAGTATCTACTTGCGACGAAACACGCCAAGCCACGCCTCATAAGGTGGATCCTACTCCTACAAGAATTCAACCTCTCCATCAAAGATAAGAAAGGAATAGAAAACGTCATTACCGACCATTTATCTCGACTTTCGTCCGACGTACCTAGTGATCCCGTACCCATAGATTAACATTTTCCGGATGAGCAGCTTTTCGCTACCTCTTCATATCCCTGGTTTGCGGACATAGTGAACTATCTTATCACGGGACCCATCCCTCCCGACTGGACACCGCAAGATAAGAATATGTTTCTTACTTGGTCGCGCATGTTCTTTTACGATGATCCATTCCTTTTTAAATACTGTGCATACCAAATCATCCGACGATGTGTATCGGATGACGAAATCCCAAAAGTCATCCAGTTTTGTCATTCGGAAGCTTGTGGAGGTCATTTTTCGACGAGAAAGACGACCGCTAAAATTCTGTAATGCGACCTCTATTGGCCCACAATCTTCCGAGATGTGAACGATGCTTGCAAATCATGCAATAGGTGTCAACGGATGGGAGCCATCACTCGACGAGACATGATGCCTCTTACCCCTATACTCATCATTGAGATATTCGACTGATGGGGTATTGACTTCATGGGTCCTTTCCCTCCATCCTTTGGTTTCCTATACACCCTCGTCGCGGTAGACTATGCTTCTAAATGGGTGGAAGCTATATGTACAAAGACTAATGACAACAAAGTGGTGATAAAGTTCCTGCAGGAACACATACTTTCCCGCTTCGGCGATAATGGTACGCACTTTTGCAATAGGCCATTCAAGAAACTTATGAGAAAGTATGGTGTCGTTCACAAGATTGGAATGACATATCACCCACAAATGAATGGACAGGATGAGCTAGCAAATCAGGAAATCAAGAACATTCTTGAAAAGATCGTCAATCCTACCCGGAAAGATTGGTCCCTTAGATTGAACGATTCGCTATGGGCCTACCGTACCACATATAAGAATCAAATCAGCATGTACCCTTTTTGCTTTGTGTATGGAAAACCTTGCCATCTTCCTATTGAGCTCGAACACAAGGCGTATTGGGCGATTAAGCAATTGAATTATGCCATGGACAAGGCCGGTGAAGCCCGCAAGCTTCAATTGAATGAGTTAGAAGAACTACGCAATGATGCGTATGAGAATGCCAAAATTTTGAAAGAGAGGATGAAACTCGCTCATGATATCATCATTCGACAAAAAGAGTTCCTCCCCGGGCAAAAAGTTCTCCTCTATAACTCTCGGCTTCACCTCTTCCCAGGCAAGTTGCGGTCACGTTGGTCTGGCCCATTCGTCGTGAAGAATGTTTTCCCCCACGGAGCTGTTGAACTAGACGATTTAAAAGGGGGAAATACATTCAAAGTGAATGGACAATGCCTAAAGCCATATCTAGAGGCGTGTGCTGAAGAAGTCGACACCGTCTGGTTATCGGACCCCGTTTACAGGGTTGAGTGAGCTGTTGAAGTGAGGTCGTCGCACCCCCGACGCATAGGGGTGAGAGTCGTGTGTGTTTTGAGAGTTGTTAGGACTAGGTTTCATTCAGGAGAAGCATTCGTGTGTTTTGGGAATTCTGAGTCAAAGGGTGTTGACCAGTGAAATCGAGAGGGTCATAGTTCAATTGGATAGAGAGGATATCGGGAACGTGAAATTTTTTGAAGAAGAGAGCTCGAAACCGAAGTAACAGAAGTCCAGCCCAAAAAAACCTGGGGTGGACCGGTTCCTTTTTCAGGCGGACTGGTCCGACCCCGGACCGGTTCCTTTTATTTTTAAAGGAACCGGTCCGCCTGTCGAGGGTTTGAAAATTCCAAAGGCCGGACCGGTCCGCCCCTACCCGGAACGATCCGCCTTCTGCAGACCTGCCTTCTCCTCTTTTCAAGATTCACCCTCCCTTTTTTCCAATCCCATTCATTCCCTCCAATCCGTTTTTCCTCTTCCCAAACCCAACCTTTCCCTCCCAAATTCATCCCCTATTCCCTCCAAACCCCTTCCCTCCAAAACCAACCCCTTCCCTCCCCTTTCCACTATAAATACACCTCCAATCCTCCCTTTCTCCTCACACCTTCAACCCATATACTCTCTTCTTCCTCTCTATTTTTTCCATCACTAATTCCCTCATATCTCCATGGCACCCCGTGCTTCCCCCACCAAATACGACTCCACCGTGATCCATCCCTCCGGTCACGGCGAATACCGCTCCCGCCAAGAGGAGCGATGGTGCGCTTAATACTTTGGTTTGGGACGCAAACTCCATATGGAGCGCGCGGTCCAATGGGAAGCTCTGCCCAACTCCGTCACTGCCCTTTTCATGGCCCGGGGTTGGTGCCGTTTCCTCAACCAACCTCACGAAGCGGTTTGGGCAATCGAAGTCCGCTCATTCTATGGTACACTCGTCTGGACGGGCCAATTCGAGGCCGAAGCTTTCATGGATGGGACTCCCATACCCTTTTCCTTGGACCGTCTCACGGCCAAGTTGGTCGAGTTTGATGTCCCCGATGTCCAAGAATTCACTTATCCCCAAAATGTCCCCCTGGTCGACAAGGACATTATCATGGCCCGCATTGCACCGAACGTAGCTTGGGCGGGGAAAACCATCGCCGTTGGATGCCTCAACGAGAAGGCGCGCCTTACATTTCAGATTGTGTGCGGAAACCTATTGCAAACGTCCAATGACTCTGCCATGCGGCCTCGGCAAGCTACCCTCACATATAATCTCTTCGACCCCCAAACTTCCATCCATTTGGGACGCACCTTATACGCGGACATCATTAACGCGTCCTTGGATGAGAAGGGCGTCGCCCCCCTTCCTTATGCCCGATTGATCACGTCCATCCTTAAGGATGCTGGCATAGAGGCACCGAGCGACCATACGCGCCTCCCCAGTCCTTTCGAACAAGGGACCCGCACCAAAAGCGCCAAACAGCTAGGCGTCCTCCGAGCTAGGCGGGGTGATGATGTAGAAGAGGAGGCTTCCTCGAGCGACAACGAGGAAGACGTAGGGGCAGCTGGTGAGGATGTTGAGATGGGGGATCTCGATCCGAACGAAGAGTCGGCGGACGAGGAGGACGACCCAGATTTCGAGTGGACGGGCACTGACTTATCCGCGCGTATGTCTGCGCTTGAGACCAACTGGAACACCTTTCAGACCAACTACGAGGGCGACATGAGCATCGTTCTACGCTTCCAAGCGGACATCTATCGGCGCTTAGGGGATCCTAATGAGCCACTACCTTCCTACTACCAGAACCCCTATGACCCCAACGCGCCCGGTTCCTCCTATCCCCCACCCCGGTGAAGCTTTTTATGGTGTTGGCATCTTTTTCTTTATTTTTCCCTGTTCACAGTTGTATGCTTTCCCCTGCACATGTAACACAGTCTTGTTGTAATAAAAACTGCATTTTCTCTATTTGTTTGTTTTATTTTTCTGCACTTTTTATTCTCTTTGAGTTAGATTTTAGTCCTTTTTGCTTGAGGACAATGCAAAAGTCTAAGTTAGGGGGGGGTCACAAGTGCGTATTTCTAAAACTTCACAAATTTTCCAAAATGCCCAAAAGTTTCACAAAAAATATATATATAGATATATATATTTTTGTTCAAAATAAATAAAAATTGGAATTCAAATTTTTCCAAAATATCATTGAAAGTCGAATCGAAGTCTCAAGTTGTAAAATTCAATGTACACAAAGCCTAAATTGACCAAAGATGGAAAGTGAGCGAAAATTGACGACTTAACGAATAAAGGTGGAGATTAACAAACCCGGTGAGATTCGAGCCTAACACTTTTTGCGAGTTTTTAAATCAATCCGAGTTAATTGTTAACTCAAAGTTCTTTCCAACTCCTAAAAAGTTGTCAAGGATCTCAATCCTTTCATTTTGATCGGTTTTGAAAAATGTGTGTAATATTGTTTTGAAAAATGTGCCAAATTGATCTGTAAACGTAAAATTCATCTCGAAACGCATACGGTAACGCAATTGGCATTTTGGGTAATGAAGTAGGCCCTCGTTTGCCACCAAAAAATATTGACCAGAAAAAATAACGACAAATTACCCCTTTTGTAACCCAATTTGAGCCAAACAAATGGTCCCTTTCGTTGATAACCCAAAAAACCCAAACAGCAAGAATTGTGAAAAATGAGAAAATTCAGAAATTAAGTCCGAAAAGTGCATAAAAAGGGGCAAAAAAAAAAAATAAATAAATAAATATGCTCAACAAAAATAGCCAGAAAAGGAAAGAAAAAAAATGAGCAATAGCCCGGAAAAAGCACAAATGGACATCATTAATGACTTTTCCAATTCCAACCTTCCCGACAATTGTTATTTTACCCCATATGCCTTAAAACCCAAAAAAATCCTAACCGAGTCTAAATTGCGAAATTGGTTACCGCGTGGAGAGCTAATACACCAAAAGATAATAAAGGAGATTAAGTGCGCGAAATAAAAGCAATGTTCCCATTTTTAAAACCGTAATCCTTTGATGAGGTCCTTTCACCACAAAATTTCCGTCTTTCTAATCGTATGCGTGATTTTGCTTCCATTACATTTACTCTTTATATCACGCATACCAAGAGAATAGCCATAATCCGAGAGATTCACTTGTGAGAGCATTCCGTGAGAAATTGAAATCAAAACAAATTTTTGGATAAGTAACGTAATGATCAATCAGTGGAAATTAGCGATTATATTTCTAGCTACGCACACACACACCACGATTTGAGACTTGTAAATATGACTTGATGATGACTATTTTCTGGAAAAGTTTGAATTGCACAATTTTTGCATATTTTGAATTCTCTTTGAGTCGAATTTTGTGGGTATATTCTCTGCGAATCCTCACGAGACAACACTCGTCCTACTAGGGTAACCTAGGGGTTTAACGGACTGTTGCATACGCTAAATGCAATCGCTTGCCCGCGAAAAAGGTATTTTATCCCAATAAAATGATTTTTTAAAAGAGTTGTACCACGCTAGGATTCTTTTACATTGCTCGGGACGCGCAAAGTTCTAAGTTAGGGGGGGTTTGATTAGACATAATTTCTTCCTAATTTATCACTTAATTTAGCTACTTTTAGCACCTCGAACAACGTAATTGAGTTGGATTTATCTCATAATTGTGCTACTGACTGATCCGAATGAGTACACAGATTTTTTGGTATTTTGTAGTGATTTTGCAGGTATTTGATGTCAAGAAACGAACGAAGGAAATCGGTAGAATCAAGAAAGAAAGAAGGAAAAGCCTTAAGGGCAAAATCCTAATTTCTACACGAAATTCGGATGAGGTACCTAAGAGAAGTTGAAGACATCTCATTCACGAGCACAAAGGAAGAAACGGCACCCCAATCGGAATCCCGGAACAAAAGTTATGAGCATTCAAAGATGAGCTAGAAAGTCAAATAGCCGGACCGGTCCGCCCCTGCCTCGGACCGGTCCACCTTGCCAAATTCCATAAGACCCCGGATCGCATGCAAACCGAAGGAGTCCAAAATAAAAAGAACCGGTCCGCCCTAAAATAAAAAGAACCGATCCGCCTTGGGGGCAGACCGGTCCGGTCCTCGAAATCTGGAAATCTTTTCTCTTCCTAAAAAGGCTCCTAGTGCTGTTGACTTCCGATATTATTGTAGGGTATTTAAGACCCGATTTATTATTGTTATGGGTACAAAGAATTAGTAGGGTTTCCTGCTTCTTTTCTAAAAACCCTAGTTTAGCTAAGAATTGTAGTTTTAATTCAAGAATTGAAGATTGATCCAGTGATTTTTGTGAGTATCGGTTTCATTCATTGTTGCACTTATTGTTTGGATAATTTTAGTGAGTAATTTTTAGTTCTAATTCATTTCTACATCTAATTATCATTTTTCTTAGATTAATCATGAATTCCTGCACATCAATTATTATTTTCATTAAATTCAACATGTTAGGCTAGATTTACCAAGGTCGGGGTACATGAACCCAATCTGAGGTGTTAGTGTATGTGTATAAAATTAATCCGATGAATTTATTGATTGACTATGATCGTATTGGATAATGACACAATAATTGTAGATATTTATATCACGTTTGCCTCTGGGTACTTGTGATGATTTAGAGTGCAATTTGAGTGTCATTATTGCGATACTGATTTACTCATCCTCAGATTAGGTATGACGCGGGCTTGAACCTCGTATACATAATGCTTGGGAGTACTAAATTTCGGGTGAGATCAATCAAATGAATTTATGATTAATATTACCACTGCACTAAACTAGGGTTGGGGGATTGTATTCCCGTCCTAGTTTTTCCCATCACTTTGTCAAAAGTTTCAACATCAAGTTTTATTCATATTTTAGGTAACTTAGTGTAGTTGCATTTTTCATAATTTCTTCTTTGCATTTAGTTGTAATCATTCCAAAAATCAAATCATTTTCCCTTTATTTTTAGAGTCAAGGTTAGAATTCCTCCGTCTTTTTCGTCGTCACAACTTCGTTGTCCTTTTTCCCTGAGGATCGATACCCGACTTGTCGGATTATTACTTGAGCGATAGGCTTACACTTGAGCCTAGAGTGAACGCATTTCTGAGACACATTTCCAGTCGCGTCAGCTGAACCACTCTATATCTTGTCTTCTCTCTATTTACTTGCTCTACTTGTTCATTACGTATTTTACACTTTGACTTGCTGATATGAGAACGTCTTATGGACGATTTCTCGTATCATCAATTTCCATGCAAAAGACGAAAGTATGCAATCTATCTCGCCACTATAAAAAGGTTAATGGACAACTTTGGCAGCATCAATGTTCAGAAGTTTCCTAGGGGACAAAACAGCCATGTCGATGCCATGTCAGCTATAAGCTCAGCAGTTGACTCTGACTTAAGGAAAATAATTCAAATCAATTTCCTTGTACAGTCGAGCATCAACCAAAGAACCGAATCACCGAACCTCGAGCATATTCTCCATATAGAAAAAGCTCCCAGCTAGATGAACCCCATAGTAGATTACTTGAAAAGTGACGTACTATCAAGTGAGAAGAAAATCGCCCATCAGATAAGAGTCAAAGCTTCCTGATTTCACTTATCTCTTGAGGGAAAACTATACAAAAGATCCTTCACAGGTCTATACCTCCATTGTGTTCATCCATAGGACGTCGAGAAAATCCTACACGAGCTGCATGAAGGAACTTATGGAAGTTATGTAGGAGGAAGGTCGTTATCCTTTTGAGTAATGAAAGAAGGATACTGGTGGCCATACATGCAGAAGGACGCTGGAATCTATGCTCGAAAGTGTGAGAAATGCCAAATGCACGCACCTATGGTCCACCAGCCTGCCAACAACCTAAAGTCACTTACCACCCCGTGGTCCTTTGCCCAGTGAGGTCTGGACATTATAGTCCCTCTGCCAACTACTATCAAAAATTAAAAGTATCTGTTGGTCACCACAGACTACTTCACCAAGTGGATAGAGGAAGAACCACTGGCAAACATCAGATATATAGACATGATGAGGTTTATATGGAGAAATATTATTACTCGCTTTGAAATACCCAGGATAATCATCACTGATAACAGAACCCAGTTCGAGAGTGGCCTCTTCCAAAGATTTTGCAGCCACCATGGAATCAGGCACTACTTCAGCTCTGTGGCATACCCTCAGAGCAACGGTCAAGCAAAGGCTTCTAATAAAATAGTGATCGATGGACTAATGAAGTGCCTAGAGCGAGCCAAAGGAGCATAGGTAAATGAACTACCCCATATCCTTTGGGCCTATCACACAACCTCGAGATGAGAAACTAGGGAGACATCATTTGCACTCACATATGGAATGGAGGCAGTTATTCCATTGGAAGCTGGTCTCCCTACCATGAGGTCCAAGATGATCGACCAAGGCCAGAACGACAGAGCATTGCTCGCTGAACTTGACTTAGTCGACGAACGGTGAGAATTATCTCTATTGAAACTATAAGCCTACCCTCAACAGCTAACCAAGCAATATAATAGGAAAGTCAATGCAAGGGCATTCCAGGTTGGGGACTCTGTCCTGAGGAAAGTCCTTGGCAGTGCTGTGAAGCCATCAGATGGAAAGCTAGGATCAAACTTGGAGGGACCATTCAAGGTGATAGCCTATCACATGGAAACACTAGAGGGCAGGGAGATACCAAGATCTTGGAATGCGTCCAACCTGAAGAAATTCTACTTCTAGATTTCTCTTTTCATGCACCATTAATTTAGGCAAAATTTTATTTTACAAACTTAATGTTTCTCTCTGTTCGTGACTCTGATTAATAAAATTTGATTGGCCTTGGCATTCTATGAGTGTTGGTTTTCTCAAATATATTTTAGTATATGCATCCTTTCTAAGTTACAGGCTTCATTCTTAATAGGCATAATAGAGATCACAGGTTACAGTAAGTTGGTCAACTTATTCTGGCCAAACGATCCTATATCTAGCCCCCTACCATTGCATAATAGAGATCACAGGTTACAGTAAGTTGGTCAACCTATTCCAGCCAAATGATCTTATATATATCCCCTGCCATTACACCATGTTGGTCAAAGCATTAGCAGGGTTGACATATAATAACCCTACTCAAGCCTTTGTTACTAGCACAATTTGCCTCCTAGTTTGTCCCCGGTAATAAATAAAGCCCTACAGGGGATCCTTAAGAAATTTATCCAACCCAGGTTGGTCGCCAACATAGTTTGGCCCAAATAACCCTGCTCGGATGGATTGTCTGCTTAGCAGGTATATGCTCATCATTTCCCTACTTAGGTTTGAGGTAGTGTGACGACACAGCCTGAAAGGTAAAGTGAGGCAGAATGGTATGACTGAAGTATACTGGACTGGGGGGATATTTATCTGATAATTAACCCTATCTGAGTCATACTTAATCAGATAGAAGATAACTAGATATGAGGCCAGTAAAACTGAAAATGAAATAACACGCATTTAGTTGGAAATTACCCATAACATAAATATTTCATTACACCATTAAATGTACAAACAATTACATGTACCAAAATAAATTAAATCTTAAAGATAACCAAGTCTCTGGGCAAGATAATCAGTTACCCTCGCTCTTCGACCATCATCTGGGTGAGGGATAAATTCCTCTTCGACATCGCCCGATATCAGCTCGAGTAGCTGTCTTGGGATTACGTCTATTGGGATCTAGCAATCATCCCTTCTGAATGGATTTAGATCCAGAGATGAAAGAGTAATCTCATGTCTATACCAAAGGACGGAGTTCTTAGGAACCTTTAACTCCCTAAGGGCACTCAGCCACCATCTAATAAAGGATAGCTCCTCAACCTCCTTTAGTCTTATAGGAGCATCTGTCCAGCCCTGATCGTACCCATCTTTCCACACCTACCAATTAACTTTCTTGAATAAGTGCCTCAGTAGGGTGACATCCCTTTGATGCCCAGCAGCTATCACGTACGCCCTACGAACATCTCCCCGTTGTTCTGCAATCTCCCTAGATAAACCACTGTCATCAGTCCCATCTTGCTTCCTATTGATGAAGAAGAACCTCGTATTACTTGAGGGGTAATGCTTGGTGCATTCTCCCTAAGGCGTGCAACTTCCCTCCTTAAAGCATCATTCTCCTGTTACAAGATTTCTCCAACTCGATTGATCTTAGAAGCATCCAAAAGCCTAGCCTTCAGAGCATTCATTTCTTCTTGAACAGAGGCGCTGATCTCCTCCATCTCCTTAAGTCTATCTTTCAACTTGGCAACCACCTCGGACTGGTCTTTATAATCCTGGTTCCTTGATCTGAGAGACTTACAGATTTTTACAAAGGCAGGACGAACTTGGTCGCTTACGTCGGTACCAAGAATTTGGCCTAGGCGAGAGGTAGCAGGAATATATTCATCAAGGTCAACAAACTATAAATCATAAAGGCATGAAAAGTAAATATATCAGCAGGTGCAAAAATCCAAAATTTCTTCATTTCATTAACATCGACCCGAGTCGGGTACAAGTACATTGATCATAAAGAAGAAAAAATAGAAACACAAAAAATAAGGGAAATACTAGGAGACTAATTGGCAACCTCGACCTACTCAGATGTGGCTAGATCTTTTCCTTTATTAGCAGTGAACTCGCCCATCCTAGTTCCACCTGCACCTCCCACAATAGGAGTAAGGCCCTTTCCTTAATCAAAAGGAGCACCAGCAGCAAGGGGGACCTCACCAATTTGAGTAGCTGGAACTCCTCCCTTAACAATAGGAGCAGGCACATCCTCTATAATGGGTTTGGGACCTAGGACGTGCTTGTCTAAGAGAGGGGAATTAGTAGCCAACTCGGTAGAAAGCAGAGCCTGTCCCAACCCTTTTTAAAGTTAGAACGGCTAATGTAACTAATTTGAACTTTGGTATCGTCGTATGCCACCACCCATCCATCATTACAAGCACTCTCCTTAATGGAGGAAGCCTCAAAATTCATCTTTTTCACCTCCTTGGTGAGCACCTTGCTCTCTTCAGTGAATGCTAGTTTGCTCGCCACAACTAGGCTATAAGACTCCCGTAACTCTCGAAGTTCCTTGGCTGATGCTTCTTTCGCCTTATCAAAAGAGGCCTTAGCCTCTATAAGGGCATGCTCAGAGGACTTCTGAGCCTCACAGGAAACTTTCAAGCTCGTCTCGAGCTCAAAATTCCTCCTCACTGGCTCACCACGACTACTATCAAGAACAGTGTAGTCAGACAAGAACTGTAAAGAAAGATGGAATATGAGTAAAAATAATATAAGAGGAACTACAAAAAATAGAGGAAATAATTAATAGACTTACCCATGCAAGCCCCTGACTTTCCTTCAAGGCTAACTGGTCAAGCCCCACTTTTTATGACTGCTCGCGGTCCTTTAGAAAAACTGCCCTCTCGATTATCGCAGGAGCGAGATGAGGGGTCAAAGCCACAGTGGCTCACTTAGTTGGGACATACACGGGGACCAGAACAACCTGTGCCTTTTTCATACTCGCCTCCTCTCTTCTTCTCTCTTCCTCTCTCTCTTTCTTCTCAACCTCCAGTCTCTTTCTCTCTTCTTCTTCTCTTTTTCTCTCATTCTCTCTCCTCAACTCATCGTCTATCTTCTTCCTTTTCTTCTCATGTGCTGCGATCTGGGAACCACTGGCAATATCCCCATACCCAGGCTTATGTATCTTCAATATGCGCGACAGTAGGACATTATCATCATCATCATCATCATCATCAACAACGATTATATTTTTCCTCCTTGGGGGAGACATATCCTCCTTACTCGAGCTCTCTGAATCTGATTTCGAGCAAGAAGTTCTCTCACTAGATCCTGCCTCACCACCACCTCTAGCAACACCAGACTCCAAACTACTTTCCTCATCTTCGTCTAGGTCGATAGGATGAGGAGCACCTTCTTCCTCCTCTTCTTCCTCTAAGATGTCAAGATGAGCAATAGAATCAACTGGGCGGGTGATGAAACTGGAGGTAGTGTTCTTATATTCTATTAAGAAGGCAGCCGATCTCGGATGTTCGCCTTCTACAATCGAATCTCGTATATTCCAAGCCTTGAGTAACTCAGCAGAATGGATATCTTGGAGAGAAGGATATTGATTCTTGGACTTTGCTACAAAGAAAGAAGTAAAGCATTAAAGAAATAACACATTATAGCAGTAATGAAAAGATAAAGAGATTGAGCAACAACTTATATATTCCTCTCCATAGGTAGGAATTCGAGGCCCTATGTACCTCGCACCTCCTACCTGAGGAAGGAACTTCTAGTTCCTAGCTATGAATCCTTCAAACCAATAATCATTATGGGAATCATGTAGATTAACTACCAACACCCTATCCAGACTCCTCGCTTTTAAATAAATAAGACCAAAGCTGGTGTGAGAAAAGGAGTAGAAAAAATAAATTTCAACCAAACCTAATTTAGTGCTATATAGTTGGTTTATTCTATAGACACCATTGACAATCTTCCAGATGTTTGGAGAATATTGGGCTGGGACTATATCGAAATATTAAAAGAAATGTAAGAAGAGGCAATTTGGGGGAAAAGTTATATCCCCCTAGGATAGCAAAAGAATGTGAATCTAGTGCCCATCCTCAACGTCTCGAACGTTGTGAGGAATGGGGGCACATTCAATATCCACCCAGTTGGGGTTATTGTAGCATTTCCTAAATTCAGCTAGAGACTTGTTATCTATCTTCGCCATAGACAGACCCTAATTACAGTAGCAAATAAAGAAAGGCAGAAAAAGAAGAGAGTTGGAAACTTACACAGCAAGGGTCAGCCAGAGATGATGCTAGGCCAAAGGTAAATGAAGACGAGGGACATAAACTATCTTGAGGACGATGAAGAACAAGTGTAAGAACAAGAAGAAGCTTAGAAGCGCAAGAGACGATTTGATATGGAGAGAGTTTGAAGCGATGTTGATGAGCGTCCAACTCAACTGTTTAAACCTCCCAATGATGATGCACTCTGATCGAATAGGATTTGTCGCCTAAATCTCTTGTAAAGAGACGTTTTGCACCCTAAATTTGTTATAATTCACAACAGTGCCACCTGGAAGGAACCAGAATCAATATTTAAATTTTTGTAGCTCAAGCTATGACCCTAAAATTTTAGGTGAAATTGTGGGTAACTTCTTTATCTTATAGGCCCATGAGATTAGTTGGACAAAGCCCAACTAAAAATAATAAATGTTCGACCCAAATTATGGGATGCTTTAAATAACGAATTGAGGATTTGACCCATTCTATCCCCAAAAATCTCGAAGGAGATATTCAGGGGATAGTGGGCTAGTAGGGCAGTTATCAGAGCCCCTCTCTCTTCTATTGAATATATATTGTACCCCTGGCCCAGGGCAAAGGGCATACAGAAAAACCTCTCTTCAGAGTTACTTAATATAACAGTAGACCTCTCCGTGGACGTAGGCAATTTGTCGAACCACGTACATCTTTGTGTTGTGTGATTGTGATCTTTGTTGTTCTTCCTTTCCTGGTGATTGGCTTTCATTATTATTTGTGTTAAAATATTTATCACCACAATATAAATTTAAAACGTCCCCTTAAATCATATCGATATAAATAATGTAACTTCCCTTAAATCATCAAAAGTTTCTCCCCCTTAAACAAAGTTTCTCCCTTGGATACAAACAAAAGTATCCAAGTAATAAATACTTATATCTTAGAAGTTTATCCGCCTTTTTTACACCAAAAATTCAAAGATATGCAGAAAAAAGATAGATAACGAGCATATAACATGGTAAGAAATAGAATCACAGTGGCAAATAAAACTAACAAGTGCATAAGCTATAAATCGTGTGATAAACCAATGCCAATGTGATAAAATTGAGTAAATCATGGTAATAACAACATGGATGACACTAACTTTGTATGATAAGGCTATAACATCTTGATAAAGAAGTAAATCATGTGATGTAATATGTGTTGCATGTGAATTCTTTAAGCATGATAAAATCAAGATAATATCTATAAGTCTATTTATAATGAAATTACAAGAAATAAAAAAAACAAGATATATATCGATGATCATAAAGCTTTAAATACACTAGTATCACTAAAACATAAAAGGAGTACAAAATCCATGATGAATCTCGTAAAATGTATTAATAAAATACATACGTAAGTACACCACTACTTTCCTCCAATCGATTAGGTACATGAAATTTGTGGATTAAAAAATCAAGGTCACGATGAATCATAATGTAGTGATCATCTACATAATACTTTAATCAATCAAGTTCGCTCATGATATGGCCCCATGTGACTCTAATCAAAGCAAATTGTGCTGTTATGTATGCTTTCAAACACTGAGGGACTCTCGAACTCACTGGATCGGGAACAGGGTCTTGTGCTGGAACTAGAGAAAGATGAACTGCGAGCTGAGTGGCGATGTCAGTGTCTGGATCAATATTTGGCGGTATAGTTTATGTCTTTACTGTCTCACCTCTAGAATGAGACATAAATTTGCTCGTAATAGCATTAATGATGTGAGATGGTATGCCACTCATGACCCTAGAAACCCCAAGTGAATAAATATACCATGTAATCATACAGGCCCAAAAAGCGAAGCCTTATCTAATAACATAATATAATTTTGATGTCTCTTTAAAAAAATTGACACCTATCTTACATTTAATATTAATTTATAAAAGTATCTCCTTTTTTGGATGTGCCACGTGGCTCATTAAATCTCTATTACTTTTCCATTTATGGACTCCCTGTCATGGCTATGATACGTCTATTGAGGGTTATACTATTCAGTTTCCTTTTAATGGGTTTTAAAAACTGAAAAGTCACTCTCTCACACACCGTCCTTTCTTTTCCCTATGAAACCATTTATTACTCATCTCGCTTTATTTACTCTGACCAAACCCTTTCCTTTCCCTCTCATGCATATCGCTTTCTCTCCTTCCACCCTCTCTCATCTCTCCCCATTTTCTTTAAAACCCATCTTCTCTCACCTCTTGATCTCTCTTCCACAAGACTTCGAATCATTCGAAAATGAAGACATCATTGATGATGCTAAAATTAGCACCACCAGATAAGGTGTTTTCAAGCCCAATCTAAGAACAACAATGGCAGCATGGTTATGTAAAAGGTAAGAGAATGAGATGAGGAGAATAGGAGAGAGCACCAAGATATAAGTGGTTGAGCCTAAATTGGCCTACGTCCACTGTGTGTGTGTGTGAATAAACTCACTGCAACAAGGCACTAACGGCCATGGATACAATCTCTCAAGCTTTGTCTCTCTACTGTGTATCTAGACAGAGTTTTAGCTAGGGTTGAATATCTGGGGATCCCCCCAAGGTAGAGGATGACCTATATATATATATATATATATATATATATATATATATATATATATATATAACTTAGGGGGTGTAGTGTACCCCCATGCATGTAATATGTACATGTGTGTTAGCCTCACCAATAGGGGGAAACCACCTGTCACTGTCACATGTAAGGAATTATGATGAAATATTCTCCCCACGTGTGGAGAATAATCTTGTTACAACTGATTTGTGCCCATGTGTCCTTATCCAAATGTCAACAGATGCTCAGCCGCCATATTGGTGCATGACCTCGGCCTGGGACAGGCCGAGCTATAAAGGCTTGATATTCGTTCAATCCGAGATGTGCCATAGGGAGTCTCGGCCTGATCCCAGTCGAGACATTATGCTGGGGTCGGCCCCAGCCGAGGTTGGACTGATTACATGTTGAAAATTACCAAGGCTTCTTGTCACCTCGGCCGAGGTTGCCATACCCAGGTATATGAGAATCCTGTTGATGCCTGTGATGCGCGTAGTGTCCATTGGAAATGTAGGTGATAGTGTCGTCCTGGGCCGACCTTACTAAGGCCGAGGGCTGATATCGCGGGCCCAAGGCTTATCCAGAGTCGGCTATTATCTCTGCCATTACCTCGGTCGAGGCTGGTGTTTCTAGGCCGAGGTCACACTTGGGGCCTATCAATCACCCCCAACCCTTAGTCATATGTGAGGGAAGGTGACTAGGGGATTAGTATGCATCTGAGGCATGTCTTCTTATGAACCAATACTTTCTTGACACTTGTCCAATGTTGGAGCATGCTTACTTGGTAGGCATGTGCTGTCAGCCGTCCTTTGGGGCTCCCAAGCCAATGATGGGCCTTGGGAAACGTGCCCATGTATTTAAGGGTTTCAAAACCTTTTTTCCCTCCTTCTTCTTCATTTTTTCTCTCCTGTGCATGATTTCTTCCTGCAACTTCTCTCTCTAAAGCGCTTCGAATCAAGGCTCCACTGCAGAGGCACTGTTGGTGGTTTTTTCGTGAATTTTCTTTATTTTCCCTCATCGTTTCATTTCCAAGTACTTTCTCCCTTTCATTTCCTCTGTTTTTCGCTTTTGGTTTGCATTTTTTGGCGAGTTTCATCCTTTTTTGGCGAGCACCATAGTTTCGGGCGAACAGTATTCGCTTTAAACTTCTAAGTTTGATCTTTAGATTTCTTTACTTTACAAGCCAATCTTGTTTGTAGTTTTAGGAAGTTATTCCCAAGTTTAGGATCGGCCTCTGATGCTCAGACCTTTATACCAGCTTCTTGAGGATTTCCCCTTACTTAGAGAGAAGACCCTATAAAAGATTAGGCAAATAAAAAGGGCACGGGAGGAGGCTCGTAGGTCATAAGAATTTCCCATTAGACCTATCTTTCCACCACCTCTTAAGGTGATATATCCTGATCCCCCAGAGTTCTTTGATCAGACAGAGGTCCCTGCCGACCCCATACCGATGTCTGAGTCTGAGTCTTCCACCTCAGACCCTATGTCTGTGGACTCTTTTCAGGAAGCCATAGATTTCACACCTCGGCCTGGTCAGGCCCCTAATCAGGCCGAGGTCTTCAGCCGAGCCTCATCCCATAATGGCTCAAGAACCTCAGCCTCTTCTTCAGAGGTTGAAATTATTGAGCCGAGTGTGGCTGTGCCACCCATTCTTGACGCCATACCCCTATCGGCCGTCACAAGGGCAGAGTTCGCTCAGAGATTCGCTAGTAACCCATCTATATCTGCTCCGGTCGACGTTGAGCTTGATGATGATGAAGATGCTTAAAGCGATGTCGACGTCTCTGAGGCGTCCGAGATCGAGAGCACGGTAACTGAGGTGGATCTTCTGTGCTTCAGATATTTATACTCCATTAATCCCTCTATAAAATTAAGGAGACCTCTGAGGGAAGAGAGGGACTATCGCGGCCAAGATGGAGAAATCTTCTTGTACAAGCAGATGTTTAAGTTAGGGTTTTTCCTACCCATTTATCCCATCATCAAATCCATTCTCTCTTATATCAACTTGGCCCCCTCACACCTATCCCCCAATGCCTGGAGAGTCATCATAGGGGCCATTATCCTATGGAGGGCAGTCCACCACTCTGACCTCCCAGTTCAGGTATTCGTTGGTTGTTATGTCCCAACCTCGGCCAAAAACCATCCGAGCTACTATCATATTAAGCAGAAAAAGAGGAAGAGATAGTTTCTCGTTCCCACAGACGGTGCCAAAATGATGATGCTAAAATTAGCACCACCAGATAAGGTGTTTTCAAGCCCAATCTAAGAACAACAATGGCACCATGGTTATGTAAAAGGTAAGAGAATGAGATGAGGAGAATAGGATAGAGCACCAATATATAAGTGGTTGAGCCTAAATTGGCCTACGTCCACTGTGTGCGTGTGAATAACCTCACTGCAACAAGGCACTAACGGCCATGGATACAATCTCTCAAGCTTTCTCTCTCTACTGTGTATCTAGACAGAGTTTTAGCTAGGGTTGAATATCTGGGGATCCCCCCAAGGTAGAGGATGACCTCTATATATATAGAACTTAGGGGGTGTAGTGTACCCCCATGCATGTAATATGTACATGTGTGTTAGCCTCACCAATAGGGGGAAGCAACCTGTCACTGTCACATGTAAGGAATGATGATGAAATATTCTCCCCACGTGTGGAGAATAATCTTGTTACAGCTGATTTGTGCCCATGTGTCCTTATCCAAATGTCAACAGATGCTCGGCCGCCATATTGGTCATGACCTCGGCCTGGGAGAGGCCGAGCTGTAAAGGCTTGATATTCGTTCAATTCGAGATGTTCCATAGGGAGTCTCGGTCATATCTCAGCCGAGATATTATGCTGGGGTCGGCCCCAGCCGAGGTTGGACTGATTCCATGTTGAAGATTACCAAGGCTTCTTGTCACCTCGGCCTACACTCGGCCGAGGATGCCATACCCAGGTATCTGAGAATCCTGTTAATGCCTGTGATGCGCGTAGTGTCCATTGGAAATGTAGGTGATAGTGTCGGCCTGGGCCGACCTTACTAAGGTCGAGGGCTGATATCGCGGGCCCAAGGCTTATCCAGAGTCGGCCATTATCTCGGCCATTACCTCGGTCGAGGTTGGTGTTTCTAGGCCGAGGTCACACTTGGGGCATATCAATCATTCACAAAACTAAATTGTTGTTATTCTCGTGGGCAAAAAACTTAATACAATGCAATGAAACCCGAGATCTGCAGCTTCGCCGTCACTTTTACCATGAATCTGCAGCACAGAGAGGAACAACCAACCTCACTTTGTTACAAAGAAGAATGATGAGTATCTAAATTTGTATATTTATTGATTTTATTTCAATTATTTTGGTATGTATATTTGAGTTGGTGGAGTTTGTGTATTAATTTTTTCTTTATTATTTATTATATATGTATTTGAATTTGGTTATGGTGGATTCCAAAATAATAAGACTTCAGGTTTGTGGGTTTGGAGATAAAGTTTTGTGTTCTTGACGATTGCGTGTAACAGATGAGGGCTAAGGGTTTTATGGCACGAGTTAAGAATGATCAAGAAAGAGGAGGAAGAATAGATTTGATAAGTAAGGTAAGGCTTTAAGGTACTCTGTTTAGGTGTAAAAGTAGACTGTTTATTCATTAGACCAATTAAGGTCATCTGTAGTGGAAGGTGTAAATGTGTAGTTTTACACATTTACAACTTACAATGGGTAAGAAATTGGGCAGTTGGAGGAGAGAGAAAATGTTAAGGAAATGCAAATGTAAACAGCTGATACACAATGTGTAAGTGGGACCCAGACATTCTGGGCGCTAAACATATATCCGCCCAGACTGGGCGTTAAAAAGCATATCGCCCAGATTTTTGGGTGCCTATATATTGTCCGCCCAACCTCGTTTTTGGAAAAAAAATAATATCCAAACGGTAAGTTTTGTAACGGGAGAAAAAATCTGGGCGGTAAAATGTTGTCCACCCAGATCTGGGCGGTAAAATTAACGCCCAATCTCCTCCACGTCCTCATTTTGCATTGTTCCAGTGTAAAAATTGGACCAACAATCTAAGTAAAAAATGTACATTTACATCTCCACGTCCTCATTTTACATTACACCACTACAGTTGGCCTAACTTTTATAACTATAAAACTTAGCCCTTCTCTATAGCCTTTTTTAATGTCAGAAAATTTGAACAGCTAGAAAGAAATTTGATTGAAAAGAAAAGGTTGCATGATTTTTACAAATGTGTTCGTTTTTACAACTATAAATTATTTTATAAAACAATACTGTTTTGGTAAAAATATAAATAAAAAATTATTTTCCTATAAAACCTATAATTTTTTTTTCTATAAAAATATTTTCTTGCAAAACTTGATTTTAAAAAGATAAGCATAATTATTTAACATATAAAAAAATTGTACTTTTATAAAGTATTTTTCTAAAAAGTGAAGTTTTCAACTTCTTTTCTTTATATAAATTGTATTTTAAAACGTTGATCATATAAATATAAATATAATCTTTTTAAGAAAAAAATTATTTTTAGAAACTAAATTCAACTTACAAATTTTATAGAATGTTTTAGAAATTATACATTTTATTATATAATAAAAATTAGGTTATTCATAAAAGAACATTTTATAATAAATGATCTTTTATACATAACTCAAAAACTGTTTCTATAAAAAAAAAATGTACAGTTTTCTAAGACATTTTATAAATATTTTATACTTATTTTTATAAAATCAGGTTTAGAGTTTTTAACTTTTTTTTTTATTTATAAATTGTGCTTTAAAATGTTGTTCTTATAAATATAAATATAATCCTTTTAGGAAAACTATTTTTATAAAGTAACTTTTACTTGCAAATTGTATAGGTCATTTTAAAAAACTATAAATTTTATTATAAAAAAACATTTTTCCAGGTTATAAATAAAGACATTTTATATTAAACAATTTTTTATATATAACTCAAAAAAATATTTTATTTATAAAAAATGTATAGTTTTCTATAACAGTTTATAAATATATTTTATATTTATTTTTATAAAATCAAGTTTTGTAAAAAAATTATAAAAAAGTATTAACACTATAGTTTTATAAAAAATGATTATATATTTATATTTTTATAAAAACAGTAATGCTTAAACTAATAATTTATATTTATAAAATAGTTTTTAAGGATTTATATTTATAAAAAAATGATTATATATATATATATATATATGGGGTGTATGTGTGTGTGTTCTATTCATTTTATTTTTTAAATTCCCCTTTTTTCGTCATTAAATATTCTCCTTCCTGCATTTTAATTTTATATGCAAGTATTTGTTTCTCAACAAATATTCTACAAATGAATTACATATATTTTTTATTATTTTATATTTTTTTTGCATTAAAGGTACTTCTATTATTGTGAGTATATCCGTATTGCCTTATATAACAAGAACTTCAAAACACCCACGCATCGCGCGGGCTAAAAACTAGTTATGAAATAACGGCCCTACCCATTGAGCATCCCTACTCGCTATAAAAGTAGCTAAGGCATGATGAGATATACCTCCATTAAGAAAAGGAACAAACTAAGGATAGTCGACTCACGGCAGTACTAGATAGGAGACACGGACCTACTTAATTAAAATGACCTCTAAACCATGTACGAAAGTTGAAAGAGCCAATGGTGAATCAAACACAACCAAAATATTCCCATAGAAATTGCGATCCAGAGATGTATTCTTAGTGGGATGTGGGAAGAGTAGGCGAGACATTAATAGTATTTGAATGCGCTCAACCCAATATAAACCCTTAGGGTATGCTCAATATTATTCCACATCTCTCTCGATATTTATGGGATGAGAAGAAAAATCCATCCGTAATGGCATACCATCCCGGGTAATCCTGGCGTAGGAGGGATCAAAGGCCGAATCAATGACCATGTTGGTGACACTATTAGTATGACGATGTGAATGTTTGTTAGTTGTGTTAGTGGGGTCACTATGTTGGAAATTAATGATAAGTGACGAAATTAATTATTTAATTTCAATTGTATTAAATTCCGAATTTTCTATTTATGTAGTTTTAATAAATGTCAGATAATTAATTAGGAATGTGATAAATAAAGATATTAAAATATTTGGGTAAACCTTATCCGTTAGTCACATGATGGTTTGTGGCATTAGTGGAAGACTTGAAAGAGTCCCACCTCCACTAGGATTCCGGCCCTCTTCCCCTTATAAATAGAGACTTCTACACCATCTAGAGTCATCTCATAACACACTATTTCTGAGGTGGGAGAGACACTCCGAGATTCCATTAGAGTGTATTTTTTCCAAGAAGGTAGATTGATGGAGCAATTAATCAAGATTGATCCTTGATTAAGGTAAGTCTTATTTTATGTCGTTTAGACGTATTTTGTGAAAACATGAAGATCTAAGATCCTTTTATTAAGAACAATTGTATGCTAAACTTTAATCATATTAATGTGTTCATGATTAATATTAGGGTGTTCTTAAGAATGATTTTACACACTAAGCATATCACGAGACCTAGATATACTATAGGGACCTCTTAGGGTTAGTCAACAACCCAACAACAAAAATAAATAATCACCAAAGATACTCAAATAACTGCAAAAAATATGAAATCAAATATCACAGTATTGAAAATATCCACTTGAGTATCAAAAGATCTAAGAGCGAATCAAAGAGTGTTTAGATGCTAAAAGTATGAAATACCTCAATACAACATCCAATCTACAAAAAATGAGTATTCAGGGTTTAAAATAGAAAAGCTTTTATATTTTGAATACAAAATGAGCTTTGAAACCCTACATTCTTAGATCAAAACCCAAAAGTTTTTTGAATCCATAAATCAACAACAAAATCACAAAGGAAATGTGAAACTACACATAAAATAAGCTCTAAAGAGAGAATATGAGGTCTAAAATGAATCAAAATGAGTGTGGAAACCCTCTAAATTTGAATAGAGCAACAAAAGATTCATCAAATAAAATCCTGCACGCTGTTTGATTTCAGTCGTGCGAATGACCTTCGGACCATCTCAATAATAAACAGTCTTGTGAATGGAAGAATCTCAGAAAAAAACTTCTACGCGAATAGATACGGGCAATAAGCTAAAAATCCAAATTTTCACTTCATTGTGAGTGGACTACCCTTGAGTGCATGCTTATCTCCAGAATACACAAGTCAGGGGTTTTTCTTAAGAAAAGACTTGGAATGAACCCCCCAAAGCTAAACGCACTAAAAATATGCAATGAAATTTATATGCATTCTCAAAAACCAATTTTTGCTAAATTTTGGATATATAAAATATATACATGTAACACAAAAACATATAAAGTGGTCATGATTAGGCTACCAATGAAAAAATAGATTGTTTGTATAAGTTTGCCTTGAACTAAGATTAAATTAAAACTCAAATTCATACAAATATTAATCAATTAACCACATTACTTCAAATCCTAATAAAATCAATGAAGAAATTTTGCATATCAATCATGGCATAATGTGAATAAATAATAGATCACATAATGAAATAAGTGCACATAATTGTTTCGTATGAATTACATTTCAATCTTAATCATATCATTTCATCAATATCCCCTCAAGATCTTCAAATGGTAGATTCTAAGCATATAATCACCCTTAAAATGATGGAGAAGACCTAAAGTAGATACTAAAAGTAGTACTATCATAAATTTAAAAAAATTATCTTGTTTTTCTTGCCATGATTTTTCTAGCACTCGATTTTAGTTCTTTTCACCATAAAATTGCTTTTTATAGTGGCTTTCACACACTATTTGACAGACAGTTATCAATTATACATACATTCAAATTAATGTAATCTCGCCAATGATATCCCTTTCTATTTTGAAAAATGTCTCATCAATGAACTCCATCAAGTAAATATATTTTTCACACAAAAATCTCAAATGGTACATAGAAACATTTATCAAATGAATTCATCAGTATTAGATGTCGAGATATAATCATGATTAAAAAAAAGCAATAATTAAAAACGCATAAAAGTCTCATTTGATCCAAAGACATGTGAAGTGTTTGTTTAAAGTGAAATCAATAACAAAGATCTCAACAAACTTTACTTTTCATGATTGTTGTTATGAATTTTAAACATATCATTGAAAATATTATCATTTGTATATCATTGTTTTGAATTCATATTTCAATCCTTTTTCAAAATAATATTATATGTTGAATCACATGTACACTTATAACTTAATCAATAACCATAAAAATAATAAATACAAAATCTTTTTTGCATACCTACTATGTAAGTAGCAAGCATATAAAAATTCATGAAATGCATAATGAATTAAAATTATCACCAAATGCATGCAAAAGATCCAAATTTGACAATGAAGGCACTCACACCGAATAAAAGATACCAAATGAGTAAAGTATAATATAGTAAAGATACCTATAACCTATAAAGACCCAAGATATATTATTCATCTATATATATATAGGTAGATGGGGTGTTTCCTCTCCCGAATCCTTGGGAGGCACAAAGACTACATCCTTATTCCTTTCAACTTTCCTTTGAGGAATATAAATCTAAACCTTGTCTTGAGGAGAATTCCTAGGTCTACCTATCATAGAAACCTAACATTCTCACCTCGAAGGAACTTTATTACTAGGAAAAATGTTTCTTTGATGTGGAAAAATAATCCTAATCGTACCATGTTGACTCACCATCAAATAAACTTTTCTCATGAGATTACAAATCTAATTTCTAGGATCTATCAAGGGATATATCATCTCAATAACCAATATCTTTTCAAAGAATCTTCTCTTTCTACGCAATAACCATATACATGTCTCATTGGAATGCCCATACAAAATTCGATGGGAGCAATAGTACACATTTATCCTATAAACGGCCTAAAGCTTAGATTCATGAGATTCTAATCCTTTTTGTTTCTTAATTTTCTTCCTCGTGAAGCAAAAATGAGCTATGTTTTTTTCCTTCTCATAAAATGAGCAATAAAAAGTACTATATTTAAGTATAAACATAGGAACAACTTTTCATGTTTCATTTTGGGATTATGTTCCTTATTCATGCTATTGATACAAGAAGACGATTCAAATGTTTATTTTTAAATTTCCTTTTCTTTTTCTTTAGACTCAACAAAGCCAATACTATGCATGTCATTTTTCATTTCACCATGTTTCAAAATAATGTTGTCAAGGGCATTCCAAACTTCCTTTTGAACCTCAATTCTTTCTTTCTCTTTCACAAGCATTTGATTTAACTTTTTCAAAGAATAAATATTTTCTAAAAAGATATCAAAATTTTCATTTAGCTTAGCATTATCCAATTGAACACTTTCAAATTTCTTAATGTCCTTTTCTTTTTCATGTTGAATTGTTTTTTATTTGTTCTTGATATTTAACTTGATAATCTTAAGAGTTTCTTCGTAATGTTCATCAAATACCTCGTGAATATTCTCCTCTATAACATCACTATCATAGAATGATTTAGGACTATATGGGTGTGATCCTGCACACACACACGTGATGAGGAATATCTACGAGGCCTATTACTATACTCTTTATTCACCAAAATTTTCACCTTCACATTCTAAATTCATCATGAAGGCTATCTTACTTCAACTCTCTTAGCTAGAGGAACATTCATATGTTTTGGTATCAGAATCACATAAGCTAGCTTTGTACACTTTATTCTTTTTGTCAAAATACTTTGACTTTTCAGTCTTCTTCAAATGTCTATGGCAAACATTTGTACGATAAACTACTCCACTACAAACAAGAACACATATCCTCTTATTTTCCTATCTATGAAGCACCTTTCTTATAAGTATCTTTGAAATTATATCTAGAGCATTTTTGTCTCTTTAGTTCAAAGTTCTTCTCATTTTTAGGCATTTTCTTATTATTTTTGTAGAACTTTCTAAACCTTGTAATAAAAAAAAAAAAAATAACCCCATCAATACTTTCACAAGGCATATTCTCACTTTCCTTCATATTCACCTTATCACTTGACTTGGCAATGAAAGCTAAGCCTTTCTTGGGTTCATACTTCGAGCATTCTCTTACTCTAAAAATTGGAAGGAGCCTACAAGTTCTTCTAGGTTAGATGTATTGGTATCTTTAAAATCATTTAATATTTCTTCTTTCATCTTAAAACTACTAGATAAAGTCCCTAATAACTTCTTCATAACCTTATTCTCTAGTAATCTCTCACCGAGCTCAAATGAAGCATTAACTGCTTTCGTTAAACGCGTATAATACTCATCAAATATTTCATTTTCACTCATCCTTATAACTTCAAAAGTAGTCGTTATTTGTTAAAACTTCTCTATTTTAACACTATAGGTCCCCTCATAAGTTATCTTAAGAATATACTAAGCTTCTTTCTCCGTTTAACAATCAAGAATCATATTGTACTCTTTTGTGCTAACCAAGGCGAATAAAGCATTTAAATAAATCAGGTTGTAATTTCAAGCTACAAATTCAACTTTAGACCAATTTTCTCTTGGCTTATCCAATCTCATTCCTCCTACATCAACTGTAGGGAATGACAAATCATATTCAATACTCATCCGTACTCTCTCATGCCTAGACTTCAAATGAGATCTCAGTTCACTTTTCAATGGCCATAATTTAGGCCATTAAAATAAGGCGGTATATTGGTATACCTTACATTTTTGAATTTATCCATCTCCACAATTAAGATCTAAACACTAAAAAAACTAGATTAGGTAGCAATAACACCGCTAGCAACAAAAATAAGCACGGGTCTACCCTAGCATGTGAATGATAACAAAAAGAACAACCGCTCTAATATTATTTTAGGGTTGTGCAAGTTTGTACACTCAAATAAATATAAAAGGGTATGAATAGTTTTCTCAATGGAATTAGATCTATTTTAACCAATTTAAAAATTCTCTTCAATTCTAGCAATCCTAGTTAAACATACAACTAGGTGAGATAATGACAAGGAAAGTAGATTTATAATTGAACCAATAAAATAATAAATCTATGTTATCAATGTGATAATAAAATATTTATCTAGGTATCGCGTGTTATCAATGTGATAATCAAAGTAAATAACACACAATCAAACCACGAGACAAATTTATGAGGAAAAAACCCTACCTAGGGGTAAAAAATATTAATGAATCCTAACCCCTTATTCAACTTGAACTTTTTGTATACAATTCAATAAGATACCTCTCTATTTATCCCTAACAAAAAGTTTTATGATGGACATTGAACTCTCCCCCGTTGATAATTAGTGATCCACCCAAAGATCCATCAGATGAAGGAGAAAGTCACATTCTACTCCTTAGGATCTCACCATGTTTGAACTCCCCAATAACTTAGACACCTATTTAAGATAAGAGTTTTGATCTCCATTTCTAATTTAGAGGACTTTTGTCACTTCAATTCAAAGTTCTTTTCATTTTTATATATTTTCCTATTGTTTTAATAAAACTTGTTAAATTGTTTAACAAATAAACTAATATTTTATTAATACTTTCAGAAGACCTATTTTAACCTTCTTTCACATTCGCCTTTTGACTCAACTCGACATTGAACGCTAGGCCTTTCTTGGATTTTGTGCTTGGAGCATTAACTTCTTCGCATATTTGGAAGGAGCCTACAAGTTATTTTAGGCTACAAAGTTGGTATCCTTATTATCATTCAAGACAGAAACCTTCGTCCTGAATAGACTAATTAAGGTCTTCAATAAATTCTTAACAACTTTGAGATCTGACATCATATGCCCAATGTTATAAGAATAATTAACACCTTTCATCAATCAGATGTAATACTCATTGAAAGTTTCTTCCTTTCTCATCTTCATCACATCGAAAGTGGTTGAAATTTGTTTTAACTTGGCTCTCTTCACAATTGAAGTGCCTTCATATGTAATTTTTAGGATTTCCCATGCTTTTTTCGTCATCTTAAAATTGAGTATCCTATTGTACTCTTTTGCACTAACGAACCCCAATAATGGATTCAAAGCAATTGAATTATAATTGCATGCCCTAAATTTAGCTTTAGACTAATTTTCCCTTGGTAATCGTAGGGCAAACCCATCTATCTTAAGATCTCTGATTGGGCATAAATATTGTATATTTATCCCCCTAATTTCAGTACTTTTGTGAACCCGAGTGATGTAACAGATATGGATTTGATTTACATTTATGATACTAACCTTCTTTGGCAAGTCTTTCGTGTTTCGTGCTTCTCTTATTGGTTTTACAGGTTAATTATGCAAGCAGTGCAAAAGAGGAAGCAAGACAGTGCAAGAAAAGCTAAGAAGGCAAGTTCAAGGGCATTTTCGTAATTTTTCAGCCTTATTCCGGAAGTGGGTCCAACTAGAAAGTTGAAGATCTTTCAATTACAAGAACACCGGAAAAAACGGCACCTCAATCCGAGCTACGATGAAAGAGTTATGACCCCTTGAAGTTACGAAAAAATCATAGAAGAAAGGCTAGGAAGGCAAGTTCAAGGGCATTTTAGTAATTTTACAGCCCGATTCTGGAGGTGGGGCCTTCTGGGAACTTGAAGACCTCGGAACAACGAGAACACTGGAAGAAACGACACCCAAATCCGAGCTACAGTTGAAAAGTTATGCTCAGTTGAAGTTGAAGAAAAATTCAAGAAAAGAAGAGAAAAACCAGAAAAAAAATCAAAGTGTTGAAGGCAAGACCAACCTGGTACACGCGAACCCCAGCCAGGTACATGCGAACCGGTTCGCATGTACCTGACACGCGAATTTTTCCTTTTGTGCTGATTTGTCCCAAAAACTCCTAGGAGGTTTTAAACACTCCAATATTGTAGGGAACGAAGGTACTAACCTAGGGGCAGCCTTTAGGGTTATTTGGAGAGAGTTTTTGATAGAAAGAAAGGGGAGGAACATCTAGGAACATCAAGGGCATAAATTACTTCAAGAATTCATTGTTTCGGGTTTGTTTTTGCAAGTTTTAATTCAAAATTCTTGTTTCTTATTATTGTTCTTGCATGCTTTGTTTTCCCATTAGATTCAACTTGTTTTCGCATTCATAATACGTATTTACGTGTTTAGATTGAGTTTTATCATGAATTCATACACATGCAACGTTATTATTTCATGCATTAGTCAAAGTAACATGTCCGGCTAGGTTTTTCAAGGTTGGGATGCATGAACCCAACCTGATGTGTTAGTGCATGTGTATAACGTCGATCCGCTGAATTTAATGATTAATTTTGATCGTATCGCGTATTTTCATAAGAATTGTAGATATTTATATCTAGTTTGCCTATGGGTACTCGTGATGATTTAGAGTATAATTTGAGTGTAATTACCGCGATACCGATTTACTCATCCTCAAATTAGGTATGACGCGGGCTTGAACCTCGTATACATAATTCTTGGGAGTACTAAATTCCGGGTTTGAATTAATCAGATAAATTTATGATCAACGTTGTCACTGCATTACACTAGGGTTGGGGGATTGTATTCCCATCCTATTTTCTCATCATTTAAGTTTAGCAATTTCAATTTAATTCTTCATTCTTCATTTAGATAATTTAGTTAGTTGCATATTTTATCATAGTTTCATAATTGCATTTAGTGTAATCAATCCCAAAAACCAAAATCAAATCTTTTCCTTTCTTTTTAGAGTCATCGTTAGGATTCCTCCGTCTTATCCCGTCGTCACAACTCTTTTGTCCTTTTTCCCTGAGGATCGATACCCGACTTGTCGGATTATTACTTGAATGACAGACTTGCACTTGAGCCTAGAGAGTACACACTTTAGAGACACATTCTTAGTCGTGTCAAGTTTTTGGCGCCGTTGCCGGGGAATTAGGTAGACTTAGGATTAGATCGAGTTAATCCAAAGCTTTGACCAAAAATTCAAAAATCAAAAAAAAAAAATCAAAAAAATAATAAAAAGCACAAAAAGATTCACCACCATCTCTCACAAACTTAATGCAAAATTCTGAAACCACTCCCACACCTCATAATACTCCCACCCATATTCACGAAAATCCTATAGTGGAGTATAACCCAGATAGTCCCCACACTCCAAACGCCCCACAGTTCTGGATCCCACCTCCCACACCGTCACACTCAATCTCTAGCAACACTCCCTTCTCCTTCATAGGAAACACTTCGCGCACACCTAGTGAGAGCACCGAATCGTCAAGTGAGATAGAGATGTCGCAATATAGCAATGCAGCTACCGGTGAGGAAGAGCCTCCATACCGCCCGTTGAGAGAATACTTATATCCCGAGCGCACTGTCACTCGGGGATGCATTATACTCCCGTATAATGCCGGGCAGTTCCGATTCAAAAATGGGATGATCCAGATGCTACCACACTATCACGGTATGGATTCTGAAAAGCCATACTTGCATATAAGGGAATTTGAGGACATGTGTGATACTCTCAACGATCAAACTTGCACACAAGAGGTGATTCGCCTCAAACTCTTCCCATTCTCGCTAAAAGATAAAGCTAAGACCTGGCTATGGTCTTTACCTCCGAGCTCGATTCCATCTTGGAACGAGTTACAATCCAGATTTCTCAAGAAGTTCTTTCCACCACATCGAACAATCTCCATAAAGGCTCAGATTCAATCGTTCAGGCAGTTGGATAATGAGCCATTCCATCGATGTTATGAGCGTTTCAATGAGTTAGTTGCTTCGTGCCCCCATCATGGATTTGATACAGCTCAAATCATTTCCTTCCTCTATAATGGGTTGAGCCTTAACTCCAAGCAACTCATTGAAACCATGGGAAGTGGTCCGTTTATCGAACTAGACTGCCACGATGCTGAGCTTCACCTGAGGCATGTCGCCGAGACTACCCAATCATGGGATATTTCTGATCCTAATGCTCAGAATCGAAATCGTCAAGCGACCACCACTCCATCGGCGTTCGGCCTATACCATGTAGATAAGATGTCTATGTCGGAAAGTCGATTGGACACCCTTGAGAAAGGATTTCGAGATTTATGTGAGGTAGTTGGATCTATCAAAAATCCCGTCGAGAAGGTGTGTGCGATTTGTGAGGCGGGACATTCAACTGAGGAATGCCCGACGATACCCGCCTACAAAGGAATGATTCAAGAGCAAGTTAGTAGTATAGGAGGTTTTAAGGGTAATTTCGGTGCCGCTCACGGGAATTCATACAATCCTTCATGGAAAAACCATCCTGATTTTAGCTACGGGCAACAACATGCCGCAATGAACCCTCTTTCGCATGTTGCCCCTCCTCCTCCACAACAATTTCAATAAGCTCCACACATGCAAGGACATGTCCAAGCACCACCACCTCACGGAAATTATATCCCGCCACAGCGGAGAACTCTCGAGGATACTGTGAATCAATTCATTGCAAGCCAGACCGCAAACAATGCCAAATATGATCGTCTAATTGGCGACATAAATGCGACTCTGTCACAAATACAATCCTCATTGAGTGTTCAAGAGAAGGGAAAGTTTCCTGCCCAGGGCCAAAGACCTCTCCAAGGTCAAACTAGTGTTAGCTCGACACCCCACGACCATCCTGAGCAATGTAGCTCAATCACCACTCTACGTAGTGGGAGGGTAGTTGACTTGTCACCTCCCCCATGAGGCGTGCTTAAAGACAAGGAGATTTCGCCCGGCACGAAAGAGGTCGAAGATGTCCCCTTGAACGAGAGTGACAAAGAAGACGCTAGTGAGCCCGAGGTAGTAGTGAAACCGCCCTCCGCGGCACCGTTTCCTCAAAGGCTAATTCCTCCTCATAAAGGAAATCCACGTGATGACGTGCTAAAACAAGTTAAGATGAATTTACCTTTCCTGGATGCCATTAAACAAATTCCAGCTTATGGAAAAGTCATTAAAGACTTGTTGACGGTAAAGAGAAAGATGAAGGTAAAGAAAAATGTCTTTCTAGCACAGAATGTGAGCTCCATTCTACTCAATGATCTCCCACCTAAATTCAAAGATCTCGGTGCACCCACCATTTCCTGCATCATTGGAGAAAACAGAATCGAAAAAGCCTTACTTGATTTGGGAGCAAGTGTTAATATCCTCCCTTACTCCATCTATAGGCAACTTGACTTGGGCGACCTCAAGCCCACAAAGGTCACTCTCTAATTAGCGGATCGAACCGTGAAGATCCCAAGAGGCATAGTCGAGGACGTGATCGTCCAAGTTGACACTTTCTACTTCCCGGTAGACTTTGTCATTTGGGACACGGAGCCCTCATTTACCTCAAGCAACCATGTTCCTATCATCCTTGGGCGCCCGTTCTTAGCTACGGCTAACGCAATCATCAACACTAGGAATGGGCGAATGCAACTCACTTTTGGGAACATGACTCTAGAGACCAACATCTTCCATGTCGCCCAACATACGGGAGAAGAAGATGACCTTCACGCAGTGAGCTTCATAGAGGAGATCGTAGAGGAATACAACGAGGAGAATTATTGTGGAGACGCCTTAGGATCATCTTTAATCATAAATCACGATAATAAAGGGTCTCACAAGAGAGAGTCGTTAGGAGTGTGCCCTATTTCATCAAGTAACGGTGGTAGTTGTGACACGGAGAGAAAAGTGGAAGAGAGGTGTGTAGTGACCGCTATAGAGATAGAGATCGAGCAAGTTAGAGAGGACATAGGTACCACGAGAGAGAGAGATCCAGGGGACATGAGCATGGAAGAATTTGAAAAAGAATTCGGTCCGGTGGATGAGAGCCTAGATGAGAGCCTTAACGACCAAGTCCAAACTCTAATGGATTCATTTAGACACCTAGAATAAAGTGAATGGGAAGATAAAATCAATGAATTTCTTCTTTGTGACCATCCACCCATACCACTAGAGGTCCCGAAGGCGAGTGAGGAGAAAAGTTGTGGTTCATCCGACTTAGAGCCCGACCCATGCGTCTTAAAAATTGCAAGAAACCTAGGTGTCCCCTCCGAGTCAGTGCACGTTGACCTTGATTTGAGTCAGCATCACGAGGATCCCTTTCCAATTAGTCACGACGAGTCTCCCGATCTATCCTTTATCTATGGGCGAGGTCCCAACTTGTTCCGATTGTTGGAATATAATCCTAGGACGGGAGTGACAAAGAGAGCATCGACCCCAGTAAGTGGGGTCGGGTGAGTTTATGGAGAGATGAGAGGTCGTGGCACCCCCGACGCGTATGGGGTGATTGTTGTCGTATTTTTGAGTCATGCATGAGTGTCATATAGTCTCTTGTTGCATTTTTCATATTTGTTTGTTTTATTTTTCCGCACTTTTCATTCACCTTAAGTTAGATTTTCGTCCTTTTTGCTTGAGGACAATGCAAAAGTCTAAGTTAGGGGGGGTCACAAGTGCGTATTTCTAAAACTTCACAAATTTTCAAAAATGCCCAAAATTTCCAAAAAAATCATAAAATTTTGAAAAATCCAAAAATATTTTTGTTCAAAATAAATAAAAATTGGAATTCAAATTTTTCAAAAATATCATTAAAAGTCAAATTGGAGTCTCAAATTGTAAACATCCAACATACACAAAGCCGAAATTGACCAAAGATGGAAATTGAGCGAAAATTGACGACTTAACGAATAAGTGTAGAGATTAACAAACCCGGTGAGATTCGAGCCTATCACTTGTTGCGAGTTTTTAAATCAATCCGAGTTAAATGTTGACTCAAAGTTCTTTTCAGCATCTAAAATAAGTTGTCAAGGATCTCTATCCTTTCATTTTGACCGGTTTTGAAAAATGTGTGCAATGTTGCCTTGAAAATCGTGCCAAATTAGTCTCTAAACTTAAATTCACCTCGAAACGCATATGGTAACGCAATTGACATTTTGGACAATGAAGTAGGCCCTCGTTTGTCACCCCAAAAATATTGGCCAGAAAAAGTAGCGAAAAATTACCCTTTGCAACCCAAATTGAGCCAAATAATTTTCCCTTTCGTTTGACAACCGGAAAAACCCAAAATAGCCCGGAATTGCGAAAAATGAAAAAAATTCAGAATTTAAGTCCAAAAAGTGCAACAAAAAGGGGCAAGAAAAAAAAATAGAAGAATGCTCAACAAAAATAGCAAGAAAAAAAAATAATAGAAATGAAAAAAAAATAGAAAAAGAAGAAAAAAATGAGCAATAGCCCGGAAAATGCACAAACGGACATCACGAATGACTTTTCCAATTCCAACCTTCCATACCTCCTTCATTTTACCCTATACACCCTACAACCCAAAAAAGTCCTAACCGAGTCCAAATTGCGAAAATTGAGTACCGCGTGGAGAGTTAGTACACCAAAAGATAATATAAGAGGATAAATGCGCGAAATAGAGGCGATGTTCCCGTTTTTAAAACCGTAATCCGTTGAAGAGATCCCTTCACCATAAAATTTCCGTCTTTCTAATTGCATGCGTGAATTTGCTTCAATTACATTTACTCTTTATATCACGCATGCCGAGAGAATAGCCATAATCTGAGCGGTTCGTTTGAGAGAGTATTTTCGTGAGAAATTGAAATCAAAAAGAATTTTCGGATAAGTAACGTAATGATCAATCGATGGAAATTGGCGGTTATATTTTCGGCTTCGCACACACACACTACGGTTTGAGACTTGTAAATATGACTTGATGATGACTATTTTATGGAAAAGTTTGAATTGTACAATTTTTGCGTATTTTGAATTTTCTTTGAGTCGAATTTTGTGGGTACATTCACTGCAAACCCTCACGAGACACAACTCGTCCTACTAGGGTAACCTAGAGGTTTAAAGGCTTGTTGCATACGCTAAATGCAATCGCTTGCCCGCGAAAGTGGTACTCTATACCAATAAAGTCCTTGAAGTGTCCTTAACTCTTACTTTCATTCTTTTACATTGCTCGGGACGCGCAAAGTTCTAAGTTAGGGGGGTTTGATTGGGCATAAATATTGTATATTTATCCCCCTAATTTCAGTACTTTTGTGAACCCGAGTGATGTAACAGATATGAATTTGATTCACATTTGTGATACTAACCTTCGTTGGCGAGTATTTCGTGTTTCTTGCTTCTCTTATTGGTTTTACAGGTTAATTATGCAAGCAGTGCAAAAGAGGAAGCAAGACAGTGCAAGAAAAGCTAAGAAGGCAAGTTCAAGGGAATTTTCGTAATTTTTCAGCCTTATTCTGGAATTGTGTCCAACTAGAAAGTTGAAGATCTTTCAATTACAAGAACACCGGAAAAAACGGCACCTCAATCCGAGCTACAATGAAAGAGTTATGACCCCTTGAAGTTGCGGAAAAATCATAGAAGAAAGGCTAGGAAGGCAAGTTCAAGGGCATTTTCGTAATTTTACAGCCCGATTCTGGAGCTGGGGCCTTCTGGGAACTTGAAGAACTCAGAACAAAGAGAACACTGGAAGAAACGGCACCCAAATCCGAGCTACGATTGAAAAGTTATGCTCAGTTGAAGTTGAAGAAAAATCCAAGAAAAGAAGAGAAAAACCAGAAAAAAATCTAAGTGTTGAAGGCAAGACCAGCCTGGTACACGCGAACCCCAGCCAGGTACATGCGAACCGGTTCGCATGTACCTGACACGCGAATTTTTCCTTTTGTGTTGATTTGTCCCAAAGACTCCTAGGAGGTTTTAAACACTCCAATATTGTAGGGAACGAAGGTACTAACCTAGGGGCAACCTTTAGGGTTATTTGGAGAGAGTTTTTGATAGAAAGAAAGGGGAGGAACATCTAGGAACATCAAGGGCATAAATTACTTCAAGAATTCATTGTTTCGGGTTTGTTTTTGCAAGTTTTAATTCAAGATTCGTGTTTCTTATTATTGTTCTTGCATGCTTTGTTTTCCCATTAGATTCGACTTGTTTTCGCATTCATAATACGTATTTACATGTTTAGATTGAGTTTTATCATGAATTCATACACATGCAACGTTATTATTTCATGCATTAGTCAAAGTAACATGTACGGCTAGGTTTTTCAAGGTTGGGATGCATGAACCCAACCTGATGTGTTAGTGCATGTGTATAACGTCGATCCGCTGAATTTAATGATTAATTTTGATCGTATCGCGTAATTTCATAAGAATTGTAGATCTTTATATCTCGTTTGCCTATGGGTACTCGTGATGATTTAGAGTACAATTTGAGTGTAATTACCGCGATACCGATTTACTCATCCTCGGATTAGGTATGACGCGGGCTTGAACCTCGTATACATAATGCTTGGGAGGACTAAATTCCGGGTTTGAATTAATCAGATAAATTTATGATCAACGTTGTCACTGCATTACACTAGGGTTGGGGGATTGTATTCCCATCCTATTTTCTCATCATTTAAGTTTAGCAATTTCAATTTAATTCTTCATTCTTCATTTAGATAATTTAGTTAGTTGCATATTTTATCATAGTTTCATAATTGCATTTAGTGTAATCAATCCCAAAAACCAAAATCAAATCTTTTCCTTTCTTTTTAGAGTCATCGTTAGGATTCCTCCGTCTTATCCCATCGTCACAACTCCGTTGTCCTTTTTCCCTGAGGATCGATACCCGACTTGTCGGATTATTACTTGAACGACAGGCTTGCACTTGAGCCTAGAGAGTACACACTTTAGAGACACATTCTGAGTCGTGTCAATCTCATCCACACTCTTTCATATCTTAGCTTTAAATAAGATCTTATATTCACTTTCCAGTGTCCATAATTAGTAAATACTACTTCAAAGGTGGTTATGAGAAGAGTTCACCTACGAGAGGAAAGTCGAAAGATGAGGATACATGTATTGGGTACGGTGTAATAAATAAGCACATGAGTATATTTCCTACATATTTGACGTAAAGAAGACGTGAATGATCTTTAGTTTCAATGTCCATAGGTTCTAATGAACAAAACTCTCTCTATCTATCGTGTATACATGTAATCATACTTTTTTGCTCGTAAGTACAAGAATCAATGTTTTATCACAATAATTAGCTAACCTAACTATAAGATCAACCTATTAGAAGATTTATTACATCTTCAATATCCCCGTTTGGCTATTCCATAGCAAAACTCCAAAAACCTCAAAATTCTTGATTTCAACATCCAAACTCACCCCCAAATTAGCCATATAATGAGAGTCGTAATACACAAATCCGAATCACAATCGATAATCATCAAGTCGAGTTTGAATAAAGGGAATGAGTCGCAATATCCTGATTGTACCCAAAAATCATGAAACGTGACCAAAAGAACATATCGACATGAAATGCACAAAGAAAAACTCCCCTTGCTTTGGGAATCCTACGATAAGAAAGTAATATGAATCATGAAGATGGGAATAAGCGTGTGAGCAAAAATAATACAATATCCCTCTATATCATATCAATCTCAACAAGTAATTCAATCAATTAGTGTAAATGATATAATCCCATTTTCATAAGTTTTCTCCACCTTCATCAAAAACTTCTCCCCAAAATATCAAGAAAAAAACTCCCCTTATCTGAGAGGTTTCTTCCCAATAATATAATCAAAGGGATAACTCCCCTTAACATAAACGTTTCTCCCCCTTTTTGAAATGAAAAATCAAAGAAGTAGAAATGACATACACAACCAATATTATCATAAAGGTAAACATAGGGTATAATTTGAAATATGATCATAAAATATCATGATCAAACGTAGGTCGCATAAAAAAAATGAGCATCCAAGTACTCTATCGATAACTGATGGAATAAAGGGGAATGTGAAGCTGGAGCATGAGCATGAGCATGAAAAGGATTAAAATGGCCACGAGTTATGTTATCATTATCATGATGAATGACTAAAGTTAGAATTTGTCTTAAATCCCTACCCTCATAATGTGCTGAACTAGCATTTGTAATAGGAATAAGTATAAAACAAAATTGATGAGATCCTATTCTCAGCACAATTAGAGTATACAGATAACCTATGACCATCCCAACAAATAACAAACCATCCTAAGTTGCATTAGTTGATCCTCGTCACATAACCTCCCAAATTAGAGATAAGTAATCAATGGTATGCCACGAAGCAAGGTATGCATAAGACGTCCTATGGAATAAGGAAAATATTAAGAGTGTCTATTAGTCAAAAGGATTTAAATGACCATAACATGTAGAATAGATAGTCTCTGGTAAAGTGATGCTTGAAAAGTAAATTACATACCCATATCATCTCTCTCCATACAAGAAATGTGTCTAACTCATGATGATATAGACCACTCTTAGTATACAGGGTGTGTACGAAACTCTCCTCTCTGCCTAAGCCCAAATCGTTATCAAGAACATCCTCAGTCAAAACTATCTCAATGCCATGAACAAATAATGTGAGAATAAAAAAATCTCATATGTGAGAATCATGGTTGCATATAACTCACAAACAAGCATGGAATTATACAACTCGTGTGGTTAAAGAAGGCGACATGAAGTTATATCTTGTATCCACTTTTGGCAAAATAAGTCGATAATAGTGCACTAAAGATATGTTAGATACCCATCCCTTTCAGTTTGAATGGGTCCTAAAGCAAAGCCATTCCTCAATGGGGCATAGTTGATAGTAAAATGAATAGAGGAGGAATTCGTAGTCATGTCTAGAGCAGGAATACATGCACTCTAAGTCAGAATACAAGCACATGAGGTGCCAGGAGAACTCAAAAAAACAATTGGGTGCTCGCAAGATCATGAAGTCTCATCGGGACAACTCGGAGGTTTAGAATGCACTATCTTGAGTGAAAGTATCTTTTTACGATCCATAATGATGAAATAAATCAAATAAAGTTCACACAAACAAAATTTGACAGAATCCAAAGAGAGCGTAAGGGTGAATAGTGAAAAACGATCCAAAAATACCCAAAACCAACCTAAATGTATAAGATTAATATATTATATGATGGAATTACCTAGAAAAACTCTAATAAATATCAATTCAAGTAAAATATTTGATAAATTGAGACAAACCCGAGTTGAATCAAATAATACCCCAAATCTAATAAATTAGTTATTACTCTTTAAATCTCGACAAATCCCACTCAAAATGCAATCAAATGACCAAATCGTTAGAGAATAGTATTTCCCTCTGTAAACTACATTAGGTATAGTTCAAGGGTTGAAGAAAATGGAATGGAATGAAAAAAACATGTCAAATCCTCTTAAAAGCCCACGATCTACCATTTTGTACCGTGAGAACGGTGAATATATGCGTCATGCGGACGTTGATGGTGTGAATGGGTAGAAACTAAATCATGCAAATATTTTTCAACAGTAAGCATACTTGGGCTAGAAACATGCAACTGTGTGAGCGGTAAAAAAATCCAACCATGAAAACACAAATGAAAAAAAGCAACATTCAGGAAATAAATTGGAGAAAAAGACTTAGCCAACTCAACCTAAATCCCGAACTCTCAAAATATAATAAGAATGTATGCAAATAGATGAAAAAATATTCATATTAAAATTAAAACATAAATTTGAGATAAATCCAACAATCAACAACTCACACAACCAATATATACATGTGGCCCAAAATATGTAAAGTGTGAACATGATTAGACTATTTATGATAAACAAGGTTCTAATAGAATTAAATCAAGTAACTTTTATTTTTTAATCACGACATGATCTTAACATATATAAGTCACAAAATCAAGTGAATGCACGTAATCAAATTATATGAATTACGATACATGATTAACTTATACATATCCCTTCGAGATATTGTATTGGGAAAACCTAACCATGTAATATCACTCATATAATGTATAAGCCCTAAAGTAATTCTATAAGGTAGTACTACAAAAAAAAAAATAATAATCTTGTTTTTCTCCCCTTGAATTTTTTAGCACTTGGATTTGGCTCTTTTCATCAAAAAATGGTTTGTTCTATGATGGTTTTCAAAAACACTTTAGTATACACCTATAGATTATACCTAAATTACAACAAATATAATCTCGCCAATGGTATCCCTTTTCGTTTAAACAACGTGTCATCAATCAAATCCATCAAGTCAAAGTGTTTTTCACACAAAATCTCTCAAATGGTCCATAATAAAGTTTTAAAGAATTTACCAATGTTAGATCTCAGGATTTAATCATGATTTTAAATCAAGCACTTATGCAATACCCATAGCAAAAAATATTATGATCCAAGTGATATGCAAGATCATGTGTAAAGTGAAATCATAACCAAGATTTAAACAAACTTTAACTACCATTATTCTCTTGTGAATTCTAACATATCTTTGAATAAATCATTATTTGAAAAAAATAATTCAGAAGCCCCACATTGCCCATTTTTACTTCAAGAGAAGGAAGCTTGTGAAGTAATAAGAGTTGAAATCTAATGACCCTAAGACTAAGCCTATTCATAGAAGAAATATGTCCTATTTGTCCCATTTCCATTTGTATGGTCTATCTAATGCAACGTGTAGGTGGTTATTGTCTAGGCAGAAAATATTGTTTGAAAATAAAAGGGTTTTGGAAAAGAGATATCTATTTAGAGATCTTAGGAATATAATTAGAAATCACATAAGGAAGGCTAATTTTGTAATGATTAACACAATGATAAGATAATGGTTCATTTACCTAGTTATATAAACATATTTACTAAGAATAGAGTTCCTTTAAGTTGAGAATGTTGGGCAACTATGAAAGGTCGACCTAGAAATGCTCCCTGAGAGAGAGTTCAGATTGTTATTCCTCAAAAGAATGTTAAGAGGAAGAAATAAGTATTCTTTGTGACTCCCAAGGATCTGAGAAAGGCATCACCCTCCTCTACCTAGATAAGTAGATTAATAGGATACCTAGGATCTTTGTTGGTTGTATGCCCCTGCTTATGTACTATTTATTTAATTTGGGATCATTTGATGGATACTTTACATACTTTTGGTGAGTATTATCCTTGCATATGCATTTCATTAATTTTTCATATATTTTCTCCTTACATATGTGTATGTATATATCATCATTTTTATAAAATTCAAAAAACATTTTTATCTATTTTTATGGTTGTTGGAGAAGTTCTATGTATACATATGACTCGTTGTATGAACTTATTTTGAATCAAGTTTTAAAACATGAATTTTATAATCAATGATTGGTAAATATTTATAATTTCAATAATTTATAAGAATTCTGCTAAAAAATCATGATAAGTCAATTTGATGAAGTTTTTAGTATTGATTTCACTTTGCACATGAATTTTACATGTCTTCAACCCACATGAGACTTTTATGTGGCTTGTATGATATATTTATTGTTAAATCAAAATTAAATCTCGAGATTCCATGTTTGTCAAAATCGTTTGACAAATATTTCTATGGACCATTTGAAAGCTTTAAGTGAATTTTATACATATTTGATGGAATTGATTTATGAGACTTTCTTTAAAATGAAAGGGCCTACCAGTGGTGAGATAATGTGGGCTTAAATTTGAGTATCATCAATAGGTGTCTAACAAAAGGCTTGTCATCAATGGAAAAAAAACAAGATGGTAATTTTTAATTTCTCGTAGTACTATTTTTAGTAACTACGTTAAGGATTAAAACATAATTATGATGGAGTGTACATTAAAATCTACCTTTTGAAGATGTTAAGATGTTGATTAAATGATAAAATTAAATTTGATTCTTAATTCATATGAACGAATTATGTGCATTTATTTGACTTGTAATATATAATTTGTTCATATCATGCATTGATTGAGATGAAAAGTTCTTAATTAATTTAGAATTTGAATTATTAAGCGGGTCATTGTTATTTTTTATGATTTATTAATTACTCACTTTTTATCCTAGATTAATAAACTTATGCAAAGAATTCGTTTTAGCATTGATAGTTTAAACTTGATCAATTTTTTTTATGTTACATATATATCTTTAAGTATGTTGAATTTACTTCTGCTTATCTCAAAATGTATAAATTTTTTGAGGAATATTTTTAATCATGCATTCATGTCATTCATATTTTTAAAAGAGTTACCAAGTCTTTTCTGGAATTATCTTTACTTAACTTGTGTATTATGGCAGAAATCGTGTGCACATATATGTTTTAGTCATTCGCATGAAGTTGTTTCTGAGGATATTGCCCCAACTTGTTTGGATGGAATAATTTTTTGGGTTTCAATAGTTTGAACAAGTTGTGTTCTGGAGCTCAGTTGAACGAAACTCACATGGATTTATTTTAGGTTCGTTGACATGGATAATCCCAGTGACTGCTCATCTTCTAGTTTGTATTTAAGGGTTTCAAACTCATAGTTAAACACATTCAAACCATTATTTATCCCACGAGAATTTCCTATAGGCATGATTCTACTTTGGTTACGTGACTTTGTTCTCCTAATTCAAGTATCTAGGGTTTGAAACCAAGTTTTGCAAAATTTGGGGATATTTCATATTTCATTCCAAGTAATCACTTCAACTCTTACTTTAGATTTTTCAAAGTTCTTTTTAGGATTCTTGAGTTTTTTACCATTGTTCCTTGTATTCTAACTTTGTTCGAACTGTTTAGAGAGTTTTTGGAACTCTAATGCATTTTTATTACACTTTGATCACTTATTTCATTCTCTTTGTACTTGATTCAGTGTTTTTCTCATTGATTAATCTTTATTGGGTCATTATCTATTGATTGGATGCTATTTATGACATTTCTTGAGTAGACCCCTGAATAGTACCGATAGTACTTCAAGGTCTCGTGATGATACTATTGACCCGTCCGACACTTTGACTAGACATATGCATCCTCATACTAAGAGTGTCTTTAATCCTATCATTGATATGCCCATTAATTTGTCCACCGTTCAGATCACACATGACGATTCTCCTCTTATGACTAAGTCTGCCACACATCCTCTTAACAATAAATGAGATGTTGATCTAGTCAGTATTAAGAGAACCCTCAAAGGAATTTATTGTGAGAATCCATATGACATTGTTAAATTATTATATTCTTTCACCATATGATATGACGAATGCCTCAGTGGTTCATGAGTTCTATGCAAAGCTTGGTGTGATTTTTGAAGCCCCGATGAGTCTTACCACATTCATTCGTGTCTAAGAGAATGTTCTAACTGATGTTCTTTTACCCTATCTACGACTTCCACGAGTCGATGATCTTCAATTTGTATCTTTTAGTATAGTTATATATCTCATCATTGAAAATTTGTTACGAAAGCCGTTTAATATAAAATTAAACTATTTAAGTAACTCCGAACAATTTTTTGAAGAAACTCTTTTCTTTAAAATCAAAACTAATAGAACACAAGATGTGTTTAACAAAAGTATGTACGAGATATGTTCAAGATTTGATTAAAAGGTTTAATAAACAGTTTAAAAACTTTAAACTCAGCACAACCAAGAATGAGATGAAAAGATGTAGAATGATTAAGAACAATGATTTTTATGTGGTAAAACGTCACCCAACTAAGGAAACATCCACGACTCCCTCTACGGAGTAAATAAAAAATTCCACTAAAATAAATTTTAACCGTTACAAACTATATAACAAACATGCATACAACTCAGATCTATATAAGTTTAGGAATGTACCCTCTGGTGTCCTTATAACTTCTCTGCAGTTCTGATAGTTGATGTTGTTCTCCCAGTTTGCTAACTTCCAATTTGTTCAAGTTCTTTACGTCGACTCTTGTTCTCAAGATCTTATTACCAACACTTTTAGTGTGGTAGGGTGATAGTGTTTATGTAGGTACTTTCTAACACATGCATGCACACACACATACATATTTTATACAACCAATCCTAACAAATTACATATAAGAACTATATGCTGTGATTTTTCTATTTCTCTCTTCTCACAAAACTTAACATTACTTTACCTTTACAATAATCCCAGAATCCACGTCTATCTTGCTCAGAAGACGTATCAAGATCTTAATCAATTTCAAGTTTTGGAAATATTTTTTAGATTGAAAATCACTAAGTGCGATTCCAAACTAGGTCAAAGGTCTTGTTTCAAGAGAACTAGAAACAGAAAACATTATTGTTAATTTCAAAGTTAAAAATATTTACAGAAAAGAATCAACAATATATTTCTCAAGATGAGAAACAAAATGTGTAAATCTAAGTGAAATGTAACATAAAGAAATCAGATCTAAAATTTCTATAAAACAGAAACTTAGATCTAAGATAGATGTTTAAGTTGGACACAAGATCTAAGAACGAAGAGGTTACAGCAACAAACCAACTAAGCAAACCAACTCTCAACCTCTCAACACACTCAAACACTTAAGGTTGTGTTTGGTATATACAGGACTTGAAAAGATGTTTAGGTTTGAAAGGGTTTTGACGATTTAGGGTTAGGGTTAGGGTTTCTAACTCTTTCTCTCTGTTTATGGTTTCTCTCTTTCTCTCTCTTTTCTCTCTACTCTCTCTTTTCTCTCTAAAGGATGAAATGGTAAAAAGTCTCAGATGGCTGAGTGAAGCGGTCCTTTTATAGGAGGCTGAGAAGATTCGAGAATAAGGTTCAAAATCAATGGCCCAGATTGAGTCAAGGTTGATTGACTTTTATCCAAGGGTCCACGATATGCGGTGATTAAAACTCTCTTGATTGGTTCGTATGAGGTTCACAGGGATGATGTTAGAGCGCATGCAGATCGTTGATAAAAATGATCCAAGGGTTGTAAACAATCGTTGTTTTACACTTCTATAAAGAAAGACAAAATCCACCAATCAGAATACAACAGGTGTTGTGCAGTTATAAGATATCAAGCGCGCGTCTAAAATTAATTACAAACACACCCTGAAGTCTCTACCGCTTTCTAATTCTACCCAAGGTAACTTATAGCCAATGTAATCATTAATACTTAATTGCAGATTTACCCCACAAACTTTTAAAAACAAGTTTTAATTAAAAAAAACTTATTTTAAATGTTTATAAAATCCCAAAAAAAATATTAAAAATCAATTTTAGGGATTTAAACACACTCGAGATATGTACACACAATTATATGCAATATGAAATGTATGAGATCAATTCAACTATGTGGGAGTGTTGGTAATATTGTCTAGATCAATCAAGCAATAAGGATGAAATAGCAAACCAAACTCTGGGGTTCTTTGGTTTCTAGGATAGACACAATTTTGTCACAATTTCCAAACTAGATGAGCACTTATACAATACAGACTCAAGTGAGTCAAGAGTATAAGGTGCTTCAATCTCCCCCTTTGGAAATATGAGACAAAATCTCCTTTGAGTCATTAAGGACTCGTAGGGCAACAAGAATAAGGAAACCTATTCCTAAAAAATCTATCTACCCAATTCCTAGAAATCAAAAGTGTATAACTCAACTATTTAAAATTGAACACCCTATTACAACTGTTGAGAATAACTGTACAGAATC
This sequence comes from Sambucus nigra, assembly GCA_949130495.1. Classification (NCBI taxonomy): domain Eukaryota; kingdom Viridiplantae; phylum Streptophyta; class Magnoliopsida; order Dipsacales; family Adoxaceae; genus Sambucus; species Sambucus nigra. The sequence goes on along the minus strand of OX422211.1, from coordinate 466,163,973 downwards.
CTGTAATTGAATCACTAAGATCAAGCTTTTTAGTATATGTGAAATTCATTAGACTCAAATTTCTCCCCCATTTTATCTCAAATAGACAAAAGGAAAAAAATAGAAAGATCAAAGAGATAAATCAGCACACACCATACGAATAAATTTACGCAAAGAAATAAATCTATTGTAATCTAAAGGTTTAGTAAACATATCTGCGAGTTGCAAATCAGTAGGAAGATAATTGATTTCTAATTCCTTAGTTTCAACCAATTCGCGTATAAAGTGATGTCTTATTTTTATGTGTTTTGTTCGCGAGTGTTGAACAGGATTTTTAGAGATATTGATCGCGCTTTGATTATCACAATAGAGATGCAATTTGTTTTCTTGAATACCATAATCGCTTAGCATTTGTTTAAGCCAAAGTAATTTAGCACAATAGCTTCCAGCGGCTATGTACTAAAATTCAGTAGTTGAGAGTGAAGTGCAGTTTTATTTCTTATTACTCCATCCTACCAAATTATTACCTATATAATAACATGCTCCTGAGGTTCTTTTACTATCATCAGTACACCCAGCCCAGTTAGCATTAGTGTATCCAATTATAGTGCTTCGTGTGTCATTAGTGTACCAAAGTCCTGGGTTGAGAGTGCCTTTTACATATTTAATGATTCTTTTAACAGAAGATAGATAGCTCTCTTTAGGGTTATTTTGATAACAAGCACATACACACACAGCATACATTATATCAAGACGCGAGGCAGTAAGGTACAACAAGGTTCCTATCATACTACGATATAGAGTTGGATCTATAGATTTACTAGTTTCGTCTTTAGATAGTTTTACCGTAGTACTCATGGGTGTTTTAGCATCTTTAGCACTCTCAAGGCCAAATTTCTTTACTATGTCTAAAGCGTACTTAGATTGCGAGACAAATAATCCTTCTGAATTTTATTTGAGTTGAAGACCTAAGAAAAATTGCAACTCCCCCATAAGAGACATTTGAAACTCTTTATGCATAATTTCAGAAAAGGATTTTACTTCTGAGGAAGAAGTTGATCCAAAGATAATATCCTCAACATAAACTTGATCTATAATGATGTTTTTGTCAAAATGTTTGACAAATAGAGTTTGATCATTTCCTCCTCTCTTAAAACCTTTATCTAAGAGCAATCTGGAAAGACGCTCATATCAGTATCTAGGCACTTGTTAAGGCCATACAAAGTCTTTTTAAGACGAAATACATGATTTGGACATTGAGGGTCAATGAACCCTTTTGGTTGTTCTACATAGGTCTCTTCAGTCAATATTCCATTAAGGAATGCAGATCTGACATCCATTTGATAAAGTGTAAAATTCAAGTAGAAAGCTATGGCAAAGAGAAGACAGACAGATTCTAAATGAGTAACAGGGGCAAAGGTCTCGTTAAAATCTATTCTTTCAATTTGAAAGTATCCTTGAGCAACTAATCTATCTTTGTTTCTAATTATTATCCCACTTTCATCAGACTTATTTTTAAAAATCCAACGAGTGCCAATAACCTTTTTATGATCAGGCCTAGGTACAAGATACCAAACATCATGAATGACAAATTTAAGAAGTTCTTCCTGCATAGCAGAAATCCAGTGAGACTCATTCAATGTCTCATTTACATTCTTTGGTTTCACTAGGGAAACAAAACATCCATAGTGTGCATAATTTCTTAATTGAGATCTTGTACGCACAGGCTCACTAGGATTACCAACAACATTATTTATGGGATGGTCTTTAGAAACCCAGTTAGGTACTTCAGGTATCTCAATTGGTAATGAATCACCTATTTCAGGAGAGTCATTTTCTAAAACATTTGTAGACTCTTCCTCAATAGTTATTTCACTAGTCTTACTCTCTACAGTAGTGTCACTCATAATTACATTTATGGATTCCATCAAGGTTTTAGTGCGAAGATTATAAACTCGATAGGCTCTACTATTAGGCGAGTAACCTAAAAAAATAGCTTTATCTCCTCGTCTCTCAAATTTGGACAAGTGTTCCCTATCTTTGCATACATAACAAGTACTACCAAAAGTTATAAGGTACTTAAAATTGGGCTTTTTCTTATACCAAAGTTCGTAAGGGGTTTGTTTGGAATTCTTTCTAAGATAGACCCTATTGATAATGTGACATGCAGTACAAATAGATTCTACCCAAAAATATTTAGGCAAATATTTGGCATGTAACATAACACGTGCCATCTCTTTAAGGGTACGATTCTTTCTCTCGGTGATTCCATTTTGTTGAGGAGTCTTAGGAGCACTAAACTCATGTTTGTAACCATTATAGTCATAGTATTCTATTATACCAGTGTCTTTGAATTCTCCACCTCTATCACTACGAATTCTATTTACTTGAGTGTCCTTCTCATCTTCTAGTTTGTATTTAAGGGTTTCAAACTCATAGTTAAACACATTCAAACCATTATTTATCCCACGAGAATTTCCTATAGGCATGATTCTACTTTGGTTACGTGACTTTGTTCTCTTAATTCAAGTATCTAGGGTTTGAAACCAAGTTTTGCAAAATTTGGGGATATTTCATATTTCATCTCAAGTAATCACTTCAACTCTTACTTTAGATTTTTCAAAGTTCTTTTTAGGATTCTTGAGTTTTTTACCATTGTTCCTTGTATTCTAACTTTGTTCGAACTGTTCAGAGAGTTTTTGGAACTCTAATGCATTTTTATTACACTTTGATCACTTATTTCATTCTCTTTATACTTGATTCAATGTTTTTCTCATTGATTAATCTGTATTGGGTCATTACCTATTTATTGGATGCTATTTATGACATTTCTTGAGTAGACCCCTGAATAGTACCGATAGTACTTCAAGGTCTCGTGATGATACTATTGACGCGTCCGACACTTTGACTAAACATATGCATCCTCATACTAAGAGTGTCTTTAATCCTATCATTGATATGCCCATTAAATTGTCCACCGTTCAGATCACACATGACGATTCTCCTTTTATGACTAAGTCTGCCACACATCCTCTTAACAATAAATGAGATGTTGATCTAGTCAGTCTTAAGAGAACCCTCAAAGGAATTTATTATGAGAATCCATATGACATTGTTAATTTATTGTATTCTTTCACCATATGATATGACGAATGCCTCAGTGGTTCATGAGTTCTATGAAAATCTTGGTGTGATTTTTGAACCCCCGATGAGTCTTACCACATTCATTCGTGTCTAAGAGAATGTTCTAACTGATGTTCTTTCACCCTATCTACGACTGCCACGAGTCGATGATCTTCAATTTGTATCTTTTAGTATAGTTATATATCTCATCATTGAAAATCTGTTACTAAAGTCGTTTAATATAAAATTAAACTATTTAAGTAACTCCGAACAGTTTTTTGAAGAAACTCTTTTCTTTAAAATCAAAACTAATAGAACACAAGATGTGTTGAACAAAAGTATGTACGAGATATGTTCAAGATTTGATTAACAGGTTTAATAAACAGTTTAAAAACTTTAAACTCAGCACAACCAAGAATGAGATGAAAAGATGTAGAATGATTAAGAACAAGGATTTTTATGTGGTAAAACCTCACCCAACTAAGGAAACATCCACGACTCCCTCTACGGAGTAAATAAAAAATTCCACTAAAACAAATTTTAACATTTACAAACTATATAACAAACATGCATACAACTCAGACCTATATAAGTTTAGGAATGTACCCTCTGGTGTCCTTATAACTTCTCTGCAATTCTGATAGTTGATGTTGTTCTCCCAGTTTGCTAACTTCCAATTTGTTCAAGTTCTTTACGTCGACTCTTGTTCTCAAGATCTTATTACCAACACTTTTAGTGTGGTAGGGTGATAGTGTTTATGGAGGTACTTTCTAACACATGCATGCACACACACATACATATTTTATACAACCAATCCTAACAAATTACATATAAGAACTATATGCTGTGATTTTTCTATTTCTCTCTTCTCACAAAACTTAACATTATTTGACCTTTACAATAATCCCAGAATCCACGGCTATCTTGCTCAGAAGACGTATCAAGATCTTAATCAATTTCAAGTTTTGGAAATATTTTTTAGATTGAAAATAACTAAGTGCGATTCCAAACTAGGTCAAAGGTCTTGTTTCAAGAGAACTAGAAACAGAAAACATTATTGTTAATTTCAAAGTTAAAAATATTTACAAAAAAGAATCAACAATATATTTCTCAAGATGAGAAACAAAATGTGTAAATCTAAGTGAAATGTAACATAAAGAACTCAGATCTGAAATTTCTATAAAACAGAAACTTAGATCTAAGATAGATGTTTAAGTTGGACACAAGATCTAAGAACGAAGAGGTTACAGCAACAAACCAACTAAGCAAACCAACTCTCAACCTCTCAACACACTCAAACACTTAAGGTTGTGTTTGGTATATACAGGACTTGAAAAGATGTTTAGGTTTGAAAGGGTTTTGACGATTTAGGGTTAGGGTTAGGGTTTTTAACTCTTTCTCTCTCTTTTCGGTTTCTCTCTTTCTCTCTCTTTTCTCTCTTCTCTCTCTACTCTCTTTTTCTCTCTAAAGGAAGAAATGGTAAAAAGTCTCAGATGGCTGAGTGAAGGGGTCCTTTTATAGGAGGCTGAGAAGATTCGAGAATAAGGTTCAAAATCAATGGCCCAGATTGAGTCAAGGTTGATTGACTTTTATCCAAGGGTCCACGATATGCGGTGATTAAAACTCTCTTGATTGGTTCATATGAGGTTCACAGGGATGATGTTAGAGCGCATGCAGATCGTTGATAAAAATGATCCAAGGGTTGTAAACCATCTTTGTTTTACACTTCTATAAAGAAACACAAAATCCACCAATCAGAATGCAACAGGTGTTGTGCAGTTATAAGATATCAAGCGCGCGTCTAAAATTAATTACAAACACACCCTGAAGTCTCTATCGCTTTCGAATTCTACCCAAGGTAACTTATAGCCAATGTAATCATTAATACTTAATTGCAGATTTACCCCACAAACTTTTAAAAACAAGTTTTAATTAAAAAAAACTTATTTTAAATGTTTATAAAATCCCAAAAAAAATATTAAAAATCAATTTTAGGGATTTAAACACACTCGAGATATGTACACACAATTATATGCAATATGAAATGTATGAGATCAATTCTACTGTGTGGGAGTGTTGGTAATATTGTCTAGATCAATCAAGCAATAAGGATGAAATAGCAAACCAAACTCTGGGGTTCTTTAGTTTCTAGGATAGACACAATTTTGTCACAATTTCCAAACTAGATGAGCACTTATACAATACAGACTCAAGTGAGTCAAGAGTATAAGGTGCTTCAACCTCCCCCTTTGGAAATATGAGACAAAATCTCCTTTGAGTCATTTAGGACTCGTAGGGCAACAAGAATAAGGAAACCTATTCCTAAAAAATCTATCTACCCAATTCCTAGAAATCAAAAGTACATAACTCAACTATTTACAATTGAACACCCTATTACAACCGTTGAGAATAACTGTACAGAATCCTGTAATTGAATCACTAAGATCAAGCTTTTTAGTATATGTGAAATTCATTAGACTCAAATTTCTCCCCCATTTTATCTCAAATAGACAAAAGGAAAAAAATAGAAAGATCAAAGAGATAAATCAGCACACACCATACGAATAGATTTACGCAAAGAAATAAATCTATTGTAATCTAAAGGTTTAGTAAACATATCTGCGAGTTGCAAATCAGTAGGAAGATAATTGATTTCTAATTCCTTAGTTTCAACCAATTCGCGTATAAAGTGATGTCTTATTTTTATGTGTTTTGTTCGCGAGTGTTGAACAGGATTTTTAGAGATATTGATCGCGCTTTGATTATCACAATAGAGATGCAATTTGTTTTCTTGAATACCATAATCGCTTAGCATTTGTTTAAGCCAAAGTAATTGAGCACAATAGCTTCCAGCGGCTATGTACTAAAATTCAGTCGTTGAGAGTGAAGTGCAGTTTTATTTCTTATTACTCCATCCTACCAAATTATTACCTATATAATAACATGCTCCTGAGGTTCTTTTACTATCATCAGTACACCCAGCCCAATTAGCATTAGTGTATCCAATTATAGTGCTTGGTGTGTCATTAGTGTACCAAAGTCCTGGGTTGAGAGTGCCTTTTACATATTTAATGATTCTTTTAACAGAAGATAGATGGCTCTCTTTAGGGTTATTTTGATAACAAGCACATACACACACAGCATACATTATATCAGGACGCGAGGCAGTAAGGTACAGCAAGGTTCCTATCATACTACGATATAGAGTTGGATCTATAGATTTACTAGTTTCGTCTTTAGATAGTTTTACCATAGTACTCATGGGTGTTTTAGCATCTTTAGCACTCTCAAGGCCAAATTTCTTTACTATCTCTAAAGCGTACTTAGATTGCGAGACAAATAATCCTTCTGAATTTTATTTGAGTTGAAGACCTAAGAAAAATTGCAACTCCCCCATAAGAGACATTTGAAACTCTTTATGCATAATTTCAGAAAAGGATTTTACTTCTGAGGAAGAAGTTGATCCAAAGATAATATCGTCAACATAAACTTGATTTATAATGATGTTTTTGTCAAAATGTTTGACAAATAGAGTTTGATCATTTCCTCCTCTCTTAAAACCTTTATCTAAGAGCAATCTGGAAAGACGCTCATATCAGTATCTAGGCACTTGCTTAAGGCCATATAAAGTCTTTTTAAGACGAAATACATGATTTGGACATTGAGGGTCAATGAACCCTTTTGGTTGTTCTACATAGGTCTCTTCAGTCAATATTACATTAAGGAATGCAGATCTGACATCCATTTGATAAAGTGTAAAATTCAAGTAGCAAGCTATGGCAAAGAGAAGACGGACAGATTCTAAATGAGTAACAGGGGCAAAGGTCTCGTTAAAATCTATTCTTTCAATTTGAAAGTATCCTTGAGCAACTAATCTATCTTTGTTTCTAATGATTATCCCACTTTCATCAGACTTATTTTTAAAAATCCAACGAGTGCCAATAACCTTTTTATGATCAGGCCTAGGTACAAGATACCAAACATCATGAATGACAAATTGAAGAAGTTCATCCTGCATAGCAGAAATCCAGTGAGACTCATTCAATGTCTCATTTACATTCTTTGGTTTCACTAGGGAAACAAAACATGCATAGTGTGCATAATTTCTTTATTGAGATCTTGTATGCACAGGCTCACTAGGATTACCAACAACGTTATTTATGGGATGGTCTTTAGAAACCTAGTTAGGTACTTCAGGTATCTCAATTGGTAATGAATCACCTATTTCAGGAGAGTCATTTTCTAAAACATTTGTAGACTCTTCCTCAATAGTTATTTCACCAGTCTTACTCTCTACAGTAGTGTCACTCATAATTACATTTATGGATTCCATCAAGGTTTTAGTGCGAAGATTATAAACTCGGTAGGCTCTACTATTAGGCGAGTAACCTAGAAAAATAGCTTTATCTCCTCGGCTCTCAAATTTGGACAAGTGTTCCCTATCTTTGCATACATAACAAGTACTACCAAAAGTTATAAGGTACTTAAAATTGGGCTTTTTCTTGTACCAAAGTTCGTAAGGGGATTGTTTGGAATTCTTTCTAAGATAGATCCTATTGATAATGTGACATGCAGTACAAATAGATTCTACCCAAAAATATTTAGGAAAATTTTTGGCATGTAACATAACACGTGCCATCTCTTTAAGGGTACAATTCTTTCTCTCGGTGATTCCATTTTGTTGAGGAGTCTTAGGAGCACTAAACTCATGTTTGTAACCATTATAGTCACAGTATTCTATTATACCAGTGTCTTTGAATTCTCCACCTCTATCACTACGAATTCTATTTACTTGAGTGTCCTTCTCATTTTCAATTCGAAGAAGTATTTTTAAGAAAGTTTGAAAAGTGTCAGACTTTTGTTTTAAGAAGGCCACCCATGTAAATCTAGTGAAGTCATCAACCATAACTAGAATGTGACTGTGTCCATATAGACTAAAAGTTTGGGAGGGACCCATTAGGTCCATATGGATGAGCTCCAAAGGATTAGAGGTAAGGACATCTTTAACTTTCCTATGAGGTGCCTTAACAATTTTACCTTCCTGACAGGAGCCACAGACAATGTTAGAAATGGATTTGATTTTTGGAACTCCTCTAACTATTTCTTGAGAAGTCAATCTACTAAGATTATCATAATTTATGTGACCCATCCTGTTATGCCATATCTCATTGTCATCCATTCTAGAAACATTACAAATTTCAGAATTATTCATGACAGTATAACAATTGTCAGGAGTCCTGAATCCTATAATTATGCATTCACCTTTTTCATTTAAAATTTTGCAATTGTTCTTTGAAAATGTGACAATATGATATGAGTCACAAAATTGTGAGATACTAAGTATATTGGCCTTTATACCTTTAACTAGAAGAACATTTTCAAGAATAGGAAATCCTTCTTCTTGGAGAGTTACTTTGCCTATGATCTGAGATGATAATCCATCACCAAAAATAAATTTTCCTCCAGTAAACCTGGTTTTGTTCCAGAGTTTTGTATCATCCCCAATCATGTGCTTAGAACATCCAAAGTCTAAATACCAACCAGACGATGTATGTTCAACTTTTAAAGCAGTAATAACTATGTTACACTTCATCTGGGGTAATAGATCATCTTTTCTAACCCAAATTGCTCTAGTTTTCATTTTGCGCTAATTAACTCTCAATTGATAAAATTTGCGAGCATTCGATTTTTGTTGAAAAATGTTTTGCTCATGATTTTGAGATTTATGAAAGACATGAGCAATTGGTTTAGGAAAGTGTTTAGGAATCCTTCTAGGAAATGTTCTTTTAGGTTTGGTCTTTCTCTTCCTATAGGTAGAGTTTTTGTCTGGTTGTCTAGGCAGTACATAATTGTTACGGCTTCTCCTAGAGTAGGTAAAATTCTGATAGATTGGAAGGTTACAGACAAGTTTAACTAGTCTTCTAGCATAGCAACCATCAAAAGAGTGACCGTATATATCGCAGTACGAGCAATAAAGATTGCTCAAAGTTGGGGTCTCTTTAGGAAAGTCTCTAAACATAGGTTTCAAGGAATTTTGAGGTTGAACTCTATTCCTAGATAGCACAGTTTTGAATGTAGATTCACTCTCCCTAATAGAGGGGCATAAGTATTTAGCCTTAGGTGAACTTTCATGTTTAGAGCAACTTGATTCCCCAATGTTAAAATTTTGATGTTTTGAGTCAAACTCATTTTTTAGAGAATGAAAGTCTGGGCAGGTTTCAATAGGTCTTTTACCTCTTGACACAAACTTGATAGGTTCAAAAGATTTTGTTTGTGTCTTCAAATTGGGGCAAAGCCCTATTTCAGTTCGATCATCAGAATTGGTTTTTGATTCAATAATAAATCCATCAAAACAGTTTGAGTTGTTTTCAAATTTTGTAAATTTTTTGAAAATAGTTACTGTCTTTTCTTTAGTTTGTTCCAATTCTAACAATGTCCCTTTGTATTTATTTTCCAGATTTTCATTTGTTTCAGTCAAATTTCTCAGTTTTTGATCAAACATTTTGATTTCACTTTCATGAGTAAGACATTGGGTAGTATACTCTTCAGCATTAAGTTTGACCATTAGGCTTAGATATTCTAACTTCTTGGTGAGATCTTTCACAATTTTTTCTAGTCTAGTGCTTTTCTTAAGAGTTTTAACATAAAGTGTGTGAATATCTGGGAGAACTTCATTGTCCGAGTCACTAAGTGAAGTGTGTGAAGTGACCCCTAAGGCTTCATTTCTTGTACTCACACACCCATTGACATCGTCATTGTCGCTTTCCCTTTGATTCACACACCTTGAGGTAGAAATAGCATTGTTCTCAGTAATTAAAGAATCTAAACTAGTAACAGAATGATTCGAAATAACAGAAGTAGAATTACTATATTCATCCTCACTAACAAACACAGGCATATCATCATTATAGATAATCTTGGCAAAGAAAGACATGCAAGGGTCAAAAACATCAGATGACTCAGGTTCCTCATTTTCAGAGTCGCTTGAATCATCCCATGTCTTACAAATGTTTGCTCTAGCGTGTTTATTTTGAGTGTTCAAGTTAACTCTACAGTCTTGTGCAATGTGTCCTAGTTTACCACATCTGAAACATTCAGTCTTCTTAAGGTCTCTGTTAGGTTTAGTATGAGAGTCCTTGTGATGTTTGTCATGACTTTTCTCATGAGATTTATAATTAGAGTGAGTTGGATAATTGGAACTTGCCTTGTTTGTTTTCCATGTTGTTTCTAAACTTAATGATTTTTTTAAACTATTTTGACATTAAGGCAATCTGATTTTCCAAACTCTCTATATCGCATTCCTCATCAGAGTCATCATTGGGACTGTTAAATTCAGGTTTAATCATCTTAGAAGAAAAGCTTAGATTGGAACTAGTCTGTTTCCTATGGGACTGGGTCAATTGTTTCTTAAATTCTAGTTCCATTTTCACAGTTCTTAATTTACTACTGAGTAATTCAGGAGTGAGATTTATGTCACACATTTCCTCAATAGCATATCTTTTGTTGTCAAATTTCTGTGGTAATGATCTCAGAATTTTAGATACCATTTCATGTCTATCATATGTTATCCCATTAGCATGTAGTTTTGTCATAATATTAGTCAAGTTCATATAGAAGTCATCAAATAACTCGGATTCAGACATAATTAAAGAGTTATACTATTGAATGAGCATTTGTGTTTTAGCAGCCTTAACTCTAGTGTCTCCTTCATGAGCAGTAACCAAAGTGTCCCAAGCTTCCTTAGAAGTGGTATAGGATGAGATTCTTTTGAACTCATGTTCATGTATGGACATAAATATGGCATTCTTTCCTTTGTTATTGTTGCGAAAAACTTGTTTCCCTTCTTGTGTGAACTCACTTAATACTTTTTTAACCCTCTCATTACTTCCTTCAGTGGCTGGTTTAGTAGGAAAAATGTAACCATTTTCAACAATGTCCCAGACATCATCTCCCAAAGTTCCTTGAATGAAAGCAATCATCCTTACTTTCCAGTAAGCAAAATTGGTTCCATCAAAGATAGGAGGTCTGGTCAAGTTACCAAATCTTTCATTTTTCTCGCCCATGTTTGATTTTCAGAAAACAATTTCAGAAACACAGGATCTCTTTAAAAGAAGTTTATAAAGCTCTAATACCAATTGAAAATCTGTTACTAAAGCCGTTTAATATAAAATTAAACTATTTAAGTAACTCCGAACAGTTTTTTGAAGAAACTCTTTTCTTTAAAATCAAAACTAATAGAACACAAGATGTGTTTAACAAAATTATGTACGAGATCTGTTCAAGATTTGATTAACAAGTTTAATAAAACAGTTTAAAAACTTTAACTCGGCCCAACCAAGAATGAGATGAGAAAATGTAGAATGATTAAGAACAAGGATTTTTTACGTGGTAAAACCTCACCCAACTGAGGAAACATACATGACACCCTCTACGGAGTAAATCAAAAATTCCACTAAAACAAATTTTAACAGTTACAAACTATATTACAAGCATGCATACAACTCAGACTTAAATAAGTTTAGGAATGTACTGTCTGGTGTAAATATAACTTCTCTGCAGTTCTGATTGTTGATGTTGTTCTCCCAGTTTGCTGACTTCTAATTTGTTCAAGTTCTTTACATCAACTCTTGTTCTCAAGATCTTATTACCAACACATTTAGTGTGGTAGGGTGATAGTGTTTGTGGAGGTGCTTTCTAACACATGCATGCACACACACACACACACACACACACACACACACACACTTATTTTATACAACCAATCCTAACAAATTACATATAAGAACTATATGCTGTGATTTTTTTATCTCTCTTCTCACAAAACTTAACCGTATTTGACCTTTACAATAATCCTAGAATCCACGGCTATCTTGCTCAGAAGACGTATCAAGATCTTAATCAATCTCAGGTTTTGAAAATATTTTTGAGATTGAAAATCACCAAGTGCGATTCCAAACTAGGTCAAAGGTCTTGTTTCAAGAAAACTAGAAACAGAAAATATTATTGTTGATTTCAAAGTTAAAAACATTTATAGAAAAGAATCAACAATATATTTATCAAGATGAGAAACAAAATGTGTAAATCTAAGTGAAATGTAACATAAAGAACTCAGATCTGAAATTTTATAAAACAGAAACTTAGATCTAAGATAGATGTTTAAGTTGGACACAAGATCTAAGAACGAAGAGGTTACAGCAACAAACCAACTAAGCAAACCAACTCTCAACCTCTCAACACACTCAAACACTCAAGGTTGTGTTTGGTATATACAGGACTTGAAAAGAGGTTTAGGTTTGAAAGGGTTTTGACGATTTAGGGTTAGGGTTAGGGTTAGGGTTCTAACTCTTTCTCTCTCTTTCTGGTTTCTCTATTTCTCTCTCTTTTCTCTCTTCTTTCTCTACTCTCTCTTTTTTCTCTAAAGGACGAAATGGCAAAAAGTCTCAGATGGCTGAGTGAAGGGGTCCTTTTATAGGAGGCTGAGAAGATTCGAGAATAAGGTTCAAAATTAATGGCCCAGATGGAGTCAAGGTTGATTGACTTTGATCCAAGGGTCCACGATATGCGGTGATTAAAACTCTCCTGATTGGTTCATATGAGGTTCACAGGGATGATGTTAGAGCGCATGCAGATCGTTGATAAAAACGATCCAAGGGTTGTAAACAATCGTTGTTTTACACTTCTATAAAGAAACACAAAATCCACCAATCAGAATGCAACACGTGTTGTGCATTTATAAGATATCAAGCGCGCGTCTAAAATTAATTACAAACACACCCTGAAGTCTCTGCTGCTTTCGAATTCTACTCAAGGTAACTTATAGCCAATATAATCATTAATACTTAATTGCAGATTTACCCCACAAACTTTTAAAAACAAGTTTTAATTAAAAAAACTTATTTTAAATGTTTATAAAATCCCAAAAAAAATATTAAAAATCAATTTTAGGGATTTAAGCACACTCAACATATGTACACACAATTATATGCAATATGAAATTTATGAGATCAATTCTACTGTGTGTGAGTGTTGGTAATATTGTCTAGATTAATCAAGCAAGAAGGATGAAATAGCAAACCAAACTCTGGGGTTCTTTGGTTTCTAGGATAGACACAATTTTGTCACAATTTCCAAACTAGATGAACACTTATACAATACAGACTCAAGTGAGTCAAGAGTATAAGGTGCTTCAATCTTTCCCTAGCTTCATTCTTAATGGGTAGATATTTTTAGTGGTTAGGGCCTTTATTTTATCAGATTAATCTTTGTCCTCGATATATTGCCATTCACTTTATCGTGATCTATTATGTTTTTCCTAGACATAGGATTCAAGATTTTTCTTTTGAGCTAGGTAGAGTGATACATGCAAATTTATGTGCAACGCAAAGAAGAAATGTTAAATCCCTAATCCTAGAGCTTATTAAGTGAGGTGCTTCTAATGCACCCCATAAGACTTTACTTTTGGGTTAAATGATTACTAAATACCTATATTCTCTTAGGTTTCCAAGATTTTTAGGTTACATTCTTGCACATGTCATTGATCCCATCTCGAGGACATTTGTATCGTCTTGTGATTACAAACAACAAAAGGACATTTGCCACATTATATCATTGGTCTAAAGGCTAATATCATCGCTCAGGATGCTGCATTCCAGTATGAATCTCCTACAACAATACTAACCCTTCTTCCTGATCTAGCGGGTCCCTAGGTTTATCAATCATCTATAGCATACATGGAGTCCTATTTTGGGCTTATAAAAGCCACACGGGGCCACATCACGAGTCACCTTGGTAGAATGGAGGCAAGAGAAAATGATCAATTTATGATAATTCGTTGAGACATTTATTTTCTGATCGACAAGATTCAGATCCTATTATCCCACTAACTAAGGTTCCTGCACCTCCATCTCCTTCGAGTAATTGATATCCATGCCAGTACATTAGCACATGCTTATACTTCAGCTTCTACACAAACTGTTTATAATAATGATTAAGATGATTATTATGATTCTGAGGCTACTCACACCAAGATAATTTCATCTGATTAGTGATAATATTTCTATTTTATCCTAGTTTTTGTGTTAGTAGCAACTAGTGGTTTATTGGTGATTGATATTTTTTTGCTGATATATATCTTGATAGTTCTTTTGAATTTTATACTCTTATTTAATTTTGGAGTACTTTGAATGGTTATTGAAGATATATTCATTTTTGTTAGAGCTTTGTGATTATTGATATATTTTTTGATATCATGTTGTTCTACACATGTATCTCATTTAGATAGACTTTTGGATATTATCTTGCTCTTCACTTATTCATATGCTTAGGTATATCTTTCTATATTATTGTTTGATTGAGATTCACATGATATACATCCTACTTTACACAATCTATTCACTTGTCATGATGTCAAATCTTTATCATACCATGCTAGTGTCTTTTATGGTTGTTATTCCCATGTTTCTCATGTTTAACATTGGTTTATCACATGTTTTATAGTTTTTGTTCCTGCGACTTCTCTTGCCATTGTGATTATTATTTTTTGCCATGCTAGTTATCCGCCTTCTATGTATTTTTTACATCTGCTTGACTTTTTCATGTTAAAAAAGGGGAAAACTGTAATACCCTGTAGTTTTATAAATATTTAATTGAATATTTAAATTATGCGGGTGACATATAATTTAACTTAATCAAGAAATAAAGAGAAAATAAATAAATATTAATTTAGAGTGAAATGAATTAATATTTATGTGACTATGTATTTACTAGTGTGTTACAGTGAATAAAATTGAATTAAGTCGTAAGTGAGTAACTCGAATTTAGTAATATCTCAACCGGAATATATTTGATTAAATTATTACAGGTTGAGATGGAAAAATATTGATAAGTGACACGAATAATGATTTCAAGTGCACGGTTGATCCGGAATGGGTCAAAATAGTCAAATTTAAGTACCCAGGGGTTGTGTTTGGGTCTTAGGGATTTTTTAGAGTAGTCGAGACTACTTTAAAGGTGTTTTGGTCTTTCTAATGGGACATGAAAAGGCAAAAACGGGATATACATTACGTAATGAAGGGTTTGGGTGAAAGGAAAGTCATTTTCACAATTCCAAAGCTTTAGTTGAGTTATACAAATAGTTAAAAGAAAGTAAAATGGAATTTGAGGAGAAATTCAAGAGTTCAAGAGGAAAGTTAAGAGTAAACTCAAGAACTCAAGAGGATTGAAGAATTAAGAAGATATTCTGGGAGTTCTAGTCATCATCTTCACTGTGATGACAATAAATCTCAACACAAACTATAAGCAAATGCAATCACCAGAAAAGTAAAGAACACAAAATAGCTGCAATCACATACGACACAAGATTTACGTGGTTTGACAAGTAGCCTACGTCCACAATGGTGCTCTCTGATTATATTTTTCTTTTCTCCAGGGGAGTGTTTACAATTACATGCCCTTTGCCCCGGACTGGAGAGTTTAATATATACATGTAATTATCATTGAGTGGGGGTGTTGGGCACCTCCATGTTGGTCCATAATCCCTAGAATATCTCTTGAGAGATTTTAGGAGTTGAAAGGGTCATCGTTGAATTAGTTATTTATGAGACCTTAGATTTTGGGCCGAACTTTCCCTATCTTTGATAAGGCTTCGTCGGGCTACTTATCTGGGCCAAGACAATTAAACGAGATACCCACAATTGCCTCGTAAAATATTTAGGTAACAATATGTGCTCAATAATTTTAAATAATAGACCTGATGGAATTTTTGTGAATTGCATAATGCTTTGGGGGTAGAAACGTCTTTCTTTAGCAGATTCAGACAGCAGATTTGCTTCGTTCTCTGTGCGTCATGATTGAGAGGGTCTAAAATTATTTTGAATAAGCCATTTTTGGTGTTGTTTCACAAACTCTCGAATTCTCAAGATATCCTCTACTTCCTACTGCATTTTCTCATCTCCAGGTCTCTTCTTTCGTCTTCGATCTCTTCCTTATCTTACCATCTTCTTTGCTTATGGCTTTGCATCATCTCAAGATGATTCTCATTTCATAAGTTCTCTAAACTTCTTCTCCTTTCTTTTTTGTTGGAATTTCTTCATTATTGCTGCTAGGGTTTTTCTTTTCTGATGGCAAGAATAGGCAATAGGTCGATAGGTGAGCTTAGGAAGTTTTACAACATTCCAAACTGGCTGGACATTGAATGTGCCCATATTCCTCATAATGTTAGAGACATTGAGGATGGCATTGGATTCATGTTCTTCTATTATCCTAGGGGGGTCTGACTTTTCCCCCAAATCGCTTGTTTTTGCATTTCTTTAGTTAGTTCTATATAGTTCCTGTACAGTGCTCTCCAAATGTTTGGAAGATTGTCAATGGTGTACATAGAATCAATCATCTCTACGGTACCAATATAGGTCTTGCTGAAATTTGTCATTGCTATTCATTCTCTCGAACAAGCTCTGGTCTCCTCTATCTGAAAGCTAGGAGTCCTGACATGGTATTGGTAGTCAATCTACATGATTCCCATAAGGACTATTGGCAAGAGGGATTTATTTTTAGGAACTGGCAGTTCCCTCCCCAAACTGAAGGGGCGAGGTACAGGGGACCTATAATTCCCTTTTATGGGGAGGAATATATAGGTAGTCATAGCTCTTGTTCTGCTTATTTATTTTCTGTTAGTGTGCTATCTTTCTTATATTTTCCTTTTTTCCTCTTTCGGTGAAGATAAAGAACTCAGAACCTGTACTTTGCGAAATTCGAGTTGGCCAAGGCTTGGAAGATCAAAGAATACTTGGATGACGGTGAGCATCCTCGATCAGCTGCATTCCTTTTGGAGTGCAAGAACATCGGGTCCATTTTTAATGCCCTACCTGTAGATAGTATTCCTCACCTAGATATCATAAAAAAAGGTTGTTGCTGAACCAATTCAATTAAACGAGGAGGAAAGCACCTCTGGTGAAGAGAGTGAGGGAGATGATAGAGGTGGAGCTGATGGTGATTATAGTTAGGAGAGTTCAAATAGCGAAGAATCTTCCAGTTTGGAAGAGGTTTTGTAGGTTCAGGGGTTTCGGAGGACTCAGAGGATTTGGATAGCTCCAGCGAGGAAATTATGGCTCCTCCTAGGAAAAATTTATTCTAGGATGATGAGGAGGACAATGTGGCACTTGCTCGCATGTTGAAGAAGCAAAAGTCTGGGAGTGGGGATACTACCACTGGCTCCCAGATTGTGGCTCATGAGTAAGAAAGGAAGAGGAAAGAGGAGGCATTGGTGAGGAAGAAGGAAGAAGAGAAGAAAAAATAGGAAGATAGAAGGAAGAAGGAGAGAGAAGAATAAAGGAGGAGAGAAGAGGTGAGGACCAAGATGGGGCATTCTATGGTGCCTATGTCTGCCTTAGCAGAGGGGGCTTCTTCTGCTCTTTCGTCTCAACTGGCTCTGGCGGTGCTCAAGAGAGCAATCTTGCTAGCTGATCACCACAGGTCGTCAAGCATAGGGGCCGACCAGTTAGCCCTGAAGGCAAGTCAGGGGCTAGCCTTGGTAAGTCTCTTTTTACTTCTCTATTTTCACAGTTTTTTATTTTAATGTCTCTTTCACGAATGTTCTTTTTCTTTCTGCAGTTTGTATTTGACTTCACCATCCTCTATCGTAGCCGCGATGAGCTGGCGAGGAAGAATGCTGAGTTAGAGGCGAGTTTGAAGGTTGTCAATGCTGCTTAGAAGTCTTCCGGCCTTGCCTTGGCCAAAGCTAACAAGGAAAAAGAGGCAACGTCCAAGGAGCTCGAGGAGCTGAGGCAGTCTTACGACTTGGTCTGTACGAGCAAACTAGCGGTGGTTGAGGAGAATAACGTGTTTGCTGGGAAGGTGAAGAAGGTAGAATCTGGGGCTTCCACCCTTAAGGAGAGTTCGTACAATGATGGATGGGCCGCAGCGTATGAGGATGCTGAGGCTCAGATTGGCTATATTAGTCGTCTCAACTTCAAGGAGGGTTGGGACAAGGCCTTGATTGCTATCGAGCTGGATGTTGATGACGCGGCCTTAATTGTTGTTCAAGATGGCGCCAATTGTGATGACAATAAATCTCAACACAAATTATAAGCAAATGCAATCACCATAAAAAGTAAAGAATACAAAATTGCTGCAATCACACAATACACAAGATTTATGTGGTTCGGCAAGTTGCCTACGTCCACAGTGGTTCTATCTGATTATATTTCTCTTTTCTCTAGTGGAGTGTTTACAAGGTTCTATCTGAGTGTTTATAATTGCATGCCCTTTGCCCTGGGCTGGGGGGTTTAATATATACACGTAATTATCGAAGAGTGGGGGTGTTGGGAACCTCCACGTTGGTCCATAATCCCTAGAATATCTCTTGAGATATCTTAGGGATTCAATGGGTCATCGCTGAATTAGTTATTTATGAGACATTAGATTTTAGGACGAACTTTCCCTATCTTTGATAAGGCTTCATCAGGCTACTTATCTGGGCCAAGACAATTAAACGAGGTACCCACGTTCACCAAATCCAGACACTAAGAACCTTAAGGCAAGTAATTATCTTACTATTTAATTGTATGTTCACTTTAAGTCATATTGTAGTGGGAAATATCAATATTTGGGTGGATGTCACATGAAAACTATGGGATTATTTTGGAATGATTCATATGTGATATTATAAATATTTCCATATAAATTCAGGGTTTTAAGAATTGATATTGATAGAAAAGAATGGGATATTAGAAGTTTTATTTGATTTGATTATAAAATGGTGAAATTCTCAGTTGTGATTGTGAATTCCACGAATTTGATGATGAAAATGTAAATTACAGTATAAAAGTGATTATAACCATGTGTAGGATTGTTAACAATGGTTATTATATAATTAGAATTGGTTTATATGTTGAGAATATTTATGAAATTTGATGAAAATCCATTTTGCTGTTCAAAACTAGGTTACTGCCTAGAGTTGAATCAATTTGGTACACCTAGCCAAATCAATTTGGTAGAAACCCGATTCGGGACAGGAAGCTGAATCGATTCGGACCTGCTAGATAGATGAAATGGGATCAAATTTTTATTTGGATAAAAATTGAATATTTTTTGATATTGGAAACCCAAAATTTTGATGTTATAAATTACTGGATATTTTATATATTACTGTTAGGACCTTGGGTTGGATGGGTATTTATTCGGGTGTGCAAATTGGGGTATTTACAAATTAAACTTGCATACGAATAATTGTGATGAAAATTCAAAAATTGGGATACTGGATGAGTGATGATAGTTACATCTATATAAATTATGTTTTGCGAATCAATTAATTAATTAAGGGAGTAATTAACTAATTGAGAATGTAAATGATATTAAAAAAATAGTGTGTTTGTGCCCGAGTGATAGGAACGGTTAATTGGAATTATTAAGAAAACACGTATATATATATATATATATATATATATATACCCCTATAGTTATATCATCGAAGGTTTCGCGATGTGGGTGATCTTCCCTGGCTAAAAAAATAGGGTAAGTATAGTCTCCAGATCATAGCACCATGCATCTGCCCTTATGGGGTTGAAGTTCGAGGTGAGGTAATTTTGGGTATGATTATGACTCACTATTAAGGAACTTATGATCGCCTCTAACGTTATAGTTTCTATCGCAGTTCGGTGTGAGTTTTCGACACGGTAGCTAGAATTATGTGAGTATTCCCTGGGGTATGATAGCATTGTAGAGACCCGCATCCGATAAGTTATTATTCTAAGCGATGGCGGTTATACATATATAGTGAGTGATATATATGTATGCTTAATGTGATATTAAATTACATATACATATGCATAGAAAATATATACGGGTATGATATATGAAAAGGATGAATATTAAATTAATAACTAGTGAAAGTTATTAGAAATGAAACGATAAATAATAATTAAAAATTATAATGGTTATCGAATGTGAAAGCTAATTCTATAACATATGAAAGGTGGGATAGCGTATAAAATTAAGGATACTTTGGGACTATTTACACTACACTAAATTCTGTGAATGGTCACCCACCGGGGTCACGGCCCAACGCCTTGACCACATCAACTTTTGTGTGACCATATCTACGACCCACTATGGTCATGGATACTCTTGGAAGTGGTCACGGCCCAAATCCTTGACCAGTGTGGGTCATGGCCTATAGCCGTGACCACACCGTGACCATCATGGCACCAAATTTTCTCTAACGTTTGCTCCAAGTTTGGTCATGGACGGGTCACTAACTTGGTCCGTGACGAAGGGAACAATGCACACCAAATGGGTCTGGACTTTAGGCTGTAACCATATTAATACATTCACGCGTGTGGGTCACGAATTGGGTCGTGACCACATGGTTGCCTACATGCTGATGTGTAAAAATTGAATGGTCATGGCAATGGGTCATGGCCTTGAACCGTGACCACTGTCCTTATAATAAAAAAAAATGCCTTCGGCAATCTCTCTCTCTCTCGCTCTCTCTCGCTCTCTCTCTCTCGCTCTTTTGGCTATTCTCAATCTCAAACCCTAATTTTGGCCATTGTTATTCTCAATCCCAATCCCAATCTCTCTCTCAATCTCAAAGGTAAACCCTAACTTTTTTCTTTCTGTGTTAAACCCTAATGTATATGTGTGTGAATGGGTGTGTGTATTTTTGTGTATGAGTGTGTTTGTGTGTGTATGTGTGTGTACGTGTGTTTATGCATATGTATGTGCATGTATATTTGTGTGAATGTTTGTGTATATCTATGTATGTGTGTGTACATCTGTATATGTGTGTGTATGTGTGTGAATATGTGTGTGTTTGTATGTGTATGTGTGTACAATTTTTTTTCAAGAAAAGGAGTTGAAATTTATTGCATTATTTATTGGATATTTTTAACATTGATTGGGAATTGTTATTTAGAGTTTGAAATTAACTACATTATTTAAGGGTATTGTCATTATTAGTATTTAGAGAATAACTACATTATTGACTGAATGTGGTTACTTAGGGAATAAAATAAATTTCAAAATTTAAGGGTATTGTTATTTAGGGCTTGAAACTTTTTTAGAATTTGAAATCAATTGAGTATTATTAGTATTGACTGAATGTGGTTACTTAGGGATATAAATTGCATTATTTGAGGGTATTCTCATTTAGGGATTGATATTTATTTAGAGTTTGAAATTAATTGAGTATTTTAAGTTTCGCACCCTAATCAAACTAATATACTTAAAATCATTTCTTTATTATCAAAATCTTAATCAAACTAATATACCCTTATACCTTAACCGTAGGACTCATATTCACGCCCTCGTATATTTTTCTCAGGACTAATGAGGTTTGATGATAATCACTAGCAACAAGAGTTAGAGAGGTTTCAATTGGCACACACGCGTAACTCTTTTATTACTGAGTGTCATATAGAGGGTACTCCTATTTATAGGTATGAAAATAGAAAAATCGAACAATTTAACAACCTGCTAAACCATGGAGTTAATTTTTGACAAGATTACCTGTTCGATCGTATTCTATTTTCCCTACCCGATAACTGGGATGACATTATACAAAATATATTTCACATGCATAATCCCGACGTAGCCCTGACCTTGGTTACGTTGTTGGAGAAGGCAGGAAAAAATCCACCCGTTATGGATACAACTTTGTACAGAGGGCATTGACATAGACTGTTATGTCTCGCGCCATATGCATGCTAATTTAAATCTTGCCAACAAGTTGAAAATGATGGGATTTCGAGTTCATTTCACAGATATCTACACATAAATCATAGATACCCTTCCTCCTAGTTGGCCACATGCAAAAATTCATAGGTTTTTATAAACTAATATCGAATGGAAGGAGATCAGGCACATAGAACATATTCTAAAGTCTTACTTTGAAAATGTATATATATAGTCATAAGCTTGATTAATTAATTATAATTTCTTATTATAATTTTTTAGTCACTATTGTTTTTCATTTCTGTAGATAATGTTGGGAGGAAACAACCCAAGGGAACCAAGTGCCGAGGGGACACCGTAAGGAGATTCACCATCTTGTACGCAACCCGAATTCTCAACACCAATTGGTGAGAAATACACAACTCCACTAATGGTTCCCTCCTCACTAAGTCCAACTGATTTGACATCCTTATCCAGTATTCCCATTGCTCCACTACCCCCATCCAATGTTGTCGACATCTCCCGCTCAACCCAAAAGAAGCCCATTTGGTTCTCCCTTCTCGGTAATACTCGACGGGTGATATGAATGACGTGCTGAACTTTAAATCCCTTTGTTTGTCTTTGGGAAAAATGAACGTGGGCGTTGGTGTACCAAACACCTGGAACTTGGTTGATCAAGCCATAAAGGATGATATATATGATCAACTCTCTAAGTATTTCTTATTTCCCGATCGTTCCAAGAATAAGGTTCTATCTCGGGTTGCTGAATCATTGAGGACATACAGGAGAAACTTTTGAAAGAAACATTTCCCAAAGGAGGTAGCGAACTCCGATATTTTATCTTTGAAAGAGAGAGTTTCTTTAAATGTTGAAATTTCGGTGGAGCAGTGGAATAAGTTTTTGGAGAATGAGGCGACGGAGAAAAAGTTGGTCCAAAGGGAGAAAAAAATAGGGCACAAAAAACTGATATCCACAGGCTGGAATCCAAATCCTATGAGGATTTGAAGAATGAATGGGCGAGTATGACAAAGGATGGTCCAGATGCGGGTAGAAAGCCAAATCGGTCCAACTTATTCGGTCATGCTCAACGGGGTAAAGATAATACATTCCTGTTGCATTTGGCTGGGATGCTACAATCAATAGAGGCCATCAATAGTCATTTAAGTTTGATCCCTACTAATGACTTTGACCTCGAAAATGATTCCCTGACCCGGACCTTTGGAAAGGACAAATGGGGTAGGACGAGAGGTATTGGCTCACATATGCCAAAAATAAAATTTCAACAGAACACACCTCTCATGGATGAGTTTTTTCTGATCAATAATCGTTTCCCGTCCAATGAGTAATGATAGTTCAAGACTGGTGGGGATGTCCATGATATAAAAAATAACGTGGGAATGTTCGCAAATCAAATTGGGCATCTTGTGTCCCTTTTTCAAAATTATGGGATTACAATGCCGCCTCCTCAAGGTTACCCTTACCCTCACCCTCATCCTCAAGGTTTTCCCTATCCTCCCCCTTTAAGTTTCCCTTCACAAATTCCGCCTCCAACATTCCCCTCCAAAATGCCACCTCATCTAACATTCTCCTCCCAAATGTCGTCTCGTCCAACATTCCCCTGCCAAATGCCGCCTCCAACATTCCCCTCCCAAATGCCACCTCATCTAACATTATCCTCCCAAATGTCGTATCATCCAACATTCCCCTCCCAAATGCCGCCTCATCCAACATTCCCGTTTCCTGTGCCTCCGCCTGTCATGGGACTTGGATCATCATCAATAACTCACGGTGACTATAGTGAAAAATACTATTTCAAAGACCCAAGCAATAAGAGGTTTGTTGGGGGTGTGCATATTCATCTCCAAGGTTGTCGAAACTAAAGTACACAACCAAACATTGGAGATGAGTGAGGCTCAAATACTGGTCGATGAAATATACAACGGCTGTGGAGATGTACCTGTGTTCACTGAAGGCAGGGATGGGCTGGAATTGAGGAATTATAAAGACTCTTTTCTTGGTTGGCTAATTTATCTTATTTTGTTTGTTTCAATTGTAATAATTTTTTTGTTTCAGTTGTAATAACAATTTTTTGTTTCAGTTGTAAGAATATTGGTTTTGTTTCAGTTTAAGAATATTGGTATTTGTTTTAGTTTTAATAATTTTTTTATCGCTTCAGTTGTAAGAATATTATTTTTGTTTCAGTTGTAATAATATTTTTTAACCTATATCCACAGGACTGAAATTTGTAGATTATTACATGAATTTCCCACTATACAAAGAGTGGATGGGAGAGACTGAACGAATTTCAAATAATTATGTAAATGGAGTTCAAGAATTTGTTAAATACGCTTTCAAAAATCTTAAACGTGACAAGATTTCGTGTCCATGCACCCGTTATGAGAATGAAAAATATAATTCATTGGAATACGTTGAGTTGCATTTAATACAATGGGGAATTTTTGAAGACTATAAAATATGGGCATACCATGGTGAAAAAAATATACCTTATATTTCTAAAGAATTATCGGTACTCGACCGCGTGAGGAACCTCAACGAGTGAAAGTGGTACATGATTCACCAACACATCGCCCATTGACTGACTTAATTGATGATGCTTATGGACTCCACAACCATCAAAATCACCAACCTATGGGTACAGATTATGGACAACTAAAAGAAAATTTTGATGTTGAATTTCCAGGAGATTGGGAATACATACGGTTGAAAGCCGATGCAACTAGACCGTTGTATAAAGATTGCGATGAAGATCACTCGGTATTATATGAAATGATTGGTTTGCATAACTTGAGGAGTCAATTTGGGAGGGGAATGTTGGATGAGACGGCATTTGGGAGGGTATTATATGCAAACCATGAAGATTGCGATGAGCATCACTCGGTATTATATGAAATGATTGCTTGATATTGTCCTAAAAGAAAACACGTCACAAGAAAATTATCCTACCATGAAGAAGAGCTTAAAGGGTTTGGGTTTGAAATACAAATCTTTTCATGCATGCAAGTATGATTGGATATTGTACCGCAACAAGCACAAAGAGAAAGATGAATGTCCTATATGCAGTGAGTCTAGATATGTGGTTTGTGAGAATGGAAAGTACAGAGTTGCAAAAAAACGCAAGTGCTCCCAAGTCCCACAAAAAGTTTTGAAGCATTTTCTACTTGGGCCACCGTTAAAACATTTTTTTACTATACCGTGGATAGAGGAGGCAATGACATGTCACGCTCGATGCGAGGTGGGTGGGAATCTGATGCTTCATCTAGTTGATTCACCCATCCGATAAATTTCAAACACACAACATCATGAATTTGCAAAGGAACCACGCAACGTTCGTCTTGCAATCTCAACCGATGGGTTTAACCCTTTCGGTAATTTAAGTATTAGTCAGAGTTATTGTCCAGTTCTCATGGAGCCTTTAAGTCTCCCTCCGACAATATGCATGAGAAAGGATTTCACATTGTTGTCTTTGTTGATACCCGAGCCGAAGGCTCCTATTTATGATATTGATATATTCTTAGCACCATTAATCAAAGAACTTAAAGAGTTGTGGGATAAAGGCATAGCGGCGCTCGACTCTCATAAGGGTGAAGAGTTCACACTTAAATCAATGGTGATGCAGGCGATCCATGGCCTTCCAGCTTATGGGACCTTGTCCGGTTGTAACGTTCATGGTTATTATGAATGTCCCATATGTTGGGAGGAAACTGATTCCAGCTGGCTAAAACATAGTGGTAAGATGAGTTACACGGGTCATTGTAGATTTCTTCTGACCAGTCACCCTTTTAGGAACGCCAAGTCTAACTTTTTGCATGTTGGTCATGAGCACAGAAAACCACCTGCTCGTCTTTCTCGTTAGCAGATCGAGGAGAATGTGACGACTACGACTAAGGGTAATAGGTACATAGGCAAACACCCCTAGTTTGTAAATTTTAAAGCGTAAAGCTAGGGGGATCCGAATGACCCTAGGAAAATAAAGTCGTGGTCCAGGCGATCAATTTTTTTTAATTTTCTATATTGGAAAGATCATCGTGTAAGGCATGTAGTTAATGTGATGCACATAGAGAAGAATGTTACAAAACATCTGATAGGAACATGTCTGGGTGAATTTCATTCCAAAGATGGAGAGCGGGCCCCCTAGATCTACAAGATATGAAAATAAAAAAGAAACTGTGGTTAAAAAATAATCTTATAATAGGAAGAATTTCTACCCATGAATTTTTTTCACTTTGACTACTAATGAGAAGAAGATCCTCATAGACACGTTATTCAACTTGAAGACTGCAATCGATTATTCTGGTAATTTACGTAAGGTAGTAAGCTACCAAGCAAATGACTTGAAATAGTGCAAGTCTCATGACTAGCACGTAATCATCCAGTCAATCCCTCTGTTATTTTAGCATTGCTTTTCTGAACACAAAGATCTTTGTCGGGCAATTATGCAAATAAGCTTATATTTTACCCTACTTTATGCAAAAGTCGTAAACAGAACGAACATTAAAGCTGTGAAATCAACATTAGCCGAGGTAGTTTGTGTGTTAGAGAAATATTTTTATCCATCATTCTTTAATATCAGCATCCACCTGCTTGTGCATTTATGCGATGAAGCTTTGTTATGTGGTCCCGTTAGGTATCATTGAATGTATCCTTTTGAGCGCTTGATGAAAACCTTCAAAGATAATGTAAAAATACACGGTATATTAGAGGGTCAATTGCTGAAGAATACGTAATGGTGGATGATATGACCAAAGTGTGACATTATCCTAGGACAAGGGTCATTTTCACCTACATTCTAGTTCTCAGGGACCCTACCGGATCATACCAAGACTCGTCCAGGATAGGATCAGCCTTATCATCCATAACCATGACCATCCAGTAAGCCGAGACCTAAGGGGAGACTTTCATCAGGAAGTACACCTCTCATACTCTACTTCAGTCGATGATAGGAAATAACCTGTATAGCACGTCTCGACCAGATGTCTTCGGCCAAGACCACACTTGTCACTTGACAGCATAAAGTTTTGCTCTACACCAGTAAATTCGTACTCCGTCAGGATGTGACCTCTATAGGCTACACTTACAGTACGAGCATCATAAGGTTCCAAGATAGCATGTCCCACATGGACAATTCTGTTATAACCAGATTATCCCCTCATGTGAGGGAATATTTCATCATAATTAGTTACATATGTGAAGGACATGTGTCAACTAGCTATTGGGAGCCTCTTCATAAAAATGTTGATTACATGCTTAGGGGTACATTACACCCCCAAGGCACTATAAATACACTTTATCTTCTATATTATAAAAGGATCACATATTAGAAACACTGCTGAAACTCTATTAAACTAACTATAAGAGAGAGAGAGAGAGAGAGAGAGAGAGAGAGAGAGAGAGAGAGAGAGAGAGAGAGAGAGAGAGAGAGAGAGAGAGATTGAGTACATGTATCTTTAGGCCATTAGAGCCTGCATTAGTGGATTTCACACACTTGCACAGTGGACGTAGGCCTTCATAGGCTGAACCACTTAATTCTGGTGTTTTTCCTCTTTGCCTCATCTCTTCCTGCTGTTATACTACTTATTTTTTGCTATTGTTGTATTTATGTGAGCTCATTATCACTTTAACCTAGTGGTACCGTTTCTGGTATCATCAGTCTGGCGCCATTTGTGAGAATGGGGATTATCATCACTTCCATTCTCTAACTGATACTCACCGGAGTCTCTGGTGGTGAACCAGTCCTCCCCCCTTATGGAGCTGTTTCACCATTGAAAAAGCTCTCGTTGAGCCTCTAAGCTTCTACTCTTCTATTTACAACTCATCTATAAGATTTGAAACATGGCATCTGAATTTACACCACCATCTGGTGAACCTAGCTCTAGTCACTTCCCTCCTCAATCAAAAATGGCGTAGGTGGCGACGACATTGAAATCATTGGTGGCTAGCCAACAAGTGGTGCAGGGGAAATTGGTCACCTTCAGCCAAAATGTATTGGTGAGAACTGCGGGGATAACGTCGAAGATGATTACTCCGACTACCATGGAGCAGCATCCAAATGCCAGGGGACCACCCCAGGTTCCACACAAGGAGTTACCACCTCATCAACATCGGAGAAACATTACTAACCCTAGGTATTTACGCCTAGGGAGGTAAGGTAAACATTGCCCAGAGAATCGGTATGATGACTATGAGGTTGAAGACGCTCAAGCTGAATGATGGGAGTCATACGAAATATCAGGAAACACTGTATGCCCTATTCAAGTTAGTTGAGGACACAGTAGGAGGCCTTGTCCGGACGCTCAACCAAGGAGCTCAGCCTTTGATCGGCAAAGCACAGGGTCAACCTTTGAAATGATCAACCCATTTATTGATCTCAGAGATCGGTTGTCCAGGTTAAGGAGTATTACTGACTCCAGCAGAGAAGGAGAAGGGTGACGGCACCTATGTGGCTGAGATGAGGGACTGGGAGAAATGAACAATCGACAGAGGTCTGTAGTAAGGTAACCTTTGGATCGGCCGGCTGAGGTGGTAGGAGATAATATTATTAAGGTCGATGTTATAGCAATAGCTTAGAGTCCCTAGAACGACTCGATCCAGAGACTAGAAGATAATATTAGAGATATTCTCAGAAGCCAAGACCCCTTACAGAGGGTCTATTCAGAAGGCTATCCTTTCGTGGCAAGGATCGTCAATTTTCCAACTCCAAACAAATTTAAGCCACCAACGGTCACTCCCAAGTATGATGGGAGGACGAATCTAGTTCACCATGTAAAGATGTACCCATCATCTGCAGACATTTACTCAGTCTCAAATGAGATAAGATATTATACCTTTTCAGGCACATTGATCAGAGAAGTCCATGTATGATTCACTTCACTCCCTACGAGTTCAACTAAGAATTTCAAGAGGCTTGTTGAGAGATTTATACACAACTTCTTCTTTGGGGTGAGACCCCAGAAGAAGATAACTCACCTGTTATACGTCAAGCAGGGGAATAATGAAAGTCTCAGGGAGTATATCATGAGGTTCAATAAAGAAAAGCTAGAGGTCAAAGATTATAAGGAAAGCATTGTAATCACACCTTTGATAGGAGGTCTGCATACGGGAAAATTACTCTGGAAGCTTATCGAAGACCCGTCGAAGTCCATGGTCGAGCTATTGGCAATGACTGGCAAGGTCATGAATGTTGAAGAAGCTATGGCAGCAAAGTATGATGATGAGAAGGGAACTAGCTGTGGGGGCAAGTTTCAAAAGAAGAGCAAAGATAAAAAGAAGAGATCAGCGAATGACACATTCAGTGAATACACTCCCCTCACAGTAAGTTGTAAACACATTTTGAATGAGATCAAGAATGATCGGTCCCTGAGGTGGCCCAAAAAATTTAAATATCCTCCTCACAATAGGAACAAAAACCTATGGTGTGAATTCCACTCGGACCATGGGCACCTGACCGACAAATGTTATGCTATGAAGGATGAAATAAAGAAGGTGTTGAAGGCTGAAAAGCTGAGAAAGTATGTAGATAATATTAATTCAAAGGTTGGCCGAGACGACACCCAAAAGAAGAAGAAAAATAATAAGTGTAAGCTAGATGCTCCAGCCGGCAGAGATGAGGATAAGTCGGACAACAGTGATGAGGACGAACCTGACCTGCCTCTCAAGTTTGTTGATCTATAGGGTAGGCTCCATATGATCTCATGTGAGGTCAAGATGATCTATGGGGGGGTTTCTAGAGGAGGAAAGGAGGTCGCTGATAGAAAAGTACATGTAGTAGAGGCAAAATCTCTCCCACCAAAGCCTAAGACTATTATCTCAGCTGCAATTCATCCTATCAAAGGTAAGAGAGCCAAGGTTGATATGAATACTTTAGTAGTTGGATTTTCAAGGTTAGATTTCAAGGGAATTTTCGCTCCATAAGATAACCCTTTGGTCATTATTACTCTAGTGCATGTCTATAAGGTCCCAAGGATTCTGGTAGACGGAGGCATCTCAGCCGACGTTATGTTTTGGGATTGTTACAAAGGTCTAGATTTGAGAAATAAAAGGTTGATTTCATATCACCAACCACTCATCGACTTTAGTGGTGAGAAAGCACAGCCCCTGGGCATATATGAAATGGAAGTGAGAATGGGAAACAACTGGCCGAAATGTCTTACAAGAAAGATCAGGCTTTTCATTATGGATGAAAACGTCTACTCGACCTATAATATAATTCTCAAAAGGGTAGCCTTCAAGTAATTCTAGGTCATGCCCTCAATAGTCCACCAGATGATTAAATTCTTGATCCCATATGGGGTTGGGGAAGTTCAAGAGGACCAAGCTGAGGCACGCGAATGCTATTTCAACTCAGCTAAGGAGAGAGAAGCATATATAAGCGACACTACGACCTACAACATTAATACCTTAGACCCTAGAGATAAAATAAGTTGAAGAAGGGTGAGGCTACTGAGGTAGAATTAATCATCCTCAATGAGGATGAGCAAAAAAAAACCAACTAAATTAGCAAAGCCCTAAGGAAGGAAGTCAAAGAAGAGTTGGTTAAGCTGTTAAAGAAGAGGCAGAGCATCTTTGCTTGGAGCCACAAAATTGATTTAAAAGTTCTCTACCATAATCTTAATGTGGCAGAGGTTACAAAGCCTATACGAAAAAGGATAAGAGTTTATTCATGAGAAAAGTATGATGTCATTCGGGAAGAGGTGAAAAAGTTAGAGAAGGCAGACTTCATCAGAGAGGTAATTTACCCAGAGTGGTTAACCAATCATGTCATCTTTCCCAAAGCCAATGGAAAATGGTGGATGTGTGTTGATTTTACAGATCTGAATAAAGCTTCCCCTATAGATATCTTCTTATTATTGAGGATTGATAAAATAGTAGACGTTGCCACTAGCCTTGAGTTAATGAGATTTATGGACGCCTACTCAGGCTATAATTAAATATTCATGGATTCGGACGATACAGAGAAGACAAATTTCATAACGGACCTGGGTTCTTATTGCTACAAGGTCATGCCCTTTGGATTAAAAAAATTTGGGGCAACATATTAAAGGCTGGTTAATAAAATTTTTGAGGACCATAGTGGGAAAATAATGGAAGAGTATGTCGATGACATGTTGACGAAGAGACTTAAGGCCAACACTCACGTGGCCGACCTTAAGAATAATTTTGACACGATGGATAAGTATAAGATAAAGCTCAACCCCACCAAGTGTGTCTTCGGCGTCGGAGAAAGCAAGTTCTTATGCTTCATTATGAATCAAAGGGGGATCGAGGCTAACCCGAAAAGATCAAAGCTTTGATGGAGATGAAGACTCCCACAATAATAACGATTGTGCAAAGACTAAATGGACGAGTGGATGCATAAAATCAGTTTGTGTTTAGAGCTACTGATAAATGCCTTCCTTTCTTTAAAGTGTTGAGAAAAGCTTTCGAATGGAACGATGAGTGTGATAAGTCCTTCCAATATTTAAAGTCCTATCTCGTCTCTCCACTCTTATTATCTGGACCAGTCCAAGGAGAGAAGTTGTATTTCTATTTCGCAGTATCGGAGTCGGCAATTAGTACCGCTATTATCAGGGAAGGGGATGGAATTCAGAACCCAGTGTACTTAAATAAAAAGGCCCTCCAAGGGGCCGAGCAAAGATACCCCAAAATGGAGAAGTTGTACTTTACCCCGATCCATGCCTTGAAGAAGATGAGGCCCTATTTCTAGGCACATACCATGGTGATCCTCACAAATTCTCCTATCAGACAGGTTATTCACAAGCCTAAAAAGTCGGGAAGGCTGATGGCTTGGGAAATTGAGTTGAGGGAATTCGACATCATCTACCAGCCAAGAACTTCCATTCAGGGGCAGACCCTGGAAGACTTTGTAGCCGAGTTTACCTGGGACGAGGTCGATACTAAAGATATTAAAGCTATAACTTATGAACAAAAGAGCAGGATGTGTCTTCCTCCGGCTGAGGTCGAGATAGGTTCAACAAGAAATAAGGTGTCTTAAAATGAGGAGGTGCGATACCGCTTCAAGAAAGGAACACTGAAAGAAGGTAATTTTTCTCAAAATGGAACTGTGGAACTTCTTTGTTGATGGATCTTCATGTGAGAATGGAAGTGGGGTAGGATTAATAGTGTCAACACCAGATGGGACCGATATTGAGTATGCATTGAGGTTCAACTTCAAAGCCTTTAATAATGAATCAGAGTGTGAGGCCCTCCTAGAAGGGCTATCCCTTGTTCGGGAACTAAACGTTGGTCAACTCTTTGTCCATAGTGATTCTAGGTTGGTTTTCAACTAAAATTTAGGGGTATATGAGGCCAAGGACAACAAAATGGCCAAGTACCTGGTAAGTGTGAAGACATTATTGAAGCATTTCAGTGAAGTAAAACTAAAGAGAATACATCAGCTAGACAATGGTCGAGCCGACACTCTGGAAAGGTTAGCCTCAGCCACTAAAATTGAAATTAGAAGAACGGTCCTAGTAGAGATTATCCATCGGCCGACGATTGAATGAGAAGAAACTACTATGGAATTTTGGCTCCAACTTGAGTATGGGAGCTTCCTGAGTGGATCCTATCATCTGATATATCAAAGAGGGGGAATTACTAGAGTCCAGAGCCGAAAGAAAGAAGCTGAGGTATAAAGATGCTAAGTTATCCCTCATAGGAGACATCCTATATAAAAAAAGGGTTCTTAATTCTTTTACTCATATGTGTCCATCCATCTGAGGTAGAGTATATTTAAAAGGACGTGCATGAAGGGCCTCCCTCCATCCATATTGGAGGGAGGCCATTAGCTAAGAGGATCATCACTCAGGATTACTAGTGGCTGACGATGGTTAAAGATGTAGCTAAAGATGTTAAGAAATGTGATAATTGCTAGAGGTTTTCCACCATACCCCATCATCCTCATCAGTACCTTACTTGCATTACTTATCCTTAGCTACTTGTGGTTTGGGGAATTGATTTGGTTGGAACATTGCCAAAAGTTATGAACAGTTATCGTTATTTGATTATGGCGATTGTCTATTTTTCAAAGTGCGTAGAGGTTGAGCCGATGATTATAATCACAGAGAAGAAAGCTTTCTAGTTTATCTAGAAAAACATCATCTGTAGATACAACCTTCCTAATGCCTTGATTTTTTATAGTGAAACACAATTCAAGAACATCTCCTTGGAGAAATATTATGAACGAGTCGGCATTAAGAAATTCTTCTCCACTCCCGGCCGACCCCAGGTCAATGAGCAGACATCAGTGACGAACACAACAATTCTTGATGGAATCAATAAGAGATTGGAAGATGCCAAAGGATGATGGGTTGAAGAGGTGTATGCTGTCCTATGGGCTTATAGGATGATGGAGAGGAGTCCAACTAGGGAAACTCCATTCATGTTGGCTTATGGATCAGAGGTAGTGGTGCCGACAGAGGTAGGTCTCCCAACCCATGGAGTTCAAGCGTACGACCCAAGGCAAAATATGGAAGAGAGGAGACGGGATTTTGATCTTATGGAGGAACTAAGAGAAGATGCTGAGGTTAGGCAAGCTACTTATCAACAAAGGACAACAAAGTTCTATAATAAAAGGGTAAAATCCCGGCCACTGGCAGTAAGAGGCCTAGTGCTAAAGAAGACATGAAAAAATCCCAACAAGCTTCATCGGAACTGGCATGGTCCGTATAGAGTGATTGAAGAGGTAGTTCCAAGGACGTATCGATTGGAAAATCTATAAGGGGAGCCGTTCTCCAACCCATGGAATGCCAACCACCTTAAAAAATATTACCAGTAAGATTATAGTTTCTATTATCTCTTCTTTATTCCGGTATAATACATTTATATGGGAAGCGGATGATGATTGAAAAATGAATGAAGTTCAGTAAAAATTTCCAAGTGTTCCCTCATATGTTGTCTATTATTTTGAATATTTGTTCCTTGTATGTATCAACTCATCTTAAGTAATAAAACAACATTCGTGGTAAAGTAGGCTTAAGTTGCTCTCGATGACACCACAGTCTAGACGGGGTTAGTCTCATCTATGGACTGTCAGTAACATAGAGAGGGGTTCATTTATTAAACATCATTAACTTGGTGAAAATTCTCTCTCGACCGAGATAACAGGGCATGGACGAGACGACACTCATCTATGCACTCTCTAAACGAAAATAGGGTACTTGTGATACAACACCATAATTTGGTGGATTAAAATTCAAAATAACTTAGTTGTGTTTTATTTATTAATCATTAACTTGGTAAAAAATTTCTCTTGGAGACGACTGTGAATGGACGAAACGACATGACACTTATCCATACACTCTCAAAATTATGAGAGGGGACTTGTGATACAACACCATAATATAATGGATTAAAATTCAAAATCACTTATTTGTAGTTCATTTATTAAACATAATTAACTTGGTGAAAATTCTCTCCTGCCGAGATGACAGTGAATGGACTAGACGACACTCATCCATACACTCTCAAAATGACGAGAGGGGACTTGTGATACAACACCAAAATTTGGTGTACTCAAATTCAAAATCACTTAGTTGTGGTTCATTTATTAAACATCATTAACTTGGTGGAAATTCTTTCTCGACCGAGACGACAATCCATGGACGAGATGACACTCATTCATACACTCTCAAATCGACGAGAAGGGACTTGTAATACAACATCATAATTTGGTGGGTTAAAATTCAAAATCACTTAGTTGTGGTTCATTTATTAAACATCATTAACTGGGTGGAAATTCTCTCTCGATCGAGATGACAGTGAATGGTCGAGACGACACTTATCCATATACTCTCAAAACGACGAGAGGGGACTTGTGATACAACAGCATAATTTGGTGGATTCAAATTCAAAAGCACTTAGTTGTGGTTCATTTATTAAACATCATTAACTTGGTGGAAATTCTCTCTTGGCTGAGACGACAGTGCATGGACAAGACGACACTCATCCATACACTCTCAAAATGACAAGAGGGGACTTGTGATACAACACTATAATTTGGTGGACTCAAATTCAAAATCACTTAGTTATGGTTCATTTATTAAATATCATTAACTTGGTGGAAATTCTCTCTCGGTCGAAACGATAGTGCATCGACGAGATGACGCTCATCCATACACTCTCAAAATGACGAGAGGGGACTTATGATACAACACCATAATTTTGTGGATTCAAATTGTAAATCACTTAGTTATGGTTCATTTATTAAACATCGTTAAAATGGTGGAGACATCATTAACAGTGAATGGACGAGAGAGGACTTGTGAATTTTGGTTAATGAAAAATTAGAGCAAACATATTTGCATACCAGAAGAAGACGAGAACAAAGAGCTTCATTAATAGAAACAGAGTTATACAAAAACATATTATAAGGCCATGAAGGTCCATCCCAACAAAAATAAAAAATGACAAAAGCTTAAACATCAACATTTGGATGGGTTGTCTCATCGGCATGAGTGATCTCAGCGTCAATATTGGTGGTCTCAGCCCCATCATCGTTCATGCCAGTCTCAGCTTCAATATCATTATTCTCTGTGACCTTAATAGGGTTGGTCTCCACAAGGTCGGCCTGATTTTCAACGTCGTCCAGAGAAGTCCCAAGACAAGGATCGCTGAAGTCAAGGCCTATGAAGTTATCAGGGGATAGGTCTCCAACCTCAGCATGTTTGAGGGCAGCCCATCGACCAGCAGTCTTGATGACCCTCTCAAGATATTCAAAGGTATAGCCTCCTAACTCATCAGATTCCTTGAACTCATCTATAGCTTGGTTTTTAGCTTCGTCAAGGGTGGCCTTAATCGCAACATCAATCTCGGCCTTCTTATTCTCAGCCATTTTTTTCAAGGCATTAGCATGCTTGGTCTTCAGATTGGTATTCTCATCCTTAGACTTATTTAGAGACGACTTTAATTTTTAATTCTCGTCCCTGAGCTCCTTTTATGTGTTCTCTACATCTCTTCCCTTCTGAATCAACGACAACCTCTTGTTGATCCAATCTCCCATACAATAGAGGGAGACTGCACTCTGCAAAAGTGTATGGTGATAAGTCAATATGAGATAAAGTTAATGAATAGTCTACACTTAGTGAGTTTTGAAAATACCTGGATATCCTTATGGATAGAAAATTGAGTCATCAAGGATATGTCCAAACACTAGAGAAAACGTCTATCACCCTCAGAGACCCGAGAACTGACACCATCTATAGCTTTCTTCGTATAGTCGAGAATGCTCTCGCCATCAAGTTTTAATTATCAAAGATGAGCTGCCAAAGCCTCGTCTGTGGAGATTGGAATCGCTTCATCAGAACAACTCTGCTTTAAAGGATGATTAGTAGTAGCATCCTCGGCTCGACCTTTTCATTTCTTCCCAGCAACATCGGCTCTACTGGGGGCTCCCATAGTAGATTTTTTTGTTGGGGAGACAGGGGATCGATATTTTTTCCATGTTTACTGATGATGAGTTACATCAAGTTAGGGTCCACCATATTCCAAAGGTTGTCTGCTATTCCTTTAGGACATTCTACAAGAGATAGATAAAGGAAGTTATGAATAACTATGAGATACGAGATAACAATTAGTGAGAATAATTGCTTACGTAGCTCGATAAAGGGGTCAACCCTAGACCTATCTGAGCTAGGTAATATGGGGATATTAAATGCTCAAAATTAATGAGATGACCATTGTCACCTTATTTATAAAGCTTATTAACCTTCTCAAAGTCCTCAGGGTTCAGTCCCGGGACAAGTTTGGCCGATCCAGAGGCTTTAGACCATCTCAGAGGAGTTCTGGGCTCAGAGGTTCCACAACCTTGGTTGGGACCAAATTCCCAAGCCCAAAAAATGTAAATATATTAGGGCTTCCAGTTATGATTTGAGGTCTGAGTGACCAACAAAACTTTCTTCTCAAATTTTCTAGCTACGAGATGATAGTAACTAGGTTGAGTCTTGGAAGACGAGGGAGTATAACAAGCCAAGAAAATATTAACTGAAAGGTCGGTTTGGTGGATAATCATCCAGAGGGAAACAAATATGAGAATAACCCTCCACGCATTCGGAGAAAGCTTAGAGGGGACAACTCCTAAACAAGCTAAGATGGCATGGATAGTTAGGTGAATGGGTAGTCGTAAGCCAACTTTGAACATCTTCTTATAGACGCAAACCTCATCATGTCGACCATGAAAGGCTCTTTCATCTTTAAAAGGTTTCCTCATATTAATAGAGGATCCTATACCATAGAGGTCGACCTCAGAGACAGTACTCTCATAAGATTCATCTACAAAGGTGTTAAGTCCACTCTCCTTGCCACTATCTTCTGGTGCCTTGGACTGAGGATTGTTTGGATCCCCACTTGGGATATTTAGAGAAACTCAACTACAGTTGTAGTCGAGAGAGGAATAACATCTACGGAGGAGGAATGGCAACATTAGGCTCAAGTATTTGGACAGATTCAGATTGATCTGATAACTCGGCCCTTTAAGAGAGCGAGACACGATAAGAATCCTCGTCCACCTCAGACACATCATCTTGGGATGCAGAATAGGCCATGGCCTCCTCAAATGAATCCACACTCTCAGTCGGCTGAGAGGTGGAGATAGGGTCATCTGATGTAGAGGATGACTCAGACATTGGATCACTGGGTTCAACAACTTGGGGGTATATGACAGCTAGTGGAGGTGGATAAATGGGATGAGTTGGGAAGGCCTCAGATTTATGACTCTAGACTTGCACAGCCTCTACCCTCCTAATTTGATCAAAACACTTCTCTCTAAGGCTGGGAAACACCTCGGACGGCTTATATAAGCATTGTAACATTAAAGGACGAGACTCAACTTGGGTAAAAACTGGAAAAGGGGCAAATAAACTACAACTTTGACTCTAGTTGATTAAAGATCAAACCTAGGAAGTTGAAGTGATTTCTCCACGAACACCGAGAACATAACTTAGAGGACCAGCCGGATGTGACACCCCGCCTAATTAAATATCGGGCGATCACTCCTTTATTAAATTAAAATCAAGGTGAACAGTTGGTTCATTCTTAGCATCACTGTCGAAAATACTTTTCCAATTTAAACACCTTAAATAATTAAGCTAAGTGTCAAAACCATTTTTAGACATTACCTTCCAAATTTTATTCTATATAAACCAACATTTAAAACTTTGCATAATTCACAATTTAATAGTCACACCACAACTATCCTGGAACATACAATCCAAATAATCAAACATTCAACTAGTTAGATCCAACATTTGATACTTTAAATGAAAGCATCCTGGAAATAATATATCCCAAAGTGCAAGTACTGGAAATAAATGGATTACAATATCCAATAAAACAACTGAATAATGGAAAGGGCGACACATGCCCAACTAAATAAATAGTGCTAGAAGTAGAATCAAAAAATGAGGTCGTCTAAGTAAGAGGCCTGCATCTCCCACCTAAACTTCATCACGTTCCTTCCAAAGGATCCTATGCAAGATGCCCCTGTGGCTGGGCACCTGTAATATATACATATATATACAAGAGAGAAAGGGGAAAAAAATAGAAACGGGTCAGAGCCCGAGGGTGTAAATGATTTAAAATTTGTTTAGTAAGTATTTAAAATGTTTACCGGCCAATGCAACAACATATTAGTGCGGCACTCCCTTGAGAAATTCTCACCTCTCTTCTAATGTGCACGCCTATCGCACTAACCTTCCCAACGGTTTAACTTATCTTAGGTTACTCATAAGATTTAGATCTGAACAATTTAATTGTTTAAGAGGATAATTTCATTCGATCACAAAGTTCTCATTTAAACTTTATTTGCTAATAAAGTTTTCCGGTGTCCTATTATACTTTTCAAAACAAGAATTTCCAAATTGAAGTCCTTATTCATTTCTTACTTACCATAAACACAATAGAAAGTTCCAAATTTTAGAAATTCATATATATATTAAATACTCGTATAATATATATAATCTAACAGCACCCCGCATAAAAATTATGGTGCGATCATACTCTGCTATCCAATCCCCGTATCACTCGTACTAAGGGATATACAAGTTCGGAATCACTCTCGAACTGTATTAATACATACACAAACAATATTGAGGCGAAGCATAGTTTCCAAGTCCAAGAGGTCAGCACATACCCTCGCGTCTCTTAGGACCGTAACTATCGATACGATAGCCTGTACCTAGGATTCCTATCTTCTTGGGTACAAGTCAATATCCCCCGTAAAGGTCCCATCGAGATAAGACTATTCCAGTGCGGTAACCTCAGGGATAGCAAGTAGCGCGGGCATGATTTTCACATGTATATAGTATATGCATAAACACAGTCATGTAAATATACTACTCTTTCTATATCAAATTTAGGTTCATCTCATAACACATAATTATAACATTTATCCTTATTTCTCATTATTTAGTCATCACTTATAACGGTTCATCTCTTACTTTTAGTTTGAGGGATTATACCAACTTACTACGTAACACTCATGGACTCTATCCTCCCAAGTGTAGAATTCAGTAGGTACTCATCCATTTTTCATCATAACTATCTTATGCGTCTTTCCCTTTAATACATAATTCTATCGTCCCTTATATGTAAACATCCCAAAAATGCAAATCTCGTCTTACATTAAAGGTCTCATAATTATTAATAAGTCCTATTGGTCTTCTTTATCTCCCAACGTATTTTAATAAGTATGTCCAAATATTTTGACTCATTTAATTTGAATTTAACTATTCACAAAGGGAAAATATGAGTCTTCCATAAGGGGTCGATCGATCGATGGCAGGGGCTCGATCGATCGATGCGTCGATCGATCGACACTCCTGGTTCGATCGATCGATCAAACAGGTATGGCGAATTCTGCAGTTTAACAGTTACGGGTTCTATAGTCCAACATCAACCAAATCCAGATTTTTCACACCCAAAATCCCAAAAATTTATACTAAAATCATTATAAATCCAAATTAAACATCTTCTACGTAAAGCATATGAATTTTCATCAATAACCATGGATTAAAAGGGGCAAAACTTATATAAACCTTATGAACCCTAGAAATTTATTTAACTTTGTTCTAATCAATATTTTTCCATAATTTCTTCTTCTAAAACATCATAAATCCATGGTTCAACCTCTACATATGAAGGGGGATTTCCAGATTTCCATTCATATCAAAACTACATGCAATTCCCTATCTCCAACATGGGTTTTCTTCCATAAAACTTATCCTAATCAACCTTAGACTAACATGAGTGATGCATTAATGAAAACAAGAAAGATAAACACTTGCCAGGAAATTTTAGAGTTCTGATTTGTGGAAGAACTTGGTGTGGCTGCGTTCCCTGTCGCGCGATCTACGCGTTGGTGGTGGTGGCGGTGCAACCAGATGAATATTTGGCCTAGAACACCTTGGCAAACTCTCTCCTTCCCTCTCCTATGGCCGTCACTTGTCTTTGGTTGTGTTAACCCTAGAAGGTAACCTTAGACATCTGATATAACCCTTGAAAATTCGTCGGTTTAATTGCCCAAAATTACAAAATGTCCAAAATGCCCTCCCGGGGCGCTAAATAAGCCTAAAAACGCCCCGAGACCCAAACTAAATCCCCGGGTACACTTTTTTGACTATCTCGACCCTTCCGAACACTTTGACGCACTCAAAATGACCATACGATCAACTTATAGTTTATTCACTTTTATAAATCAATATTTAGTCCCGACGCGACACGGGCGCATCCCGACTCAAATTTCCAAAATTGTCATTATTCACTCTTGACATTTAATAGAACCAATATTATATATTACTCTACTCATTGGTAATATTCTACAAGTTTCCCATAATTACTAACTCACATCATGTTAATAATTATATAGTAATTAATTTCCGAATTTATATTAAATTAATAACTCACATTAAATTTAATAAATCCCCAAATTAATAAAGCATAAAAATACGGGGTATTACATACTTCCCCCTAATAACTGAATTTCGTCCCGAAATTCAGAAAATAATGCATACCTGGTAAGAATAAATCTTGATATCTCTCGTGCATATCTTCCTCGCGCTCCCAAGTTGATTCCTCCACATTATGATGCTCCCACTGGACCCGTACAAGTGGAACTACCTTCGACCTCAATCTCCTCTCGCTATGGTCTAGGATAGCCACCTGTCTCTCCTCGTAAGAGCTGTCAGGCTGTAAGTCTATCTCCTCTATCGAAATGTGGGTATGGGCCATATCATCCCGAAGGAATCGTCTCAACGACGAGATGTGGAATACATCGTGAATGCGATGTAGATGCTCTGGCAATCCCAATCTGTATGCTACCGACCCAATCCTCTCGATAATGGGAAATGGTCCCACGTACCTCGGGCCCAATTTCCCTTTCTTTCCAAATCGCATCACTCCTTTCATAGGAGATACACGTAGTAATACTTGGTCCCCCACATTAAACTCCCGGAAGTACCGTTTCGCATCGGCGTAGCTTTTCTGTCTGTCCTGGGCTACTCGAATGCGACTCCTGATCATCTCAATTCTAGTGTAGGTTTCCTGAATCACCTCTAGTCCTAGCAACTTGTTATCCCCCACCTCTAGACAATAAGTTGGGGAACGACAAGGCCTTCCATACAAAGCCTCGAACGGATCCATGCCAATCGTGAACTGATAAGAGTTATTATAAGCGAACTCTACCAGTGGAAGATGTGGATCCCAACCTCCTCCAAAATCAAGGACACACATGGGTAGCATATCCTCCAACATCTGATTAGTACGCTCTGTCTATCCATCTGTCTGTGGGTGATAAGCTGAACTCAACCTCAACTCTGTACCCATAGCCTCCTGAAAGCTCTCCCAGAAACGTGACACGAAAATCTTGTCTCTATCTGACACAATATTCAGGGGCACCCCATGTAATCTGACAATCTCAGCAATGAACAACTGAGCATACTGAACAGTGGTATAGTCTGTCCGCACCGGTAGAAAATGAGCCACCTTGGTCAAACGGTCCACAATCACCCAGATGGAGTCGTGGACCCGCTGTGAGGTAGGCAACCCTGTAATAAAATCCATGGAAATACTCTCCCACTTCCAAGCGGGTATTTCCAATGGCTGAAGTAATCCTGATAGTTTCTGATGGTCCACCTTTACCAGCTGGCAGGTAGAACACTTGGACACGAACTCAGTAATGTCATTTTCATCCCACTCCACCAGTACTGCCGTCTTATATCCTGGTACATCTTATCTCCCCCAGGATGTAATGCAAATCGGGACCCGTGAGACTGGGTCATCACTGCATCATGTAATTCTGCTCCTTTTGGAACCACCAATCGCCTATTAAACCTCAAACCCCCATCAGAACTAACAGAATAAGACTCAGCACCCTCAGCTAAAAGTGGAATGATCTGCTCCTGGCATGGGTCTGAGGTCTGTGCCTGTATCACCCTCATAACAATCTCGGGTGTCACTGTCTTAACAGATATGAAAGAACGGGCTACTGCGTCCTGGTGAC
Source organism: Sambucus nigra (assembly GCA_949130495.1). Classification (NCBI taxonomy): domain Eukaryota; kingdom Viridiplantae; phylum Streptophyta; class Magnoliopsida; order Dipsacales; family Adoxaceae; genus Sambucus; species Sambucus nigra. Next base: position 466,121,696 of record OX422211.1, on the reverse strand, counting down.
CCAACTCCTTCCACTTTGCTTTCCAGACGTTCGCTACATCGTCTACCGGTCTACGGCTCAACGCATCAGTAACTATGTTGGCCTTCCCCGGATGGTATTGTATGTCAAACTGATAGTCATTCACAAATTCTAACCATCTGCGCTGACGCATATTCAGCTCTCGCTGAATGAATAGGTACTGCACTGACTTGTGGTCTGTGAATAAGTGGAATTTCTCCCCCAATAAATAGTGCCTCCATATCCTCAATGCAAAAATGATCGCTGCTAATTCTAGGCCGTGGGTGGGGTAATTCTTCTCATGTGGCTTAAGCTTGCGGGAGGCAAAAGCTATAGCCTTCTCCTCCTGCTAAAGTACTCCCCCAAGTCCCTATAAAGAGGCATCGGTGTAAACCAGGTACTCCACACCCGGCTTCGATAAAGCAAGGACTGGTGCTGAAGTAAGCTTTTCTTTCAGCTCGCCGAAAGCCAATTGACAAGCATCATCCCAAACATATGGTACCCCTTTGCGAGTCAGGTTCGTCAATGGACCCGCTATTTTGGAGAATCCCTGAATGAATCTCTTGTAGTATCCGGCTAACCCCAAGAAACTACGCACTTTCGTCAGTGTCGTGGGTTGTCCCCACTCCCTCGCCGCTGACACTTTACTTGGGTCAACTGCTATCCCCTGTTCAGAAACAACATATCCCAAGAACTGCACTTCACGCAACTAGAATCTGCACTTCTCGTACTTAGCATACAACTGATGCTCTCGTATAGTTTGAAGAACCTGCCTCAAGTGCTCGCCAGGCTCCTCCTCGGAGTGTGAATATATCAGAATGTCATCTATGAAGACGATGACAAACTGATCCAAGAACTCTCTGAACACTCGGTTCATTAAGTCGATGAACACGACTGGAGCATTTGTGAGGCCAAATGGCATCACTCTGAACTCATAGGACCCATATCTCGTCAAGAAAGCAGTCTTTGAACATCCTGCTCCCTAATACGTAGCTGATGGTACCCCGACCTCAGATCTATCTTTGAAAAGAAAGTTGCTCCCCTCAGTTGGTCAAACAGATCATCGATTCAAGGCAACGGATACTTATTCCATATCATGACCTTGTTCAACTCTCGATAGTCCACACATAGCCTCAATGAACCATCTCTCTTCTTCACAAACAAGACTGGGGCGCCCCAAGGTGAGGTACTCCTGCGAATGAAGCCCTGACCTAACAGCTGCTCTATCTGATCTCGTAACTCTCGCATCTCCGTCGGAGCCATACTGTATGAAGCGCGTGCTATAGGTCTAGTATCCGGTAATAAATCTATGACAAAGTCTACCTCTCGACTGGGGGGTAGGCTTGGTATCTCCTGAAATACATCGGAATACTCACGAACAATTGGGATCGAGTCTAAGGGAATCACAACCTCCTTAGAGGTATCCTCCTCTATGTAATACAAATGAGCGATCAATCCTCCCTCTGGACGAGACATCGCCACTACAAACATATCTTACCCCAGAATGGCAAAAATAATACTCCCACCAAAACAATCTATCATGGCCCTGTAAGCAACGAGCTAATCCATACCGATAATAACGTCATGCTCATGCATATCTAAGACTAGCATGTCTGCAGGTAATACCAAGCTACCAATCTCTACCCCCCACACCCCGGCATGTAAATAAAATAAACGATCCACTCCCCAGTGGTGAGTCTACACACGTCACACTGCTCTCGTTTGTGGCTAATAACCCTAAGGCCTTTGCAAAATAAGTAGCTATAAAACAATGCGTCGCCCCAGTATCAAATAAAACTCGACCCATAGTACCATGGATAGGAAGCATACCCTCAATCGCGAGTGGTGCCTGTGGTGCTTCTGCCTGGTGGACATTATAGAGACGTCCATACTGTAACTTCCCCTGCTGCACTGGAGCTGCTGGAATGGTTGGTAGGGATGGTACCTGGGCTGGTGCTGGGAGGGCAGCTGGAAAAAGTGGCCTCTATGGCTCATTACGGGCACCCTGCTGCTGTGGGGCCCTATCACCCTCTGATCAATCCTGGCGCTTATGGCCATGCTTGCCGCACACAAAACATCGACCTCTGAAGTTACCTCCCCTCTGACCCTGTTGACCATGGCCCTCCTGGCCATTACCACCCCGCCATTGGCCCTAATGAAAACGCTGTTGGCCCTGCTGCTGACCCTGCTGCTGTCGGTGTTGGCCTTACTGGCCCTGCTGATTAGGCTGTCCCTGCTAACCCTGCCTATGACCCCCAAATTCCTACCTGGAATCACCTGATCGGAAGTGCTTGGCAGGGTCCCCCTGATGGGAACTCTGCTCATGCTGACGAGTCTGTCCCTGGGATGTCGGTGCTCCATCAGCGCCATTACCCCCTGTCCTGCCCTGCTGGCCGGACTCTCCTGCTCGTTTGCTTCCCTGCAGATGGAAACGGTGATCCTGGCAGTGTAGTAAGGCAGCATTGAGTACATCTATGAAGGTACTCAGAGATAAATTCCCTATAAGATGCTGACGGATCCTCCAAGATAACCTGTCCACAAACAACATTATCTTCTTACCCTCAGTAGGTGCCTCATCTGGCACTATGGTGAGAAGTCTCGTGAACTCCTCCTCATACTCAGCAACTGTAGAATTTTCCTGCTTCAAGTTCAGTAACTTCCACCTCATCTCAGTTTTCACGGCGGGTGAAAAGTACTTGCGATCAAACCGCTCCCAGGACGACTGAATCGGGATCGTATCCCTCTCCTCCACGGTGGTGGTGGATTCCCACCACTGCAAAGCGGCCCCCACTAATTTTAAGGAAGCCAACAACTGTTTTTGCACGTCTGTGCACTCATACATACGCAGATGCCGCTGGATATCTTTCTTCCATTGGCTGACGATGATGATATCTGAACTACCTGAGAACTCAGGGGGATGCGCCTTCTGAAAGGCATCCCTAACCCGCTCCCATGCAGATGGAAGTTGAGCAGGTACTGGCGCCACTGCCTGAATCTGGGGTGGAGCCTGCAGTACCACTGCTAGCACTGCATTCACCGCCTGAAAAACAATAGCGGCTACCTCATTAGCATTCATTGTACCCTGAGCCAGAGCTGCTGGATGCTCGGTATGGGCACGCCTATCCTTTGGTGCACATCTCGGAGGCATCTGAAATGTGAAGGAAATTTATTAGTCTACAGTTATCATCAAATCTTAAATAGCTGAAGACGTAAAGGTAGAAGCAAGAATACAACAATCCTAAAATAGGGCTCTATAACAAAAATGCTAAGCTGAAAGCGAAATAAGCCGTACAGATCCTAAGGGCACTAGAACCTGATGCTCTGATACCACATGTGACACCCCGCCTAATTAAATACCGGGCGATCACTCCTTTATTAAATTAAAATCAAGGTGAACATTTGGTTCATTCTTAGCATCACTGTCGAAAATACTTTTCAAATTTAAACACCCTTAATAATTAAGCTAAGTGTCAAAACCATTTTCAGACATTACCTTCCAAATTTTATTTTATATAAACCAACATTTAAAACTTTGCACAATTCATAATTTAATAGTCACACAACAACTATCCTGGAACATACAATCCAAATAATCAAACACTCAACTAGTTGAATCCAACATTTGATACTTTAAATGAAAACATCCTGGCAATAATAAATCCCAAAGTGCAAGTACTAGAAATAAATGGATTACAATATCCAATAAAACAACTGAATAATGGAAAGGGCGACACATGCCTAACTGAATAAATAGTTCTAGAAGTAAAATCAAGAAATGAGGTCGTCTAAGCAAGAGGGATGCATCTCCCAACTAAACTGCAGCACGTTCCTTCCAAAGGATCCTATGAAATACTCCCCTGTGGTTGGGCACCTGTAATATATACATATATATACAAGAGAGAAAGGAAAAAAGATAGAAACGGGTCAGAGCCCGATAGTGTAAATGATTTAAAATTTGTATAGCAAGTATTTAAAATGTTTACAAGCCAATGCAACAACATATTAGTGCGGCACTCCCTTCAGAAATTCTCACCTCTCTTCTAATGTGCATGCCTATCGCACTAACCTTCCCAATGGTTTAAATTATCTTAGGTTACTCGTAAGATTTAAATCTGAACAATTTAATTGTTTAAGAGGATAATTTCATTCGATCACAAAGTTCACATTTAAACCTTATTTGCTAATAAAGTTTCCCAGTGTCCTATTATGCTTTTCAAAACAAGCAATTCCAATTTGAAGTCCTTATTCATTTCTTACTTACCATAAACACAATAGGAAGTTCCAAATTTCAGAAATTCATATATATATTAAACACTCGTATAATATATATAATCTAACAGCACCCCACATAAAAATTATGGTGCGGGCATACTCTGCTATCCAATCCCCGTATCACTCGTACTAAGGGAAATGCAAGTTCAGAATCACTCTCGAACTGTATTAATACATACACAAACAATATTGAGGCGAAGCATAGTTTCCAAGTCCAAGAGGTCAGCACATACCCTCGCGTCTCTTAGGATCGTGACTATCGATACGATAGCCTGTACCTAAGATTCCTATCTTCTTGGGTACAAGTCAATATCCCCCGTAAAGGTCCCATCGAGATAAGACTATCCCAGCGCGGTAACCTCAGGGATAGCAAGTAGCGCGGGAATGATTTTCACATGTATATAGTATATGCATAAACACAGTCATGTAAATATACTACTCTTTCTATATCAAATTTAGGTTCATCTCATAACCCATAATTATAACATTTATCCTTATTTCTCATTATTTAGTCATCACTTATAACGGTTCATCTCTTACTTTTAGTTTGAGGGATTATACCAACTTACTACGTAACACTCATGGACTCTATCCTCCCAAGTGTAGAATTTAGTAGGTACTCATCCATTTTCCATCGTAACTATCTTACGCGTCTTCCCCTTTAATACATAATTCTATCGCCCCTTATATGTAAACATCCCAAAAATGCAAATCTCGTCTTACATTAAAGGTCTTATAATTATTAATAAGTCCTACTGGTCTTCTTTATCTCCCAAAGTATTTTAATAAGGATGTCCAAATATTTTGACTCATTTAATTTGAATTTAACTATTCACAAAGGGAAAAAATGAGTCTGCCAGAAGGGGTCGATCGATCGATGCGTCGATCGATCGACACACTTTGTTCGATCGATCGATCAAACAAGTATGGAGAATTCTGCAGTTTAACTGTTACGGCTTCTATAATCCAACATCAACCAAATCCAGATTTTTCACACCCAAAATCCCAAAAATTCGTACTACAATCATTATAAATCCAAATTAAACATCTTCTACGTAAAGCATGTGAATTTTCATCAATAACCATGGATTAAAAGGGGCAAGACTTATATAAACCTTATGAACCCTAGAAATTTATTTAACTTTGTTCTAATCAATCTTTTTCCATAATTTCTTCTTCTAAAACATCATAAATCCGTGGTTCAACCTCTAGATATGAAGGGGGGATTTCCAGATTTCCATTCATATCATTACTACATGCAATTCCCTATCTCCAACATGGGTTTTCTTCCATAAAAATCATCCTAATCAATCTTAGACTAACATGAGTGATGCGTTAACGAAAATAAGAAAGATAAACACTTGTCTCGAAATTTCAGAGTTCTAATTTACGGACGAATTTGGTGTGGTTGTGTTCCCTGTCGCACGATCTACGCGTTGGTGGTGGTGGTGGCGGCGGTGCAACCAGGTGAATTTCTGGTCTAGAACACCTTGGCAAACTCTCTCCTTCCCTTTCATATGGCCGTCACTTGTCTTTGGTTGTGTTAACCCTAGAAGGTAACCTTAGACATCTGATATAACCCTTGAAAATTCGTGGGTTTAATTGCCCAAAATTACAAAATGTCCAAAATGCCCTCCCGGGGCGCTAAATAAGCCTAAAAACACCCCGAGACCCAAATTAAACCTCCGGGTACACTTTACTGACTATCTCGACCCTTCTGGACACTTTGGCGCACTCAAAATGACCATACGAGCAACTTACAATTTATTCACTTTTACAAATCAATATTTAGTCCCGACGAGACACGGGCGCGTCCCGACTCAAATTTTCAAAATTGTCATTATTCACTCTTGACATTTAATAGAACCAATATTATATATTACTCTACTCATTAGTAATGTTCAACAAGTTTCCCATAATTACTAACTCACATCACGTTAATAATTATAAAGTAATTAATTTTCGGATTTATATTAAATTAATAACTCACATTAAATTTAATAAATCCCCAAATTAATAAAGCATAAAAATACGTGGTATTACACCGGAGAAGATGATCGAAGACAAGCCTGAAAAGGCCAAAAGTGACTATTCAACCCCCAAAACTACCGAACCTAACCTCTTTCGCCACCTGTAACCTAGAAAAGCTCACACAATTGGAGGATTTAAGCCCTAAATCACTAAACGACCTCACCAAAAAATGATAAGTCTAGTGGAAAAAGCAATATGCAGAAAATATAACAAACCAAGGGCAGAAAGTTAAAAAATTTGATCAAATAGATTACCTGGATAAGGAAAAACCTCTTGGGAAAGAAGATCGACTCGAAAAGCACTTTGAACAGGGAGGATCAAGAAGTTTTTTAAGAAAGCTTCAATGGAAGTACAAAAGTCTTAGAGCGAGAAGTTTGGGTAAGGAGGAGAGAGAGAGAGAGAGAGAGAGAATATTTTAGGCTCAAATACTAGGAAATGATTACGCACATTTCCCCAAAACATATCTTTATTTAAGGTAGGAAACCCAAAGCGTTCAGCAGTTGAATTATACTTGGGACACACACTACCTAACCAAAATAATGACACGTGTCACTCCCTTATCCATCAAGTTTTATACAATCAACATGCGAGAGACGTCTCATCGAAGTTCATATCAACTCATACCCCTCATCCTCTTACTCATACAGAAGGCTAAGGGATAGGGGTTATTGATATAACCAAAATGTGACCTTGTCCTAGGACGAGGGTCATTTTCACCTACAACCAAGTTCTCAGGGACCATCCCGGGGTCATACCAAGACTCGTCCAGTCTAGGGTCGGCCTCATCGTCCATAACCTCGTCCATCCAGTAATTGAAACCTCAGGGGTGCATTTCATAAGCAAGGACACCTCTTATCCTCTACTTCAGTTGATAGGAGGAAATAACCTGTATAGAACGTTTCGGCCAGATGTCTTCGACCAAGACCACACTTGTCACTTGCCAGTATAAAGTTTTGCTCTACACCAGCAACCTCGTACTCGGCCAGGACAATACCTCTACAAACGAGACTTATAGTATGAGTAGCATAAGGTTCCAAGATAGCATGTACCACGTGGACAAGTCTGTTACAACCAGATTATCCCCTCACGTGAGGGAATATTACGTTATAATGAGTTACATGTGTGAAGGATAAGTGTCAACTAACTATTGGGAGCCTCTTTATACACATGATGATTACATGCTTGGGGGTATATTACACCCCAAAGTCACTATAAATACACTTCATCTTCTACATTATAAAGGGATCACATATTAGAAACCTTTCTGAAACTTTGTCAAACTCACTGTAAGAGAGAGAGAGAGAGAGAGAGAGAGAGAGAGAGAGAGAGAGAGAGAGAGAGAGAGAGAGATAGAGAGAGAGAGAAAGAGCTTGAGTGCATGTATCTTTAGGCCATTAGAGCCTGAATTACTGGATTTCACACACATGCACAGTGGACATAGGCCTTCAATACGCTGAAGCACTTAATTCTGGTGTTTTTCCTCTTTGCCTCATCACTTTCTATTGTTATATTACTTATTTCTTCCATTGTTGTACTTTTGTGAGCTCATTATTACTTTGACCTGGTGGTACCATATCTGGTATCATTAGTGGAATCATCACTATATTCTTGGGAATATATACAGGAGGTTCAATCCTCATGGATAACGAGTGATCAAGGAACCTGGCGAGTTTGAGGACGAATTACTGTTTGGGAATTCCAAAGAGGTGAAACTCACAAATCTACAATATGAGCAAGCAACTCGTTATGTCTTCGAAACGCAAGATAAAGTCAAAGACCAGAGAGAGTGAGTATCTATTGAATTCTTCTTCTTTGATTTTATATTTTTTATATTTTATGATCTAAACTCTACAATTTACCAATAGGAAGTACGAGAACCAAATTTGTCCAAGATTAAAGGAAAATTGCATGATAACTGATTTTAGGTCGTGGGTATCAAAGGAGATAAATTTCACATTTTATGTGCATGGTTATTTATTCATGTGTGATAAAAAAATGCCCTGATACATATTCATTAATAAATACAGCTTTTAAAAAGAGGTTATGTCTCTTCAGGGCTTGCACGCCTAGCAAAAGGCCCTAGTTTTTGTGCGAAAGAGTTTAAGAAATTATGCACAATTGGTTTTGATTTAATCTTATATCCATATGAGAAAAAGCTTTTGATGCAAAACAATGGAATACTAATTTGTGCCTTGATGACCCGTATCGCTAGCAAAAGCAATAAAAAACCAAATAATACAGTGCTAGCCTATTATGGGATAATCCAACAAATCCTAGAACTTGATTACTTAAATTTCACAAAAATCGTATTCTATTATGATTGGGTAAAGGTGGAGGATACAATGAATGCTTGCAAGGTCTATCCTAACTCCAAACTTATTATGGTAGATTTATCAAAACTGAAGAGTAAAGATTTCATTGTCTACGAGCCTTTTATTTGGGCCTTTCATAACGTAAAAAAGGTATTCTAATAGTAGTGCATAAACGATGGCAATTGGTCTATTGTTGTCCATGCACCAAAGGATATGACTGCTGAAGTGGATGCATTAAAGGGTCTAAAAGAGTTTCAGTAAGCTCTTGATGACAACACTAATTTGAAGGATCTTTTAATTGATTTAGATGAAAACTGAGTATCAAAATATTATGTTATCCTTGTCAATCTTATTTGTGCCCTATTGTGATATTGACATTGTATTAGCACTTTACTTTGATGTATGAATGTTTAGTTACTTTTACGAATGCTTAATATGATTTATGTAAGTTAACTTTCGATAATATGTTATATATACTCACTCGAATGTTTAATTACATTCACAAGACGCTCGGTTTGAGAATAGAGTCATTTGAGTTTGTGATTAGATCAAATTGACCTAGCTCAATTTCCACGTGTTTTTATACATACACATTTGTTGATCAGTTTCATTGACGCAATGTTCATAAAACGAAGTTAAATTAGCTTAATTTTATGAAGATTGTATTAAAGAGACTAATCAATAAATGTAAATGTAAAAGAATACATTGGGGGATCCAGGATCAATTTGGTCTAATCATACATTCAAAAGACTCTATTTAATGACATTCTTGGATCGCAGGAATCAGGTACTCTTTACTTTCACTGAAGTAGTTATATAATTGATATGCATTATATTTTAAACCTTTTAGATGATAGAAGGAATACGGGATAATTATTGGTTTTGTCTGGTTTGACAATTTGATAATTATTAGTTGTTAGCTTGTTGTTGGATAGTATGTTAGAAGGAGTACGGGATAATTATTGATTATTGGATTGTTATTGATTTTTGGTTGATTAATAATCACGGGACAACCGATTTGATAACACGATGTTAATTTCAAAATATTTAGACTTACGCTTAAAAACATGTCATTAGAGGGTAAACTTCGAAACACCCCCCAAACGGCCCCCTAAGAGGCACCGACACCTCTAACGGGGCCATTTGGGGGGTGCTTTGGCTTTTCTCCCTCTAACGACATGTTCTTAAACATAATTCTAGATATTTTCAAATTATCGTCATATTCTCACATCATGGATTATGTGACCACACGGTCAGTTCTTCCGACTTACGTTGGTCCCGTACGAGGTGTTCTTACCTCTCACGGGGTTGTTTGGGGGGTGTTTTGGGTTTTTGCTATTTAATGGTATGTTTTCAAGCCTAGATGTAGATATTTTCATATTATCATCATATTCTCAAATAGGGGGTCCCGTGACCATGCGGTCGGTTCCTGCGAGTTACATTGGTTCTGTGTTAGGTGTCCGCACCTCTCACGGGGCTCCTTAGGGGGTGTTTTGGTTTTTCACCCTCTAATGGCATGTTTTAAGCCTATGTCTACATGTTTTCAAATTACAGTTATATTCTTAAATCGAGGGTCCTATGACCACGCGATCGGTTCCTGTGAGTTACATTGGTCCCATGTGAGATGTTTGTACCTCACGGGACCGTTTGGGTGGTTCTTTGGTTTTTTTCCTTTAAAGGCATGTTTGGAAAGGAAATTTACCATTTTTGGCCTTGCTAAATGCAGCGTGTTATAAAGCTCATTGAAATTGTTCTGGATACGTTTTCCCATTTGGAGTTTGATAGAGTATTTTAAATACGACTCCTCTCATCACAGGGAGAATGGACTTCATCAAGAACCGCCAACATTACAAAAGAGGTGTAGGGAGTTCAACATTACAAGGTGGCCTCACATAAAGATTAAGAGCTTCACGACCCTCACAGGAGAGAATCGCAATGAAGGAACACTCAAAGAAAGGGAAAAAGAGTGTTTTACAAGAAAAACATAAGGAATGGCGGAAATACTATTGGAGTGTCCTATATTGGTGATTTTTTATGAAGGCCACATTCCCTGTAATGAGAGGAGTCGTATTTGGAATACTCTATCAAACTCTAGATGGGAAAACACATCATATTATCCGGGACTCCTTTCCAGAACAATTTCAATGAGCTCTACAACACACTGCATTTGGCAAGGCTAGAAAAGACAGATTTTATTTCCAAACATGCCTTTAGAGAGTGAAAACACTCAGCACTACACAAACGGTCTAGTGCGAGGCGCAAACAACTCGCACGATCTGATATAACTCGCAGGAACCGATCGCGTGGTCACGAGACCCGATTCGAGAATATGACACTAATTTAAAAATATATAGACTTAGGCTTAAAACATGCCGTTAGAGGGTAAAAAAAACAAAACTCCCTCCCCCAACCGGCATCGAGAGAGCCATGAACACCTCTCACAGGACCAATGTAAGGAGCAGGAACTGATTGCATGGTCACGGGACCCCCAATTCGAAAATATCTAGATAATTTGAAAATACCTACACTTAGGCTTAAAAATATGCCGCTAGAGGATGAAACCCCGTAATGTACCCCAAACATCCCCTTAAGGGGGCTAATCACAACGCACGGATCCAATGTAGCTCGTAGGAACCAATCGCGTGTTCTCGGGACCCCCAATTCAAGAGCACGACCCGAATTTGAGAATATCCACACTTATGCGTGAAAACGTGCCGTTAGAGGGCAAAACCCCATAACGCTCTCCAAATGGCCCCGTGAATAAAGACAACACCTTGTACGGGACCAATGTATGTCATTGGGACCAACCGCATGTTCACGGGACCCTCGTTTGGAGAGAACTACCCGAATTTGAGAATATCCACACTTAGGCTTGAAAACATGTCGTTAGAGGGCAAAACCTAGTAACACCCCCCAAATGGCCCCGTTATTGGTGCCAACACCTCGCACGGGACCAATTTAAGTCGTTGGGACCGATCGCGTGTTCATAGGACCACCGGTTTTAGAGCACGATTCGAATTTGAGAATATCCATACTTAGGCTTGAAAACATTCCGTTACAAAGCGAAACCACATAACTCTGCCCAAACGGTCCCGTGAGTGCCTACAATACCTCTTACGGGAACAACGTAACTCGTTTGGACCGATCAAATTTCCATAGGGCACCTGTTTTGAGAGCAAAGCTCGAATTTGAGAATATCCACACTTGGGCTAGAAAACTTACCGTTAGAGGGTAAAACCCCATAACGCCACCCAAACGGCCCCATTAGCGGCACTAACACCTTGCACGGGACCAATGTAACTCATTGGGACCGACCTCATGTTCACCGGACCCCCGATTTGAGATCACAATCAAAATTTGAGTATATCCAAAGTTAGGCTTGAAATTGTGTCGTTAGAGGGCAAAACCCCATAATGGACCCCAAATGGACCCATGAGCAGCCCCAATAACTCCAACGGAACCAATGTAAGTTGTTAGGACTGACCGAATTTTTATGGGATCGCCGATTTGAGAGCACGACCCAAATTTAAGTATAGAAAAACCCCATAATGCCCCTGTGAGTGGTTCCAACACCTCGCACGGGACCAATGTAAGTCATTAGGACCGATCGCGTGTTTGCGGGACCCCCGATTTGAGAGCACGGTCAAAATTTGAGAATATCTACACTTAGGCTTGAAAGAGTGAAACCCCATAACACCTCCCAAACGGACCCATGATCGGTGCCAACACCTTGCACAAGACAAATGTAAGTTATTAGGACCGATCGCATGTTCACGAGACCCCCGATTTGAGGGCACATCCCGAATTTGATAATATCCACACTTAGGCTTGAAAATGTGCCGTTAGAGGGTAAAACCCTGTAACGCTCCCCAAACGGCCCCGTGAGAGGACCCAATACCTCGCACGGGACCAATGTAAGTCGTTAGGACTGACCAATGTTCAGGGGAGCCTCGGTTTGAGACCACGATCCGAATTTGCAAATATCAACACTTAGGCTTGAAAATGGTTCGTTAGAGGGTGAAAACTCGTAATGCCCCTGTGTCCATCCCTCGATCCTCACAGCGAGAGGGACGGAGAAGAGGGGTGTCTTCAATGGCGAGATTATCTTGGTCCCTCGCATCCCTCTCAGGAGCGCTTCTACCGACGTCGATGATGAGGTAAAAAATGTAGAGAGATAGAGCCGCTAGTCTATTTTACTCAAAACAGACAAAAGAAAAAGGGATCCATCCCGAAGGATAGCATCCAAAGACATACTGATACATACGAAACCAAAATTATTCGAAAAGGGTTTGGAGGCTAAGTTACGAAATGGAAAGGTGTTAGGAACCCATTCCGCCCTCACGGTCTCTCATGGGTTATTGTTATTTTCCTTTTTTCCCGTGATATATATGCATGTGTATATGTAGTGGAGATATGAATCATCAACTTGTATCATGAAAGAGATAAAGTGAGTCATCCGTAGGAATGTTCCTAAAAGCAATATTAGAAAATAGGATATACGCGATTATTCTAGCATTAATCATTATAAGGGAACGATAATGCATACGGAATGATACGCCATCAAGAACAAATATATGTATAGATAAACATACAGAATCTAAGAGAGTTAAGTTTAAAGAATATAGAAAAATAGGAAAAAGTAGGAATAGGACTCGAGTCTCGGGTTTTACCCGAGACGCCTACGTAGCCTATAGAGGCATCAAAGTCCACATAGTTCGTATACAAAATTAGGGGTGGTAATTATCCCATATATCCAACCGGGGACTTCTCTTATATGTGTGTGTGTGTGTAAAAAAGTGTTTTAGTTGTGAGAAAAGTGCGAGAATTCCCGTTTGGAATTTATGAGCAAACCCTCTTTTTCTTATTTTTTACGTTTTATTTATATGAAAATAAGAGATGTGCAATAATACTAGATAAAAATTATATTAGGATATGTGAGATGAGATAATAAAAGTACTAAGTAATAAAAGAAATTAATGCGAATTTAGGAGAATTTAAAGAGAGAGTTGAGAAAGTTGGACCTTCTTGATGATATTGAGCTTGATCTTGGATGTAAGAGAGCATCCATTGTACTTGGGTGATGATAGAGGGTACTTAATTCACCAAGTTTGATGAAAAAGGTGATAAAAGGTGAAGGTTGGAAAGGGATATGAATGTGGAAATCGCGCTGACTTCGAGAGGGGTTTTCTGAGCTCGCTGAGAGTGATGGATTTCAGATCTTCTCCTCCCTTTGCAATGAGGTTAGGCTCTATTTTTTATAAGCCCGTGGAATTACCGATCAGCATAGCCTTGGTCCTACCAATAAAAAGGTGTGTTTAGGCACACTGTCGATAGGCAGGGTTTGGAACCTGCCGTTTGGCAGTCTATTTTAGGTTCCTTCGAAAATCGATCGTAGAGCACAAACCATTGATCCGAATCGCACACGGGGTAAACCATTGGAAAGTTACTTCAGATACCTTCAAAATTCTTTCAGACTTCTCCCGAGTTCGGTAGTTGACTTTGGGTCAAATGTGGCTCGAAAGCGTTCGTCTATCCTTTGGACGGGGAATCATCGGACGCAAATGAATCGTTCGTCCGCATGGTAAGTCAGAATCACGTACGAGGCAAACCATTGGAAAGGCTAGGAGACGTACTTAGACATTCCAAAGAGTTTTCTTGGTTTGGCAAGTTGACTTTGGTCAACCAGGGCCTAGAAGCGTTTAGTGACCTTTCGGAGTAAAATGGATCTTTCGTCCGTACTGTAAGTCAGAATCGCGCACGGGGCAGACCATTGGAAAGGGGTTTCTGTGCCCTTTGAAGATTCATTTAGTCTCGGTTAAGCTGAAGAGTTAACTTTGGTCAAACGGATCCTGGGAGCGTCCGGTGACCTCCTGATAGAGTTTCGGGGGAAAACGGGTTGTTTGTCCGCACCGTAAGTCAAAATTGCAGACGGGATGGGCCGTTGGAAAGAGAATTCAGTGCCCTTTGAAGATTCATTCAGTCTTGGTTGAGCTGAAGAGTTTGACTTTTGGTCAAGTGGAGCCTGGGAGTGCCCAATGGACTTTAGGTCAGTATTCGGGGTATGACTTAAGTTTGTAGTGATGAGGGGAGGTGTTAGGGAACCTACGAAGAGGTTAGGGGGTGTTAGAATAGGGTGTCTACAGCCCCCCAAACTGCCCCGTGAGCGGTGCCAACACCTCGTATCGGACCAATGTAAGTCATTAGGATTGACCGTATGTTCATCAGACCCTCGATTTGAGAGTACGACCTGAATATGAGAGTATCCATACTTAGGCTGGAAAATGTGCCGTAAGAAGGAGAAAATCCAAAATGCCCCCAAACAGCTCTATGAACAGCCCTAATGCCTCGCACAAGATGAATATAACTCATTGGTACTGATCGCATCTTCACGGGACCCCAATTTTAGAGCACTGCCCAAATTTAAGAATATCCACACGGGCTTGAAAACGTGTCGTAAGAGGGTGAAACCCTATTATGACCCCAATACGGCCCCATGAATGGCACCAACACCTTCCACAGGAATAATGTAAGTCGTTAGAACCAATCGCATGTTCACGGGACCCACGGTTTGAGAGCATGACCCGAATTTTAGAATATCCACACTTAGGCTCGAAAATATGTAGTTAGAAGGAGAAACCCCGTATGGCACCCTAAATGATCCGTGAGTGGTTCCAATAGCTCTCAAGAGACCAATGTATGTTGTTGGTACCAATCGCGTGTTCACAAGACCCCCGGTTAGATATCACAGTTCGAATTTCAGAATATCCACACTTAGGCTTGAAAACGTATCGTTAATGGTCAAAACCTCGTAACGCCACCCAAACGGCCCCGTGAGTGGCCCCAACACCTCGTACGAGACCAATGTAAGTCTATGGGACTGACCGTATGTTCCAGGGACCCCCTATTTGAGAGCACGGACCGAAAATGAGAATATCCACAGTTAGGGTTGAAAACGTGCAGTTAGAGGGAGAAACCTTTTAATGCCCCCTAACGGCCCACTGTGAGAGGCACCAACACCTCGCACGGGACCAATTTAAGTCGTTGGTACCAATCGCATTTTCACAGGAACCTCGATTTGAGGGCTAAATCCGAATATGAGAATATCCACACTTAGGCTTGAAAATGTGCCGTTAGAGGGGAAAACCCCATAACGCCCCCCAAACGGCCCCATGAGCAGCCCCAACACTTCGCATTGGATCCATGTAACTCGTTGAAACCGACCGCGTGTTCACGGGATCCCAGTTTGAGTGCATGGACCAAATTTGAGAATATCCACACTTAGGCTTGAAAATGTGCCGTTAGAGGGTGAAACCCCGTAATGCCCCTGGAATGGTCCTATGAGCGACACTAACACCTCACATGGGACCAATGTAACTCATTAGGATTTACCGCGTGTTCACAGGACCCTCGGTTTAAGATCATGACCTGAATTTGATAATATCCACATTTAGGCTTGAAAACATTCTGTTAGAGGGTGAACCCCCGTAATGGCCCTGTGAGCAATGCCAACACCTCGCAAGGGACGAATGTATGACATTGGGACTAGCCACATGTTCACGGGACCCACAGTTAGAGAGCACATCTCGAATTAGAGAATATCCACACTTAGGCTTGAAATCGTGCCGTTAGAGGGAGAAACCCCATAATGCCCCCCAAATGGCCACGTGAGCTGCCCAACACCTTGCACGGGACCAATGTAACTCGTTGGGACCATCCGCGTGTTCATGGGACCCCCGATTTGAGAGAATGACCTGAATTTGAGAATATCCACACTTGGGCTCAAAAGCATACCATTAGAGGGCAAAACCTCATAACGCACCCCAAACGGCCCCGTGAGTGGTACCAGCAGCTCGCAAGGGACCAATGTAACTCGTTGGAACCAATCGCCTATTCACGAGACCCTCAATTTGAGAGCACAACCCGAATTTGAGAATATCCACACTTGGGCTTGAAAACATGTCGTTAGTGGGAGAAACCTTATAACGCCCCTTAAACGGCCCTATTAGTAGCACCAGTATCTCGTATGGGGCCAATGTAACTTGTTGGGACTGACTACATGTTCACGAAATCCCCAGTTTGAGAGCACATGTCGAATTTGAGAATATGGCTTCAAAATGTTACATTATAAGGTGAAACCCCGTAACGGCCCCTTGAGCGGCGCCAACACATCTCAAGGGACCAGTGTATGTTATTAGGACAGACCGCATATTCACGGGAACCCCGTTTTGAGAGCACAACCAGAATGTGAGAATATCCAGACTTAGGCTTAAAAATGCGTCGCTAGAGGGGAGGGTGAAACCCCATAATTCCCCACCCCCCCACCCCAAAATGGCCTCGTAAGCATCACCAACACCTCGGATGGAACTAATGTCACTCGTTGGAACCGACTGCGTATTCACAGGACCCTCGGTTTAAGAGCATAGCCCGAATTTGAGATTATCTACATGGGGGCTTGAAAACGTGCCATTAGAGGGGGAAATTCCATAATGCTGCCCAAATGGCCCAGTGAGTAGCCCCAACACCTCGCACGGCACCAATGTAAGTCATTGGGACCGACCGTGTGTTCAAGAGACCCCATGTATGAGAGAACTATTTGAATATGAGAATATCCATAGTTAGGCTTGAAAACGTACCTTTTGAAGGCAAAACCCCGTAACGACCCCAGGAGTAGCGCCAACACCTTGTACGGGACCAATGTAAGTTATTGGGACCGATCGCATCTTCACTAGACCCACGGTTTGAGAGCATGGCCCAAATATGAGAATATCCACACTTAGGCTTGAAAACGTGTCGTTAGAGGGTGATACCCCGTAGAGCCCCCCAAATGGACACTTGAGTGACCCTAACACCTCGAATATGACCAATGTAGCTCATTAGGATTGATCGCATGTTTATTAGACCCACGATTTGAGGCCATGATGCAAATTTAAGAATATCCACACTTAAGCTTGAAAACGTGTTGTTAGAGTGCGAAACCTCGTAATACCCCAAAATGAACCCATGAGTGGCCCCAACACCTCGTATGGGCCCAATGTAAGTTGTTGGGGTTGATCGCATGTTCCCAGGATCCTCGATTTTATAACACGCCCCGAATTTGAGAATATTCATAGTTAGGCTTGAAAACATGACGTTGAAGGGTGAAATCTCATAACGAACCCAAATGGCCCCATGAGAGGCGCCATCACCTCTCTGGGAACTAATGTAACTCGTTGAGACCGATCGCGTGTTAATGGGAACCCCAGTTTGAGAGCACGGCTTGAATTTGAAATATCCACACTTAGGCTTGAAAACATGCCGTAAGAGGGCGAAACCTCGTTACGCTACCCAAACGGCCCCGTGAGCAGCACTAATACCTCGCACCTAATCATTCGTGAGTCCATAGCGACCGGTTTGGAGATGGGAATACAAAGAGGGGTGACTTTAGGGGCACAACATCAGGGTACAACCGTCTCAGCTTGGGATATGGTGAGAACCAGTTTCCTTAAGGGCAATCTGCCCCCCTTTGGACGGGGGTCTGACTCAACGGTTGCTCACCGGTGGAGGAGAGACATGGAGAGGCATTTGCGGATGTAGATGTTAGCAATATTTAAGTTGACTTGGGATGCTTTGAAGTAGTGGGAGAGTTCCACCACATCTGAGGAGAGAGATCAGTTGGGATATGCAGACTTTCTAATCAAGTTCAATAATAAGTAATTTATGTATGCAATTAGGAATGTGAAGAAGAGAGAATTTATGGACTTAAAACAAGTTTCAAAGTCTATTGTCAAGTATGAGAAGGAGTTCACAAATTTATCTATGTTTATACCAGAGGAGGATAGTACTGAGGCGAAGAAAATGGAGTGTTTCATTAAAGGATTGTCTTGGTCGATTAGACAAATGGTGTTGGGGAATCTGGCATACAATGCCTATGCTCAGGTGGTCGATGTCGCAATGTTGCTATGGCAAGAGAAGGCCAATTATCAAAATAAATTAGGAAAGAGACAAGAGTCTAATGGAAAGGTAGGTGATAATAAAGGTCGCAATGATCAAGCGTGGAAGAGGCAGAGGACCAATCAGGAACAACAGGGACAAGGAGAGGAGCAAGTGAATACTAGACGTTACAAACCTTTTAAGGGTGAATGCTTTGTATGTGGGAAA
Source organism: Sambucus nigra (assembly GCA_949130495.1). Classification (NCBI taxonomy): domain Eukaryota; kingdom Viridiplantae; phylum Streptophyta; class Magnoliopsida; order Dipsacales; family Adoxaceae; genus Sambucus; species Sambucus nigra. Next base: position 466,102,947 of record OX422211.1, on the reverse strand, counting down.
GTAGGAAATCCAGCAATGAGGTGTTATAAGAGAGCGGTCCAACAAAACCAAGGAGTACATTCCCAACAAGATCAAGTGAGATAAGGGAAACAAGGTCAAGGGGTACAGGTATAGTAAGGACTAAGGCATCCAGTTCTCATGGCAGTAAGTTCTCAGGGAACACCAGCAACACTGGCAGTGTCAGGAGGCCAGGGAGTGACCATAGCACCAAACCAAACCGATTATGAGAGGTGATATTTACTTCAGCCTCAGGCAGAGAAGGATAGATTGCCTGGCTAGTAGAGTATCGCGGTAGGTGATATCTTCTTAGATACTTATATATATAGGCTTTGTATATATTGTATTTATGTTAATATTTAAGTTCGGGTAGGTTCGGTGTATGGGCGCCTAATTTTGATATTCTACGGGTAGGCATATGTGAGCCTTATTTTCTTTTTGCGAGATTTACGCGTTGATGTGTATACTTCGTCTAATTTCAAGGAAAAAATTCTTTGCTAGTGGGGAAGTATGTAACACTCTATTTTTTAATCAATTGACTTTAATTAATTTGGAGAAAAATAAAATTTTGAATTTAATGGTCTTTTAGAATTTAACTTCGTTTTATTAGTAAAATTTTCAATCGGGAATTAATTCGAGTCTTTTATAAAAAGGTTATAAAGTTTTGATTTAAATTTTTAACTGGCACGTGCGTATTTGTTCAGCTAATGTATTTTTTTAATATAATTAAAGTCGAATTTTAAAAGATTTTATTTTTGGATGGGGGTCGTTCAAACAACAGTGTATGTCGTTCGAACGACATAGCATCTCGTTCGAACGACATCGTACTTCGTTCGAATGACACTGAGGCGGTGGCTTGGTTAGACTCCTAATCTTGTTTTAACTGTTAAACCCTTTATATACTAAACAGATACGGGGCTGGAACTTTGAAAATCTCTTTTCTCTCTAACTTTCTCCATAAATCTTTTCCAAACTATTCTCCTCTCATCTTCAACCCCTAGCCCCAACTTATAACAAGTTTTGAAAATTCAATTGGTGTTTTCTCAAGAGGAGTTCAACCTTCTACTCAGATTTTTGTCCAACTAATTTTAGGCATTAATACTCTATTATTTTCCTTTAGTAGTATGCATTTTAAGTGTTGCCTAAACATTAATCGCGTGTTTTTCTTAAAACTAATTTGCAATCTAATTAGAGAAAGTGGACATAAAGATTGGGGTTATTTTTATGAAATCTCTTAATATGAATAATATTCATAACCCTTGGGTACGTAGGATTCATGAGTGGATTTATGGGATTTATTGGTGTAAGTTGCATGTAGAAAAATCCTAGTTTTGAATTAAATAAATTTGGGGGCATATAATGTAAGTTACATTGAGATAATAAAATTGGGATTATGTCACATTAATGATGAAATTTAGTGTTTATATTAAAATAATTAATTGAGATTAATCTTGATGAAATTAAGATTTAATGGAAATGGTCTATCATGCATAGTTTGGTACATCAATTAATTGTGCTTATTTATATGACTTGTTGATTTTATTAATTACCTTTGTGATGGCAAGTTGTTGGGTATTTTTGTTCTCCCTGTATTTTAGGATGCCTTCTAGGTATGGGATTAGTGGGTAGTCCTTCTGATGATTTATGCCTTCTAGGTATGGGACTAGTGAGGGTAGATTATTATGACTTTATTATGTCGGGGGTGGGCTGATTTTTGTCACTTTATCACCGTTACGCTAGCCTAGGCATGAGACTAGGTTGAGGTTTATGTCAGAAATTCATCATTTACATAGAGTAGGACGTATCGATAACTTGGGTATCCTTAGGTATGGGACTAATTCGTATTTTGAGGATCTCACATCGATAAAAAGGGTGGAGTAATTTATAATTTGTGAAATTGATAAATTGAGAATTAATGCCTAAGATAAAAGCGAGTATTAAAATTTGTGGTGACATAATGTGTCAGGGCCGACAGTTTAAATAGGTCAAAGGACAATTTATGTCGTGTCGTGTGTGGAACCTTGTCATGGAGTGGAGTCGATAGTTTAAATGGATAAGCGGCCATTTGACAAGGGGAAGTGTGACACTTTAGTGGATTACCACCCGAGACGGGAGGACCGTCATAATCAAGGGAGAACAATAATAAAATTGGGTTAATTTAATTAAATAAACATCGTGGGACTTGGGAATTTTAAAATCATATTGGTGTGCCTTCTTAAATGGGGATTTCTATGGGTAGTTAGTGGTTTATATTTGTCGCATTTAATTATCCCGTTTAATTCAAAATATTCTATTGTGATATTTATTGCGGATAATGTTGCTGTTTGGATTCAAGGATTCTATTTGAGGGGTATAGTGTGTATTCATGCTCGGGGCTCTGACCTCATTCGGTGACTAACTTTTTCAGGATAAGTTTTGGAGAAGTGTCATAGGATTATCGAAGTTTATCATTCGGAGGTTCAACTGGAGTTTATTCGTTTATTGCATTGTTTAGTTAGAATTTCCTTTTCAGTCGGATTTAATTATGAGACTTCATCTGAGTTTTTTTGGGCCATTCGGTTCCAAATTTGTTTAGAGTATTTCAATTGGATTTTCAGTCAGTTTATTATTCAGATTTTAGTTAATCATTATTAGAGATTGGATTTATTTGGAGTTTAGCATGTGATGATCTTTTTTCGTTCAGTTATTTATGATCATTTGAGATTGATTTAATTATTTATCTTGTGGATTGATTTATTTATCTCTCATATTTGTCTCATGCTAAGAATGGTATTTACTTAGTTCACACCCAGCATAGTTTGGCGGTGGTGGCTGGCCACCCCGTCTGTCCGATTTTGTGAGGTGTGACACAATTTAACTCGTTGGGACCGAATGCGTGTTCACGAAACCCCCAGTTTGAGAGCTCGGACTGAATTTGAGAATATCCACACTTGGTCTTGAAAACGTGTCGTTTGAGGGAAAACTCCCGTAATGCTACCCAAACGGCCCCGTGAGCAGCATCAACACCTCGCACGGGACCAATGTAACTTATTAGGACCGATCGCGTGTTCATGAAACTCTCGATTTGAGAGCACGGCCCGAATTTGAGAATATTCACACTTATGCATAAAAATGTGTCGTTAGAGAGAAAAATCCCATAAAGCCCCCCAAACGGCCCCGTGAGCAGCCCCAACACCTGGAACGGGACCAATTTAAGTCATTTGGTCCCACCGCGTGTTCACAGTATCCCCGATTCGAGAGCACGATCCGAATTTGAGAATATTCATACTTAGGCATTAAAACGTGCCGTTAGAGGATGAAACCCTGTAACGCCCCCCAAATAGCCCCGTCAGTGGTCGCAACACCTCGCATGGGACCAATGTATGTCATTGCGATCGATTGCAGGTTCATGGGATTCTCGATTTGAGAGCACGGCCCGAATTTGAGAAGATCATGGGCATTAAAACGTGTCGTTAGAGGGTGAAACCTCGTAACACCCCCTAAACTACCCCATGAGTCTCCCCAACACCTCGTACGAGACCAATGTAACTCGTTGGGACTGATCGCGTGTTCACGGGACCCCGATTTGAGAGCACGACCCAAATTGGAGAATATCCACACCCAGGCTAGAAACCGTGTCGTTAGAGGCGAAACCTCATAATGCCTTCCAAACGGCCCTGTGGGTGGCACCAGTACCTCACACGAGACCAGTGTAACTCATTGCGACCAACCACATATTCACGGGACCCTTCGTTTGAGAGCAGGGCCCAAATTTTAAAATATCCACACTTAGGCCTAAAAAATGGCCGTTAGAGGGCAAAACGCCGTAATTCCCCTCAAATGGACCCATGAGCGATGCCAATACCTCGTAAGGGATGAATGTCAGTCATTAGCACCGATCGTGTGTTCACGAGACCCTCGGTTTAAAATCATGGCTTAAATTTGAGAATATCTACACAGGGGACCTAATAACGTGATGTTAGAGGGTGAGACACTGTAATGCTCGCCAAACGGCCCCATGAGCTGCCCCAACACCTCGCAGGGGACCAATGTAACTCGTTGGGATTGATGGCGTGTTCACGGGACCTTGGTTTGAGGGCATGACCCAAATTTGAGAATATTCACACTTGGGCTTGAAAACGTGCCGTTAGATGCCAAAACCCTGTAATGATACCTAAATGGCCCTGTGAGCGGCACCAACACCTCATACAGAATAGTGTAACTTGTTGGAATCGGCCGCATGTTCACGGACCCTCAGTTTGAGAGCACGGACCGAATTTTAGAACATCCGTACTTAGTCTTGAAAACATGTCGTTAGAGCGAGAAACCCCGCAACGCTCCCCAAAAGTCCCCATCAGTGGGGACAACACCTTAAAAGGGACCAATGAATTTCATTAGGATCGATCGCTTGTTCACGGGACTCTCGATTTGAAAACACGAACCAAATTTGATAATATCCACACGGGGGGCTTGAAAATGTGCCATTAAAGGGAAAAACACCGCAATGTTCACCGAACGGTCCCGAGAGTGTCCCCAACACCTCACATGGGATCAGTGTAACTCATTGGGACCGACCGTGTCTTCACGGGACCGCCAATTTGAGAACACTGATCAAAATGGAGAATATCCACACTTAGTCTTAAAAACGTGTCGTTAGATGTCAAAACCCCGTAATGCCCACCAAAATGCCCCATGAGTGGTTCCAACACGTCTCACGTGACTAATGTAACTCGATGGAATTGAACGTGTTTTCTTAAGACACCTGGTTTGAGAGTACGACTCGTATTTTAAAATATTCTCACTTGGGCTTGAAAACGTGTTGTTATAGGGAGAAACCCCATAATGCTCGCAAAATGACCCCGTGAGCAGTGCCAACACCTCGCACGGGACTAATGTAAGTCATTGGGACCGACCGCGTGTTCACCGGACCCCCGATTTGAGAGTACGACCCAAATATGAGAATATCCACACTTACGCCTAAGAATGTGTCATTAGAGGGAGAAACTCCATAATGCCCCCTAAACGGCCTCATGAGCAGCCCCAACACCTTACACTGGACGAATGCAACTCAGTGGTACTTACCGCATCTTCACGGGACCCTAGTTTAAGAGCACTAGCCAAATTTGAGAATATCCACACTTGGTCTTAAAAACGTGTCGTTTGAGGGCGAAACCCCGTAACATCCCCAACATGACCCCGTAACTGGCCCCGACACCTCGTATAGGAACAACGTAAGTCATTTGGACCGGTCGTGTGTTCACGGGACCCTCGATTTGAGAGCACGACCCAAATGTTAGAATATCCACACTTAGGCTTGAAAACATGCTATTAGATGCGTGAAACCCCAAAACGTTATATAAACGGCCCGTGAGTGGCGCCAACACCTCGCAAGGGACCAATGTATGTTATTGGGACCGACTACATGTTCACAGTACCCCCGATTTGAGATCACGGCCGGAATTTTAGAATATCCACACTTAGGCTTGAAAACGTGTCGTTAGAGGGAAAACCCCCGTAACGCCACCCAAATGGCCTAGTAAGTGGCCCCAACACCTCGCACGAGACCAATGTAAGTCTATGGTACCGACCGCGTGTTCAAGGGACTCCCTGTTGGAGAGCACGACCCGAATATGAGAATATCCACACTTAGACTGGAAAACGTGTAGTTGGAGGGTAAAACCTTGTAATGCCCCCCAAACGGCCCCGTAAGCGGCTCCAACACCTCGCACGAGATTAATTTAAGTAATGGGTATCGATCGGGTGTTCACGGGACATCCGATTTGAGAGACAAATCCAAATATGAGAATATCCACACTTAGGCTTGAAAATGTGCTGTTAGAGGCCGAAACACCATAACGCCCCCCAAACGGCTCCGTGAGCAACCCCAGCACCTCGTACGAGATCCATGTAACTCGTTGGGACCGAATGCATGTTCAGAGGACCCCAATTTGAGAGCATGGCCCAAATTTGAGAATATCCACAATTAGGCTTGAAAATGTGCCGCTACAGGGTGAACCCCATAACACCCCCTGAACGGCCCCGTGAGAGGCACTAACACCTCGCAATGGACCAATGTAACTCATTGGAACTGAGCACTTGTTCATGGCACCCCCAATTTGAGAGCATGAACCAAATTTGATAATATCCACATTTAGGCTTGAAAATGTTCCGTTAGAGGGCGAAACCCTATAACGGCCCCGTGAGTGATGCTAACACCTTGCAAGGGACCAATGTATGTCATTGAGATCGACCGCGTGTTCACGGGACTCCTAGTTTGAGATCACGGACCGAATTTGAGAATATTCACCCGTAGACTTGAAAACGTGCCGTTAGAAGATGGAACCCCGTAACGCCCCCAAAACGGCCCTGTGAACAGCCTTAACACCTCGCATGGGACCAAAGTAACTCGTTGGGACCAATCGTATGTTCACGGGACTCTCGGTTTGAGAGCACCGCCCAAATTTGAGAACATTTACACTTAGTCTTGAAAGCATGCCTTTAAAGGGAAAAACCCACGTAAAGCCCCCCGAATAGCCCCGTGAGTGGCACCAACATCTCGTACGGGACCAATGTAAGTCGTTGGGACTGATTGTGTGTTCACGAAACCCCCCGTTTGAGAGCATGACCAGAATATGAGAATATCTATATTTAGGCTTGAAAACGAGCCGTTAGAGGGTGAAACCCCGTAATGCCCCCCAAACGGCCCCGTGAGCAGCCCCAACACCTCGCACCGGACCAATGTAACTCATTTGGACCGACCGCGTGTTCACGGGACCACGATTTGAAAGCAGGGCCCAAATTTGGGAATTTCCTCACTTGAGCTTGAAACGTGTCATTAGAGGGTATAACCCCGTAACGCCCCTAATACGGCCCCGTGAGCAACACAAACACCTTACACAGGAACAATGTAAGTCATTGGGACTGATCGTGTGTTCACGGGACCCTCAATTTGAGAGCACGGCTCTAATTTGAGAATATCCACACTTAGGATTGAATATGTGTCGTTGGAGAGCGAAGCTAGTGCTAGCAAATGGACGGTTATGAGCGGTTATGGACGTGTTAAAAATGGATACGAATAAATTTAGACGGGTCAGGGACGGGTCATGCAGAATTATGTGGGCGGGTCTGACTCAGATCGGGTCGGGTCGGGTTGGCCCGCTTTCCCCCTTTTGTACCGTTGAATTTTTTTTAAACAAATCCAAATTAAATTCTAAAAAAAACAAATCAAAATTAATGTTTATACCCAAACTAATTCAAATCTATATTTATAACATCTGCAAATAAAATTTTCAAAAGTGAAAAAAGAATAAAAAATCATTAATGGCATTTGAAGTTTTTCTAAACATTAAGAAATGATATCTCTCTCTTTAAATATTTATATTAAATTAATATAAGATATTAATTTAATATCTTATATTTTTAAACATTAATGTTATTGGAAGTTAATGCTTGTACCTATTGGAAATCAAGCTGTTGGAAAGGAAAAAAAAACTGTCGGACATCAAGCAGGTTGGTCCATTATATCAAAAATCCAAACATTCAGCTAGTTATCAAAAACCCTATTATACATAAACACCACCACTGAAACCAACAAATCAAAAATCTCTTTGGCTCGTGAATAGTACCCAAGCTTCGATCCTTCCATCTTTGATCGGTTTTGATCCGCGGTAACAGGTTTAAGATGAGACAGGAGGATTTACCGGTTTAGTTACGGGTGTGAGAGAGGGATTTTGAGAGTGTAACGAACAGAGTGTACATTTTGGGGGTTTAGGTTTATTTAAGGGTTGACCCGTAACTGAACCGCAAACCACCCGACATGTTGTTTTGACTCAAACCGTTTAAACCCTAAAAGAAAACAAATGGGACCCAAACCAATTTTAGTGGATGGATTACTGGTGGTTTCCTCTTTAACCGTCCATTTTGTCAGGCCTGGGTGAAGCCCTGTAACGAACCCAAATGGCACCGTGATCAGTGCCAACACCTCGCAAGGGACCAACATATGTCATTGGGACTGACCCATGTTCATGGGGCCCCTAGTTTCAGAGAACGACCCGAATTTGAGAATACCCACACTTAGCCTTGAAAATGTGTCGTTAGGGGGAGAAACCCCGTAACACCCTCCCAACACCTCGCACGGTACGAATGTAACTCATTGGGACTGACTGCGTGTTCACAAACCCCCCGATTTGAGAGTACGACCCAGATTTGAGAATATCCACACTTGGGCAAGAAAACGTGTCGTTAGAGGATAAAACCTCGTAACACCCCCAAACGGTCCCATGAGTGGCACCAACACCTCGTACGGGACAAATCTAACTCGTTGGGACTGATCGCGTGTTCACAGAAACCCCGGTTTGAGATCACGACCCGAATTTGAGAATATCCACACTTGGGCTTGAAAATATGCCATTAGAGGGAGAAAGCCCATAACTCCCCCAAAACATCCACAGGAGTGGCACCAACACCTCGCACTGGACTAATGTAAGTCGTTGAGGCCTACCGCGGGTTCATGGGACCCCACATTTTAGAGCACGACCCGAATTTGATAATATCCAAACTTAGGCTTAAAAATGTGTCATTAGAGGGCGAAACCCCATAAGTCCCCCCAAATGTCCCCGCGAGCAACCCTACACCTCGCACTGGGTTTGAGATCCTGTCCTAAATTTGATAATATCCACACTTGGGCTTCAAAACCTGCCGTTAGAGGGAAAAACACTGTAACGCCCCCGAACGGCCCTTTAAGCGCATTAAAATTTTGCACGGGACCAATGTAACTTGTTGCAATCGACTGCGTGTTCACGGAACCCCCGATTTGAGAGCACAACACGAATTTGAGAATATACACACTTAGGCTTGAAAATGTTCTATTAGAGGACAAAACCTCATAACGCCCCCAAACGGCCCCATGAGCGATGCCAATACCTCTCAAGGGACCAATGTATGTCATTGGGACTAACCGCGTGTTCACGGGACCCCCGATTTGAGAGCATGGCCCGAATTTGAGAACATCCACCCTTAGGCTTAAAAATGCACCGTTAGAGGGTGAAACCCCATAATGCCCCTCAAACGACCCCGTGAGCGGCCCCGACACCTCTCACAGGACCAATGTAACTCATTGGAACCGACCGCGTGTTCACGGGACCCCCGATTTGAGATCACAACCTAAATTTGAGAATATTCACACTCAGGCTTAAAAACATGTCGTTAAAGGGCGAAACCCCGTGACGCCGCCCAAATGGCCCCGTGAGTAGCCCTAACACCTCGAACGGGACCAATTTAAGTTATTAGGACCTACTGTTTGTTCAATGGACCCCCTGTTTAAGAGCACGACCCGAATAAGAGAATATCCACACTTAGGCTTGAAAATGTGTCATTAGACGTGTGAAACCCCGTAACGTCCCCGTGAGTAGTGCCAACACCTCGCACAAGACCAATGTAAGTCATTGGGACCGATCTTGGGTTCACCGAACCCCCAATTTGAGAGTTTGACCTGAACATGAGAAGATCCACACTCAGGCTTGAAAATGTGTCGTTAGAGGGGAAACCCCGTAACGCCCCCCAAACAGCCCCATGAGCAGCCCCAACACAACGCATGGGACAAATGTAACTTGTTGGGACTGGTCACATATTCACAGGACACCAGTTTGAGAGCATGGCCCAAATTTGAGAATATCCACACTTGGGCTTGAAAACATTCTGATAGAGGGATAAACCCCGTAACGCCCCTAACACGACCCTATGAGCAGAACCAACACCTCGTACAGGAATAATGTAAGTTGTTTGGACCGATCGCATGTTCACGGGACCCTTGGTTAGAGCACGACCCGAATTTTAGAATATCCACACTTAGGCTTAAAAATGTGCCGTTAGAGAGCAAAATCCCGTAACGCTCCCTAAATGGCCCGTGAGGGGTGCTAACACCTCGCAAGGGACCAATGTATGTCGTTGGACTGACCACGTGTTCACAAGACCCCTAGTTTGAGATCACGGTCCAAATTTGAGAATATCCACACTTAGACTTGAAAACGTGTCGTTAGAGGGCAAAATCCCGTAACGCCTCCCAAATGGACCCATGTGTGTCCCCAACACCTCGTATGGGACCAATGTAATTCTATGGAACCGATTGCATGTTCAACTGACCCCCTATTTGAGAGCACGACCCGAATATGAGAATATCCACACTTAGGCTTCAAAACGTGCACTTAGAGGGAAAAACCATGTAACGCCCACCAAACGGCCATGTGAGAGGTGCCATCACCTCGCACGGGACCAATTTAAGTCGTGGGTACCGACCATGTGTTCACGGGACTCCCGACTTGAGAGCACAGTCCAAATTTGAGAATATCCACACTTAGGCTTGAAAACGTGCCGTTAGAGGGAGAAACCCTTTAACACCCTCTAAACGATCTCATAGGAAGCCCCAACACCTCGCACGATATGAATATAACTTGATGGGATAGACTACGTGTTCAAAAAACCGCCGATTTGAGAGTGCGGACCGAATTTGAGAATATCCACACTTGGACTTGAAAACGTGCGATTCGAGGGTGAAACCTCTAAACGCACCCAAACGGCCCAATGAGTGGCATCAACACCTGGTATGAGACCAATCTAACTCGTTGGTACGATTGCGTGTTCTTAGAAACCCCAATTTGAGATCATAGTCCAAATTTGAGAATATCCACACTTGGACTTGAAAATGTGCCGTTAGAGGGAGAAACCCTGTAACTCCCCCCAAACAGCCATATGAGTGGCATCAACACCTCGCACTGGACCAATGTAAGTCGTTGGAGTCGACCGCGGGTTCATGGGACCCCTAGTTTAAGAGCACTATCCGAATTTGAGAATATTCACACATAGGCTTAAAAACATGTCGTTAAAGGGCAAAACCCCATAATGCCCCCAAACGGCCCCGTGAGCAACCCCAACACCTCGTATGAGATTTGAGAACATGGACCAAATTTTATAATATCCACACTTGGGATTAAAAATGTGTCGTTGGAGGGAAAAACCCCGTAACAGCTGTCGAACGACCCCGTGAGCGACACTAACACCTCGTACGGGACCAATGTAACTCATTGGGACTGACCGCGTGTTCACGGAACCCCCGATTTGAGAGCATGACCCAAATTTGAGAATATTCGCACTTAGGATTGAAAATGTTTTGTTAGAGGGAGTAACCTCGTAACTACCCCAAACGGCCCCGTGAGCTATGCCAACACCTCGTAAGGGACCAGTGTATGTCATTGGGAAAAGTCACGTGTTCCCCGGGACCCCCAGTTTGAGGGCACGACTCGAATTTGAGAATATCCACCCTTAGGCTTGAAAATGTGTTATTAGAGGGTGAAACCCCGTAACGCCCACCAAACAGCCCCGTGAGTGGCCCTAATATCTCGTACGGGACCAATATAACTCGTTGGGACCGACCACGTGTTCACGGGACCCCCAGTTTGAGAGCATGACCAGAATTTGAGAATATCCAAACTTGGGCTTGAAAATGTTCCATTAGTGGGAGAAACATCATAAAACCCCCTAAATGGCCCCGTGAGTAGCACCAGTACCTCGCAAGGTACCAATGTAACACATTGGGATTAATCACGTGTTCACGGTACCCTCGGTTTGACATCACGGCCTAAAATTGAGAATATTCGCACTTAGACTTCAAAACATACCATTAGAGGGAAAAACCCTGTAACGCCCCCCAAACGACCCCGTGAGCAGCTCTAACACCTCGTACGGGACCAATGTAAGTCATTAGGACTGACCACGTATTGAAAGGACCCCTTGTTTAAGAGAACGACTCCAATATGAGAATATCCATAATTAGGCTTAAAACGTGTCGTTAGACATGTGAAACCTCGTAACGCCCCCCATATGGCCCCTTGAGCGGTTCCAACACCTCGCACGGGACCAATATAAGTCATTGGGACCGACTGCGTGTTCATCGGACCCCAATTTGAGAGTATGACTTGAATATGAGAATATCCACACATAGGTTTGAAAATGTGCCGCTAGAGGGCGAAACCCCGTAACCTCCCCCAAACAGCCCTGTGAGAAACCCCAACACCTGGCACAGGACGAATGTAACTCATTGGGACTGATCGTGTCTTCATGGGACCCTAGTTTGAGAGCACGACCCAAATTTGAGAATATTCACACTTAGGCTTGAAAACATGTCGTTAGAGGGCGAAACCCCATAACTCCCCCAACATGGCCCCGTGAGCGGCACCAACACCTCACAAAGGAAAATGTAAGTAATTAGGACCGACCGTGTGTTCATGGGACCCTCGGTTTGAGAGCACAGAGTAAATTTTAGAATATCCACACTTAGGCTTGAAAACATGTCGTTAGAGGGAGAAACCCCACAATTCCCCTAAACGGCACGTGAGTGGTGCTAACACCTTGAAAGGGATCAATTTATGTCATTGGGATAGACCGCGTGTTCACAGGACCCACGGTTTGAGATCACGGCACGAATTTGAGAATATTCACACTTAGGCTTGAAAACGTGTCGTTAGAGGGCAAAATCCTGTAACGCCACCCAAATGGCCCTGTGAGTGGTCGCAACACCTCACACGGGACCAATGTAAGTCTATGGAACCAACCACATGTTCCAGGGATCCTCTGTTTGAGAGCTCGGACCGAATATGATAATATCTACACTTAGGCTTGAAAACATGCAGCTAGAGGGCAAAAACTTTTAACGCCCCCCAAACGGCCCCGTGAGCGACTCCAACGCCTTGCATGGGACAAATTTAAGTCGTTGGTACCGACTGCGTGTTCACAGGACCCCTGATTTGAGATCTAAGTACGAATATGAGAATATCCACACTTAGGCTTGAAAACGTGTCGTTAAAAGGCGAAACCCCGAAACACCCCCCAAACTGCCCCGTGAGCAACTCCAACACCTCGCACGGGATCCGCATAACTCGTTGGGACCACCCACATGTTCACGGGACCTTGACTTGAATGCATCACCCGAATTTGAGAATATCCACACTTAGGCTTGAAAATATGTCGTTCGAAGGAGAAACCTCGTAACACACCCCGAACAGCCCTGTGAGCGGACCTAACACCTTGCACAGGACCAATGTAACTCGTTGGAACTGACTGCGTACCCCCGATTTGAGAGCATGACCTGAATTTGATCATATCCACATTTCGGCTTGATAATGTTCCGTTAGAGGGAGAAACCCCATAACGGCCCTATGAGTGATGCTAACTCCTTGCAAGGGACCAATGTATGTCATTACGACTGATCGCGTGTTCACGGGAACCCCAGTTTGAGAGCACGTCCTGAATTTGAGACTATTCACATTGAGGCTTGAAAACATGCCGTTAGAGGGCGAAACCCCGTAACGCCCCCAAAACGGCCCTGTGAGCGGCCCCAACACCTCGCATGGGACTAATGTAACTCATCAGGACCAACCGTGTGTTCTCGGGACCCCCGGTTTAAGTGCACAACCCGAATTAGAGAATATCCATATCTGGGCTTGAAAATGTGTTGTTAAAGGGCAAAACCTCATAACTCCCCCACCCCCAATGTCCCAGTGAGTAGAACCATTACCTCACACGAGAAAATTGTTACTCATTAGGACCGAATGCGTGTTCACGAAAACCCTATCTTGAGAGCACAGATCGAATTTCAGAATATCCACAGTTAGGCTTGAAAATGTGTCGTTAGCGGGCAAGACCTCATAATGTCCCCTAAACGGCCTCGTGAATGGCACAAGTACCTCTCAAGGGACCAATTTACGTCGTTGGGATCGACCGCGTATTTACAAGACCCTCAATTTGAGAGCATAGCTCTAATTTGATAATATCCATACTTGGGCTTGAAACATGTCGTTAGAGGATGAAACCTCGTAACGTCCCCCAAACGGCCCCGTGAGTAGCACCAATACCTCGCATGGGACCGATGTAACTCGTTAGGATCGACTACGTGTTCACGAAAACCCCAGTTTGAGAGCACATACCGAATTTGAGAATATCCACACTTGGCCTTGAAAATGTAATGTTAAAGGATGAAACCCCGTAACGGCCTCTTGAGCGGTGCCAACACATCACAAGGGACCAATCTATGTCATTGGGACCCACCGCGTATTCACGGGACCCCTGAATTAAGAGCACGGCCCGAATTTGAGATTATCCACACTTGGGCTTGAAAATGTGCCATTAGAGGGTTAAACCTCATAACACCCCCCAAACGGCCCAGTGAGTGGTACCAGCACCAGCACCTAGCACAGGACCAGTGTAACTCATTGGGACCGATCGTGTGTTTACGAGACCCTCGGTTAGAGAGCACGGCCCGAATTTCAAAATATACACAATTAAGCTTGAAACGTGTCGTTAGAGAGGAAACCCCATAAAGCCCCCCAAACAGCCCCGTGAGCAGCCCCAACACCTCGGAGAGGCCAATGTAAGTCTTTAGGACCCACCGCATGTTCATAGGACCCCCAATTTGAGAGCACGATTTGAATTTGAGAATATTCACACTTAGGCTTAAAAATGTGTCATTAGAGGTCAAAACCTCGTAACGCCCCCCAAACGTCCCCGTGAGTAGCACCAGTACCTCACATGGGACCAATGTTACTCATTAGGACAGACTGCATGTTCACAAAAACCCCAGTTTGAGAGCACATATCGAATTTGAGAATATCTACACTTGGGTTTGAAAACGTGTCGTTAGAGGACGAAACCTCATAATGCCCCCCAAATTCCTCCGTGAGTGGCACCAGTACCTCTCAAGGGACCAATGTAAGTCATTGGGATCGACCGCGTGTTTACGGGACCCCCGGTTTGAGAGCATGACCTGAATTTGATAATATCCATACTTGGGCTTGAAACATGTCATTAGAGGGGAAAACCTCGTAAAACCCCCCAAACGGTCCCATGAGTAGCACCAATACCTTGCACGGGACTGATGTAACTCGTTAGGAACGGCTGCATGTTCACTAAAACCCCAGTTTGAGAGCATAGACCGAATTTGAGAATATTTACACTTGGGCTAGAAAACATGTTGTTAAAGGGAGAAACCCCGTAATGGCCCCTTGAGCGGTGTCAACACATCGCAAAGGACCAATGTATGTCATTGGGACCCACACCGTATTCACGGGGCCCCCAGATTAAGAGCACGGACCAAATTTGAGAATATCCACACTTGGGCTTAAAAATGTGTCGTTAGAGGGAGAAACCACATAATGCCACCAAAACGGTCCTGTGAGTAGTACCAACACCTTGCGCGAGACCAATGTAACTCGTTGGGACCGATTTCATGTTCACGGGACCCTCTCTTAGAGAGCACGAACTGAAATTTAGAATATTCACAATTAAGCTTGAAAACGTGTCGTTAGAGAGCAAAACCCCATAAAGCACCCCAAACGACCCCTTGAACATCCCCAACACCTCGAACAGTACCAATTAAGTCTTTAGGACCCGCTGCGTGTTAACGGAACCCCCGATTTCAGAGCACGGTCCGAATTTGAGAATATACACACTTAGGCTTGAAAACATGCCATTAGAGGGCGAAACCCCGTAAGCCCACCAAACGGCCCTGTCAGTGGCCGCAACACCTCGTACAGGACCAATGTAGGTCGTTGTGACCTACTGTGTGTTCATGGGATCCTCGGTTTGATAGCACGACCCGAATTTTAGAATATCCACACAAGGGCTTGAAAACGTGCCGTTAAAGGGCCAAACCTCGTAACACCCCCCAAACTACTCCGTGGGTGACCCCAACACCTCGTATGAGACCAACATAAGTCTTTGGGACCAACAGCATGTTCACAGGACACCCAATTTTAAAGCACAGCACGAATTTGAGAATATCCCACTCGGGGGGGCTTGAAAAGGTGTCGTAGAGGGTGAAACCCCGTAACGCCCGCCAAATGACCCCGTGAGCGGCACCAACATCTCGGACCAGACCAATGTAACTCGTTGGGACCGACCGCATGTTAACGGGAACCCCAGTTTGAGAGCATGGCCCGAATTTGAGAATATCCGTACTTAAGCATGAAAATGTGTCGTTAGAGGAAGAAACCCTGTATCGCCCCCTAAACAGCCAGTGAGCCTCCCCAACACGTCCCACAGAACCAATGTAACTCATTGGGACCCATCTCATGTTCATGGGACCCCCGGTTTGATAGAACGGCCTGAATTTGAAAATATCCACAAAGGGGGGCTTAAAAACATGCCGTTAGAGGGAAAAACCTCATAACGCAAACCAAACGGCCCTGCGAGCGGCCCCAATACCTCACACGGGACTAATGTACTTCGTTAGAACCAACGGCGTGTTCATGGAACCCCCGATTTGAGGGCACGGACCGAATTTGAGAATATCCATACTTGGGCTTAAAAACATGCCGTTAGGGGGCGAAACCCCGTAATTCCCCCTAAACAGCCCCCTGAGTGGCACCAACACCTTGTACTGGACCAATGAAAGTTGTTGGTACTGACCGCTTGTTCACGAGACCTCTAGTTTTAGAGCACGTCTAGAATTTTAGAATATCCACACTTAGTCTTAAAAACTTTTCGTTAGAGGGTGAAACCCCATAACGCCCACCAAACATCCCCGTGAGCTGCCCCACCACCTCATATGGGACCAATGTAACTCACTGGGACTGACTGCGTGTTCACAGGACCCCCAGTTTGAGAGCACGGTCCGAATTTGAGAATCTCCACATTTAGGCTTAAAAGCGTGTCTTTAGAGGATGAAACCCCGTAACTCCCCCCAAACGGCCCCATTAGTGGCCACAACACCTCGTACGAGACCAATGTAAGTTGTTGCGACCTACCGCATATCCCTAGGATCCTCGGTTTGAGAGAATGGCCCCAATTTGAGAATATCCACACGTAGGCTTGAAAACGTGCCGTTAGAGGGCCAAACCTCGAAACACCCCCCAAACTACTCCATGAGTGACGCCAACGCCTCGCACGGGACCAAAATAAGTCCTTGGGACCAACGGCATGTTCACGGGACACTCGATTTTAAAGCACCGCATGAATTTGAAAATATCCACACGGGGGGCATGAAAGGTGTCGTTAGATGGTGAAACCCCATAACGCCCTCCAAACGGCCTCTAAAGTGGTGCCAACACCTTCTTGCGGGACTAATGTAGGTCATTGGGACTAACCGCGTGTTCACTGGACCCACGATTTGAGAACATGACCTGAATATGAGAATATCCACACTTAGGCTTGAAAACGTGCTGTTGGATTGCGATACCCGTAGATCCCCCCAAATGGACTCATGAGCAGCCCCAACACCTTACACATGATCAATGTAACTCATTGGGCCCGACCGCACGTTCACTGGACCCACGATTTGAGACCACAATACAAATTTGAGAATATGCACACTTAAGCTTGAAAACATGTTGTTAGAGTGTGAAACCTCGTAACGCCCCACAAATGGCCCCATGAGTGGCCGCAACACCTCGTATGGGACCAATGTAAGTTATTGGGGCCGACCACATGTTCACGGGACCCTTGATTTGAGAACAAGGCCCGAATTTGAGAATATTCACAGTTAGGCTTGAAAATATACCGTTAGAGGGTGAATCTCGTAACACCCCCAAATGACCCCGTGAGCAACCCTAACACCTCACTTGGAACCAATGTAACTCATCGAGATCGATCGCGACCCGATTTGAGAGCACGGCCCGAATTTGAGAATATCCATACTTAGGCTTGAAAAACATGCCGTTAGAGTGTGAAACCTCGTAACGTCGCCCAAACAACCCGTGAGTGGCACCAAAACCTCATACGAAACCAATGTAACTCGTTGGGACCGATTGCCTGTTCACGGAACCCCTAGTTTAAGATCACGGTCTGAATTTAAGAATTTCCACACTTGGGCTTAAAAACGTGTCGTTAGAGGGTGAAACCTCATAACGCCTCCTAAACAACCCCTTGAGTGGCACCAACACCTCGCATTGGACCAATATAAGTCTTTCGTACCGACCGCTTGTTCACGAGACCTCCAGTTTTAGAGCATGTCTCGAATTTTAGAATATCCACACTTAGGTTTAAAAACATGTCGTTAGAGGGTGAAACCTCGTAAAGCCACCCAAATGACATGTGAGTGGAACTAATACCTCGTACGGAACCAATGTAACTCGTTAGGACCGACTACATGTTCACGAAACCCCCTGTTTAAGAGCACGGACCGAATTTGAGAATATCCACACTTGGGCTTGAAAATGTGCTGTTAGAGGGCGAAACCTCATAATGCCACACAAAGGACCCCATGAGTGGGACCAACACCATGAACAAGACCAATGTAACTCATTAGGACTGACCGCGTGTTCACAGGACGCTCGGTTAGATAGCACGGCCCGAATTTCATAATATTCATAGTTAAGCTTGAAAACATGTCGTTAGAGAGGGAAACCCGATAAAGCCCCCCCAAACTGCACCGTGAGTAGCTCCAACACCTCGAACGGGATCAATTTAAGCCGTTAGGACCCACCGCGTGTTTACAGGAGCCCCGATTTGAGAGCAGAGTACGAATTTGAGAATATCCACACTTAGGCTTGAAAACGTGTCGTTAGAGGATGAAACCCCATAAAGCCCTCCAAACGAACCTGTCAGTGGCCGCAAACACCTCGCACGGGACCAATGTAAGTCATTGCGATCGGCCGTGTGTTCATAGGATCCTCGGTTTGAGATCATGGCTCGAATTTAAGAATATCCACAAGGGGACTTAAAAAATATACCGTTAGAGGGTGAAGGCTCGTAACACCCTCCCCCCCCCCCCCCCCCCCCCAAAAAAAAAAAAATACCCCATGAGTGACCCCAACACCTCACACGGAACCAATGTAAGTCGTTAGGACCAATCACAAAGTCGTTGGGATCAATCACGTATTCACAGGACACCCGATTTTAAAGCATGATATGAATTTGAGAATATCCACACGGGGGGCTTGAAAATGTGTCATTAGAGTGAGAAACCTAGTAATGCCAACCAAATAGCCCCGAGAGTGGTACCAACACCTCGTACGGGACTAATGTAAGTCATTGGGACCGACCGCATGTTCACTGGACCCATGATTTGAGAGCATGACCCGAATATGAGAATATACACACTTAGGCTTGAAAATGTGCCGTTAGAGGGCGGTAACCCGTAATGCCCCCCAAATGGACTCGGGAGCATCCCCAACACCTCACACATGACTAATGTAACTCATTGGGATCGACCACAGGTTCATGGGACCCACGATTTGAGACCATGACATAAATTTGAGAATATGCACACTTAAGCTTAAAAATTTGCCGTTAGAGTGCGAAACCTCGTCACGCCTCCAAATGGCCCCATGAGTGTCCCCAACACCTCATATGGGACCAATGTAAGTTGTTGGGGCCGACCGCATATTCACGGGAACCTCGATTCGAGAACACGACCCAAATTTTAGAATATTAACAATTAGGCTTGAAAACGTGCCATTAGATGGTGAAATCCCGTAACGCCCCCACACGGCCACGTGAGGGGCCCCAATACGTTGCTTGGACCCAATGTAACTCATTCAGACCGATCCCGTGTTCATAGGAGCCCCGAGTTGAGAGCATGGTCCGAATTTGAGAATATCCACATTTAGGCTTGAAAACATGTCGTTAGAGGGAGAAACCTCGTAACGCCACCCAAACGGCCCGTGAGTGGCACCAATACCTCTCCAAAACCAATGTAACTCGTTGGGACCGACTGCATGTTCACAGAACCCCAAGTTTGAGAGCATGGACCGAATTTGAGAATATCCACACTTGGGCTTAAAAACGTGCCCTTAGAAGGCACAACCTCGTAATGCCACCCAAACGGCCCTGTGAGTGGTACCAACACCTTGTACGGGCCAATGTAACTCATTGGGACCGACCACATGTTCACAGGACCGTCGGTTAGAGAGCACGGCCTGAATTTCAAAATATTCACAATTAAGCTTGAAAACATGTCGTTAGAGAGTGAAACCCCATAAACCCCTCAAACGTCCCTATGAGCAGCCCCAACACCTCAAACGGGACTAATATAAGTCATTAGGACACATCGCGTGCTCACAAGACCCCCGGTTTGAGAGCACGATCTGAATTTGAGAATATCCACACTTAGGCTTGAAAATGTGTTGTTAGAGGTTGAAACCCCATAACGCCCGCCAAACAGCCACGTCTGTGGCTGCGATACCTCGTACGAGACCAATGTAAGTCATTATGATCGATTGCATGTTCATTGGATCCTTGATTTGAGCGCACGGCCCAAATTTGAGAATATCCACACGGGGGCTTAAAAATGTGTCGTTAAAGGGTGAAACCTTGTAACACCCCCAAACTACCCCATGAGTGATCCCAAAACCTCACACGGGACCAATATAAGTTGTTGGGACCAACCACGTGTTCATGAGACACCCAATTTTAAAGCACGGCACGAATTTGAGAATATCCACACGGGGAGCTTGATAACGTGTCGTTAGAGGGAGAAACCCCGTAACACCCGCCAAATAGCCCCATGAGCTTCCCTAACACCTTACACGAGACCAATGTAACTCCTTGGGACTAATTGTGTGTTCAAGGAACCCCGGTTTAGGACCACGCCCAAATTTGAGAATATCCACACTTAGGCTTGAAAATGTGTCGTTAGAGGCGAAACCCATAATTCCTCCCAAATGGCCCCGTGAGTGTCACTAACACCTCGCACGGGACCAGTGTAACTCATTAGGACCAACCACGTATTCACGGGACCCTTATTTTGAGAGCAAGGACCGAATTTTACAATATTCGTACTTTGGCTTGAAAATGTGTCGTTAGAGGGCGAAACCCCGTATCGGCCCCATGAGAAGTGTCAACACCTTACAAGGTACTAATGAATATCATTGGCACCAACCGTGTGTTCACGGGACCCCTTGTTTGAAAGCACAACCTGAATTTGAGAATATCCACACAGGGGGCTAAAAAGGTGTCGTTAGAGACCAATGTAAGTCATTGGGATTGACTTCATGTTCACGGGACCCCGATTTGAAAGCAGAACCCGAATTAGAGAATATCCACATGGGGGGCTTGAAAACGTGTCGTTAGAGGGAGAAACCCCTTAACACTAGGCAAACGGTCCTGTGAGCTACCCTAAGTCCTCGCACGGGACCAATGCAACTCATTTGGACCGATCATATATTAATGGGACCCCCGGTATGAGATCACGTCCCGCATTTGAGAATCACTACACTTAGTCTCGAGAACGTGCCATTTGAGGTTGAAACCCCATAATGCCCCCCAAATGGCCCTGTGAGCGGCTCTGACACCTCATAAGGAACCTAGGTATTTCGTTGGGATTAATCACGTGTTTATGGGACCCCCCCCCCCCCCCAATTTGAGAGCACATCCCGAATTTGAGAATATCCCCACTTAGGCTTGAAAATGTGTCCTTAGAGAGCGAAACCTCGTAACGCCCCTCAAACAGCCCTGTGAGCGGCACCAACACCTCGTACGAGACCAATGTAAGTCTTTGAGATCTAGAGCGTGTTCATGTGACCTTCAATTTGAGAGAACAACGGATTTGAGAATATCCACACAGGCATGAAAATTTTCCTTCAGAGGGCGAAACCCTGTAACGCCCCCAAATGGCCTCCTGAGTGGCCCCAACACCTCCCACGGAACCAATGTAACTCATTGCAACCGCTTGTTCACGGGACCTCTCAGTTTGAGAGCACAGCCTGAATTTGAGAATATCCACACTTGGACTTGAACATGTGTTGTTATTGGGCAAAACACCGTAATGACCCCTAAACGGCCATGTGATCGGCCCCTACACCTTGCATGGGATCAATGCAACTCGTTCGCACATATGGCTTATTCACGGGACCCCCGATTTGAGAGAACATCTCGAATTTGAGAATATCCACACTTAGGCTTAAAAATGTGCCGTTAGAGGGCGAAAGTGTGTAACACCCAACAAACCGCCCCGTGAGCGACCTTAACACCTCGCATGGGACTAATGTAACTCATTAGGACCGATCACGTGTTCATAAAACCCCCAATTTGGGAGCACGGCCCGAGTTTGAGAAAATCCACACTTGGGCTTGAGAATGTGTCGTTAGAGGGAGAAATCACGTAATGCCCCCCAAACAGCCCCGAAAGCGGCACAACACCTCACAGGGGACCAATGTAACTTGTGGGACCGACCGTGTGTTCACGGGACCCCCGGTTTGAGAGTACAACCCAAATTTGAGAATATTCACACATAAACTTGAAAACGTGTCGTTAGACGGTGAAACCCCATAACGCCCCTCCCCCCCCCCCAAACGGCCCTGTGAGTGGCCCCAATACCTTGCACAGGACCAATGTAAATCGTTAGGACCAACCGCGTGTTCACAAGACCTCCGATTTGAGATCATGACCCGAATTTGAGAATATCCATACCTAAGCTTGAAAAGGTACCGTTAGAGGGCAAAACCCCATAATGCCCCCAAACGGCCCTGTGAGCGGAACCAACACCTCGCATATGACCAATCTAAGTCGTTGGGATCCATCGCCTGTTCACGAGACCTCCGGTTTGAGAGCACAGCCCTAATTGTAGAATATCCACACTTAGGTTTAAAAACATGTCGTTATAGGGTGAAACCCCGTAATGCCCCCTAAACGTCCCTGTGAATGGCCCAACACCTTGTACGGGACTAATGTAAGTCATTAGGACCAGCCGCGCGTTCACAAGAGCCGTTGTTTGAGAGCACGACCCAAATTTAAGAATATCCACACTAATATTTGAAAATGTGTCGTTAGAGTTCGAAACCCCGTAACGACCCCCCAAACGACCCCATGAGTGACCTCAACACCTCGCATGGGACCAATGTAAGTCTTTGAGACTGACTGCATGATTACGGGGCCGTCGATTCGAAAGCACGACCCGAATTTGAGAATATCCACACGGGGGTCTTAAAAACGTGTCGTTAGAGGGTGAAACCTCAAAACGCCCACCAAACGAACACGTGAGCGGACCCAACACCTCGCACGATACCAATGTAACTCATTGGGACCGACATCATGTTAACGGGACCCCAGTTTGAGAGCACGGCCCGAATTTGAGAATATTCATACTTAGGCATGAAAATGTGTCATTAAAGGGAGAAACCCCGTATCGACACCTAAACGGCCCAATGAGTGTCCCCAAAACCTAGCACAGAACCAATGTATCTTATTGGGACCGATCTCGTGTTCATGGGACCCCCGATTTGAGAGAGCTGCCTGAATTTGAAAATATTCGCACAAGGGGCTTAAAAAGGTGTCGTTAGAGGGCGAAACCACGTAACACCAACCAATAAAGCCCTACGAGCGGTCCCAATACCTCACATGGGACTAATGTAACTCGTTAGGACTGACTGCGTGTTCATGAAACCCTCGATTTGAGGGCACAGCCTGAATTTTAGAATATCCACACTTGGGCTTGAAAAAGTGTCGTTAGAGGGCGAAAACTCATAACGCCCCCTAAACAGCCCCCTGAGTGGCACCAACACCTCGCACTGGATCAATATAAGTCGTTGGTACCGATCGCTTGTTCACGAGACCTCCAGTTTTATAGCACATCCTAAATTTTATAATATCCACACTTAGGCTTATAAACGTGCCGTTAGAGGGAGAAACCCCATAACACCCACCAAACGGCCCCGTGAGTGGCCCCAACATCTCTCATGGGACCAATGTAACTCATTGGGATGGACTGTGTGTTCACAGGACCCCTGGTTTGACAGCACGGACCGAATTTGAGAATATCCACACGTAGGCTTGAAAACGTGCCATTAGAGAGCAAAATCCTGTAATCCCCACCCAAATGGCCCCGTAAGCGGTACTAACACCTCACATGGGACCAATATAAGTTATTGGGATCGATCACGTGTTCACGGGATCGCCGGTTTGAGATCACGACCCAAATTTGAGAATATCCACATATAGGCTTGAAAATATGCCGTTAGAGAGATAAACCCCATAATGTCCCCTAAACGTCTTTGTGAGCGTCCCAGACACACTTCACACGGGACCAATGGTACTTGTTGGGACCGATCGCATGTTCACAGGACCCCCTATTTGAGAACACATCTAAAATTTGATAATATCCACACTTGGGCTTGAAAACGTGTCGTTAAAGGGTAAAACCTCGTAACACCCCCTAAACGGCCCCATGAGTGGAACCAACACCTTGTATGGGACTAATGTAACTCGGTTGGATTGACTGCATGTTCACGGGTCCCCCGATTTGATAGCACGTCCCGAATTAGAGAATATCCACACTTAGACTTAAAAATGTGATGTTAGAGGTCGAAACCTCGTAATGCCACCCAAACGGCCCCCTGATTGTCCCCAACACATCACACGGACCAACGTAACTCATTGGTACTAATCGCATAGTCACGGGCCCCCGGATTTAAGAGCATGGCCTGAATTTAAGAATATATTGAAAACAGAGCAAATTCTTCTAAATTTATTTTTAATATAGTTAAAAATGATCATGGCCAAAGTCCATGACCAACTTTATTTTTTTTGTCACACATAAATAGGGTTACGACCTAGGTCTTTGACCATTTTGGGCAGGCTAAAGTGTGGTTCACGGCCTTGGGCCATGACCAGATGTGTGACCAATGGAATAATTTAAACTATGGGTCACGGCCTTGAGCCATGACTAGCTGTGTGACCAATGGCAAGATCTAAAGTATGGTTATGTGTGACCAATGGCAATATCTAAAGGATGGGTCACGGACTTGGATCATGACCAACTGTGTGACCAAGTAAGATCTAAAGGATAGATCACGGACGTGGGCCGTAACCAGCTGTGTGTATGGGTCACGGACACTGTCCGCGACCATATGTCATAACCCACAAGGTCCGTGACCCCTCGTTTGGTCATGGATTTGGGTTGTGACCTACCACATTGGTCATGCCGGATATGGTCGCGGCCAAAGGCCCTGACCCATAAAATTGGTCAGGAACTTTGTCCGTGACCATTCGCCCAATATGGTGCAGTGTTAGGCTGGTATCATAATTAGGTGATTAAAATGCATACGTTAAGTGATTACTTTAGATGAGAGGTGAGTAATGTCTCATGAGGAACCGCGGTATCAATTTAAATATGAAAGGACGAATACATATTTATTTATAAATTTAATTAGTTGAAGAATATTTTCAAAAGGATTTGGGCTCTGACCTATATCAAATTATTTTTCAAAAGTTTTAGGTTTCCAGCTAGAGGGACGCCCAACGTGATTATCCTTCCAAGTACTAGAGCTGCGACAGAAGTGAGATGTTACAGGATTTTGTTTAGTAGCTTATGTTCCCATATTCTAGTTAGGTCTCTTTTCATATTTGGTCATGTTGCATATGTCAGACAGTGTATTTTATTTAATTTTATTTCATTCTTGGCATTATTGTATGGAGATTTTATAGATGGTTTATTCCGTACAGTTTGGCATGTAATAGGATTCTAATTTCGGAATTGTCATATAGTGGTGGATTTTATTTAAATGTTTTAATAAATTATGGTTTGCGTTGTGTGGTAATGTCATATTAATAAAGATTAAAATTGGTACACTACTTAATTTAATAATAGGTGGTTAGTAAGTGATTAGTTTCGACAGTGATGCTAAGAGTGTGTCAATGAGATTCCTGTTTTATTTTAGTAGAGGGATGGACACCTGTTATTCTAATAAACATGGTGTCACAGAAAATTCTAAGATAGGGGAGATACATTTTTCTTGGATACTCTTAATTTTTTTAAATCGGAGAAACATTTGAAAAAGGGAGGGAATATGACTTATGGGGAGTCAATTCATTTATGTACACTTATGGTGTTAATATTGATATTGATATGATTTAGGGGAGTTTTCACATTGATATACATTGCTCACATTCATATTTCCTACTTTATGGTTGATATTTATATTATCCAAAGCATTCTAAGGACAAGGGAATTACTTATTATGTTGTCATACTTTCATGATATCTTAGTGTTTGTTCATGCTTTGTAGGTATATATATGAGATTGAGATTAAGCCTATCCCTAAACTTGACTTTGGTTATTTTTTCAGTCTATTGGATTATATGTTTATTGTGACATTTTTATCTCATTATATGGCTAATGTGTGCAAGTTTTGTTTGTTGTAATCAAGTATTTTGGGGTTTTAGGAGTTTTACACGAAATATCCAAAGGATGAGATTGAAAATATATGTAATTCATTTATATCAGTTTGGTTGGCTTATTTCCATGTCGAAACATTTAACTCAAGCATTATCAAGAAAAAATGCCTGATTTCATATAAATTTTGCTTAGTAAAGAGAGTCTTGCTCATTAGGCATCAATGAACATTGAAAAATAAAGATCGGATATATATCTTTTACAATAATGACTTTTTTTTCCACTACATTAAAGAATATCCTTTAACCGGTTGTCGATTTGAACGTCTAAAGGTTATGCACACATGTACGTATTTTAATTTTAATTTAAAAATCATTTTTGAAATGAAACAATTGATCTTTTAATAGTGAGAAATGTTATGCTTCCTAAGGGTAAAGGCTTTTCTTTTGAAAACCGCAACCTACATGGGAAAAACTGCTTCTGCCTACATCCATACACATGGATGAGTTTTAACGCGTGAGCTCGACCAACACCTTTCACTCATGTTATGTTTCTACTTAAAAACGTGCGCATAATTGGGTTTTGTACTCATGTGCACGACAACCACATTTTTGGCATGTTTTGCTTACCCCAAAAATCGTGGGCACATATATCTTTTTAAATGTAAGCATGATGCTCTCAGATTTAAAAAAAAAAATCTATAAATAGAGACTTTTTTCTACCATTAGAAACTTCATTAATTCCTCTTTACTTCTCATATACTAAGAGATTTTTAGAGTCCGAGGGCATTTTAATTGCTTCTCTTTAAGCAAATTCACTTATTCCACTCACAATTAGAGAAAAACTAGATTTATTCGTGATCTACTTTTTAAGGAATTTAGAGTGTTTTAAGATCAAATCCACATAACAGATTCATTTTAACCAAATCAAATCAAAATTAAAGACCAATACTGATATCTAAAAGAGGTGTTTGAGTTATTGGTGAGTTAAAGAATAATGTGATCCTATGGAAGAGAATGAACTTCTTTAAGCACTCGATCGAGTTTTTGGTGGTCCGAACATCATCAATTGAGTAGTTTTCAATGTTCATCAGATAATTTCTTGTTAGGTAATAAGATATGGGTATCTTCCCGCATTGTATAAAAGATTTTCAAGTTAAATGATAATTATGATGCATCGATATTTTATACCTTTAGGGGGTTCCTCTTAAATTTGTCATGTCGGTTATTTGTATGTTCTTATATTTGTTTTCCTTACTAACACACACAACCCATAAATCTAGCTTGGATCTATTGAAATTGGATTTAGGATTCGCATCTAGTTATTTTTTTAGACAATCAACTTAGATCACCTAATTGAAGTGTTAATTGAAATTTGATGCACTGATAACCTTTTGTGTTAGTTAATTGTGTTTGAGAGTGCAGCTACAGCGGAAATATTACGACTTCTCAAATAAAAACCAATTTTAATTAAACCCAAATTTTAGTTAAACCCTAAGACATGCATCTAGATGATTTATCAAATAAAATATAGCATGCAGGATAAAACAAATAAATTTAAGGAAAAATCCCCCACAGGGGAAAAATCATTTATTGTCACTATAATTTGTAAGAAAACGGCTTACAATCGGATTACAATGAAAATACAAGTTGACTAAGAATTACCCTCGGGTATCGGATTCTGTAGTCGCGGCTGGAACTATCCCTTTCCAGTAGGGCTGCAATGGAGAAGAGAAACGGCTTCTCCACAAGGGTTGAACAAACCAAAGTTATGTTCTTGGGTTGCAAAAGGATTCACAAATATTTGGCAATTGTGTGAATCAAAACATGAGTCTTGGGACTCAAAAAATATGAAGACTAGAGGTATTTGGACTCTCAAAAACGTCTTCTAAAGTCTTGCAAAACTGCTCCCCCGAAGTTGGTTTAAATAGCAAAACATATGAAGAGTTTTGCAAAATAAAAACACTGAAATTCTATCCAGCGTACAGGTACCCCGAACCGATTTGGGGTACCTTATGCGGTTTGGGGTACATGGGTTTGGGGTACCTTTCTGGTTTGGGGTTAAAAAAAAACAGCATTCTTCAAGGAATTTTCTCCAACTTCAAAAGGTCATAACTCCTTCACCGTAGCTCGGATTGAGGTGTCGTTTCTTCCAATATCTTCGTTGCGGCAAGCTATTCAACTTTCCAGTTGACCAGACCTCCTAACTATGGATGTGAAATTACGAAAATTCCCTTCAACACTCCTATCGTGCCTTTTTTTCACTGTTTTGACTTCCCTTGCGTACCACTTGCATTACGTCCCTAAAATCTTGGAACGTGAAGTCGTTGAGGCAGATGTGGGACACATTAATGGAGATGTTGAATGCTTGATTCCCGAAATTCGGATTAAGGCCGTCGAGTGACATCTTGAGGTGACGTGCCAAATGTAGTGGCGTACGACATACATAAATGTAACATGTTGGACATGAGAAAAATGTCCTTACAAATCTCCCCCTATGTCTATGCCGATACATACATAAAAAATCCGAATTATCAAATATGAAATTGCCTATACAAATCTACCCTCCCATGAACCCAAAACTGGAAAAGGTACAAATGAATAGTCTTCATCGTTTGTTCTTCAAATCTTCAGGAATCTCAAATCTTTTCTCATCAGGGTGTGCAACATATAGATCTTCAATCTTCATACCTACACACATGAGACAAAGCAAATACCACGTGACATATCGAGTTTGAAATGAGATAACATGGATATCAATATATGATAAAAACATAAGCAACATCTCAAAAACTCCCCCAAAATTCAAACTCCCCCATAATATGATAATTCTTTCTCCCCCTTTTTATGATGTCCCCAAATAGACAGATGAGAAGAATGAATTAAATAAGCAAAATCGGAGTGTCACGGTATACAAAACAGGGCATCAAATAATATGGTAATCGTGCTCTTTCAAGGAGATTCTCAAACAAATATTCTCAAACTATTTTTGAATTTTTCAAATTTTTCATACAAAAATAAGATACCAATATGAACAAATATGAAACAAAAATCACACCATGGATTTAGACTTAAACAACCAAGTCATGGAAATGGAATGAATGGGTGTGAACACATTCGATAGGTAAATCAACTCAATCAATCATATGTGCACGATGCATATGTGTACTCCTAACGAATGATCATCAAAAGTATGCTTAGGTGTAAAAAAAATTTGTTGAATTTAGATGACATCGTCTTATGCAAATCAACAAATCAAAGTCAAAGTGATTTCCACACCAATAACGTCCAAAACTATGTATCGCATTTTCAAGCATTTCAAGGACGTGCAAACCCGTTTTAAATTCTCCAACCAAACTCCCTCATATATATATTCTTTTAGAGGTAATCTAAATTCTCAAACTTTGGATAATTGGTGCAAAAACCTAAATGGCCCATAATTGGCATGAATTTCTTTTTTTATTGCCTTTAAATTTTTTTCGGGCTCTTTTAACCTCTTTGGACCTCGGATAATGAAATTCCTCAATTCTTTAGGTCCTTTTTAACGGTGGCTTTTGCGCAAAGGATAGATGATTACCTTTCGCAGCCCCTCCCCATTATCAAACAAATCACACAAACTCACAAAACGGTTTTTATATGCACAATTTCCTTATAAAAATTATTGCGCTTGGTTCGTTTTAAAGACAGGATTGGAGTGAAAACATCCAACCAACATGTGATAAGAGAAGCACAATAATCAAACAAATCCGTGCATGTGTGCAATAAAGGAAACATGAGTCAAACATATAGGAAGTAACACTTAATTACATCTTAATGACTCCAAACATTATAAAGCACATGGATGAATTGACTTATTATCTCAAAACACTATCAAATAGTCACATGAAAAAATGTAATGATGTTGTGACTCGGTCATCCAAAGTGTTCATCCATAAACGGTGCAACAAAAAAAATCTTTTTTTATTTTTCAAAAATTTTCAAAAAAATATATACAAAAAGTACATGTCACAACGCTAGCAAAAATATATCAAAAAGAATAACTAGCATATGACAAACATGCAAACACAATCATCTATATGATATGGCAAGAGAAGAATCATGTGCAAGCAAACGGGAATCAACTTGTTTAAAATCTAGTTCCTCCAAAAGTGATTTCCTAACCCAAATGGATGAAACACGTAGACAAGGGGTTTTGGGAACCAACAAAATACTAGACTTCGAATTCCTAAGACCTCTTCCAAGATCAAAACAAAATCGCCTAAGGTGACCATTCCTACCACAATATGAGCATGTGTAAACGGGTGGGATGACACCGAAAGTGTGATCTTTTCTAGCGTCCTTGGAATTATTTGACCCTCTAAAACAAATAATGGTTTTGGCTTTAGCATTAGAAGCATGACAACACGATGAGCCATTACCATCACTATCAAACCTACTTGAGTCTGTCAAATCATTTTTTAACTTCAAAATTTTTGACTCAAGCAAAGAATTAGACTCTTCCAAATTAAGGGACGCCTTCTTCAAATTATCAATTAAACTTATTAGTTTATCACGCTCCCCCTCAATTAAAACAAACTTATTCCTAAGAGTCTTTTCGCGTGTCGTAAAATCATCGATTAATTTTTTATCCTCGACGGCACAAACGGGAACCCTAGAATTTTTTAAGTCCTCCAATTCCTTCCCTAAAACTAGGACTCTCTCATCACTCTTCTTTTTGGCAATTTTTAAAGAATCAAAATCAGTACACAAATTACCAAAGTGCTCACGACAAATATCACTTTGAGTTTGAAACTCTTGCAAATATTCAATCTTACTTTTAAAGAGAGAATTTTCTTTTTCCAAAACTTTAATTCTTTTGCAAAGTTTCAAATTCTAACTTTTTAATTTTTCAGCACGGTCGTGAAATTTTTCAAAAATAGGCTCCTCGTTAAATGGGCGTTCGATTGAAAAATTGCGATTTTTCATAAAACTGATTTTTAAAAAAATCAATATCACACAATTTTTGCGGAAAATAGGAATACGCGATAAATTTGCGCAACCTGCTCTGATACCAATTTGAGAGTGCAGCTACAGCGGAAATATTACGACTTCTCAAATAAAAACCAATTTTAATTAAACCCAAATTTTAGTTAAACCCTAAGACATGCATCTAGATGATTTACCAAATAAAATATAGCATACAGGATAAAACAAATAAATTTAAGGAAAAATCCCCCACAGGGGCAAAACCATTTATTTTCACTATAATTTGTAAGAAAATGGCTTACAATCGGATTACAATGAAAATACAAGTTGACTAAGAATTACCCTCGGGTATCGGATTCTATAGTCGCGGCTGGAACTATCCCTTTCCAGTAGGGTTGCAATGGAGAAGAGAAACGGCTTCTCCACAAGGGTTGAACAAACCAAAGTTGTGTTCTTGGGTTGCAAAAGGATTCACAAATATTTGGCAATTGTGTGAATCAAAACATGAGTCTTGGGACTCAAAAAATATGAAGACTAGAGGTATTTGGACTCTCAAAAACGTCTTCTAAAGTCTTGCAAAACTTCTCCCCCGAAGTTGGTTTAAATAGCAAAACATATGAAGAGTTTTGCAAAATAAAAACACTGAAATTCTATCCAGCGTACAAGTACCCCGAACCGGTTTGGGGTACCTTATGCGGTTTGGGGTACATGGGTTTGGGGTACCTTTCTGGTTTTGGGTTAAAAAAAAACAACATTCTTCAAGGAATTTTCTCCAACTTCAAAAGGTCATAACTCCTTCACCGTAGCTCGGATTGAGGTGCCGTTTCTTCCAATATCTTCGTTGCGGCGAGCTCTTCAACTTTCCAGTTGACCAGACCTCCTAACTATGGATGTGAAATTACGAAAATTCCCTTGAACACTCCTATCGTGCCTTTTTTTCACTGTTTTGACTTCCCTTGCGTACCACTTGCATTACGTCCCTAAAATCTTGGAACGTGAAGTCGTTGAGACAGATGTGGAACACATTAATGGAGATGTTGAATGCTTGATTCCCAAAATTCGGATTAAGGCCGTCGAGTGACATCTTGAGGTGACGTGTCAAATGTAGCGGCGTACGACATACATAAATGTAACATGTTGGACATGAGAAAAATGTCCTTATAGTGTTTAACACTTGTTCAATTGTAGATCTAAATTTTTCACAATCTCTCCTAGTTGTACGTTTAACTATGATTGCTAAAATTGTGAAGGATTTTTTTAAATTGAGCATTTTCCTAATAGAATCTTATTCACCCCATTCTAGGTTTATTTGAATGTACACACTTACACAATACTTCAAAAATATTTCCATAACAGCATCTGGTAGCCCATGAATTAAGGGCTTATAATCCTCCCAGTTATTAAAAATACCAATTTTCCTACTCTTAACAATCCCAAAGTATTTGGTTATCGACATTATTCAACTGCAATGGTATGGTAACCATATTTATTTATAGGACTTGGAGATGGTGTATTAAATACAACTTACTCTGAAATCTTTTGTCCATTGTAATTTATATACGTTCAAAAGCTTAATACCCCCCAAAAAAATTAATTGACCACACGCTATAATTTCTACAATATTTTATACAGTGCATTATCTATATAACAACAGACCACATGTAACTCTTGATATGATATGAACCCCATAAACCTCCAAAACTTCTTAACATATCCATATATATTTTTTTTCATTGTATAAATTAAGCATGGAATGCATGAATATGGTGACAAGATGACACTGTGATGAAAGATATAAGACCAAGAATACTCTAGTGTATTTTTTTAAATTAAGCATATTCATAATTATCAGGTATCTTTACACATATTTTTGTAAATTGTAGTATGCGTATGTCCGAAAAATAAAATTCCACAAAAAATTAGACTTGGCCACACATGTTCTTCCATTGTATCCAACCTTATATGCATGATGTTAGAACTGACATGATCACACAACACAATTGCTACAACCTTTTGTACAGTGTAACATTTGTATGACAACATACCACATTCAAATATTAATATGATATAGACCCCATAAAACTCCAAAACTTCTTAACACAATCACCTAGATTTTCTACTTTGTGCAAAAGTATGCATGGCATGCATGCATGAACTGATTAAACGACACTCTAATGGAAAAGACAATGCCAACACCAAGACTACCCTAGGGTATTATTTTAATTAAAGCCTATTTATAGTTATTAGGTAATATCTGCATTTCACACTAACATTTTCCATTTGAAGTTTACAATTGTCCAATACAATGAACACCCAGAACTGTCAATGGTAGAGGATTATTACCTATTGTTGGAATTAATTAATGTCCTTTACACAAATGGATTGACATAACGGTACAATACCCTTATGAAAATTAACACTTGTAGCTTATTATATTCATTATTTTGCACACCAGCTTCGATTAACACCTGTAGCTGTCGCGGAGAGACATAGAACTATTTATACATTTTTTATATTATTTCCCTTTTATCAAATATTGTTGGATCTTCATGTAAGCGAAGAGACAAACTTCGAGAGAAATAATTCGAGAAAGTTTTTGAAGGAATCTGTAATGGTGATATATTGACTGGAAAAGGCATGAATCAAGAAATGGCAATGAGACGAGCTGCAAACACACATTGCGGTTCTCATTATGGTTCACTTTTAAGTTTGATTCATTTGTTCTCATCGGTTATTAAAGTTGTTTTAATTATTGAGGATGAAGGGACAAATGACAAGCAAAGAGGTCATGCTGAGGGGCTTTTGAAGATTGTGCAATGTTATGACTTTGCATTCATTTTACATTTGATGAAAGATAATTTGTCAATTATATATGATTTGTCCCAAGCTTTATAGGAAAAAGATCAAGAAATTGTAAATGCCATGAATCTTATGAGAATAATAAAACAACAGTTGCAAGATATGAGGGATGATGGGTGGGAATAGTTGTTAGCTGAAGTCTGATTATTTTGTGTCAAACATGAGTTGGATCTTATACAAATGGAGGATTTGTATGGATTTTGTGGAAGATCAAAGCGTAATGTTCACGGGAAAAAAAATCTTCACCATTATCGTGTTGAAATGTTTTATGCGGTAATGGATTTACAAATTTAAGAGTCAAACAATCCTTTTACTGAGGAAAATACGGAATTGTTGTTGTGTATGGTCCGCCTCAATCCCTTTGATTCATTTGTTAAATATGATGGAGAAAAATTGCTTTGATTTGCTGAATTTTACCCCGAGGATTTCTCTCATTTTGATTTAATGCATATTAAGCGTCAACTTGGAACCTACATTATGGATGTGCACTCTGACGATCGATTTGATCAAGTTGAGGGAATTGGTGGGCTAGCTAGAGCACTTGTTCAGATAAATAAGTATACTTTATATCCGTTGGTATATTTACTCGTGCAGCTGGCATTAATTTTACTTGTTGCTACTGCGACGGTTGAAAGAGTTTTTCCTGCTATGAAGATCGTTAAAACTTCACTTCGTAATAGATTGGGGGGTGAGATGATGAATGATTTTTTGGTGGCATATATCAAAAGAGATGTCTTGGATGATATTGACACTGAAGATATCATTCAATTTTTCCAGAAAATGAAGTCTAAGACAGTTGCATTGTAATAATTATCATATTTAATTTTAATAATGGTTTTACGTGTTGAAATTGAATATTAATGCATGTTTTTTTGTTGAAATTTTCTTTAGTACTAGATTTATGCCCAAAATAGTACAAATAACCCAAAAAAAATCCTCGGGGGCTCCAACCCCCGAACACCCGAGGTACATCCGACAGTTTCGCACCCACTACCCCACAATACTGACTCCGCCACTAACAATGACTGTGGCCAACCATTGGAGGAATAAAACTGAATATGGTCCTTCTTGGAGACATCTCCA
Source organism: Sambucus nigra (assembly GCA_949130495.1). Lineage (NCBI taxonomy): Eukaryota > Viridiplantae > Streptophyta > Magnoliopsida > Dipsacales > Adoxaceae > Sambucus > Sambucus nigra. The sequence goes on along the minus strand of OX422211.1, from coordinate 466,067,970 downwards.
CGATTTTCAACACTGATGGATGATAACTAGATTTGTATCACCAAGTAGTGGCCTTCGGAGGACGTGGTTAGGGTGGCGTGAACTTTAAACTATTTGTTTATAATGAGGACTCGCAGTAAAGGTTGTGCTAAGAAGTCCTCAAGTGCAAGGACATCAACGAAGAACCATCATATTTATTAAACGAATTTAGGGTTTCCCTCTACCCTCTAACGGAGTGTTTGAAAATATCTTAATTGTCTTACAAATTGTGGTTTCTTTTATTTATTAAGTTGTTGTTATGTTTTTATTTCTAATCGTATGCCTTTTTTATATATGAATTAATATACAGTTTAACCATTCATGACATGATTGTCTTTAACGAAGTGTTATAGCTGATTAATTTTTCAAATATGATTATTATTTTTATATGATTAAAATTGCGTGTAAGACAAACTCATGCCATGAAAATATCTAAATGCCATCCAACAAGATGTAGTTGTTATGTTGTATGTACATTAGGATTTTGCTAGACCCACCTGTAAATCGTAAGAAGAAAGGTTTATAAATTTATTAAGACTCTCGACAAAATAAGCACATTATATCCAAATACTTCTGAATCACTCAACTTAGAAATTTGTATAATGAGTTGTCCTCTAGCATTTATAGAGTTTATTAACTCACTGCCCGTGGAGTTACGAAAATAATAGGTACCAAATTCCTCATACAACAATCATAGTGTTTCATCGACCGTTGCCAATCGTTGTTAATGAATAATCTCAGGGAGTCTGATCTAATCCATATTTGACTAAATCCAAGGTAACCTTAGATCATTTTGGTTTGTTTTGACGTCATGCGGTGACCATGGACAAATATTTTTTCAGAAATGATAGGCCGACACAAATATTTGACACAGAATGGTGCGACACAGTGATGTGTCACACCGGTATTGGCTAAGCCTTATGGATGTGGATTCAAGCCAGCAGCATTAGCCAATAACGATGCGACATGTCACTGTGTCACATCAAATGTGTCACAAAACTATGTTAGTGTAAAATGACTCATCTTTTTATATGTACATTTGTCACTTATTCAACACATATTACATCCTCACTATATTTGTGCTTAACCTATTTCTTATATGGTATGGGTTACAGGATTATATAAGCATTTAATGGTTTAAAAAAATTTGGGCGAAGGTCCTTGGTGAACATTGGCGTGTTGTTGCACATGGGCAAAGTAATACACATACGCTGGATTTTCTAGAAGACCTAGTAGTTATAATCATTGTGAAGTTAAATTACACTACACCCAAATAGGCGAATGGTCACGAAAATCTGGTCACAGATCAAGACCATAACCACCTCGTCACGGCCCAAAGCCATGACCAATGTAAAAACACATGTAACCAGTTCGATGACCATATAATTTTGTGACCTAAATCGGAGCTGGTCACGGTCTAGGGCCGTGACCAGGTTGTGTCACGGCTATGCTCCGTGACTAGTGCATGACCATTATAGCAGAAAAATTATGCTAAAATTTCCTCTAACTGTGATAATGATCGTTGACCGTGACTATGTTCATGACCATGGCCAAAATTCCTTCCAACTGTGAGCACGGTTTTGGGCCATGACAATTTTGAATTGGTCATGATAGTGGTCACGGTTATGGGTCATGACCAGTCCAATTATGATGACGTGGTCACTAATGATGATGTGAAAAAAAAGGGTTATGTCCCTGAGTCGTGACCAACATCTCTATTTATAAACCCCTTGAACCCTTCAGCCATTTTTCACCGAAAATGATCCTCTCTTTCTCACCAGCATTCCTCTCTCTCTCCAGCACTCCTCCTCTAGGCATTCATCTCTCTCTCTCTAGTGTGTGTGTGTATATATATATGAGAGAGAGAGAGAGAGAGAGAGAGAGGGAGAGAGAGGTTCTCTAGCAAACCAAACTTGTTAATGAACCTAATAAAATATTAAAAAATAACCCAATTAATTGTAATTCCTATGTTATATTTGGTTCGCACCTGCGGCAACGAACATGCATGTGACACATATTTATTTTAATATACAAACCCCCTCCCCACCCCAGAATCTTGCCACTGTCAAGAGTAGGTCCGGTGGCTACACAGTTTCCACCCAAAATGGGTCTGGTGGCTACAATGTCGCGTTTATGAAATGGGTTTTTTTGGAAGATGGTGGGATCTGGTTTGGACGAAATGGGTGGAAGATGGTGGATTAGGGTTTGAACGATATGGATTGCTGATTATGGAGGCATGAGGTGGGAGGTTACTCCAGATTTGAGCTCGTCGGAGGAGAGGAGGCAGGTGGCCAGAGTTTGGAGGGGGTTTGATTTTGGGTTGAGGGTCAAGGGTTGAAATACAGGTGGTAGCTGGTATGGGCGTTGAGTATATGGGTTTCTCGAGTTAAAACTGACCAGAGTTTTAGGAGATGGGAAATTGGAGCAGGTGGTGGGTTGAAGGTCTTGGTTTCGTGGTGGGGGGGTTAAAAAATAACAGTTTGAAGTTGGTCGGCTATGGCAGCAGGTCGAGTTCTTTGGGAAAGATAGGCGGGTCTGGCAAGAATGGTTTTGGGTGTCGCTGTCGCGGACCAAATTCAATATAGAAATTACAATTAATTGGATTATTTATTAATGTTTTATGAGGTTCATTGAAATATCATGAACCCATATAAAAAATATCAACTCAAAATTATTTTTTTTACTATTTCAAAAAAATAGGTATATTCATAAATATGTTTAATAAAATATATTGGAGAGTATACACACACACACACACACACACACACGGTTTGTGTTACGACTAACATGCAATCCAACCTATAATGGTTTTGTGGGCAGGATATAACAATTTCCATGGAAAGAGCAATTATACTAACAATCGTCACTAGTTACAATTTAACCTACGAGTTACAATGACATTAATGTTGTTCTTTTTCACTTAATATAGTAATTTCCCCAAAGCATAATATTTAAGTATTATTTTTAAATCATGGATGCAAATGGGTTTGTCGTGTTTACTCATCTTGTTAAATCATGATATAAACTTAATTATGTTAAAGTTCATATTACATAGAAAATTAGTCACATTCATGTTTTGTTTCATAGTCTATGAAATGTCAAATCAAACATTGTTTTCTACTATATATGATAATCAGTTAATATATATTCAAACTTCTGAAACAATAATACCCCACCATATAAAAATCATCACACACCATAATGAAGAATGTGATCGGACATATAACTTGGATATGTGCAATCACTAATAGGTCGTTAAATTAGGGTGGGATAACAACAAAGATCCCAGAAAATATCAACATGCATGAATCAACTATAACACCTAAAGTAATGATCATTTATGGCATCTCGTTTACTTACTTTTAATTAATTCGTAGTTTAATAGAAACTCATTTGTATTTACTTGTATATGACAATTGTAGCTTTGGTAGTAAGTTTCATAAAAGTTCATAACGCCAGTGGAGCTACATAAATGCTAAGGGATCAGTCAAGATTTATATGGGAATTTGTTATTAAAAGTGCATTCAAAGACGAGGTTGAAGGTCAAATGGTTTCTACTGGTGCTATGTTAGTCGTGACAGACGCAACTGTGGTCATCACCCCATCGGGACAACCTCTATAAAATATTACGTTTTGTGAAGTTCGTTGTAATACCCTGCATTTTTTATTGAATTGAAATTGAACTAATTGAAGAAAAAAAACTATGCTAGTATATTTATTCGAAATGTTTGGAAATGAAAAGTTAAAATGAATTCATTGAGATACGAATGTGCGACTTAAATATTAGAAGCGAATTAACTCGTAAAAGGATCGAGAGGGTTAAATTTGGGGCAATAGAATTTTTGTAAACAAACTAACCTTAGGTATAAATAGAAAAGAAGATAAGAAGTCTTCATTTTCTCATTTCACAAAAGGGGTCTAGGGTTTGGTAGAGAGAGAGAGAGTAATTAGATAAGAAAGCTAAGAGGATTTCAAGAGGATTCAACTTCTCCATACAATCCTGGGCAAGTTAATAACCTATATGTGTATAATATGTATCTATAATGAAATTTCACATGAACATGCATTTGGACCCCTAAATTAGTATGAAATTGATGTTAAAAATGATATGCAATGTATTAGGATCACCCTCCATGTAGGTCAAATCGGCACCCCATCGGGGTAGTTTTGTAATTTAGATTTTTGGGGGTTTAATTAATGAAGAAAATCACAAATTAAATAAGAAAGGTACGTGGGTAAGACATTACCCATCAGATTCTAAACCTAAGTGCGAAAGAGGTAAAACCTAAGAGGGAGAAGAAGGACTCCATAGGTGTTTTTAGAGAAAGGCTCAAGCTTTTACACCGAAAATTCCACCAACGCGTAGATCGCGAAGAGAAGAATGCGTCTATACCAACATCACCAAAGGATCAGACCTTCGATTTAAGGCAAGTGTTTATTACTTGTGTGCTTTAGTAATAATTGTATTCATGTTAGAGTAGGTGATAACCCATTAATTATGAAAGTTAATTTTGATGAAAAATTGATGTTATGATTCGTTTATTGGGACTGAGATTTCAAGAGATTAAATCCCTTCATGTAGATAGGATTACATTCACGAATTGATGATAGTTTTTCATGAACAAATCTGAATTTAATTTGGAGTTATGCTCTTAAATTAAGAACTAGGGTTCTTTTTAAATAAATTTGGGAATTTCGTATTTAATTGATGTATGGTGAAGATTTCATGATTCTAGGTTGTTAGAAATCATCTAGATATATTAGGACATCAATTGAATTTGTTGTTTGGGTGTTTGGGATTGAATAGTAGAGGTTTTAGAGGTGTTAATAGTGAAAAAATGCTGAAATCTGGGTAAGAAGACGAAACAGTGCATCTCACGCGATGTCGCGCGTAGTCGTTCGAGCGACATAGAGTTGTCGCGCGAAGCTGGTTCGAGCGACATGTGTAAGTCGTTCAAAAGAATTGACCTTTTGGTTCGAGCGACAGGTCTAAAATTCTGGAAATTTCTATTTTTACCCCTAATTAAGTTACGCAATTAATTTGAGTGAGAAAATTACTATTCTATGGACTTAGCCTAGTGCAGAATTTTTAGGAAGTATTTGGGAAATAATACTTTAAATAATTGGAATGGTATGTTGAGCTTGGAGATTACATGAGTGATAGTAATTGAATTAAATATTCTATACGTAGTGATGAGAATAAAATATGTATGAGATGTATATAACTTAGGTTGGGTGAATACCTATGAATTGTAATAGCATGTGTGTATGCGTATTATATGATATGATTGTTAAGTGTACTAATGGGTGATAACCTGGGGGTAAAAGAATATTATTGTTAAGTGTACTAATGGATGATAACCCAGGGGTACAAGATTCTTATTGTTAAGTGTACTAATGGGTGATAACCCGGGGGTACAAGAATATTGTTGTTAATTGCACTAATGGGTGTTAACCCGAGGGTGAAGGATTATTATGGTTAGGGGCGCTAATGGGTCTTAGCCCGGGGGTGCAGAAATAGTATATATATGTATAGGGATGATGTGACTATATGTGTATATATCTACGAACTTGTGAATATTTCTACTGTGAGAAACTGGTAGATATGGTAACAATAATAAAATGATTTGCGCCAAGTGGTCTTAACCTAAGGGTGCAGGATTAGTATATATATATATATATATATGGATCATGTGACTGTATATATATGAATATATTTGTGAAATTAGTAGATATAATATAAATGAGAAATAAATTAATCTTAGTGGGTAAAAGATTAACCATTCGAACGGTGAATAATGGAACTTAGTTATGTGAGATAAACTATTTCTTTAACGTATTGTATGGGCGATACGGGTATACTACTGGAGAACGTAAATGGTGATATTATGATTTCGAACTAGTTATGTTGGGTAGCATAGCTAGTGTGGGTTAGATGTACGTTAGGTGTGCACAATAGATGAGAGGTGAGAATCTCATGTGAGAGTGCGATATCTAACATGCACATAATACTTTCTTCATTGCAGTTTTAAATACTTGCTAAATATTTTTATAACATCGGGCTCTGGCCCGTTTCTTGCAGCTCTTCTCTCGTTTGCTATATATATGTATTACATCAGGTGCTCTGCCACAGGGATACCAGAATTAGAGATTTGGATTGCTTTACATGCTGCGGCTGTTGTGGAAGTTGTAGGTCCTTGCATTAGACGCATCCATCGTTTTCATTCAGTTATCTAGACATCTCAGTTGGGGCATGTGTCGCCCATTCCTAGTTTTGTCGGAGTTATTATTCAGTTTACTTTACCGTTCTTTTAGTTGGATGGATTTTACTATGAGTCTGTGAATTGGAATTTGGAACTGGGAGATTTTATCCAGTCTTATTTATTTCAGTGTTTGATTCATGTTCAGTATTTAGTACATTCTTATGTATAATGAATGGTTTATATTTTAATAATTAAATTGAGAAATGGTTTTATTTGGTTATATGTAAAAAAGGGAAATTTTTTACGCCTAGATTAATTGTATTTTAGGTGATCAATATGTTTATAAGTTTTTCGACAGGAAACCAAACAACGATAGTGTCCTTACATGACCACTTGGTTTTCCATCGATAATCAAAATGGCACCGTTGTAGGGGAATTATTTTTTTATAATTTAATTGATAGTATTTTGTAATATTTTTTTCTTTCTATTTGCATTCTTTGTTAACTAGTTTTGTAGGATTCCTACATTTGAGTGCTAAGAAACACTTGAATTTATCGAACGCACATCATTTTGTGAAAATCACCATATTGAGCTATATTTAGGGTAAGCATAGCTTATTCTAATATTTTCTTTAGTCGCATTGTTAATTCTCAAAATAGATGAAACATATGACTTTTGGTCAATACTCGCAAAGTCTATAACTTGAAACATTTAAAATGACTTTGGGTGAGTATTACCAATGTTAAGTTAAGTATTATGGGAATTTTGAGAACAATAATTCCGATTGTGGGCCACAAAGCCATTATAATAAGAATGGTGAAACTAATTGCAATAGATTTCAAAATTCTTATAATAATGATTTTGATAGTAGTATTGAGGATAGTTTTGAAACTTCTCATTTTCAAGTATCCGTGCCTCCACCTATGACATTACGTGAGGGCTTGTGCATGCTTGAAAATGAAAAACTTGAAAATCATTATCGGGAAGAAAATCATTATTGGGAGCATGACTTGAATTTATTATTTGAATCCAATGATGATTTTTTATCAGAGACTTTTGAAGTTGATGAATGTCTTGAACCAAAGGAGGAATCAATGCTTACTTTGGAACAAATCATTCTTCATTTGGCCCAAGGTATAATAGAGAATAAAAGTGAGGAAGAAATAGATGTAGTATCCAATTGCAATGAAATGATTTATGCTTTGTTACCCAAAGAAGAAAGTTTCATTAAAAATTATTTTATCTCCTTCGAAATTCAATCTTTGAGCGATGATAACTCATCTCTCGAGATTGAATTTATTTATTTCCCTTTTTCTTTCTGCATTATCGAACTGTTAGAAGTATGATATAAGTCGGTTCAAAACTTTAAAACATTTAATCCTTTCAACGATGAGGATTACTTGCTTGAGTTTCTTTCCATGAAGGAAAAATTGCCTCCTATTGCGCCACCTCCCATTCCATTTGAAAAATCTTTGGGAGAAAATTCATTTATTTGTCACCCGTTTTATCCAAACCTCCCATCATCCCTTAAAAACTTTTAATTGTTGATGGTTCCTTTCTTCCCCCTTACACATACCTTCCATTGTTCAAACGAAATGGAATTCTTATTTTTCAGAAGGCATGCACTCAATTAAGGGAACACCATTAACCCCTTAAATTTAACTTGTATTTTGGGTGGAACTTCAGAAATTTTAAATCCAAGTGTATAGTTAGCTAGAAGTTGAAATTGTTAGTTATACATAGTAGTTTGATATTCTTTTATTTTTTTATGTAGTGTAATTAGTTAAAGTTTTTTTCGTTTGCCTGGTGCTAACTTGTTTTGTAGAATATTTGGACTTGTACTTTTTGGAGATCTCTCCTATAATACCTCGCCCGAAAAATTAAATAAATAACACATATGTATTATATGTGACGAGGTATAAAATTGTAATTGTAGAAATTCAGGGGTGATAAATCGGGTTAAGTAAAGGGAATGGGTTAAAGATTTAAATAAATTATTTATGCCTTTCTTAAAAGTTGAGAATTTGGGGGGCATAAGTGAAGGGAAAGAAGAAAGGTTAAACTAAAATTACAAAATTCTTTATTGGGTGTAAGAGCATTGTTACCACGTTAGCAAATAGGTGACCCTTTTGAATGATTTTGGAAACTGAGCGAGTAAATCTTATAAGCGTGGGAACATAAGAATTCGTGTGTGAGGTATGTCGCTTGAACGACGTCGAAGGTCGTTCAAACGATGTCGGTTGTCGCTCAAACGGCGCTAGTAATGGCAGCTCTCTATCTCATGTTGTCAGTGCTTGATATGATCAATCCACATTCCTTGTCAGCTCTTGGGATGACTAGCAATACAAAGTAAGGTATACCAACATGATAAAGGCCTTGGATTTGTCCTGCTGGTATTAAATCATAGAGCCAGAGAGAGGGGGACGTATAGCCTCTGTGACATGCCTTAGTGTTGTCTCTGTGCCAACCGTCCTATCTGTGGAGTTGTCAAAGCTTTATCCCTCTAGTTACTGATATGGGGTTTTCGTGGGGTGATAACATTTCTTCTATTGGTGGCAGATTCATTTGTTGGGTATAAGAGAGATATTTTAGGGATGTAAATCACACAAAAATCGCCTCCTGACATTTCCCTCAGACCACCGACCTTTTACAGTGTAATCAACACCCTCATACCAACTGTTTATTTTTCCCCACTGTTAAGGTACGAGGAACGAAAATATAGAAGTTGTTGTTGGGATTCTAATGTGTATTTTTTTATAGGTGTTGGAGAAGTTATTTTTAGAAGATGTTGAGCGTGTTGTCGGAGGTTTTACAAGAGGTTTTTATGGAGCTTCCATTGAGATTTTTTGTGGAGCTTTTGTGACGCCTTTTACGGCGAACTTTGGATGTGGGGGAGTCACTTATTTTTATCACCACCATCATTTTTTGTGTAATTAGGTGGGTAATCCTACTCTTAGTGTATTTTATGACTATTGTTGATAAAGAATATAGCCTTGTGTGTATGATTGAGAGTAGAATTATGAGAATAAATAATGTGTGCTCTTAGTAGACTATTATAAACATCTTTATGGAATGAAAATGTTAGAAAAGATTACTGCCATGTATTTTCTACTAAATCTGAAATAGTAGACATTTTTATGGAAATAAAAATGTTAGAAAATAATATTTTTGTGTGTTTCCTAATAATCTGAAAATAGTCAATTTTGTGAAATAAAAATGCTAGGAAATGTTATTATTATGTGATTTTTTATTAGATCTAAAAATAAACATTTTTATGGAATAAAAATAAACATTTATATGCAATAAAAATGTAAGAAATGTCAATTGACATATTTTGAGTGGAAAAGAAATAATAAACATTTTTATGATATAAAAGTGTTTGAAATGAAATTTGGTTGAAAAATGAAGAATAAGTAAATATTTCAAGGTTTTGGAATATTAAAAGATAATATATTTTGTAAAAATGGGCATTCTAGAAATATTGGTCTTAAATGTTTTATGGAATAAAGTATTTGAAAATAAAGAATTATTTGATAAATAAATGGTGAAAAAACTATTTAAACCATGTAATAGGATTTTGGGGTTTAAAATCCATCTTCTTATGCATATAAACTCGTAGTATTTTGACATAGAGTGTATAAACGAGTTTAAAGAAGATTTGTTGAGTTTACACAAAAAATGAGAAAAGTTGAAAATTTAGTCTTCAAAGTGGGTGAAATTGAGACTAAAGGATGTAAGGAAAAAGAAGTTAAAGGACTACACATGTTAATAAATGAAATGGTATTTTCTTGTGAGAGTAGGCTTAATGAAAGGTATTTATTGAAATAAGAAGTAAAGAAAAGGTTAAATAAAATTTGGAACACAAATCAAGAAATGGGTGGTGTGGTAATTGTGTATATACAACCCAACTTGAATGAATGAAATGAATGCGCCGGTAAAGGCCAAATGGACAAGTAAATTCGTAAATCTACTATTGTCCGTAAGATAAGGAAAAAGGGAAAGGAAAGTGAATAAATGGGTGGCTAAGCGACTTAAATGGCGAAACCCATATTTAACACAAGAAGATGTTGTAAAAAGGGATTTTTTTTAAGTAATAAATAAATATTTTCTTACACGAAAATTGCGTGCATTGAAACGGAAATTTTCACTGAAAATACTAAAGGACATTTAAATGAATAAAGGATAAATTCTGGTAAAGGAAAGGTTTTGTTAAAATAAGTGTAAGGGTTTCAAGTGTTGGACCAGGTGTGTTGGATAAAGCGAAAAATTTTTAAAATGAATAATGAAAACCTTTAATGAGATTAAGATTAATTAATTTGGGCAAAAGAGGTCTTCGGAATTAATTTGAGTAATGCATTAGAACATGTATTTTTCAAAGGTTTACGTATGTAAATATATACATATTTTCCCATGCATGTGGTTGTAGCGTGTGAGTATTCCTTTCTGTCGTTCAATCCTATACTGCTTGTATAAATCCCACTGGGCATAGGCTCATAACCCCACTTTGTTACGGCAGGTTAGGAGAGGCTTCGTATCTTGAGAGCACTATACATGTAAGTATAATTTATTTATATTTTACATTAGTGGCTTTGGTCACTTGGACATCTGGGTTCTTCCCATGTGTCCCTCACGTATTTTATGCTGAAATTGGAATCACATTCCAACAAGTGGAACGTTAAATAAATAAAACTAGACTAGAAACATTATTTAGGTTGTTCCACTGTACTTCACACCCAATGACTCGATTCGGATTGGGTTGACTCATGGGTAACTCATAAATCCGTGTCGGGGCTTTACATCTCCATTTTGGGTAATATCGCTCTTTTCCTGTCTTTAACTTGGTTTGTAATTTATATTGAGGACAATCCAAGGTTTAAGTTAGGGGGTATGGTATATTTTTCTCATCATTGGTAGTTTCTTTTATTTGATCACATGTTCTTACCAAGTATGTTTTATTTAAATTAAAATTTTCAAAAATATTTTCTTTCTTTTTTCTCCTTTGATGCGGATTTTATCTTTGTATCCGGTGATAATTTTCAATAAATGCCCGATCTAATAGATAATTCAATCATACATTTTCTTGATTTGAGAAGTTATTAGACTTTAGTCCTAGGATTGTTGATATTATGAAAAGCTTCATGAATTAAACTTTAAATCCATGAGCACACGCATTTTTCTCGTTTAAATGATTTGGTTTAAGATTTTTTTAACTCTATAATCTTCTATTGCATTATATATACTTACACCAAGTGATTGTATGATTTTCTTCATTTGTGAGTGTTTATACATTACTCTTTTCTCCTTGAAAATGTTAAATTTGTTAATAATCTCATTATTCTTTAACTTGATCGTTCATTAATTGAGTTTGTATTTTTAAATGTGTTATTTGAGCATGATTTCCAAAGTTATTTTTACTCGAGAATTGCGTAAACTATAAGATATGATCATAGGCCCTCTTTGTTAAATCACCCATATTGACTTTGAGCTCACCTTATATGTTCCCCCTCGTTAATCCCTTTGAGCCTAAATATAGCCTTTCGTTAATCAAAAATCCCATAACCAACTCCACATTGGAGTTATAAACCAGATATATCACCTTCCATACCTATGTTTGGAACGATACTTGGGATTAAATGATGTTGTTATGTGGTTACAATTAAGCATATGAACTGTGAAGGAAAAAGAAAATGTGAAGAAAAATAAAAGATAAAACTAAGCAAAAGAAAAATAAAAGAAAAAGAAGAAAAAGGAAGAAAAGAAAATAAAGAGAAAATATTTCTATTTTGTACATAGTGTTCAATAATCTTTGTCACTTTCCAATGTTATATTCAATACTTATTATGGAAGTTATTTTTCAATTTTGAAATTGCCCATAATTTTCTATTATCCCGAGTATTCTCCTCCAAACACCTTTTTATTCGTATATATTCCCTTCGTTTCATAACCTTACCCCCAAACCTACACTATAAGCCATACAAGTCCTATTTAATCCTGGAGTAAGTGCGATTCAAAAGTCTTAATAATTGCAATAATCTGTGAAAATGCATTTAACCTCATTTATTGATCATATCCTTTAATTAAGATTGCAATATTTTTTATATATATAACATTCTTCATTAATGACACGTGTGTGGCCTAGTTTCTATTTACAATTACTATTTATTCTTGTATGTCCCGTGTGTATTACACTCCATTTCATAGTGATTTTATTTGTTGAGTGTAAACACCAGAGAAGATTGATATCATTCACAATTTAACGCCTACCCAATTTATAATTTTTTTGCCAAATCATACTTTTCATGTGCTCGCTTTTCCTCCCACACTTAAGGTTTCGATTCAATGAAGTTCATTTTATAATGTTAATAACTACAGACTTTTGTGTGAATTCATCCACTATGTTAATAACATGTTAAAATCTTTTTCGTTATAGTTGAGCTTCTCTTGTATTATTGATTGGTCATATTTTGAGAAAACTTGATGTTTTGGGGTTTTAACCCTGAAAATCCTTTCGAGACAACACTCGTCCACTAGGGTAACCTAGGGGTTTAACGGTTTATTACATATATATATATATATATATATATATATATATATATATATATATATATTCTATTTTTCATTCCCATTCATCTTTACTGGTAAGGACTAGCATTGTGTAAGTTAGGGGGTGTGATTAGTTATAAATATTGTATTAAGTACCCATTATTCTTGCACAATCTAGTATTATTGTATCCGTTAATTATTATATTTAAGATCATATATTGGATAACCTTTGTTCTATCTGTTTATATGTTTTGTGAGATATATTTGAGCTTTTGTAGGTATTTTGGATGCGTAGTGTGAAGGTTGATGCGCTTCGGGAAAGTTTCGTCGCAAAATACAACTTCAAGGGCAATTTGATTTTTTAAAACTCCTTATTTTGGATGGTATGAAATTATCAACATGCAGATCATCAAATTATCTTCATGTGGCCGCTAACCTGCGTCATTTTGATCCCGAATGATGAAGTAATGGCCATTTTTAGAAAGTTTGGGCATGTTCTTCTACTTTAAGGGTAATATGGTAATTCCATATTTAACAATTTTGAGTGTTTAAAAATGCCATCATGCAGATAATTGAATTATCTTACCATGGGTTCTGATCGTGCATCATTTTGATTTCGTATGAAGATTTTATAGCATTTTTTCGTGCGACGTGTCAAGATTGGATCGAGTGAGAATGGGACTGCCAGAGGCAAGGTCAATCGGGTCCATCAAAAAATATGCAAATTGACTTTCCTGGGTGATCTTTATTTATTTTGTTTTTATTTTATATATGGGTATAAATATAATAGGTTTTTATGGTTTAGCCCCTTGACTAGACATTTTGGTCTTTTTAACCGAGTCAAAAAATTTAAACAATTAGTTCAATATAAATACCTTTTTCACTCATTTCATTCTTTTTGTTATCATTGACCAACTTAGCGATTGGCAACTTTTTCAATAAGCTGGGATCAACTCATTCTTCTTTCCACTTCTGTCAAATAACTTCGTTCTCTCCAAGAATTATTGAAGAATTAACCTAATTAGCATCAATCAGCATTGTTCTCTCTAAGAAAGACGACATCAATTTGTTCGAAGAAATCAATTATTTCCACTTTTGTTTACCCTAGAGTTACCTTTGCATTAATTCGACCATTTATAAATTTATACTTGTTATCAAGAAATGTTTTTCATGTCGATCAATTACAATAGGTTATGCATTTGGTTTTGATTCAATCAAATCATTGTAATTGCGTAATTCATGTGCTGAAATAACTCGAATATTAAATAAATGATTTGATTGTGTGTTTTGATAAAAAAAAATTTATTTCATATGAATATATTTTGACTGTGTTTTGATGTTTAAACATAAAAAATCAAAACCTTGTATTTTGATTTTCTAACAGGTTGTGTATGTATATGTTTTTATTGTGTGTCCATGTGTGTGTCTTCATGTGTATTCATTTTTGTGTCTACTTTATGTATATATATATATATATATATATATATCACAATAAAATTGCAATAAAGTACGCGCAGTTCGATATGAAGTATGCATGAATTTCTAATGATTAATTCTCATTTTGTGTTTTGATTTTAATTTGGCATAATGTTAATGTGCATTTACTTTGTTAGTTTTGACTCATGACTTAATAGACTTGTCATATGTTAGTTGGGTATGTGTTTATGGGTCCGTGCCAGTGGCATATACCAATATTAAGGTTTAATAAAAGTACAGTTTGTATATACCTCACACCAAAATTGTAGTAAAGTACACGCGGTTGGATTTAAAGTACAAGTGAACTTCTAATGATTAATTCTCATTTTTTGTTTTGACTTCAATTTGGCATAATGTCAATGTGCATTTACATTATTACTTTTGACTCGTGACTTAATAGACTTGTCATGTGTTAGTTGGGCATGTGTTTGTAGGTTTGCGCCACCGGCATTGACCAATCTTGAGCTTTAACAAAAGTACAGTCATTTGTATATAGCTCGTACAAAAATTACAGTAAAGTACACGCAATTTGATATAAAGTACGCGTGAATTCTCATTTTATGTTTTGGATTTAATTTGGCATAATGTTAATGTTCATTTACTTTGTTATTTTTTATTCATGACTTAATAGACTTATCAAGTGTTAGTTAGGCATGTGTTTGTGGGTTCGTACCATGGGTATTGATCAATCTTGAGCTTTAACAAAAGTACAGTCATTTGTATATAGCTCACAACAAAATTGAAGTAAAGTAGACGCAGTTTGATATAAGGTACACGTGAATTTCTCCTTTTTATTCTCATTTTATTTTTATTATTTTAACTTGGCATAATGTTAATGTCATTTACTTTGTTACTTTCTTTCATGACTTAATAAATTAGTCATTTCTTGGTTGGGCATGTGTTTGTGGGTTCGCGCCTGAGGCATTAATTAATCGTGAGCTTTAACAATAGTATTTTCTGTTTTAATTTAATTCATGTCATAATGGAAAGTTGTAGGATGTCCGGTGTTATTATTTGGATAATATGGCTTGCATTAATATATTTGAAGACGGCTCATTAGATTTCATATGAAATGAGTTATGTAGAAGGTTTATGGATTTAAAAATTGAATATTTTTCATTCAAGTACGGTTTTGGAGATAAAAGTCGGTCCATGTTGGTTTTTGATAAAGATGTTCGTTGTATGTTACAGTCTCAAGTGATTGTCAAAGATGATTTTATTTGGATATATGTCTTCGATTAACCAACTTTGGCCACTAATGCAATTCACGAACGGGTCGAATTCACGTATAGAATTCGTAAACGGGTTGACCGCAGTTATACAAGTTGCGAGAGGGTTGAATGCAGTGGTATAAATAGAGAAAGGGTCTTCTATATATCATCAACCATTGCGATTGATATTAGTAGTGGTGTTAAATATGATGTTTATATTGGACGTGTGGATCCGAGTACATTAAAAGTTTATTTCTCCAATGATTGGAAGACATATATTAGTCATAAAGAGCAGTGTTTTGAAGGGGTGTGGTTGAGTTTCGGGATAAGTTACGAAAGTATATTGTTGAGATCGGTTTCAAGTATATACATTTGAAGAATGATAAAATTCGGATGACAGCAGAGTGTTCTAAAAAGAGTAGTGAGAATTGCATGTGGCGAGTTCATGCTTCATTATCGACAGTAAATGGTTACTTTTATATAAGAAGTATTAATAATGAGCATACTTGTAGGGGTTTATATCGTAGTCCATCAAGAAAAATGATGGACTCCAAGTTAGTTTCGACATTAGTTGTTGATGAGCTTAGGGATAAATCGTTACTAAGACCAATCGATGTAATTAGAGATATGAAAAAGAACTACGATCTTGATATAGGCTATCATCATTCATGGCATGGGAAATAGATGGTTGTTTCTGAGTTACATGGTGATGAGAAGGTTTTATATGCATTAATCAATGATTATAGGGAACTTCTATGGCAATATAATCCAAGATCGCATTGCATTCTTGACGTGGAACCGGAGAGTAAATTATTCAAGATACGCTTTGTAATGTTTTCAGGATCCATTGATGGATTTCAGTACTGCATGCATGTTTTCTTTCTTAATGATGCCTTTTTGAAGAGCCGCTACAGTGGAACTATTTTTTTGGCAACTGCAAGGAATTGGAACAATGGTAAATGTGAAGTATTCAACTTTACTTTACAAAATTATGCATTTACTTTGTCATTCTTAGTATGTTCTTTAGACAAAATAGAAAGTACATGCATAACATTACAAAGTACACGTGAAGATGTGCGTGTACTTTATAGTGATATGCGTGTACTTTGAGTTCTATGTTTATCTTTTGCATAGAATCCCAAATTACACGCATAAGATTAAAAAGTACATGTGAATTTTTGTTTTATTTTATGTGTACTTTATAATGTTATGCGTGTACTTTGGGGTTCCTTATTTGTTCTGGGCAAACATTGCAAAGTACCCGTGAACTTCTATTTACATTTTATGTATACTTTATAATGTTATGCGTGTACTTTGGAATTCTTTGTTTGTTATGGACAAATGATATAAAGTACATGCATATATATTAAAGTACACGTATAATATGTTTCTACTATACATGGTTTAATCCGTAAACATTCAAACAATCAACGCATACAAATGTTAAAATATATGTATTCTTTTGTATAGCCTATGTGTTTAATGGTCCACGCCAATGGCACCATTATTTGAGTACATCGTAAAATTTGCATGTACTAATGTTAAAATACATTTATTATTTTCTATAGATTATGTGTTGTTTGGTCCATGCCAGCTATACAATTAGTACATTATAACATATTGACCTATAGTTCATTTATTCATGATATATTTCATTATATTTTTAGGCCTTTATCCTCTTGCACATGCAGTTGTTGATTTAGATACGGAGGATAATTGGATGTGGTTTCTCATTAATTTGCATGATGCACTAGCGCATCAGGATCGAAACATCACATTCATATCCGATGGGAACAATGGTCTTATTGAAGGTGTTTCTAGGGTCTTCCTAATGTATGCACATTCCAATTGTATACATCATTTACAAGGACATATAAAGAATAAAATATGGGGGAATTGCGGGAACTTGCAAAAGAAGATTATGAAAGATTTCATTGGTTGTGCATATACTATAATAGTTGATGAATTTCATAAGAACATTGATGCCCTGATAAAGGAATGTAGAGCTGGTGTTGCTGATTTTCTTGATAATTTGCCTCCGGAGAATTGGTCGTGTGCATATTTCACTGGCACATGTTATGGTGACATGGCATCAAGTGTTACAGAATCATTCAACTCTTAGATCTTATAGGAAAGACATTTACCGATAATGAATATGCTGAATAAAATGAGGATCAAGATTATGAATTTCAATGCAAACAAACTTATTAAATCTGAAACATGGTCAAAGGATTTGTGTCCTTTTTTTTAATAAATTACTGGTTGAAAATTGGAATAAAAATATACATTAGAATATTAGCCGCTCAAGTCAATATGTATTCGAAGTTCATTCAGATGTGCAGGTCATTGTTGATTTTAAACAAGAAATTTGCTCTTGTAAGAGTTGGTAGCTATGGTGCTTTCCATGTTCTCATGTTATTTCTATCGTACGAAAGATAGGTAGAAGGATTTATAATCATATTGAGGATTATTATAAGGTTGCTTTCTATAAATAAAATATACTCATCACCTATAGTTCCTCTTCTTGATTTGATATCCCTAAACATTCCATTACCTGAAAATTTAGCCATCCTTCCTCCATTAACAAAGTCCCATAGGGAGGCCAAGAAATAAGAGAACAAAATATGTTGGTGAGGTCATAATAAGGGAAGTTACATGCTCTAGGTGTAGTAAAATGAGCATTACAGATCCACGTGTAAAAAAACAATTTGAATCCACTTAATTTTTTTCAATTCGTTCATTGTAACAATAGTTTTGAATAAAATCAATGAAGATCACATTTGAATAAATTAATGTAACTTTATTGTTGAGTGTTCATTACTATTTTATTTGTTTGTGAATGGGATCTATGTAACTTACATGCATTGTTTTATAAAATAAACGCGCATTGGATTGAATAAATCATTTTCAATGTATGTGTAGTTTATAACACTGGCGTGTACTTTAATAAAGTAAATGCATAATACATAAAGCACACGCACAATGGACTGAACAAAATCAATTTCAATGTGCGTATGCTTTATGTTTTATGCATGTACTTTATTAAATTACACGCAAAATACATAAAGTACATGCACATTAAAATTTATTTTGTTCAGTCCATTATGCGTATATAAGTTATAATTGGCTTAAATTGCATTTACTTTAGATTTATGTTAGTCATTTTTGACATTATAAATTACAAGAAGATTTCAAGAACAAATGTTGTTAATTCTCAACTTCCTTCCCATAATCTAAATTGTTCATTTAGTATATTTTTCTCATTTACAACACAAAACCTAGTCTTCCATTTGTTTTGTTTTGTTGGCTTCATCTTTTTAAAGGTTTTGCATTTATTCAATTATCTTCCAATACTTAATGAACAAGTCACTCGTATATTTCACATTCTTACGTGTATTATGGTCTGGTCAGCGACACTATTATCGAAGTATTGTGAGAATATAGTTTACGCTAGCGTATTCTTAATTTAGAAAATATACGTGCTCTCTTAATTTAATATATGTATTTCAATACAAAAATGTATTTAATGTACATTTCCATATTTAATGTATTTCAATACAAAAATGTACTTTGTGCAAGTATTTATTAAAAAAATATTTAAAATCATTTTTTATGTGCATGCACTTCATAAAAAATGTATGAATTTTACCTCGATCAACATTTTTTAAAATACACTAAGTCTCCTATTGATCTTTTCCTCCTTCATTTTATCCAACGACCTTCGTTGGTTGTCCTATTTTGTTTGGCATACGAAGCCCGACCGAACTTGTGTAAGAATTTCACCACTTATGTTTAATAGCAAGAGAACGTAAATCTTTATACGTGAAGGAACAAAACAATCTTAATCATAAGGCTCTACTTTAAAGGACACTATGCTGAGACATAGATAGCCGTAAATATCCTAAGGACTCTAGAACCTGATGCTCTGATACCACCTGTAACACCCCGCTCAATTAAATATCGGATGATCAGTCCTATACCCAATTAAATCAGAGTATGCAGTTGGTTCATTCTTAGCATCACTCTTGAAAAACATTTTTTTTGTTAATCACCTAATACTCAATTAAACTGGTGTTAAAAAATTTCAAATTTTAATTTAATACAATCTCATTTTACCATTACAAATAATTTCATGTAATCCATTCCACAACAATGCATAATAGATAAGTAACATCACAACTGAATTAAATGTAACTAGAATAAACTCTCCAGTTTAAATATCTCAATACAACAATCCAAATAAATTGAATGTATCAAAACTGACATAAGTAATACCATTATCTGAGATAGAATCGAAATAACTAGAATCCTTGGGCAACAAGCCCTACATGAACTAACTACTACGGATGTATAAATCAAGAGATGAAAGCATCTAAGAAAAGTCTGCAACTCCATAGCATCCATAGTAAGTCAAGTATCCAATCCTCTATGCCTGGCGCTCTTGTGACTGGACACCTAACATAGAAGATACAAGAGAGGCGAGAATATGCAAGAAAAATGGTTAGAGACCGGTGGTAAAATATTTTCAAAATAGCAAGTGATTAACAAGTGCAATTAAAAAATTATTATGTACATGTTAGATTCTCGAACTCTCTCTTGAGATTATCACCTCTCATCTAGTGTGCACGCCTAATGTACCTTCAAACCATACTAGTTACTATTCCCCTGCTAACTAGTTCTTTCCAGTCTAACATCTAAACATCGCCCAATATCGTTCCCACGTATTTCTCTCGCAATATAAGTAATACATATATATCCAATTTCTCTTTAACATGGATAAGCACTTTTTCAATCTAATATAATTAAGTGTTCACCAACTTAATTCATTTCAGATTTCATTATCATTCATGTCTACTTAATTCACACAGTAGATAATATCACAAGTATATATATACATTCACTCTATTATATATATATACAACACTGTACCTCGAGACTCAGTTGCAGTGCATGCATACTCTGCTATCATGTCCGGGTACATCTCATCATTGTACAAAGAACTATCAGTTCGGTATACCCTCGAACCATAAATAACAAATACAAATATTGGAGGCGAACATAGTCCTAAGCCTTTGATCTACGCACATATGTACGCACCCAAATGAATCACACATGGTAATCCAATCTAAGTCCTATGTTCTGAGGCACAAGTCAAAAATCCCCCCTAAGGCTCATCAGGATATGACTGCCCTCAATGCGCAAACCTCCCGTCGATAGCAAGTAGGCTAGGTGTGTTATACACACAAATTATCATATAAGTATACACTCAACCTATATATATATATATATATATATATATATATATATATATATATAAAACCCAGGCTTTTGAGTGTCTATTTTATATTATTTTGCCCGATGGGCTAATTTTATAAAATAGGGGAAGTTGGAGTAAATATTATTTCCCATAAGATTTAGGGATAATATTTACTATGTTTTGTCTATTTACCGTTATGAGAAGGTAAATAGCATTATGTTGTGATATATTGCGTTGTTATATGTAAAACGATGGTTATGACCTATACTTTAAGTTGGGTAAAATTAATGAAATAAAATGAAATTGGAACATAAAATTTATTCACATTTTCCCGAATGCCAAAATAGGGGGCGCGGTTGATTTTAGAATAGTCGAGATTGTCGAAATAAGTGCCAAGTTGTAATTTTTGAGTTTCGGGCACTTTTGGGGTGTTATGACTCAATTATATGGATACGAGTCATTTTAAATGTGTATTAGCAATTAAAAGAGGGGCATTTATGTTTTATAACCCGGTTAAGTCTCCCACCCCTTCTTATTTTCTAAATCTGATGTGAGAAACCAAGAGAGAGAGAGAGAGAATAGACAGTTGGGAGAAATGGAGAAAGAGAGAGAAATAGAGATTTGAGGTCGAATTTCGTTGCTACCGGAGGAGGATCCGAGATTACAAACTCGAGGCAAGTTTCTTACTTTCTAGATGTTGATTTAATGTGATAAATTGCATGTGTAGTTAAGTTTTGGAGATTTAAACCCTAAATGGGTTCTTTGTTGATTTTGAGGATTTAACCCTTAAATCTTAGTTTTAACTTATTTGAGGAATATATATAGTAGTTATTAATTGTGTAGAAACAATTTGGGAGAATTTGTTGTTGTTGATGTTGGTTAAAATCAAAGAATTGGGGTTTGGGGATTTTAGGGTTCATACAACCCGTAATCCAAACTGGGCAAATTCCCAGGGCCGAATCGATATGGCTCCCAGGCGAATCGATTTTTTTAAGGGGTAGGTTACAGGTCTGGGAGACCGAATCATTCGGGTTAAGACCGAATCGATTCGTCTATTACAGAATGTCATTTTTTCTCACCGAATCGATTCGGCTTTTTGGCGAATCGATTCGCAAGGGCGAATCGATTCGGCCCATTGGGCGAATCGATTCGATCACCCTATTTTTGTGAGTTTTTCCTAGTTTGATTTTTAG
Organism: Sambucus nigra; assembly: GCA_949130495.1. Lineage (NCBI taxonomy): Eukaryota > Viridiplantae > Streptophyta > Magnoliopsida > Dipsacales > Adoxaceae > Sambucus > Sambucus nigra. The sequence goes on along the minus strand of OX422211.1, from coordinate 466,046,068 downwards.
CCCTTTTTCTTTTAGGTCCAAGGTTTAGGGACCTTCCTTTGGGAAGTAATGGGGAGTCCTAGATCGATGTTTTGGGTAGACTAATGTCCTAGGATAAAATGGGATATTTGGGTTTATCCGAGGGCTAGTTTGTATAGGTTAATGTCCGAATAATATAGGAAATTAACCTAAATATAAATTGGAGATTGGATTTTGTTGTGGAGACTTTTAGGAGTCTATTTTTGGTGAAGACTCGCTTTGATGGTTTATGAAATTACATAAACTTTTGGAGACTAGTTTGAGGATGATGGCACTTCGGGTCTCAGGTCATTAATAAAATATGACACTAAGAATAAGAAAGACATATGCTAATATGTAGTATTAAAAGAAATAAGTACAAATGATTTTGAGAATGTAAAAGTGAACGTTTTCAAAAGGAAAAAGTAATGTTTTTTCATAAATGTTAATTTATGATTACACACCTCCCTAAATTTCTATCATAAGGGAAGTTGCGTGCGTATGGTGATGCCCCCTGGCTAATGAATGCAGGGGGGATATAGTCCTAGGCCATATGGGTGTTTATTTTACTACCCTGGTTAGGAGATCCTGGGTGTGGTCTTGACTTTCCCGCAGGCATATGGCCGCTTCCCGACGTTTGTTAGGTTACCAGATTGTCTTATTTGATGGGCCCTGGAAGATGATAGCCATTTAGGGGGTCTTAGATAAATTTAAAGCAATCCATGATAATGAATTGGCTTTAATTACATTTCCCTAATGGAAGAAAGGAAATGGGATATATGGTTTGGCTTCGAATACAATTCCCAGATGGAAGAAGGGAGATGGAAGCATATGGTATGTAAAAGTATTTTTATGATAATAAAAATGACTTTTGATTACACTTCCTGGATGGAAGAAGGGAAGTGGGATTTTATGAAAAAGGATAAAGCATTTTTATGATAATAAAACTTGCTTTAAAAATGTATTTTCCTGGATGGAAGAAAGGAAATAAAATTGGTAAAGAAAGTTTTGTAATGAGATTGAATTGGTAAACATTTGATAAAATGTTGTACCATTATATATATATATATATATATATATATATATATATATATATATATATATATATATATATATATATATATATATATATTCCTTAAGAAGAAATAGGAATTGTGCCTTAATATGGTGAATGAAATTCGTTATGTGTATATAATTAGATTTGTATGTATATTTTGATTACGTGCTGAGGGTCTAATGGATCTCGACGATCAACCTTGCCTAAGTAGTAGAGTATCGCGGGGGTTCCTTATTTGGATTTCGCTTTGCGAGACACCCCACGCACGAATAGGGCATAGTGTTGAGACGGGGGAGAAGTCTAACCCTTAGTACTATCTTCAGGAAATTAAAATAGTTGATGATATATATCAATATTGTACTTAGGTGTAATGGATCTCGACGATCAACCTTGCCTAAGTAGTAGTGTATCGGGGGGTTCCTTGTTTGGATTTCGCTTTGCGAGACACCCCACGCACGAATAGGGCATAGTGTTGAGACTGGGGAGAAGTTAGCCTTTTGTACTTGGGTTAACTAGATCATCTCATGATATTGCGCTAGGTTGTGTTTTTAGAATGAGTGGAGAGAAATATTATGTTAACTGCGAGAGATTTACGCACTTAACTGTCATGCGTTTTAATCACATGGGAATCATATCAAACCGGGCCCGGACCCGTCTATATTTCTTTGTTTCTGCATATACTCCTTGTCGTACAGGTGCTCTACCGCATGGACACCCGTATTTACATTTCCATTCCGGTTGTCATGGAGCTACGGCATATTACGGATGTTGTAGGTTATTTGTATTAGACGCTTCTTTCCATTGTAATCTAGTTATGTTCAGATTATTTATTCGGGCGTGTGGCCCAAAGCATTGCACACATTTATTATAATGTAATATTTAATGTGTAATACTCGGTGTAATTATTTGTATTGGTCTGTTCACCGACAGCTTATTCGGTGATTATTTATATATTGTCACTCTTTATCCGTTGATTTTTTATATCCACCATTTTTGCAAATGGGATTGTCTAAGTGTTTTTATTTTATTTTCAAAATTTTAAATTTGACAGTCCGTTTCCTAAAATGATTGGTGGTTATCTCGTACTATTATTTTAATCGACAGTGATGCTGAGAATTAACCATCCATGATTCCTGTGATTATTTGAGTATTGGGCTGGCCACCTATTATTTTAGTATGCGGGTTGTCACAGATGGTATCAGAGCATCAGTTTCTAGAGTCCTTAGGAATCTGTGCGGACGTATTACGGTTTCAGTGTTACTTCTGATTTGATATAGAACCCTAAGATTAAGATCGTTGATTTCTCTTGTGAGGTTTCATTCTCCTACTAAGATATGAGAACCCCGAAAATCTTTTGCGCGTTCATATGAGACTCGTAAGTCATCAGATATAGGGCGTCGGGGATGACGTTGCGAAGGCGTCATGAGATGGGATTACTAAGAATTGTAAGTGGTAGTCGGGGATGAGGGACACTTTAGAGGTCGCTTCCTTCGTAGCATTATTTTAATATTGCTACCGTGATTACTGAGCACGGTAGATAGAGTTATCCATGTACCGCTTCCAATTGAGAGTGGTGCTAAGCTTGGGATTCCAAACGACATTAAGTTGGAGATGAGGGGTCCTTGATGAGGACTACATGTTGAAGTTCGGTTGGATAGAGGAAGTGTAGTCTCATTCAGTGAGAACATAAGACCTCAGAGTTTTGGCCTAAAGAAGGGTATAGAAGTGCCCAGGTGCAAAGATTGGAGGAAAATCTTTCACTCGTTGGAGTAAGATTGAAATGGCGGATATGGTAGCCGCCTTATTTTGGTGGAACGGGAGGTTTCACCAATAGAGAAGCCCGTTAGATTTTTTCAACAGCGAGTTTCTCTGGGATATCATGAATAATAAGAAAGTAGATTCTCAAATATTCACGCGAGGTTCGGTCAAAGGCCGATTGTGAATAATGGGTGGTACGGCTAAGGAAGTTGTGCACCGAGATAAGGTTGGTGCAAGGGAGAGAGAGTCTTTCAATGGAAACGATAGGCTCACAAGTAAGTGTTGCTAACACTTTTGGAGAAGTAGTGCTCATGAGACCCCAATGGTGGACATCCACCCGGGGAAGACTCATTGAACTAAGGCCCGGGAGGCTAGTAGAATGTTCTCTTTGCTAAAGAAGTTAAGGGAACTATGCGAGTGATCGTCAGAAAAGCTAGAGATGGAGTAGTATTGTATTAACCCTAGATTCGGGTGTGTATATTGAGCTTGTGGTTGTAATTATGTTATTATATAGAGTACCTTTATGGCTTCCATGGTAGGGAAGTTCTATATTTCTCTTCGCTCGTTATTAAGCGAGTGGGGATATTTTAGAGGCGCATTTGTGGTATGTGCCACTCGTATTATATGTAATATGTGAGTGGAGATGTTTTTAGTTGGGTTGGTTCGATAGCAAGAAAATAAATTGCGAGGCTATCCTATTTCTAGTTCTAAAGAGGACTAGTTGTTCTATAATATCTCACCTAGATATAGGATTGAGACTTTATAGAGGTGGTTTACGGTATGTAGGTAGTTTTCATTTCTTTTTTGTTTGTTTTCTGTGATTGCTTGATTTCTTGTATGCTTTATTTGTTTATGTTGTTGCCTTATCTCCACGACCAACAAGTTAAGGGGATTGTGTCGGAGGGGTTCCTTGTTTGGATTTCGCTTTGCGAGAAACTCCGCGCATGAACCTTAATGACGTTGGGAGTGGAGAGATGCAATATTTATTTTCCTTTCTTTTCTTTCTTTTTATGGTTGGGTGATGGGTTAGAAGGTTTAGCCGAGAATCACGTAAATGAGTGATTAGAGGGCTAAGTTGATGTGCGATATATGAGCACTGTGATAGTTTTTCCTCTGATCGATGTGGGGAAGACTAAGATATGAAAGTCGAATAGAGACTTATGGTTATGCCTTAATGAGAAGGCCATGTAAAAAGATAAACGTGTGTATATTGGGATAAAGTATTTATGGCATCTTACAGAAAGTAAATGCCTCTGTTGATTGTTATGGTATAAGAGAACTATTAGAATTACGAGTTAGGACTTTAACGGTCCCGATCGTGTGTCTTCGACCGTTACTTCTTGACGATCGACGATGCGAGGTAGTAGTGTAACGGGAGGGTTTCTTGTTTGGATTTCGCCTCGGGGAGACGTCCCACGCATGAAACCAAGCTAATGTTGGAAGTCGGGAAAGGTCTTGAACACTAGGGACATAATTAGTATTATATTTATACGACTTCAATAGGGTGTAGATCGACTTTAGGGTTATTAGGACGTAATGCCCTTAGGGCATGCGATATTTTTTTTAGGAAGGTAGTAGGGCGTTGACCACAATAGGTTTGTGGGTTAACTCTAAGTGGGATTAGGTCCCAAGAATGTAGAGGTATAGGATCTCGAGTGATTCGAAAAGTCAGGCCATAGTAGGTGGGGCCTCTTTGAGATAGAGTGTTACGTTAGTAACCTATCTTTCGAGGAGTTGAGAGGATGAGTTGACTTTTACTTCTGCACTCGTGTTGTTAAGATCGAGAGTGGATTTAACGAACGAGTCCTTGTCAGGAATGGGAAGTATAAATACGGGAGCATGGACTCATGGTTCATGTGTCTCACGGACTTAACCTTCGTGAGAAGTGTTATCCCCCTCTTGATTTAGAGTTCGTAGCGGTAGTATTCGCCCTTAAGAAATAGTGGCACTACTTTTTGGGCAGGAAATTCGGTCTTTTCACGAGCAACAAGTTGGAGTTCGTAAAGGACTATCAATTGAATATTCCCTTTCGCTAAGGAGATGCGGATGGGGTAGTAGGTACGCCGGTAGAATACCGTTGGAGAGAGTGGTGGAGGCATGGAATGCCAAGGGGAACGAGCTTAACTGCGGGGATGCTTTAGTAAGAGCGTTCATGTCCATGGTTGATCGATTCTCTTACTAGTGAGAAGAGACTAGTGGGGGAACGGGGAATGATGGGAGTAGTAGCTTTTAGGGATCGAACTTCCGTACAATAGTTCAGATCGTTTCCTATAAGTATGGGGTCGTGTGTGGCCTAGTGTAGTTGGCTGTGTGCCTTGCCTGTTCGTTGGAATGGAAATAGCGGACAGTATATTTCTTGGAGTGGTCCGGAACATTTCTTTAAGGATTGGGCTCATTGAGCCGTATACTTTCAAGGGCTCCGCCAATGCGAATAGGGGTAAGTAGTGTTGGGGTGAGATATTATAAGTTAGTGTAGTTATTCCCTATTAGGGGTGTAATGTATTTTGGGAAGTAAGGCAATTTGTGCCGAGATATGTAGGTATCTCCTTCCGTAGTAGAACGGTAGGATCGATAGTTCGTGAGGAACGATTTGGTGCTATGTTAGAGCACAATGTTGTGGACTAAGATCGAATAGAGATGACCTTGTCAGAGTCCTATGAGGACGCCGCACTGCCGAGGGGTTTGCTAGAATGATAGCACGATAGTTTGGTATAGTATACCCTTGTTATGATTATGGGGTACGCCTGAATTTTGAGGGCAAAATTCCCCTCTAAGGGGAGGAGTATGTGACAACCCAGGCTTTTGAGCGACTATTTTATATTATTTTGCCCGATGGGCTAATTTTATAAAATAGGGGAAGTTGGAGTAAATATTATTTCCCGTGAGATTTAGGGATAATATTTACTATGTTTGGTCTATTTACCATTGTGAGAAGGCAAATAGCATTATGTTGTGATATATTACGTCGTTATATGTAAAACGACGGTTATGACCTATACTTTAAGTTGGGTAAAATTAATGAAATAAAATGAAATTGAAACATAAAATTTGTTCACATTTTCCGGAATGCCAAAATAGGTGGCACGGTTGTTTTTAGAATAGTCGAGATAGTCGAAATAAGTGCCAAGTTGTATTTTTGAGTTTCGGGAACTTTTGGGGTGTTATGACTCAATTATATGGATACGAGTCATTTTAAATGTGTATTAGCAATTAAAAGAGGGGCATTTATGTTTTATAACCCGGTAAAGTCTCCCACCCCTTCTTATTTTCTCAGTCTTATGTGAGAAGCCAAGAGAGATAGAGAGAGAGAGTAGAGAGAGTTGGGAGAAATGGAGAAAGAGAGAGAAATGGAGATTTGAGGCCGAATTTCGTTGCTATCGGAGGAGTATCCGAGACTACAAACTCGAGGCAAGTTTCTTACTTTCTAGATGTTGATTTAATGTGATAAATTGCATATGTAGTTAAGTTTGGGAGATTTAAATCCTAAATGGGTTCTTTGTTGATTTTGAGGATTTAACCCTTAAATCTTAGTTTAACTTAATTTGAGGAATATATAGTAGTTATTAATTGTGTAGAAACAATTTGGGAGAATTTGTTGTTGTTGATGTTGGTTAATATCAAAGAATTGGGGTTTGGGGATTTTAGGGTTCATACAACCCGTAGCCCAAACTGGGAAAATTCCCAGGGCCGAATCGATTCGGCTCCCAGGCGAATCTATTTGGTTAAGGGGTAGGTTACAGGTCTGGGAGACCGAATCGATTCGGGTTAAAATCGATTCGGCTATTACAGAATGTTATTTTTGCTCACCGAATTGATTCGTCTTATTAGCGAATCGATTCGCAAGGGCGAATCGATTCGGCCCAATGGGCGAATCGATTCGGTCACCCTGTATTTGAGAGTTTTTCCTAGTTTGATTTTTAGCCCTTTTTCTTTTAGGTCCAAGGTTTAGGGACCTTCCTTTGGGAAGTAATGGGGAGTCCTAGAGGGATGTTTAGGGTAGACTAATGTCCTAGTATAAAATGGGATATTTGGGTTTACCCGAGGTCTAGTTTGTATAGGTTAATATCTGAATAATATAGGAAATTAACCTAAAGATAAATTGGAGATTGGATGTTATTGTGGAGACTTTTGGGAGTCTATTTTTGGTGAAGACTCGCTTTGATGGTTTATGAAATTACATAAATTTTTGGAGACTAGTTTGAGGATGATGGCACTTTGGGTCTTAGGTCATTAATAAAATATGACACTAAGAATAAGAAAGACATATGCTAATATGTAGTATTAAAAGAAATAAGTACAAATGATTTTGAGAATGTAAAAGTGAACGTTTTCAAAAGGAAAAAGTAATGTTTTTCATAAATGTTAATTTATGATTACACACCTCCCTAAATCGATATCATAAGGGAAGTTGCTTGCGTATGGTGATGCCCCCTGGCTAATGAATGCAGGATGGATATAGTCCTAGGCCATATGGGCATTTATTTTACTGCGCTGGTTACGAGATTTTGGGTGTGGTCTTGACTTTCCCGCAGGTATATGGCTACTTCCCGACGTTTGTTAGGTTCCCAGGTTGTCTTGTTTGATGGGCCTTGGAAGATGATAGCCATTTAGGGGCGCGTCTAGTGGGGAAACTCGGAGGGACGATCTTAGATAAATTAAAAGCAATCCATGATAATGAATTGGCTTTAATTACATTTTCCGGATGGAAGAATGGAAATGGGATATATGGTTTGGCTTCGGATACATTTCCCGGATGGAAGAAGGGATGTGGAAGCATATGGTATGTAAAAGTATTTTTATGATAATAAAAATGACTTTTGATTACACTTCCTGGATGGAAGAAGGGAAGTGGGATTTTATGAAAAAGGATAAAGCATTTTTATGATAATAAAACTTGCTTTAAAAATGTATTTTCCTGGATGGAAGAAAGGAAATAAAATTGGTAAAGAAAGTTTTGTAATGAGATTGAATTGGTAAACATTTGATAAAATGTTGTACCATTTATATATATATTCCTTAAGAATAAATAGGAATTGTGCCTTAAGAGGGTGAATGAAATTGTTTATGTGTATATAATTAGATTTGTATATATATATTGATTACGTGTTGAGGGTCTAATGGATCTCGACGATCAACCTTGCCTAAGTAGTAGTGTATCGGGGGATTCCTTGTTTGGATTTCGCTTTGCGAGACACCCTACGCACGAATAGGGCATATTGTTGAGACGGGGGAGAAGTCTAACCCTCAGTACTATCTTCAGGAAATTAAAATAGTTGATGATATACATCAATATTGTACTTAGGTTTAATGGATCTCGACGATCAACCTCGCCTAAGTAGTAGTGTATCGGGGGGGTTCCTTGTTTGGATTTCGTTTTGCGAGACACCCCACGCACGAATAGGGCATAGTGTTGAGATTGGGGAGAAGTTAGCATTTAGTACTTGGGTTAACTAGAGCATCTCATGATATTGCGCTAGGTTGTGTTTTTAGAATGAGAGGCGAGAAATATTATGCTAACTGCGAGAGATTTACGCACTTAACTGTCATGCATTTTAGTCACATGGGAATCATATCAAACCGGGCCCGGACCCGTCTATATTTCTTTGTTTCTGCATATACTCCTTGTCGTATAAGTGCTCTACCGCATGGACACCCGTATTTACATTTCCATTCCGGTTGTCATGGAGCTACGGCATATTGAGGATGTTGTAGGTTATTTGTATTAGATGCTTCTTTCCATTGTACTCTAGTCATGTTCAGGTTATTTATTCGGGCGTGTGTCCCAAAGCGTTGTACACATTTATTATAATGTAATATTTAATGTGTAATACTCGGTGTAATTATTTGTATTGGTCTGTTCACCGACAGCTTATTCGGTGATTATTTATATATTGTCACTCTTTATCCGTTGATTTTTGATATCCACCGTTTTTGCAAATGGGATTGTCCAAGTGTTTTTCTTTTATTTTCAAAATTTTAAATTTGACAGTCCGTTTCCTAAAATGATTGGTGGTTATCTCGTACTATTATTTTAATCGACAGTGATGCTGAGAATGAACCATCTATGATTCCTGTGATTATTAGAGTATTGGACTGGCCACCTATTATTTTAGTAGGCGGGTTGTCACAATATATATATATATATATATATATATATATATATATATATATATATATATATATATATATATATATATATATATATATAATAGGGCATAAGTGCATCACATATTACAGGTATACTTATATCTCGAATATCCTACGTATAATGGCATTTTAAACCTCAATTATATTATAGGTATTCGCTCCACCTATGTATATATATCAACAAATGGGTATACTCTCATCCCATATACAAATCTCACACGTAGTATACTTCAAGTTTATCCCATAAAGTACTAATTCACATTTTATTCACATTTCCCATTACTCTAACATCTCTTGTTAACCGAAAGGATTTAATTAATTATTCGAGTAGATACCTTCAACCCAATACTTATTGGTCCAAAACCCAGACTCATTATAACAAGCCCGAATGATCCCAAACTCCTTATAATTCATCCCAAATGATAAACCCAAGTATGTACATGATTTAGAACATGAAATCATATCAAAATCATCATGGATTTTCGATTAATCATGTTAATCCCACTTTAATTCAAAAAATCTGCATTTTATCATTCTTACTCAAGAACACGTATAAACCCCAAATTTCTTCATCAAATAAACCCAAGTTTTGTGATGTTAATTCTAATATCAATAAGGGATTAATCCTACATGGTTTCCACTTCAAGGATTAAATCAAAATCATCAAAATTCATCTTTGATTTATAAAACTTTAAAAAAATATATTTTTCTATCTACCATGGACAACATACATGCTATAGATTGCAAGAGTTAAAACAATTGCCTTTGATTTCGTAGGTCTGAACCTTTGGGGATGATGATGCTATGGTGTTCCTCTCTTTTTCGATCACTCTCCGGTGGTGGCAGTGGTGGTGCAAGGTGCCTTTGTCCTTTATTTTCCTAAAATAACCCTTTCTCTCTTAGAGAAATCTTTCCATTTTCTCAATGGATGTCTCTTAGAGTTTTGGTGAATAGACCTTTGTCTAAAATATCTCTTAACTTATATAAAAATACCCAAATTTCATAAGTACTATTCATCTCCCAAGTCAAATGACCAAAATACCTCTTTGGGGTGTCTATTCGGTTCCAAATTGACCCGAGACCCAAATCAAACTCCCGAGTAGATTTTTCTGATTGTTTGAATCCCTTTGAACACTTTGTCTCACTCAAAACGACCATTCAGATGACTTAAATATAATTTACTTTTTATTCCATTCAATTATAGTCCCGACATGACTCTCACGTGCGTCCCAACTTAATTACCGTAATTGTCGTAATTATAAATCTCGACAATTTTTATAAAGTCATAATCATATATTAATTTTATTCACTAAGTAATATTTAATATCAATCACATATTATTTTATTCTAGTAATATTCAATTCAGATTAATTCCAATTATTTTCACATAAGTAATTCCAATTAATCTCCATTGATTTAACCCATTTACTTTTAATTTATCTCATTTTAAAAGTCATTAAAATATGGGGTATTACACATATTTAACGTATTCGTTAAAGGCGTCAATTACTCGAATGATATAGGAAATGTCATACTTAATCATTCGTAATCTTACCCGGTGATTGTTTGTATTTCAAGAGCATCTCTCAAAGACTCTGTTGGTAAATCCATTTTGACATTTTTGTATTTTAATTTTGAATGGTAAAGATTACAACAATATTATGTTTTTTATAGGCCAAGTAAAGTTTAGAACTTTGAGACTAATAATTATTGTAGGTGGTGGTTATACTGAAAAATGAACTAAATAGCGTGTAAAGTTCCAAGGTTTAAATGTAGTTGATCTATGTTGACTTGATAAATAGTGTTATATATGGGTGACATGTATAATTCATTGGACCAAATGTTGTACAAGAGCAATTCTTTTTTATTTTTGCGTGTGATCTGTAATGTTATGTATGCTCATTAAGAATATGTATTTAGTATAGGCTAATAAAGCAAAGTACGCTCATAGAGTTACAGAGTACAAATGAACTTTTGTAATGTTATACGTATACTTTATAGTGTTTGCGTGTACTTTGTGATTCCTTGTTTGTTCTGGGAAAACATTGCAAAGTACACGCATATCATTAAAAAGCACACATGAACTTTTTTTTACATTTTATGTGTACTTTTTAATAATATATGTGTTCTTTGGGATTATTTATTTGTTATGTGCAAACAAAGCAAAGTACACACATAACACTACAAAGTACACGCATCATATGCGTGTACTTTATATGGTTTAACCCATAAATATTCAAACAATATGCATGTACTATTGTTAGAATATATTCATTCCTTTGTGTAGCCTACATGTTGAATGGTCCGTGCCAGTGACACCATTTTTTTATCGAAATTATATGAAACTATATTGAATAAAAAAGCAAAAAAAATTACAATTATTTGTCCTCCTATTAACAAAAAAATTCAAAAAAACTTTACAATTATTTTTCTTCTTATTAACAATCAGTGAATAAAAATTCATTAGCTATATATGCACTCTGTTTAAGCATTACGTCGTCTTGAAATAATGTTCTGAGCGCAGTTCGTTTGGCAATTTGTTCCATGTAATACATACATAACTCGCCACAGTCAACACTGAAATTAAAATAAAATAAATATATTGATTAGAATAATGTGAATGAAATTTATTTAAATGTATTGTGATGAATTATGAGTGTATTTATTCAAGAGTATTTGATCTTACCCATTATTTTTTCTCGGGTATTCATGATCTCTGGTTAGTTCAAAAATGAGATCATGACTCAACAGCCAATCTATTGTTATTTTTTCCACTTCGGATAGGGCATCATCAAAATTCATCCCTCTCTTTCACTTGTTTGTGGAGCTTGCTCCTTCAATTTGTACAATATATCTTTAAAACAAAAAAACTGTTAAGAGGAAACACTATGAGTTTATATAAAATACAAAAGTACATGTAATGTAAATAAGTTTAGGGTGTAACCATCTTATTAGCGTCATTAAAGTATCATGTGAATTGATTGTTGTCCAATGGGCGGAGAGAGTCCATATGGACAACTTTATTTTCTTGTTTGTATATAACTAACAATGTGAAATATCCCCCTTTATCTCCTACTGTATGTCTAATGGGAATGAATAGAATATCACAAAGTCTAAACAATTCCAAAATGTGTTTTTCTATTTATTCATTCTGCATGTTGTAATTATTATTTCGGATGACTCCTTGTGAAAAGTATTAGATTTGTTAGTAAGAAACAAAATGATAGTATTTATCTGATGGTGATGGACGAAGCTTTAGTTTTATTTTCCTTAACCAAGCATATAGGTTAAAAGTATGCGTAGCTCGGAGCCCATTATTCTTCATTTTCTTCCCCATTAAACGGGATTATGATTGAATTATTTGTTTCACACATTTAAAAAGGTTGAATATAAAAATGCAAATTTAAAGAATGTCTTATGTTTCGATTACCTACGTGGTTTGATATTTCTTCGCCTTTCAACAATTCTTTAATATCGTCGGCGCAAATGAATGATGATTCTTCTGTTTTATAGAGATAATCATTGAATTTCAAGACAGGATATAATGTTAGAATAATAATTGAAACGTGTATGTAATCTATATGATCATTGAAAAATATGCATGTATTTTCTAATTTATTCGTGTACTTTATAAAGTACATTCATATAGTTGGGTACAAAAATGCGTGTGCTTTATGAAATCAATCATTTACTTAAGTAACAAATGCATGTATTCATTGATAATACGTATACTTTATTAAACTATGAATGTTCTTCATTTCAAAATGTGTGTACTTTATTAAAAATATTAAATTATATAATATGGAGCTATAATTTAGAAAATTAACAGGCATTGTAATATATATATATATATATATATATATATATAAAGTAAGTGCATTACATAATAAAAATAAGTTTGTTTCAATATAAACAAACAGTAGACTTCACCCTGTTTCCTTCTGTAAGGTACTTTGTACACTGATAGCTTTGCAGGCCTATTTCATATTTTGCCTTGGAACAAGACTTGTTGTTGATGTATAAAAATGGATGGGGTCCAATTTTGCAATCACAAATAAATAAGTATAAGCAAGATAAATAAACACACACAAGAGATAAAGTTTTTAAAGTGGTTCAGCTATAAAGAAACCCTACGTCCACTGTTAGTATTATTTTAGGTAGTTACAATGGCTCAGTATGGTGTGCTTGTGCCTGATTCAATCGTCCCCATGAGCTAAAGGAGAACATGTATTTATATTGGTTAGGCACTTACATCTGTATAAAGTAAATGAGACTCTTGATATTCCATGCTGGTCGCCATTCCACCTGGGTAACCTTTGTTATTCCTGATAGTTCACATTCTGGGAGTTAGTCTGCATGCCAGCCGATGAAATATTTTTGAAGCCAATTAAGATAGGAAAGTGTCCCCATAGGAGGACAGGTGTCTACTTTTCGCTGGTCCACGTGGGAGAGTAATTTTTACATACAACAAAAGCCCCATATGTTCCGTGCTTGATGATTGATCGAAAGTATGGAGTATTTGTTCAAATAGTTGCTCGGCGTGATATCTGACCGTAGGTTTGTAGCCGACCTACTGGATTTGTAAATTTTTTTCGCGAGTATTGTTGATACCGGCATTTTTGTAAATAAATCAAACTTTTTCGAACCGCCAAAGGGTACGTTGGTCTTTTGTTCTTTGAGAAGCATGCAGCCGGCAGTAGTTCAAATGTTTGTGCAATTCAATCATTTCGTTTTTATCTTTGAGGCAACCTATAAAAGGTTATAAGTTTCCCCCCATTTCACTATTACTTAAATCTTTTGTAGTTATCTTTTCTTCTCCTTCTCAAGCCTTTCATTTCTGTTATTTACTGCTTGCTACCTGTTATCATTTGTCAACCTCTGTAAGCTACCTTTCCTTTCTTTTCTTTAATTTTTCTGCCTATCAGTCATGGTGTACATCATAGATAATAATTCCTTAAAAGAATTTAAGGAAAAGAGAAATTCCAAGTTTGGTAGGGTTAAAAATCTCCCATGACCCTATTTATGTATATTCTTTGGGTGAGGGTCACTAGATTCCCACTTTGTTCATTTCAGAGTGTGGCATTACTTTTCCCTCAAACCCCCTTTTTCTTCAATTATGTCAATATTATGATGTTGTTCCAATGAGAATATCTCCAAATACATGGAGGGTTATGAATGTAATGAATAGGTTAAATGAAATTCATGAGACCCATATTAGGATTCCTGAATTAATGTTCTGATATAAATGGGGAACTATTAGGGATGGCACTTATAATTTGAAGGCTAGACAAGCCAATAGGACTTTGGTGGTCAACCTGCCAGATTTCAATAAGGTTCACTGGGATTATGGTGTCAATGTGAAGAATTGGCAACATTCCCCCCTTCCTGAGGGGGTAAAATATATTGGTCCTAGGCTTCCCCAGGAAGGGAGTGGCATAGGTCATACTTTTCTTTTCAATTTCTTCATCTATTTATTAATTGTTTAAAACTTTGTCGAGTAACTGACTTATTTTATTTCTATGAAGAGGAAAGTAAAAAGAAATGACCCAAGGAGGGTGAAGTTAATATCAATGATCTCAAGTATCTATGGGTCATTCATCAACTATTAGGAGAGGAGCATCCCCGATTAGCTTCTTTCTTGTTGGAACAAAAGTATTGTCACATCTTTTGTTACCTAACCTGCTCTGGTCCTGCCTCCATCACCCATCAACTTGGATGAGGAATATGTGTCCACTTCTTCTAGTGTTGATTCAGCTAGATTAGAGCTATCTTAAGAAGGAACTTCTTCTTCTTTTGAATCTCTTCACATCACCATTATCCCCACTTCACCCACTATAAATATAAAGAGAAAAATTCCAAACTTGTTAGCTGAATTTAACTCTCCTCCCCCTTCTTCTAAAAAGACCACTACAACTGATAAGAGGTCTTAGGATACTGAGAAGAGGCCTCAAGTCCTTACTACTGAGGAGGCCCTAATTGAAGAACCTTAGTATAAGAGGTTGAAGAAAGGTTTACCAGGATATCAAGAACCAGCTAAAATGTCTACTGAGTTGGCCAAATCTGTTGAATTGGTCAAGAAGTATTATGTTGAGTAAGGTACAATTGAGGATGCCTCTGTGGTAATCAACCCATGATTGGCTAGGAGTTTGATAAGGGCTAGTACTTTCCTAGTGGATAGGTCGACTGCAGCACCCATGATTAGAGCCAGATTAACTGAGAGGGTTGCCTAGACTATGTCCTTGGTAAACTCGTAACTCTTTCATTGATATTTAATAATGTTTAATGTTTTTCTTTTGAACGGATGTAACATATTCATTCATATGCAGTTCTTGGTAGACTTTAACCTGATGCTGGAGAAAGATGAGCAGCTAAAGTCCTCCTCGACTGATGTGGAGGAAGCTTTTAAGGGTTTGTATAAATCCTTAAAAGAAACCCTCAAAAGATTATAGGGAGGCTTTAGAGAAAGAGAGAAAAGTATGGCAGGACAAAGTCAAAGATGAAGAAAATAAGGATAAGGCTACAGAATATCAACGAAAGACAACCCATGATCAGTTGACCCAGGCCGAGCAAAAACTTTCTGAAGTTGAGCGCATGGCCAACACTATTGAAGATAAGACTTCCAGTCTGACTGTTGATAACATTGCTCTGAAGACCAAGGGCAAGAAATATAAACAAGGAACTGTCAATAAGGGATGGGAAAAATCCTTTACTGTAGTAGCCATCCAAATAGAGTATGCCAATAAGTTATCCTTTAAAGAGGGTTGGTCAGAGGCTTTGAAGGAGGTCGGCACCTAGGCAGACTTTGAGATATTTTAGAGACATGACCTAAGAATTCTTCCTAACCTGGATGAAGACTTTGATGATGATGAGGAGGAGGAGGAGGAGGAGGAGGAGGAGGGTTATTGGGAGTCCTTCATGGTGCCTGTAGATAATGCCGACCTTCCTACTGCTGACCAGGACAAGGCCAAGGACAAGGAGAAAGTTTATCTCCCTTTAGTCAATTTCTTTTTACTTTTTCCCTTATTTATTTTCCATCCTTCTTATTTTTCCTTTTGTAATGGAATCAGTTTTATAACTCTTGAATTATGAATAAAATGACATTCTTTCTCAATATTCCCACTTTTTTATGATGTTGATTGCCTGCTGGCTTCATTATTATTGCACTGTTTATTTTTTCTTGGTTGCGCCCATACACTTATATTCTAAATTTCCAATTTGATACCAGGAAAAAGAAATAGTTTCTGATGAATTGACCTACTGAGGCGGTGTAAAATTCTTCTTGAGGTTGGTCATGTAGCTTTGATCAAAGAAGAATTGATAGGGTTTCTCGGCCCAGGATCATCCGACCAAGTGAAAGATGTCTATGTCCATCTTCATTGTCTTTTGGACAGAGCAATGGAAAACAACCTAGGTATATTGGAATATTCAGACCCACCTTTCAAAATTGATATTAATTGAATCCCACCTGACGCCACTCATATATTGGGTATTACGGCCTTGAGGGAGAAAAAGAATATGTTCGTCCTCAACATTTATTGGACCGTTCGAGTAGCAACAGACGTACTAGAATGATGAATTTTAGATCTACTACTCTGATGAGCACCCTTGATGAGCCTCCTGCTGGGATGAGCAAAGCTGAAGGAAAGCATCCAGTAGGTTAGGTTTTGTATTTTCGTAATTTTTTATGGTAACACTAAGTGTTTAAAATGAATTTATTTTCAATAAGTATGCTTGTGATATATTTCTGTTTTTATTTAAGCTTTTTGATTAGTTTTACTCAACTTTCCAACTAGGTAACATGTATTAAGATTTGTTAATTAGCTTGTTGACTAAGTAATCTGCTTAAATCATGAATGCTTGATTCATGGTTGAATCTACTTGTAATCCCTTGGAATCGACTAATGAACGTAACTAAACCAGTGAATAGTTTTGTTGAACTAAGTTTTTGAGTTATTTTATCAGTGGCGACCAAGTGTATTAGGAATGTGTGGTTATTCATGTGTTTAACTTGGTTGGGTAAAACCACGTGTGTTAATTTGAAGTTATACATGAAGTTTTACTAACTTCTTGTTCTTGATTTTTTAAAGATGAAATCACACGTGAAGTTTTACAATAATCCCAAATTAAACTTTAAAGTTTGCAAAGTTAGAAATTTTTTATAGTTGGAAAATTTTGAATTAAAAAAAATTCCAAAGTACACCTTTAAGATATATAAAAGTTAATTTAGTGGTGGTATCACACCATACTCCGAAAAAGAAAAAGTAAAAAAAGAAACAGGATTGGTAGAAAATTGCATCTTCATTAAATTGAAAGACCGATTACATCAAAACAAAATTACTGGTAATATTTGTAAAAGTGATCAGCGTTCTAGGAATTCTTAAATTCTTCGCCTTCTAATGTTTCCAAACGATATGTTCCTGGTCGGATAACTGCTGAGGTACGACATGGGCCGTACTAATTGGGCTCCAACTTGTTGATCTTTTAGATTACCTTTTGGTGACACCCCGCCTAATTAAATACCGGGTGATCACTCCTTTATTAAATTAAAATCAAGGTGAACAGTTGGTTCATTCTTAGCATCACTGTCGCAAAGTAACTTTTCCAATTAAACACCCTAAATAACTAAGCTAAGTGTCAAAACCATTTGAAATCTTACATCCATTTTATTAAATCCGATTATAAAACCTTTAATCATTAACATATTAAGAGTCACACATTTAGTACAAGAATAAAAATGAACATTCAAGAATTTAACCATCAATAATAAATTCCAACATTTACAACACTAAAGGAAAACATCCTGACAGTAATAAATCCCGAAATAAAAATGCTGAAAGTAAAAAGAATTACAGTCTCTGATAATATCAACTAAATAATGGAAAAAGGGCGACACATGCCCCCACTGGATAAAGCTGAACTAGAAGTAGAGTCAACAATGAGGTCGTCTAAGCAATGACCTGCAACTCCCACAAAAGCTACAGCACGTACCATCCAAAGAATCCTAAGCCAGACGCCCCTGTGGCTGGGCACCTGTAATACATATATATATACACAAGGGAGAAGAGATAACAACAAACGGGTCAGATCCCAAATGTAAAATAGTTTAGAAAGTATTTAAAATATTTACCGGCTAATGCAACAGCCATATTAGTATGCGACACTCTCTTGAGAATTCTCACCTCTCATCTAGTGTGCACGTCTATCGTACTAATGAACCCCATATATCTCTCTAACTTATTCTCCATAAGTTTTAACACGTAAAATTAAGGTTATGATATTCACTTTAGAAAAGTCTATCTCTTCAAGATTTCTTCCGTTATTTAGAATAATTCCGTATTGTTATAATGTTTCCGAATACTTACAGTGAAGTTGATGGATTTCATAATATACTCAACTACTATTTTACTCAGTAGAAAGTTCTCATATAGTTACACGTATATATATTAATCACTCGTATAATATATATATATACAAACAGCACCCCACATAAAATCTATGGTGCTAGACTTCCATATATAAGTATATATATACCAATCACTCATAAATTATATATATACTAACGGAACCCCACATAAAAACCATGGTGCTGGCATACTCTGCTATCAAGTCCCCGTATCACACAAACTAAGGGAAATACTAGTTCGGAATCACTCTCGAACTGTATTAACACAAACACAAACAACATTGAGGCGAAGCATAGATTCCAAGTCTCTAAGAGGTCAGTACATACCCTCACGTCTCTTAGGACCGTCTGACCATCGATCAGATAGCCTGTACCAAGGATATCTATCTTCTAGGGTACAAGTCAATATCCCCCATAAAGGCACATCGAGTTAAGACTGTCCCAGCGCGGTAGCCTCAGGGATAGCAAGTAGCGCGGGTACGATTTTTACATAGAAATAATATATGCACAATCACACCGTCATATATAAATATGTATTCACATCCACATTATTAAATTAGGTACTCTCACGACCCAAAATTTTCATTATCCGTTATTACACGTTTTACTCCATTATATCGTATAACGGCCTCATTCTGTTTTATTCTCGTAATTAATTTATTCTAAATTCACTTCTTGTCACTCAAAGTGTTTTCTTAATCTAAGTACAATTTCAGTAGGTCCTCTCTCGCCTTCTAATCCAACTTATTAGATGTTTCGATTATTTAATCAACACACGTATGATTTCTTAAGTCTGAAAGTTTCCCCATTTACCCTTTATCTCCCTTCACATTAAAGTTCCACTTTATGGGATTTCTCTTGACCCTACTGGTCCTCTTTATGTTCCATTATATTCTAGCAACCCTAATCAAGGTTTACTACGAATAAAATCGGATTAAGATAACACGAGCAAAAATGCAGTTTTCCCAGGAGGGTCGATCGATCGATGAAAAGGGGTCGATCGATCGAACCTTCGATCGATCGATGCTCTGGGCTCGATCGATCAATCAAGCAGTTATGGCGAAACTGCAGAAAACCCAGCTACGGAATTGTTACCCCAAACTCCTCCAAACCATCGTATCACAGTCTCAAACTCCCAAAAATTCATACTACAAGTATTGTATACCCATTTAAACAATATCCTACGTAACACATGCGAATTTTCATCATCTATAACAAGGAAAAAAGGTCAAAATCTTTATAACTCTCAAGAACCCTAATTTTTCTTTAACTTCGTTTCTTTAATTATTTTTCCAGATTTTCTATCACTAATACCATGGAAATTCATGGCTCAACCTCTACATGTGAAATGGATTTCAAGAAATATGATCTCTGTCACTATAACATGCAATTTGTATCTCCAATTAACATTTTTTCTTTAAGAACACTAATTCTAATCAACCTAAGACTAATATAAAAGGATGCATTAACTTGATAAAAGCAAGATAGATACTTGCCTGGAAATTTAGTCTCTGATTTGTGGAAGAAAAAGGTGTGGTTGTGATCCCCTTCGCGCAATCTACGATTTGACGGTGACGGCGGTGCAATCGGAGGTGTTCTTGGCCTAGAACTCCTTGGAGAGCTTCTCCTCTTCCTCTCCAATGGACGTCATTAGTTTTAGGTTGTGTTAACCCTAAAAGATGACACTTAACATCTGATATAACCCTTGCAAATTCGTGGGTTTAATTACCCATAATTACGAAATGTCCAAAACGCCCTCCCGGGGTGCTAATTAAGCCTAAAAACGCCCCGAGACTCAAACTAAACCCCCGGGTACACTTTTTTGACTATCTCAACCCTTCCGGACACTTTGGCGCACTCAAAACGACCATACGAGCAACTTATAATTTATTCACTTTTATTAATCAACATTTAGTCCCGACACGACACAGGCGTGTCCCGACTTAAATTTCCATAATTGCCATTTTATTCACACGTGACAATTTTATAAAAATAAATCTCATATATTAGTATACTCATCCAGTAACATTCAACAAATAACAAATTTCTAATAATTACTAACTCTCGTCACGCTAGTAAATATTAAAAACAACATTCAGGATTAAAATTAAATTAATTTATCTCAATTAAAATTAATAAATCCCATAATTTAAAAGCCATAAAAATACGGGGTATTACACTTTTTAAGTACCAGATCTCCCTATTTTAAGTTGGTCGGTTATCCCTTCGGTTGTAGAACCTAGCATTCCATTATTGGCAAGTTATCATCCAAATTGCAGCAGCATCTCTGACTTCTTCGATCATGTCTAGATCTACCCACCTCATGAGATCACTCTCGGCGGAGTCAAAATTTAGCACTCTGTAAGTCTTTCGACCTATTTCAGCTGGTACCACTGATTCAGTACCAAAAGCGAGCTCGTATGGAGTTTCCCCAATTGTCGTTCTTACTATAGTTCTATAAGCCCAAAGGACACTGTGTTGTTCATTGATCCAGTTTCCTTTATCATCATCCAACCTCTTTTTCAATCCGTTGAGCACAGTCTTATTAGTAATTTATGTCCGACTATTACATTATGGATGCCCAGGAGTTGAACGAAGATTTTGAATTCCAGATCGAATGCAATATTCCTCAAATTCATCGTTATCAAATTGAGTACCATGGTCAGTGATAAAAGCATAAGACATCCCATAATGGCATATGATCAGCTTCCATATAAACTTAAAAACCCTTTGATAAGGCATATCCACCAAAGGTTCAACCTCCACCCATTTGGTGAAGTAGTTCACTGCTATAACCAAATACGTGTTCCTTTTGTGGTCGGCAATTATCTGACCAATTATATTCCTCAAATAGAAAATGTCCAGGGAAAAGTGATGGGAGTTAAGGTATCCCCCGATCTCCTATGGATAGTAGTAAATTTTTGGCACTTATCACACTTTTTAGCCAAAGAAACCCAGTCTGCATTCATCATCGGCCAATAGTAGCCCTGCATGGCTATTCTTTGTACCAATGATATTTTAGTTGAATGGGGTCCACATGAGACTCTATGTTCTTCTTTGATCAAATCATTTACTTCAGTTGAGTGAACACAACAAAGTAAAAAGATAGTGTATCCACTTTTTTACAGAATGCCTTTCTCTAAAAGATAACTTACTGCTTTTTATCTCATCTTCCTAACTTCTTTCTGGTCGGATAAAAATTATACTTACAGCTTCTACAGCAATACTTCTGTGGGTGAGAATTTTGCTGGAATAGTATCTGAGTTGTTGAGGCTAGTCGAGTAAGAGCATATGCTCGGGCATTATCCACCCTTGACCATGAGAAATGAAGAGATAACTCCATAGCCTTATTCAGGTACCTTACCATTGTTTATTCTTTACTCCATATATCTGAAGCGTTTGGTGGATAATAAGTTAATAATCACTGTGAGATATTACCTACTCGGCACCCAGTGATGAAGTTAATTCTAAGCCTGTAACTAACACTTTATGCTCGGCTTCATTATTAGAGACTTAAAATTGAAATCTCAACGCATATTCTAAATCTAAATCATTTGGAGTCTTGATAATGAGTCCAGCTCTACTGCCAGTGGATCATGAAGATCTATCTACGAATAGTTTTCAAACTAGGATGTCATTATTGAAGTCTTCTTCAGTCAGTGCTCTATATTTGAATATCTTTCTGCTTTATTCGCCCAGTCATCGAGATCTTTGTTGAGCAGTCGATGAATCTAGTTGGTCGATGCCAGTCTCTATCTACTTTTGAGCTGAGCTATCTTTCGAAAAATTCTTTTTGGCGGGTAAACTTGGATTATTTGGCACCTCTGCATATGTGAACTCTGCGATGAAGTCTGTCAGTGCTTGTCCTTTCAATGCGGTTCTTGGATCATAAACAATTTCATATTATCCATATTCAACTACCTAAGACATCAACCTTCCTGACTTTTCATGTTTGTGCAAAGCTTGTTGCAGAGGTAAGTCAGTGTATACCACAATAGTATGGGCCTCGAAGTATGGTCTCATTCATCTAGAAGCTTCAATAAGAGCCAATGCCAGCTTATTTAAGCATGGATACCTCGTTTCTGCTCCCCGAAATGCTTTCGTGCTATAGTATACTGGCTTTTAGACTCCTCCTTTTAGTTGGACCAATGTTGAGCTAACAGCGGACCCAAAAACGACCAAGTATATATACAACTTTTCTCCCAAAACTGGTCAAGAAAAGAGTGGAGGTGATTTCAAGTTGTAAAACCTATGTGTGATAAAGATTCGAATAGATTCATAAATTTCCAAATCAAACTTATTTAATTGTATGTCTAAATTTACTCAAACCAAATGCCAATTTTATTCAGCCCCTAAGCATGCATCTACGTGTCAAAATAAATCAATAAATTAAACCATGCGATGATTATGCTAACAAACACAGATTTCAGGAAAAATAAATTTTGGTAAAAACCTTTATTTCACTATAATTTATAAGTACCTTACACAGATTAGAATGAAATCTGCAGTGGTTCACACTCAGCTATATCACAAGAACCGCAGTTCGAGTTAGCCCAGAAATACCGCAGCACTCCCTATGACACGCAGTCAATCAGCCCAGTACATCCCTTAAGCGGTACCTATTATCATCCCAGTACCTTAAATGGCACCTAGCTCAGCAGCATAAAATCCCGGAAAAATATGTTTTGGGTTCCACAAAAACAACTCACATAAAATAAATTGGGATTGTGAATTGAAAAATAAAATCTTTGAACCCTTAAATGGTTAAAGAAGACTACAAACACTAGGAAAGGGTATATTGTCAAATAAGTACTTCTCTACGCCTAAAACAAGTAGTCTGACACCCAATATATAGCAGCATTTGAATCGGTGACATGTCAAACTAAAACACATGTCATTCGAACGATATACGTTGTCGTTTAAACGAAACAGTATCTCGTTCGAACGAGATACGTTGTCGTTTGAACGACTGAGGCGGTGATCCCAAAAAAACTTCAGACTTTGAAAAAATTTGGAAACTTTAAAACCAAAACTTGTTACGGGATCAGAAAATGTTTTTAAGATAAAGTTTTTGAAAATACTAACTTTATAAAAACCATTTATAAAAATTTCAAAAACCATTTTTCATAATTAGAAAAATATTTTAACTTTCATAAAAATATCCCAACACTTTTAATATAAAATGTAAATGGTACTTAAACATAATTTTACCAAAATTTATCTTATTGGGCATGAATGCTGAAGTCCACTTAAAATTCGAATTTGTCGTTTTTAGATGTTAGCTTCCTCAATTCTTCGACGACTTGTAGCGGTATACGACATAATTAATTGTGACAGACAATGTCCTTACAAATCTCCCCAAATGTCTATGCCGGTACAAACTAAAACTATCTGAATTATCAACTTAAAATGACCTATACAAAGCTACCCTCCCAAAAACAAAAGTAGAAAGATAAAATGACAAGTCTTCAAACTTTGCTTTAACAATCAACTTTTCAAAACTTCAAGATTTTCTCATCAGGGTGTGCAACATAATGATCTTCAATAGTACTGACGCACATGCGACAAAGCAAATACCTCGTGACGTATCAAGTTTGAAATGATATAAGCATAAACATGAAAGCATAATCAATTCTCCCCCAAACTTAAACTCACCCATAAAGTCATATTTTGTTCTCCCCCTTTTTATTTGTCCGAAATAGACAAGAAAAAGAATAAATCACATAAATCAAATTGGGGTGTCATGGTAAACTAAGGCAAACAAACTATTTTTTATTTTTCAGATTTTTCATACAAAAATGCAAAAATGATATTACAAAAATAATCACACACCACGAATTTTCACTAAGACAACCAAATCGAAACGGAATGAATGGGTTTGAATAAATTCGATAGGAAAATCTACCCAATCATGACATTTGAGCAACGATGCATAAGTGTACTCTTCACAAATGAACATCAAAAATAGTCCTTAGGTGTAAATATGACATCGTCTTAATCATATCAATAAATCAAAGTATAAATTATTTCCACACCAACAACGTTCAAAAGTATGCAATGCTTTTTCATGACTTTCAAGAACGTGCAAACCGTATTGAATTCCATCTAAAATCCCTCATTAAAAGATAATGCCTTTTATTTTTTTACTATGAGGTGATGAAACTAAAACCTATTGGCCCATTTTTGGAATATATATCTTTTTATTGCCTTTCAATTTTTTCAGGCTTTTTTAAACTGTGACACCCCGCCTAATTAAATACCGAGTGATCAGTCATTTATTAAATTAAATCAGAATATCCAATTGGTTCAGAATATGCTTCACTGTCGAAATTTTTTATTAAAATACTAATCACCTAATATTTAAAAAGGTTGATGTCAAAATTTTATCTTTTAATTAATGTAAAACCAAATTAACGAATAATTAACATGCACCATCCAAACCAAACTCGTATGAAAGGAAATGACTGAAATAATAAATGCAACTGGAGTAAACACTTACAGTCTAAGTATCAAGTACAATAATCCAACCGAAATAATCCAACAACTGAACTAAGTAAATAAATAAATCCATAAATCTCTTACTGTCTAATAGAAAGGGGCAACATGCCCTAAAATAAGTAAGTAGCTCGAAATGAAGAAATACTAAATATGGAGGCATCTACTACCGAGTGCCTGTAACTTCCACAGCAGCTACATCACATCAAATGAATGGAACTCTTATGCATGGTGTCCCCTGTGGCGAGGCACCTAAAATAATTTGACAAAAGAAAAGAGATTTGTAGGAGACAGATCAGAGCCCGAGTGTAAAATATTTTAAAAAGTTTAGCAAGTATTTAAAGATTGCAGGAAAAAAAATAGTATGTGCATCTTAATTTTTAGGGCACTCACTTGAAATTCCCACCTCTCAACTAATGTGCACGCCTAACACACCTCTAAACCCAGGCTAATTATTTTATCATCTAACTAGACTGTAGACATAATCCTTCTAATCACTACCATCAAAGCCACCCATATTTTCCACGCAATACCATATTAAATGTTTTCACAAATATTATTTTGATTCGGGAAGTATTTGCATAACCCATTAAGCGTTGGATTACTTAAGATATTTAGAAATTTTCATTCTATTTCTCATCCATATACTTTCACACAGCAAGTAACACCACAGGTATATATATATATATACACACTATATATTATATATACTAAAAGGCACCTCTAGACTCAACTACTGTGCCCTCAAACTCTGCTATCAAGTCCCGATACATCTCGCACTGCATAAGGACAATGGGTTCGAAATCTTCCACAAACCATAAATTACAAATCACACATATTGGGGGCGAACTTAGTTCCAAGATTATGGGTTGCGCACATACATACGCACCCATATGATCGTCATCACTATCATTATCAGATAGCCATACCTAGGTTCTATGCTCTGAAGCTACCAGTCAAATATCCCCCTGAAGGCTCCTCAAGATAGGATTGTCCTCTTTCACAATCCCCCGCGATAGCAAGTATGGTAGGTATGTCATTCATAGAATAAATATCATTATAGGCATTCACGCAACCTAGCAAGTTCATTAGGTATACACACAACCCGAATGTGTAACTTATACGTAGTATCTATCATTACTACTTGCATTTGCACATACTAGATTACGAATACTCTCTCACTCATAACTTAGAGATAACTCGTCGCTCCAATTGTCATAAAATATCATAGACATTTTATTACCCAATAATTGTGTTCTAACCTAAATCCCAATTTTAATGCTAAGCATCACTTCAAATAAACCTGCTACCCAGATTTGAAATGGAAGAAAATTTCCTAGAAACTGGACCAGTCGTTTGAACCAGACTCTATCTCGTTTAAATAAGATAGCATGTCGTATCGCGCGACGAGTGTTCTCGTTCGAACCAGGCTCAATCTCGTTTGAATGAGATTAAAACCTCAATAGCTCAGTCCCAAACTCCTTCCATTAAATTCCAATTCACTTTTCCACAATTAAAGAATGATTTCTAACATCTTAAACACATCAATTCATGCTTAATTAACCCTTAAATCCAAAATCCCCAATTTTAATTTCATCTAACCCTAATTCATAAAGTTTAAAATTAAACCTTCTAATCCCAGATTTAATCAACAATCATCATCATAAATCTGTGCTTATTCATCTAATTACATGGACCATTCATCTCTATGTCAATTCAACCCTAATATATACTTTAATCATAAATTTCTCATCAATTTACATGCAATTCAAGGGGGTTTCATGGCCTACATTAACATGAACACATTTAATGCTAAAAGAGCAAGATTTAAACACTTGCCTTACGAAAGTTGGTCTGATCCTTTAGTGTTGTTGGTATGGTTGTGACCCTCGTTCTCTGATCTACACGATGGTGGTCTCGGTGGTGGAAAAGGTGCACTCGTGGTGGCTCTTCCCTTAGAACATCTCTTCCTCTTCTCCCCTTTTTGGTATCTCTCTCTGTGTCTTACTTTATTATGGTTGATAACCTATTCTAACCCACGTAGGACACATTTTATTTCTCTAATTTTTGTTCTTTAATTTACTCCAAAAATACAATTTACCAAAATGCCCCTACGGGGTGCCGATTCGGCCTAAAACTGCCCCGGAACCCAAACTAAGCCCCCGGGTAGACTTTTCTGACTAACTCGACCCTTCCGGACATAACGACGCACTCGAAATGACCATATGTATGACTTAATAATATTTTACTTTTTATTCCATTAATTTAGTCCTGATACGCGCGTCCCGACTTAATTTCCATAATTGTCATATTTTTCACTCACGACAACTTAATATTCTTATAAATATATATTACTTTATTCGCTAAGTAATATTCAACATAACTATCACCAATAAATACTAACTCTCGTCATGCTAGTAATTATTTAATTTAAATACGAATTAATTATAAATAAATTATCTTCATGTAAATTAATTAATCCTAGTCCCATAATTAAAATAGAATCTTTCAAAAATACGGGGTATTACATAAACCTCATTGGACCCCGGATAATTTTTAATTCCTCACTTTTTAGGTCCATTTAAACGGTTTCTTTATCGAAAAGGAAAAATTTTCGATGCCCGTTTTCGTTTTTTAAAATAAATCATACAAACTCACAAACGGTTTATAACACGCACTACTTTCTTATCAAGTTTTATCGCATTTGGTTCGTTGTATAGACAGAATTGAGATGGAAACACTCAACGAACATGTGATAGACACGCAAAAAAGTCAAACAAATCCGTGCATGTGTGCAATGAAGGACAAATGAATCAAACATGTAGGTAGCAACACTACATATCATCTCATAGACTCCAAACTTTGTAAAGCACATGAATGACACAACATATTGTCTCAAAACACTATCAAATTGTAACATGGATATGGAATGATGTTGTGACTTGGTCATCCTAAATGTTTATTCATAAACGGTGCAAACAAAATAAAATAAAATGGATTTTTTCAAAAAATTTATCAAAATAAAATCTTGTTGTATTTTTCAAATATGATCCTCAAAAAAATATATGAATGAACCTATAAAAAAATATAAGTGTCATAACACTAGCAAGAATATAACACAAAGTACAACTAGTGTATGACAAACAAGCAAACACAATCATCTATATAATATGGCAAGAGAAGAATCATATTCTAGCAACCGAGAATCAACTAGTCTCACATCCACTGCCACTAAAAGTGATTTCCAAACCCAAATAGGTGTGCAACGATGCATGGAGGTTACGGGGACCAAGATAATACTAGACTTCAACTTCCTAGGACTTTTATGAAGATCTAAACAAAAATGTCGAAGGTGACCTTTTCTACCACAATATGAACATGTGTAAATGGGCTGAACGACACCGATGGGTTGATCTTTTCTCACGTCCTTGGTATTTATTGACCCTCTAAAATAAATAATGGTCTTGGATATAACACTCGAAGCATGAGAACAAGACGAACCATCACCACCACTACACAAACTACTCGAGTCTTTCAAATCATTTTTTAACTTCAAAATTTTTTAATCAAGCAAAGAATTAGACTCTTCCAATTTGAGGGACTCCTTTTTAAAATCATCAATCAAACCTACAAGGTTATCTCGCTCACTCCCAATTAATACAAATTTATCCCTACGAGTTTTTCACGTGCCGTAAAATCATTAATTAAACTATTATCCTCAATGGCACAAACAGGAACCCTAAAATTTTTAAAGTCTTCCAACTTTTTTTCTAAAACTAGGACTCTATCATCACTCTCCTTTTTGGACAATTTTAAAGCATTAAAGTCCTGGTCCAAAAAGGCAAATTTTTCACGATAAAAATTTCTTTGATTTTGAATCGTTTGCAAAAGATCCATCGCGGATTAAAAATTACAATTTTCTTTTTCCAAAACTTGAATTCTTTTCGCAAACGTCAAATTCAAACTATTTAAATCGTAAAAACTTTGACTTGTGTCAATAGGAGGGGGCATCCAATTACATAAGTGTTTCATTGGAAAATTGTAATTTTTCACAAAATAGATTTTTCTCAAAAAAAATAAATATCACACAATTTTGTGGAAAATAGGAATACGCAAGAAATTAGTGTAACCCTCTCTGATACCAATTTGTAAAACCTATGTGTGATAAAGATTAGAATAGATTCCCAAATTTTCAAATAAAACTTATTTAATTGGATGTCTAAATTTGCTCAAACCAAACGCCAATTTTATTCAGTTGCTAAACATGCATCTACGTATCAAAACAAATCAATAAATTAAACTGTGCGATGATTAAGCTGACAAACACAGATTTCAAGAAAAGAAATTCAAGTAAAAACATTTATTTCACTATTACATGGGTTTCAATTAAATCTACAGTGGTTCACACTCAGCTATACCATAAGAACCGCAGTTATAGTCAGCCCAGGAATATCGCAGCACTCCCTATGACACACATTCGATCAGTCCAGTACCTCCCTCAAGCGGTACCTATTCGTAGCCCAGTACCGTAAATGGTATCTAGTTCAATAGCATAAAATCCCAGTAAAATATTTCTTGGGTTCCATAAAAACAACTCACATAAAAGTAATTGGGATTGTGAATTGAAAAAAAAAGCTTTGAACCCTTAAATGGTTGGAGAAGAATATAAACACTAAAAAAAGGTACTCTGTCAAAAGTAGTGCTTCTCCACGCCTAAAACAAGTAGTCTGACACCCAATATATAGCATCATTTGAGTCGGTGACATGTCAAACTAAAACACATGTCGTTAAAATGACATACGTTTTCATTTGAACGAAATAGTTTCTCATTCGAACGACATACATTGTCGTTTAAACAACTGACGCGATGATCCCAAAAAAACTTCAGACTTTGAAAAAAGTTGGAAACTTTAAAACCAAAACTTGTTACATGATCAGAAAATGTTTTTAGGTAAAAGTTTTTGAAAATACTAACTTTATAAAAACCATTTATGAAAATTTCAAAAACCATTTTTCATCATTAGAAAAATATTTTAACTTTCAGAAAAAAAAATATCCCAACACTTTTAATATGAAATGTAAATGGAACTTAAACATGATTTTTCAAAAATTTACCTTGTTGGGCAAGAATGTTGAACTCCAATTGAAATTTGGATCTGTCGCTTGTAAATTTTAGCTTCCTCAATTCTTCGACGACTTGTAGCGGTATACGACATAATTAATTATGACGGACAATGTCCATATACAAGTAATTTCTTAAATTTATAAAATCCTTCTTGCATTCTTCATTCCACTCAAAAGTCTTTTTAATCACTTTAAAGAATGGGAGGCATTTATCAATTTCTCGGGTGACAAAACAATTTAAAGGTGCCACTCTTCCAGTCAATTTTTGCACATCCTTCTTACTGGTTTGGGACTGCATCTCCATTACAGCATTTATTTTATCTGAATTGACTTTAATTCCCCTTTGACTCATAATGTATCCTAAGAACATTCCTTCTTATACCCCAAATATACATTTGATGAGGTTGAGCTTCATTTGGTGTTTCTCCAACTGATCAAATGTCTGGGCCAAATCTGCAATATGGTCGGCAAAAACCTTGCTCTTGGTGATCATGTCATCCACATATACTTCCATATTTTTACCAATCTAGTGTTTAAATACTTTATTTACCAACCTATGATATATTGCTCCAGCATTTGTTAGCCCAAAGGGCATAACGTTGTAGTAGTATGTTCCTCGACTAGTGATAAAGGACGTGCTCTCTTTATTTCCTGGCTTCATTTTAATCTGGTTATAACCAGAATAAGCATCCATAAAGCTAAGTAGCGCATGACCTGCAATTGTATCTACCAACTGATTAATCCTTGGTAAAGGAAATTTATCCTTTGAGAATGATTTATTGAGGTCGGTGAAGTCTACACACATGCGCCATTTTTTGTTCTTATTTTTTACCATCACTACATTAGCCAATGAGGTAGGATATTTGACATCTTCTATAAAGTGTGATTTTTATAACTTTTCCACTTCCTCTTGGATTTCCATATTCTTCTTGGGACTGAAAACTCTGCATTTCTATTTTATTGACTTAGAATCCTTGTGAATATTGAACTCGTGACATATGAAAGTAGGATCAATCCCTAGCATATCATCATGGCTCCAGGCAAACACATTTTTTATCTCTCTAAGGAATGTAACTAATTCAT
Organism: Sambucus nigra; assembly: GCA_949130495.1. Taxonomy (NCBI): domain Eukaryota; kingdom Viridiplantae; phylum Streptophyta; class Magnoliopsida; order Dipsacales; family Adoxaceae; genus Sambucus; species Sambucus nigra. The sequence goes on along the minus strand of OX422211.1, from coordinate 466,015,004 downwards.
GTTTGAGAGAAGGTGTTAATCTTGAATCGATTTGAGTAGTCCTTTTTAGTTTCCCATATCTAAGCATAATAGTTTATGTTTCTTCCATAACCTGTCCCTTCACCAAATCTCCCTCTTCCCGAGAATCCAAAGTGTCAATGTGATAGGTGGTAGTTCCCTTCTGTATTTCCTGTTAGTCAATTGAAGTATAGTAGCATTCTTTAGTTTCCATTTGGTTACCATTTACTATGCTAACTTCATAATTGGTAGGAAAGTTCATGCACTGATGCACAGTGGAGGGTACTGCCTCTATTTGCTTCATACCCACTCTATCGAGAATAATATTATAAGCTGACGGAACATTTTTATCCAATACAAATAAATGAATCCTTTCCTTTTTGCTAGCTGGCCAAGTGCTAACCAATACATCCAGCTTGATTGTTCCTAAGGGATACACCATTTCTTCTGAGAACCCTATAAGAGGATTGTGATAAAGTTCTAGCTTACTATCTCTTAGCCCTAGACTATGGAAATAGTCGTAGAACATAACATCCGCAGAACTCTCATTATCAACCAGAATTATTGTCACTCTACCATAGTGAACCCTGCAAGTGATGACTAATGGATCATCATAAGGATAGGGCACTCCATTTAAATCATTTTTAGAGAATTCGATCACTAATTTGACCTTGTTGACTTTCTTACGATGACCATCAGTGCTCTTGGACATGTCAATCTATCTTATAGTAGGACAATATTTGGTTTCATTCAGGTAAGCTTTTCTCTCGACAAGTCCATCTCCTCTCCACCAGCGTCTCCTCCTGTAATGAAATGATAACCAAGGGAAATCATCCCTACATCTACTTCAAGCTCATTAGGTTTCTTCGGTAGGTCAGGACCATCCTTATAATTATTATTGCATGCCCTTTTCATGTCATCCTTTCCTCGGATAGGTGACTCAAATCTTCTTTTGGCACATTGACTACCATTCCGATCAATAAATTTAGTTAATTTTCCTCATATAATAAAATTCTCCACTTCATTCTTTAGGGCGATGCAACTGTCAGAAGTGTGCCCATGATGTCTGTGAAAATCGAAATACCTCAATTTGTCTCTCCTGTTGGGGGTGACTTTATCTTCCCATGCCAATTTAAATCTTTTTTGCCCCTAATTTTCTCCAATATGTGATGGACACCATTGGTGAGAGGAGTACATTCATCATATTTCTTAATTTTGTCAACCTTCTTATCTTTCTAATATTTTTTTATCATAGTCTTCTGATTTTTGGTTTTCACTTTTAGAGTTTTCTTAACATCCATAGCTTTCTGGACGTTCATAATTTTCCCAGCCTTAGTCATCTACTCAGTCATTATTTTGGGAGGGCCTTTGCATGAGCATACTAAAGATCTTTGGTGAGTAATCCACTCGTCAATGCTGCAATAGTTGTCTTCTCTTCATAATCTACCACCTCTAATTTCTCATTATTGAAGCATGTGATGTACTCCCGAGTAATTTCTCCAAGTTATTAAGGCACGATCAAAAAATGAGTAAGACTTTTGATCGGTTTAGCCCCAAAACATAAGTTATTAATGGATAGTTCAACCAACTAATGGAAACTAGAAATTTTACCTCTGGGAAGATTTGTTATACCATATTTGGGTTGGGCCTGTGATAGTATTGAAGAAAGCTTTGCACCTCATTTCATCAGGGATAGAATAAATATCAGCAACAGCCTGATACTGTTTAATGTGGAAGAATGGATCAGTCTTCCCATTATTCTTACGAGTGAATAAATGGTGGTTTGAATTTGGAAGACGTGGGTTAGTCCACAATATCCTGGATAAAAGGAAAGGATTCTTAGGTTTGGCCATTTTTCCCACCTGATCTTCTAGGTGTTGTATAGATCCTTTTGAGGAATGTTCCCCTGGTTGAGACTTTGCTTAAGTAGATTTGTGGCTTTACTGTGTATATGCATTGAATTCTCATCCTGAGAGGTCTTCTCGGTGCGTAGAGAGCCTCTCATGATGGCCCTAGATCGCATAAATCCTTCTCTGCATTCGTGATGATGATCTTGCTCTCTGTGATGACCTATGATTGATTGGAGACACAAATGATTAAAAGCAGATTCCCTACTCAGTTATTCCAACATGTTCGGCCTCTCGTTGGAGAAATATCGACCACCATAATAATTTATTGACTGAAATGATGATGTTGCTCCAAGACAGTATGATTTGTCACAAGAGGACCTAGAGTGATGACTTCTCTCAATCCTAACTAGCGGAGGTAGCATATCCCTCCAGGAAGGTTCATTGTGCATTTGTCTTACAATGTGCGAGCCAACTGCCTAACTGACTCTTGCGTGGCTTACAATACCTTAGACAAGTTAAGCAAAATTCTTTAGAGATCTTTCATGCTACAGGGAGTAAATGGATTTGGGTTATTATCCCCGACAGCCAGACTGCTTTTAGGAACATTGGTCATTCTGCAGAAAATGAACAAAAGAAATAAAAAAAGGTAGAGAAAGGTGACAAGCTATCGTTTCCATAGATGACGCCAATATGTTGATGTTTAAAAATAGATGGGGTCTAATTTTATAATCACGAATAAATAACTATAAGAAAGCTAAATAAATACACACATGAGACAAGGTTTTTACAGTGGTCCGGCTATAAAGAAACCTTACGTCTATTGTTAGTATTATAATAGGTAGTTATAATAACTCAGTATGGTGTGCTTATTCCTGATTCAATCATCCCCATGAGCTAAGGGAGAACATATATCTATATTGGTTAGGAAACCACGAGATGGATTGCATTTATATTTGTATACAATAAATGAGACCTTTGGTATTCATTGTTGATCGCCATTCTACTCGGGTAACCTTTATTATTCCTGATAGTCCACTTTTTGGGAGTTGGTCAGATGCCTACCGACGAAGTGTTTTTGAAGACGACCAAGATAGCTGAGTGGCCCCACAGGAGGACAAGCGTCTGTTTTTTGCTGGTTCATGTAGGAGAGTAATTTTTACATACAACACTTGCCTTTAGTGTTCTTCCCTTTTCTTTTTTGTATGCCACAATAGTAGATTTATTTATTGGTCTTTTTTTTTTCCTTTTAGATGCAATTCAACAGGAGCATCATTCGAAGATTTTTATTCTTTTTTTCTTTTGAAAAATCATTATAGGATGTGAATATACAAAACCATCATTAATCTTTTGTTTTCAATCGTCCCTTTCATGGATTCTTGCATACATTGAGTTATATAGCTTTATTTCTTCATCCTTTTTAGAAAGGGAGGACTTTAAAGCTTCTATCTCTTGATTGAGAATTTTGTTTGCTATTTTCTAGAGAAAACAAAACATCATGTTTAACTTCTAGATTATTCCATAAACATGCCATAAACCTCAAAGAAAATGTAATAAATGTCAAACAATAAGAGAATCTTTGGATTTACTATATAGATAATGCGTGTACTTTATTAAATTATATGTGATCATCATTAGAAAATGCATGTAATTTATAAATATATGCGTGCATTCTGAATTATTTGCCAATAAATAACAAAATATTTCTAAGTACATGCAAAACATTACAAAGTACACGTAAAAGTAAAAATAAGTTCACGTGTACTTTACAATGCTATGCATGTACGTTTCATTCTATAGAAAGAACAAACAAGAAATCCCAAAGTACACGCATAACATTACAAAGTACACGTAAAATTACATAATACTTTTAAGTATTATGCGTGTACTTTATTAACAATGCATGTAATTTAGAATAAATATGACAAATGATTACAAATATAACCAAATTACCTCATCATTGAGTTTTGTAAAAGCTGAATCTTTATCCTTCTTAAACCTTTTATTGGCTTCATACAAGTAGTTAATACTTTGCTGGAGTTGTTCTGCTGCGATCCTCTGACTTTCTGATGAATCTCTACCAGTATTCAACTCATTATTTAAATTTGCATTTTTAATTTTGAGTTGGGCATTATCTTCCTCCAACTTTTTTATTCGGTCACAATCATTCTTCTTCGACTCTTCAAGCTGAATTTTTAACTCATTATTCAAATGAATTTATTGGACCTTATCCTCCACCAACTTTTTTATTCGTTAGGTGTCGATATTTTTCAACTCTTGAAGCGCAAGTTTCAAGAGTGTATCGAAAAGAATCTTTTGGGTATTGTTGACAAAAAATTGGCGGCCTCTATGCCATTTTAGTGGTGTCAACGGTTATTATCCTCCTTCAACATCTTAAGATTCTCTTCAGCTTGACACCTTGCTTCATTACTTTCTTTGAGTTGGGTGTCTTTCTCCTCCAGCTTTAATTTAATCTCAACATTCTCTTTAGTCATTTTTCCTACTTGTTGAACCAATTTGACTGAATCAACTTTCTTCTTAGAGGACTTCGTCATTGCTTCCTTTATAGGAAGATTCTAATCATCGAAATCATTTTGGACAGCATCGAAATAAGATTCCAACGAAGAACTTGTAGCTTGTTATGGTTCTACATCTGGTCTGGTTGTGATATCCCCAAATCAAAATTGGGCATGTCATCATCTTTAACTTCTTTTTCCATACTCTTTGAAACTTCCTTGTTCAAAGAATCTTTAGTGATCTTATTATTCATCCATTCTTTTAATGTTTTCAAGCTCCACCGAAGAAATCTTAGGTCCTTGTCCTCCTTCCCATAGATAGGATTGATAATATTAAACTTCTCGCATACCCAATACTGTGAACATTGAAATAAAAATTATAAGTTATACTATTTAAACAATTAATATGAGTAACAATGTTAGTATTGTTAAAGTACCCGCATAAGACATAAAGTACACGCAACTTGCACTAAAGCTTCATATTCGGTTTGCGTGTACTTTATGTCTTATGTGTGCATGATGTGACTAAAAAGTGTCTCTAGTGCGTTCGTTTATGGACTCAAGTATAAGTCGGTCTCCCAAGTAATAATTCGATAAATCGGTTATCGAACATAGAAAATAGGATGAATGCTCGTGACGATGAATAGGAAGAGCGTTTAACCCTATAATGACTCAGAAAAATAAATAAAAAGGTAATGAGTTTGTGACTATACCTATCAAATAATACAATTTAAATTAAATTAAGAACTAACTAATCATGCAAAATGAACTGAGTTAACTTTAACTATGTAAGAGAAAATGGAGTTAGGGTACACTCCCCCGAACCATCGGTAATTACGTAGAACATAAAAGATCTAAAAAGGTAATTCTTCATTCAAAGAGACATCAAATACTCTCTAAGAATTTGACAGATGATGACTAAATGTCGCACAATATCAAATCAAAAATTGTATTTGACGAGGATGAGAAGTTATCAAAACACCAATTGCACCCTTAAACATTCCAGTTACCTAGGGAAAACGAAATTAAAAGGCCTATAATCTTTATCTTGATAAATTTCAAACCTTTGAATAAGGGATTACTTTTTATTGACTTTTAAATCCATATGTGTTATCTAGGTTGGGTTCATGCACCCTAACCCGCTAAAAAACTTAGTCGGATATGGTGTAAATACTATTAGACATAAAATCTACGTTGCACGAAGTCATTCCTATGTGAAAAGTGCAATCAAACATGTAAAAGATAATTCTAACTAAGAAAGAATTAATCACAAACCAAAAGATGAGAGAAGTTGGAAACAATAAAGGAACTATACTTGTATTGAAGAAAAAGCTTGAATTTAATGCCAAAAGATGAATAATTATTGAACAAGTTTAATTCTCAGTTCTTTCCTTCAAGAATCTCTTAAAACTATGTAAAAACCTCCTCCCTAATGGTTGGTCATACAACAAGATAGAACCATCACGTTTTATTAAGTGTTTGAACCATGCACAATGCTAATTTTTAGAATGAAAAATATGTCGCACCGAACCGGTCTGCTTAATACATAATGATGCATCGTTTCGAAACCAATTTCATCGATTTGGTTTTCACATTCCAGTGATGGGGACCGATTCAATTCAATGTCCATCGGTTCGGTTCGCTAGAATTTTTTTTTTCTACTCTCTTCCTTTATTTTTTCTCAACTTTGGAACTTCATAACTTTTCTACTGGGACTCGGATTTAGGTGTCGTTTCTTCCTACGTGCTTGTGGACTCGAAGTATTCAAATTTCCTTCAGGTTCTGCATTCAAGTTCCTGGTGTAAAATTACTATTTTTCCCTTGACTTTTCTTCTTTTTTTTCTTTCTTATTTTGAGTTTTCTCTTACTTCACTTATATAAATTACCGGCAAAATGTAAGAGAATTACACAAAACTCGATGCACTAGATAGAAGAGGTCGGCAGCAATGGTGTGAGATAAATTAACTTAATTTACATCGCATAAGATGATAAAAGCCTATAAATTACGAGGATAAATATGAAGAATTTATGCCTAATCATACCCCCCTAACTTAGAACTTTAATCATTCTGAGCAATGTAAAAGAATCAAAACAAGGTCCAATACTTAGCAAACATGTTATTAAAATAGAATACCTCTTTCGCGGGTAAGCGATTGCATTTGGCGTATGCAATAAGCCTTTAAACCCCTAAGTTATCCTAGTAGGATAAGTGGTGTCTCGTGAGTGTTTTCAATGAATATACCCACAAAATTCGTTTTTTGACCCAAAGAAAAATTAAAATACCTAAAAATTGTACAATTTAAACTCCCCAAAAATAATCATCATAAATTTATATTCAATAGTATCAATTCGTAATGTGTGTGTGCGAAGCCAAAATTTAACCGCTAACTTCCATCGATTGATTATTACGTTAATTTTCGAAAATTTATTTTGATTCAATTTCTTACGGATACTCTCACAAACGAATCACTCAGAATGTGGCTAGTTTCTCTCGGTGTACATGATTTTAAAGAGTAAATATAATGGACACAAAGTCACGCACAAAAATTTGAAAGATGAAATTATTTAAGGTGAAAAGATTTCTTCATCGGAATACGGTCATTGGAAAACGAGAAATGTCGCCTATTATTCACACCAATTAATCTTTCTTATTATCTTTGTGTATCTTAGCTCTCTATGCAATAATTAATTTTTTTGAAATTCGAACTCGGTTAGGTCTTTTTCGGGATTAAGGTGTATTGGGTAATATGGAATTGGTTGGGAAATTTGGAATTGAAAATTTTATTTATGATGTCTGTTAATGCTTTGGGCTTTTGCTCATTTTTCTCTTCTTTTTCCATTTTTTTCTTTCTATTTTTCACATTTTTTTTGCTATTTGTATTGAGCATTTTTCTTTTATTCTTTTTTTCCTTGCCCATTTTTGTTGCACTTTTTGGACGTACATGATGAATATTCACTTTTCACAATTCTAAGCCAATTGGGTTTTTTGAGTTATCAAAAGAAAAGGAAACATTTTATTAGGTTTAAATTGGGTTGCAAAGGGATAATTTTTCATAACTTTTTATGGCTAATATTTTTAGGTAACAAATGAGGGCCGACTGTCCGAATCACTCATTAATTTTACCATATACGTCTCGAGATTAATTTAGTTTAGAGATATTTTAGCCTGTGTTCAAGACAACATCTCACACGATTCCCGTAACCGATCAAAATAAAGGAATGAAGATCTTCAACGACTAATTTTAAGCTAAATTGAACTTTAAGTCAACCATTAACTCGGATTAATTTAATTACTCACACAAGATGATAAGCTCGAAATCTCACTGGGTTTATTACTTTCCATATTTGATCAATTTCGGCTTTGTGCATTTGAATTTCGACAATTTGAGACTTTAAACAATTTTTTGTGACATTTTCAAAAAATTTAAATTCTAAATTTTATTTATTTTGAAGAAAAATATTTTTGGCTTTTTTTCAAATTGTCAATTTTTTTTGGAAATTTTGCAATTTTTCTATTTTTTTAAAAAAATTTTGGGCATTTTGTACTTTGTGAAATTTTTAAGTGCATGCGTACCCCCCTTAATTTAGACTTTTGCAAAGTTCATATGCATAAAGACTAAAATCCAAACAAAAGGAGAGTGCATAAAATGAACAAAGGCCAATGATGCAATTTTTTATTTATTAATAGACAACGATTACAAGTAAAAAGAGAGAGAACATAGTTCTGTGTAACAGGGTTAGATAATAAAGAGCCAAAAATATAAAGAACTATATAAGGAAGGCAAAAACAATCAAAACACCAAAATCGGGCCTATTATGGGGTTTGATTAGATGGGTCGGGGGTATTAGGATTATAAGGGTCATAAAAGTAAGCCGGGAGTGGCACATCCGGACTCACATGCGATTTGTACATTTCAGCTTCAACCCGAATCATCATCCTAGTGTCTCTCACATAATTGTGCTCGAAGGCATCAAAACGGTTTTCCAACGAGTCAATACGTTGGGAAATTACCGTGGTGTTGAAATGGGCTTCATCAAACTCCCCCTTCGGTTCATAATCCACATCTTCTCCTTGCTCCTCTTATTCCTCCTCTTCTTCTATATGGACATCCTCATCCGTCGCGACATGTAGCACACCCCTTTGCCACTCACTCCTTGTTCGTTACTCTTTCCCAATGAGTTTTGGAAGGCATGGAAAGGCTTGGGGTGGGTTAATACGGGCATCGGCGAGGATGGAAGTGATGAGTCGGGGATATGGAGGAGGGCCTTACCTTTACGATCCATTGCAGCGTGAAGAATGTCAGAATAGAAAATGCGTGTAAGATGGACAGTGGCACGGGGATCTAAGAGGTGGAACAGAAGGTTGGCTTGGCGAGGGCGCATCGCCAAGTCCTTTGATGTTTAGAGACTATTGGCGCAGACGATATGGGAGGCGATGCGGGATTTTTCGTTAAGATTCCCCACGGGAAAGGTCTCTCGGTCCCACTCATATTCGGGAGCAATGTGGAGGATGCACCCACCTTTCAAAATCAGAATAGTATTAGTACGGTAATCATACTGGTTTGGGCTTGGAATTCCCATGGCTAGAAAATTTTGGATTATGACTTCGAGCGAGAAGGGAATTTGCCTTTCATCTACATACGCCTCTGCCTCGAACTCTCCCTTGTGGACGAGGGTGCCATAGAAGAATCGTACTTCATCCTCCCACAAAATAGAATATGGCTCCTCTAAGTTGCGACACCACCCCCTCGGGCAAAAAATATTTGTGACTGAAGGAGGGAGTTTGGCCAACTAAACCTATCTCTCGATAGGCAATTTGTGGGATGATTTGAAACCAATTTTGCACTAAATGCACTCCTGGCATCAGCAAAAATCCCCGTCTTCGTCGGGAAGGATGTTGGTGGATTCGTATTTAATAGGGCGTGCTCGGTTTACCATGGGAAAGGGATTGCAATTTTTGGGAAGAATTTAAGATTGGAAGAAGAGTTTGGATGTGTGAAGTGGAGTGGGGGAGGTGAAGATGAATTTATAGGTGAGGATGGGGGGGTAGGATTTGGGGGGAAATTAAATTGAAGGAAAAGGGGATGAATAATGGAGGGAAAAAGTATTGGGATATGGAGGGAAAACGGATTTGGAGGGAAGAATGTGGAAGGAAAGAGTTGGAGGGAAAAGGGGGATAAACATTGGGAAGTGGCAAAATTCTGCAAACAGTCGAATCGGTCTGGGTTCTGGGGTGAACCGGTCCGGTTCCTTTTTTATTTTGATCGTCCTCTGCAGTGAACCGGTCTGGTCCATTAATGAAGGAAAGGGTAAACCGGTCCAGCGCTCTGTAAATGCCTCATACTTTCTTCTTCTAGACAAACTAAGTGCGAGCTTCTTCCTTACTCGATTTTTCGGACACTTCCAAAAATGTCCATACGTACGATTTAGCTTCGAAATACACTACAAATCCCCTCGAAACACTCTACGCTTTCTCATGTTATTCCTTGGCGTTCATATCTCTACAAACTTACTTCCTACGACCTCTAATGACCCTAACCTAAAACTAATTAATTTACACAAGATTCACCCCATACGCGTCGGGGGTGCGACGACCTCTTATTTCACTCTTAATTAACCTCGTAAACAGGGTCCGACAACCAAATAGTGTCGTATTCTACAACACACGCCTTTAAATGTGGCTTTAGGCGTTTTCCATTAAGTTTGAATTTGTTTCCCCCTTTGGATCTTCCAATTCAATGGCTCCGTGGGGGAACACTTCTTTCACTACGAATGGGCCCGTCCACTGCGAACGCAATTTGTCGAGAAATAAATGTAGACGAGAGTTTTAGAGAAGCACTTTTTGCCCCAAATAAAACTCTTTGCGTCGGATAATTCCATTATGTGTGAGTTTCATCCTATCCTTGGATATCTTTTCATTCTCATAAGCATCATTGCGCATCTCCTCCAACTCATTCAATTAAAGCTTACTTTCTTGACCGGCTTTGTCTAAATTGTAGTTTATCCTCTTATTTACCTAATAAACTTTGTGTTTGAGCTCCATGAGGAGATGGAAAGGCTTGCCATAAACAAAGTGAAATGGGGACATCCCGAGAGGGTTCTTATATGCGATTCTATAAGCCCATAGCGCATTGTTAAATCGGAGGGACCAATATTTTCGATTAGGATCGATGTTCTTTTCGAGAATGTTCTTGATTTCATGCTTTGCTAGCTCTGCTTTCTGACTCGTTTGGGGGTGATAAGTCGTCCCAACCTAGTGAACGACTCCATATTTTCTCATAAGTTTTTGAAACGGCTGATTGCAAAAGTGCTTTCCATTATCACTAATAATTGTCTTCAGAACACCGAAGCGAAAAAGTATGCGTTTTTGCAAGAAATTAATCACCATCTTATTGTCATTAGTCTTAGTAGTTGTGGCCTCTACCCATTTCGACACATAATCTACCGTAATGAGGATGTATAAAAAACCAAAGGAGGGAAGAAAAGGGCCCATGAAGTCAATACCCCAACAATTAAATATCTCAATGACGATTATGGGGGTCAATGGCATTATGTCTCGGTGGGTAATGGCTCCCATTCTTTGACATCTATCACAAGATTTACAATAAGCATTTATATCCCAGAAAATTATGGGCTAATTGAGATCGCTTTTAAAATTCTTAGCAACCGTCTTATTCGTCGAGAAATGGCATCCACATGCTTTCGTATGACAAAAGCCAGTGACGCTATGTGTCTCGTCATTCGGTAAACGGCGTTGGATGATTTGGTCTGCATAATATTTGAATAGAAAGGATCATCGTAGAAAAACATGGTGATCAAGTAAGGAACTTCTTCCTCTCTTGCGGTGTCCAATTAGGAGGAACGACTCTCGTGATAAGATAATTAACTATTTTCCCAAACCAAGGGAGGAAAGAGGTGGTAAATAATTGTCCATCCGAAAACTATTGATATATAGGTAGAGGACCACTTGGTACATCAGACGAAAGACGGTACAAGTGGTCAACGACGACATTTTCTACTCCTTTCTTATCTTTTATGGAGATATTAAACTCTTGTAGGAGTAGGATCTACCTTAAAAGTCGTGGCTTTGCATCTTTTTTGTAAAGGAGATATTTAATCTCCGCGTGGTCGATAAAGCAAGTGATAGGCGAACCGATAAGGTAAGAGAAAAACTTATCTAGGGAAAAAACTACTGCTATCAATTCTTTCTCCATGGTGGAGTAATTGAGTTGTGATCCGGTTAACATCTGGTTAGCATAGTAGATGACATGAGCTTTCTTATCTTTTCTTTGGCCCAAAACATCCCCTATAGCATAATCACTCACATCACACATAAGCTCAAATGGAAGGGACCAATCCGAAGCTTGCAATATGGGGGCGAAAATAAGCATGCTTTTCAATTTATCAAAAGCACTTTGGCATGATTCATTCCACTCAAAGGGTGCATCCTTCATAAGAAGGTTACTTAAAGGTCTAGCTATGGCACTAAAATATTTAATAAACCTTCTATAAAAATCCGCGTGGCCCAAGAAAAAGTGCACATCCTTTAATGATTTAGGTAGGGGAAGCTCGGCTATGATATCTATTTTTGTCCTATCATCCTCAATTCCTTTGTACTACACTATGTGCCCAAGAACTATTCCTTCTGTAACCGTAAAATAGAACTTCTCCCAATTTAATACCAAGTTCTTTTTCACACACCGGGCTAGCACTTTTTCAAGATTTGCAAGACAAAGGTCAAAAGAAGGGCCGAAAATGCTAAAGTCATCCATAAAGACCTCAAGACCTCTTTCAACCATGTCGCTAACGAGACTAAGAATGCACCTTTGAAAGGTCACAGGCGCATTACATAATCTAAATGGAATATGTTTGTAGGCAAATGGGCCTAAGGGACATGTGAAAGTTGTCTTATCTTGATCAAGCAGATCCACATCAATTTGGTTATTCCGGAATAACCATTAAGGAAGCAATAATATGGGTGTCCCCCTACTCTATCTAGCTTTTGGTCGATGAATGGTAAATGGTAATGATCTTTCTTAGTGCCCGCATTGATTTTCGGTAATCAATGCAAACGCGCCACCCAGTAGTGGTACGTTAGGGAATTAGCTCTCTATTGTTATTTCTATCACAGTCATTTTTTACTTCTTCGGGACGACTTACATAGGACACGCCCATTTGCTATCCGAGATTGGGTAAATGATCCCTGCATCTAATAGCTTAATGATCTCCGGTCGCACTACATCTTTCATAGTGGGGGTCAATGTACTTTGCATTTCCCTCGAGGGCTTCACATCCTCCTCAAGGTGGATTTTATGGGTACAAATCAAGGGACTTATACCTTTCAAATCCGCTTTGTTCCAACCAAAAGCACTTCGGTGATTCCTCAAAATTTCTAACAACTTACCCTTTTACTCTCTATCTAGGCTCAACGAGACAACAATGGGAAATGTCTCATCCTCTCCCAAATAAGCATATAATACATTGGAGGGTGGTTTCTTTAATTCAAGTGTGGGAAATTTTTCTTCGGATGGGGTCATGCACGACTCCCTCGGTGGTAACTCCTCGAATCTAGAAACCCAATTTACATCTCTTAAGTCCCCATCTGATGCTCTCTCATCTAAGATTTCTCTCAACTCCTCCATCTCCCTCTTATAGGTCCCTTAATTTTTAAATACCCAAATCAAACTTTTCTTTAAGGATGATGAACACTTTCTTTTGTTTACAAAAACTTGTTCTAATTTTTTAATTCGCACCAAATTGTGAACCAATTCTAACTTAACCAAATTTTATCTTCGTTAATCCTAAACACACATCTTTTGATTAAAGCAAGTAAAATAAAGTAAAAAAGAGAAAACTCACAACGCCGGATGTATGAGGAAACCACAACGGGAAAAACCTCGGACGGCCCAAGCCAGAAAATCACTATGAATGTGGATTTACAATGAACAGACACAAGTCTTACTCAACGACTCGATCCCCACGAGACTAGATGCTCTTCTGATCTTCAACCACTTCTCTCACAGTGCCCACGCAGAAAGTCCTTCTTTCATGATACTTGTTGTAATACCCCGTATTTTTGGCTATATTTATTTTTGGGATTAATTAATTAAATGAGAATTAATTGGAAATTAATCCGGATAAAATACTAGCGAGATGTGATTTGGTATTTGACTATATTGAGTATATACGATGTTATATGAATATTGAATTATGAAATTTGTCGTGAGATTGATATACGGCAATCTGGTCATTTTATTGGGACGCGTGTGACAGTCGCGTCGGGATATAATTATTTTAATTATAAAAGTGATTTTAAATTCTATTAACCGTATGGTCGTTTTGAGTGCGCCAACGCGTCCGGAAGGGTCGAGATAGTCAGAAAACACTAGCCGGGGGTGTAGTTTGGGTCCCGGGGTATTTTTAGGCCATACCGGCAATATAAAGGGTATTTTGGTAATTTCGTATTTTTAGGAATTAAAAATGACGAAAATTGGAGAAGTAAATCTGATGTGGGTTTGACCCACTAAGCCACTAACCAACCCATGTTAACCCAATAGGTTACGTAGGTTATTAGAATAAGGTTCTATTACTTTCCATAAGAAAACCCTAGCCACCATAGCCATTGGAGAAAAAGCTTAAAGAGGGAGGGAAGGAGAAGGAATTCTGCAGAAAATCTTTACATCAACACCAAATTCAGAGACAATCGAGGCAAGTGATTTAATTTCTTTTAATTCATAGAATGTTTCCTCCATGTTAGATAATTTGAAGATTTACAATTGTTCTTGGAAGATAAATGAAAACCCATGTTGTTTAGACTTAGAACTTGAATATTGAGGACAAATTGCATGTAGAATCATATAGAGATGATTATTCTGGTATTAATATATGTTGGATGTAAGAAAAAAGGATTTAGAATGGACTAATTGAGGACTTAAAAGTTTAGGGTTCATGTTCTTGAGAAATTGGGGGAAAAGTGTAGAGATTTGTAAATTGATTGATGTTAGGATGAATTAATCCTTTACAACGTGTTAGGATGTGACTATAATATGTTTAGGATTGATTAGAGACCTTAAAACAATCGTTGGGACAAATTTTAGGGGTGATTTGAGGAGTAGAAATGGTGAAAAAACGTAACTAAGAAATTCTGGGCTTGAAACTGGTCGGTCGTTAGAAGGCCTCCCCAGGTCGTTCGAACGAGCTCGTTCGAATGAGCTTCTAACGAGTTGACCAGTCGCTTCTAACGAGGGGAGACTTCGTTCGATACCTTCGTTCGAACGAACTGTATTTCGTTCGATACATTCGTTCGAACGAGATGTCGTTAGAAGGTACAGTTCGTTCGAACGAACTAGAATCTCGTTCGAACGGCCTCGTTCGAACGAGACTTCTAACGAGCTGGCAGTTTAGGCCTTTTTGGCCTGTTTTGATTTTGGGAGTCCCGTAAACTTGTTCGAGGATAGAGATAACTTTCCTTTGATGATGTATTGATAGATTTGGGACGTTTGGGTTATTATAAGGAGTAAATTATATACGAGTGATCTAAATAATGGTTGATATGGGATTGAGACGTGAGTGTTTACCACGACGTTAGAATAAATTATCGCACGTGTAATTATGGACCGGGATTATATAAGTTGTATATATATTAAGTTGGTACGAGAATGCGATAAGTACTACAATTAAACTACGGGATTACTAAGATGTGTGCTTACTTAGTATTGGTATATGAATTGTGTGTATGACATACCTACCATACTTGCTATCACGGGAGGTTTGCGTTCGCTTAGGGCCCTCTAATCCTTGTGTTGCCCGGATTTAGACTGGTTACCTCGATGAACATAGGTCAGAGAAGGACTTATTGGGATGTTAATAAGTCTGCTGATCGTGGGAGCGCAGGTATGTGCGTGACCCATGTGATGTGACTGTGTTCGCCTCCACTATTTGTGATTTGTGTTATCTGAACTATTCCTGAGAGATTCGGAATATGTGATCCTTATGTACGTGATGTACTGGGATGGATAGCAGAGTATGTGTGCACCGCAGCTTAGCCTCGGGGTGCTTATACTGTATATTTATGTTGTGGAAAATATACGCTTAATAAACTGGGAACATTCATATGGTATTGTGTGTAACTATGGAATAACATAGAAGGCTAATCTATAACGAGTTGTATTACTTTTGTATAAGAACCTGAATTTAGGTTAATCACCTATTTAACTGAGATCGTTATAATGTTAATGGAACCGAGTAATAAGGGTAGGAACTATGACAGTCTAGCTAGATATGATGTCACTTAGCTAGTGGTTTGTGTCGTTTTAGATGGGTACTTACGTTAGGAGTGCACAGTTAGACGAGAGGTGAGAATATCATGTGAGTACACGTCCTAGCATGTACTTTACATTTAATGTTTTAAATGTTTTAAAGCACTTGCAGGTTTTTAAAATATCTCCACATTCGTGCTCTGACCCGTTTGCTTTCAAATCTACTTTTTTTTGTAAAATCATTTTAGGTGCCCAGCCACAAGGACACCATGCATAGGATACTCATTCAGGTGACGAGCTGTAGTTGTTTGTGGAAGCTACAGGGATTTTCTTGTAGACGCTTCTATTATT
Source organism: Sambucus nigra (assembly GCA_949130495.1). NCBI lineage: Eukaryota > Viridiplantae > Streptophyta > Magnoliopsida > Dipsacales > Adoxaceae > Sambucus > Sambucus nigra. Next base: position 465,999,035 of record OX422211.1, on the reverse strand, counting down.
TGGATTCCAGATTCATTATCTATCAGTTGTAGGGCATGTTGCCCATTTCTATTAGAGACATCTTTCCATTTCAGTTTTTCAGACTTTGGCATGTATTGATTTAGTATTCAGTATTTCGTTACTTAATTCAGTTGTGGGATTTGTAGTGAGGAGTTTTCCTCCAGACTTTATCTACATTATGTGATGGTTATTCTATTTACATCAGTATGGTTAATGGTGTTATTATTCTTCATTACACTTGTTGCATGTTAATCAAACTTTAATTAAAATTTGGCAACTTACTTTTTAAATACTAGGTGGTTAGTAATAATAAAAATGTTTTCGACAGTGATGCTATTAGCTGAGACAACTTGGCATTTTGAATTAATTTAATAAAGGAGTAGCTACCCGGTATTTAATTAGTCGGGGTGTCACAGGTGGTATCAGAGCATCAGGTTCTAGTGTCCTTTAGGATTTGTACGGCTATTATGTTTCCGCTAAGTTTCTTTGATATAGAGCCCTATATTTTAGGACTGTTGTACTCTTTTTGTGTATGCTTCGTTCTTCAGCTATTTTAAGTTTATAAACAGCGAACTTATAAACTTTGTTCTTATTTCAGATGCCTCCACGACGTGCACGACGAGTTCCCAGGGATGCAACGCCCGAACCCCAGCCCGCTCCAGTTCAGGGCATGATGAACGCCGCTGAGGTTGCAGCTATAGTAGCCCAAGCGGTAAATGCCGTAATTGCCGTAGTCCAGCAGGCACCACCTCAGGCGCCGGTTGCCGCGCCAGTACAGGCAAATGCATTCCCGTCTGCTTGGGAGCATGTACGTGACGCTTTTCAGAAAGCGCATCCGCCAGAGTTTGCAGGTAGCTCAGATGTGGTAGTCTCGAGCCAGTGGAGGATGGATATGCAGAGGCACTTAAGGATGTATGAGTGCACGGACGTTCAGAAGCAGGTGCTAGCTACTTTCAAGCTAGTTGGATCTGCACTGCAGTGGTGGGAGTCTATTACCACCGTAGAGGAGAGGGATACTCTCACTATTCAGGACTTCTGGGTGCGGTTTGACCGCAAGTACTTTCCGTCGGCTGTTCACACGGAAATGAGGAGGAAATTGATGAGTCTGAAGCAGGAGGGTAAGACCGTGGCCGAGTATGAGGCCGAGTTCACAAATCTGTTGAATATCGTTCCGGATGAGATACCAACAGAGAAGAAGAAGATTGAGAAATTCACTGACGGGTTGACATGGAGGATCCGTCAACATCTATTAGGGAACCTTTCGGTGGACACATATTCTGATGTGGTTAACGCTGCTTTGTTACACTGTCAGGACCACCGCTTTCATATGGATGAGGGCAAGAGGTCGGGAGAGTCTAGCCATTAGGGCAGGACAGGAGGACATGGTGCCAGTGGGGCACAATCTGTTCAGGGGCAGAGACAGGGTGAGCAGGGTTCTGAGCAGGGGGATCAGAAGAGGTTCCGATCAGGGAACTACAGACAGGGACATGGAGGTTTCCGTCAGGGCCATCAGGGTCCACACGGCCATCAGGGCCAACAGGGGCAGAATGGGCAGCAGTTTCAGCAGGGCCAGCAGGGCCAAGGGAGGAACGGTAACGGCCACCAGGGCCGGGGACCGCAGGGGCAGAGAGGAGGGAACTTCCTAGGGAAGTGTTTTGTTTGTGGCAAGACTGGCCATAAACGACAGGATTGTCCTGATAGGGGCAGGGCCCCATAGCAGCAGCAGCAGGGTGCTCGCCAGGAGCAGCAGAGGCCTATGTTTCCCGCCGCTCTCCCCGCACCGCCACAGATGGTAGCATTGCCACCCATTCCAGCAGTCCCAGTTCAGCAGGGACAGCTACAGTATGGACGTGTCTATAACGTCCACCAGGCAGCAGTTCCACAGGCACCGCCTGCGATTGAGGGTACGTTTCCTATCCATGGCACTATGGGTCGGGTATTATTTGATACGAGTGCTACACATTGTTTTATAGCTACACATTTCGCGAAAGCCTTAGGATTTTTAGCTACGGCAGAGAGCACAGTGACGTGTGTCGAATCACCATTGGGGAGTGGGTCACTTATATTCTTTATATGCCGGGGAGTGGGGGTAGAGATTGGTGGTTTGGTATTACCTGCAGACATGTTGGTATTGGATATGCATGTTCACGATGTGATTATCGGTATGGATTGGCTCGTAGCATATAGGGCCATGATTGATTGTTTCAGCGGGAGCATTATTTTTGCCATTCCGGGGCAAGAGATGTTCGTAGTGGCGATGCCTCGCCCAGAGGGAGGATCGACCGCTCATCTGTATTACATAGAGGAGGATACCTCTAAGGAGGTTGTGATTCCTTTAGATTCGATCCCGGTTGTCAGGGAGTATTCGGATGTGTTTCAGGAGATACCAGGCCTACCCCCCAGTCGAGAGATAGACTTTGTTATAGACCTATTGCCAGATACGAGGCCTATAGCACGCGCACCGTACCGTATGGCTCCGGTAGAGATGCGAGAGCTACGAGATCAAATAAAGCAGCTGTTAGGTCAGGGCTTTATTCGTAGGAGTACCTCACCTTGGGGCGCTCCAGTTTTGTTTGTGAAGAAGAGGGACGGTTCACTGAGATTGTGTGTGTACTACCGAGAGTTGAATAAGGTCACGATACGGAATAAGTATCCGTTGCCTCGAATCGATGACTTATTCGACCAGTTGAGAGGAGCTTCTTTCTTCTCAAAGATTGATTTGAGATCGGGATACCATCAGTTGCGTATCCGGGAGGAGTATGTCTCGAAGACTGCGTTCTTGTCGAGATATGGTTCTTACGAGTTTCGGGTTATGCCTTTTAGTTTGACCAACGCTCCAGCTGTGTTTATGGACTTGATGAACAGAGTGTTCAGGGATTTCCTAGATCAGTTTGTCATTGTCTTCATTGATGATATTCTGGTTTACTCCCAGACAGAGGAGGAGCACGCTGAGCATTTGAGGCAGGTTTTGCAGACACTTCGTCAGAACGAGTTGTATGCAAAATATGAGAAATGTGGGTTTTGGCTGAAGGAGGTCCAGTTTTTGGGACACATTATTTCCGACCGGGGGATATCTGTTGATCCGGGGAAGGTATCCACGGTGAGGGAGTGGGGACATCCCACGACACCAACGGAGATTCGTAGTTACTTGGGTCTAGCAGGATACTACAGGAGGTTCATTCGGGGATTTTCGAAGATAGCGGGTCCTTTGACACATCTGACTCGTAAGGGTGTGCCATTCATCTGGAGCGATGCCTGTCAGTTGTCATTTGATGAGTTAAAGGACAAATTGACCTCAGCACCTGTGTTAGCATTGCCGAGACCGGGAGTTGAGTATTTGGTTTACACCGATGCGTCTTTGCAAGGGCTTGGAGGTGTATTACAGCAGGAGAGACAGGCCATAGCTTATGCTTCCCGTAAGCTTAAGCCTCACGAGAGGAATTACCCCACGCATAATTTGGAGTTGGCCGCAGTGATATTTGCCCTACGGATTTGGAGGCACTATCTTTTGGGGGAGAAGTTCCAACTGTTCACGGACCACAAGTCCCTACAATACTTGTTCACGCAGAAAGAGTTGAATATGCGGCAGCGTAGGTGGCTTGAGTTTGTGAAAGACTACCAGTTCGATATCCAGTATCACCCAGGTAAGGCTAACGTGGTAGCAGACGCGTTGAGCCGTAGGCCAGCAGATGAGGTGGCAGAGGTGTGGAAGGCAAAGTGGAAGGAGTTAGGACACCAGGATGCAGTGGCCCGATCTTTCATGTCCGTGATGACCGTTACACCGTAGATTATCACGAAGGTAGTACGGGCTCAGGCTAATGACTCGTTCTGTCAGGAGCAGATAGTTCGATTACTAGCAGAGGGAGCCGAGTCCTATACCGTCAGCTCAGATGGGGGATTACGCTTCAATAGGAGATTGGTAGTTCCGGAAGGGGAGAAATTGCGACACGGGGTGATGGCAGAGTCGCACGGCTCACGGTTCGCGGTACATCCCGGAGGGAACAAAATATACCAAGACATGAGACGCCAGTATTGGTGGAGTGGTATGAAGAAAAATATCGCTGAGTTTGTTTCGAAATGCGCCACTTATCAGCTTGTAAAAGTGGATCATCAGAGACCGGCAGGACTGCTACAGCCGTTGGAGGTCCCGGTGTGGATGTGGGAGAGCATATCCATGGACTTTATCACGGGGTTGCCTACGTCACAGAGGAGTCACAACTCCGTTTGGGTAATTGTGGACAGGTTGTCCAAAGTCGCTCACTTTTTACCCGTAAGGACTAACTACACTACGGGACAGTATGCCCAGCTCTTCATTTCAGAGGTTATGAGACTTCACGGTGTGCCCCTAAATATCGTGTCTGACAGAGACAAGATATTTGTTTCGAGGTTTTGGGAGAGTTTCCAGGAGGCTATGGGCACGGAATTGCGGTTGAGTACAGCTTATCATCTGCAGACCGATGGGCAGACAGAGCGCACAAATCAGATGTTGGAGGACATGCTACGCATGTGCATTATTGACTTTGGAGGTGGATGGCAGCAATACCTTCCACTGGTGGAGTTTGCTTACAACAACTCCTATCAGTTCACTATTGGCATGGCTCCGTTTGAAGCATTGTACGGTAGGCCTTGTCGTTCCCCAGCATGTTGGTTAGAGGTGGGGGACAACAAACTACTTGGGCCGGAAGTGATTCAGGATACTTCGGCAAGGATTGAGTTGATTCGTAGTCGCATTCGGGTAGCTCAAGACCAGCAGAAGAGTTATACTGATGCGAAGAGATTTTTCAGGGAGTTCCAAGTGGGGGACCAGGTTTTGCTCAGAGTATCTCCTATGAAGGGGATTATGTGTTTCGAGAAGAAGGGGAAGTTGGCACCGAGGTATGTGGGGCCGTTTCCTATTATTGAGCGGATCGGACCGGTTGCGTATAGACTTGGATTACCGGAGCATTTACATCGGATTCACGATGTGTTTCATATTTCCTCGCTAAGGAAATACCTTAGAGATAATTTGTCTCATTCTCACATTGCTACAGAGGACATCGATCTCCAGCCGGATAGCTCCTACGAGGAGGGGCCGATTTCTATTTTGGACCGAAGTGAGAGGAAGCTGCGGTCAAAGATAGCTCCGTTAGTGAGTGTTCAGTGGCGACATCACAATGTCGAGGAGTCCACATGGGAGCGCGAAGATGAGATGCGCGAATGTTATCCAGAGTTGTTTTTAGCAGGTACTTTCTAGTTTCGAATTTTGGGACAAAATTCAGTTATTAGGGGGGAAGTATGTAATACCCCGTATTTTTGGCTATATTTATTTTTGGGATTAATTAATTAAATGAGAATTAACTGGAAATTAATCTGGATAAAATACTAGCGAGATGTGATTTGGTATTTGACTATATTGAGTATATACGATGTTATATGAATATTGAATTATGAAATTTGTCGTGAGATTGATATACGGCAATCTGGTCATTTTATTGGGACGCGTGTGACAGTCGCGTCGGGATATAATTATTTTAATTATAAAAGTGATTTTAAATTCTATTAACCGTATGGTCGTTTTGAGTGCGCCAACGCGTCCGGAAGGGTCGAGATAGTCAGAAAACACTAGCCGGGGGTGTAGTTTGGGTCCCGGGGTATTTTTAGGCCATACCGGCAATATAAAGGGTATTTTGGTAATTTCGTATTTTTAGGAATTAAAAATGACGAAAATTGGAGAAGTAAATCTGATGTGGGTTTGACCCACTAAGCCACTAACCAACCCATGTTAACCAAATAGGTTACGTAGGTTATTAGAATAAGGTTCTATTACTTTCCATAAGAAAACCCTAGCCACCATAGCCATTGGAGAAAAAGCTTAGAGAGGGAGGGAAGGAGAAGAAATTCTGCAGAAAATCTTTACATCAACACCAAATTCAGAGACAATCGAGGCAAGTGATTTAATTTCTTTTAATTCAGAGAATGTTTCCTCCATGTTAGATAATTTGAAGATTTACAATTGTTCTTGGAAGATAAATGAAAACCCATGTTGTTTAGACTTAGAACTTGAATATTGAGGACAAATTGCATGTAGAATCATATAGAGATGATTATTCTGGTATTAATATATGTTGGATGTAAGAAAAACGGATTTAGAATGGACTAATTGAGGACTTAAAAGTTTAGTTTTCATGTTCTTGAGAAATTGGGGGAAAAGTGTAGAGATTTGTAAATTGATTGATGTTAGGATGAATTAATCCTTTAAAACGTGTTAGGATGTGACTATAATATGTTTAGGATTGATTAGAGACCTTAAAACAATCGTTGGGACAAATTTTAGGGGTGATTTGAGGAGTAGAAATGGTGAAAAAACGTAACTAAGAAATTCTGGGCTTGAAACTGGTCGGTCGTTAGAAGGCCTCCCCAGGTCGTTCGAACGAGCTCGTTCGAACGAGCTTCTAACGAGTTGACCAGTCGCTTCTAACGAGGGGAGACTTCGTTCGATACCTTCGTTCGAACGAACTGTATTTCGTTCGATACATTCGTTCGAACGAGATGTCGTTAGAAGGTACAGTTCGTTCGAACGAACTAGAATCTCGTTCGAACAGCCTCGTTCGAACGAGACTTCTAACGAGCTGGCAGTTTAGGCCTTTTTGGCCTGTTTTGATTTTGGGAGTCCCGTAAACTTGTTCGAGGATAGAGAGAACTTTCCTTTGATGATGTATTGATAGATTTGGGACGTTTGGGTTATTATGAGGAGTAAATTATATACGAGTGATCTAAATAATGGTTGATATGGGATTGAGACGTGAGTGTTTACCACGACGTTAGAATAAATTATCGCACGTGTAATTATGGACCGGGATTATATAAGTTGTATATATATTAAGTTGGTACGAGAATGCGATAAGTACTACAATTAAACTACGGGATTACTAAGATGTGTGCTTACTTAGTATTAGTATATGAATTGTGTGTATGACATACCTACCATACTTGCTATCACGGGAGGTTTGCGTTCGCTTAGGGCCCTCTAATCCTTGTGTTGCCCGGATTTAGACTGGTTACCTCGATGAACATAGGTCAGAGAAGGACTTATTGGGATGTTAATAAGTCTGCTGATCGTGGGAGCGCAGGTATGTGCGTGACCCATGTGATGTGACTGTGTTCGCCTCCACTATTTGTGATTTGTGTTATCTGAACTATTCCTGAGAGATTCGAAATATGTGATCCTTATGTACGTGATGTACCGGGATGGATAGCAGAGTATGTGTGCACCGCGGCTTAGCCTCGGGGTGCTTATACTGTATATTTATGTTGTGGAAAATATACGCTTAATAAACTGGGAACATTCATATGGTATTGTGTGTAACTATGGAATAACATAGAAGGCTAATCTATAACGAGTTATATTACTTTTGTATAAGAACCTGAATTTAGGTTAAGCACCTATTTAACTGAGACCGTTATAATGTTAATGGAACCGAGTAATAAGGGTAGGACCTATGACAGTCTAGCTAGATATGATGTCACTTAGCTAGTGGTTTGTGTCGTTTTAGATGGGTACTTACATTAGGAGTGAACAGTTAGATGAGAGGTGAGAATATCATGTGAGTGCACGTCCTAACATGTACTTTACATTTAATGTTTTAAATGTTTTTAAAGCACTTGCAGGTTTTTAAAATATCTCCACATTCGGACTCTGACCCGTTTGCTTTCAAATCTACTTTTTTTTGTAAAATCATTTTAGGTGCCCAGCCACAAGGACACCATGCATAGGATACTCATTCAGGTGACGAGCTGTAGTTGTTTGTGGAAGCTACAGAGATTTGCTTGTAGACGCTTCTATCATTTGGATTCCAGATTCATTATCTATCAGTTATAAGGCATGTTGCCCATTTCTATTAGAGACATCTTTCCATTTCAGTTTTTCAGACTTTGGCATATATTGATTTAGTATTCAGTATTTCGTTACTTAATTCAGTTGTGGGATTTGTAGTGAGGAGTTTTCCTCCAAATTTTATCTACATTATGTGATGGTTATTCTATTTACATCAGTATGGTGAATGGTGTTATTATTCTTCATTACACTTGTTGCATGTTAATCAGACTTTAATTAAAATTTGGCAACTTACTTTTTAAATACTAGGTGGTTAGTAATAATAAAAATGTTTTCGACAGTGATGCTATTAGCTGTGCCAACTTGGCATTTTGAATTAATTTAATAAAGGAGTAGTTACCCGGTATTTAATTAGTCGGGGTGTCACACTTGTCCACAACACAAGCGTCCATGTATATCTCGGTGTCCAACGATATGTCCTGTAACGTCTACGATGTTAAACACGGCTCTTTCACTTCTCCACCGCAAAACCTAGAAATGTTCTTCAGAGTAAACCTTCTTCTTGGTGCAAACAAGATCACTATTACATATAGTAATGGAAAACTCAGATCTTGTAAACTTTAAGGATGTGTTTAGCTTTTGAAAACCATAGAAAACAACGTGCAGAAACATTTTGGTTCATAAACTGTCTTTTCCAGAATGCACAATTATGAAATCTAATGGAAACACGCATATATATTTTTTTCTTAAGGCAACAAGTCGTTCGAGTGAAATTGGGGTGTCGTTCGGAGAAGATTAACATCTCGCTCGAACGACCAGTCGGGTCATTTAAACAACGTCTCGAATTAGAGTCCAACTCAAACACTACTCTAATATGTCCTTATCATATTTAAAACGAAGTGTAAACCATTTCGAACACTTTAAAAACATTTTCTTAATAAAATAACATCCTTAAACATTTTAAAATAAATTCCAAGTCTCGTTAAAATTATGCATTTATACCTGAGTGATCTCGGAATGCAAATTTAAAGACGAATAAACTTGTACCAATTAAACCTTCGGCATAAATAATTCCTCCATGCTTTGCCGCAACATCTTCAATAAACTTCAACACGTCATAGTCTGTGTGGGATTGTGACAATAAAAATCTCCCTATAACTCAAACATATTTTGTTCCGGGAATAAGTCAAAACTATACTATGGACTCAATTCAAAAAAAATTCCTTACAAATCTCGCCCTTTGACTATTCCGGGAAAAAACCAACAGTGAAATACCTAAGCCGAGCCGTCAAGCCATATGATGCCTAAATCTCATCCCATAGAATCCAAAAACAAAAATACAAAAAAAAATATAAGATAAGGCTAGTAAAAGATGATCTGGAAAGCATGAACTATCTCCGAATGTTTGAATCTGATGTATTCTTGAAATCTCAAATCTCTTTAAGCAAACCTACACACATGAAACAGACAAATACCCAGTGAATTATGGAGGAACAAATGATATTAACCAATATGGAAAATAAAATAAAATCATGTGTTATGTGAGCAAAAACATGATATCAATATGTAAACAACATCTAAATTAGGATACAAAGCTTATCACACTAAATCACCTACACGTCACATACATCTCTCCCTTTTTTATCTTGAATAGACAACCCGGTGAAAAGATAAACATATCTAGAATGAGATAAATCAATGGAATATATCTAGATAAACATGAAACAGCCAGCTAATAATGATCAATAATATCAAATCCTTAGCTAGTAACAGTTTTCACACAAATGAATAAGCAGTCTATGCAGGTGTGACTAAACGAACATTATGCAGTAAGATATCAAACCTATCAAAGTAAACTGCATAAACAGAAATCCAGAAGCAACCCAACAATACCAAAATCTATAACCATAAGAATCAGGGTAATGAAACAGTAGGAATCATAAAATCCTAGACTGATCGCTCGAACGAGATAACCTTGTTGTTCAAATGACATGAGGTTCTCGCTTGAAAGCTCCGCGGAACACTAAGATATTGCTCGAACGAGGAAGACAAATTCTCACAATCAATGCAGAAAATCATACAGTTTTGCCCAGTGAAAAAAACTCATGAAAAAACTTACTAGAAGGGGCTTAAAATTGTAAAACAGTAGCAAAACAGTAGACAAAATACACAAAAACAATATGAGTTACATGTTAACAAAATACTGATGTGCTCAAATATGAACATGGAATGTATGGGCATCAATTACAACAAATGAATCACAATTCCAACACATCGAAATGATAAAGAAGCTCTAATTGATAGCTATAAATCATCAAACTTTATTTTAGCCAAATGTGACAATTAAAATGTGAGCTTAATGAACTAAACAAAAATCATGCACACAAATTCGAAATTTTGACGATTCTATAAACAATAGCGTCATGATACAATTTTTCAATGTTAACATTCTTTGTGCAGCCCATTTAAATTTCTATCCATCCAAACTCCCTCAAATATATATATCATATTTTTCTTTTGGAATGAACATACACAAATTTGGCCCATTTTTGGCATATGATTCTTTTGATTGCCTTTTGGTTTTTTCGGGATCTTTTAAATGGTGGATTTTATGACGAGTCAATTAATCCTCTCGCAGCCCTTTCCCATCAACACTCATTATTTTTTCAATACAATCCTCACGGTAAACGATTTTTACATGCACACCTTCTCCTTATGTTTACTTACGCATAGATGAGAAAATTGAGATAAGAACGTCTCACAAAAGTTAAATATGCAAGAGTAGTCAAACATCCATATAAACTCATGCATGTGTGAAATTATGGCATATAAACAAAGTCGAATCAAAAAGCATATTAACTTCGAAACAACCCCATAATACAATGGTTAAGATCATTCTAAGCATCAATAATTATAACCAAATGTCCTACCCACATGGACAATGAAAGTATGGGGGTACAAGAACACCAATATGCCACATCAAACATGTAAACTCATGACACAAATACAAACTGGACATCTTTTTGGTTTTTTAACATATTTGACTCAAATAAAAGCAAAATATTTTTTACTTTTTCTCAAAAATATTTTTATAGTTTTCAAATAAGACTCAATGAATGAAAAATATAATACAAAATGATACACATGTCATGACACTTAGCAATATATAAATCATGATGCAAAGACTAGCGTATGAAAAATATGGTAACATAATGATCCTTTAGATTTAGCATGGGAAGAATCAAGTGCAACTAAATGAGAACCATGAAGTTTTAGTCCTAAAGCCTCTAAGTTCGATTTCCTAACCCAAGTAGGTGTGACATAATGCATGGGGGTTTTGGGAACCGACACGACTTTATTCCTAAACTTCCTAGAAGCATTCCTAAGGTTATAGTAAAAATGTCTTAGGTGACATTTCCTACCGTAATGTATGCAAGTGTAAAGACGGCGATAAATGATTACCAATATGTCGGCCTCTCTTCACGTTCCTAGTGGGATCTCTCACACGGTTGGTATTGGCTTTGGAAATGGGAACACTATCATCGTATCCTATACCAAACCTATCTCTCTTAACTTTGACGATGCCTAACATCCTATCTAACTTTTTCAACCTAGACTTCAAGTCAAACTTAACCTTACTCGAGTATTTCAATTTTTCCTCCAACTCACTAATCCTAGACTCAAGCACACGCTTAGACTCCTCAAACTCTAAAATCTCTCTTTTAAATGCCTTCATCAAACCACAAAGGCTATCTCTCCTTTTATCCACATTTTCTAGCTTTTCCCCAAGCTTTATGTCCCATTCCCTAAGATCCCCAATCAAAACAGCGCTATTTTTTATGGCACATTCATTCAACCTAGCTTGCAATTTAGGGTTCACCTTTTTCACCTTCACCGCCTCAGCATACAACTCATTAAAAGCAACTTGCAACTCTTTCACATCAATCTCCTCCTCATCACTCTCATCACCCTCACACACTCAGGATTCAACATCCTCATAAGTGTCATGCGTATGAGAATCTTCATGGGAATATTTATCATCGTTGCTCACATGATATGCCAAGAAAGAAACAAACTTACTCTCATTCGGAGAACTCTCTCCCTCTTCTGGATCACTATCAGTTGAGGAGGCACTATAAGCTATCGGTTTCTTACCCTCTTTCTTAAGTTTAATGGGACACTCAGCAACCTTGTGACCATACCCCTCACACCCAAAACACCTATCCGACTCAACCCTATTAATTTTCTCACTCCTATCCTTAGGGGTGGAATCTACCTTGTTGTTCTTGAATTTCTCCAACTTTTTTGCATCTTTCGATTGCTTTTGAAATTTAAGAAACTTTTTGAACTTCTTTGTAAGAAGGCGACATCCTCAAAATCGGAATCAGAATCATCATCCAAAACTTTAGTTTCCTTCTTTCGGGCTCTCAAAGCAATGCCCTTTTCTCTCTTTGGCACTTTCTTGTAGGTAAACATATCGAGTTCATAGATTTTATGGTCACCTATAATCTCTTCTATTTTTGTCGACTCAAGCATACCTAAGGAGTTTTAAAATGTCTTTTTTACATTAAACCTACACGACAGCGATCTCAAAATTTTATTTACGACTCGGTTATCGGGTATCTTCTCTCCTAGATTAAACGACGCATTGACAATTCTGGACAGCCTAGTGTATAACTCATCAAATGTCTCACTTTCTAACATCTTAATCGTATCAAACTATGTAGTGAGATTTTGAAACTTAGACTGCCTAATCATTCTAGTGCCCTCGTGAGTAAGTGCAAGTCTATTCCAAGCCTCTTTTGAAGTTTCACAAGTCATAATTATATTATACTCTTCAGGTGTGACATGTGAGTTAATAACGTACAGACCCTTAGAGTTGTAAAGTGCAAGCCTACAGCCTCGGTCCATGACTCACCGGGTTTCAAACTAGTGACATCACCCTCTCATGTGACTTGTGGAGACTAACCCGTTTTAACTGCTAACCACACATGCTCATCAATGTACTTTAAAGCACTTCTCATTCTCATTTTCCAATAAGCATAATTTATGTCATTAAAAATAAGAGCACAAAAAGTTTCAAAACCACCAAAAAGCATCCTTAAGAGAAAAAAGGGATCAAACACAATAAAAAAAATATGTTTCTCTCTCTAATACCAATTTGTAGGTCCCTTAATTTTTAAATACTTGAATCAGACTTTGCTTTAAGGATGACGAAACACTTTCTCTTTTTTTTTTAAATAATATTTTAATTCTCACCAAATTGTGAACCAATTCTAACTTAACCAAATTTTATCTTGATTAATCCTAAACATCCATCTAGTGATTAAAGCAGGTAAAATAAAGAAAACAAAAGAAAACTCACAATGCCAGATGTACAAGAAAACCACAACGGAAAAAAATCTCAAACGGCCCTAGCCGGACAATCACTATTATAAGGACATTATTTTATTGTCCGGCTTACAATTGAGTATGTCTTATACCGCTACAGCCGTCGAATACTTATCAAGTTCAATCATGCCTCAAGACGAATCTGAATATCAAAGTTCTTCAACAAAAGAAGCCTTTGTGAGACAGATTTTGATAAGGTTGTGTTTAAATCCCTTAATGGTTCATATAAAAGTGTTAGGATATATTCAAGTCCCTTAACGGTTCATATGTTATGCGTGATTGCATTGATTTGCCTATTGAATATGTTCACACCCATTCATTATGTTTCCATGGTTTGGTTGTCTCAGTGTAAGTTCATGGTGTGTGATTTTTGTAAAATTATTTTTGAATTTTTGTATGAAAAATTAAAAAAATCAAAAATAGTTTGTGGAAGCTTTAAAGTTACTCCTTTTCATGAGCGTAGTTTGATCCATATTTTTAATGCAGTTTTCTTTCGTGACACTCCATGTTTTGCTTATTCATTTTCTTGTCTATTTTGGTCAAATAAAAAGGGGGAGAACGAATTATGGGGATGTTTTTTCATTATGGGGGAGATTTGATTATTGATTGATTTATTCTTATATTATTTCAAGCTCGATGCGTCACGTAGGTATTTTCTTTGTCTCATGTGTATAGGTATACGATTGAAGATCATTATTTTGCACACCCTGATGAGAAAGGCTTAAAAATTTGAAGATTTTGAAGTTGAAGACTTTTAAAGAAAAGTTTTGAGACTTACATGTTTAGTACCTTTTCAGTTTTGGGTTCATGGAGGGTATTAGATTTGTATAGGCATTTTGATTTGATAATTCGGATGTTTTTATTTTGTACCGGCATAGACATAGGGAGAGATTCGTAAGGACATTATTTTATTGTTCGAATTAAAATTGAGTATGCCGTATACCGCTACAACCGTCGAAGACTTATTCAAGTTCAATCATGCGTCAAGACGGATCCGAATATCAAAGTTCTTCAATAAAAGAAGCCTCTGCGAGACAGATATTGGTAAGGTTGTGTTTAAGTCCCTTAACAGTTCATATAACTATGAATGTGGATTTACAACGAACGGACAAAAGTCTTACTTTACGACTCGATCCTTACAAAACTCGATGGTCTTCTGATCTTCAACCACTCCTCTCACAGTGCCCACGCAGAAAGTCCTTCTTCCATGACACCTGTCCACAACACACGCATCCATGTATGTCTCGGTGTCCACTAATATATCTTGTAATGTCTACGATGTTGAACACGGATCTTCCGCTTATCCACCGCAAAACCCAGCAATATTATTCAGAGTAAACCTTAATCTTGGTGAAAACAAGATCACTATTGCATATAGTAATGAAAAACTCGGATCTTGTAAACTCTAAGGATGTGTTTAGCTTTTCAAAACCTTAGAAAACAATGTGCAAAAATGTTATGGTTCGTAAACTATTTTTTTTTAGAATGCACACTTACGAAATTTGATGGAAACACGCATATATATATTTTTCTTAAGGCGGTATGTCGTTTGAGCGAAACTGGCGTGTCGCTCGAATGAGATTGACATCTCGCTCGAACGACAGGTCAGGTCATTTGAACAACGCCTCGATTTAGAGTCCAACTAAAACACTACTTTAATCCGTCCTTATCAAATTTAAAATGAAGTGTAAACCATTTCTAACACTTTAAAAATATTTTCTTAATAAAATAACATCCTTAAATATTTTAAAATAAATTCCAAGTCCCATTAGAATTACGCATTCATACATGAGTGATCTTGGAATGAAATTAAATTTGAAGATGAATAAACTTGCACCAATTAAGCCTTCGGCATAAATAATTCCTTGAAGCTTTGTTGCAACGTCTTCAATAAACTTCAACACATCATAGTTTGTGTGGTATCGTGAGAATAAAAATCTCCCTATGACTTAAACGTGTTTTGTTTCGGGAATAAGTCAAAACTATACAATGGACTCAATTGGAAATTTTGTCCTTACACCTCTCGAAGTCGATGTACGTCACATCACTCTCGATACTTGATGAAAGACATTCTTTTAAGGCATTTCCACCAATATTTTCTCTATGTGCTCCTCTACTATCTCCACGATAAGATCTACTGCATGAAATTTGTCCTCCTCGCCGACTTTCTTTGTGATATTGAAGATATTATACTCGAAAGTCATCTTCCCAAAAATGAGTTGCATTTTCCCATTTCGAGTATTGATTAATGCGTTAGCCATAGATAAGAATGGGAGGCCTAGGATGACGGGAACATGAGTGCTCGAGGGAATGGAGGGCTCCGTGTCCCAAATGATAAAATCTATCGAGAAGTAGAAAGTATCCACTTAGACTATCACGTCCTCGATAATCCCTTGAGGTATCTTCATAGTCCAATCCACGAGTTAGAGAGTGATTGATGTGGGCTTGAGGTCCCCCAAATCTAGTTGCCCTATATCGAATAAGGGAGGATCTTGACACTCATCCCTAAATCAAGTAAGAAGAGATCACATTTTTAGTGGGAGGTCATTAAGTAGAACAGAGCTCACATTTTATACTAAAAAGACATTATTTTCCACCCTTAGCCTTGTTTTCACTGTCAATAAGTCCTTAAGGACTTTAGCAAATGCAGAAATTTTCTTTATGGCATCGAGAAAAGGTAAATTCAACTTTACTTGCTTAAATACATCTAGCACATCTTCGTAGGAGGTCCCTTTTTGAGGTGGAACCAACTGTTGAGGGAAAGGCGCAGCAGTGGGTGGTTTTATAATGACTTCTCGCCCAATACTGTTGTCCTCATTCTCACTCTCATTTAAGGGGGCCTCTTTCGTGACGGGCGAAACCTCCTTACCTTTAAGTTCGTCATGTGAGGGAGGTGATAAATCAACAACTCTCCCACTACATAAAGTAGTGATAGCTTGACATTGCTCTTAATTAGTGTCGAAAGTATAGCTAACACTAGGTAGGCCTTGAGGAGGTCTTTGGCCTTGAGCCAGAACCTTACCATTTTCTTGGACACTCAAGGATGATTACAACTTTGAAATGTTAGCATGTATCTCGACAAACATCCAGGTGTTTTGATAATTCATTACTTGTTGAGCCTGTATGAATTGATTTATCGAATCCTCAAAATTTTTCCTCGGTGGGGTGATATATGGCGCGAGAGGTGGCGCTGGCATATGTGGAGCTTGTTGAAAGTGAGGAGGCAGTGGTGGAGGAGGGGTAACGTGTGAATTAGAATTCAATGCGGAATTTTATTGCCCATAACTAAACCTAGGATGGTTCCTCCACGAAGGGTTGTAAGAATTCTGTAATAACCCGCGTAATTTTGGGCTATTTTAATTAATTTATGGAAAATGAAGGAAAATAAAGTTTTGATAAAATTATTTTTATTGCTCAAATATGTTGGTTATTATTTTTAAAGGCGAGAATTTCAAACGGTTTCGAAATCGGAGTTAAAACATATTTTAAAATGATTTTTAAATGTTTTTAACTCTTGGAATTCTAAGTCGGAGAACATTAAGTAATTTTCAAGATTTGTTTTGACTTCCAACTCTTCATTTCTTTGCCTTATTTAAAGGAGTCTTTTGAATTCCAACTCTTCATTTCTTTGCATTATAAAAGGAAGTCGTGGGCAACCTTTTTAACATACTTTTGGCACAAATTTTGGTAGCAAATATATTTTATATTCCTCTTTTTTTTATATACACATTAGCCCTTGATATTTGTGAGTTCCAACCTTAGATTAGAGGTGTTCTTGGGACTATTTTGTTGGAGGTTCTTAGAGGAGATTTTGTAGATCTTTTGAGTTGATCTTGAGGATGTGATCTTCTCATCATGGTTTGAGGTATGGGGTTTTACACAATATGCTCCTTAAATCTCACGAGTGTCATTCTCTTTGAATTCTTGTTTAATTGAACTCATATTTGAATTGATAAATTCATTGAAATCTGGAAAATAATTGTTGAATTATTTTTATTCATGTGGCATCATTATATTGTTGATGAGCACGTTGTCATGAGATTTTAATATGGCACGGATGTTGGGCACCCGTCAAAATTCCTGTTTCTCGGGCTATGGCTTGATAAAGCATATGCGAATGGGGTGAGGCCTGGTGACCCATTGATGTGTTGTTGAGAAATTATATTGATAAATGCTTTGAGATTTGCATTTTGATTTGAATATTCGTACTCGTGTTGTTACGTTTTATTCACCGTTAATATATTTTTTGGGCATCTTTCCTGTCGTATTGTGTACTTCCCCATATTTTCTTTTAGTGGCAGGTCAGTGCGGATTTTGGGGCGCTATGGAGATTGATTTTAGCAAGGATTGTTTGGGAAAGATTTGTATTATTTTGATGTATAAAGCTTTGGAGATTTGTGTTTTATTTTCGAGTTAGTTGTTGTATTTTTTTATTCTAGAGACTTGTTGTAATTGAAGAGATTGAGATTAGTGGATTTATATTATTGTGGGTTTATTTAGATGCTCTATACCTTGTCACTTGTGGATTTGGATTTATTTTATCGCATTAGCACTCCGTTCGCTCTCCCTGGGTCGGCGGGGTGTTACAAATGGTATCAGAGCTTGGTATACGGCAACCCTCGGGGCTTGAGTTTTGGGTCCGTTGCGTGGTTAGCAATTTTTGGAGACAGAAAATTTTAGGTGATATTCATGTTAGGCATTTAGATTAGATGTGAGGAAATTATTTTTGGAGACGAAATTATTTTAGGAGATTGTTAGCCTGATTTTTGAGAGTTAGGCATTCGGCGAATTTCGAGGGCGAAATTCCATTGTTAGTGGGGAAGTGTAATAACCCGCGTAATTTTGGGCTATTTTAATTAATTTCTGGAAAATGAAGGAAAATAAAGTTTTTGATAAAATTATTGTTATTGCTCAAATATGTTGGTTATTATTTTTAAAGGCGAGAATTTCAAACGGTTTCGAAATCGGAGTTAAAACGGATTTTAAAATGATTTTTAAATGTTTTCAAACTCTTGGAATTCTAAGTCGGAGAACATTAAGTAATTTTCAAGAGTTGTTTTGACTTCCAACTCTTCATTTATTTGCCTTATTTAAAGGAGTCTTTTGGATTCCAACTCTTCATTTCTTTGCATTATAAAAGGAAGTCGTGGTCAACCCTTTTAACATACTTTTGGCACAAATTTTGGTAGCAAATATATTTTATATTCCTCTTCTTTTTATATACACATTGGCCCTTGATATTTGTGAGTTCCAACCTTAGATTAGAGGTGTTCTTGGGGCTATTTTGTTGGAGGTTCTTAGAGGAGATTTTGTAGATCTTTTGAGTTGATCTTGAGGATGTGATCTTCTCATCATGGTTTGAGGTATGGGGTTTTACACAATATGCTCCTTAAATCTCGCGAGTGTCATTCTCTTTGAATTCTTGTTTAATTGAACTCATATTTGAATTGATAAATTCATTGAAATCTGGAAAATAATTGTTGAATTATTTTTATTCATCTGGCATCATTATATTGTTGATGAGCACGTTGTCATGAGATTTTAATATGGCACGGATGTTGGGCACCCGTCAAAAATCCTGTTTCCCCGGTTATGGCTTGATAAAGCATATGCGAATGGGGTGAGGCCTGGTGACCCATTGATGTGTTGTTGAGAAATTATATTGATAAATGCTTTGAGATTTGCATTTTGATTTGAATATTCGTACTCGTGTTGTTATGTTTTATTCACCGTTAATATATTTTTTGAGCATCTTTCCTGTCGTATTGTGTACTTCCCCATATTTTCTTTTAGTGGCAGGTCAGCACAGATTTTGGGGCACTATGGAGATTGATTTTAGCAATAATTGTTTGGGAAAAATTTGTATTATTTTGATGTATAGAGCTTTGGAGATTTGTGTTTTATTTTCGAGTTAGTTGTTGTATTTTTTATTCGAGAGACTTGTTGTAATTGAAGAGATTGAGATTAGTGGATTTATATTATTGTGGGTTTATTTAGATGCTCTATACCTTGTCACTTGTGGATTTGGATTTATTTTATCGCATTAGCGCTCCGTTCGCTCTCCCCGGGCGGGCGGGGTGTTACAAATTCCTGTGAAGGACATTGAAATTTCCCTCAATTCCTCCTATAGGTTCCACTTCCTCATTGAGCATCACTTTGTAGGGGGTATCGTCGGAAATTCTTTTGTTGAATGGCCCGCCTCACAAATGGCACACATTTTTTCTTTCATAGCTCGGGTGGATCCGGTTGTTTCTCTTGCTCGTGATTCGAGTACATCTTACAATATTTTCTTAATTTGGTTACCTCGAAGTTGTCACTCGGCGTCCTTGTCGACGTGATAGAGATCGGAAGGAAGGAGTGGTGGAAGTGGACGTCTGTCGAATCCGATTTTGAGTGTTAGGATCAGGTATGTCCCATACTTGAGTAGTCTCGGTGACATACTTAAGGTGGGACTCGGCATCATTCGCATCTGACCCCCAAAATTCTCCCTCGCCCATAGTTTCCACGAGTTATTTGGACGCTATGCTTAGCCATTGGCGGAAGAAAGAGATAATGAAATACTTCTCAAAACCGTGATGTGGGCATGTGTTAATTAACTCTTGGAAGAGCTCCCAATATTAATCAAATTTCTCATTTTCTTATTTTCTAAAAGTTTAAATTTGAGCCTTGATGGAATTTGTTCTATGTTGGGGGAAGAATTTCAAAAGAGACTTAGCTTGCATATCTCTCCATAACCCGATTGAGTTCGGTGACAAAGACCAAAATTGGGTCTTATCTTTATCCTTTAAGGAAAAAGGAAAAAAATTTAGGCAAACGATGTCTTGAGTTCAAGCTTAAGCGCTAAACGTGTCACATGTCTCTTCAAACTCACAGAAATGGAGGTATGGTTTCTCCGAATCCAAACCATAAAAGGTGAGAAGAATCTGAATCATCCCATTTCGGAAGGGAAATTATCACGCATTTTATGGAAGTAAAATGCATCCCTGAGTGATAGTTCACTCGGGATATAAGATCTCTCTCATGGGACGATACGGTATCTATCCCTCACCTGTACCATAACTAGCGTGCTCCGACATGGCTCTCTCTCCAATTGACTTAGTATCCTCACTCATCACTCGGTTCCCTAGAAGTGTGACTTGTAATGGAATTGGATGATGTAGGAGGTGGAACCCAAAGTTATGGAGTGCTAGGCATATGTAGAATATCAGGGTCGTACTAAACTATTGAATTCTCGTGAATGCGTATTGGAGTGGTTTGAGGAGTTTGTTGGGGATTTTTCATGAAAGGACTTGAGAGATGTTTTTTTTTTCTTTAACTTTCCTGAATTTTTTGGATTTTTTTTTTTTTTTTGCTTTTTAAGAATTAGAGTCAAATTTTGGTTTAAATCGACCTAACCTAAAAGTCTACCTAGTCCTCGACAACGGCGCAAAAAACTTGATGCGACTTAAAAAGTGTCTCTAGTGCGTGCTTTTATCAACTCTAGTATAAGCCGGTGGCTCAAGTAATAATCTAGTAAATCGGGTATCGAACAAGGGGAATATGATGAATGCTTGTGACGACGAATAGGAAGAACGTTTAACCCTAGAATGACTTAGAAAAAGAAAGGAAAAGGTGATGAGTTTGTGACTATGCCTATCAACTAATGCAATTTAAATTAAATTAATAACTAACTAAGCATGCAAAATGAACTAAGTTAACTTTAACTATATGGGAGAAAATGGAGTTAAGGTACACTCCCCGAACCGTCGATGTTTACATAAAATATAAAAGCTCCAAAAAGGTAATTCTTCATTCAAAGAGACATCAAATACTCTCTAAGCATTTAACAGATAAGGACTAAATGTTGCACAATATCAAATCAAAAATTGTATTTGATGAGGATGAGAAGTTATCAAAATGCCAATTGCACCCTTAAAAATTCCCGTTACCTAAGGGATACGAAATTAAAAGGCCTACAATCTTTATCTTGATGGAGTTCAAATGTTTGAATAAGGGATTACTTTTTATTTACTTTTAAATCCATATGTGTTACCTAGGTTGGGTTCATGTACCCCAACTCACTAAAAACTTAGCCAGACATGGCATAAATACTACTAGGCATGCTACGTTGTATGAAGTCATTCCTACGTGAAAAGTGCAATCAAATATGTAAAAGATAATTATAACTAAGAAATAATGAATCACAAACCAAAATATGAGAGAAGTTGAAAGCAATAAAGGAACTATACTTATATTGAAGAAAAAACTTGAATTTAATGCCAAAAGATGAATAATTGTTGAACAAGATGAATCCTAAGGTTCTTGCCTTCAAAAATCCTCAAAACTATGTAAAAACCTCCTACCTAATGTCTAATCATACAACAAGATATAACCCTCACGTTTTATTAAATATTTGAACCATGCACAACTTTAATTTTTAGAATTAAAAAATGAAAAATTCGTCACGCCGAACCTGCCTGGTTTTGTCTTCTTTAATGGGACAGACCGATCTGCTTAATACAGAATGATCGATCTATTTGAAACCTGTTTCATCAGTTCGATTTGCACATTCCAGTGAGGGGGACTGGTTCGGTTTGGTTTGCTGGAATTTTTCTTTCTTTTCTCTTCCTTGATTTTATTCTCAACTTTGAAGATTCATAACTTTTCAATCGGGACTCGAATTTGGATGTCATTTCTTCTTACGTGCTTATGGACTCGAGGTCTTCAATATTCCTTAGGTTCCAATTCGAATTCCTAGTGTAAAGTTACTATTTTACCCTTACCTTTTCTTATTTTCTTTCTTTCTTGATTTTGAGTTTTCTCTTTTCTTCACTTATATAAATTACATGCAAAATGTAAGAGAAATACACGAAACTTGATGCACTATATAGAAGAGGTCAATAGCAATGATATGAGATAAATAAATTTAATTTACATTGAACAAGATGATAAAAGACTATAAATTACGGGGATAAATATGAAGAATTTATGCCTAATCAGTGTACTTTTCATAAAGTACACACATGTTTAATAAAGTACACGAACATTAAAAATGATTTTATTCAATGCAATGTTCGTGTACTTTATGAATTATACGTGTACTATCATAAAGTACACGCAAGTTTTATAAAGTACACACACATTTAAAATGATTTAGTTTAATGCAATGTGCATGTATTTTATGAAATATGCGTGTACTTTAAGATTGAAATGTGTAGAATGATGTTTCCTCACCAATAATGATATGGCGCATCCATTGTTGTGTTGGGCTTATATTAGATCATTTTATCGAGAGAGTGGATCAGAAAGTAATGGACGACAGAAGCCCAGTCATAGTTAATCATATCATCAATGTCATTGATGTATTGAGTAAAAAATTCTCCTATTGTAAAGTTGGAGTTGCAGAACAGGAGCATTATCATGAAGTGGAGAGAAAGAAGCTTAATAAAATCATTCCTACCCTCGTCAGTATCAAGCTCAACCGATGTCTTCAATCCCTTTGTAATATCTGATTTTCCAATATTTTTATCGGCCTTGAAGTAGTGACTGAGAAGTTCAGGCTTGGCGGCAAATTGATTAATTCTCTTGTTCAGCTCCATTTTCTTTTGCCCCTTCGTTATTGGGATCCCAAAAAATTTGCCTTTTATCATTGGGGCTTATTTGGGCATCGCTAATCATCCTAAAACACTTTGTGTTTTTTTGTCGAGCTCGACAATGGTGAGAATATTTTTATCACTCTTTTTATAATCTCCCTCTACTACTTCACCGCTACAGTAGGAATTGAATTGCTTCCAGAAAGGAATCTTCTTAAAAAGCTCAATATGTTTCTCATTGATTTTGTTGTGAATAAGTAAAATCATGATATAAGCTCTGGACATGCGACCTATATTGGTCGTATTTATTAACTTCCCTTGCTGGTTTCTTTGTACTCTTTTTATCTGCTTGTGTTGGTCTCTTCGAACCACTCTTATCAGTAATGTCCTTTTCGAGATTGTTTCCTTTCTATGCTCTTGTCTTTAAAATCATTTCTATAGAGTAAATGCATAAAGATTAAAGTAAATGCATATATATTAAGTTATACGCATCAAGAAATAAATTACACATATAAAACATAAAGTACATGGATTTTGTATTGAAAAACATATATATTTTAATAAAGTACATAAATGATTAACAAAAGTACACACAATATTCTCTTAACACTTCATACAAATATAAAAAAAAAAATACAAGAAATACGTTATACAAAATTTCAGTAAATAAATTCCCTATCGTCTGTTACATGGTAATACCTAAGACTTGTTGTTTGACAAGTTATAAACTAAGATTATCTGTTCATAACATATTCACAAAAGAAGTGATACAATAGATCCATGCTAAATGCGCCAGCCCTTTCAAAACCTCTTAAGCAATACTGCTCAATTTGTTTTCCTAAATCCTTCGCTTTCGATTGAGTTACATGAAGTTTTTATACATCAAAAGTGCACTTAATGTCGTCAAAGTAGTAGTAAAACCAAGTAACTTTTTTGCTCTATCATTTATGCGAAGCAAAAAATGAATTATGTCATCATAAGTAATATTAATTATCGATGTGAAAGGTTTTGTATTGTTACAATCTTCAAAGGTGCACCCAGCATTTTTGTGGTTGAATATGCTTGATGGTATGATTCTTAAACAATAACACAACCCAAATACTTCTTACAAACGGTGGAATATCATTGAAATCCCATTGGCGCGGACCACAATAACATAGGATCTATTAAATATGGAGAGGACATACATATTCCATAAAGTACACGTATAATATATAAAGTACATGTTTATTGGATTGAACCAAATCAATCTCAATGTGCGTGTACTTTATGTAATTAAGTGTATTTTATGAAAGTACATGCATAATATATAAAGTAAACGTACATTGGATTGAGCCAAATCAATTTCAATGTGAATGTATTTCATGTATTATGCGTACACATTATGATAGTACACGCATAATACATAAAGTACATGCACATTGAATTGAACCAAATCAATTTCAATGTGCGTGTATGCACATTAGAATTGATTTAGTTCAATCCAATGTTACCACAATAATATACGACCTATTAAATGCCGCTAGCTCGGACTACAATTAATATGATGTATGAAAATACATAAGGCTTGTATATATTCCCCAGTCCTTAACAAATTCCTCCAACGATGAACCACAATTAATATAAGAGCTACGAAAATACGCAGTCCTCAATAAATACCACTGGCGTAGACCATAATTAATATAGGACTTATAAAATTACAAAAGTATGTACATATTCCAATCATATATATATTCATAGTCCTCAATAAATGATTTATACATAAGGAAATGTGCAATGATGAAATGCTGAAATGTGCAGTGCTCAACATGCAAAAAATGTGTTTTACATTTAAAATCAGGACAACAAATGTACAAGCTATATTCATATTGTATTTTCTCATATCAAGAACAAACATAATGTGATTTTATCAGTCCATGTATAATGTCTACAATTTTATACATATTAGAACACAAAATACATAATAAAATAAGTAAAATGTTATATAAAACCTAAGGACACTAAAATAGTACATGGAATATACAACATAACACTCAAAATACAAAGACAAACAAGTGATATCAGAAACATAATGCTAAGAACACAACATATACAGAGTGTATGGTATAATCTTAAGAACAAAACTTAAGAACACAATATTACATTTAATTAATAATAAATTACATCCAATACATATATGAGCATGTATTCATACATGTTAGTGCTTGGAAGAATTTGATTAAGAATGTGAATCATTTGTTAGAACTTCCACGATTAAGGTTGTGATCACTTGAATTTCTGTGAAGTGTGTTTGTTTTGGAATTCAATGGTATTTATATATTGTTATTTTCCCAAAATTTGATTGAGAATCGTTTTAGGGTTTGATCGAAGAGACAATACGATTAAAGTTTTGATCGAAGAGACAATACGATCGTTTCGGCGCTTGAATTTTTGTGAAGTGTGTTTGTTTTCCGATTCGGGGTATTTATATGTTGGACTTAAATTTTTTAAATTTATTGGGCCTAGGTTTAGAGTCCAAAATTATTAGTCCAAGGACTCGAAATAGATGGGGCCTTTTATTTCAGAGATAGAGTTCAGATTAGGTTAGTTTTAACAGCTTCTCTCTCCTATGGTTCCATTCCATTTTTGTATGTAAGTTCCACTATTCATCCTAATTTCTTACTTTCATTTAACAAAGCAATTTCTTTGTTAACCTAGATTATTGCTTTGTTACTTGCTTTCATTCAATTCATATCATTTACAATGCTTTATAACTAAATTAGTTTAGGTTGAGATGATTGAACTCACCTTGGATTAAATGGTTGCTTTACTTTGGTGATGGATTAGATGATTTTAAATGGGTTAGAATGTTCTTGATTTTGCTCCTAGGAGATTTAAGGGTGTATATGATGTATGCGCCATATTTACGATCTTACATGTGTAATCTTGGGGGTATTTGTTGACGCCAAAATCATAATAGGCTTTTATGAGAATTTAAGGGGTGACAACTCTAGATTTCATTCATTGATGAAATGAGATTTAACCTTGATAAACTTGTTTTCCCATGTAACCATTTATAATAATTAACCCAAGGTGAGAGATATTATTCTCAATCTATAGTTTTACTCGTCTTATTAATCTTAGTTTCAATACATGCCTAGATTAATCTTTTACTAACCTTATCATCTTTTACACTTTTATTTTAATAAATCAATTAAATTCTAGCACCCATTCCCTGTGGATTCGATACTCGAACATGTCGTTATACTTATAAAACAAGTGTAGTAAAAGCTTAGGTTTTTTGTATTGTGGTAGGAAACCAAACAACGACAATTCTCTTACACGACCACTCGATTTTATGTCGACAATCAGTATACCATCAGATTATTCATTGAACTTAAAAATGACTGTGAAGGACTTACTTCATTGGGGGGATCAAACTTAATCACATTTAATTTCAAAGAACTATCACTTGAGAATTTTTCTGCGATGCCGTGATTAATTTACTCAAATGTGGAAGAAAACAAATACTTACACGATGAATTAATCACATCATGTTTTAAAATACTGATCGAGACCATGAGATTTATGTTGAAACCCCTCTCCCATTTAATAGTTTAAACTTGAGGGTATTTTGAAAAATAATTCATTCAATTCTAAATACCCAAATTAAATCCTTTGGTAATTTTCAATTTACATGTAAAAATTAAATTATCCAATCTCACTAATTTAATTTTTCAAAAATAAATTATTTTATAATTAAAATAAAACTCCGAGATCAGAATTTAATTTATACAATTAAATTAATTATCGAATTAAATTTAACTTAGAAAAGAATAAACAAAAATATATTTTCCAAAAAAATGTGATTTACGTCGATCGCAATAATTGATACATTTTTTTTAAAAGTTGAGGGGGTTAAGTCTTGAAATAAAAATGCGGGTAGTTACGTGAAAATATGTACAAAGTTGAAGGAGTCAAAAGGTTCGTTTGATAAAAAAAATGGCCAAAACACTTCAGGGAAAAAAAATCATATCAAAATTTGCCATGGCAAAATTAGCTAGGCCAAATCCTATAATTTTTTAAGTGGGGTTGTTCAGTAGTATTAATTTTTTAAATGGAAAATCCGAATATTTTTATAGTGTTTTATATGGCGAAGGACTTAATAGAAGGAAGGGCCTGATATAAAAAAAATTATTATTAAAAAATAGTCATGTTAAAGTAAGCACATTTTTTTCTCTCGCACCACACAATGCTAAAAATTGTTTGTACACTATGCTTTAGCATAACCCTTAAAAATATGATAAAAAAAAATCAAATGTGAAAAAAAAATATAAAAATATTCTAATATAAAAATCAGATATAAAAAAGAATATGATATAAAATAAGGAAAACTATATATGCACCGGACGGTTTTACCGGAGAATTACCGGATCATCCATTTTCTTTTTTTTTCTTTTTTTTTTAAGTTTCTATTATTTTGTTTTTAACCATTCAAATAAAAACAGTTTTTTATATATAAAAAAAACAGTTTTCCTATTGATATAAAAAAAAGTTTTTTTTATATTAACTAAACAGTTTTTTATTAAAGTTAAATTAAAAAATATTTCTTTCATAAATAAAAAAAATTATGTTTATTGACATGATATCGCAATTGATTAGTATTGCTGGCGCAGACCCACATTTGCACACCCACATTTGTACACCCACATCATTTGTTGGATGTGGATCCGGACTAACGACACTAATCAAACTGTGTGTTGAATATGGCGCGGTATGTTTTTTTTATATTATTTTTAACTCATTTAGTCCCTCAAACACCTATTTACCCAATATTCTCTTATTTTTAAAGGTTCGCTCCAGCGGCGCCCCTTATTTTTTAAATTAATTTTTGTTTAATGAGATATGTACCTGATGCTTTTATCGGAATATTACCGGATCTCCCCTTTTTCTTTTTTTTTTAGTTTCTTATTCTTTTATTTTAACAACTCTTTATATAAAAAAATAGTTTTTTATTTAAAAAATAGTTTTCCTATTAATATATAAAACAGTTTTTTTATTTTATTTTCTTAAAATAGTTTTTTTTTTGTTTTTTTTAATTAGTATTTTTGTTTTTTTATAATATTTTTAACTCATTTAGTCCCTCAATCACTCATTTACATAATATTCTCTTGTTTTTAAAGGTCTGCGCCAGCGACACCACTTATTTTTAAACCATTTTTTGTATTTCTTAAAAATGTTTAAAAATGTAAAAAAACAACTTTTTATTTATTTATATTAAACTAATTTTTATTTTTTCAAACAGTTTTTTTCACAAAGCTTTAACAAACACAAAGAAAGGAAGAGAAAAAAAAAAGGGCATCCGGTAATTATCCGGTAAATTTGTCCGGTAAGTATATCAGTGCTCATAAAATAAATGTGACGTAAAAAAACTAATGCAAAAAAATAAGATAAAAAATCAGACGGAAAAAAAATTGATATAAAAAATTATGACATAAATAATTACACCATCTTAAAAAAATATGAAATAGAAAATTGATGTAAAAATAAATAATGGATATAAAAAAATTTGAAATAAAGAAGAATATATGATATTAGTAAAATGTGTGAAGTCGCGTGAGTGGACCCCAATTGTAAAATCTTTCACTTTAAAATCAATTTTCTTTTAAATGCGGAATAAAGATGGTTACTAACAACAATTTAATTTTCCAAAATTTATTTGATTTTCTTTTCTTTAAAAAGATGAAAAATTAAATTAAACACAAATTTTAATTTCTAAAAACAAAATTAAAATTAAACCTAAATAAGTGAATTATGGTGAACACGCACACACACAAACTTCACTGAAACCAAATTTTAGTTTTTTTCAAAAACAAAAATTAATACTTAAAGTAAAATATGAGAAAGTTACATTTAGCCCGAAATTAATGTAACACAAGTCCTAAAATTTGCCTACCCAATATTTTCAATATTACCCAATTTGGCCAAACCAAATTATCAAATTAAATATATGACTTGAGTTAAATTAACTTAAATTGCACCCAATTTAATATTAGCAGCCAAAATAGACAACTATGATAAATAAACCAATTTTATCTTGTTAACCTATGAATGCATTCTAAGGTGATTTGAGCAAGATAAAATAAACAATATCACACGACGCGCCGATGTACGAGGAAAATCCAAAACGAAAAAAACTAAACATGAAAAAAACTAAACAATATCACTCGATGCGCCCTAGCTTTAAGTCCACTAAGTATGGAATTTTTACATGTACAAGACAAATGACTTGCTTAACTCAACTGGACTCGTTCAAGCCCCTGACGCGTCTTCTAGTACCAACCTCCGCTTATTCGACAATCTCGAAACTCCACCGGAACCTTGGAATCCACCAATGAGGTCTTAGGACAACCGTCAACCAGCACTCGAAACCTTTCTCTGAGTGGGAACGTCGCTACAAACTTTTCTCCTTTTGGAATAGAGAAGAACCAAAACAACTATTTTATGGGATGAGAATTAACGCTATGCCAAACGCTCCAAGCAAGATATATATATATATATATATATATATATATATATATATATATATATATATATATATATATATATATATATATATATATGTGTGGTACTTGGAATAAACTAATCAATTTTATGAGTGTAAACACATGTGTATGAGAGAATTTTCTAGATAAATTTGACACATGAAAACTGGGACTTTTGTTTGAAAATATTTGCTCTCAAAAAGCTCTCAAAGAAGTTACAAAAGTCTTAGAAAAAATCTGTCCCGATGTTGGTTTAAAAACGATCAAAAGAGAGTGGGAGAAAAGAGTGGGAAAATGGGATAAAATGACCAAAACATTTCTCGCTAGAAATCTCGTTCGAACGATCGTCTAACGATGTTCCAGTGGCCAAAATGGGAAAACTCGTTGGCAAACTCATTCGAACGAAATTCTCGTTCGAACGAAAATTTAGAACAAAATGTCAGAATGGTCATTTTTCAATTTAAGCCCAAGTTTTTTTTATTCAAAGTTCTAAAGTAACCTTATGAAAATTAAATTCATTTTGAAATAAAATTACACCCATTATAAAATTATTCCAAGTCTCCATATAAATATAAAAATGCATTCATACCTTTTGGAGACTATGGAATCAATTATCGTTGACGTAAAAACATGACACTTGAAACTCGGCAATGATGAAGCTTTACAAATCTGGCCGCTGCGTCTTCAACAAACACGTCATTGGCTTGAATCGATACACATGAACTACATCCTATGACTCAAATGTTTTTGTTCGAAATTGAGCCAAAACTACAAAGGACTCAATTGAAAATTTATGTCCTTACGAATCTCCCCCTTGGCTATTCCGGGACAAAAATCAAAACAAAATCCTAAAGGGTCATCAAGCTCTACTAGACTCAAAAAACAACCCACCCAAAATAAATAAAAATTACGTAGCTTGACTAAAAACCCAAGGACGAATAGCTTTGCCGATGAAAGTTTGCCACTAAATAGAATTCCTACACACTTAAGCAAAACATTAAATGCGTAGGAAATATCAAAGTATTAAATGCAATGAGATTAAATACTCCCCCTAAAATAATTATCTTTATCAACTATGATCAACCTAAGAAGATAGCGCTCGCCCCCTAAGTTAAATCTCCTAAACTAAGATATGATTATAATAGGATTAAATACCATTTGCCCCCTATCATTCTCCCCCTTTTTTGTTCAGGAATAGACAAAGGTGATAGAATTAATAAAATGCTCATTTCTCCCCCAAGATAATTGAGTACATGAATTTCCTTAAAAACTACACAATGGATATATATATGGGAAAACAAGTAGAGCGAAGATGCATAAAGTGTTAAAAACATGAAAGCATATGGGGAACAATAGACAATAACTAATCCAAGCAAGAATAATGGAAGCTAACTAAGATGCAAAAAAATGATACCAATTTGATATATAAGATACTAACCATGTGATGTCAACCAAAATATGCAACAAGATAGATACCAATTATGAATTAGAAGTATAGATAGACTAGCAAGCAAGGCAAATATAAAAAAAATACCATGTATATGAGTACATAATAAATATCATTAACGCACACGCACATATACTGAGGTATAAACACCACATAGGACACAAAATACATTAAGCTTTTCACACTCGTATGATAAAATGTGTGCAAATATATGTGGTAAACGGAAGTGTAGGGTTGTGAACTAGTAACAATTAAATTTTTACCCAATCACTTAAAACATGTTCACGGAGTTCTCATTTGATTGCAAAACTTTATCACATTTAGATATAGCCTCATGTGACAATATAAATTGAACTCAATGAACAAACATGCACAATGCACATAAGCGTAGAATTTTGATGATTCTACAAACTAATAGAGCACTGACAATGATAGCGCAACTAGGATAAACGAACATTGTGCAAAATCGTTGATATACTATCCAAGCTCCCTCAAAATATGCATACAATTATGGAATGACTATATCAGCTAAATAAAATAGGCCTTGGCAAATTATTTTTCTTTTAATGCCATATTTTTCTTTTAGGCCTTTGGACCACGTATTTCTTTTAGGTCCATTATAAACGGTGGCTTACTCTCAAAGGATAAATTTCCTTTTGAAGCCCTTCCTCATGCACATTCGTATCGTAATTTTTTATATCACACAAATCTCACGTGAAACGGATTTAACATGCACAAGTCCTCCTAAGTCAAAAATATGTAGATTACTCGATTGGTAGGAGAACACCTCACAAAGCTCAAATATACATGTGAAGTTAAAATTTCAAGTGAGCTCGTGCATATAAAAATTAAATCCATTAAGCAACACAAAATCCAACTACTCCATGTAAGCATGATAAAGAAAATTTTAGGGATTGACAATCTTAACCTGAAGTTTTAGCCACATGGAAGCGAAAAAGAAGGGATTCAAACACAAGTGTATGCCACATAACGTGTGTCAAACTAAAATACACAAAAACTAATCTTTTGAGTTTTTGAAATTTTTAACCAAGCAAACAAAAATATATACTGAAAAGACAAACAAAAATCATTTGTATTTTTCATTAAACCTAAATTACTAAAAAGGTAAAACACAAATGATAAACTAAAATCTTTTTGTATTTTTTCATTTAATGCAAACTAAAATAAATATAATACAAAAGATAAACAAGTCATAATTTCTGGCATGAGATAAGAAATAAAGCAATGACAAGAAAATGACTAAACAAGCATACAATTAGCATGATAATATAGCATAAAGCACAAAAGCTAAAGTATGCAAACAACTAACACATTCAACCTTTGTATTTAGCAAAGGAGGTATCGTGTGAAAGTAAATGAGAATTAAAAATCCTATCTTGTAAAGCTACCAAGTCGGATCTCCTAACCAAAACTAATGACGAATGACGATCTCGAGATATAGGAATCTTGGCTACCTCGGTTGCCTTATGTAGGGATTATCTAAGACCTCGTTTAAGATCGAAAAAAAATTCTAAGATGACCTTTTCGACCACAGTGTGAAAACTTAAAGACTCAGCGAAAAGACTTGCCTAAGGAATGATCTATAACATTGCGCCTAGAGGATTCTCCTAAAACATGGGTTTTGGTTTTAATAAAGGAATCGTTACAAGAATCGAAGCCTAAACCACAAGTGTCATTTTTAATTTGGATTGTTCCTAATATTTTATCTAATTTCTCCGAACTACACTCCAAATCAAATTTGACTTTACTAAAGTCTTTTAACTTATTTTCTAAATATAAAATTTGAGCCTCTAATAAAACATTGCTCCCTTCAAACTCGAGAAGCTCCTTTTTCAAGGATTCCATTAAGCCCTTAAGGCTATCTCTCTCGCCTTCTTCATACTCAAGCTTCTCTTGAAGAGATCTCTCTCGTGTCTTAAGGTCTTCAACTAACGCACTCTCATCAACGACCTTGGCACGCTCTCTAAAACTAGCTTCTAACTTCAAATTTTCTCTTTTTAATTTAATATATTCTTCATATAGTTCTTTGAAATGCAAATTGAAGTTCACTCACATTAACCTCTTCGTTATTTTCACATTCTCTTTCTTCTTCACTCTCACTACCATCATCTTTTGGAGCTTCACAAACAAAGGCCTCGAAAGTGTTATGTATTAAGATGTCATCATTGGATGATTTCTCACTATCACTTACATAACTAGCAATGAACACGATAAAGTTTCGCTCAATGGGGGAATTAGGTCCCTCTTCCTTATCACTATCACTGAAGGTTGCATTGTAGGAAATTGGTTGCTTACCCTCTCTCTTTAGTTTAGTGGGGCACTCAAAAGTCCTATGGCCATACCCTTCACAAACATAACACCTATTTGATATGTCCCTATTTAAATTTTCATTAAAAGTTTTAAGGATCTTTTCGTCTTTGTCATGCTTAGAATTTTCAAATTTCTTAAAATCATTCTTAAATTTATCTTTGTTAAATTTGAGAAATTTATTAAACTTCCTAGCAAACATAGCCATATCTTCCGAGTCACTGTCACTCTCAACATCCACAACTTGTTTTTCCTCCTTACGGGCTTTCAAAGCGATGCCCTTCTCTATTTTCTTTTTGGTTTTGGAGGGGAACATATCTAGTTCGTAGGTTTGCAAATCACCTACTAGTTCCTCAAGTTTGGTAGAGTGAAAGGTGGGTAAAGAATTTGACACGGTCATCTTGGGGATAAATCTATCGGATAGGGACGTTAGAATTTTCTTTACAACTCGATCATCGAGTATTTTCTCTCTTAAATTAAATGAAGAATTTACTATATTAGAGAGTGTAGCGTAAAACTCATAGAATGTTTCTTTTTCATCCATTTTGATGGTTTCAAATTGAGTGGTGAGGTTTTGGATTTTATAAGCCTTTACGCACTTGTTCCCTCGTGAGTGAGTTATAGGATATCCCAAGCTTCCATAGCGGTTTCACACGTCATGATACGTCGGAATTTATCTGGTGTGACCGCGCTAAAAAGGAATTTACACCAATGGAATTAAAGTTAACAAGT
The DNA here is from genome assembly GCA_949130495.1 of Sambucus nigra. Lineage (NCBI taxonomy): Eukaryota > Viridiplantae > Streptophyta > Magnoliopsida > Dipsacales > Adoxaceae > Sambucus > Sambucus nigra. Next base: position 465,965,228 of record OX422211.1, on the reverse strand, counting down.
TTAAATTCATTCTCACACCATCTATCTGTGGGTTTGGGAACACGCTTAATTTCTACTAAATATGTGGATGGGGACCACCCATTAACTACTGACAACAAAACCCTCTCATCGATAGACCTAAGGGTCGAACGCATATGTGCTTTCCAATATGCGTAATTAGAACCATCGAAAATAGGAAATTTTGAAAATGGAGAAAAATCCATTTTAACCAAAAATATTTAAAAAGGACCTTAACGCAGTAAATTAGAGCTCCGGCTCTGATACCAATTTGAAGTCGCTTGAGTGGACCCCAATTTTAAAATCTTTCACTTTAAAATCAATTTCCTTTTAAATGCGGAATAAAGATAGTTACTAACAACAATTTGATTTTCCAAAATTTATTTGATTTTCTTTTCTTTAAAAGGATGAATAATTAAATTAAACACAAATTTTAATTTTTAAAAACAAAATTAAAATTAAACCTAAATAAGTGAATTATGGTGAACATACACACATACAAAATTCAGTCAAACCAAATTTTAGTTTTTCTCAAAAATAAAAATTAACACTTAAAGTAAATTATGAGAAAGCTACATTTAGCCCGAAATTAATGTAACACAAGTCCAAAAATTTGCCTACCCAATATTTTCAATATTACCCAATTTGGCCAAACCAAATTACCAAATTAAATATATGACTTGAGTTAAATTAACTTAAATTGCACCCAATTTAATTTTAGCACAAAAAATAGACAAGTGTGATAAATAAACCAATTTTATCTTGTTAACTTATGCATGAATTCTAAGGTGATTTGAGCAAGATAAAATAAACAATATCACACGACGCGTCGATATACGAGGAAAATCCAAAATAAGAAAAAACTCAGATGGCCCTAGCCTTAAATCCACTAAGTATGGAATTTTTACAAGTACAAGACAAATGACTTACTCAACTCAACTTGATTCCTTCAAGCCCCTGACGCGTCTTCTAGTACCAACCTTTGCTTAGTCGATAATACCGAAACTGCACCGGAACCTTGGTGTGACACCCCGCTTACAGTAATACCGGGTGGCCAGCCCTATACAAAAATAATCAGGAATCTCAAGTGGATCATTCTCAGCATCTACTGACGATACCAAAATAAACACCGCTAATTACCCATTACTACAAAAGGAGGGTGCCAAAAAAATTTAAAACATACTATGCAAATAAACTAACCAACAACATAACAACTACACAATATGATAAAGAACACATACACGCTAATATAAAAGAGACTAATACAAGAGTACAATAAAATGTACAAAATAAAATACCCGAATATGTTGTTGGATCACAGACAATACAACAGTCTAAGGAATGAAATATAAAAGAAATGCTACGAGTACAACACTTGAGTATAAACCCGATATACAAACTGATTCATAATCTGGATACACAAAAGATAGGAAATGGCTACATCAAAATCCCGCAACAGTCCGCATCTGCTACGGTTCCACGAATACGCTGGATGGATAACATCAATGGCGTCCTTACGGAGGAACGCCTAAAATAATACAATATATACATAGCAAGAGAAAATATAAACGGTTCAGATCCCGAGGTGTGAAAACATTTTAGCAAGTGCATTAAAATGCATAATAATTATTAATGCAATATAACATGATTAAAGTGGAGTCGCACTCTCCAGAAAAGTCCAACTCACCTCTTAACTAAAGCGCGCACTAAACGTATGCACATGATCCTAAAATAACTGCCCGACACTATCTAGGGGAAATTTAATCTAACTCACACCCAAATTTATACTCATTTAAACTTCCATATAAAACATAACCATCAACTTCCAATTCTACCCTAAACCCCAAATGTGCGACACTTACTTAATATATAATTATACATATACGCATTCTCTTACTAGAATTTCTCGGATTCTAGTTATTGACATAAATGAGTTATCAGCATCTAAATGCTAAGGACTAAACTTCTCCCAATTCTCAATACTACACCGTGTTTCGTGAGTGGGACGTCTCGCAAAGTGAAATCCAAACAAGGAACCCCCCGATACACTACTCCTTGACAATATTGATTATCGAGATTCATTATGCCCTCAATGCACGATGCATATAACCCCAATTTCGTATTTAATAAATATAATTAAAATATTCCCAACTCTCAACAGTGCACGACATTTCGTGCGTTGGACGTATCGCAAAGCGAAATCCAAATAAGGAAACTCCTTGACACAGTTGATTGTCGAGATGTACTAATATAAAAATCTGACTACTAAGGACTAAACTTCTCCCCACTCCCAATATTGCACTGCGTTTCGTGCGTGGGACGTCTTGTAAGAGAAATCCAAATAAGGAATCCCCGATACACTACTCCTTGACACTGTTGGTCGTGGAGGTCCATTATGCCCTCGGTACCCAACATAATATATATACTCATATTAACATATACATATCATACTCACTTCAATATACCAATCACAGTTTATGTTCGGATAAAATCTCCCGAAATGAGATTCAATCTTTATTCATAATCATATATCTCTTTACACTAGATACAGATATATGATATCTCATATATCTCATAATCATATACAAGTAATATACTAAACACACAAGTATAATAATAACCATCCCATCAAGCTATAAATCGAGGACGCAGCTTCTTAATGCTATCATCTTCCGGGGAATCGCTCACATAACATCTTGTGTACCAACGGTCGGAATCTCACACCGCCTTGGTAAAAATAAAATCACAACATATGGGAAGCGATCATAGTTCCTCCCCAAAAATGAGACGAAACATATCCACTACGTCTCACCCCTAATAAAATCACACAATAATAATGGATGATATGACCTGGGGATTATATGCTCCCTGCTCCTCAAGCCAGGAGCCTCACCCACATCGCGCAACTTTCCATGATAGCATAGAGGGGGTATACTTCACATAAATATACATATATTATTCACACCAGATATACATATACAATCACATCATATAAATGCATACCATCACAAAAGGTATTTATATCACACCATATAAGTATACATACTCATTTTACTCTCGTATATTTGAGTGAAATAATTTCATTTATAAGTATATGTTACTCCCGATATACTAACCTTTGCAAACTCACGCACTTTCCCACTTTATATACACGATACGATTTGTCACTTGAAACTCACCCATCACTTCTATCATTATGATTTATCTACCAATTCAACAAACATTAAGGATACTCTCTATATCCGTATGCACATCGATCAACAATCATTATTCCTCAATTATTAACCTTGACACTAAGATAATTTCCAACTAAATAAATAGGATAACTTATATTCGCACTCTCTCTAAATCAATCAATAAGACCCCAAACTTTACATCCAATCATCTATTAATCCGGCTCTCAAATTTCATAATAAGAGGGGAAATATGCACGTCATTTCATTATGAAATAAACCTCAAACACCTCCTCACTTTTCTAAGATCCTTAATCCCCTTATATAATCCCTTAACCCCTTAAGACACTACAGTAAGGTCCATTAATATAAACCCAAAGAAAAGGGGATAAACTTGAAATCCCATACTTGAACCCAAAACAGAATCCCGATCGATCGGTCCCCTAACCGCGGTCGACCGAAGTTTTCAATTATGCTTAAAAATGAAGACAATGTGTAAGGACATTTTTCTCATGTCCAACATGTTACATTTAATGTATGTCATACGCCGCTACATTTGGCACGTCTCTACACAATATCATAGGACGGCCTCAATCCGAATTTCAGGATTCAAGTATTTAACATCTCCATCAAGTGTCCCACATCTTCCTCAACGACTTCATATTCCATGATTTTAGGGATTTTTGCAAGTGGTACACAAGAGAAGTCAAAACAGTAAATAAAAGGTAAGATAGGAAAGTTCAAGGGCATTTTGGTAATTTTATAGCCACATTCGGAGCTTCAGTCATCTGGAAAATTGAAGAGCTCATCGTAACGAACATACTAGAGGAAACGGTACCTCAATTCGAGCTACGGTGAAGAAGTTATGGTCCTTTGAAAATGGAGGGAATTCTGAGGAAAACTCTTGGAAAAATGCTAAGTGTTTAAAGCCCCACATTCCAACGAATTTCAGCGAACCAAATCCAAACTGGTTCAGGGGGCGAACAGGTTTGCGGTACACCCGAACCGATTCAGGGTACCTGACGCTGGATAGAGTTTTAGAATTTTAAAACTCTTTTTGGTTTCCCTATAAAAGCCAACTTCGGGGGAGTTATTTCATAATACTTGCAAATACATTTTTGAGAGTTCTATCACCTCAAGTCTTCATATTCACATAACTTTGACAAACCTTTGTGAATCCGTTTGTAACCCAAGAACACAACCTTGTGTTTGTTCAACCCTTGTGGAGAAGTCGTTCTCTTCTTCATTGCTGCCCTCCTGGAAAGGAAAGTTCCAGGCGAAGACATCAGAATCGACACTTGTGGGTATTTTTGTGTCAATATTTCTAGACGTTACTTTGAAGGTTTGACGAAGACACCGTGCATTACACTTGTGGGCAATTATCAGGTTGTATGTAAGTCAATAGTCTTGTACTTTAAACTTCTAGAAATAAAAGGTTTTACCTAAAAGGGGTTTTTTCCTTAACTTTGTGTCACATGCTTCATCTATTTATGGTTTAACACGTGCACACACATAGATGCATTTTTAAGGGTTGATTTACTTTGGTTTATATAGACTCTAATTAAATAAGGGTTTATTGGAATCTTGCGAATTAATTTAATCAATTATCTCACACCGAACCTTTTTTGGTTTTTTCACAATGGGCTTTTCTCTTCAGGCGCAGTCGACCGACCCCCTGTTCGCGGTCGACCGGCCTTACCAGTAACCTCAGCCAAACTCTATTTTTACTAAATTCCAACTTTCCAAAAACTCCAAAATACCTACTACAAACCCTAAATCTTCAACCCAAACATATTCATAACATTAAAACTCATCAAATGTATAAACGCAACTAATTTACAACCTCAAATTTATCATAAACACATCAAGTGAAAGATTTAACCCAAATATCTAGATTTTAACAATTTATCCCAAAATCCATAATTTTATCCACAAGTCATGAAATAAAAGATGCACAAGAATTATTTAGCAAGTTTAATCACTTGTCTGAAAGTTGTAGAGTCTGATTCTCCCTCAAAATCATGGATTTGCCGAAATTCCCAAGTTTGTCTTATCTTTCTTTTCTCCTTTTCTTTTTCGTTTCTCTCTCTCTCTCTCTCTCTCTCTCTCTCTCTAGGGCTTTCTCTTAGTCTCAAATGAGATTGGTTTCTCCCATAGTCTTTTAAGCCTTATCTCCAAAATACACAACTTTAAATGATAATACACACTTTAAATGAGTCGGTTACTCTAATTCGAGCCAAACGAACTTAAAATATTTCGGAACCCAAATAAGACCCAAGTACAATCATTTCGACTATCTCGACCCTTCCGGAATCAACTGCACACTCATAATCGTCATTCAAAATACTTTCTAACATCTTCAAATTTTGACCTCAATTGCATATTTAATTATTCTCCAATTAAAATAATATTATTTCTCCCCAAAAATAATTAAATTATTATCCCAAAAATCTCGGGGTATTACAGACTTCCCCACTTACAAGAATTTCGCCCTCGAAATTAAGCTAAGACTAGTACTCCAAATATCAATTAGTTCCTACAACAGCTACCCTTAAGATCACTATACATATTCCTCCCACTTCTCACGACGAATTATTTTAATTAATAAAACCAAACCTGCCAACTAGGGTTCCCGTACACCCTGTATTCGAGCTTTACTAGTATAACCATAACTCGGCATAACTAAGCCTTAAATTGTATAATAACTCGAAATAAATAGATCCATATCGACATACTAATAATATAAAAAATTTGAAATGTCCAAAGATTTAACTCCTCTCAATTCCTGACATTCGCTACTTTCATGCGGGGGAGGTCTCGCAAGCGAAATCCAAACAAGGAACCCTCCCAATACACTACTATGTAGCTCTGTCAGGGATTGAGAGTTAGTTAGATCGGGACTGGAGTTTAAAAATATTTTTGTGTAAATCATTTTTTTATATTGCCCGAAGGCCTATATAAAATTTTATTTTGAAAACAGTTTATGTCTTTCGACATTCAAATAAAATACCTTATGCCCAAGACACAAGGTGTTAATAATTATCATACTCTTACTAACATATATGTTGATGTAAAAAATTAGATTACTCTAATTATTCAATCACAGATAAATAAATGAGACAAAAGATTTTAAAGTGGTTCATCCTTGTATGAATGGCTTACATCCACTGTTATGTTATTGCTGAGTGTTTGGGAATTCTCGATTACAAGTGCTATCAAGAAATTCCGGTCCCTTTGAATGAGGGTGATACAAGTTATTTATAGCCCTTAGGCTGTACATGAAAGGGCGATACATTAAATGATATACATATGAAAGGGTAACTCATTTAATGCTCTTCAAGCGTGTGCGTCAAGATGATAAGCATTCAATGAATAGTTGAACTGTTGATTATCTGGTAATCAATGCTGTGGTCGAGATGCAGCTCGAACCGCCTTAGTTGCTCGTCGTCCAAGAGTTCCTCGGAGCATTGGAGTTCCTCGGAGGGTTGGTGTTCCTCGGAAGACTGGTGTTCCTCGGAGTACACCTGTTGCTCGGAGTGAGTATGTTACTCGGGGGAATGATCTTCATCGTTGCTATTGTGCCACGTAGATTGACACGTGTCTTCTTATTATTCGTCCACATCAGCATACTAATTTTGGTATCAACAGAAGCCCCCAATGTTTCATATTTCGAACTTTGAGGAGTATGGAACATTCTTTCTCGGTATATGGCAATATTAAATGACCTTCCTGGGTTATAGGAGCCTTTTCTTCGTATTTGAATTTCCTTCCAAATTCGCAGACTCCGCCTTTTTGCAATTTTATAAGCGCTTCGATCTTCGTGCACTTTTTGTCCTTTTAGCCGCCGATAGCGTAATAGTTTCCTTTTTGTAATCATTTCTTTCGCCGTTTCCCAAGGCAAAGTATTTAAGCTTCAGAGGCAATCCCATCGTCTTCTACCTTTTTTAATTTCTGCTTTCGAGTTTTCTATAGCTTTTCTCTCTCCTGTGCGTTCATCCCTTTCTTCGTTTGTTTATCAACAGATCTCCTTTTTCCTGTAAGATTTTCTTCCTTCTTATTCATTTCTTTTTATTCACCATGGTTTATATTATCGAATCTCTTGAGAAATTCCGTTCTGACTTTTCTATTCCTTCTTGGGTAACTTTGGAGAGTCTTTTTGAGCCTTCAAGTTATTTTGATTTGGCTGAGGTACATTGGTTCCCTAGCCTCTTTATTGCTGAATGTGGATTTTCTTTTCCACCAAACCCTTTTTGTTTAGAGTTCTGTCAGTATTTCGATGTTGTCCCTGCAAAAATAGCCCCCAACACATGGAGAATAGTTAATGGGGTGTATAGGTTAAATCAAACTCATGGAACTCGTATAGGAATTCCTGATATTATGTACTATTATAGATGGGCTGTTTTAGACAATGTTTTTTATTTAAAAACTAGGTTTTTGAATAGGGCCTTAGTAGTCAACCTCCCTGATGCAAACAGGGATTATTTTGAACATGGGGTAGTTATAAAAAATTGGCAACATGCCCCTTTGGTTGGAGATGCAGTATATGAGGGTCCCAAATGCCCTCCATATGGCAATAGGATAGGTTATTTTCATTTTATTTCATTTATGAATTTATGATTTCATTGTGTTTAACAAAATGTATGACTGGTATTTCACTATGTATTTGTTTGCAGTTGACAGTAAGAGAAAAACTCCCAAAGAATCAGAAGTTAATATAAAACATTTGAAACATATCTGGAATTTGCATCGAAGATTTGCAGACGAGCACATCAGGTCTGCTTCCTATTTGTTGCAGTACAGGAGCTACACATCATCCTTTACTGCTCGTCCTGTGATCAACATTAGTGAACCATTGCCAGCTTCTGAGGAATCTTCACCAGAATCTCACATTCCTCTGAGTCAGAAGATGGGCAAAAGAAGAGTTCCTGCTATCTTCGAGGAGCCTTCCTCTGCTGGAGATGGAAAGAGAAGCAAGAATGATGTCCCAAAGGGGACAAAGAAAGTAGATGTTGCCCCTTCTGTTGCTCCTCAGAAGGCTGCCGAGAAGCCCCCAGTGGCTCCGAGCAAGAAAAGTGCATCTGTGGAAGTGGTCCCAACCAAAAGTTCTTTGGTTGAAACTAATGAAGTGCCATTGAGGAGATTGAAGAAATCCTCCTCGATCACTTTGACTGAAACCATTCCCCAGCTCCAAGCTAGTGGAGCTGGTGTCCCAACCATTATTCCCCCGAGTTCTGCAATGAGCTCGGTAAAGACTTGGACTATTCCTGAAGTCCAAGGAATTGAAGAAAACATGTCTAGGGATATGCTGACATCCCTAGCTACTCGTCACATTGCTTCAGTAAGTTTCTCTTATCCTGAATTTTTCTTTCTTTCAGTCAATATATGTATCTCGGCACTGACTTATCATTATTTTCTTTTTCAGCTGGTGAGTTGCTTTAACACCATAGTGAAGAAAGATGAAGCAATCAAGGCTTCCAGCTCCTCGTCTGAAGTAGAGGATGCTTTCCAGGGCTTGGCCCATTCTCTGAAGGAATCCCGTCAAAAATACGACGAGGATAAGGGTGAATGGGAGAAGAAGTTGACTGCGTCTGAGGCAGAGAAAGTGCAGTTGGGAAAGAAGGTGAAGGACTTGGAGATAGAGAATAAAAAATACGCCGAGATGCTCACAAGTTTTGGGGAGCTTGAGAATAAGTTGAAATCGGCCGAGGAAGAGCTGTCCCTTCTGCGAGACGTAAATCGCCAGAAAGAGGAGGTGGAGGCCAAATTGAAAGCCACCGAGGATCTTCTATCCGAGAAGCTCTCCTCGGAGAAAATGAAGAGAAAAGTGGCTGTTAAAAAATCCTTTCGAACCGGTTGGGACAAAGGATGGGATAGGGGGTAGCTGCAATGATGGCTCAGGTGCAGTATGGGAGTTTGAAATACTTCCGAGATGGTTGGGTTGCTGCCTTGCAATAATTGAAGGTGAGCGAAGACTCTGAACTATTTCAACAACATCTTCCTGGTCCTCCTCCAGCTATTGAAGATGAAGAAGAGGATGAAGCTGCATCCGAGGAGTCTTCATTGATAGTGGGTGATCAAGTCATTGCTACACAACCCAACCAGACATCTACTGAGGAGATTTCTTCTTTGCCTGCTCCTCCTGAACAAATCCCAACTCCAGCCGACCAGATTATTGTTCCCACTGAGCAACCAAGCTCCTCGTCCCAGCCTCCCGAGAAAGTCTTGGGAGACAAGGAAAAGGTGTGAAGTTGTTCGGTATTCTTTTTTATTTTTCCTTTTACATGTACTTTGTATCCCAGATCTTTGTAACTTTGCCTTATGATCTAATAAAATTTGAGTTCTTTTCTTCCATATGATTGTCTCTTCTCTATCTGCACTCTGTCTTGATCTTCTTTTTCTTTCTCTATTAGTTTCTGGCCAGGATGGATCTTCTGTCTGCTAATGACACAAAGTTGATGCAGCAATGCCATGAATATTATAAAGCTGGTCACACAGACCTAAGTGCATCAGAAGTTGCCGACATCCTTGGCCATGGTGCTTCAGAGCAGGCAGTAGAAGCTTATCAATACCTGAAGGGCTTACTTGATCGAGCTGTGGCCAATAACGTGGCTTACTATGACATGATCGAGGAGCTTTAATATACTTTAGAAGATCTTCAGACTCAGTACAAAGAATCAACTGCCCTTCTGCACGAGGGGTATGAAAAGAGGTATCAACAGCTTTCTACCGAGACAGGCCACAAAAAGATCCTTGCTCGGTACGATGTCAGGGAAAGAACTCTAAAGGGTGAAGTTGAAGCTTGTAGACAGATTGTCGAGCTGTTAGAGCAAGAAAATAACAATTTGCAGAAATAGCTGGCACAGTATAAGTCTGCAGCATCTTCTTCAACAGTTGTAATTCCAGTGACTGACGATGGATTTTCCTTTCTAGAGGTTGAGAATGCCAAATTAAGGCAAGAGTTGGATACCTTGAGAAGATCTGGTACTTCTACTACTGCTCGGGACGAGGAAGAGGTTCTCGTGGTCGAGGAAGAGCTGCTCAGAATTTTGTCGAGGAACCAAGTTCTCGACCTGCTCGGGGAGGGTCAAGAGCTCTTAGTCGTAACATTGAAGAAGCTCGTACTCTATCAACGTTGGAAACTCAGGCGTTCCAATTGAATGCAAAAGATCGGGCTTTGTCTGAAATGTCTAAGAAAATCCAAACTCTGGAGGATCAACTTGCTTCGACAAAGTCTGCTCTGAAGAATAAGGATGTTTTTGCCAGGAACCTTCATGAGCAGTTAGAGAGAATAACTTTCCAATTCCACAAACAACCTCGTGAGTTCTGGATGGCAGGCTACAATGAGGCCCTTTATCACTTGGATGCTCGCATTGAAAATGCCAATAATGAAGGTTATAAACAGGGATGGTTGAACGCCCTGGGTGTATTAAAACTAGAGCAGGGCCATTATTTATGGGATTATCATGCTCCTGGGCTACTAGACTTGCATGTGCCACCTTATAAATTGGACATGGAATGGATCCCAGCTCGTGCCATTCCTCGGAGCTTAATTGCAAAATACCTCGGTGACTACAATCTTCATTCTCAGATCGAGGTATCTCATCCCGAGCATCTACTGGACACACCTTCTGTGATGAACGTTAGGATGTTAAAGGACTTGAACTTCATTAACTCTCCTCAGACTTTAAATGATCCGCCTGCTGGCGAGGAACCTATTTCAAAAGCTGAGGGAAAGAAACCAATAGAGTAGGGATCTCAATGTAATAGTTAGTACACATATGTAAATTGTAATTCATTTTGAATTTTAATAAAAGACTTTCATTTTCTGTTTGCAAATCTGTATTGCTATTATTTTGTGCTTGTCAAACACTTTATATTTGTGCTTGCATAACAATATTGTGTGGTTCCTCGACCAACTTAGTAATAAAAAATTACAAATATTAGTAATGTTGCTCTATCACTTAATAATAAAGTAATGAGTATAAAAATGTTAAAATTTCTTCCAACCAACCAAGGTTGTTAAGTTGAGCTCGTCGACCAATTATAGTTAATGGGTTTTTATCCCCGACAAGCTATACTTGGTATACTTTGTCTTTTTCATAAAATGTATCCGACCAACCAAGGTCAAAGATTTTTCCTCGTCGACCAACTACAGTTAGTGGGTTTTTATCCCCGACCAACTATACTTGGTTCAGTTTAGAATATTTGTTCTCCGATGAACTTTTATGTAATAAACTTACTTCCCGACCAACATAAGTTGGCATTTGAGAGCATGTCTTGTTTCCCGACCAACCGAGATTGGCCTTTCGTCGATCATCTTTTGTTCTCGCCCTTTTACTAACCGGAGTTGGTCATGGGTTTGAACTATTATGTCCACTAGCTCTTTTACCAACCTGAGTTGGTCACACTAGTGTACGCCTCCTAACCAAAGGAGTATAGTTTGTTCTCGCCCTTTTACCAACCGGAGTTGGTCGTGGATTTGAACTATCATGTCCACTAGTTCTTTTACCAACCTTAGGTGATCACGCTAGTGTACGCCTCTTAACCAAAGGAGTGTAGTTTGTTCTCGTCCTTTTACCAACCGGAGTTGGTCGTGGGTTTGAACTATCATGTCCACTAGTTCTTTTACCAACCTTAGTTGGTCACGCTAGTGTACGCCTCCTAACCAAAGGAGTGTAGTTTGTTCTCGCCCTTTTACCAACCGGACTTGGTCGTGGGTTTGAACTATCATCTTCTTTTTACTGCCGAGCAGCGTTGCGTACCGAGCAGCGTAGTGTTAAACACACTAGTATTCCCCGAAAAACTTTCAATAAAAGGAGAGAAGATTGTGAAATATCATCGTTTTATTCATATTGATGGAACTGCTTTACATTTTACATCACTGATAATACTTGCGTAGGTGTTCAGCATTCCATGCATTCTTAAATTCTTCTCCTTCTAGAGTTGCTATTCGGTAAGTTCCTGGTCGGACAACTGCAGTAACTCGGTAAGGTCCATGCCAGTTTGCTTCCAACTTATTGTGCTTCTGAATGACCTTCTTTAGCACGTAATCTTCATCTTTTAAGTCGCATTTTTTCACCCTCTTGTTGTAGAACAGGGTTATTCGTTGTTGATAAGCAGCATTCCTAATGGCTGCCTCTTCTCTAACTTCCTCGAGCATGTCCAAATCTAATCTCCTCATCAGGTCGCTGACTGGGGAATTGAAATTCAGCACTCTGTGTGTTGGAAGACCCAACTCGGCAGGTATTACAGCCTCACTTCCAAATGCCAGCATATATGGTGATTCTCCAGTCGCTGCTCGGGGAGTTGTTCGGTAAGCCCACAATACTGACTGTAGCTCATCAATCCAATTAGCTTTAGCCTCACTTAGCCTTTTCTTCAAACCATTTAATAATGTTATGTTCGTCACTTCAGTCTGCCCATTGCTTTTAGGATGGCCTGGTGCTGAATGAACCTTCAAAATGTTTGACTGATGACAATAGGCGGCAAACTCCTCGTTATCGAATTGTGTTCCATGGTCTGTTATGAAGGTATGAGGGAGACCATATCGGCAGATGATGTTCTTCCAAATGAATTGGTACACCTTATCGTATGTCATATCAATCAGAGGCTCAGCTTCTACCCACTTAGTAAAATAATCCACTGCGACGACGAGGTACTTGAATCTTCCTCGGGTCGTTGGCAGTGGTCCAACCAAATCCATTCCCCACATGGCAAAAGGCCAAGGAGAAGTTATGGGTGTTAACAATGCTTGTGGAGTTCGTCGGATGGAGGAAAAACGATGGCATTTATCACATCTCTTAGCATAGGCTATACAATCAGCCCTCATCGTTGGCCAGTAGTATCCTTGTGTCATCACCCTTTGCAAAAGTGTCCGACCTGCTACATGGGCACCACAGGACCCTTCATGGATCTCTTCAATCAATTCCTTCACCTCGGAGGGATGCACACATCTTTGTAAACCTGCCATGATTCCTCATCTATACAAAACACCATTAGTTAGTACATACCGAGCAGTTTTAAACTTCAATTTCTTTGCTGAGAGCTTATCCTACGGCAATTCTCCCTCCTCAATATATGCCCTGATGGGATCCATCCAAGATGGTCCTAAACCAAGGGTAATAACATTCATCGTCAGGTCTTCATCTATGCTCCGAGCTTCTAATACTTCAATTGGTATCGTTATTTGCAGCTCGGTGCGAGTAGCTGATGCTAATCGGGCCAGTGCGTCTGCTTGTGCATTCTCCATTCTTGGTATTCTGATCAACTGAATGGCGTCAAATTCTGCCAACAACTCCATCGCCTTTGCATGATACTTGACCATTAATTCTCCTTTAACTGCATATGTTCCCATCATCTGATTCACAATTAATTGAGAATCACTGAATACTATCACTTATTGTGCTTCCATAATCTTTGCTAAATTAAGACCTGCTATCAAGGCTTCATACTCAGCCTCATTATTGGAAGCTTTGAATTGGAATCGCAAGGCATATTCCATGTCAATCTCGTCTGGGGTTTTCAAAACAATCCCTGCCCCACAACCTGTTGTGCAAGATGACCCATCTACATATAATCTCCATGTAGGTAACTCGTCTTCAAATTTCTTATCTGACAGAGTTCCTCGGTGAAATATCTGCTGTTTCCTTTCATCCTCCCCTGGTATTTTTCGCTCCTCGTCGACCATCTCTTCTCGCCCTTTTACCAACCGGAGTTGGTCTGGGTTTGAATTTGATGATCTTTCTACATCCACAAGTCCTTTCACCAACCGGAGTTGATCTGGACTTATGTCTGTTGATCTTGTAACATCCACAGGTTGGTCAGCGAGCAACTTTTGTTCCTCGGGGGTATCAGGATATGTAAATTCTGCTATAAAGTCTGCTACAGCCTGCCCTTTTAATGATGATCTGGGTTCATACACAATATCATATTCACCGAGCTCTATTGCCCAATACATCAATCTCCCTGATTTTTCTGGCTTATGAAGGGCTTGTCTCAATGGCATGTCGGTATATACGACGATGGTATGGGCCTGTAAATAAGGCCTCATTCTTCTACTTGCTTCAATTAATGCCAATGCCAATTTTTCCAGCTTCGGGTACCTGATCTCTGCACCTCGGAAAGCCTTACTTGTGTAATAAATTGGCTTTTGGATTCCATTCTCCATTCTGATCAATGCCGAGCTGACTGCATTCTCTGATACTGCCAGGTACAAGTATAACTTTTCTCCCATTACTGGCCTGGACAACAGTGGAGGTGCTCCCAGATATTTCTTTAAGTTTTGAAAGGCTTTTTCAGATTCATCATTCCACTCGAAAGTTTTTCGAAGTGTTTTGAAGAATGGGAGGCATCTATCAGTTGCTCGGGATACAAATCTGTTGAGCGCTGCAACTCGTCCTGTAAGACTCTGCACCTCTTTCTTCATCGTTGGAGATCGCAACCCTAAAAGAGCTTTGATCTTTGCTGGATTTGCCTCAATGCCTCGCTGGTTGACGATGTACCCGAGGAACATTCCTTCTCGTACTCCAAAGGTGCACTTTGTCGGGTTGAGCTTCATCTGGTATTTATCCAGTTGATCAAAGGTCTGACCTAAGTCAATTAGATGATCCGCAGCTTTCTTGCTCTTTGTCAGCATATCGTCGACATAGACTTCCATATTGCAACTGATTTGTTCGGCAAAAACCTTGTTCATCAGCCGCTGGTATGTCGCTGCTGCATTTTTCAAACCAAAAGGCATAACATTATAACAATAAGTTCCTCTAGGGGTAATGAAAGAAGTGCTCTCCCTGTCTTCAGGTTTCATTTTGATTTGGTTGTAACCAGAGTAAGCATCCATGAAGCTGAGTAGCTCATGTCCCAAGGTAGCATCCACTAGTTGATCAATTCTGGGCAATGGAAAATGATCCTTTGGGCATGCCTTGTTGAGATCAGTGAAATCAACACACATTCTCCATTTATTGTTTTTCTTCTTCACCATCACCACATTTTCCAACCAGTATGGATACTTCACATCTTCAATGAATTGGGCTTTCTGGAGCTTTTCGACCTCCTCTTGTATAGCTTGATTCTTCTCGGGACTAAATACTCTTCTTCTTTGCTTTACAGGCTTGATCTCCTTATTCACATTGAGCTCGTGACATAAGAAGTTTGGATCTATTCCTGGCATGTCTTCATGACTCCACGCAAAAGTTTTCTTCCTGTTTCTCAAGAAAGTTATCAACTCCTGTTTTATTGAAGCATCTAACGACGAACCTATCTGGGTTACTTGTTCAGGATGCTCGTCGTCTAGAATAACATTTTCTGTAGATTCTACCACCTGTCCTTTTACAAGTTGGGATTCATCTCTAGGATCGAGTGTTTCCATTTTTGTACCTTCATCCATCTGGTAGGTAGTAGTCTTTTTCCTTGATTCTTCAAGCTCCTCTTGCTCGACGGACGAATAATAGCATTCCCGAGCTACTTTCTGATCACCTTTCACAACTCCTACTCCGAAATTTGTAAGGAATTTTAAGCACTGATGTACTGTAGATGGGACTGCTTCGAACTTCTTCAAACCAACTCTTCCCATGATGATGTTGTAAGTTGACTGCACATTCTTATCCATCACAAAGAAGCGTATTCTCTCTGTTCGACAAGCAGGCCAAGTTCCAATAAATATATCCAACTTGATCGTCCCAAGTGGAAAAACTTTCTCGCCAGCAAAACCCAGAAGAGGTCTGTGATAAGGATCCAATTGAGATAATTTCAAATTTAAACTGTCAAAGCATAAATAGTACATGATGTCTGCCGAACTACCATTGTCTACCAGCACCCTTGAGATCACTACTTTTTTCATCCTCATTTTGATCACCAAAGGGTCGTCGTGAGGGTGAAGAACACCTGCAAGGTCATTTTTTGAAAACCCAATGACCAGATTCTCTTTGTTTACCTTCCTCGGGCGATCCTCTTCAGCCAAATTTATCCGTTGAATGTATGAGCAAGCCTGAGCCTCACCGAGGTAAGCTTTTCTTTCTGCAGTAAGATCTCCTCCTCCTGCATCTCCTCCTGTAATGACATTACAATCAAATGACCCAAAGCGTATTGAAAATACCTCTCGTTCTGGTTGCCTTGGTTTCTTGGGAAGATTGGGGTCATCCTCTGTATCATCTTCATGATCCCTTTTCTTTTTCTCCTCTGCTCGACGAGGATATCTAGACCTTTCTCTAGTTCGGTTATTATTTCTTCTTTCGCCTCCCCGATCAACATATTTCGCTAGCTTCCCTCTTCGGATGAGTGTTTCAATCTCGTTCTGAAGAGCTATGCAATTTTTGGTCATATGGCCGTGATCCTTATGGAACTCACAATATTTATCCCTGTTCCTCAGGTCAGGGTCTGACCTCAGTTTCTTTGGCCACTTTACTTCCTCGTTATTCTTGATTTCTTCCAAGACATGATTAATACCCATTTTCAAAGGAGTATAATTAACGAATTTCTTCAGGTCTTCCCATGATGATTTATTATTCTTAGAATGCTTGTCACCGCCATTGCCCTTATGCTCTTTCTTCTTGGATTTGTCGTCTTCCACCTTGGTTTCTTTATCCATATTCTTCTTCGCACCCATGGCCTCCTCGGCATTCATGATTTTGGCCGCTTTCGCCATCAACTCTGACATAGTTGTAGGTGGATCTTTGGCCAAAGTGTAATACAACTTGTTAGGTAACAACCCACTTATCAAGGCGGTGATTGCTGTCTTTTCTTCATAATCTATGACTTCCAGCTTCTCGTTATTGAAACGAGTTATGTAATCTCTAGTACTCTCACCAGATTTTTGTCTAACACTTAACAAGTGTGCTACTCTTTTTACTGGCTTTGCCCCAAAACAGAAATTGCCGATGAATAACTCAGCCAACTGAAAGAAAGTTGAAATCTTACCCCGAGGAAGATTATTGTACCATATCTGGGCAGGTCCAGTAAGAGTTCCTGAGAATTCTCTACATCTCATCTCGTCGGGGACAACATAGATATCGGCGGCAGCTTGATATTTCTCTATATGAAGAACAGGATCTGTCTTTCCATCATATTTGGGGGTCACTACTGGTGCTTTAAACTTCGACGGGGTAGGAAAACCCACAATGGCCTGGACAAAAGGTGTCCCTTGAACAAAAGTTCGTTGTAAGGGATTCTTCGCCTTAGCCATTTCTCCCAATCTATCCTCCAATCGCTGAATGGAACCCTTCCACGCATCGTTTCCTTCCTCAGGCCTATTAGTTCGAGCAATTGATTGTTCTGAAGTAGCCTCCTGAGATCTATCTTGATGAGCAACTGGTCGTGATTGTGCTGATCCTTCTCTTAGATCTGATGATCGTCAAAAACTCCTCGACATGGTCTTAGGTGGACTCCTATTCCTCATAGGGCCTAATCGACTGAAAGGAGACACCCTACTCAGTCTTTCCAAGGCACTGGGTCTTTCTGGAGAGAGAGTGATACGTTGATCAGTATCTGTAGCCCTTATTGACGAAGTTCGCCCAGGTTGATAAGAGAAATCATTAGATTTCTCATTACGATATGATTCAGTACGCCTGGATCGTGAAGAATGTAAGTAGGTTTGCCTCTGACCACTTCGTTGTCCTGAACGCGCAGGTGCACCGCCATGAAGGGTCTGTATGAGTTATCGTATTGTTTCCTGAATGGCGGTTTGTCCTTGAGCCAGATTCGTCATAATCCCAGCCAGATCTGGAGGTGCAGAGGGATTTGGATGATTTCCAGCATTTCTAGCGTTTCGATTGCTGGATTCCGGATTATCTGCCATTGATGATGAATGATTTTTGGTGAAAAACGATAATAACAATCGTTCCCACAGACGGCGCCAATCTGTTGATGTAAAAAATTAGATTACTCTAATTATTCAATCACAGATAAATAAATGAGACAAAAGATTTTAAAGTGGTTCAGCCTTATATGAATGCCTTACATCCACTGTTATGTTATTGCTGAGTGTTTGGGAATTCTCGATTACAAGTGCTATCAAGAAATTCCGGTCCCTTTGAATGAGAGTGATACAAGGTATTTATAGCCCTTAGGCTGTACATGAAAGGGCGATACATTAAATGATATACATATGAAAGGGTAACTCATTTAATGCTCTTCAAGTGTGTGCGTCAAGAAGATAAGCATTCAATGAATAGTTGAACTGTTGATTATCTGACAATCAATGCTGTGGTCGAGATGCAGCTCGAACCGCCTTAGTTGCTCGTCATCCAAGAGTTCCTCGGAGCATTGGAGTTCCTCGGAGGACAAGAGTTTCTCGGAGGGTTGGTGTTCCTCGGAAGACTGGTGTTCCTCGGAGTACACCTGTTGCTCGGAGTGAGTATGTTGGTCGGGGGAATGATCTTCATCGTTGCTATTGTGCCACGTAGATTGACACGTGTCTTCTTATTATTCATCCACATCAGCATACTAATTTTGGTATCAACATAGTTCTCAAAACTAGCATAACTATGAGCTAAATCCCTTGCTCAACAATAATCCACTAAACTCTGAATCTTTTCAGTAACAATAATCTCTTATATCATAATAAAATATTGCCATACACTAGTCTCTTCCATAGCTGGAATTTAACAAATATATAAGTCTAGCACAACTATAAAATAATAGCTTTACAGTTACTACTCAAGACATTTTAACAAATCCTACGTTCAAAAAAAAAAATCATAGCTCTCAACTAGCATAACACAAGAGAATCTATTCTCCCAAAAGATAATCATATAAGAGCCTTACTTGCTCAATACTCCCTTCCGGGTCAATCCATACCTAATAGGGTCATAGCACTAACCACTCATTTCAATCTAACATACGATACTGCCAAAGCCTCATAAAACATAATCCTATTCATAAAGGAAAAATAATTTACATCATACCTTTCTAGTCCGATTGTATCTCTTCATCAATGGGTTCCCACTTAAAGTCCCCCGGCCTAAAATGGTCTCGAACCTGCTGTAAGGGTTTCACATCCAAAATTTCCTCAAAATGTGGCCCTCTACCTCTTTCAGGACAATCTCTCTTCCTATGACCGAACTCTTTGCAAAAGAAACATCTACCCGCAAATACTCTATGCTCATCTTGAGGAACAAAACGCTATTGCGACCCTCGATAGTCCTGCTTATACCCTTTGGCATTAGTGTCATTCTCTTCACCAGACCTACTTGATGAACCCGAGTCTCTAAAGTTCTTACCCCCTTGCGAATGAAAATGATATTCATGACACTCTAACAGTGCCGCATCCACTACCTCGGTAAAAGTCACTAATGTTGGGTTCCCTAACAAATGTTGCCGAATTCGCCAATCTAAACCTCCCATAAACTTCGATATTCATTTCTCCTCTGAATTTACCTCACCGGGCACTAAATTCGCCAATCGAGTAAATTCTTCCTCATACTCGGCCACCATTCGATCACCTTGAAACACATCCAAAAATTTCCTCCTCATCTCTTTTTGGATTGCGAAAGGAAAATACCTTCGGTCAAAGAGTTCCCAAAAATCTGCTATGGGCATTTTATCCTTCTGTTTCGATGTGGTGATTGACTCCCACCAATGGAGAGTTGCTCCAGTTAACTTAAAGATGGTGAGAAATTGCTTTTGTACCTCACTACATTTAACCATTCTAAGGTGCCTTTGCATACTATTCTTCCAACGACTAGCAGCCATCGCATCAACTCCCCCTGAAAACTCTGGAGGATGCCTTTTCCTAAAATCTTCCCTTACTCTTTCCCACAAAGACGGCCCTGGATGGGCTTGGGCTACATGTGTTGTAGATTGATGTGTCATCGCAGAAATGGCAGTAGTTACCGTTTGTGCCACAATATTGACAACTTTAGTTGTGGTCATAGTCCCTTGGGGCATTTGGGGTTCCATACTCATAAGCCCCTCTATTTGCCCTGCCTGGATGACCTCTCTTCGGTGGCATCTGAAACAAGAACAAGTGTATGAGAATGCCTTTCAAGTGTTTTCTTATCACAGAAGAAAATATAGACATGTGAACACAACAGTCCTAATAATAGGGCTCTACATCAAGAATGCTTACGGAAGATCGCACAGATCCTAAAGACACTAGAACTTGATGCTCTGATACCACCTGTGACACCCCGCTTACAGTAATAACGGGTGGCCATCCCTATACTAAAATTATCAAGAATATCAAGTGGATCATTCTCAGCATCTACTGACGATACCAAAATAAACACCACTAACAAACCATTACTACAAAAAGAGGGTGCCAAAATTTTTTAAAACATATTATGAAAATAAACTAACCAACAACATAACAACTACTGAATATGATAAAGAACACACACATGCTAATATAAAAGAGACTAATACAAGAGTACAATAAAATGTACAAAATAAAATACCTGAATATAATGTCGAGTCACAGACAATACGGCAGTCTAAGCAAAGAAATATAAAAGAAATGTTATAACTACAACACTTGAGTGTAAACCCTATATACAACCTAATTCCTAATCTAGATACACAAAAGATAGGAAACGGCTACATCAAAATCCCACAACAGTCTGCATCTGCTACGGTTCCACGAATACGCTGGATGGATAACATCAATGGCGTCCTTACGGAGGAACAGCTAAAATAATACAATATATACATAGCAAGAGAAAATATAAACGGGTCAGAGCCCGAGGTGTGAAAACATTTTAGCAAGTGCATTAAAATGCATAACAATTATTAATGCAATATAACATGATTAAAGTGGAGTCACACTCTCCAGAAAAATCCAACTCACCTCTCAACTAAAGCGCGCACCTAAACGTATGTACATAATCCTCAAATAACTACCCGACACTATCTAGGGGCAATTTAATCTAACTCACACACAAATTTATTCTCATTTAAACTTTCATCTAAAACATAACCATCAACTTCCAATTCTACCCTAAAGCCAAATGTGCGACACTTACTTAACATATAATTATACCTATACGCATTCTCTTACTAGAATTTCTCGGATTCTAGTTATTTACATAAATGAGTTATTAGCATCTAAATGCTAAGGACTAAACTTCTCCCAATTCTCAATACTGTACTGTGTTTCATGCGTGGGACATCTCACAAAGCGAAATCCAAACAAGGAACCCCCCCGATACACTACTCCTTGACAGTATTGATTATCGATATTCATTATGCCCTCAATGCACGACACATATAGCCCCAATTTCTTATTTAATAAATATAATTAAAATACTCCCAACTCTCAACAGTGCACGACGTTTCGTGCGTGAGACGTCTCGCAAAGCGAAATCAAAACAAGGAACCCCCCGATACACTACTCCATGACACTGTTGATTGTCGAGATGTACTAATATAAAAATCTGAGTACTGAGGACTAAACTTCTCCTCACTCCCAACATTGCACTGCGTTTCGTGCGTGGGACGTCTCGCAAGCAAAATCCAAACAAGGAACCCCCCCTTGATACACTACTCTTCGACACTGTTGGTCATGGAGGTCCATTATGCCCTTGGTACCCAACATAATATATATACTCATATTAACATATACATATCATACTCACTTTAATATACCAATCACAGTTTATGTCCGGATAAAATCTCTCGGAATGAGATTCAATCCTTCTTCATAATCATATATCTCTTTACACTAGATACAGATATATTATATCTCATAATCATATACAGGTAATATACTATACATACAAGTATAATAATAATAACCATCCCAGTGAGCTATAACTTGAGGACGCAGCTTCTCAATGCTATCATCTTTCGGGGAATCGCTCACATAACATCCTGGGTACCAACAGTCGGAATCTCACACAGCCTTGGTAAAAACAAAATCACAACGTATGGGAAGCGGTCATAGTTCCTCCCTGAAAATGAGATGAAACATACCCACCACGTCTCACCCCTAATAAAATCACACAATAATAATGGACGCTATGACCTGGGGACTATGCGCTCCCTGCTGCTCAAGCCAGGGGCCTCACCCACATCGCGCAACTTCCCATGATAGCATATAGGGGGTATGCTTCACATAAATATACATATATCATTCACACTAGATATACATATACAATCACATCATATAAATGCATACCATCACAAAAGGTATTTATATCACACCATATAAGTATACATACTCATTTTACGCTTGTATATTTGAGTGAAATAATTTCATTTATAAGTATATGTTACTCTCGATATGCTAACCTTTTCTAACTCGCGCACTTTCCCACTTTATATACACGATACGATTTCTCACTTATAACTCACCCGTCATTTCTATCATTATGATTTATCCCCCAATTCAACAAACATTAAGGATACTCTTTATATCCGTATGCACATCGATCAACAATCATTATTCCTTAATTATTAACCTTGACACTAAGAGAATTTCCCACTAAATAAATAGGATAACTTAAATTCGCACTCTCTCTAAATCAATCAATAAGACCCCAACCTCTACATCCAATTATCTATTAATTCGATTCTTAAATTTCATAATGAGAGAGGAAATACGCACTTCATTTCATTATGAAATAAACCCCAAATATATCCTCACTTTTCTAAGATCCTTAATCCCCTTATATAATCATTTAACCCCCTAAGACACTATAGTTGAGAAGGTCCATTAATATAAACCCAAAGGAAAAGGGATAAACTTGAAATCCCATACTTGAACCCAAAACAGAAGCCCGGTCGATCGGTCCCCAAACCGTGGTCGATCGCGATTTTCAATTATGCCTAAAAATGAAGACAGTGGGCTTTTCTCTTGAGGCGCGATCGACCGCCCCCCTGGTCGTGGTCGACTGGCCTTACCAGTAACCTCGGCCAAACTCCGTTTTTACTAAATTTCAACTTTCCAAAAACTCCAAAATACCTACTATAAGCCCCAAATCTTCAAACCAAACATATTCATTACATTAAAACTCATCAAATGTATAAACGCAACTAATTTACAACCTCAAATTTATCATAAACACGTCAAGTGTAAGATTTAACCCAAATATCTAGGTTTTAACAATTTATCCCAAAATCCACAATTTTATCCACAAATCATGAAATAAAAGATGCACAAGAATTATTTAGCAAGTTTATTCACTTACCTCAAAGTTGTAGAGTCTGATTCACCCTCGAAATCATGGATTTGTCGGAATTCCCAAACTTTTCTTCTCTTTCTCTTTTTCTTCTCTTATGTCTTTCCCTCTCTCTCTCTAGGGCTTTCTCTTAATCTCAAATGAGATTGGTTTCTCCCGTAGGCTTTTAAGCCTTATCTCCAAAATACACAACTTGAAATGATAATACACACTTTAAATGACTCGGTTACTCTAATTCGAGTCAAACGAACTTAAAATATTTCGAAACCCAAATTAGACCCAAGTACAGTCATTTGGACTATCTAAACCCTTCCGGAATCGACCGCACACTCAGAATCGTCATTCAAAATACTTTCTAACATCTTCAAATTTTGACCTCAATTGCCAATTTAATTATTCTCCAATTAAAATAATATTATTTCTCCCCAAAAATCTTACACTTGAACTCAACTAATGAGGTCTTAGGACAACCGTCAACCCGCACCCGAAGCCTTTCTCCGAGTGGGAACTCCGCTATAAACTTTTCTCCTTTTTGGAATAGAGAAGAACCAAAACAACTCTTTTATGGGATGAGAATTAACCCGATGCCAAACGCTCCAAGCAAGATACATATATATGGTACTTGGAATAAACTAATCAATTTTATGGGTGTAAACACATGTGTATGAGAGAATTTTCTAGATAAATTTGACACATGAAAACTGGGACTTTTGTTTGGAAATATTTGCTCTCAAAAAGATATCAAAGAAGTTACAAAAGTCTTAGAAAAAATCTGTCTCGAAGTTGGTTTAAAAACTATCAAAAGAGAGTGGGACAAAAGAGTGGGAAGATGGGATAAAACTGTCAAAAAAATTCCCGCCAGAAATCTCGTTCGAATGAAGTCTCATTCAAACGACCATCTAACGATGTTCCAGTGGACAAAATGGGAAAACTCGTTGGCAAACTTATTCGAACGAAATTCTCGTTCGAACGAAATGTCAGAATGGTCATTTTTCAATTTAAGGCCAATTTTTTTTTAGTCAAAGTTCTAAAGTAACCTTCTGAAAACGAAATTCATTTTGAAATAAAATTACACCCATTATAAAATTATTCCAAGTCTCCCTATATATATAAAAATGCATTCATACCTTTTGGAGACTATGGAATCAATTGTCGTTGACGTAGAAACATGGCACTTGAAACTCGGCAATGATGAAGCTTTACAAATCTGGCCGCTACGTCTTCAACAAACACGTCATTGGCTTGAATCGATACATATGAACTATATCATATGACTCAAATGTTTTTGTTCGAAATTGAGCCAAAACTACAAAGGATCCAATTGGAAATTTGTGTCCTTACAAATCTCCCCCTTGTCTATTCCGGGACAAAAACCAAAACAAAATCCTAAAGGGCCGTCAAGCTCTACTAGACTCAAAAAACAACCCACCCAAAATAAAAAAAATTACATAGCTTGACTCAAAACCCAAGGACGAATAACTTTGTCGATGAAAGTTTGCCGCTAAATAGAATTCCTGCACACTTAAGCAAAACATTAAATGTGTAGGGAATATCAAAGTATTAAATGCAATGAGATTAAATACTCCCCTAAAATAATTCTCCTTTATCAACTATGATCAACCTAAGAAGATAACGCTCTCCCCCTAAGTGAAATCTCCTAAACTAAGATATGACTATAATAGGATTAGATACCATTTGTCCCCTATCATTCTCCCCCTTTTTTGTTCAGGAGTAGACAAAGGTGATAGAATTAATAAAATGCTCATTTCTCCCCTAAGATAATTGAGTACATGAATATCCCTAAAAACTACATAAGGGATATATATATGGGAAAACAAGTAGAGCGAAGATGCATAAAGTGTTAAAGACATGAAAACATATGGGAAACAATAGACAATAACTAATCCAAGCAAGAATAATGGAAGTTAACTAAGATGCAAAAAAAATGATACCAATTTGATACATAAGATACTAAACATTTGATATCAGCCAAAATATGCAATAAGATAGATACCAATTATGAATTAGAAGTATAGATAGACTAGCAAGCAAGGCAAAGACAAAAAAAAATACCATGTACATAAGTACATAATAAATATCATCAACGCACATGCACATATACTTAGGTATAAACACCACACGGGACACAAAATACATTAAGCTTTCACATGCGTATGGCAAAAATGTGTCCAATTATATGTGGTAAACAGAAGTGTAGGGTTGTGAACTAGTAACAATTAAATTTTGACCCAATCACTTAAAATATGTTCACGGAGTTCTCATTTGATTGCAAAACTTTATCACATTTAGATATATCCTCATGTGACAATATAAATTAAACTCAATGAACAAACATACACAATGCACATAAGTCTAGAATTTTGATGATTCTACAAACCAATAGAGTCATGACAATGATAGCGCAACTAGGATAAACGGACATTGTGCAAAACCGTTGATATACCATCCAAACTCCCTCAAAATATGCATATAATTATGGAATGACTATATCAACTAAATAAAATAGGCCTTAGCAAATTATTTTTCTTTTAATGCCATATTTTTCTTTTAGGTCTTTGAATCACGTATTTCTTTTAGGTCCATTATAAACGGTGGCTTACTCGCAAAGGATAAATTTCCTTTCAGAGCCCTTCCCCATGCACATTTGTATCGTAATTTTTTATATCACACAAATCTCACGTGCAACGGATTTAACATGCACAAGTACTCCAAGGTCAAAAATATGTAGATTACTAGATTGGTAGGAGAACACCTCACAAAGCTCAAATATACATGTAAAGTTAAAATTTTAAGTGAGCTCGTGCATGTGTGAATTGAGGCATATAAAAATTGAATCCAGTAAGCAACAAAATCCAACTACTCCATGTAAGCATGATAAATAAAATTTTAGGGATTGACAATCTTAACCTGAAGTTCTAGCCACATGGAAGCAAAAAAGAAAGGATTTAAACACAAGTATATGCCACATAATGTGTGTCAAACTAAAATACACAAAAACAAATCTTTTTGAGTTTTTGAAGTTTTTAACCAAACAAACAAAAATATATACTCAAAAGACAAACAAAAATCATTTGTATTTTCATTAAACCTAAATTACTAAAAAGGTAAAACACAAATGATAAACTAAAATCTTTTTGTATTTTTTCATTTAATGCAAACTAAAATAAATATAATATAAAAGATTAACAAGTCATAATTTCTAGCATGAGATAAGAAATAAAGCAATGACTAGAAAATGACTAAACAAGCATACAATTAGCATGATAACATAGCATGAAGCACAAAAGTTAAAGTATGCAAACAACTAACGCATTCAACCTTTGGATTTAGTAAGGGAGGTATCGTGTGAAAGTAAATGAGAATAAAAAATCCTATCTTGTAAAGCTACCAAGTCGGATCTCCTAACCCAAACTAATGATGAATGACGATCTCGGGATATAGGAATATTGGTTACCTCGATTTCCTTATGTAGGGATTTTCTAGGACCTCTTTTAAGATCAAAACAAAATTTTCTAAGATGACCTTTAGGACCACAGTGTGAACACATAAAGACTCGGCGAAAAGACTTACCTAAGGAATGATCTATAACATTGCTCCTAGAGGATTCTCCTAAAACATGGGTTTTGATTTTGATAAAGGAATCATTACAAGAATCTAAACATAAACCACAAGTGCCATTTTTAATTTGGACCGTTCCTAATATTTTATCTAATTTCTCCGAATGACACTCCAAATCAAATTTTACTTTACTAGAGTCTTTTAACTTATTTTCTAAATCCAAAATTTGAGACTCTAATAAAACATTACGCTCTTCAAACGCGAGAAGCTCCTTTTTCAAGGATTCCATTAAGCCCTCAGGTTATCTATCTCGCCTTCTACATACTCAAGCTTCTCTCGAAGAGCTCTCTCTCGTGTCTTAAGGTCTTCTACTAACGCATTCTCATCAACGACCTTGGCACGCTCTCTAAGACTAGTTTCTAACTTCAAATTTGCTCTTTTTAATTTAATAGATTCTTCATATAGTTCTTGAAATGCAAATTGAAGTTCACTCACATTAACCTCCTCATCATTTTCACTCTCTCTTTCTTCTTCACTCTCACTACCATCATCTTTTAGAGCTTCACAAACAAAGGCCTCGGAAGTGTTATGTATTAAGATGTCATCATTGGATGATTTCTCACTATCACTTACATAACAAGCAATGAACGCGATAAAGTTTCGCTCAATGGGGGAATTAGGTCCCTCTTCCTTATCACTATCACTAAGGGTTGCATTGTAGGAAATTGGTTGCTTACCCTCTCTCTTTAGTTTAGTGGGGCACTCAAAAGCCCTATGTCCATACCCTTCACAACCATAACACCTATTTGACTCATCTCTATTTAAATTTTCATTAAAAGTTTTATGGATCTTTTCGGCATTGTCATGCTTAGAATTTTTAAATTTCTTAAAATCATTCTTAAATTTATCTTTGTTAAATTTGAGAAATTTACGAAACATCCTAGCAAACATAACCATATCTTCCGAGTCACTATCACTCTCAACATCCACAACTTGTTTTTCCTCCTTACGGGCTTTCAAAGCGATGCCCTTCTCTATTTTCTTTTCGGTTTTGGAGGGGAACATATCTAGTTCGTAGGTTTGCAAATCACCTTATAGTTCCTCAAGTTTGGTAGAGTGCAAGGTGGGTAAAGAATTTAACACGGTCACCTTAGGAATAAATCTATCGGGTAGGGACCTTAGAATTTTCTTTACAACTCGGTCATCGGGTATTTTCTCTCCTAAACTAAATGAAGAATTTACTATATCGGAGAATCTAGCATAAAACTCATCGAATGTTTCTTTTTCATCCATTTTGATGGTTTTCAAATTGAGTGGTGAGATTTTAGAGTTTAGAAGCTTTACGACAGTTGTTCGCTCGTGAGTGAGTTGTAGGATATCCCAACCTTCCATAGCGGTTTCACGCGTCATGATAGGTCGGAATTCATCCGGTGTGATCGCGCTAAACAAGGCATTTAAACCTCAGGAATTAAAGTTAGCAAGCTTAAATTCATTCTCACTCCATCTATCTGCGGGTTTGGGAACACGCTTATTTTCTACTAAATATGTGGGTGGGGACCACCCGTTAACTACTGACAACCAAACCCTCTCATCGATAGACCTAAGTGAACGCATACGTTCTTTCCAATATGCATAATTAGAACCATCGAAATTAAGAAATTTTGAAAATGGAAAAAAATCCATTTTAACCAAAAATATTTAAAAAGGACCTTAACGCAGTAAATTAGCACTCCGGCTCTGATACCAATTTGAAGTCGCGTGAGTGGACCCCAATTTTAAAATCTTTCACTTTAAAAACAATTTCCTTTTAAATGCAAAATAAAGATGGTTATTAACAACAATTAAATTTTCCAAAATTTATTTGATTTTCTTTTCTTTAAAAAGATGAAAAATTAAATTAAACACAAATTTTAATTTTTAAAAACAAAATTAAAATTAAATCTAAATAAGTGAATTATGGTGAACACACACACATACAAAATTCCCTCAAACCAAATTTTAGTTTTTCTCAAAAATAAAAATTAACACTTAAAGTAAAATATGAGAAAGTACATTTAGCCCGAAATTAATGTAACATAAGTCCTAAAATTTGCCTACCCAATATTTTCAATATTACCCAATTAGGCCAAACCAAATTATCAAATGAAATACATGACTTGAGTTAAATTAACTTAAATTGCACCCAATTTATTTTTAGCACTCAAAATAGACAAGTGTGATAAATAAACCAATTTTATCTTGTTAACCTATGCATGCATTCTAAGGTGATTTGAGCAAGATAAAATAAACAATATCACACGACGCGCTGATGTACGAGGAAAATCCAAAACGAAAAAAACATCGGATGACCCTAGCCTTAAGTCCACTAAGTATGAAATTTTTACAAGTACAAGACAAATGACTTACTCAACTCAAATTGACTCCTTCAAGCCCCTGACGCATCTTCTAGTACCAACCTCCGCTTAGTCGATAATCCCGGAACTCCACCGGAACCTTAGAATCTACCAATGAGGTCTTAGGACAACCGTCAACCCTCACCCAAAGCCTTTCTCCTAGTAGGAACGCCACAACAAACTTTTCTCCTTTTTGAAATAGAGAATAACCAAAACAATTCTTTTATTGGATGAGAATTAACTCGATGCCAAACGCTCCAAGCAAGATATGTTATATATATGTGTGTGTGTGGTACTTGGAATAAACTAATCAATTTTATGGGTGTAAACACATGTGTATGAGAGAATTTTCTAGATAAATTTGACACATAAAAACTGGGACTTTTGTTTGGAAATTTTTGCTCTTAAAAAGCTCTCAAAGAAGTTACAAAAATCTTAGAAAAAATCTGTCCCGAAGTTGGTTTAAAAACTGTCAAAAGAGAGTGGGAAAATGCTATAAAACTGCCAAAAAAATTCTCGCCAGAAATCTCGTTCGAACGACCATCTAACGATGTTCCAGTGGCCAAAATGGGAAAATTCATTGGCAAACTCGTTCGAACGAAATTCTCGTTCGAATGATAATTTCGAACGAAATGTCAGAATGGTCATTTTTCAATTTAAGCCCAAAAACTTTTTTTTCAAAGTTCTAAAGTAACCTTCTGAAAAATAAAATTCATTTTAAAATAAAATTACACCCATTACAAAATTATTCCAAGTCTCCCGATCTATATAAAAATGCATTCATACATTTTGGAGACTATGGAATCAATTATCGTTAACGTAGAAACATGGCACTTGAAACTCGACAATGATGAAGCTTTTCAAATCTGGCCGCTATGTTTTCAATAAACACGTCATAGGCTTGAATGGATACACTTGAACTCTATCATATGACTCAAATGTTTTTGTCCGGAATTGAGCCAAAACTACAAAGGACTCAATTGGAAATTTATGTCCTTACAATGTAATAAAAAAATCATGTATTAAAAAATTGAATGATATAAAAATAAATTATTGATTTTAATAAAATAAAAAATTTATTTTAATAAAAATAAAAGTGAGTAAATTAAGGGTGACAAAATTTTATTTGGGCATGAGTAAAAAAAAAATCCAAAAAGAATCACACTTTTATTGTTAATCATGACTTGTAGTTAGCTGTAAGCCTAATCAAACTACCGTAGATGTTCTTCTGCTCCCTTTCAAGGTATTGTTGCGCGTACATAAACATTATTGTTGGGTTTTGGGGCTCAGAGTTGAGTTTGGTATCTTCTTTGTATATAAACATTTTACCCATTAATTTATACATCTCTGGAACTGGAGCATTCTTGTTTATGTATTGGTTTGGTCCACTTTATTTCTGGCTTTGTTTGTAAACATTTTTAAGCTTTATTTCTACAACTGTGTTGAGCATTGTTGTTTATTTCTAGCTTTCTGTCTCTCCCACAAACAAGTGCGAAGCCATGATTAATTATTAAAAAAATTCAAATGCAGTTATTAGGCATCTTGCGCATGACGTGTATCTGAAAATTCTTAGAAATCTTTTTAGGCATGTTTGTTTGTTTACTAATGGGACCAAATGCCAAAAAGTTCCTCAAACATTGTTTTATACACATTTAGTCCGATCCTTATATTTTGTACCAAAAAGTTAAATGGGTGTTTTGAGAAGCCCCTCAAAACACCCATTTAACTTTTTGGATCAAAATAAAAAGGCTTGGACTAAGCGTGTATTAAAAAATATTCGAAGGACTATTTGGTATATGCCTCTTATTAATATGATAGAACAATGTGTGATAATAATGTGAAAGTTATCATATGGATAAATTGTTGTTTACTGTTAGAGTGTTGAGAACACCGAGCCAAATCGCATGTTTAATTCCAGTGATAGAAGTTGTCACTAGCTACATAGAATGAAAATGGGGTCATTCCATAGGTTGTGTAATTGCTTACGTACATAATTGATCTGCGCGAGTTGAAGAGCAAGTGACTATGTTTTTAAACACAGTTGGCCATTACCATCATTACAGAGTCGAAATTAGGCCTGGCCAAACCGCGAGTCATTATTTTCGTAGTGTTAAATGCATGCCTTGCGCTCTACAAAGATATTGTCACCAATGCCATAACTCAAAACCCCCCGTGCGATAAGTGCAATATTTACTTAGACATGCGGTGTTGGGTAACGCCTTAAAGGATGCTATGGGTGCCATTGGCGGTACTCACATAGCGGCAAATGTTCCCACAGAGGAACATCCTAGGTATCGCAATCGAAAACATGTTATTTCTCAAAACATTTTGGTGGCATGTACATTTGATATGAAATTTACATATGTGCTTGCTGGTTGGGAGGGGTCTGCACATGATGGTCGGTTGCTGAGGAGTGTAGTCTTTCGACAAGGACCCAGGCTAACTGTTCCATTTGGTATGTCAAATACGTCCCCTCTTTCAAAAGTTAGAAAAACTTAAATATCATTGTTTGCTAATAACTTGTCATAATAATAGGTAAGTATTATCTTGCTGAAGTGGGATTCCCTTTCGTCCTAGGTTTCCTCACCTCATATCGTAGCACACGTTATCATGACGCTGAAGGTCTAATTCCTGAATATCACAGAGGGTTGTTCAATATTCACCATTCATCTCTTTGTAACGTTGTTGAGAGGACCATCGAATTGTTAAAAAAGAGGTTTGCGTATCTTAGACACCAGCATGTCAATGACATTGAAACGCAAGCGAAGATTGTCCTCGCATGTTGTGCCCTACTTAATTTCTTACAAATAGATGACATCAATGATGTATGTGATGAAGACCTGGTTAGCGATGATGAAATTAACCCTCCACACATCGATATACTTGTATGTGCCATTACCAAAGTTGAAACTAAAATTAGGATGTTCATTAAGCTACCCTGAAATTACAAATTTTAATTGGCAATTATTATAAAAACTAAATGCCTAAGGGCCTGGAAGAAAATCTACAGCCACAGTAAAGAAACAAAAATGATAAATTCGGTGCCATGAATACCATCTAGAACAGTAGATCATTGTGTGCGATTAAAGGAAGCAAAACCCGTACAACTCAACAAAGACAACAATTCAGAATATCATAAATTTCATGTTTTGGGGATCTGTTGGAGAAATTTAAAATCCTTAAGTAGACATATCAAGATTTTAGATGTGCATGGACTTTTGATGAGTATAAGAATGATTTCCTTTGAGTAAGGACTCAGGATTAGGATATGGCATCAAGGGAGTTCCCTTATGAGTACGACTTATCATGAGATTGGCGAACCCAAATTTTTGAGCAAAATGGCTCAAGATTTGTGCATATAACAAGAGACTTCGTGTTTGTCCAGGGTCGAGGAGACCTGAAGGTTGCAAACAACCAAGTTGAACAGCTCGAGCTTGAACTCGTTTTAACGTAAATGACGTCAAATGGGAGCAAGAAAAGATAATCTCTCTCTAAACTCTCTCAAATGTCAATATCTCATAATGGAAGAATGACTCAAATGAGTCTACATAACGGGTATTTATAGGAAGGAGGTAAAAATCTAATTACAAATATGCCCTTAATGCCAATTAACCTTCCTTCTTCTAAATACTAATCAAAAGAGAAAATACAATGAATAGTAAAAATAAAAGAAATACTAAAAAATACTAAAAATAACCCATATTCTTCATTCACATCATTCTCTCCGCCTTCGAAAAAGTTCGTCCTCGAACTTTAAGATTGAGGTCAAATGCAAAAATGCCAAAAATTGCAGAAGAGACAAAACTTGAGGGGTCAAAAATGAATTTGCGAAAAATTTGAGGAAGGCTCGTCAATTCTTGCGGTAATCTTCATCTTCTTCCTCTTGTTGTTCATATTCAACATCAAAAATATCTACCACCCGGGTCAAAAACCAAGGTTTTCGTGCCAAACCCCAGTTCTTGAATTTGTTCGTGATAGTATTGGGTAAAAATAGACTGAATTGGGAGTGGATTTGTAGGAGGGATCTTGAGTGGTTCTTGATAATTTTGGAGGGTTTGGGTGGGTTGACATAGGGTTTCGAAGGTGGTGGAATGTTCTTGAGGGGGTTTAATCAAGAGGAGGTGAATGGTGATGCTAGGGTTGGTCCATAGCGATTGTTGGTTGTGTGGGGGACAAAACCCTAACAGATCGGAATTAGAAGAAAGATCACCTGTCACCAGAATGGTGGTTCGTTGCTGGCCGGAGGTCGGAGAACCTTGTTCGGGGTGAATCTTGGTGGGATCGGAGTAGACATGGACGGGATTTACTGCAGAGGTGCCGGAGGAGCAGATCGGGTTTTGCTAGCTCAAATCGAAGAGGTTTCGGTCATGGTCGGCTGCTGCTAGGGCATTTCTGGGCAGATTCTGTGTCAGCAGCAAATTCTTGTTGACAATCGAGAGCTGTATCACAACAGGAGGTGCTGGTGAAGGTCGGAAAGCCCGGCTGTCTTGCTGGCAGCAGTCGCGGCCTGTGGTGGGGGTGTTTTGGGTCAGATATGGTTCGGAATAGGGGGGTAGAGTTGGATGGCAAAGGGATGGGTAGTTGTGACTGTCTTGGGAGGGGTTTTGGGCTGTTTGGTCAGTAGGTAGGGACGGTGGGATGTTTCTTGATGTGGTGGTGGTGGTTTGGACATAAATGGGGCTAGGGCTAGGGTTTTTTGGGTAGAAGGGTGGAAATGGTGGCAGAAGCGTGAGTGGAGGGATTTTGGGAGCTAGGGTTTTGGTTTCTTGAATTGGGGTTAATGGTGGTAGGCGGCAATTTGGGTGGTGTTGGAGAATTTTGTGCGTCGATCTCATCTAATCGGGCTGTCAATCGGTTGAGGGCCTCCAAAATTTGATTGAAAGTGTTTTCGTTGGAGGCGTTCATCTTTTCTTGAAACCACCTTGACGTTGTTTACGAGTTTTTATTTTACAACAACAACAATCAGGCGGAGCGACTAGGCTCTGATACCAATTAACGTAAATGACGTCAAATGGGAGCAAGAAAAGATAATCTCTCTATAAACTCTCTCAAATGTCAATATCTCATAATGGAAGAATGACTCAAATGAGTCTACATAAGGGGTATTTATAGGAAGAAGGTAAGAATCTAATTACAAATATGCCCTTAATGCCAATTAACCTTCCTTCTTCTAAATACCAAACAAAAGAGAAAATACAATGAATACTAAAAATAAAAGAAATACTAAAAATAACCCCTATTCTTCATACACATCACGTTTAAAGATCAAGCTTATGTAGACTTGACTCATTTAGTCTCTTGGCATAAGTAAAGCTTATTTAGTCCCCCAAAAAATCGACTTGCTTGAGCTCAACCTGTTTAAAGTTTGATCCTTTATGATCAAGCTCGATTAGGTGTGGCTTGGCTCATTTGCAGCACTAGGTGGGCCTAAATGTTTAACCCTTATCCCACCAAATTGGAAAATGTTATTTCCAAGTTCTCCCAGCTTGCCACATGTTTAAATTCTTTTATTTAGATGTACTATAAATTATTTTTATGCCTAGCATATGT
The DNA here is from genome assembly GCA_949130495.1 of Sambucus nigra. Lineage (NCBI taxonomy): Eukaryota > Viridiplantae > Streptophyta > Magnoliopsida > Dipsacales > Adoxaceae > Sambucus > Sambucus nigra. The sequence continues at coordinate 465,930,428 of OX422211.1, read as the reverse complement.
GGTGGTTATTGGAAGTAACATTTATTAAAAATTTGTAGAAAAAACTATTCAGTATGAAGATAAGGAACAATTACGGATACTAAATATCAACTTACTATGCATCTCATCCCAAAGCAATTGGTAACTTTTGCAATGCTGAGTGTAATTATGACGTAAACACGGCCAATAGTACCCAAAAAAGAGATGGACAAAAAGCTAAACTTGAAAAGAAGAATATATTGAATGCCTTTACATCATGGGAAGGGTGGTAGTTATATTGAAACTGGCAAGTTAGGTCATCAATATCAAATAGGGAAAAGGTCCTAGGCCCCGGCATAATAGTAGGTATGCTATGGGGGTATAAGCCTTATCTTCTTCTGATTGTGTCTCTTCATAACCGTGTATAATAGTACTTATACTATGTATTTATAATTTTAGATCATAAATGATCTTGTTATTTATAAATATACACCTTTTGCATGTTCAATAAACTTTGTGCCTCACTTCGATCAGGCGCGTGCCTCTCCTTGCAGTTAGGCTCCACAAGAACCTTGATGTGCCTTTCGCCTCTGAGAATTATGATATAGGAGCAAAATTTTACTTCTTTCTGGACCTTGTGCAATTCTTTAACACATACCCATCAAAGTTGGGGTTTACAACACTTAATGTTCGAAACTGGATCTAGCATTTACCTGTAACTCTCTCTCTCTCTCTCTCTCTCTCTCTCTCTCTCTCACACACACACACACACGCGCGCACGTAGTCTAAGTGGGTGTGCTTTCTTAAATATTGGTTATCGAGACAATAACTTTCTTCACTAGTATAGGGAATCGACCATGTGATCCTCCAATGTTCGTAAGAAATGATTTATTGGTGTGCCACATATAGAATACTTTAAATTTTTATAGTGGGATTCTTTAGTAAAAGCGTTGCTGGCGGATCCTCTCTCTCTCTCTCTCTCTCTCTCTATCAAGTCAAGTTTGTTGCATTGCTATGAGAATTGTTAATTTTTGCTTGTATAAATTGCTCAATTGTACTCAGATGGAGAACAACATTGCTCATGAGCTCTACGGAGATATCTTGCACCCATCAAATGTTGAGTTCGGTCCAATGTCGACTACTGACGGTAAGCATTGTGATTCACATGTTCAATCCAAGCTATTTTTGCTATTTAACAGGGCACATGTTTGTAGTTTCAGCACTCTTCCTGATTTTATGCTTAGCAGTCATGTCGTAGAGTTTTTATTTTATATTTTTTAGCAGTGGATGTAGACCCTGTTATTTTGGGTACATATCGCCTGCTTTTGATTTATTGTTTATGTTTAGATTGGGATGATGATGATTTGTGGCATGAAGATGGATCTATTGAGGAATTGGATAAAGCATCTGATTTGGACAGGGAGTGGCAGAGGAGGCACGACCAATTCCATACGGTTTCTCCCTCAGTTGAAGTTGATTGCTAGTACCAAAATGAAAATTAAGAAACACAAAAAAAAGGATATAGAATGCCATGAGGGGGTGGGGGAAAGAATAATTTCGGATTTTAATTTTATATATTTTTTTATACATTAATTTCTCACTTATGGGATTATTAGATTGGATATCGTGACGGTCTCATAGCGGGAAAAGAAGCTTCTGCTCAAGAGGGGTTCAACATTGGCTTCAGCGAGTCTGTCTTTCTTGGATTCAACTGGGGTCTCGTTAGAGGTGTGACAAGGTAACAGACATTTTTAGTACTCTTCAATACCATGTTAGTCTGTCTAAAATTCACAAATTATAAGGAAACAATTTTCACCCCTATCTATTTGAACACATCATATTAACATCCCATGGTGTGTCCCACTTTTACGCTCCAAGTGATGTTGATATTTTACACTACCTTTAGAAACAACACTCATAATTTGGGACAACCCAATAAGGAAAACATTACTCTTTATTTGGGATGGAGGGCGTTTCATTTTTTTTCATTACTGTAACTCTGTAATCACGGTTTCTTACTTTCCTCCATTGTTTGTGGTTCTGACAACTTAGTATTGTTATTTATTTTATTTTAATTTTGCTTTTTGTTTGTCATCTTGATGAAGTGCTCTTGCTTGCCTCCCGAATGGATTGAGAGAAAGGATGATTGAAACACACGAAAAGAGAAACAAGTTCAGCCACTTGTATGAATCTGTGCATTCTATTTCAACAACCAATGCTCAAAAGTTGTTCTATGACGACCTGTCAAACAAATTGGTAAAACATGATGATAATGCCAGGCCTAGTTCCGACAAAGTAGATGTGCATGATCAAAGCTCTGATTTAAACCTTCTGGATAACTACTATGGGGAGCTTCAATCGCTTATTCTCGAATGTCCTGCTATTAAAGTGAATTTAAAGATAGATGAGCAGATATTATTATATATTATGCACAAGTGAGATTATAATATATTATGGATGAAGGCTACAGAGGATGTAGCTAATGATCAATAGTGATGATATTGTATGGTCCATTTCCATTTAACTCTCTAAATAGAACTGCGTTTACTGTAGTGAAATTCATGCAAAATCTTAGAAAATAAGCTGCATATATATACAAAATCGATTCTGTTAGATATTCTTATATTGATCATGGGCATGTGCATTAGAGCAGTATTACATTATAGTCTAAGACTAACTACTGTACTATTTTACTTTGAAAAATAACCTGGTTCCGTAACGAAAAGAATTGTGAATCTATGCGTGTTCATAATATGGTAGAGTTCTTTAGTGTTGAATAGTTCAGATGGCCTAAAGTTCTCAACAAGACCGATTTTCCATAATTCCACAAATTGGCTTACCATGTGTAGCTTGTGCTTGGCAATTGTCCACCCCCGGTTTTGAGATTCTTTTTAATTAGTAGTTTAGAATATGATAATTACAGAAAATAGAGTAATATTTGGAAATTATAACATCTTGCCCCCTTATTTTTTGGATGAAGCGTTGGTATTACACTTTGCCCACCTTAACCAAAGTTCTGGTTCCACCCGTCCCTAGGATTAGCAGAGCTAAAGTATTTCATTGAGTAGGGAGTTCACAAAAACGTTGTTCATGAAGTGATGTATATACCTACTATATACAACTCAATACAGAGCTCTCTCTTTCACTTTATTGTATCCGTATTCCTTAATTGCTCATATAGGCTTCTCTATTCTCTCTCAGAGACGAACTTGCCCCTTTGTGATGGTTGGGGTTCCTTTTTGGCTTTTTATACTTCTTTTGGTTCACACTGTATGCCCAGATATTAGTCCTAAAACCTCCAATTACATGCAACACAATGAGTCATTTCATTAATTGATGAAAAGAAGGATGGGCAATGGGCTCAATTAACTGTCAAGATTGAGGCATTTTCACTATCATGGAATTTCATTCATTGATTACGTCCCAAAAGGAAAGTGGACTATAAATTTTGGACGTTCCAAACTAGAAAGCAAGAATATTAATTTGGGACGAAAGTAGTATCATTTAATTGTCCTCTTATTTTTCATCTCTTTATGTGTATTTCATTATTTAGGTTAGTATTTTCGTAGGGGGTAATATTTCCTTGGATTATCTTAATGTGTCATTAAATTTTTTTTGACCTTTTAGTTTTATCTTGGCTAGCAAGATAAGACTTTTGGCCAACCATTTAAACACGTTACATTTTAGTGTTGAGAAAGTTTAATTTGTGTTTGCTCTTGACATTTGTGGTGTTATGTCACTAAAACCTTAATTGTTTTTGGCCCCACCGTGATGGGACTGTGAGTGTGATGGTAATCTTAGTTAATGATGAGTGTTGACAATGGCTATCGGTTTTTCTGCATATTACTTTTTATGATTGCATGTAATTATACTCCAAAAAAATGCTTACGATGAGGTGGGAGGTTATACCGAGCTAGTTTTTGCGGGCTATGTAGCTGTTCTATTATAAAAGATGTATGCTATGGTCTATGGATCTTGGTGAGAACTTGGCATCTTTAATTACTTCTCTATTGGCACAAACTCTTATGTGAACTCCCTACTTATAGTGAAATACTTTAGCTCAACTAGTCTATGGACTAAGCCCATTTAGCTCAACTAGTTTATGGACCAAGCCTAATTGGCTTAATCACAAGAAAATCCTTGTCTTGTTGCATACTTTAAGACTTAAGCCACACGAGCTCTTGGGCACTCTAACCAGAGCTCTACCTAATTGACACATCATCAATTTATTGATATGATCCTAAATATAGCAAAATGGTGAAACAGGATTTATGTAATCGAGCTCAAGTAGTTTGATACAATATTGTGCTTTGTTGGGCTATATCTGTGCAATTCATGAAAGATTACTAACAAATCAGTCATAAATAAGAAAAGCAGGCATCCTTTCAGGAAAGAGGACTCCATAATAACAAATGGTCAAACATTATGAAGGATTATTCCCTTCTGGTTGTGGAATGCATAAACCTTTTTACTTCTTCAATTGTTTAATGCATATTCTTTCAATGATTTCTCCTGTGCTATCGATGGTATTAGTGTCGTTTTACACACACTCTTATGATTCCACTGACGTTATATGAAAAACCATTAACAATGATTAACTGAACAAAGTCTTTTCCCAATTATTTGAGATCGGCTAGAAAAACCATTAACAATAGCATAAAAGTACCTTTCAACAACACACTGTAGATAGAGATGATTCCCTCCAAGAAACAGAGACCACACACATTGTCGTTACATATATAATTAAACAGGCTGATCTTTAACTTACACAACACACAGAGAGCTTAAGACCAACCACAGTACAGTTCGTACATAGATATCCACTCAACCATCACTCCATCAAGCTGATTCCTTCCCAGTATTCCTGAAAAAGAGCTGAACAACAGGTCAGTTTGTTCTCAACTAATACTCCTACAATATCACCCCTCGCTATATCATATTACTACTCCCTACCTCATAGAAGCTCAAGTATACTCATGCTACTTTCTCCGATCTTCACCTACACCACAAATGAGAGAAGAATGATTTGATCAGTATGATAATGATTAGATTACTTCTTTTCTTGTTTAGACATATTTCCCTAGAGCTTTTGAACTGGTGTTTGTCTTTTTCAACCTTTGAAAACTAAATTCTAAATGCTCTATTTTAAATGAAAGCTCTGTGAAACTTATGTGTTCTCTATATGAATAAAAATCTGAGTAGGACGACCACAAAAATAAAAACGTTTTTGGATAGATGTTGTTTGTTTAAACATTTTAGATTGTTGAAGCTGGATTCATGCCATTTGCAGTTTTAGCCTTATTATGTCAGTAAACATTATTTCAACAATAGTTTCAGCAGGGAGCTTATGTTTTAATGCTCAATGTTGAGATTCTAATTTACATTCTTGCTAAGAAAAATAAAAGTGAAGATGGATATCAACTAGAAAAGCATTTTATTCATCTTAGTAGCCGCAGTATCACCTACAGCTTGAATGGGCCTCGAATGGGAGAAAGCTGCTGAAGTATGCCTTAGAAGGGCTTCATATTTGGGAACCGACGGCACCGTTTCGAAGGCTGCGACAAGCAATGACACTTTTATTTTTCGAGCCGGAACAAGATCGGTGACTGCTCGTCGGAGTGCATAATCTACCATCCATTCCTCTGCATTTGTGCTCTCATCCATCATTTGATGCCTCAGATCAACTTTTTCTCCTTCATGCTCAAGTTCCACTGGTAGGAAATTTGGATCTCGTGGGTTAAATTTCCTTTCGTCCTCTGCTTCCTCAACAAGTCTTTTGCATCTGATTGGCACTTTTGGAGATTGGCATGTACCAAGGGTATCTTCAATGGAATTGGTTGGATATTAAGAGGTTTTTTCTTCTCTGAGCTGAATTTATTCTTGAATAAGGAGTATGTGTATTTTACTTCCATTTTTTCAGCATCCTGATCTCAATTTTCAGCTGACCCTAGTGTCAAACGTGTCCGATCCTCAGATTCCGTGGAATCTGATTTCTTGAACTTTCCAGCTTTGCTTCCACCTTTTTTGTACTGGCTCTCATTTTCCAACACATTATTGTTCTGAGATGTCTGGTTGGATGAGTGGTTTTCAATCTCATCTAAAAGACCTTTGTCAGCAGGAGTTTGGTTTGATTCACCCCTCTTCGAAAATGGCACTAATTTGGGTTTCATTAGTTTCTTCACTCATTATGTGCTGGTTGGCTTCATAGGAATGTTCCAGCGAGTTAAAATTTGGATTCCAGCCATTAGCTTAAGATCATTAACTTCCTCTTTCTCCCCAACCCCATTTATAGGATCATCTGTTGGGAGCTCTTGCTCAAGGAAGTTTTGTTCTACATCATGAGAAGAATCGGAATCATAATTTTCTACAAAAGCAAACCAGTAATCATTGGAGGAGATTCATTCTCCTCAAGATGATCAATCGAAGCTTCAACTACTAAGTCTCCGGTGCATTTGGCTTCATCATCTCCGAGTTGAAGACCCAATCTTGGGATTTCATTGATCTCTTCAAGGACTAAATTCGTATCTTCACATGTCGCCTTTGGTTCCTCCTCGACGGGATCTGCTATATGAGTCTCATCTGGTTTGATACTTTCATCCATTTCTTTTGTGGGCGCTTGTTCCAAAGGATGACATCCATCTGAGTTCTGCGGTGAACAACCTGATTTAGATTCACCATCATCGAACCATGCCTCTGACCCTACCCTCTCTTCATCAAATAACGCTTGCGGCAATTCATCAGTCATAATTTCTGGGTAACAGGTGGTAACAATTTCATCTGACTCTAAAATTTGTACATCACCAAGATATGGCTGTATTGCCTGCCTCCCACTTCATATGAGAAGCTTCAGAATCTGGTTCACTTGCCTTCTTGGTGGGCTTTCTACGTCTTCTGTTGCTTTTTCACTCTGATCTTGTTAAAGAAAGATCTCAATAATATTTATTTCTGTTGATATAATACCACTTCTCTAATCGAGATCATTTTCAAAATTAAATTCCGAACATGGTGATTCGTCTGAAGGGGGGGGCTTCACACTTTTCCCATCGACATCCTCAGTTGCTGATGTTACTTCACAATAAGGCGTGTTTTCATTGATAGAAAAAGGGCCCTCTTTACCTACAGGAAAATAGGAAATGGAATTTGTTTTAAAATGCATATTTTTATTTTTTACTTCTTAATTACGAAATCGGATTCTTAAATTATATGTTTTACCAAATTTGCACTAGTTCTCGAAAGCACAAATATAATGTTCTTCAAGTTTTCTCTCTTTCAAATTGAGAATATTTTTAGTAGGGAATTGCGCACGTGTACATGGACTAAAAGACACACATACAAATTTGCATATATGTGCACCTGCACACATACATATATCTATACATGCAAATTCATACACACATACAAACTTACACATAAACACATATATACACACATAGGACTTGCACACATGAGAATTTAGCGTGAATATATATATATTTATACAATAGACATGCATGTACGAACTCACACACACACAAACATATACAAATACAAATATACGCATATATGCATACTTACACAACCCAAGTCAGAGCTTATACCAAATGAGCGTGTTTAATAATTTTCATGGAGAAAGAAAACTAGAAATTAAGGATGAAAATTGGTAATGAAAAAATAAACTATATTTAGATGTTCGATTAGTACCTTCTCTCTCGTGTGTAGATTTCAACGAAAAAATGTCTGCTCTTGTTGCATAACAGGATTGATTGGCAAGCTATCCAAACCCACTTCCTGAACTGAGCTTTCTCATAAAATATCACCTTCTCTTCAGAATTTTTAGCCCGACATGGAGATAGACACCCAACCTTCACACTCTTATGGGTCTTCAATATGCGCCTTCTTGCCGATAAGAAACACTTCAATGGTGTCAGAGGTTTTTGGTGATAGCCGTTAGGAGAACAATAAGTATATGGGCAAACCTTCATAGCTGAAGTCCCTTCTGATTCTGTTGCCCCAGGATCAAGCTCAAGGTATTTAGAAAATATTGAATCTTGAGCATGTTGGTCTTTAAACATTCAAATCTTTACATAAAGCCACAGGTGAACACTTGGTTCTTGCTAGTTTAAAACTAGGACTCTTTGTTAAATTCCTCGCGAGTTTCAAACTAGATGTCCTATTTAATGTTCTTGCTGATTTATCTTTCAACAAATTGTTTATTTTCTTTGGGCTTCGAGTTTTAGAAGCAGTTCAAGCTTGAGAATTTCGCGAACTTATGGGACTGCTTGTGGACTTCATATAATTTGGTGAAGGTTCTGCTGCTTTGATAGGAGAAGGAGATTTCTTTTTTTGGATTGGTGAAGTATTTGGAAGATCTTAAGCTCTCAATATCTTATGGCTTGATTGATCTTGATTTCTTCATTTTCTTCTTTAACTCAGCTCCTTTGTTTTTGCTATCATGGAGCTGAGAAGGAGATGATTTGAGATTATGCAGCCCCTTTTCAGATTTAACATGATCAGCTTGATTTTGGATTTAACATGATCAACACATATTTATATATTTCTCTCTCTACATTCACAAAGATAAATCCTCCAGAAGTGTGCATAAATCTTCAACAAATTTGTATTCTTAGTTTAAATATTAAAAGATAGGTTTTTAGGCTTTCTAAAACTATCATCATTTCTTGTTGTATGATCTTTGAGGTATTCTATATTGTATTATATCGTTCCTAGTTGAGAAATCCATAAAAGGGGGTGTTAATGATTTGTGTTTGTGGGTTTCAATGTATTGTAAAGTTATGGAAGTAACTTTTTATGGCTGTAAAAATGGTTTGAGTTATATTAATGTCATAATTTGTTGGGTTAAAAATATGAACTTTGTTATTGGTTTGAATAAAATACTTGTTACATATAACAAAACTCTCTATTGGTTTTTATCTTACAAGGTTCAAATATTCACCAAGATTGGGATGCGAATAAAAGTCTTAACTCACCTCGATATGTAAAGTGTTGGCTTGGTAATCATGTAGTGAAAAAAGAAGTTGTGTGTACTTGATGTGGTAGGGATTGTTTGTTATTATTTTGTAAAAGGTTTACTTCTATACTTATATAACAAATTTTATACTTTTAATTATGATTTATTCTCTATAATTACTTTATATACTTAGTCCCTATTTGATTGTGCAAATTATTTAATTATGTAAATTGGTGCATTGTAAATTAGTGAATTCTAAATTAGTGGATTTGAAATGAGTTTAAATTCAATTTTACACAAGGTTTGGTCGTCTAAAATCGATGTTAAGGTTCAATCAAGGAAAAAAAAAGTTGAAAACAAAGAGAGAGAGAGAGAGAGAGAGAGAGAGAGAGAGAGAGAGAGAGAGAGGGCTTATGGATAGGGATGATTATTTGTGAAATATTGTTATTTTAAATTGATGCATTTCACGTTTTTTTGTTAAATACTCCAATTTCAAATTTTACACGTGAACAAACACAATTAGTGGACTAATTTGTAAATTGATCAATTTATAAATAGGCCAATATGGAATTTTGGGACAACCAAATGGGCATTAAATAATTAATTTTAGGGCAATTTAAAATTAGGCCCTTGTTGATAATTTTTAAACATTTAAGGACAATTTACTATTAGGTTCACTTGTTGTGCCACTAGCGTAGACTTTTACAAGAAGAGAATTAGTGGAACTATTAAGTGTTTAAAATTTGTTTGCGAGGAACCTATGAGTAGTTTGCTATTAATTTATACTTTTAATTATGCTATATTCTCCTTTCTCAATTATTCTATTCATAAGATTTCAGAGTATTTTTTCTTTGTAATTAAAATCTTTATTTTAAATTTATTGTGTTTATATGGGAGTTAAAATATTAGGTTGTGCGTACAAATAGCAGAGGGCTTTGAATGAATTGAGTGATTGTTTTCGTCATGGTTTGAATTGATTCTTGAATTATAGCAACTTTCTCAATATATAAAGTTTACCACTCCCTTTGTCGAGGAAAAAAACACCTTGCTTCTTTGGTTGAATGAGTGTACTGTGATAAAATTAGGGTATTTCTAAGGGCACCCCAAATAATACTTCAAAATACCACTCCTCCTTTTTTACTATAAAATACCACTTGATTTTAATAGTTACTTCCAAATACCACCAAAAGGCTACCACATATTTAAAGTTATAAAAAATCATTTACCCACTTTCTCTCCTTCTCTCTACACACTTAAACCTCTCTACTTCTCAACTTTTCAACTTCAAAACCTCTCAACTTCAACTACAAATTAACTTCATTGTCTAAACCTCCAAAGCTTTAAAGATCTTCATCATATCATCATTCAAGACCATATAAACAAGATTATAGTCATCAAAACATATATAATAGACATTGTTTGATATATTATTCATTATGAAAAATATGTTAAATCCTTGAAAAATATGTTAAACCTATTAAAAGTATGTTGAACAACAATAATATGTTAATTTTTTGTGCAAAGAACTTTTAATACTCCTCATATGTTGAGACAACACCACATAATCAATAAATCTTAGCGTACAAAACCCTATCTGATAATCCAGTGGTTTGGTATAAAGACCCTGAATAAAGACTCAAATTTCGTCATGTTTGCCTCGTATCAAATATGGTATGAAAAATTGGATTCAAGCTTCATTCGGCATAATCATCCCGAATATATGCATTTAATTCAGCATAATCACTCCAAATATATGTATTTCATTCGGTATAATCATCCCGAATATATGCATTTATTTCGGCATAATCACCCTGAATATATGCATTCCATTCCGCATAATCAGCGCAAATGAAAAATTTTCTTCAAAAAAAAACTTTAAGTTTGATTTGGGATAATCACCCCGAAAATCATCATCTTTTTCGGGGGGCCGACCCCGAACCACTGGACGATTTCTGCGATTTTTTATATTTTCAGTCCCTATATATATATATATATATATATATATATATATATATATATATATATATATATATATATATATATATATATATAATGGGACCCAAAGTTTAGAAGAAAAATGTGATATTGGGAGTTTTCATTAGCTTTTGAGGTGTTGCTATTGTCTTTTGGGATTGATTTTTGAATATTTAAATAACAAACCCTAGTTATTTAATAATGTTGAAGATGGTTGGTTGAAGATGATTTGTTAAAGAAGATAAAAGGAGAGTTTAACCCTAGTTATTTAATAATGTTGAAGATGGTTGGTTGAAGATGATTTGTTAAAGAAGATAAAGGGAGAGTTTGAAGTATAGTGTAGAGAGAGAAAATGTGTGGTATTTTGTGTTGAAAATAGTGTGTAAAAAATATATATATGATGTGGTGCTCCTAACAAAAAATCTTTTTTTTTCCTTGTGATATTTTAAAGTAAATGTTCTGGTGCCCTTAGAAACACCCTAAAATTATTCTTCATGTTAGTATACCAGTATTTTAAAAAATTTCATGGTCATAATTTGACATTTGCTTTGAGATATGAAAAAAAAATAGTATTGTGCTTTAAGAACAGTACAATGACAGGAGAGAAACTAAGACAGTGTCATCGGCATGGGTAAGCTCCTAGGATTACATTTGGGTATATACACATACGTACAAAAAATCAATACAATTTGTACATGAACATCAACATTCCACACCATTTGCATACACCACAAAAAAAATAGTAGACACGTATATAAGCGTTGAACTCCATATATAATTCATAAAAAAAATAACATACGGAGTTTGATGATTAGCTGGCCGAGTTGGAGTGTTTTATCAATATAATTTGTATATGAACATTAACATTCCACAACATTTGCATAGTTACAAAGAATATACAACAAAAAAGAGTCACCAATAATCAGTGACGGATTCAGAAATGTGAGTAAGAGGTCAAACGATAAATATCTATTTTTGTAGGGACTAAAACTATAAATATATAAAAAAAAATCATAAAATTTTAAAACTATATGGTTAGAATTTGAAATTCTTTGAAGTTTGGGGGGCCAAAGACACCCCTTCCCCCAGCATTGAATTTCATATACAAAAATTCTAGATGTATCACATTTTGAAACCAAATTGAAACCGCATGCCTACGTGTCGTGCCTCTGAATATCCTTCCTCCACTAACTTGAAACCACAACATCGGAGCTACCTGCGAACTTCGGTGGGTGTGCTTTCTGAAAAGCATCACGTACACGTTCTCAAGAAGACGAGAATGCATGTGCCTAAACTGGCGCGACTACTGGCGCCTGAGGTAGTGCCTGCTGTACAACGGCTAGAGCGGCATTTACCGCTTGGTCTACAATGGCTGCAACCTCGGCGGCATTCATGGTGCCCTGTACTGGAGCTGGTTGGGGCTCCGATTGTGCATCCCTAGGAACTCGATGTACACGTCGTGGAGGCATCTGAAATAAGAGTAAAGTCTATAAGTTCGCAGTTATAAACTTATAATAGCTGAAGAGCGAAGCATACATAAAAGAACACAACAGTCCTAAAATATAGGGCTCTACATCAAAGGAAGCTCAGCGGAAACATAACAAGCCATACAGATCCTAAAGGACACTAGAACCTGATGCTCTGATACCACCTGTGACACCCCGACTAATTAAATACCGGGTAGATACTCCTTTATTAAATCAATACAAAATGCCAAGTTGGTTCAGTTAAAAGCATCACTGTCGAAAGCATTTTAATGATTACTAACCACCTAGTATTTAAAAAGTAAGTTGTCAAATTTTAAATTAAATCTGATTAACATGCTATAAATGAAATGTAAAAGAATAACATCACCATACACCATAAAGTCTCAATAAAGTAACCAACAAATAATAATAAGTCTGGAGGAAATACTCATCACAACAATCCCACAACTGAAATAATAAAACAAGTCTGAATCCTGAATTAATTACAAACCAAGTATGAGTAACTGAAATGTAAAATGTCTCTAATAGAAATGGGCGACATGCCCTACAAATGATGAACACAGAATAGAGTCAAGACAAAAGAAGCGTCTACTAGCAAGGCCCTGTAACTTTCACAAACAGCTACAGCTCGTCACCTGAATGGAAATCCTATGCATGGTGTCCTTGTGGTTGGGCACCTAAAAAGGTTTTTACAAAAAAAATAGATTTGAAAGCAAACGGGTCAGAGCCCGAAAGTGGAGAGTATTTTAAAAACAGCAAGTGTTTTAATAACATTAAAACAATGAATGCAAAATACATGTTAGGACGTGCACTCACATGAAATACTCACCTCTCGAATAATTGTGCACACCTAACGTACCGTACCCATTCAAGTGATTCTCATATCTAACTAAACCGACATAAGTTCTAACCTTTCTACTCGATTCACAATATGAATTCCCAATGTTATCACTTAAACAGATAGCTTTACTTAAACTCGGATTCTCAATTATTAACATTTCCCTTTACTGGAGGTTATCCCCTTATTTATCTTCTCAAGGAGTTACTATAAATTATTCTCGCAATTAAACATAACAATTCCATTTCATTTAACCGTATATCATTCACATCATAAATATACAATACAAGCACCCCGAGGCTAAGCTGCGGTGCACACATACTCTGTTATCCATCCCGGTACATCACGTACATAAGGATTACAAATTTCGAATCTCTCAGGAATTGTTAGAATAAGCACAACACACAAAAATGGAGGCGAACATAATTCAACATATCCATGGGTCACGTACATACCTACGCTCCACAGTCAGCTGACTTATTAACTCACAAATAAGTCATTCTCTGAAATATGTCCTCTAGGTACCAATCTAAATCCGGGCACACAAGGATTAGATGGCCCTTAACGAAAACCTCCCGTAATAGCAAGTATGGTAGGTATGTCATACACATATAATCATATACATATATTAAGCATGCACACATCTTAGTAATTTCCATAATTTATTAGTGGTATACTTCTCATTCTTATACCAATACACGTGTCCCCGGTTTATATATATATACATCATTCATTATCCTCACGTCGTAATTAGTTATTCGCGTCCTAACCCACAATTATCATTTGGTTCAAATCATTCTTCTATATTTTACTCCCCAATATATCCCGAATATCCCAACTATATCAATTAGTCATCAAGGTAAGGTTATCTCTACCATTAAACAAGGTTACGGGACACTAGAAATCAAACCAGGCCAAAAAGGCCAAACTGTCAACTCGTTAGAAGTCTCGTTCGAACGAGAGTTCGTTCGAACGAAGTGGGCATCTAACGAGATCTCGTTCGAACGAAAGGCATCGAACGAACATCCCACTCGTTAGAAGGCAAACTGTCAACTCATTAGAAGCTCGTTCGAATGAGCTCGTTCGAACGACCTGGGCAGGTCTTCTAACGAGGTGACAGTTCGAGCCCAGAATTTCTAAATTCGTTTTTCCTCCAACTTTCTCTTCTCAAAACTCATCCAAACATTATCCCAACAGTGTTTTATGGTTTCTAATCATTTATAAACATACTTAGGCTGTATATTAACATATATATAGGTTCAAATCATCCTAAACCACATCAAATCATCAAATCTCCCCTATTTTCCCCAAATCTCATGAACATGAACCCTAGAAATTTGCAATCATCAATAGACATAATCAAATCTGTTTCTATGCTATAAAAGATGTATTTCTATCAGAAGAATTACCCAAACATAATTCTACATGCAGTCTCCTCATAAAAATGTGCATTTCTAATTCCAATTCAATGGGTTTTTATCATTCTCCCAAAACAATGCAATATTCATAAATGTCTAAGCATGGAAGAAACATTCATTGTAAATAACGTAATTAAACCACTTGCCTTAATTGTTCTTCAGATTGTTGTAGATGAAGATGATAGAAGATGATGGTTGATATCCACTCTCTCTCTCTGCAGAATTCTCCTCTCTCTCTCTACAATTTCTTCTCCAAAGATGACAAATGGAGGTGGAGGTTTATTTTTGGACTTTTAACTTCTTTTCTAAACTTCTCCCGTAGCCCACTAATTAGTTTAGTGCTGATAATGGGTTGTTGGGTTTAATGATAAATCATAATTAAACTCTAATTTTCGTGGGTTTCAATTACCAAAATTCTGAAATTACCAAATTACCCTTTTGGGTTGCCGGTATGGCCCAAAAATGCCCCGGGACCCAAACTAAGCCCCCGGCTAGTGTTTTTTGACTATTTCGACCCTTCCGGACACGTTGGCGCACTCAAAATGACCATACAGTTAACAAAAATAAAATTCACTTTTTAATTTAATTAAATATTTTCCTGACGCGACTGTCACACGCGTCCCAACAAAATTTCCAAATTGTCGTATTTCTATCTCGCGAAAATTTTAATATTCTCAATATTCATATATTGCCGTATATACGCATTATAATCAAATACCAACTCACATCTCATTAGTATTTTATCCGGAATAATTCTTAATTAATTCACATTTAATTTAATTAATCCCATAAATAAATATCGATAAAAATGCGGGGTATTACAACGTCGTGCCGCATTATTCGCGCAACCACAATAGGGAGTTCTCCTTCCCGGGTATGACATGCGTGACGAGCATCCTGGACTCCATCTCTTGAAGCGCACTTCCATGAACTATTCCACCCTGGACGATATTCGGGTCCCTCAACCCCCGCCCTATCCGCTGGCCATCAAATACGTCCAATATGAACACGCTCGGCCAACCAAGTGTCGACATCGGTCTGTTGAAGAGTGCCAAATTGGGAAGTGGATCATCGAAGTACGAACGTGTCGGGGATGAAGCAGCGAGGTCCACATCCTCGTCATCCTGCGCCTCGTCCTCCCACACCTCCTCCTCCACCGCCTTCTCCTTCCCTTTCCCTTTCCCTTTACGGTCTTCGCCCAACGTACGCTTCATGAATGCGTACATATCTTGGACCGTCGCCTCCAAACGGGACAACTTCGCGTCGTGTGAATCCACCGTTCGAGCCACCCATGATCCTAGATTTGGCCACCCGCAAGCTCACCCCCCCTGTCCTCCCATTGCGATCAGAGCCAAGCACTTGGCTGAGTGCATCTGTGGATAAATATGCCTTGTCGGCATCAGACTGCGACTCATGCACTTCCTTAAGCTTTGCCTGAAACGACAAAATGCACATGACTAGTAAAATAAGTAAACTAAAAAATTATAACGTAATTAACAAAAATTAAACTGTCGGATTACTTACAATCGTGGTCGCGATGCTCGGGGACACCTCCTTGTCCTTCCCCTTCTTCGTCCGAAGAGCCACATAAGTATCGAGCCTATGTGGCTTACCTCCTGGCCCACTCCCTACCCCCTGAAAAAAGTAAAGTAAAATTAGTATCGGCCCCGCAAAGTGAAATAATAAAGAATAATATATTTCTGTAGTTATAGAAAAATTAAATCTTACCTGCATCCTATGCTCCACCTCGGCATAAGAGGTCCGGCCGGAGTAGTGCACGTCCGTCTTTTTTGCCCGATTTTCCCTCCCCGATTGGCGAGATGCCAATTGTCGATCCTCGATCTCATTGTTAATGAACTTCTGCCATTGTGCCAATGAGATCGGCTCCTTGGGGGGACAGATTCACGCCATTGGATAATCGACTCTCGTGTTTTCCCAAAGTACCGTGCCCGCATATTTTTTTTCCACGACTTGAATTGCTCCCTAATCTGCTCCAACACGAGATCGCGTAGCTTTGGATCCAAGTTGAATTGTTCCTGTCCAACAAATACAATGTTAGTTGCGAATAAATATAAATATAAATATAAATATGAAATCGAAATCGAAATCGAAATCGAAATCGAAATCGAAATCGAAATCGAAATCGAAATCGAAATCGAAATTGAAATTGAAATTGAAATTGAAATTGAAATTGAAATTGAAATTGAAATATTCATATTCATATAAATATAAATATATTACTTGTAGTGCCGCCCAAACATCTAACTTGAGCTCATACGGCACCTCCTTCCAACTCATAAACCCCGGGCCGATGACCGTCTTTAGCAGAACGAGGGATCTCGCTAATATCTCCGATTTGTTCTCGACGGTAATCCCATATTTCCCATATTTGGGGAGCCTAGGGGCGGAAGAGCCCTCGTTGCCTCCACTACCACCGACCCCAGACGACATCATCATAAACAGCATCATCATCTTCGCCTTAATAGCTGAAGGAGACATTTGCTGTAAAAAAATGTAATTAGTACAGATATAATATTTTCAATTTTAAGGACTATTTTCATCACTTAGTGTTCATCTAAGTTCTAGTATAACAAGTTCCCATAAAAATCTTTAAAAAAATTCTCATATCTTCTTTCAATTTAAACACACACACAGTAGTGACTGTCTATTTAAAATAATCTCAATGTTAATTTCAGGTATTGAATTTCTACTATTGTTTTGTGCTTTTTATAAATCATACCCCACCCCCACCCCAACATGTTTACAGGCTTTCATCACCCGTCATAAATTTTTCGGTCCGTGACTTACTGGCCAGTTGTCTTGGGTCTTTTAGTCCCTTAACATTACTTTAAGAATTTTACCCAATCTAAATACCACATTTTCTTTCTTGTTATACACTTGAACACATTTTGTTATTTAGTCCTTATTAATTTATCTTTGATGTATTACCAGCATCTTTACTTTTAAAAACTTTATTTAATTTTCAATTTTAAGGACTATCTTCATCACTTAGTGTTCATCTAAGTTCTAGTATAACAAGTTCCCATAAAAATCTTTAATAAAGTATTATCACAAATATAAACGAAGAGTGATAAAATAACTTTGAGGTATATAAATTAATTGTGACAAAGTAAGATTATGGAAACCCCACTTTTCTTTCTATAACTCCTATTTTATTAAACTTTAAATATAATTAGGGGTGTATAGAAAGAAAAGTTAAATAGGAATAAAAACAATATTTTTAAAATATGAAGGGCTCACCAATTTGATCAAATTTTTCAACAACATAGACTAATTGATCTTTATTATAAGACAATTACTCAAATTTATGCGCATCGCCCGAATTCAAAAAGTAATTTAATGACTAAAGTAATACTTTTTTTAACTTTAGTTATTCACCACAAATCTTAAAAAATATTTTATTTTTCATGCTTTTAGCAACTTCGGATGCCATTTTAACCATTATTGTAGTTTTTTAGTTTTCATGCTTTTATTTGATGGATATAAAGTCATGTGATTATTTCACCATATAAAGTCAACAAAAAACGCCATATATGGTTTTTTTTCTCCATTAGTATAAGTATATAGCTATTATTTCACACTTAAATCACATATTAAGCCGCCCTTCATTTTTTTATGAAATTTGTAGAAAATTACTTATTTATTTTGAATGAAAATAAATTGTTATCCAATATTTTTGGATATTATTTACATTTACATTTTTGGATATTATTTTTGGATATTATTTACATTTACATTTTTGGATATTATTTTTGGAAATTCATAGAAAATTACTTATTTATTTACATTTTTAACCCCCTACCCCCACCCTGCCCCACCCCCAGGGCCGGCCCAAGGGGTAGGCCAAAGAGGCAACCGCCTTGGGCCCCCAAATTTGACATAAATTTTTACGCCCAAATTTTTTATTAGTATGCTGTATAAATTTTTAGGCCCAAAATTCCTTAAATTAAAAACCCATTAACACCCCGCTATTCTTTATACCCAAAATAAAGCCTACCTACCCTTTATACCCAAAGTTGGCTAGCAATCGTTTCTCTCTCTTCTCTCATTCTCTTAAGTGTTTTTACAAAATCTTCAAGAGGATAGGAAAAGAAAAGTCAAGATCAAGAGGTTTTAATCCAAATATATTTTTTTTTTATATATAAGAGGGAAAGAACCCCCACCATTATTATAAATCAAGGAGAAACAGCCTCTCCAAAGTGGCAAACACATTACAAAAATATATTCAAAATCAAGAGGTTTGTTTTTTTTCCATATAATGTTGTTAATTTTTTTATGTTTTTTCTTTTAATAAATTAGGTTGCGTTTTTTTTAGTTAACTTAATAAAATCTGCTATTAATAAAATCTGTTAATAAAATTAGGTTGCGTTTTTTTTAATTAACTTAATAAAATCTGTTAATAACATTAGGTTGCGTTTTTTTTTTTAGTTAACTTAATAAAATCTGTTATTAATCTGTTATTAATAAAATCTGTTAATAAAATTAGGTTGCGTTTTTTAGTTAATTTTTTTTTATCCGGCCTTATTTAATAAAATATGTTATTAATATGTCATTAACTAAAAAAAATATTAAAAAAGAGTACAACCTGATTTATGTTTGTTTTTTGTTCTAAATGTTGTTTATTATTATTATTTATTTTTTGTTCAAAATGCTGTTATGTTTGTCCTATATGTTAATGTTGTTTGTGTAATAAGTTCATGATGTTAATTTTTTTAATGTATTTTCAGGATTTTTTTAGCGAGGAAAGGCTTTCAAGTTTGATTTACAAATTCAGCTAATCAGGTTCCATTGTTCCTTTATTTGGTTGCGGTTGGAATTTTTTAGATTGATTGTTGAATTATTGTGTATTTATACCATGCCTCCTAGAAAGTATGTTTCTGGATGGAAAAAATTAAAGAAGAAGCAAAAGATAGAAAAATTTATGCAATCCCAAACGGGAGCTCTTGATAAATTTATTTTTAAATTGAATGAAACGAAAAATGAACATGAGAATGAAAATGAAGAAGCTTTGATTGAAGATGAAAATTTGGTGCATCAAGACGATATTAATGAGAACGAAAATGAAGAAGGTTTAAACAAAGAGCATGAAAATTTGGTGAATGAAGAATCTAGTAATGAATATGGACCGTTAAATATTTATGATCCTGGAAATTGGGATAAGATTGGTAGAAACCATATAGAGCTTTTAGTGGAACGAGGGCCCATAAGAGTTGTTGTTGATTTTCCTAAAGATAATGATGGTAGACATTTCTCTCGAGTGCACTACACTCGACAATGGTTGAATGGAGAGAAGCGTGATAGAAGATGGCTAGTATATTCACCTTCTTTAAATAGGGTATTTTTCTTTTGTTGTAAATTGTTTAGGTCGGATGAGAACAAGACTCAATTGGCTACTGACGGATTTAACAATTGGAAAAATATTAGTCAGAGGCTTTTAAGTCACGAGGGAGGTAATGAACATATTTCTTGCATGAAAAGTTGGCTTGATTTAGAAATGAGATTGAAAAATAATGAAATAATTGATTCAGAGGTACAACAAATGATAAATAAAGAGAGAGATCATTGGAAAGAAGTATTAGTGAGGATAATTTCTGTTGTTAAAGCACTAGCCAAGAACAGTTTGGCTTTTCGAGGAGATAATGAGAAGATATATCAAGAAAATAATGGAAATTTCTTAGGTTTAATTGAAATGATTGTGGAGTTTGATCCAATAATGAAAGAGCATATTCGACGTTATCAAAGTGGTGAAATCCACAACCATTATCTTAGCAACAAAATCCTAAATGAAATTATTGAATTATTAGCAGGTGAGATCAAACGTGAAATCATTAACACAATCAAAGAAGCTAAATATTTCTCTGTCATACTAGATTGTACTCCAGATGCAAGTCACGAGGAACAAATGACTTTAATTATACGCTGTGTTGATATTTCAAAAGGTCAAATTAATGTGGAGGAGTTTTTTCTAGGATTTCTAAAGGTAGATGATACATCGGGATTAGGGCTTTTTAATGAGCTTGAAGAAGTGTTGGCAACTTTGGGTCTTAATATTTGTGATGTAAGAGGACAGGGTTATGATAATGGATCTAATATGAAAGAAAAAAATAAAGGTGTTCAGAATAGGTTACTCGAAGTAAATCCAAGAGCATTTTACACTCCGTCTGGTTGTTATAGTCTTAACCTTGCACTTTGTGATATGGCAAACTCTTGTTCTAAAGCTGTTTCTTTTTTTGGTGTGGTACAATGACTTTATACTTTATTTTCTTCTTCTACCAAAAGATGGGATATTTTGAAAGAACATGTTGAAGGTTTAACTCTGAAGTCTTTGTCACAAACACGATGGGAGAGTCGCATTGAAAGTTTTAAAGCGGTAAGATTTCAAGCTAGAAAATTAAGAGATGCGTTAATTCACTTAGCAAATGTGGATCGGGAACCGAAAACAAAAAGCGAAGTCGAATCATTGGCAATTAATGACATGGAGAATTTTGAGTTTTTATTAAGTATGGTTATTTGGCATAATTTGTTGTTTGCTGTCAACACTGTTAGTAAATTTCTACAAAAAGAAGATATGCAAATTGATATTGCCATTGATCAATTGAAAGGACTAATTAAATACTTTCGGGACTACAGAGAGAATGGGTTCAAAAAAGCCATGATTGAAGCACAATAATTAGCAATGGATATGGAAATTGAAGCGGTGTTTCGTGAAAAACGAGTCATTCAAAGAAAGAAGCAATTTGATGAGAGTGTTACTAAAGAGGTGCAACTTTCCGCCGAAGAATCATTTCGAATCAATTACTTTTTACATGTAGTGGATCAAGCTATTTCTTCACTGAAGAGTAGGTTTGAACAATTCCAATGTTATGAAGGGTTTTTTGGGTTTTTATTTGATTTAAAGAAGCTTAAGTCCATGGATGATGATAGTTTGAAGACTCAGTGTGACAACCTTGAAGAAAAACTCAAACATGGAAGCCATTATGATATTGATGGTAATGACTTATTTTTTGAGTTAAAATTGTTGAGAGAATACTTGCCAAAGGAAGCGAAAAAAGTCGTTGATGTGTTGAATTATTTGCATACAATGGATGGGACTTTTCCAAATGCGTGGATAGCTTATAGAATATTATTGACTATACCAGTCACCGTTGCAACTGCAGAAAGAAGCTTTTCAAAGTTGAAATTAATCAAATCTTACCTTCGATCAACAATGTCACAAGAGAGGTTGAGTGGACTAGCATTATTATCAATTGAAAAGGATATGGTGAAAAAACTTGATTATCCAAGCTTGATTAGTCATTTTGCAACAAAAAAGGCGAGAAGATCATATTTTAATTAATATTTTCAGTTTATTATCCTTGTTTTGTTTACTTTTTTTTTAGGGGGGAGGAGGAAGAGTACTTGAATGATAATTGTAGGTCTTTTGACCATGGTGGGTTGTTTAAAAATGATACATTATATTTATCATTTGTATTCAGGCAGCTTATATATTTGAGTCATTTCCTATTATCTTGTAAAAATGCAAAAATATATATTTTGCATAAAAAAAAATTATTATATAAAAGGCCCCATTTTACAAGTTTGCCTTGAGCCCCAAAACCTACGGGGCCGGCCCTGCCCACCCCCTACCCCCACCCTACCCCCACCCTACCCCACCCCCTACCCCCCATCCTGCCCCACCCCCACACATGCACACACACACGCACATATATACACACATATATATACACACAAACATATATATAAATGGAAGAGAGAGAGAGAGAGAGAGAGAGAGAGAGAGAGAGAGAATTAAACCTGAAATTAGAGAGAGAGAGAGAGAGAGAGAGAGAGAGAGAGAGAGAGCAGCGTCGAGAGAGAGAGAGAGAAAGAGAGGGAGGGAACGGCGGGAGGGAAAAAAGAAGGGGGAAAGGGTTTTTGCTGTAACCATTGTCATGGTCGTGTCAAGGTCATTGACCTTGACAATTATTTAAAGAATTGTCACGGTCAATGACCGTGACAAGTTCGTGACAAGTAAATTTGTCACGGCCTTATCACGGTCATTGACGTCAATGACCGTGACATAAAACGAGTGTTTTTTGTCACGGTCAATGACCTTGAGAAGGGTGGCCGGCTGAAAGGTGACAATTTTGTCATTTTGGTGTAGTGTTGATTTAGAAATGAGATTGAAAAAGAATGAAACAATTGATTCAGAGGTACAACAAATGATAAATAAAGAGAGAGAGCATTGGAAAGAAGTATTAGTGAGGATAATTTCTGTTGTTAAAGCACTAGCCAAGAACAGTTTGGCTTTTCGAGGAGATAATGAGAAGATATATCAAGAAAATAATGGAAATTTCTTAGGTTTAATTGAAATGATTGTGGAGTTTGATCCAATAATGAAAGATCATATTCGACGTTATCAAAGTGGTGAAATCCACAACCATTATCTTAGCCACAAAATCCAAAATGAAATTATTGAATTATTAGCGAGTGAGATCAAATGTGAAATCATTAACACAATCAAAGAAGCTAAATATTTCTCTGTCATACTAGATTGTACTCCAGATGCAAGTCACGGGGAACAAATGACTTTAATTATACGTTGTGTTTATATTTCAAAAGGTCAAATTAATGTGGAGGAGTTTTTTCTAGGATTTCTAAAGGTAGATGATACATCGGGATTAGGGCTTTTTAATGAGCTTGAAGAAGTGTTGGCAACTTTGGGACTTAATATTTATGATGTAAGAGGACAGGGTTATGATAATGGATCTAATATGAAAGGAAAAAATAAAGGTGTTCAGAATAGGTTACTCGAAGTAAATCCAAGAGCATTTTACACTCCGTGTGGTTGTCATACTCTTAACCTTACACTTTGTGATATGGCAAACTCTTGTTCTAAAGCTGTTTCTTTTTTTGGTGTGGTACAACGACTTTATACTTTATTTTCTTCTTCTACCAAAAGATGGGATATTTTGAAAGAACATGTCGAAGGTTTAACTCTGAAGTCTTTGTCACAAACACGATGGGAGAGTCGCATTGACAGTGTTAAAGCAGTAAGATTTCAAGCTAGAAGATTAAGAGATGCGTTAATTCACTTAGCAAATGTGGATCGGGAACCGAAAACAAAAAGCGAAGCCGAATCATTGGCAATTAATGACATGGAGAATTTTGAGTTTTTATTAAGTATGGTTATTTGGCATAATTTGTTGTTTGCTGTCAACACTGTTAGTAAATTTCTACAAAAAGAAGATATGCAAATTGATATTGCCATTGACCAATTGAAAGGACTAATTAAATACTTTCGGGACTACAGAGAGAATGGGTTCAAAAAAGCCATGATTGAAGCACAATAATTAGCAATGGATATGGAAATTGAAGCGGTGTTTCGTGAAAAACGAGTCATTCAAAGAAAGAAGCAATTTGATGTGAGTGTTACTAAAGAGGTGCAACTTTCCGCCGAAGAATCATTTCGAATCAATTACTTTTTACATATAGTGGATCAAGCTATTTCTTCACTGAAGAGTAGGTTTGAACAATTCCAATGTTATGAAGGGTTTTTTGGGTTTTTATTTGATTTAAAGAGGCTTAAGTCCATGGATGATGATAGTTTGAAGACTCGGTGTGACAACCTTGAAGAAAAACTCAAACATGGAAGCCATTATGATATTGATGGTAATGACTTATTTTTGGAGTTAAAATTGTTGAGAGAATACTTGTCAAAGGAAGCGAAAAAAGTCGTTGATGTGTTGAATTATTTGCATACAATGGATGGGACTTTTCCAAATGCGTGGATAGCTTATAGAATATTATTGACTATACCAGTCACCGTTGCAACTGCAGAAAGAAGCTTTTCAAAGTTGAAATTAATCAAATCTTACCTTCGATCAACAATGTCACAAGAGAGATTGAATGGACTAGCATTATTATCAATTGAAAAGGATATGGTGAAAAAACTTGATTGTCCAAGCTTAATTAGTGATTTTGCAACAAAAAAGGCGAGAAGATCATATTTTAATTAATATTTTCAGTTTATTATCCTTGTTTTGTTTACTTTTTTTTTAGGGGGGAGGAGGAAGAGTACTTGAGTGATAATTGTAGGTCTTTTGGCCAGGGTGGGTTGTTTAAAAATGATACATTATATTTATCATTAGTATTCTGGCAGCTTATATATTTGAGTCATTTCCTATTATCTTGTAAAAATACAAAAATATATATTTTGCATAAAAAAAATTATTATATAAAAGACCCCATTTTACAAGTTTGCCTTGAACCCCAAAACCTACGGGGCCGGCCCTGGCCTTAATAGAAATGATCAAATACTAAAAAGTTTCTCAAATATTTTTCAATACACATTTGGTCCAAGCCTTTTATTTTGTACTAAAAAGTCCTTCAAACACATATTTAATTAATATACTCTTTGAAGCAAAATAAAAAGACTTGAACTAGAAGTGTATTAAAAATGTTTTAAGAACTATTTGATATATCCTTAAACCTTAATAGACATAACTTATTTCTATTAATGCAAGGACACCAACTCTCCACCAAGGCACTGATTACTGAATGATAATGAACAGGGGATAGTGGTTGTTTTGTTTTAACAACCAACTGTTTTTGTTGTGTTTTTAAAAGCAGGTGTGACTTTTTTCCACAGCCAACGCCTCAGACTCTTCCATCCCCCACAACACTCTCTTGCCCCCACCCCTACTTCTATTATTGATCTCTGTCTCTATCTCATCTTACACCTCTACTTTTCACTTGCCCTTTAAATCTTCAAGATAAATTTCTTTTTTATGAGAGATTGAATTTGTATCGATATTACTGATCAAACTCAAAAAGACCAGGTTCGTGTTGTGTTCCTCTCTTATCATCATTTTAATGGACTGTTGTAGAATTAATGATTTCTAAAATGTTCATGGGCGGCTTTAGAACTTTATGGTATCAAACAATAGCTTATTAAATAATTGTATTGGCAGTTTTTTCAGTGGTTGCGGCAGGTGAGTTGAGTTTAATGGAAAGTGAGACTTCTTCATGTTCCCCTCAACAATCTTCCAACTACGATGAACTCTTCATGCAGCGCAGCTTGGTCTTTGCTGATAGTTTGAAGGTATTTATTTTCACTTCATATTTTCTACCAATAGTCCGTTAATTTTGTCCGGAAATGTTAATATGTTTGCTATATATTCCAAATAATTTAATCTCAGTTCACAAATATTAATTATATTTGAGCGTCAATTTTTAAATAAGGAAGGAACAATCCAAAAGTTACTCAAGAGTAAGCTCAAAAGACATCAGCAGTAAGTATGAAATCTGAAATGTGTGGTTTCTCAAAAGTCACCTACTCGTTCCTCAAGAGTCATGTTACTCAAGAGTCATCTATTGATTACTCAAGAGTCACATATTTTAGAATTTATGGAGTTCTAATTAATTGTCTATATAATGATGGGTTTTGATCCCTAAAATTAATGCACTCAAAGACTCTCCTTCTCATTCCCATCAATGAGAGAGAACTCATAGACAGGGTCGGTCCTAAGATTGAGAGTGCCCTGTGCGAAAATCAATTTAGTGCTCTTCTAAAAAAATATTATACAAAATTATTAAATACCTAAAATAGGCCCCTAAAAAATTAAACTTATTTTTAGGGGCGCATTTTAGTTGGGTGAGATTTTTGGGTTATTGAATCATTCTTTATACAGATTGTTTTTGGGTAGTTAAAAAAATGCGCTCCTAAAAAATTAAATTTATTTTAAAAATTGACATTTTCAATATACACAAATATTTTTGGACCCCTATAATATACATATATAGATGCATACTTTAAAATGGGCCCTGTGCCATTGCCCATTTGGCACATGGCCAGCGCCAGCCATGCTCATAGAGAGAGTGATTAGTCTCTGAAAGACCTCCAACCCCCGAGTTTCAATCATCACTATGGATTCAGGTACACAGTTCCTATAATTCTTTTATAAAGCAATTTCGATAATCTAATATGTTGATGAATTTTATGTAATATTCCAAAGAGTAGTATTAGAGCCTCTTCATATTAGATTATTGGGATTGGTACTGTGGTTGTAATTTAGAAGTGATTTTGTTTGATTTATCATACATATGATCTAGTTAGAAACCATATGACTTTTAGAATTCTATGTAGAATTTATATATGATTTGTGATAATTTTCATAATCACAGTCCCAAATTGATTAAGGATTGTTAATCCAAGGTGATTTTTGATTTTCCTCAAAAGGGTTTAATTCATGATGGATTTGGATGGACTAATTCAGTTTTTTTCAAGATTAATATGAGAATGGTTGAAATCTCGATTTAGAATTTTGAATTTTACGAAATTTTGGTTGTCCTCTCGAAACGTCGAAATAAACAAAATCCATTGTAAACAATGGGCACCACCCTATCTCGGCGATTTGACATCGTTTAGACCCCTAAAAATGCGTTTTTGTCATTTTTGGTAAAAATATCAATGCTAATAACTCTCGCTTAAAAATTGATTTTGCGATTCCGTGAATTGGAGAGTGATCTTGAAGAGATTCTTTATGTCACTGTAGTGATAACTCAAAAATTTTCATTTTTGGAAAAATAAATGAGCACTCAAATCAGTTTTTGGGGGGGGGAATTAATTCTAATTCAATGTTTGTGGGAATTCTTTCCAAATCAGTTTTTTTTGTGAGAATTATTTCCAAATGCATATTTGTTGGGGGGAATTAAGGCAAGTATAAAATTAGGTGTACCAAATACTTGCATATTTAATTAAAAATCATTTGGTTTTAGATTTTAATAAAGTTTGATTTCCATTCGGGGTATTTTCTTTAAAAAAAATACCAAAATTGTATTATATCCTGAAATGAATTAATTAAAGTAATATGCTGCCAAAGTAACCTCTATTGCATAGATTAATTTATTTTGAGATATAAAAATGATGTTAATATATTTATTATTCCTGTGGGTAATAATCGACCCAAAGGAAGATTATTATTTGGCTGAATAATAAATATACATGCAGAATTAAATATGTGATAATTCTATAGTTTTCGTGTGGACAATTAATCGGCCCAAAGGAAGGTTAGTTGTTTGACCGAATTCTATAATGTAGAATTAATCAACCCAAATAAGGGTTAGTTGACCGGATTTATTATCAATATTTTTCTCATGACTGAGAGTACCATTTACAAGTTAATATTTATGTCCAAAGACTAAATGTTAATGTTGTGCTAGGTCTCTCATTGATGCCCCACCATTCCACCATTACAGTTATATAAAATTTATGTCCTGCATTTATCAGTTTATTTTATTATAATATGCCATGATATAAATTTTAAATTGGAGCTTTTGTAATTTATTTGTTCTTTCGGATTAAGTTACAGCTTATTCTGTTAATATGACTGCCAACATGACCTCAATTCATATGCTTAACGGTACAAACTTTAAGAACTGGAAAGACGACATTCTTATAGTTTTCAGTTGCATAAATTTAGACTATGCGATAAGGAAGGAAGAACCCGCTCCTCTTACGGATAAAGCGAACTTTGAGAAGTGGGGTCGTTCTGATCGCTTAAGTCTAATGATGGTAAAGTGCAATGTTCTAGAAGATTTCAGGGGCGGTATGTCCGATAAGGTAACTGCCAAAAGTTTCCTCTAAGATATTGAATTACATTTTGCAAATAACGAAAAGGCTAAGACCAGTACGCTTTTAGTTAACCTTATCCAAATAAAGTATAAATGACAAAGGAAACATACGGGAGTACATTATGGAGATGTCTAACATCAGTTCAAAACTTAAAGCACTAAAGTTAAAGCTGTATGGTAACTTGCTCGTGCATCTGTTATTGATATCTCTTCCTGCACACTATGGACAGTTTATAGTGAGTTATAATACTCAAAAGGATAAAAGTATTCTTAATGAGCTCATTTCACATTGTGTGCAAGAAGAGGAAAGGTTGAAGCGAGAAAAGACAACTGAAATTGCTCATATTACATCTACCTCAAGGAACATAAAGAGGAAAAGGACTAATGATAAGGGTATTGCAGTTGTAACATCACAACTCAAACCTAAAGTTCAACAAAAGAAACAAGTTCAGGATTCACAATTTGCTTGTTTCTTTTCCAGTAACCTGGGCATGTGAATAAGGATTGTTCTAATTACGCCACATGGTATGTAAAGAAAGGTACACTTCTCATTTTGGTTTGTTCGGACGTTAATTTGGCTTTTGTACCTAGCCATGGTGGGTAGATTCGGGTGCTACTACTCATGTAAGTATGTATATGCATGGTTGCCTGTGGAGCCGACCGCCAAATGATGCTGAAAGATTCATCTATCTGGGCGATGGAAAAATAGTTGGAATTGAAGCAATTGGGACCTTTTTATTATCTTTTGAAACTGGTCATTTTATTTAATTATTAAAGACTTATGTAGTACCATTTTTCAGACGAAACTTGGTTTCTATTTTTTATTTTGGACAAATACATTTAATCTTGTTCACTTGGAAATAATAAAGTTACTCTCTTTCTAAATTCTACTTTGGTTGTGACTGGTTCTTTAATTGATAAATTATATTTATTAAATACCAATGCTTCATTTAATGAAACCTTGCAAAAATTAAGAATAATTGATGAGATTTTCGTTACTTTGTTGCACAAGCGTTTGGGTCATATCTCCCAAAGGAGAATTGAAAGGCCTGTGTCAGATGGAATACTTGAACCCCTTAATTTCACAGACTTTGATGTTTGTATCGAGTGTATAAAGGGGAAACAAACAAACATACGAAAATTAAGTGCTAAAAGGAGTTGTGATGTCTTAGAATTGATACATTCTGGCATTTGCGGTCCATTCCCTACGGCTTCATGGAATAACCAACAATATTTTATCACTTTTATAGACAACTATTCTCCTTATAGGTACTTATATTTAATTCATGAGAAGTCTCAAGCTCTGGACATGTTAAGGCCTTCAAAGCCACAGTTGAAAATTAACGAGGCAAGAAGATTAAAGTTGTCAAATCTGACTGTGGTAGTGCATACTATGACAGATATGATAGATCAGGTGAACAACGTCTAGAATCTTTTGCCAAATTCCTAGAGACGAAACATAAAGTTTAAGGACATGGTAAGAAGTATGATTCGTCATTCTTCTTTTCCAGATTTACTCTAGGGAGAGACACTTAAGACTGTAGTATATATTCTAAATAGAGTAATTTGTACAAAGTTAGCTAACACCCCTTAAGAACTATGGATAGGCTGAAAACCTCTCACATTTGGGGGTGTCCAGCTGAGGCAAGGCCTTATAGGCCAATTGAAAAGAAACTGGACTCAAGAACTATTAGCCGCTATTTTATTGGGTATACTAAACTGTTGAAGGATTTTAAGTTCTTTAATCCCTCAACTAAGTCCTTTTTCAACATGAAAAATGCGAGATTTCTTGAGGATGTTGAGTTTGAGGGGGAAGATACGGTTAAGAATAAGAATGTTGTCTTTGAAAAGGAATCAATTCCTCTTCCAAACATTGTTTAGCCTGCTGACAGTGTTCAAGAAGACAACAATGAGGACTTCCCTACTCAAAATCTAAGAGTTATTCCAAAAAAGCAAACTCAATAGCCTCATGAGCAGTTGTAGATCATTTTGATTTAGAGCTGCATCAGATGGATGTTAAGATGGATTTTCTCAATGGTAATATTGAGGAAGTATATAGTGCAACTCGAAAACTTTGACCCAGTTGATCCAAAGTCTATGGTTTGCAAACTCAAGAAATCTAACTTCTTTGTGCTCTATGTCGATGACATACTATTGGTTAGCAGCGATATAGGCTCATTGCATGAAACCAAGAGATTTCTAACTAAGAATTTTAAAATGAAAAATCTTGGGGATGCCTCTTTTATTTTGGGAACTAAGATACACCGAGATCATTCTCAGGGTATCCTTGGATTATCGCAAAAGAGCTATATCGAGAAGGTACTCTCTAGATTTGACATGAAAGATTTTGCATAAGGAGATACTCTTGTTGCTAAGGGAGATAAGTTTAGTCTCTGTCAATGCCCCATGAATGAGACTGAAAGTGTAGAATTGAAAATGGTTCCTTATGCTTTGGCTATTGGGAGACTTTTGTATGCTCAAGTATATACGCGTTCGGATTTAGTGTACATAATGGGTATGTTAGGCAGATATCTGAGTAACCCTGGAATGGATCACTAGAAAGCAGCCAAATGGGTTATGATGTATTTATAGGGAACAAAAAATTACATGCTTATCTATCGAAAGTCAGATAATTTGGAGATTATTGGGTATTCTGATGCCGATCTTGCTGGTTGCCAAGACACTAAGAGATCCACTTCTGGCTATGTATACATATTGTCTGGAAGTGCTATTTTCAGTGGAGTGCTAAGCAGTCACTCATTGCAGCTTCCACTATAGCAGCAGAGTTCATAGCCTGTTTTGAGGCAACAAATCATGCGATATAGCTGCGAAATTTTGTCACTGGGCTGCATATTTTGGATAGCATTGAAAGACCACTACAGATATATTGTGACAATAACTCAGCAGTTCTATATTCGAATAACAACAAAATTTTATTGAAGTCTAAGCACATATACATTAAGTTTCTTGTTGTTAAGGAAAGAGTTTAGAGTAAGATAGTGTCTATTGAACATATAAGAACAAACTCCGTGCTCACGGATCCACTTACTAAGGCTTACCACCTGAGGTCTTTCATGAGTACACTACCCATATGGGTGTTGTTCAGTTTGATGATATTCAGTTGTAGTGGGAGTTTGTATTCGGTTTAATGTTCCTTCATTTGACACTACTCGGATACTTTATGTATGTTTCAATTTTCTACAGAATAAAGTTGATGGTATTTTCATTTTGTTATTTACTCTGAATGTATTGTCTTTTAATTGTGGTATAACATAAGGTTTAAAAGACTAAGGTTTGATCTCACTACGAAATATAGTTAGGACCAATTGAAAATTGGCATGTCTGAGATCACATTGCATGTAATTTCCAGCCACACATCCATACTTGATTAATGTCGTTGAATATATTTGGTGTGGTGATCCTTGATAGATCGAGTTACCACATAAATGTAACGAAGGTCGCTTTGGTCTCATACGAGTATAGGAGATGGACGAGATTGATTCGAGAGATGTCTTAAGAATATAAAGCAATTTGGTGTGCACATAAGGTTATTGAATATAATTACATTTGGAATTATTATGTAGCCTAAGTGGGAGTTTGTTGGAATACTTTATATATTCCAAATAATTTTATGTGGGCTCACAAATTATAATAGTAATTATATTTGAGCTTCAATTTTTAAATGGGCAAATGAAGTGATCTAATTAGGTAAGCTCAAAAGACATCAGCAGTAAGTATGAAATCTGAAATGTGTGGTTACCCAAAAGTCACCTACTGGTTACTCAAGAGCCGTATTACTCAAGAGTCACCTATTGGTTACTCAAGAATCACCTAATTAGAATTTATGAGGTTCTAATTAGTTGTCTATATAATGAAGGGTTCGGGTTCCTAAGGCTAATGCACTCAAAGACTCTCCTCCTCATTTTCATCAATGAGAGAGAACTCATAGAGAGAGTGACTAGTCTATGGAAGACCTCCAACCCCCTAGTTTCAATCATCACTAGGGATTCAGGTACACAGTTCCTATAATTCTTTTATAAGGCAATTTCGATAATCTAATATGTTGATGAATTTTATTTAATATTCCAACACTATATACTGTAATTCGGTGAAGTTTGAGTGATGCTAAACCCACTAGCAAATCCTACAATCAACGAGCTTGCAAAATCACTTGTGTATATATATACAGTACTGCTCTTGTACGAACTGTCCCACATTTTAACAGTGCGGATTGAATATGTGTCAGCGCGCCTATAATTTAGCTGATAATTTTTTAGCTCACCACCAAATGACATATATCCGGTCCGCACCTATTTCAATAAGAGATTCTTCCAAATTAAGAAGTCCACATTCCAATAAGAGATTCTAAAAACATTAAATACAAGTAACATAAAATTTCGATCTTGCCCTCCTATTTCATGTATATGAACTGTCTTTTTGACTTGGTATTAACCAAGCATCAACGTGTAATTAAATAGGGAGTTTATGAATTTTCAATAGGGAGGATGGAGTAACCAGATTCCACGCATCAACCAATGCACTCCCAACACTTTTGTCCCCTTTTTTTTTTGGAAAATGTTACTCTTATCGGGAGTTAGCACCGAACTAGTACCGAATGCGTTTTATATGGCTTGTACTATGGTGTGGGTCTCGCCAGGATACAAATCATATAAAGCGCATTCGGTACTAGCGCGGTGCTAACTCCTGGTAAGAGTATCATTACTCTTTTTTTTAAAATACTTTGTTACCTTTTTTTCATTTCTTTCTTGATTCCTTGTTATTAGTGTTAAAAGAAATGGCCTTTTTTTCCATTCAATTCGGTGACATGAACTTCGATATGTTCTTGTGCAACTAATATACATATAGGACTTGAAGAATCTGAGGAAACAATTGTACTCAGCTGCAGAGTATTTTGAACTGTCTTATCACAAAGATGATTATAACCAATTGTGAGTCACACTGACCTTTTTCTTGAAATGTATCATTTGATGTTACATTTGAAAATTGGTGTATTTTCCTTTCCATTTCATTTTCTCCCTAATTATTTTTTTTATTGACATGATGTATAGAGTGGTAGAGTCCTTGAAGGATTATGTCACTAAAGCCCTCATTAATACTGTAGACCACTTGGGTTCTGTGGCATACAAAGTTGACAATTTCTTGGATGAAAAGGTTAATGAAGTATCTGCAACTAAGCTTCGTATCTCCTGCTTGGAACAGGTAGGTACTCTCTGGGTTCAACATTTACGGTTATGATAATAAGAATTCTAAATAACGTCTGAGAGGTAAATTTCTGTTTTGTAAGAACTAAAGTTAAGGTCAAATTTGATTTCAGTTCCAAAAGTTTCAATCTATTGGACGTTGGCCCCATAGTTTACAGTTTCGTTAGTTACCATTACAGTTTATAGATGATGATCTTATATATAATTAGTTTTTAACCCCACCCCCCACCCTCACCGACCGGGACACTATCTATTTAATATATAGATTGAGGATAAGGTTCAATTAATGCAAATTTCTAAAACCATTTTCACTCTAAGCTTTGGGGGTCAAATTGTTGGAAAATTGGAACTTAAATGGGTATTTAAAGCTGTCCAGATTTTTCTGGACAGATTTTTGAGCAAATTTGAGCTCAAATTTAGGTGGGACCCACACTACGGAAATTGTGGGACCATATACGAACGCGTTCACCTCCGCAAGGAGATTAACGTAGTATATTCATATGTCCAATTTCAATAAGTTATGAATGATAATTATGTCCCCAAAGTGATTCACAAAGCAATGAAAGTTAATGAATTTGGTGTATTTTTACTCTTGTCCCACATTGGAAGAGTAGTGGAATTTTGATGAGTTAATAACACCCCAAGTATGGACTAAGGCTTGGATGCCTTGGGGGTATCCCAACTCTTTGAAGGGGAGATGACCTAAGCTATGCTCGGGCGCGTCCGGCCGGCTCGGCTCGGTTCGGTTCAGGCTTAGGCTTAGGCTTATAAAAATTCTTAAATTTTTGGGCCGAATCTAATTAACTTTCTGGGCTTTAATTAATTAATTACGGAATTAATTAATCTTTAATTAACTGATAATCAATTAATTCCAAGAGTCAGCAGTTAACCAAATTAACTGCTTTGACAGTTAATTTCGGTTTTGACTGTTCCCAACAGTCAAGACATTTACTATAAATAAAATGTTTTCCTCTCAGTTTTTAACTACTGAAAAAATAAACCCTCTAAAATTCCGAAAATGCTACTGCATTATTTCCTCTGCCCAGAAAATTCTTTTCTTCATTTATGCATTGCATGTTCTTGGTTGTATTGAGTACAAAACACAGAAATTGTGTTCGCTGGGATTAGTCATTGCTGTGCTGCTTGATTAAATCCGAAAATCCGTTCTATCTTGGGAGACAATTATTCATTAAACTCAAGCACATTGGAGGAATAATTTTGTCTTAAGGAGACTGTTCAACAGGGCTCGGATTTCTTTCTAATTATTATTATTTCTGCAAATTCTAGTAAGTATTTCATTTCTATAATTCTGTTTTAATTCTGTCATCGTTCATAATTCTGTACAATTGTTATTTATAAATAGTAGACATAACACAAAATTCACAAGTCCCTATTTGAAAATTACATGTAAGATCTCTCTCTCTCTCAAAATCTTTTCTGTGTTGCATTGTAGAGATTACAAACATGCCAATATTTTATAGACTGCGGGGGACTTTCACAACAGTCATTGATGATAAAAACTCCCAAGTATCATAAGCAATACATCATACCAGGCAATTATGTTCTTCTCT
The DNA here is from genome assembly GCA_949130495.1 of Sambucus nigra. Lineage (NCBI taxonomy): Eukaryota > Viridiplantae > Streptophyta > Magnoliopsida > Dipsacales > Adoxaceae > Sambucus > Sambucus nigra. Next base: position 465,895,378 of record OX422211.1, on the reverse strand, counting down.
GCTATTTTCTTTTGTTTTCTACAACACTGGGGGCTTTTTCTCTCTATAGAACTTCATTCTTAAATGTAACCTAAACTATCTTGGTTGCTAATTTTTTGTTCAGGTGGCGACACTAAGCATGCTATTGGAAAGACTCAATTGAATCACAACAGTCCCAGCTTGTGTCTTGAGGGCAACTGGCATCATCAATCTAAGAATGGTATTCTCTACTTCCCATAATAAGTCATTTTTTTCCTTTTTTCCCGCAAGTAGTCATGTTTTGTAATGGGTACAAATTTGTTGACCCTACCCAAATGAGACTTAACATGACCCTTCAATGTGATTACACTTAAATGTGATTGGTCAAAACAAGAATGACTCAGTAATGGACTGAACGGTCATGTTAACCCTCCTTAAAGAGGGTAAACAAATTTAGACTCTTTTGTAATAGTATATAAATCCCAGCATCACCTGGGGTGCAGAAGCTCAACAGTTCGTGACGTTGGTTTGGTGTGAGCAAAATTAGGTGGCTAAACTTGGAAGGAGAAAAATGTTTTGTAAAATTTGTAAATTTTTAACTCTCTTAATTTGGGATGGATCGAGTAACATGTACCTCTTAGAGAACGGCTATTTGCATTCCCAATCGTACTCTCGCACTCCAAATAACTCCTTGCAGCACTTTGTTTACTTTTACAATATTTTTAAAGTGTGAATAGTGGTTCTTGCATCATTTCATTTGGAACATGTGCTTTCACATATATTTGCACGCTAATTTTACAGTCTCTTATATATAAAACTCAACTACTAACAATACTATAAAAATGTTGATTTTTTCTATAAGCTTTTCAAGCAGCAGCAGCAACAACATCAAAACCTCTTCCACCATTATATAGGTAATGTACATTATAATGTGAATATTATGATGAAACCTTCATGCCTAACAAATGAATAAACAACAGAAAAAGGCATTCTGGCCTGCCATCTATACAATCCTCAACAAGTCCTGCAACCTTTTCATTCACAAGAGTTGCATCAGGTTAGCACAAATTTATCTTTTGGGTGTATGTGTATAAAAATATAGTACGAATATAACAATCCTTGGAGTTGTTACTGATTATATTTATCCAAAATCAGAAAAACGGGCAGTTTCACCATATCGCTTTTCACTCAAGCGATCCGGATCTGTTGCTAATCGATCTATTAGTCCGAGCTCTTCTAATAATAAACAGAGGGTAAGCAATGATAATCAGAGCATAAGATTTGGACATAGTCAATGCATTAATGATTCTTCTTATAATGTTTATATATTATGTTGTTGTAATATTTTGAAATCTTTTCTTGATTCATTTAGTTTCCATCGGAGCCTCGGAGATCGGCTTCCTTGTGTATGATCCATCCTGAAAGAGACAAGACAAAAGAGATTGAAAAATACACTAAAAGAAGTAAGAGTCTTCTTCAAGCCTTGCTTAGCATCCACAAATCCAAAAATGATGGTGGACTATACAAATACCGGGATACCAACTGAGAAACGAAAGAATCCATCACACTTTCAACCCCAAGATGGTTGAGGAACTACTTTGTACATTGATTTTGCTTTTACAATCAATGCTTTAACAGATCAATTTGTAGGTACCCTTTTTCTGAACTACTAAAAAATGTGTAGCGCGAAACCTCTCTTAGGACATCTTGAAGGTACTAAAGTGAGTTCCTCACAATGGGAAAATTGCTCAAAAGGCTTATGCTTAGTCATTTAAGATTGAAATGGCAACGTCTCCATCATTGAGCTCAAGACGGAAACACTTCTCCTAGTTGCTTATATACTCCACACACACATATATATATATATAGAGAGAGAGAGAGGCTTCATTTGTATGTTCACAGTGAAACATCGACATTCCTTTTGCTGTTTTACTGTGACGACATTTCATATTGTGTCATTGGACTTGCAACTTAGAGGAATTTTACTTATACAATAATCAAATTTATCCTACTATCCTACACATTGATAGAGTATAAGAATTTACATATTTTTGAAAGTCTCAAAAGCACTGGGCAAACAGAGACGTGTGCAATTGTGCATTTCTGTCCAAAAATAAATTTATTTTTTAATGCAACCCTATTTAGTCTATTATTTGCAAGAATAAAGGAATATTCAATGAGAATATTCTACGTAGTTATCATACTAGGGGTAGCCTAGTCTTCTAGCCTAATAATGGATACTTGCTTGGAGTCCAAGCACATAAGCCCTATATGCAGTTCCTTTGCAGCTCTCTTTGTAACTAATTGAATATACATAGAAATTGGGATTATTGTTCAAGTCTTCGACCATAATGTGAATCATCACATACCCTCTGCCATAAGTTAGCATGTTGATGTTGTAATTTTGGTAGGCCATATTTGCATCACAACAGTAGCATAATTGAGATTTTTTTTACAAAATTAGGGAATGTTATAATACTAACTTTTTCGTAATACAAAGTAATGAATACTTACAAACACCATATTAATCTCTCAAAATCCTGGAAATGACTGGGCTACTTCTCATGACATGATCAATCCAACGCATACAATTTGCACTTAACATAGTTGCCTAATCTTTTTAGTCGTGTTCACCATGAAACCTAAGAAGCATGATGATCCAGAAGAACGTAGCGTAGTGCAAAATTTGTGTGCCCATACAACAATTTCTTAAGAACACTCTACCAGATATGAAAATGAAGATGCACAAATATAATGGAGGGGAAAAAAGGTCCCTTGTTCAGAATCCAAGATCAAAACTAGGACAATCATCAGTTATCATCATGCTCATATGCTTCTCAGGATTGTTCCTTTCAGCATCACAAGGGTCATGAGAAGTACAGTCAGTTGAAGTTGTTACACCAAAATCGATTCCCATGTTATCTGCAGAAGGCTACACGGAAGATATGTGGAAAAATCATGTATTATCAGACATAAGCTTTAGAGATTCACATGTGTGCTTAAATTGACATGGTAGATATTGTAAATAATAGCATAGTATCATTATGTGGTCTAGCCGGGGATATGTCGCTGAACTTGAAAAGAATGAAAAAATAGGATTCATGTAGCCGATCTCAAATAATTGGAAAAACGCTAGGTTGTACTTGTATTTTGATTTTGTTCTTTTGGATTGTGATAAAGGGAACCCATATTTTTGTCTCCTTCAACACAGTACCACTTTTAAAATAGAGGGGTGCCTTTATCACAACCCCAGTTCTTTTTTATCCAAAATCACATTATTACAGCGTGTAAACTTAGTTACAAAATTAAACAAACAAAACTTTTACCTAAGAATAGGTGTGAAAACACTTCTCGCAATTTTACTTTTTACCCGAAACCAAATGGGTGAGATTGTGGACTATTGACTCCACATGGAAAGTCACTCATGCGTCTCGTTCTCATACATTCGGTAATCTTCATTATCATGGATTGGGGTTACAACTTCTCTCCTCTATAAGAATTCATCTACATCTTCCTCTTTAGTTAAGAGTTTTTGGAGGTTTCTGATGGAATTCCAAATTCCTCCCAATTGACTTCACTAAGGTCGAAAGAATACACAGGAATCCCAAATTTTTTTCCAAGAACTCGAATTTAGGTATGGGTAATATTCTACAAATAAACTGAGCACAATTGTTTGGTATCTAAAATACCAAGCAAAGAGAGCTAGAAGCATTAAGATCCAAACCTGAGATGTATTTACAGGTTTCACATCCTTAAATGATTGACTGAAAGTCAAGGTAGGTGTCCCTGCAGATACGTTTTCAAATAACTATGGATGATTAGTAACTACAAACCTACATTTGATGGGGAAAAAAAATGTTGCAAGTGCAAAAATTTGAGGTAAAACTTGCCTTCAGACGACATTGATTCACAGAGTTTTTCGATTCTCACATTTATATTTGATCCATTGAGTGGCAATGATGGAGTTACTGATCGACCATCAGAGACCAGAGTAGGAGCATCCAAAATTTGAGGTTGCACAATCGGGGACACTGGCCCTTTCCTGCTATTATTACTCCACTCTACTTCAAATGTGGATCCTAAGTTTGATGCTTCTAATCTGGAATAATTAGTAACATAAGCCAATCATGATGTATAGGGTTTAATTGTAGTTTGCTTATTTGTACATTTTTATTTTGATGCTTCTTTTACGTTATTTTCTTAGTAACAGTATTATTTTAGCTCTAGGGTCATAATCCCTTGGAATATTCTTAATGTGACTTTTTTAGTATGTTGGCTAACAACATAACGTAGATTACAAATATGGCATGTATACAACCATTGTAATCACTTTTACCTTTGCGAACAAATGAATGAGAGAGACATTTTCGTTTAAATGTTATTGTTATTGATTTATGTTGTGTTTACATCAAATTGGTATCAGAGCGGCGTTTGCTCCTGATGAGGTCGTCAATATTGTTGTTGTAAAGCCATGCGCAAGGCTCAGAAGAACCGGCCATCCACTCCCCAAAACCACACCCCTGCCACCCGTGGTCAAGCCACACCAACCCTTCATCACTATTTGTCGCCAACGAACGACAATCCTTGTCGGTATCCTTGGAAGGTTGTCGATCCATTGGCAAAACATTTCGGCGACCATGCTTGTTTAGATTATATCGCGTCGCGACAGCACAAGGGCTTCGCAAACCCCAGTTTCGGGTCAAATAGTTCCTTCCCGATGCTATACACCAGATTCAACCAATCATGGCCCTCGCCAGTATAGGACAAGCACGGGCAAACTGTCACCAAGTCATCGACACTGCTCCCTGGACCAGGCTCGGGTTTGCCTATAGGCAAAGTAGGCGGTCGCCTAAGGTCCCCGATTAATCGGGGTTCCCTCCGGAAAAAAATTAGGTATAAAAAAATAGACATAAACAAAATTAGGTATGGAAAAAAATTAGTTAGGAAAAAAAAAATTAGTTGTGGAAAAAAAAAATTAGAGTTACCCCTTAAGCGCCCCAAGATAATAAAACTTGTTCCATTTAAAATAATTTACAAAATAAAAGACCCCAAAGCAAAAAGGTTAGAAAATCATTTGTAAGACCAATTAAATACGCAAACCATGCTAAGTCTCTCTTTCTTCTCTTCTCATTCATTTCACCCACTTTCTTCTCTTCTTTTTCTCTCTCTATCTTCTTCTCTTCTCTCTCTCACACTACTAGCAAGAAGACAACCTCCCTTCCCTCCCTCCAAATCCCTATTTTGGGACCCCCTCCCCTTTTTTGAAATAACCCCACCCATAAAAACAAGGATTAAAAAAATCTAGGGTTTCAATTTCTTCAATTTCAAAAAGTTAGGGCTTTTGGTGGGGGGGGGGGGGGGGGGGGGGGGGGGGGAGGGGGGGGACGTACTCAAGCATTTGGAGATTGGTTGAAGCTTGTGTGCAAGTATATATTCATTTTCTTTGTTATATTTTTTTTTTTTACTATGTAAAATTTTGTTATTAATATTTGTGTTGTGTGTTTTTTTTTTTTTTTTTTTTTTATTTTGTAGATTTCAATTTGTTAGTTGGGCATTTTCTAATTATAATTTGGGGTTGCTCTCAAGTTGGTTACAAATCAAGTTTTATTATTCTTCTTTAGCATTTTTCTTTAATATATAATATTGTTGTGATTGTGTGCTTAATTTTTGTGTTGACAAATTACATTTATTGTTGTGTGATTAATATGTCTATTAGAAAATATCACTCCCATCACGGAAAAAGAAAAAGACAAAAACAAATTGAAGAAGAAACATCAAAATTAGCGGGTTCACTACATAAATATTTTAATAAACAAAAAAAAACGAAAAAAGAACATGTTGATGTTGAACATCAAAATATAGAAGATTTAGATAATGAAAATGCTATTGAACATCAAAATTTAGAAGAATTAGATAATGAACATGTAGAAAATGAACATGTAGAAGCTTTACCATTAGATTTTTATGATCCGGTTAAGTGGAAAAATATTGACCAAAAATTTGAATGACATAAAAAAAGATCCAATAAGAGATATTGATCCAATATGAGATATTGACCAAAAAGATCCAATAAGAGATATTTATGATCCGGTTAATTGGAAATATATTGACCAAAAATTTGAATGACATAAAAAAAGATCCAATATGAGATAATGACATTACTTTTCCTAAAGATATTATGTTAGAATATACTAAAAGAATAGATTGTATTTTTTTTAAATGCTTGGATTGCCTGTAGAATAATTTAGACAATACTCGTTACCCTCGGCCGAAAGAAGTTTTTCAAAGTTAAAATTAATAAAATCTTACCTTTGTTTTATCATGTCACAAGAAAGATTAATTGGATTAGCAATGTTATCAATTGAAGAATATTTGTTAACAACAATAAAATTTGGTGGTTTCATTGATTGTTTTGCATCGAAAAATGCGAGAGAACACATTTTCTTTAATTTGATTTTTTTTCGTGTAAAGGGCCCCCAATTGATTGTTCGCTTGAGGCTCCTAAAACTTCAAAGTCGGCCCTACCTGGGACCAAAATCACTAATACATGCCAATATCCCTCAAATAAGGTGCTCCAGACGTCAATCAACCTACTTCTCGAAGTCTTCGACCTCCAACGATCATCATTAAAGGGTTATGAACCATACCGGAGATCTAGTAGGCCCCATTGGAGTTACGAACCTTAACAGAGCTCCGATCGACTTTCAGGCTTGCTAAGGATCACAAAGGACTACATCAAATACTCTATCAGAGATTTCTTCGATATTTTCGTCAATGATGGTTGGATCACTCGAACAAGATTCTTAGATGTTGAGGTGCATGCTATTGAAGGCTTCATCCACATCTTCGGGAAAGAAGAGGTTGGGTTCAATAGCGGAGATTTCTTTGATATATTTGTTGAGGATCACTGGATGACTCGCAATCACTTACGTGATGCGATGTCATATTGTGATGGTGATTTATTCACATTCTTTGGGAAAGAAGGTGTTATCCTGATATTGCTTCATTGCTTTGGATGGACATGATTGATTCCAAATATGTGGACTCGATTTAGGATGATTTTGAATCCCGTTCTGACATGGTATTTCGGCTTTCAGACCTAAAGATGTTGATTATGCTTGTCCAGCTCACATGCAACATCGTTGGCCCTCTCCTATGAGGAGGCTATGAGTAGGCATGATCGCCCTCATCATGAAAAGCTTTGGGGCGGAGTTCATGTTATTCAACCATGGGTTAGGTTTGTAGCGGTTTGTCTTCACCCTTTTTAGCATGTATGTTCGCCAATTTCGAGGACAACTTCCCTTTAAGTGGGGAGAGCGATAGTTATTGTGCAGTATAGATGATTGCCTCTTCTTTCGCTTCCACACTCGGGATGAACTTTTCCAAGTGGGGGAGAGTAACATATACGAGAAATAATGAGAGCGTAATTGTAATTTATTAATTTGTACATTTTTATTTTGGAGTCTCTTTTACATTATTTTCCTATTTATAGTATTTTAGCTTGAGTTAATATTCCTTGGACCATTCTTAATGTGCTTTCTTCAGTCTTTTTATCTTTTTTAGGTTGTCTCGGCTAGGAAGACAAACAACTTAAGCCTATAAATAAGGCATGTGGTCAACCATTGTGATCACTTTTAGCTTTGAGATTAATGAAAGAGAGAGAAACCTTTACTTCTAAATATTGTTGTTGTGTTAAGTTTTGTTGCGTTTACATCAAATCACGTTTCAGTGAATAATTATTGCATTTCCTGAAGGCAAATGTTATCTTTGTTAAGTAAGCAAATGTTTGCATGTCCCATCATTTATCATCACATTTTGTTTGAAGGCATTTACACATTCTATCTAAGACATATATATATAAATGAGAGAGAGAGAGAGAGAGGCAGGCTCTTATACATACCAAGTATACATACTTGCTGGCGCAAACCTATTTTTTTTAAATATTAAAAAAAATTGAGTTGAATTTTTTTATGTCATATTTAAACATTTTAAGGGACCCATTCATATAAAATCCTTGAAATATTTTGGTTCCTTGAAATATTTGTTTTTTTTAAATATTGGTTCCGTGAAATATTAAATATCACACAAAAAAACTCAACTCAAATGGATGTACAGGAGCCTGGCTCTCTCTCTCTCTCTCTCTGTATATATATATATATATATATTGTGTATAGAACTGATTAAAAACTATAAATGACATTATTGTTAGAGTTCCTACATAATGCTTAGATATAATTTTGTTATCGTGGAAGGCCCCACAAAAAGATTAACCTCACTCACCTCTCTCATTCTCATTCTCATTTTTAGGTGGGAGGAAATCTATAAGAAACAACCATAAAGAACTAAATGCTTGTTTGGTTCGAGTTTTTGTGCTTTCTTGAAATTTCATATGGGTATTTTATATTTAAAGTCTCACAAATCCATGTCAAAATTTGGTTAGTATGATGCCAATTCATTTACTAAAGCTCAAATTTTATGTCTTTTTACGAATCTAAAATTTCAGGAAAGCACAAAAATTGAGATAAATGACTGAAATGAGCACTAATTATAAGTTAGGTGAAATCCAAACAACTTAATTTGAGTGTCTCATACATTCTTAATATTGTAAACTTAATGCTCACCCTAACCATATTGAGTATATACTTACCCAAAAGGAAAGCTGGATGGATGAATTGATGGTTGTGAATCTCCTTTGTTGTCAGAATCTGCTAACTTGATAATTTCGATCAAAAGATCGTTATGAGCAGCTTTGGCTCTTAAAAGTTCACTGCCCTCCTGCATTTTATTACTTTCTTCACCTTGATCTTCCACGGCACTTAACTTACTACAGGACTCATGCGCAGGTTGTCCCTGTATATTAGAAAGAACAAATTCTGAAGATTTTGAAGCATCCCACTCCTCTACAGGTGCTCTTTTCATGGTGGTAATATCCTCAAGGGTTGGAGGTTTTCTGAGATTAGACAAGATTGCATGGGCTGCACAAACAGAAACCAAAAATCACTTGCAGTTGTAGGTAACAAGAGCGAAGCGGGTGTAAATATGAGAAAAGCCAAAGTGACAGAAACATCTTCCAGAAGCCCTATCCCTGAGGACAAGATTGTAATTGTTCTTTGAGTTAAATAATTTGGATGTACTTCATTTGTTTGTCTGCATGCAGAGATCATCGTTGGCATCTCAAGGCAAGATAATTGCATAAACAATCCGCAGAATATATTTTGAATACACTCCGCAACTAATGGGTGTTTAGAAGGTTAAACCTCCCAAGGAGGTGCTGAAAAGTTAATGTGTTAGGCAGGCCTAAGTCTCGCGGAGTCTTAGGTTAAGAGTATCCACGGAAGAAAAATGGAAACCAGTTAGGCATGTAAAACCTAAATTACATGACCAATGCTTCAACGTAAACTAGAGTCTAGGAAGCACGTCTACAGATACGCATATTGTATTTGAAAAGATACCGACAAAGGGATGCCACAAAACCCAAAAACTAGAATATGATATGGGATACGATAAAAAAATAATAATATTATATATGTACATTAATTAACAACTTTATTAACAATACGACTAGGAAAAAACATTTTAAGTCAATAAAAATTGAACAAAATATGATAGCAACAATTCAATATGTAGAACGATAATGCAGAGAGAGAGAGAGAGAGAGAGAGAGAGAGAGGCAAGTTGTTATAGTTTCTGAATTTTGTTCTATTTTGTAACACGACAAATGATTAATTTTGCCTTTAGTTTATAAATATGTATATATACATGTATGTTAAATAATTTTTACAAAATTGCAAAAGTGTCCCCATCATATCTCCCAAGTGTCTCGCCATAGCCCTCATGTATCATAGACAGTCAAAAAAATGAACCACGATACAGGATGTGTCCATGTATTTTTTTATATTTTAAGAATATGCCTAGGATACATATCAAGCATGCATCCAAGTATTCGCGTATATATGATACATATTCGAGACTTGTACGGTGACCACTTACTAAGTATCTATCTTTCATAGCCTAGAGTATTATGCTTCATGAGATATAGAGCGAAGTTGTCATTTTTGCTCATACTGCCAACTATGATTTTGGATGATGGCAATAAGGATCCATCACAACCAACAGATAAGGGAATGGGGGCATATTACATCCATCATTCTCAACTTCAAGATCTTCTCATGCATGGCATGAGTTTATTTGACCGATGAAGGGGTCAAAGTGTGTAAAAATTTTTTGAGGGGGTAAACATATAATTATACAAAAAATGCTAATATAATAAAATTAAATTTGGAAATTTTCGAGCTTGCCCTTCCCCCACCCCCCAATTTCGCAAATGGGTTGAGATATGGACAGGTAAATAGACAAAGATATATAGATGCATAAAGGGGAAAAAACAAATTTAGTTGGGTGTGCAGTGGTTCAACAATGTTTCACTCCATTTGACAGCTTACGTACCATCTCGCAAAGGCCTGTTTGTAGTGTCTCTCATACTTGGTTTGATGTTGTCACTGCCAGAGCTTCTAACATTTGAATCTGTATCTTTACATGGAGAGACAATTTTCTGACATACTCCTCCTACACATATGAGCAAGAAATATGTTGGCAGAAAGGAAGATCAGAACCAAATGGTAGCATCAAATCCAATCATAAAACAAAGACAAATTAAAAGGAAAACAAACTTTATATGGGTTCAAGGGCTCCAACAAGTGTGTTTCAACAAATGACAGCTGGCATACCATCACATAAAGGCTTGTATGCTGGGACTCTCCTACGTAATATAATATTGTCAAGACAGGAGCTTTTAATAATTGATTCTTCATTTTTCCTTGCAGAACCGTTGCTTTGAGGTTCCCCTACATAGAGAAGTCAATACATTTTCAAAAGGGAATGCGGACCCTATAACAGCATCAAATACATACTCAACTCAACAAAGCATTTTTCCAATTATTTGGGGTCGGCTAAACAACATCAAATACATCAATAGTAAAAAAAAAATATCGAAATTACAAATCATAATTCATCATTGAAGAAATCAAACTGATAAAAAGAGGAGAATTTGCTTAATTGAGTAGAACTATACCTTCAAAATATTTCCGTGGCTCACCAACCTCCACCAAATATTTGGGCAGTTCAAATGTACTTCCAGTGCTAATACGTTTTGATGGCTCGAGGTATTTACGGCTTAGGGTGGTCCCATCTTCAGCCAATAGAGTAACCTGAGATAATTGGATAAAATGAAACAGTAAGCAAGAGTTGGAGATTAAACTTCCCACAAGCAGAAGTTCCATTGCCAGCAAAGGGAATGGAAAATTTTGCATATTATAAATCTTTGTGCAAAAAAATTACTTATTATCATTAGAGAACCAGCCTCCAAACTTTACACAACCCTGTAGTTACAGAAAATTTTGTTGGATGGATGGGATCACTCCAAATAAATCATGAATCTTTCACCTGTGTTGTTGAATTATTAACCAGGTAATTTAGTAAAGGCCTTCTTTTAACAAAAATGTATGGCAATTGAAGGTTTCATTGGATGCTAAGTCTCTAAAGACCACAAAATCTGTTCTACATCATGCATCCAGTACTACAGTGGAACACAGGGTTAGTGACGTAAACTACACCTCAATGGCCAAAAACAAAACAAAACCAATACAATTTCTACAGAGAGAAACAAAGAATTTCTTGTATTCAAAATGGAAGCTATCTCCCAATGGAGCATTTATATGGGGAGAATTACTTGCTAACCAAGTAATTACCTAAATGACTTAAAAGGGACAATCATTAATAAAAATATATCTAATTAGCCTCAAATATGCTTGGAGACCAATTAAAGGAAATCAAAGAACTGAAATAAAAGGACAACTAATAAGAAATACAAAAATGACATAATTGCCCTAATACGAGACCCATTCCATCATTCTCTCCGGCTTCAAAAAAGTTCGTCCTCGAACTTTGAAAGTTGGAGATGTGTGCAAAATCTTCAAAATATGAGTCCGGGAAGACTAGAAAATTTTTTGGAGCTCGCAAAATTAATTTTGTCAAAAATTTGGGAGGATCCAAAAAAAAAATTATTTATTTATTTTTGTTTTTATCACCCTTGGGTCGAATATCATTCTTGGACTCCAAACCCATAACACAAGTCTCCTAGGATCCTCACCAACTCAATTCACCTTTATTGGAACTTGTCGGAGCAACAAACAAACTGCCGGAGATAAAGCAACAATGAGGTATGTGTTTCGAACCAATCTCTTGTTCCATTTCTTCTTCTCTCTCTTCATTGTAGCCCTAGGGTTTACTCGGAGCTGCAATTTTTGAAATTTTACCCCTCTTTTCTTCTTTTTCTTTATCACAACCCTAGGGTTTGCATTGGCTAGGATTTTGGCTTGGTGTCCGCCGGCGGGATATGGGTTCTGGAGCTCAAGTCTGCCAATCGGTGGGTCGCCCTTGTTCTTGATCGAGTGAAAATATTTCGACGGGTTCTTTCTCGTGTCTATGGGAGGGTGGTGCTTGTGGTTCATTCATGGTGGTGGGTGGTTGAATTTTGGAGAAAATTTGTAGGAGGGCACCAACTTCTTCTTGTTGTTTTGTGCCAATTCTTCCATTCTTTCATTCTTCCTCTCAATTCTTGAATCTCTTCTTCTTGTTGCTTGGATTTCTTCGGAGCCATTCAGAATATAGCACACAACCACAACGCTGCGATGTACGAGGAAAAACCAACTGGGAAAAACCTCGGACGGCCAAGCCTAGACAAAATCCACTATGAATACGGTTTTACAATGAAGGCATAAAAGACTTACAGACTCGACGCAACAAGTACCGCCGATGCCGTCTCCAACATCTCTGTCGGTAGCACATGTAGCTCCAACATGCTTGCACAACACATCCTGTGTCCCGATATCAACCGATTGCCAATACGTCATCTCCAACCCGTTTAAAGGTCCACTGCACACTCACAATGGTGGTGAATGAATAAAGGAAGTAGAATTCTGGGTTTGTTCTTCAAAAATGATCCGAGGTGATCATGTAAATGTTGGAGAGTATTTGAATAAAAAGATTGGCTTTTGGAAAAAGATTGGAGTGGAGTCTCATCAGTTATTTCCGAGCTCCCTTTGTTTTATAAATTAAAGTAGTGGGATAGTAGGGATCATGGGAAAAAAACTACTGAAAACAACTACCATTTTCAATAACTGCTTCGGTCGTTCGAATGACTTCCCGAAATCTCGTTAGAACGAGTCTTCTAACGACTTTTCAGTAGAGACTTCAAGGATGTCATTGGACATCTTGTTCGAACGAGAGTAATCTCATTAGAACGAGATTTTGAACGAAATTTCAGTTAAGGCAAAATGGACAAGTTTTAACATATTTTGATTTTGGAAAATCAATAAAAGCCTTATAAAAATTTACAAAAGTTTCTCCAACTGTTTTAAAAACATCGGGTCATATAACTTTGGGAATAATGATCATTTGGCATGATGATGTAAACTCTGTTGACGCGTTTAACTTCCGAACGTTCAGATTCTTCAGTGTGGAACATGATATAACATATTTACAACTAATATGTTTTGTCCTAAAAAAATAGCCAATACTACAAATTGACTCTATGCGTAAATTTTTCCTTACAAATCTCCCCCTTTAGTTATTCCAGGACAAAACATATAAAATAAAATAAAACGGAATTTTCTAAGCCAGATCATCAAGCCGATCCTAATGCCCATCCCCAAAACCCAAAAGAAAATGGACAAACTCAACTTTCTAACAACCTAGTTGCATAAGGCTCATTGTAGGCCCGAGTCTTTAGAAAATTTTAGATTGCCTACACACATGAAAAAAAATGCATAAACGCATGAGGAGAAGATAATATAAATATCAATTTGAATTACTCCCCCTCATTATTTCTCCCCCTTTTTGTCCGGAAATGACAAAGGTAGGGCTGTAAACGGATATTCGAAAATCCGCATCCGTCCGATATCCGAATCCGAATTTGCGGATATTTATCCGAAAATATGGAAACGGATACGAATATGGATACTCTATAAAAATATCCGAGAAAACGGATACGGATACGAATAGTACTAGTATCCGACACGAATAATCCGTATCCGATGCGAAGTATCCATTTTATCAGATATCCGTTTTACCGGATATCCGTATCCGTCAAACATATGTTTAAAATATTACTAATAATATTAGTAGTTGTATTACTTATAAAATAATATTAAAAAAAACTTAATCGTTTATTCCCCAAAACAAAATAAACACATACTCCACTCAAAACAAAAACACCCTAAAGTTATTATTTTATTGGGTATATTATCATGGAGTTACACTAAAGTTACACTACACCATATCACACACAACATACACCGACTAAAGCACATATACTCCACTCAAAATAAAAATAAAAACTAACTTCGTTTCGTTTCTCTTTCGTACAAAATAAGAGAAAAGAAACTCTCATGTTGCTGTTCGTTAGTTTCCTTAATTATAAATAAATGTAAGAGAGAAACAGGAATGAATGTAAGAGAGAAACATAATAGAATGTAAGAGAGAATCAGAAAAGTAAAGATATGGTTTTGATTGTGATGAGAACTGAAGTTAACAACATGTATATTATATACAAAATAAAAATGTATACTTATTAAAATAAAAATATCAGTATGTTTTGAAGACAAAAGGTTCATGAGGTTATCATTCTCAATAAATTTGATTAATCTAAAAGGTGCATATTTATTTCTACTATCATGGAATGCGACTGTTATTTTTTTTTTATGGCTTTAAGCTTATATGGTTGTAAAGTATGGATAGCTTTAAGTTATATTATGATACTATTATTATGGAATGATACTATTATTATGGAATGATACTATTATTATGGAATCCATAATTGTTGATGTTAGGAGGCGGTAGTTTTGTTATATATCTATTTGGATTGGATTGGATTTCATTGGAATGGATATTTTAATTGTTATTTTTTGCGATGGCTAAATAATGTAAACGGATACGGATATTATCCAAATCCGAGGTATCCGAGCGGATACGATATGGATAGTTGTTTTAACTATCTGGGGGGATACGGATATGGATAGTACATTCAGATAGCGGTTACGGATATGAAAAACATGGTATCCGATCTGTATCCGTCCGTTTACCACCCCTAGACAAAGGGCTAGAATAAACCCTGCAAGGTTAGTGAATAATTCATGAAGTGTAACAATAAATAGAATTTAAGCATTATCATGAATTATCACAAAAACAGATATAGCACAACAAAAATCATCCACATATGTAAGAAATCACCATAGGATGAATAAAATTAAACCAATTATCCAATTGTGCCATAAACATAAATCGTAAATTATGACGTAAACCCTCGTCAAAAGGCTCCTACATTTATCTAAACTCCAATTTAGAGAGAGACATTTTTTCTATTGTCAAAATTCAACTCTAGCTCAAATGAGGCTTACAAGGATTTTTTTAAGGGGAGGAGTAGCTTAGGCTCCAAGCTAAGGCCCTAATTACAAAAATGCCATTACTACTCCTTACTCTTACCCTTTAAAAACTACGACAAAACAAAAGAAAATGCTATAAAAAAATAAAGGAAAAATAGCAAAAAGATATAAAACTACTAATATGCTCCAAAAATGACAAAAATGCCTCGATTCACATCAATCTCCCCGCCTTGAAAAGAGTTCTTCCTCGAACTCAAAGGGGAAGAAGACCAACGAAATCACCCTCCAAGACGGTGATCAAGGCGTGTTGGGGAAGCTCCTCGGATGCGTCCAAATAGTCAGGTGGATGATCAATCGCCAATTATGCGCGGCGTCGCAAGAGAGAGCAATCAAAAGCTTAGTGCCCAACATTGCCACAGTTGTAGCACCGGGAGGTAGGGGGTCTTATATGTGGAGCAGCAGGAGCAGTGGAAGTAAGAACTGAAAATGCCACTGGAGGAGGAGCTGGGGCAGAAATCGGTATAGGTGGAGCTCGTAAGGCTGGAAGAGTTGTGGGCACTGTGTGGTAAGCCTGGACCTTATCCGCGTACTCGAACGCCTTCAGGAAGGTCGGCATTTCCCTCAGACCGAGATTATGCTGAATATGCGATAGCAACCCCAATATATAGCGATTGATCCTCTGATCCTCCATCTCAAGAAGGCGAGCTCTAGTGTATAGAAGTTGAAACTGCTCCGTGTACTTCACTACTAATAAGGTGTCATGTCTGAGAGATTGAACGCGAGCAAAGAGGTCACGCTCATAGGTAGGTGGGATGAAAGACGCTTGGAGAGTGGCCTTCAGCTCAGGCCAAGTCTGAATAGGAGGCAATCCAGCCGTCGTGCGACAGTAGCAGAGGTCGTTCCACCAAACCCAGGCAAATCTCTGGAACTTGGTGGCTGCGAGGAGGACACAGGAGCGGCCTTGAACCCGCTTGTACTCAAAAACTATCTCCATCGAAGCTAACCAATCGATCATGGCATCTGGAGAGAACCGTCCGTCAAACATGGGAAAGTTTATGCGGATATCCCCGTGGAGGCTTCGGAAAAGCAGCTGAAGGGCCATAGAGTGGCCTTCAGCTCAGGCCAAGTCTGAATAGGAGGCAATCTGGTCGCCGTGTGGTGGTAGCAGAGGTCGTTCCACCAAATCCAAGCGGAGCAGCCTTGGACCCGCTTGTACTCGAAAACTGTCTCCATCGAAGCTAACCAATCGACAATGGCATCCGGAGAGAACCGTCAATCAAACATGGGCACATCTATGCGGATATCCCCGTGGAGGCTCCGGAAAGCAGCTAAAGGGCCATAAATAGAGGATCCTCGTCCTGAGGAGTATCTAGACCCAACACATCACCTGGCACAGGTGGAACAACATCAAGAGGAAGGGGTGGCATCTGTGCAGGCGGTGGATGAAGAGACTGACCTTTTTGAACCGCGGGAGGTGCTGGGGGAGTGCGGTGATAGTGAGGGCAAGCACCTATCAAATGGCCCAGCTCACCGCAATAAAAACAGTGTTGGCCTCGAAGTGGAGCATAACGGTGGGGGTGGAGGTACCCACTAAGAACACTGGGTGGCTATCTCCGAACTCGGAGGATGAGGAGGAATCAGAATGGAGTAGTGAGAGGGCGTGGTGAGAGGGTGTACGGGAAGGTGGGGGTAATGGGTAAGTGGCCTAATATGATGGTTCGGGTATACATTTGGCTGAGGGTTTGAGACATAGGTGGAGTGGGTATATGACTCGGGTGGGCCGATAAGTGGATGGAAGAGGGTCGGGTAAGGAAATAGTGCAGGAGGTCCCAAATAAGTTGTCGGGGAAAAATGGGGACGGGGTAGGGGGTCAATTGGATTCGGGTTGAGGTCGAGGGAGGGGTATAGTGTTGACCCGAGACCCGACAGGCGAGGGAGGTTCCTGTTTGGGTCGAATTGGGGTGGAATGGGAAAAAGTGGGTTGGGTAGCGTTTTGCTAGGGCTGAGCTAGCCCAGGTGGGTTGTCGGCGTTGAGAGGGTAGGGAAAGGGGTTGGATGAGGTCGGTCGGCAGGGGAAGGGGGCGGACGAGGGTCGGCGAGGTAGGGAGGGGTCTACTGGTTGGTCGGAAGGTGGTGGGGTGGCTCCGGGATCAGAAAAGGGGTGTTCAGGTTTTTTTAGGCTGGAAAGGGGTTCGGTTGGGGCGGGTTGATGGATTGAGTAAACTGAGCTGGGGTTTGAGGGTTTGGGGGCTAGGGTTCGAGGGTGGCTGGTGTGGTTGGTGTGTGTAACGGGTTTCGGACAGCAGGCGGGTGGTGTGTGGTGGCTCCACCTAGGGTTTCCGACGAAATCTCTTTGTCGGATTTGTGAGGCGTGATTTTCGGCGACTTTTCCGCGATGGAAGGAGGTGGTCTTGTAGAGAGAAGTTGAAAAGGGTATCAAACTTCTTGTTGAATTCTTGCCTCAATTCTTGAATTTCGTCATGTTGTGGCTTGGATTTTTTGGGATCCATTGAAGGTAGTGTACGATTTGAAAAGAAAAAAGAAAAAAACTAAACACCGATGCACCAATCACCAATATGGGGCGACACCCTCTCTGATACCAATTTGACGTAGACCACCAGTCAAAAGGCTCCTACAATTATCTCAACACCAATTTAGAGAGAGAAACACTCTTTTCTATTGTCAAAATTCAAGTCTACCTCAAATGAGGCTTACAAAAGGGTTTTTAAAGGAGAGGAGTAGCTTAAGCTCCAAGCTAAGGCCCTAATTACAAAAATGCCATTACTACTCCTTACCCTTTAAAAACTAAGACAAAACAAAAGAAAATGATATAACAAAAATAAAGGAAAAATAGCAAAAAGAAATAAAACAACTAATATGCTCCAAAAATGACAAAAATGGCCTCGATTCAAATCAAATCAAGTGCGAAAAATAAAAGATATCCAAATATTCAGTACAAATGAAAGTAAAAGAATAAAATAATAAACGCTCTCTCACAAGTACAAATAAAAACTGAAACGTGAAAACGGCAATCACTGAGCCGAATCACCACGTGCATCATCAAAGTTATCATTGAATGAAGATCTAAAACCAAAAGGACCTACTCCACGTCGTATCTCAGCATGCCTAAGCTCTTCATAGTATTCGATTTGTTGATAGTCTACACATCGATACATCAATACACCAATGTTGGAGCGACACCGCTCTGATACCAATTTGACGTAAACCACACGGCAATGGCCAAAAACAAAACAAAACCAATACAATTTCTAGAGAGTAAAATAAAGAATTTCTTATATTCAAAATGGAAGCTATCTCCAAATGAGGAGTATATGGAGTATTTATATGGGAAAAATTACTTGCTAACCAAGTAATTACCTAAATAACTAAAAAGGACAATTATTAACAAAAATATACCTAATTAGTCCAAAACATGCTTGGAGACCAATTAAAGAACATAAAAGGAAATAAATGAACTAAAATAAAAAGACAACTAATAAGAAGTACTAAAATGACAAATAAGCCCTAAGATGAAACCCATTCCCATCAGTTAGATTTTACAAAAACAAAGATGTCATAAGCTACTAAAACAGAGAAGATGTAAATAAGTTTTAATGAACCAACAGTCCACCTGTAAAAAAAATACAGAGGAAGAAAAAAAAAAAGGAAAAATGATATTATTAACACCAAGGCAAAGCAACACCTCTGCAGAAAGAAAAGAAAAATGGGAAAGAAAATAGCTACAAAGACACCCATTGTCAATCTCCAGTCCCTCTGCTACCCATTAATTACCTGACAATTAAAAAGCACCAAGGAAACTACAAAACCACTTTCCTCTGTTATGTGTGTAATAGAGATAGCGTTCCAATTCACAAACGATTTGAATTGCCACAACAAAGCCGTAAAATGCACTTTATTCCATAATTCCTCTATTCCTACCTCTTTCTCCTCAAAAGTTCGATTTCTCTACAACCAAATGCACCAAGCAAGAGCCAATATAGCACGCTCAAAACTTTTGTTTTCAGTATGAAGTACAGAACTAATTAAACATAAACCAACCTGCATTCGGAAGGAACCACATGAAGCAAGTTTGAGGATCCCACTGTGGTACTTCTTAGCTTTCTGATTTATTTGAGTAGTGTACATAGCTTCCCATTCTGCATTTCAATGGATATAAAAGCAAAATCAGAGGGATAACTCTCAGAATCTGAGAAACATATTAAGGTGTGTGGTCAATAGGAAAAGTCAAAATCAAGTATTCATGCATGTAAATTTGTCCAGGCTGCATCAAAAAAAATCGGAAGTTTAATCTTGACTTTGGAGCATTCAATTGGCAATAGGGGGGGAAGTCCCAAGATCTATTATAAACTAGTGGGCAAAACTCACCCCCAAAGCTAGCTAAAGGGATACCCAGGGAATGCGTGGGACTCCACTAACACTTCACCTCAGCGCAAGTGATGGAGTCACTCGGCACTCCCCCACCACAGCGCTGGAGATACAACCAGACCCATCCCTCAGGTACACTTGCTCTGATACCATGATAAACTCGTGTAGGAACTCAACCCGAAAATCTAGCTCAAGGGGTGAGGTGGCCCATGTGCCGATGTGGGATTAAGTTAACAATCTTTGCATAAAAATAAAAATAAAAAGTATTGTTATTTTGTTGTCTATATGAGCCTACATTATTAGTTTCTAGATTAAAATAGAAACACTCTCCCAACTACATAGGACAGTGAGACCAGCATTCCAATTCTTGCTTCTTAAATTATAACATCGAGCAGCATCTAATGTAGTAAATTTTTAGAAAGTTCAAATTTGAAGCGATTGCAACATGAAGCAGACAGATGCCCATCACCTTTCTGGAAACAATCACCATTCAGAATGCAATAAATTGTACCAACCTTTTACACTCAACTGACTTGAGATAATCAGGTGCTGATCCCATGTTATTTTATCATATACGTATATATCCTTTGTTTATAGATATAAAAACGGGAGGAGTGGAGCAGTAAACATGAACATATAACATTTCTAAAAAAGCAGGTATTCGTGATGCCAAAGAAATCCCTTATCAACAATCAGTTGTTAAACAGGTGTTTCAAGCAGTGGGATACTAGATGCTTCACCAAAATGCAAATCTGTAATCAGTTAGAGACGGACAAACCAGCAGGAGAATTATTCTGGGTCTGGAATTGTTGTCCATGCAGTTTCCCTGTTTTTCCAACTATGTCAAAATTTCTTCCTTGTATATTCAAGTCCATTAGAGGCTTATGGTCTCCTTGACTATCTTCAATGTCCACCAAGTAACCATCGAATGTTAGTGATTCACCAGATCTAACAATTTCATCCTTTTTAAGGAACCTGCTATCTAAGAGTTTCCTGGTAGTATCGTACAGCATGACCTGAACAGGAACACATATAAGGAATGTGAGCATCATTGTGCTTTTATGTAAGACTGGACGACAACAACAATAGCAATAATGTACCATTACAAGAAAGGATATTTAACTGAGGCACTAAAGAATAACTTCTGTACTGAGTTATCTACAGAATAGACAAAGATACGGAACAGCCTGGCGGAGAGGAGAAACGTTCATTTTGTGCAACTTAAATGAGATACACTGAAGAATAGGGCACCTGTCACCATAAGCTCTTGGTAATAATACTGAAGGCTACTTATAATGTTACTATCTGCAACCCATGTGGCTGACGAAAGTTTCCTTATTAGTTCATGATGTAAACGCAGGGGAACACATACTCGCACACACACAACGATAATAATAATAAATAAAATTAAATTAAAATAAAAATTCAAAGGAAAAATATCTCCTAATCACATATTATCGTCTCATATATGATATATCATATCAATGTTAAGCGCATACAGAAGGGGGAGAGGGCCATTATATATACTAATACTAGCCAGAGTCCTAAACCTCGATATACTAGGAAACAAAAGATAACCAGGAAATAAAAGTTAATCTACTATCCTAAATCCAATCCCTAGAAACCAGGCCTTAAAATCAGCAATTAATTAAATAAAAAATTAAAAAGGAAAGAAAACCCATCTTCAAGCCATTCTCCCCCATTTGATAAGCTCGGCCTCGAGCTCGAAAGCACGAAAGAACGTCATGATCATCGTAGCAATATAATC
Source organism: Sambucus nigra (assembly GCA_949130495.1). NCBI lineage: Eukaryota > Viridiplantae > Streptophyta > Magnoliopsida > Dipsacales > Adoxaceae > Sambucus > Sambucus nigra. Next base: position 465,873,826 of record OX422211.1, on the reverse strand, counting down.
GTCACCACACTCCCCCTCTTAAGAAAGAAGTTTTCCACGAAAATGCCAAGCGGCCCCGGCATATCTACTAGCAAAAGCCCAAGTAGAAGTCACGCACGATAACACCAATGCCGGAGGACCGGAACTTGCCCCTTATACTTGACAGGGGAACTAGCATACCAACTCATTGAGGGAGGAAGACAACAACACACGGTGGCCGGAGCACACTCCACTAGTATCTTTAATGCTAAGCGTCGAACTAACAACTCAACTGGGTCAAAATCATCTAAGGCCGCATCCACATAGTCGCACCAAACTATACCAGAACAATAAGGCACACCAATCTCAGAAAATCACTAGCAGGAACAAACACAGAAAAATTATTGTAAAAGGTCGTACGCCAGTGCACAATGCTCCCGCTTAACTGCAGGTCTAGGAGAGACAGATGTCGGTTGGCCTTACCCCCATTGTCTTTCCTAAAATTAGAAAAGAAGTCACCAATACAAAATTCCCCTGTACAACTCCATTCAGTTCACATCACGTCACCCATATGTCCTCAAAGAAACTAGCCGGCAGTAAAGGGTTCATCGGCTCTTCAGCGAAAGGGACGCTAACTATCATGGAATTTATTACGCGTAATCTTAGTTTCATCATCAATGGTAGGGGAGAAATCACCCAAGATGTACTAAATACTCGAACCACCACAAGTGGGGCTCAGGGCTGCAGTCCCTGAAAGAAAATTTGGAGTCCCTTTCTCTACTTCTGGATCCAACTTGTAACTATAATCAGCATGTGAGACAACGCTGACTTCTTTTTTAGCTTGCTACATAGAAAATTGGTGGTTTGGAATTCGAACACGCGAGCTCACGATCAAGTGATTTTGGCAGTGGTTGTGTGAGCATCAGTCGAGCAAACTCTGCATAGCGCTCGACAACTTCCTATTCCAACTTCCAATACAGCGCCTCCTCATCACACAATTCTACTTTCTGACAAGTCCTTGTAATAGTAACCAGTTGTGATAATTTCATACTTATAATCTTGAGCCTCGTTGAAACAATAGGAGCCTTCATTTTCCCACTCGAAGATTTTTCCAAAAATCTCCTCAAGGGTTTGCCTAAAATATTATTCCATCTCTCCAATATTTTAAAAATCACTTTAGTGATTCGCCTTGAGGTGAATCACTAAAAAATCGCCTCGGTGTTGAATTTGAGGCTTAAGCCTCAATGCGCCTCACGTCCCGAGGCGCAAAAAAAATAATTAATTAATTAATTAATTAAATAAAAAATGTTGCTTTTCTTCCATTAAGAACTCTGTTTTTTTGTTATTTTAATATATGTCAACAATTGGTACAGGGCCGGTTTTGAGGAAGGCGGCCACCTCGAGCCTCCGATTTTCGACACATATTAAGGGCCTAAAAATTTATGTGCATATATATTTATAGCGTTATTTTCCAATTGTCCTAAAAATAATTTGTTGAAAACTGAACGGACAAACATTTAAACTCGTCGTAACTCTCGAAAATAAGTTGGAATCTTTTTGGTTAAAAAAAAACTATAATTTGTAAACTAATAAAAAATATCTCTTGTTAAATATGGGGCCCCCAATTCAAGAGTTCGCCTTGGGTCCCTAAAATCTCAGGATCAGCCCTGAATTGGTATATATATATATATATACATAGTTTGAAGATTGTGCAACAATTTTATTTTTATTTTACTAAATTACATACTCTATTTTTTTTAGAGAATAAATGATCAAATCTTTATTTAAACAAATGTTAAATTCTTAAATCCTGAGAGCCAAAGAAAGATAACGAGTTTTACTCTTTAACGCCCTCACGACCTACTTCTTTACCTCCTCATACTCTGCCTCAGGGGGCTGGTCACCTCCTCCGGGGTAGACACTCGATCAGAATCGCCTGACATGTGTTGTCCATAGACGCGACTTTTTTTTTTCAAATTCACTGGATTTTTTAAGGGCTAACTTTATTTTTCTAAAATTGCACTTAGCTTAAAAAAATTGTTGTTCTAATCTACGAACTCTTATTCTAATTTTCCTTTTTTTTTGTTTTAAAATTGCATTTAACTTATACTATATACTTTAGTTTTAAAATTGCATTTAACTTATACTATATACTATTTTGACTTAAAAGAATATTTAAAAAATAACCAATATGTGAATTAAATTAAAAAATATGATTTTGTCGATTTGATTTTGCATTGATTAATTTATTGTCATATTATAGAATAACCAATATGTGAATGAAACTAGCACAAAATGTTGCATTGATAAATTTATTGTCATATTATAAAATTAACAATATGTAAATAAAAATTTGAGTTTGCATTGGTTAATTTATTGTCATATTGTAAAATAACCAATATGTAAAAATTGATTTTATCAAATTACATAAAAAAAATCATCTCGGGTGAACAAAAAAAATGTTAAACTATGCGAGAAAGTACTCGAAGATATTTTTTTTTTTTTGCAATTTTATTTTATATATCTTTGTTACTTTATTTCTATGGTTTTATTAGTATTTTTTTAATATTATTTTGCTTTTTCTTTGGGTAAGCCTCGAGGCTTACGCCTCATGCCTTTTTAAACATTGCATCTCGCATTATTCCTCCTCCAAACTGAAGTACGGTAGTCAGTGGGTAAAACCAAAGAAGATAGGGAAAACAGAGGGGCCGTTTCATAATTTTGAAAACTGCTGAAAATGTTGGGGTTCATATTAATTCTGGAAGGTTTAGGGAAGGGGTTTGTAGTTTTATTGAAACGTCAGGGGGGATAGCCTCGTAATTTGCAAGGGGTGACGATCACCGGACATCGGAGAAGGGGGTTTGATGTCAGATGAAAGTGTAAGGGAGCTAGGACTTCTGATTGGAGGGCGTAAGGGTTTCAGGTTAACTGGTAATGCAAGAGGAAGGGGGTTAAACTCTAGGGAACATTACCATCACCCAACACCAGCTAGGATGGGAGGGGATGTGATGGAGTTTGGAGGCAGGGGCGGCGTCTGAGCCCTGAGCCCTGTTTTGGCTTCGTTTGAGGACGCGAAGGACAGGTGGGAATCGCTGGAGACAGATGATGATGGAGGAATGATCACCAAACATTAGCTTTGACAAAGAAGGGTTGGCGGGGTGGCCTGAGCGTCCAGGAGGGGTTGGGAATCAGCGGAAACTTCCACAACAATGGATAGCACAACACCCTATGTGTTATTCCAACAGGACTCTCGGTTTGTACCTATCATCAGCCATGGTGACCAATACACAAGCTACCGAGAGTGAACCATACTCGGATACCACTTTTGATATAAACGCAGCAGAATTCTTACTCTCACACACACACAAACAAGAAATCAAATGGAAATCTCTCTCGATCGCATATTCTCATAATCTCATAAATCAATGTCAGTGTTATTGTTAAATGCTTACACAAGGAAAGAGATTATTTATACTAACACTAGCTAGAGTTCTGAACCTAATTGAACTACTAGGAAATAACAATGACCAGTAGATAGAAGATAATTACTATCTTAAATCTAAACCCTAAAAATCAATCCTTAAAATCAACAATTAAAGAAAGAAAGAAAAATAATACCCTCTTCATGTTACTTCATGTCAAAAGTTCAAAATTGCTTGAATTCTAGTAAGGAATCAGAATAAGTAAGTGACAATGCAAACCATGTCTGGTGCCAGAGAAAAACCACAAAGGTTAAATTTTTCACCATGTGGCTGATAGGAAAAAATAACAAATAATAATGCCTGTATTAAAGAACAGCAGCACCCCACCCCACATTCTCTTTTTTTCCAGCATCTCCCTTCTATTTAAAAGAATTCCACAAATAACATTGAATCTCTTCACTGTGCAGAATCGGAAAATCATTACTATATAACCAGAAAACTGCGGTAGGCTTCTCCAGTGCACACAATACACAATGCTTAATGCCATATGTATCCAAGACTCTTACAAAGTTCTACACTTGAGGTCAAATAGATATCTTTTCATAACCTGTGTTTATCTAACTTCTTTTCATAAGCTGTGTTTATCTACAAAGGAGAGGTCTGCCATTATGTTTGCAAGAAGAAAAAGAGGTAAGCCCTAATGCCATTCTCTTTCCCATTTTCAAATCTACCCCTCCCCCTTTTAATTATTGTTTAGGTCCCCTTGGTCTTCAAATATTTTTAGAAAACCCCCCACAAAATTTCAACCACATCCCCACAATTATTTTCCTCTACTTTCTTAACCTAACCCTTATACACCTACATATTCACTCCTCTACTTCTAAAAATTATTTGAACACCCCCTTCTTTTCACAAAATTACAATTCGCCCCTTGAATTTTCTGAAATTTCCGAATCTTATCCCAAAACTTTTTACAATTACACGAGTCCCTCACATTCCTGTAAATTATAATGCCCCTCTTTCAACCCTATCCTCATGGATCGGCATTTTGACGCCTCCATGGTGGTCCACATGCCCCTCGTACTAGGTTAAGAGGTTTGGAGGCATTTGAGTTTGGAGACTTCTTTCCCTTTTTCGGGAAAGGAGAGGATGGATTCTGAGTTGGCGATTCCTTCAACATCTTTTCAGAGATTGGTTGAAGAATTCACACAAATTCTCAAGAGGTGAGGTCATTTGGTATCACTAATTTCTTCGAACATTCTTGGGAATGGGGATGATTGTGTTGTGATTGATTCCTATTTTGATATTAAGGTTTTGTCGTGGGTTGATGCAGATGATTCCGAGTATGTGAACCCATTTTGGTATGGGTTTGAGGTATTGGGAGGATGACTTACAATATATAGCCTTGAGGGTGCTCATCATGGGGGATTCAGATCGCATTGGGGGCATCATTGGCCCTATATGAGGCGTTGATGTATTGATTTCCAGTGTGGCAAGCTTCGGGGCCGAGTTTATCTTTGTCGGCCATTGCTGGAATTTCTGATTAATTACCCTTGCCTATCTACTAGTCAATACGTAGGGCATTTCCAAGGACGGCTTTCCTCCTCTGTTGGGGAGAACGGCGGTATTTGCATGCCATAAATGACAGCCACCTCTCGTGCTTTCACGCTTGTGGTCAAGCTTTTCTAAGTTGGAAAGAGTGATGCTTATGAGGGTTCTAGGATTTATTTGTATTTTTGTTCATTTTTAGTTTCATTATTATGAGGCTATTTTTCTCTTTTAGTTGCTATATTAGGCTAAAGGGTGACATTTCCTTTGATGTCTTTAGTGTGCCATTTTTAGTCATTTTACTACCATTTTAGGGTTTCTTGACTAGCAAGACTTCCCTTACCTATAAATAGGGCCATTGGTTTATCTTTGTAAGCACTTCTACTTTTGAAGATGAATGAATGAGAGACTAACATTTTCTCTTAAATGATGTCGTAAAAATGTTTCTGCTTTTATTAAAGGCGTGCCTAGACGTGCGCCTAGGCTCCAAGTTCACCTAGGCGCAGCATCGGCGTCTTGCCTCACTCACGAAAGGCTCCTTCAATAAGGCGTGTGCCTTGTGCACCTAAGCTCCAGGCTTAAAGCGCCTCATTAATTTTTTTAAATTACTCCCTCAATACAAGAATGGACCAATTGATATGTTGATTTTACATTTCCAATAAATATGAAAGATTAAATGATTCCTCACCTCAAAAGTAATCAAAGTAAGTTATTAATTCCTAGTGAAACTTTATCTTTCTCACTAGTCCCTACTTAGGCAAAAGAATCAAACAAAATGAAACTACGAGAGTTTTGCATCATAGAAAAATTAATATGTTGATTTTTATTTTCATTTTCACTCATTGGAGTTTTTTTTTTATTATTATATATCAATATGTTTTATTTTGTTCATATCGGATAATTTAATTGTTTGATAAATTTGATATTTAAATATATATATATATATATACCTTTTCATATGGTGGTATAAGCTCTATTTTTTTCTCACGTATCTCTTCGTAACCATATATAATAATAATAATAATATATGCTATATATTTCAAATTATAGATCATAAATGATCTTATTATTATAAATATACAATTTTTGCATGTTGTATAGATTTTGCACCTTACTTCGATTAGGCGCGTGCCTCATCTTGGGCGTAGTCTCCACGGGGATCTTGGCGCATTGGGGCACTCTTCGCCTCGAACAACTATTCATGAGAACATGAAATTGAAGTTTGTTTCTATAAACTAAAGAACTGCCTAGTGCCATTAGAGTAGGGGAGAGACGATCGTGTGCAATTGGAGTTTATTCCTTAAAAGATGAAGTTCAATACGACACCTCCAATTTAAGTTATATTGTAATATACTTGTACATTCAGTATATAGACACGTGCAAACAAGTGTCGGGCACATGAAAAATAAGTGTCGAGCACGTTATTTTTCTAATAAAATTATGTACACGTGAAAAGGAGTGTCGGTGTCTGACACTGAAACGTTGCAGTCTCAAAAGTGTTCATGCTTCCTAGATGGCTTTGTTCAGCCGCATCATGTTTCATATTCACTCATGCTTTCTCTATATATTCCCTCATACCATGCTGATTTAAAACTTAAAACTACCATTTGTTCATGGAATCTAATGCTCATAGAGGGCATGCATGGACACCCCCTTAAGATTATCTTAAGCATTGATGATGCTGAGATTCAGCACCACCAGATAAGTGATGATGAGCTCAAACAGTAATAACCATGGCAGCCATAGAGATGTATATGTGTAAGTGTATCGAAGGGGATGAGTATAAGAGGAATAAGATAATGATGTATAGTGGTTCAGCCAATTAGGCCTACATCCACTGTGAGTGTGTGATCCACTAAATATAGGCACTAATGGCCTTGGATACAATGCACATAAGCTCACTCTCTATTTCTCTACTGTGTGTACAAGCAGAGTTTTAGCTAGGGTTACAATTATCCATCACCCTGCAGGGTTGTAGGTGACAAGTATATATAGGTCTTGGGGGGTGTAGTGTACCCCCCAAGCATGCATGGTGCATGTGAGTGATGATCTAGCCAATCCCCTGCTGACACCTGTAGATGCCGCCTGTGATTAATGATGACATAATATTCCCTCACGTGAGAGGGTGATATTGTTATAACGGTCTTCCACGTGCCATGAGAGTCCCACGCGCACTGTTCCACGCATCTCCCAAATCACGCGCTGTGATGATGTCACCCGCGACCTATGATATGAGGTCGAGGGCAAAGTTCCCGCTGGTAGTGAGCCTGGCCTAATGCAGGCCTCGTACTGTCGTACCCTCGTAGGGTCGTCCAGACCACGATGAGGGGTCAGCCCACCGAAGAGTCTTTTGGGCCTGATGAGGGGTCGGCCCCTTGAAGGGTCGTCTGAGCCTGATGAGGGGTCGGCCCCTTGAATGGGTCGAGCCCTTGATGGGTCGTCTGGGCCATGATGATGGGTCGTACCCTCGTAGGGTCATCTGATATTGGTTGAGAGATCATCTTGGCCTCGTCCAGGTGGAGTACGCCCTCGGCCTGGCCGAGGATATATATGGGTATATCAATCACCCCCCAGGTATATCAATCACCCCCCAGCCCTTAGCCATCGAGGTTGTTGAGATGGCTGAGGGATAGTGGCGCTTTTGAGATGAGTGTATGATCAGTTTGGTAAGTGACACCTGTCAAGCTGATGTGACACCTAAGCAGATATCCCCTATCGTTCCAGTTCCCCATGCTTGGCGGCTGCACACTTGTCTTGGGACTTTGTGCCCTAATGATATCTCACCTCGTGGGCCGTGCACAACCTTGATTACTGGGCCCACAAAATAACAAAGTATATAAAAGGTTTTTTAAAACATTTTCTTTTCTCCTCCTTCTTCTTCGCGCCCAAGCTCTCTCTCTCTAACTCCCATTCAAACCTCTATTGCTGCGACAGTCTCAAGCTTGGCCGTCTTCGTTGTCCTTTCACAGGTAATCTCTTTGCCCTAGTGCCCTCTTTATCTTCCATTGTTGTTTGCTTTCTTGCTCTAGGTTTGTAGGACTTAATTTCCCTTTGGCTGTTTTATACCCTTCCGGCTTTCTTCTCCGGCAAGTTGTTCTTGCGTGTTCAAACCTAAAAAATTTCATTTCCTTAGGTTTGATCTAAGAGTCAAACTTAGTCAACTGTAATCTTGTTTGTAGTTAGCTTAGCCAAATTCCTTTTAAGTGTAGGGTCTTCCCCTTAATGCTTAGGAGGCTTTACGATTTAGCCGAGGAGTTCCCATCCTTGAGAGAGAAGTTCTTCGTAGAGATTAGATGAATAGAGGAGGAGGACGAGAGGAGACGAGGGGTCGACCCTAATTGGGTACGACCCATTTTTCCCATTCCATTAGCCACTATCGTACCCCCTGAGTCTTGCGGGTCGTCTGGTCGTCCAGCCGAGAGTCAATCGTGCGAGGGTGAAATGGATCAGAGAGCATCGTCGCCGACAGGTGCTGGTCCTTCTAGGAGGGGAGAGACATCCACTCTCAGCCCAGACCGACAGGTCGAGGGCACAACCCCTTCTGAGGCTGTCCCTGTAACAGCGCTATCCCCTTTTGAATTTCAAGTTGCCTTTCCAGATGGTCCCCCAGAGGTTGGGGGATCTGGTGACGAGAGAGATGAGGACGACAGTGAGGGTTCTTCTGATGGTGATGATAGTCAAGTTGACACTTCAACTGCTTCGACTTATGTATCGTCAGTCAAAGACCGTGATCTCTTAGTGTGGAGGCATCTCTTTGGCATACGACCCAACATAAGTATGAGGGTACCCACTGAATCTGAGAAAGTCTTCGAGGGTGACGAGGGAGAGATCGTTGTCTATGAGCAGATGTTAAGGGTCGGTGTTAGGCTCCCTCTACACCCTTCCATAGTCAATAACTTGTCTACCCTTGGGGTTGCCCTTCTCAACTTCCCCCCAACTCATGGAGGACTATTCTCGGCTACATCTCGCTTTGGAAGAATTCATTTACCGACGAGCCTTCGGCCGATGTGTTCTTAGCCTGTTACAATATCACCTCCTCGTCCAAACAGCCTGGGTACTATCATCTGGGGGCGAGGAAGTCTGATAAAAAACTTCTCCACGTGGCACAAACCTCTAACCATGACTGGAAAAAGAGATTTTTCTTCATTTCCAGGGATTAGGAATTCGCCGACGGGGCTCATCCTTTGGACGACGATCCGAGAGTCCCAAGGAGATGGTCGAACCCTTCTATGAAGGCTAGGTCAGACCCCGGACTAAGTTTGGAGGAGAGGGTCATCGTTGACTATCTGAGAGAGCGAGGGAAAGAGGGCGGACTTGCAAAATTTGAAGATTTGATGACCCCTCGCTTCCTCAAAGAAGCTGGTCTGAGGGTCGGCCCCTTGACAGAACTATGTGAGTAGTTTTTTGCTCAATCTTTGATTATTTTTCAAGTGTTTTATCTTTGTATCTGTATCTTTCTGATGTGTCGTCTCCCTTTCAGGTCGTCCAGAAAATATCTCTGACCAACTTTGGGAAATGACTACCCCAAGCTTGTTGTCTGGTCTGGGCAAGAAGAAAGGCAAAGAGCCTCAGCAGGCTTCGAGGAAGTCAAAGGCCGTGGGGCCGACACCTGTTGAACTATCTGCCGACAGCCACAAAAGAAAGGGACCAGAAGTTCCCACCGACCCTCGGTCGGATTCTAGGACGAGGGCAAGGGTGGAGGCGTCTGAGGGGAGCGGCTCCTCTTCCAGCATGGGGGCCTTTTGGTCCCAGAACTTAACATTCTTGAAGGCTGAACCGTCTTCCCTCATAGCCAATCTGAGGGCGGCCAAGGCTTCTATGTTCTCTGCTCCCTCGGCTGCCGACTACGACTTTCTATCCAAGATGCCCCCGGCAAAGGTGTATGACTATGGTATGCATACTCTGGCCCAGGTATTTGTTTTTACTTCATTTCCTCAGTTGAGCTTTTCACTAACTGTTCCCTCGGCCCCTTAACATGTGCCTGCTTCTATGCAGTCTGTTTGTGCCTTTACATCAGCTGCCAAGTGGATGGCCGAGAACCAACAAAAATTTTATGAAGCCGAGAGGGCTATTCAGCATGAGGCTGACCTGCAGACCAAGCTCGAGACTGCAAGGGCCGAGTTGGAGAGTGCAAGGACCGAACATGAAAGGGTCCTGACGAGCTAACGAAGCAGCATGATGCAGATCTGAAGGCCAAGGACTTAATTATTAAAGAGAAGGATGAGGCCTTGATCAACCTGGGGGCTCAATTCAAGACAGAGCTTGAGGGGGCGGTAAAGAAAGCCGAGGCCGACGCTGTGGAGGCCTACAAACTCTCAGACGAGTTTCAAGGCTTCGGTCTTGAGTACTTAGAGAGGGGGATCAGGACGGCCTGTCGGTGGGTCGTCCTCAAGTTTGCTGACGCCGTCTCTTCAGTTCGTCCCTCTCTTGAGGCAGTTCAATTGGACGACCCACTGATTGCTGAGGCTCTGGCCCACGTGGAGTCTCACGTGAACGCCGAAGGCACCGGCACTTCTAAAGATCAGCCTGTCTTGGTTATTAAGGAGACTCCTCTTATCGATGTTGAGGCCCTGCCATCTGATGCCGCTCAATAGGGTGGTTGTTTGTAGCCATACCCTCATCATGTACCACATTTTTGTACTTTGCTTTGGTTGGACAAACATCTATAACATTTTGTAATATAATGCCTTTTTCTGTCTTCTATGCTTGTCTCTTGTACGATTTATCTTGTGATGATCTAAATTAACAATCTCACTAACTCCTCCCTCGTCTTTCTTGAGGGTGAATGAGGGGTCGTCCCCACCATTTACCCTCATCATAGGCGAGGGTGGTTTCCCACCAACTTAATGGTTTTAAATTTTAAATCCCCCCTCGTCTTTCTTGAGGGTGAATGAGGGGTCGTTCCCACCATTTACCCTCATCATAGCCGAGGGTGGTTTCCCACCAACTAAATGAGGTTTTAAATTAAGTCCCCCCTCGTCTTTCTTAAGGGTGAATGGGGGGTCGTCCCCACCATTTACCCTCATCATAGCCGAGGGTGGTTTCCCACCAACTAAATGATGTTTAAAATTAAGTCCCCCCTCGTCTTTCTTGAGGGTGAATGAGGGGTCGTCCCCACCATTTACCCTCATCATGGTCGAGGGTGGTTTCCCACCAACTTAATGGTTTTAAATTTTAAGTCCCCCCTCGTCTTTCTTGAGGGTGAATGAGGGGTCGTCTCCACCATTTACCCTCATCACAGCCGAGGGTGGTTTCACACCACCTTAATGGTTTTAAATTTTAAGTCCCCCTCGTCTTTCTTGAGGGTGAATGAGGGGTCGTCCCCACCATTTACCCTCATCATAGCCGAGGGTGGTTTCCCACCAACTAAATGATGTTTTAAATTAAGTCCCCCCTCGTCTTTCTTGAGGGTGAATGACGGGTCGTCCCCACCATTACCCTTATCATAGGCGAGGGTGGTTTCCCACCAACTTAATGATTTTAAATTTTAAGTCCCCCCTCGTCTTTCTTGAGGGTGAATGAGGGGTCGTCCCCACCATTTACCCTCATCATAGCCGAGGGTGATTTCCCACCAACTAAATGATGTTTTAAATTAAGTCCCCTCTCGTCTTTCTTGAGGGTGAATGAGGGGTCGTCCCCACCATTTACCCTCATCATAGGCGAGGGTGGTTTTAACGAGTATAACCCCAATCATACTAGAATTAATCAAACACAAAATGAGGGACCAATGTGACATTCTCATTAACATTCCAAGATTGATAGTATTTCTTCAAATGATCTGCATTACAGGGGTTGGAAAAAGGTTCCCCTTCTAGGTTTTCTAGTCTATAGGTTCCAGGGACAACTTCATCAATGACCCTATATGGGCCATGCCAATTTGGGTGGAGCTTGTTAGGCTTTTGCCAAGTCTTTTTGAGGACTAAGTCCCCTACTGCGATTGGCCTTGGTCTCACCCTCTGGTTGTAGAACCTTACAGTCCTCTACTGGTAAGCGGCTTGCCTTATCTCGGCGTCTTCCCTCCTTTCCTCGATCAGGTCTAAGTCAAGTCTCCTCTCTTCCATATTTCTCTGGGGTCATACATTTGGACCCTGTGAGTAGGAAACCCGATCTCGGTGGGAATGACGGCTTCTGAGCCATAAGCCAGCATGAACGGGGTTTCTCCGGTAGAGGTCTTTGCCGTCGTCCTGTAGGCCCACAGTACAGCATATAACTCCTCAACCCATCTTCCTTTTGCCTCCTCAAGTTTCTTCTTGATCCCGTCTAGGATTGTTCTGTTTGTGACCTCAGTTCGCCCATTAGCCTGAGGTCGACCTGGGGTAGAGAAGAATTGTTTGATACTCACCCTTTTCACAGTACTTCTCTAGAGATGTATTCTTGAATTGAGTCCCGTTATCTGAGATGAGGATGTTGGGGAGACTATATCTGCATATAATATTTTTCCAGATGAACTGGAAGGTCTTCTACTCTGTAATCGTGACCATCGGCTCCGCCTCCACCCATTTTGAAAAATAGTCAATTGCTACGATGAGGAGCCGATAGTTATTGACGGCCCTAGGCAAGGGTCCTACCAGGTCGATCCCCCATACTGCAAATGGCCATGGGGATGTGATGGAGGTAAGAGGCTGATGGGGCTAGTGAGGAATTGTGGCAAATCTTTGACATTTATCGCACTTTTTTACGTATGCCGTGGCGTCTTTCCCCAGGGTCGGCCACCAGTATCCCTGGGTTACTATCCTCTTCGCTAAAGATCTGCCCCCAATGTGGCTTGAACATGACCCCTCGTGCACGTCTTGCAAAATGTGTGGGACTTCAGACGGGTGCACACACCTAAGTAAGGGGAGCAAAAACCCCTTTTTGTACAAGGTGTCTCCGATGACAGTGAATTTCGCAGTTCTGTATCTCAACTTCTTCCTTTCTTGCCTTGCTTCTGCCATCTCCCCCTCTTTAATGTATCTGATCAGAGGGTCCATCCATGAAGCTTCCTTATAAATATTTAAGCAAGTGCCAAGTGTTCCCTCAGCATCTTCAATAGTTGGTCGAAGCAAAATTTTCACTGGGACCGTCCTCCTGATATCTGTCCTAGTTGCCGAGGTCAACCTAGCGAGTGCATCAGCTCGGCCATTATCAAGCCTAGGTATCCTCTTCAATTTCACTTCTCTGAAGCTTTTCAATAGTGACTTCACTTTCTCAAGGTATTTGGCCATTCTCTCATCCTTAGCCTCGTAGGCTCCTAGTATCTGATTCACCACTAGTCTTGAATCAATATGGACCGCAATATGGTCGACGCTAAGGGACTTAGCGAAGGAGAGGCCTGCTATCAGGGCCTCATATTCAGACTCGTTGTTGGAGGCCTTAAAGTTGAACCTCAGGGCGTACTCAATGTCTGTGCCATCAGGTGCTGATACTATTAATCCAGCCCCACTTCCGCTGTCGCAGGAGGACCCGTCAACGAAGAGGCTCCACACAGTCTGTTCTTCTGAGAAATTTCCCTCAGTGAGGGACCCCTGCCTAAAGAGATATCTTCCCTCTTCGTTTTCGGCCACTTTTTCTCTAGCGGTGCTTGTCTCAGCCTTATCTGCAGGTGTGTCGGCGAGTCTTACTTGTCGGGTATCTGTCTTCCCGAGGCTCTCATCTTCAACTTCATCATCTTCCCAAGTAAATTCAGCCACGAAATCTGCCAATGCTTGCCCCTTAATGGCCGTCCTAGGTTGATACACAATGTTAAATTCGCCCAGCTCTATAGCCCAGGCCATTTACCTACCTGATTTTTCTGGCTTGTGTAAGACCTGCCTAAGAGGAGAGTCAGTGAGGATGACCATTATATGGGACTGGAAGTATGGCTTCATCTTTCTTGATGCACGGATCAAGGCATAGGCTAACTTCTCCATCCTTAGGTATCTTTGCTCTGCCCCCTGGAGTGCCTTACTGTTAAATACACAGGCTTCTGTACTCCGTCCTCTTCTCTCACAATGGTTGCGCTGATGGCTGACTCTGAGACGGCTAGGTACACATGTAGCCGTTCGCCTTGCACTGGTCGTGACAAAAGCAAGGGAGACCCTAAGTATGCCTTTAGCTCTTTGAAAGCCTGATCACACTCTTCGCTCCAATCAAAAAGTTTTCTGAGAATTTTAAAGAATGGTAAGCACCTGTCTGTGGCCCTGGACACGAACCTATTCAAAGCAGCCACTCGCCCTGTGAGCCTTTGAACGTCTTTGATGGTCTTCAGGGTCCTCATTTCTATGAGGGCCTTTATCTTTTCAGGGTTGGCCTCGATGCCTCTTTGGTCCTCACTTCCCTGCTCCGACCCCGAAGACACATTTAGCCGGGTTGAGCTTCATTCGGTACTTGTCCATTGTGTTAAAGGTCCTCTCGAGGTCGGCCACGTGATCCTCGGCCTTTAAGCTTTTGGTCAGCATGTCATCTACATAAACCTCCATAGACTTCCCAATTTGGTCTTCAAACATTTTATTCACAAGGCGTTGATACGTTGCCCCCGCATTTTTAGGCCAAAGGGCATGACCCTATAACAGTATGTCCCCTTGTCGGTAATGAAGGCTGTTTTCTCCGAGTCTTCAGGGTTCATAAAGATCTGGTTGTACCCTGAATAGGCATCCATGAAGCTCATGAGCTCATGGCCTGCGGTAGCGTCTACCATCTGATCAATGCGGGGTAGAGGGAAGCTGTCTTTGGGACAATGTTTGTTGAGGTCTGTGAAGTCTACACACATCCTCCACTTCCCGTTAGCTTTTGGGACAATGACTGCGTTGGACAACCACTCGGGGTAGATGACCTCTCTGATAAACTCTGCATCTTCTAGCTTCTTGACCTCATCCCTAATGACCTCATACTTCTCTCGAGAATAAATTCTCCTCTTCTGCTTTACTGGCTTTGCCCCCTCTACCACGTTGAGCTTGTGGCTCATAATTTCGGGGTCGATCCCCGGCATATCTGCGTGACTCCATGCAAAGACACTCTGTCTTCTCCTTAGCAGCTTGATGAGGTCTTCTTTTATGTCCATCTTCAGAGCTTTGCCGATTTGGACGGTTTTTTCCGGCTCATCCTCGTTGAGGATGATGGATTCTACCTCTTCTGCGGCTTCTCCTTTCTTGAGTTTTTTCTCATCCCTGGGGTCAAGGGTGTCAATATTGTAAGTGGTTGTTGCCTTCTTGTGCGCCTCTCTTTCTTCGGCGGAGTTAAAGTAACATTCTCGTGCCGTCGTCTGGTCTCCCTGAACTTCCCCTACCCCGTAAGGGGTCGGGAATTTGATCATCTGATGAACCGTAGACGGCACAGCCCCAAACCCCTTGAGGGCTACTCGCCCCAGTATAATGTTGTAGGCCGAGAAGACATGTTCGTCCAACACGAAGAAGCTGACCCTCTTGGTAAGCCATCTCGGTCACTCGTCTCCCATCCTGACATCGGCCTCATACACTCCTAGAGGATGAACTTTTTCCCCACTGAACCCAATCAATGGGTGATGGTATGGGACGAGTCTAGCACGGCTGAGGCCTAAGGCTTTGAAGCACGGCCAAAACATCACATCTGCAGAGCTACCCCCATCTACCAAGATCCTCGACACCTCACATTCGTGCACCCTGGTAGTGATGACTAGAGGGTCATCATGCGAGGCCAATAGGCCTTTGAAGTCCATTCTTGAGAATCCCACTATCAGAGTATCCATATCAACCTTCTTTCTCTTTTCTGACTTTGCCTCAACAGAGGTTGAGTGCACAGCCTTTGTCACTGCCTTAGCTTCAGCTTCATGGGTCTTCCTGTCTGTGACCTCTGACCCTCCTCCTGCCAGTCCCCCGGAGATCATCCCAATACCGAGTGACATCATATTAAGTCTCTTTACAGGGCCGGGGTCATCTCTCGGCGGGAGGTCAAGGTCGTCCTCATCATCTGAAGGGTCGTCCCCTCTTTTGGGAGGACCTTCTCTACATGCATCACCTCTCTTCTTTCTGGGGTCGTCCTCTCGGCCCCTCTTGAAGGCACCTTTGTCGACATACTTCCTAAGCTTCCCTTCTTTTAGCATTTTTTCAATCTCATCTTTCAGAGCAAAGCATTTGTCTATCACGTGGCCATGGTCTTGGTGAAATTCACACCACAGGTTTTTGTTCCTCCTGTGGGGGGCTGCCCTCAACTTCTCAGGCCACTTCAGGGACCGGTCACTCTTAATCTCATTGAGAATATGTTCACAGCTGACCGTCAGAGGGGTGTAACCAGCGAACTTGTCGTCTGTAGACCTCTTCTTCCCCTCTTTGTTCTTCTTATGGTACTTACCGCCACTGGTGCTTCCTTTTTCGTCTTCGTATTTTGCTGCCATCGCCTCTTCGGCGTTCATAACCTTTCCTGTTGTTGACAGCAATTCAGCCATTGTCCTTGGAGGGTCTTCAGCAAGCTTCCATAACAGCTTCCCCTTCTGGAGTCCCCCAATGAGGGTTGTCATGGCTATGCTCTCCTCATAGTCTTCAACCTCCAACTTTTCTTTGTTGAATCTGGTTATGTAGTCTCTTAGACTCTCGTTCTTCCCCAGCTTAACATAGAGCAGGTGTGTGGTCTTCTTCCGTGGCCTCACCCCAAAGCAAAAGTTATGGATAAACCGGTCTGCTAACTGCTTAAAGTTTTCAATGGAGTTCTTAGGGAGAGACATATACCAGACGTGTGCAGCCCCAGTCAGAGTGCTAGAAAATGCACGACACCTCATCTCATTTAAGATAGAGTATATGTCTGTAGCGGACTGGTACATCTCAATATGATGGACGGGGTTGGTACTCCCGTCATACCTTAGGGTGACCACAGGTGGCTTAAACTTGGATGGACTTGGGAAGTTGACTATCTTCGCCATAAAGGGTGAGCCTATGGAGTATCCTCTCTGAAGAGGGTCCCGGCTCTTCAGAATATCACCAATCTTATCCTCCAGTCGCTGGATCAAGTCATTCCAGGGCCTCGTAGGGTCGGCCCGATGTTATCCCCTGCCGCCTCTTTGAGGTGGACGGAGGCTGCGGCAGGTCTGTGTCGGCTGTTTACCTCCCCTTAACCGTCGTCCTGTCCTTGGGGTCGGCCCCCATGGGGTCGGCCATCTGCTGCTTCCCTTCTGGATCTCGCAGCACTCCTTGATCTGGACAATTTTTCCCGCAAGTCATTTACTGGGCCTAGCCTCTCAAAGGCCGACCCTCTGCTCAGACGATCGAAAGCAGAGCCTCTCGGGCGATCATCAGGAATTTGCCTTCCACACATCCCTCTGCTCTCCTGGAGAGGTCGTACAGTATTGTTGGAGACCTCATATGGCTCCCAGCATTCTATGGGGGCCTCTTCCCCCTCCAGATCATCATACCTATCCTCAGGGCAAGGGTTTCCTTGCCTCTCCAGGCGTAGACGCCGGGGGTCAGCAACATCCCTCCGCCGCTGGGGAGGTGGCAAGTCTTTGCGTGGCGCCTGGGGTGGTCCCCTGGCCTCATGCTGCCCTGGAGCTGCTGCCGGAGTAATCATCTCAGGTGAGACCCCCGGTGGTCTTAGTATGTTTTGGCTTAGAGCTGTAAACTGCTCCTGCATGATCCGCTGGCTTGCTGCCAGAGACTTCAAGGCGGCAGCCATCTCGGACTGAGGTGGTGGTTGACTGGAACTGGGTCCTACTCCACTATCCGGTGGAGGAAGAGGTGGTGGTGGCATCTCCGGTGTCATATGTTTGAGCTATGAAGAGTTGAACTAAAGAAAATGACTGGTGAGCTTGAGAACCTTAATGGGAATCTTTCAATGGTGAAACAGCTCCACAAAGGGGGAGATCTGGTTCACCACCAGAGTGCCCGGTGAGGTCAAGCTGTACAAAGGAAGAGATGTCTTCTCGTTCCCACAGACAGCGCCAAACTGATGATGCTGAGATTCAGCACCACCAGATAAGTGATGATGAGCTCAAACAGTAATAACCATGGCAGCCATAGAGATGTATGTGTGTAAGTGTATAGAAGGGGATGAGTATAAGAGGAATAAGATAATGATGTATAGCGGTTCAGCCAATTAGGCCTACATCCACTGTGAGTGTGTGATCCACTAAATATAGGCACTAATGGCCTTGGATACAATGCACATAAGCTCACTCTCTCTTTCTCTACTGTGTGTACAAGCCGAGTTTTAGCTAGGATTATAATTATCCATCACCCTGCAGGGTTGTAGGTGACAAGTATATATAGGTCTTGGGGGGTGTAGTGTACCCCCTAAGCATGCATAGTGCATGTGAGTGATGATCTAGCCAATCCCCTGCTGACACCTGTAGATGCCGCTTGTGATTAATGATGACATAATATTCCCTCACGTGAGAGGGTGATATTGTTATAA
This sequence comes from Sambucus nigra, assembly GCA_949130495.1. Classification (NCBI taxonomy): domain Eukaryota; kingdom Viridiplantae; phylum Streptophyta; class Magnoliopsida; order Dipsacales; family Adoxaceae; genus Sambucus; species Sambucus nigra. The sequence continues at coordinate 465,855,563 of OX422211.1, read as the reverse complement.
CGGTCTTCCACGTGCCATGAGAGTCCCACGCGCCCTGTTTCACGCGTCTCCCAAATCACGCGCTGTGATGATGTCACCCTCGACCTATGATATGAGGCCGAGAGCAAAGGTCCTGCTGGCAGTGAGCCTGGCCTAATGCAGGCCTCGTACTATCGTACCCTCGTAGGGTCGTCCAGACCACGATGAGGGGTCGGCCCACCGAAGAGTCGTCTGGGCCTGATGAGGGGTCGGCCTCTTGAAGGGTCGTCTAAACCATGATGAGGGGTCGGCCCCTTGAAGGGTCGTCTGAGCCTGATGAGGGGTCGGCCCCTTGAAGGGTCATTTGGGCCATGATGATGGGTCGTCCCCTTGAAGGGGCGTCTGGGCCATGATGATGGGTCGACCCCTTGAAGGGTCGTCTGGGCGATGATGATGGGTCGTACCCTCGTAGGGTCATCTGATATTGGTTGAGAGATCATCTTGGCCTCGTCCAGGTGGAGTACGCCCTCAGCCTGGCCGAGGGTATATATGGGTATATCAAGCATGTCCACATTTTTTTAATATAGGTTTGTGGGGAGAGGGGGAGAGGGGCAAGGCAGTTAATATCTACGGAAGGGATTGGTGCAAGTCCCCTATTTTTTCGTTTTGGTTCCAAATTAGGTGAGGAAATGTACCACTGATGCACAAATACTATTTGACCATCTAAATTCAAGAAATATGCATTCGAATACATGCTGAACCATTTGACTACGTAATCAATTATGTATGAAAAACAGAACAAGAAACAGAAAAGGGGTGATTGGTACTACGCATAAAAGCTGTATTGATTGGTACTATGAATAGAAAAGGTGTTGATTGAAGATCAACCTGTGTCCCTTGTAATCCAGTTGTTGCAACTTTTAAGATTCCATCGTGAAACCTCTTGGCTTTTTGAGTTATTTGTGTAGTGTACAAAACCTGCCACTCTAAATTGGAAAAAGGAAAAAGAAGAAATGCCGACTGTGAAGAAAAAAAATGCAATGAATAAAGTGCAAGGAATACAATGAAAACAATAAAAACTATAATTGGGCAAAATCACTTATTAAACAGTGTCCATCTGTTACTACCATTGCAGATGCAGCACCAAATTTTAAAAACAACCTGCTATGCTGGTTTTTGTTGCATCGGGACAACTTGGCGAGACACCGTACTTGCTGATTTCACTTCTCTTAAACTCTGAAATAGTAAAACCCATTATAAGTATGATGGGTTATAAGATCATTGACAGACCGTGCTATACTGGTTTAGCTTAGCACTTCCAGGGTTGTTTGTGTGTTTGTGCTCACACACACTCAAAAATTCACACAGAAAGAGTAGATGGTCAAGATGTTTGCGAGGGGTTAGTTTACTGACTCAGAAACAATCCAGAGCTTACTGACTAAAATGAGCAGAAAGGAACTGACCAATCATTTCATTTTGAATATATAAAATGAAGAATGAGCACTTGAACAAACCAACCTCTGATAATTTTTTGGGATGGGCTTAAATTACACGATGATGCTTTATTCATCCCCGAATTAGTCTTTCTGCCTTTCGAAGGGAACTAAATTGTTAGCCACAGTATGGTGAGACTGAACAAAAGTGTATACAAATAGGGAATTTTTTAGGTGATACCATTTGAAAACGAGGGAGTCTTTAAACTTGTTCGATGTAGGGATCCAGCTTTCTCATTAGTTTTCTTATCTGTTTCTTGAAAATGCAAATTAGGAACAGTTGGATGGTCCCCAAGCGGATCCCCAATGTCAACTAGATAAGCATCGAACGTCAATGTTTCACCCGATCTGAAAATATCATCCGTCTTCAAAAATCTACTTTCTAAGAGTGTCTCCCATTCATCGTAGAGCATGACCTATGGAACGGTTAAAAACAAGTAAGATGCTAAAACAACATAAAATCACCATGTGTCCAAAATCCACAAGTCTAATCCCACATTTTTGGAGTATTCCGGATTGGTAAACTTACATGTGAAGTTTGAGTTTTAGGTAATGTATTATTTTTCATGAATTGTGAGACTTTCGTGGTGTTTGTTTTTACCTCTTAAGTTTGAATCTGAACCATTCAAACTTAAGAGGTACCAAATAGTGTTTGTTTTTTTAAATGATTAAGAGACTAACGACTATTTTTGGCTCTGAATGATTAAGAGGTATATGTACATATGAAGTCTGAATCAGTTTAAATACATGCATTCAGATATTCATTCACACATATTTTTGAGCTTCAGATTTCAAATTTGGACTTCAAATTCAGATAAAGAAACAAACGCAACCTTTGTATGTGAATTACCATTTTAGAATCCCTCGGAAGCACAAACACTCGAACGAACCAGCACTAAAGTAAAAGTATGGTTAATAATTTGGGTGTATATAAAATTATCCTCAACCTAAACGCAATATTAAAAAATAATAAATAAGCAAGAGGTTAATAATTGTCCTCAAAATCATGAGTTAAAAGTATTTATTACCTAGATTTATGGTAGATTAGCGAAAACACGATATAACAATCTAAGCTCCAAAGACTAACAAATTGGATCGTCTTAAAAGAAATAACTCCGCCTAAAATATGTACTCTATGAAGCATTCATAATTAGCATATACAAATTTTATTACTATATGCCATATAGTAATAAAATTTGTAGTTGAAACAGCTTAAAAAAGTGAATGAAATGAATACCTTGCGTATTGAGGGTTGAATTTGTAAGAGACCGTCTTGATAAATTTTACGCTTCTGCTTGACGTGCTTGGTGTAGGTTACGGACCATCTCTTCGCATCTCCCATTCCTTCACCTGCTATTCAATTCATAATACAGATTCATCAATTGGAGCTTTCATGTTTAAATTTATGATTAACATATCACTACTTGCTATTTACACGCAAATGTGGTGTGATATGTAATGTGATTTTTTTGGCTCCTTAAAGTTCTGTTTGAATTTAAGGGACCGTTTGATAGCATTATGACAAATTATAAATAAATTGATAAATATGATATTTGTCTATAATTTGGTGTGTTTGATAGTAAAATTTGCCTACAAATTATTTGTCAATGTACAACACCTCTTATGCATAACATGTTGGCAAATTTTGCTTTGCTATATGGGTGAGAAATATTTGCCAACAAATTTGCTAACTTCTTAAACGCTTTTAATATTTTAAAAAACAATTTAAAAACTGTTTTAAATAATTAAAAAAACTGTTATGAATATTTTTAAAATTGTTATGAATATTTTAAAAATTGTTTTAAATAGTTAAAAAACTATTTTAAATTAAAATCTGTTTTAATGTAAAAATTGTTTTTTTGTAAAAAAACGTTTTAATGTAAAAAACTGTTTTAATGTACAGATTTGTTTTAATGTAAAAAATGTTTTAATGTAAAAAAAAAAAAAAATCATGTGAAAACTGTTTTAATATAAAAAAAAATTTAATGTAAAAAATTGATTTAATGTAAAAACTGTATTTTCGTAAAAACTGTTTTAATGTAAAAAATTGTTTTAATTTAAAAATTATTTTAATATAAAAAACTAAAAAATGTTTTAATGTAAAAACTGTTTGAATGCAAAAAATTATTTTAATATAAAAATTGTTTTAATGTAAAAAAAATTAAAAACTGTTTTAATGTTAAAATTAAAAACTGTTTTAATGTAAAAACTGTTTTTAATAATTACTTTTGCCGGAAAAAACTTTTTTTATATATAGCCTGTTACTTTTTTAATAAATAAAAACGGGAAGTAAAAAAGAAACGAAAAAACTATTTTTTTATTAAATAAAAATTGGGACAAAAATTAAAAAAAACATATTTTTTATTATTATTATATATATTAATATGGACGAAAAATGTGTTATTAAAATCTTTTGCCTAAAAAACTTGTTTTAACTCATTTGGTGTTTGATAGCGTAATGTGAGAAAAAAATATTTGTCTAGGCAAAATTTGTCCTGGTAAATTTTGCCATACCAACTGAAAGCGCAAAGTAATTTCCTTTTTATATAAAACTCAATGGAGGATGCGGAAGCGTTGAAAGATGATGGTTCAACAACAATTAAACAAAACAAATTTAGGTTTAATTGAACAAGATTAAATCAAACCGATTAAGTCCTGTTAAATAGATCCAAGTCCTAGAATTTGCCTAAGTCATAATTTTCAATTATCCAAAGTTAGGCGAAATCAATTTTAGCAAATGACTTGAATAAACCAAATTTACCCAATATTTAATTTAGTCCCAAATTAAATGAGTGTGATAATTAAACCAAATTTTATCTTGAATTTATTCTAAGCATGCGTTCTAAATTATGATGCAAGATAAAATAAACAATATCACACTACGCCGAGATGTACGAGGAAAAACCCAAGGCGGGAAACAACCTCGGACGGCCCTAGCCACAAGTCCACTAGATATGGAATTACAATTACAAGACAGATAGACTTACAACGACTGACTCGATCCCTCTCAAGCCTCGACGCTTCTTCTCGTAGAAACCTCTTCCTAGCGAACAACCTCGGAACACCACCGCGGTCTCGGAATCCACCGATGGGACTTTATATGGTCACCGTCACCCAAGTATGGAGCCTTTCTCCAAGTGGGTAGAATATTCAACAAAAAGTCTTCTTCTTTGATGGATGTAGAAGCAAACCAAAACTTCTCTTCTTGAATTCGGTAGAGATAAACCGGTGCCAAAACTCCAAGTAAAGATATGTATATAGAACTTGGATAAACAACTATTGGGTGTAAACACTAGAGTGTGTGGGATTTTTCATTAAAGAATAACACTCAAAACTTGATCTTTTTCCTTAAACAAATTTTCTCTCAAAACACTCTCTAGGAGTTTGTATGGTATGAAAAAGATTCACCTTCAAAAATGATTCCCGTCCTTAATAAAGCCTTAAAAAATCAGTTAAGAAACAAGTGGGGAAATGGGGTGAAAACTGCCAAAAACTGCTCAAAACTGTTCCCGCCTGGCATCTCGTTCGAACGAACTTGACTCTCGTTCGAACGAGACTTCTAACGAGCGACCAGACTGGGCTCGTTAGAAACTCGTTAGATATCTCGTTAGAACGACCAAACTCGTTCGAACGACATATCGAACGACTGACCAGTTTAGGTTCGTTTGCAAACTCGTTCGAACGAAACCTCGTTAGAACGAAAAACTCGTTCGAACGACATATCGAACGACTGACCAGTTTAGGTTCGTTGGCAGTCTCGTTCGAGCGAAACCTCGTTAGAAGGAAAAACTCGTTCGAACGAGATTTCGAACGACTTCCAGAAATTTTTTCTAAAATTCAATTTTTGGCTCAGAAACTTTATGTACTTTATTTTAAAGTTTCAATTAAATTATTCTGAAAGTAAAACATGGTTTTTATTAAACCTAACACCCAATAAATATTGTTCCAAGCTCCTATATACATATAATTGCATTCATACCTTGGGAGCATGGAACCATAGTTGATGACGTAGAAACGAGGCACGCAAACCGGCATATTTGATGAAGCTTTATACTCTTTGCCGCTACGTCTTCAACATACACTGCATAGGCTTGAGAATATTACAATTGAATACTATCCTATGAATAAATTTTTTTGTCCGGAATTGAGCCAAAACTATATATGGACTCAATTGGAAATTTGTGTCCTTACAAATCTCCCCCTTTGGCTATTCCGGGACAAAAACCAAACAAAAATCCTAAAGGGCCGTCAAGCTCACTAGACTCAAAACATAACCCGCCCAATCTTGACTCAACCCAAGGATTAAACACTTTGCCTTTTAAAGTTGCCGCTTTAGTAGAATACCTGCACACTTAAGCAAACTCATCAAATGCATAGGGAATATCAAAATATATTAATTAATTACTCCCCCTAAAATAATTCTCCCCTTTATCAAACAATGACATTTACTTAGAAAGACGTCTCCCCCTAAGATAAATCTCCCCCAAACTAAGATGCGATAATAATAGGATTAGATACCATTTCTCCCCCTATCATCATTCTCCCCCTTTTTGTTCAGGAATAGGCAAAGGATAAAGAACTAATAAATAGCATGTTGAAGCTTAAAGAAAAGACATGACAGCATATGGGCAATAAAAGCAAGGCAAAGACAAACAAATATCATATATATATATACTATAAATATACCAATAAGTACGTGCATATATAGATAGATATAAACACACACATGACACAAAATACAATAAGTTTGCACACTCGTATGGCAAAAATGTGTCATATGGAAACGGAAGTGTAGGGGTGTGAACTAGCAACAAGAAAATTTAGACCCAAACACTTAAGAAACGTTCACGGAGTTCTCATTTGATTGCATACTTCATCACAGTTAAATATTACCTCATGTGACAATATAGAGTGAACTCAATGAACAAACATACACAATGCATACAAGCCTAGCATGATGATGATTCTACAAACCAAATAGAGTCATGACATTAAAGACAACTAGGATAAACGGACATTGTGCAAACCGTTGATATACCATCCAATTCTCCCTCAATGAGCATATATATTCTTTTGTTTTTGAATGAATATATCAAACAAACATAGGCCTTGGCAATTGCTTTCTGTTTAATGCCAAATATTCTGTTTTTAGGCCTTTGGATCACATATTTCTTTTAGGTCCAATCAACGGTGGCTTACGATCGCAAAGGATTTAATTCATCCTTTCGGAGCCCTTCCCCGTGCATATATTAATTTATCATGTTTTCATTTTTCACACAAATCTCACATGCAACGGATTTTGACATGCACTAGTCCTCCTAGGTCATAGATATGTAGATGACTAGATTGATAGGAGAACACCTCAAAAAGCTCAAATATAACATGTGACATTAAGATTTCAAAAGAGCTCGTGCATGTGTGAAAAGAGGCATATGAAAATAGAATCCATTTAATCAATACAAAATCCAACTACTCCATATAAAACATGGTAAAGAACATTTTAAGGATTGAAAATCTAAACCAAAAGTTCTAGCCACGTGGGAGCGTAAACGATGGGATTCAAACACAAATATATGCCACATAAAAAAGTTAAAAACTCAAAAAGGACAAACAAAAATCATTTGTATTTTTCATTAAGCTTAAATGAAATAAATAAAACACAAATGATAAACACAAATCTTTTTATATTTTTCAATTAATTCAAACACAAAATATAATTCAAAAAGATAAACAAGTCATGATTTCTAGCATGGGATATGAAATAAGGCTATGACTAGAAAATGACTAAACAAGCATACATTTAGCATGTGAATATAGCATAAAGTATAAACGCTAAAGTATGCAAACACTAACACATTCATCCTTTAGATTTAGCAAGGGAGGAAACATGTGAAAGTAAATGAGAATCAAAATCCCTATTTTGTAAGGCAACCAAGTCGGATTTCCTAACCCAAATTAATGAAGAATGACTATCTTGGGGTGTAGGAGCTTTAACTACCGTGGTTACTTTACTATGGGATTTTCTAGGAATTCGTTTAAGATCAAAACAATATTTCCTAAGATGACCTTTTCGACCACAAAGTGTACAAGTAAGAACATGTCGAAAAGATTTGCCTAAGGAGTGATCATTAAATGCATTCCTAGTAGATTCTCCTAAAATATTGGTTTGGGCATTATGAGTAAATTCATTACAAGTATTGAAGCCTAAACCACAAGTGTCATTTTTAATTTGGATCAATCCTAACATTTTATCAAGTTTTTCTGAACGACATTCCAAATCAAATTTGACATTACTAGAATCTTTTAATTTATTTTCCAATTCTAAAATGTTAGATTCTAGTAAAACATTTCGCTCTTCAAAAGCAAGAAGCTCCTTTTTCAAGGATTCCATTAAACCCCTAAGGCTATCTCTTTCGCCTTCTACATAATCAAGCTTCTCTTGAAGAGTCCTCAAATGTGTCCTAAGGTCTTCTATTAAGGCACTATCATCAACGACCTTGACACTCTTTCTTAAACAAGCTTCTAACTTCAAATTAGTTCTTTTCAAATTAATAGATTCTTTATATAATTCATGAAAAGCATTTTGAAGTTCACTCACATCAACCTCTTCTTCATTTTCACTCTCTCTTTCTTCTCCACTCTCGCTATCATTAAAAACAAGGGAATCATGAACAATGACCTTGGAAGTGGCATGTGCTATCGTGTCATCAATCGATGAGTTCTCATTATCACTCACATGACTAGCCATAAAAGCCACAAAATTTTTCTTAGTGGGGGAATCGGGCTTTTCTTCCTTATCACTATCACTAAGGGTTGCATTATATGCAGTGGGTCGTTTACCCTCTTTCCTTAGTTTAGTGGGGCACTCATAAGCTCGATGGCCATAACCTTCACAACCAAAACACTTGTTAGACTAGTCCCTATCTAAATTGTCATTACTAGGTTTAGGGATCCTCTCAGCTTTAGAAATCTTCTCGCTTTTATCATGTTTAGAAGTATCAAATTTCTTAAAATCATTTTTAAATTTATCTTTGTTAAATTTAAGAAATTTTCTAAATTTGCGAGCAAACAAAGCCATATCTTCCGAGTCACTTTCACTATCGCTCTCTACTACTTGTTTGACCTCTTTTCGGGCTTTTAAAGCAACACCCTTTTCAATTTTCTTTTCAGTTTTAGAGGGAAACATATCTAGTTCATAGGTTTGTAAATCACCTACAAGCTCTTCTAATTTCGTAGAGGCTAAAGTGGGTAAAGAATTTAAAACGGTCACTTTAGGAATAAATCTATCGGGTAGGAACCTCAAAATTTTCTTTACAACACGGTCGTCAGGTATTTTTTCTCCCAAGTTAAAGGATGAATTAACAATATCAGAAAGTCTAGCATAAAATTTATCAAAAGTTTCTTTTTCATCCATTTTGATAGTTTCAAATTGAGTGGTGAGGTTTTGGAGTTTTGAAGCTTTAACGACACTAGTTCCTTCATGAGTTAATTGTAAAATATCCCAAGCTTCTTTAGCGGTTTCACACGTCATAATACGTCGGAATTCATCCGGTGCGACAGCGCTAAATAAGGCATTTAAACCTCGGGAATTAAAGTTAGCAAGTTTAAACTCATTTTCAGTCCATCTATCGGCGGGTTTGATAACACGTTCATTTTCAACTAAGTAAGTTGGTGGGGAGTACCCGGTAACAACAGACATCCAAACTCTCTCGTCGATAGATTTTAGTGCCGATCTCATACGCGCTTTCCAATACGCGTAGTTTGAACCATCGAAAATAGGAAATTTTGAAAATGGGGAAAAATCCATTTTAGCCAAAAAATTAAAAGATCTTAACGAAATAATTTATCGTTTTTGGCTCTGATACCAATTTGAAAGGGCAAAGTAATTTCCTTTTTATATAAAACTCAATGGAGGATGCGGAAGCGTTGAAAGATGATGGTTCAACAACAATTAAACAAAACAAATTTAGGTTTAATTGAACAAGATTAAATCAAACCGATTAAGTCCTGTTAAATAGATCCAAGTCCTAGAATTTGCCTAAGTCATAATTTTCAATTATCCAAAGTTAGGCGAAACCAATTTTAGCAAATGACTTGAATAAACCAAATTTACCCAATATTTAATTTAGTCCCAAATTAAATGAGTGTGATAATTAAACCAAATTTTATCTTGAATTTATTCTAAGCATGCGTTCTAAATTATGATGCAAGATAAAATAAACAATATCACACTACGCCAAGATGTACGAGGAAAAACCCAAGACGGGAAACAATCTCGGACGGCCCTAGCCACAAGTCCACTAGATATGGAATTACAATTACAAGACAGATAGACTTACAACGACTGACTCGATCCCTCTCAAGCCTCGACGCTTCTTCTCGTAGAAACCTCTTCCTAGCGAACAACCTCGGAACACCACCGCGGTCTCGGAATCCACCGATGGGACTTTATATGGTCACCGTCACCCAAGCATGGAGCCTTTCTCCAAGTGGGTAGAATATTCAACAAAAAGTCTTCTTCTTTGATGGATGTAGAAGCAAACCAAAACTTCTCTTCTTGAATTCGGTAGAGATAAACCGGTGCCAAAACTCCAAGTAAAGATATGTATATAGAACTTGGATAAACAACTATTGGGTGTAAACACTAGAGTGTGTGGGATTTTTCATTAAAGAATAACACTCAAAACTTGATCTTTTTCCTTAAACAAATTTTCTCTCAAAACACTCTCTAGGAGTTTGTATGGTATGAAAAAGATTCACCTTCAAAAATGATTCCCGTCCTTAATAAAGCCTTAAAAAATCAGTTAAGAAACAAGTGGGGAAATGGGGTGAAAACTGCCAAAAACTGCTCAAAACTGTTCCCGCCTGGCATCTCGTTCGAACGAACTTGACTCTCGTTCGAACGAACTTGACTCTCGTTCGAACGAGACTTCTAACGAGCGACCAGACTGGGCTCGTTAGAAACTCGTTAGATATCTCGTTAGAACGACCAAACTCGTTCGAACGACATATCGAACGACTGACCAGTTTAGGTTCGTTTGCAAACTCGTTCGAACGAAACCTCGTTAGAACGAAAAACTCGTTCGAACGACATATCGAACGACTGACCAGTTTAGGTTCGTTGGCAGTCTCGTTCGAACAAAACCTCGTTCGAACGAGATTTCGAACGACTTCCAGAAATTTTTTCTAAAATTCAATTTTTGGCCCAAAAACTTTATGTACTTTATTTTAAAGTTTCAATTAAATTATTCTGAAAGTCAAACATGGTTTTTATTAAACCTAACACCCAATAAATATTTTTCCAAGCTCCTATATACATATAATTGCATTCATACCTTGGGAGCATGGAACCATAGTTGATGACGTAGAAACGAGGCACGCAAACGGGCATATTTGATGAAGCTTTATACTCTTTGCCGCTACGTCTTCAACATACACTTCATAGGCTTGAGAATATTACAATTGAATACTATCCTATGAATAAATGTTTTTGTCCGGAATTGAGCCAAAACTATATATGGACTCAATTGGAAATTTGTGTCCTTACACCAACACTTTTGCCCAATGTGTATCAAACGGATCCTAATATTAATATTTAAATGCAAAATATTGTAAGACAACCATTTAATTATCTTTTTATCAAATAATATTGTTACCAAATGCGAGAAATCTCCGGCAGATATTTCTTTCATCGGGTGCGGATAGGGAGAACTCAAGAAAGATATCTATTATATACCTCTAATCGAATAATATTAGAGAAGTTAATAACATTTAATGTATTTATCTTTACTTCTCCCATTACTCTCTTTTCACCGGTGTATATATACATTAATATTTCAATCCTTTAGCCCCCATGTCTATTCAGTTTTCCATCATTTTTCTTTTCATATAAGACTTTAAAAAACGTTCAGCTCCCATCCTTTAGTCCCCATGCCTATTCAGTTTTCCATCATTTTTCTTTTTATATAAGACTTTAAAAAACATTCAGCTCCCAAACCTCTCCATAATCCTCAAAGGCTAACCCCCAAAATCACCCTCCTTGTCCATATACTTAACCCACTTATCCTTTTACTCTCTCAAAAGTCATTTCTTATTTCTCTCTAAAAGCCATTTATTATTTCTCTCCGAAAGCGGTGCATTTCCCTTATTTCTCTCACCGCATCGGAAAAACCCCAATTTCATAAAATCTCAACAGAAATTCGAACAAAGCAAGAAGCGACACCATCTCCCTTATTGTCAGGTAATCAACACCATTTTTTTTCTTTATAAAAAATGTTAGAGAGGTGGGAAATGAGTGTCTAGAATTGTTTAGCTGCGTGGTGAGAGAGTATTAAAATCCCTAAAAAAAAAGGGTTTGTTCTTTGTTGGGTTACCTATTATATAAATAACTCATTGTCTAAAAACCCTTATTTATTTACATAAACAAAACTTTTTGTATTCAAGGTTTATATGGTTTCATTTTCCAAATCGCGGAGTTTTATCATTTTATTTGTCAAACGCTCTATCTAATTCCACCCACGTCGTTCACTTTCGGCCCAATGCAACTGGTATTTCCGGTAGTATTTTAGATTGGCGAGGTCTATGTTGCAGTATAGTATTGGCTTGGATTGATGGTTGACATTATAACAAAGATTGGGTTTGGTTTTCTCTTCTAGATGGATGTTCTCCGTAGCTTCTCTCTCTATGAAAAATGGATGGATTTGTTTTTGTTCGAAGATTGTTTTTGGATGGATGTTCTCCATATCTTCTCTCTCTCTATGAAAAATGGATGGATTTGTTTTTGTTCGAAGATTGTTTTTCGAGGTGTTGGTTTTGTTTAAGCTGAGTGGTGGTTTTGAATGTTGATTTCTCATTGGTTCTCTTGGAGGTGGCTTTACGTGTGATCTGATGAGGTCATTCTAGAACTCAGCATGATAGTTGTGATGTTTGTTTTGGGATTGATTTGTATAGTCTTTTTATTTTTGCAATCTCATATGTTTGTTGAGCTTTATTTTCAACCTGTATGCCTTTTAGGAAGCCTTGATTCCTTTTGTTAGGTTGTTGTGTATTTTTTCTTTCTGGGCATGTGTGTTTTTGGATAGTTTGTTGCCTGTTTTTGTTGGGTTGGCGTGTGTGCATTGGTTGTATTTTCTTGGGGCTTTATCTTTTAATTAAATTCACATTTCAACAATAAAAAAATAGTTGAGCCGTTCGAGACCTCAAGGTTGTATATCATCATTAAACCTTCATGATTTTTAATTGAAAAATCACTTATCCTCTTTCTTAGTACCCATTTACACAAAACAAACAATTTATATCTATCAAATCATAATTAAATTATTTCTTGGTCAAATTTTATCACAACTACCTAAATAATTAACGTGTAATCTAAACTCTCACCAATCGCAACATCGAGGGTTAAAATTATCCATACAAAATTAAGGACATATTCACTAAAATTCTTTGGTTGGGTTGGAGAAGTTGATGCTGCTGGTGGTTGTGATGTTCTCAGTCCACGTCCATGGAAAGAAAAAATTCTCAACAGTTAATGTGTTATAACAAAATATTTTTCCAGTTATTTGGGTAATAATATTTTCTTAGGTTGTATCTCATGGTAATTTTTATCTAGAGTAGTTTATATAAAAAAAATGCAAAACTCTATATGAGATATTTTATTACAGGCTGGTAATTGGGTTTGTGTTGTGCAGTTGTGGATCTTTTATAATGCTAGAGTTATTTGAGTACAATTTTGTTTCTTTGATTGTGATTATTTTGTTACGAGTAAGAATAATGTGCTGTAAATAATTTAGAATTATTTAATATTTAGCTGATTATATTATTTTGTAAGAATTAATATCTTGAGACTTCTTTTGGAACATATCACCGTCACATGTGCAAAAAAAACATTGCATCATATATAAGATTCGTGCTTGGATCAATTTACACTTATAATGATCTTTTAGTTCATACTCAAAGTAGGTTGAATGTATGTAATTGTAGAAACACTTAACTCATATGAATAAATAATTACTCACATTCAATATGAATAAGAGTTTTTTGACAAAAAACTATCAATATTTATTTATGACATTAAAGATAAAATTATTTTAATATCAATAATAGATGTAAATTTATATGATGGACAGTGTAATAAACAAAATAATATTTTTACTGAAAAATGTATAATGTTTATATAATGAAAATTATTAAAATTGATTTGCAGTGTACATTTGATTGTATATATGTATAGATTATAAATATTTTATGTATGTCGCCCACACATCGTGGGGTTACATGCTAGTTACATACATAATATTAGAACTTTTAAATTAAAATAGAACAATAATGATAACTTGTTTCCAACCGTAATCAAAGAAGAGAAAATATATTAAGGGCAATGAAGACGAAATTTGATTTGGTAAGTCAATTATATTAACATGTAATAAATATTTTTACATCTCTTTAACGTAATTCAAAATATTTATTAATATTCATTGCTATATTTCAGGAAGGAGTGAACTCACAGCAAGCATTAACATGAAGATATACAAACGTATGCAAGCGATACATTTAGTTTTTGGAAACAAAGAGGATTTATAATTACATTTCTAATGTCTAAGGATTGTATTTTTGTCTGTATATTTAACACGTACGAATGTACTTCTACAAAAAACAGTGTCATTCATAATGTTTTATATATTGGTTTAATATTAAGTTTCTTTTAGGATTACATGCTAGTAAATACATATGTTATAAATTAGATATTTATTTTTATTTAATTCATTTAGTTTCTCAAATATCAATTTATTTAATACTTTATTTTTTTATTTTTAAAGGTTCGCGCTAACGGCATCCACTCTCATCCACCATGTCCTCGACGGAGCTCCGACAATCCCACTATGTTCTTGTTTTGAGTGCTTTTATGTGGTGAGGGGCTTTGGGAAAAAAAATGGACTAAACATTTATTAAAAATGTTTAAGGAGCTATTCGTCAATTGACCCCAAAAAATCTATCTGTTAAAAAAGTTTGGACTAAACGTTTATTAAAAATATAACAAAAATTATTTAGTAAAAAAGTGTTTTGTTTTAAAAAAATATTTTATAATAAGGTATTAAATTGTATCGTGCTTAATTTCTTTTTTTTTTACACCGAAGCCCTGATATAGGAGGAGGGTTGCGCTAGGGAGCTAACAACTAGCGTAAAATTTCATCAGATCCTTATGAGCATAAATCCTATAAATATACGAACTAATACTAAAGCATTCACCTTAAGCGATGCATTGTGCCTACCACCGAGTGTCTCGAAAAATAGGCAAGGGGTGTCGCATTGGCGCCCAAGTACGATGAGACATGGGCAAGGGTTCCTGCAATAATCTCAACATGTGCAGGTAAAGAAGCTAGTCCGGGATAGTAGACTTAGGTTAGCGACTTGAAACATAGGGAGTATGATAGGGAAAGGGATGGAGTTAGTGAATACCATGATAAGAAGAAAAATTAACATAGATTATTTACAAAAAACTAAATGGGTAGGTGAGAAAGCTAAAGAAATTAATTATACTGGATTTAAATTATATTATAAAGAAAAACATAGAATTAGGAACGGAGTCCAAATAATAGTAGATAAGAACCTTAAAGATGATAACGTAACCGTTATTAGGAAAGGTGGTAGATTTATACTTGTAAAACTGGTATTAGGTGAAAATATAATTAATATTGTTAGTGCTTATGCACTCCATATAGGATTAGATGAGTACACTAAAGTATAATTTTGGGAACAAATGGATGAGCTAATTCAAGAAATACCCGTAGTTGAGAAAATTTATATAGGGGGAGATTTTAATGGCTATGTAGGAGAAGATCGTGTAGGATATGAGATACTTCGTGAAGGATATGATTTTGGAGATTGGAATGATGGTGGAGAGTCTATCTTAGATTTACGATGGCTTACAATTTTGTACTGGTAAATATATATTTAAAAAGAGACTTGAACATTTAATAATTTATAAAAGTGAAACACATATGAGCCAAATAGACTTCTTTAATAGGAAATGAGATTGATTAACATATAAAGACTGTAAGGTTATCTTAGGAGAGAGCTTAACCTCACAACATAAGATAATGATATTGGATATAAATATTAAAAATCCTTCACGAGTGCGAAAAAAGAAGATTAACCCATGAACTAGGTATTGAAACTTAAAAGAAGAGAAATTGGAACTATTTAAAGATAAAATATTAAACAAAGCATTGTATAATTGACACACCCCAACCCAGTTACTTCTAACTAAGTTTGAAAGTTAAAGTGAGTCAAATCATAATTACCTTAAGAAAACCATAAACACGAGTCTTGATACGTCACGAATATTGCATATTTGTGCCCTTTATCTTAGTGCATTCTAACACTTTTACGTTCTTAATTCCTATATTTATGCTCCTTAATTAGATAACCTCGGATTTGGACATATATATGTTTTGCAGGGGTCAATTGTACTTTTATAGGTATTGGAACACTAAAAGTAAGGATTCGTTGCATTTCGAAAAAGTTTTATCACCGGATGCTACTTCAAGGGCATTTAGTCAATTTACACTTCATATCCAGCTCATGGAATTACACAGATATGTAGTTCATTGAGTTATCATCGCGTGGCTGTAAACGGCACGTCATTTGGAGTCCGGACGAAGAAGTTATGGCCATTTCCGTATTCAACCTTTTCTCCCATATGAAGACAAATCAAGGATGGAAAATAGAGTACCGGTCGACCGCGCCCAGGGGGCCGGTTGATCGCATTTTGGGATTTTTCCTTAAAACCTTTCCAGTGGGCTTTCCCCGAAAGACCGATCGATCGGTCCCCGACCTGCGGTGGACCGATGGTCCCAGATATTTGGCAACTTGATCTTTTTCTTTCTTTTTTTCCTTTATTTCTTTTGTAACTTACTATATAAACCAATTTTGGTTTCTATTTTCACTTTCTTACATTTTGTCTTAGATTTTAGGTTTTGTAGAGAGATTTAATCCCTACTCTCCATTTTGGGTGTTTTGCCCATTGTTTATAAGTTAATATACTATTCATTCATCTTCTTTGTTGTAGTTTACTTGTTCTAACTTTATTGCCATTAATTTCCCTTGCCTAGATTAAATTTTATTTCATCTATTTATTACTTTCATAATTAGGTTTACTTGTTTTCTTTCAATGCATGTCATTTACTATGCTTTCTAGCTGATTTAGTCTAGGTTGTGTTGGATTGAACTCACCTATGGGTTGATGTGTTGCTTTGCTTTGGTGATGGAGTTATACGTGTTTATTTTAATTGGGTTATCCTAGTTAATACGCCTAGGAGATTTGACGGGGTATATCATATATGCTCCGTACTTACGACCTTGCGTGCGTAATTTATGGGGTATTTGTTGATGCCAAAATCTTATTAGACTTTTATGCGAATTTAGGGGTGTGACAAATCTGGATTTAATTAAATGTCGAAATGAGACGCATTCTTAATAACTCGTCGACCCATGTAACCACTTTATACTAAATAAATCTAGGTGAGAGATATCCGATGCAACCTATAGTTTTTATTCGCTTTGTTAATTTAGTTTAAATACACTCGCCTAGTATAATCTTTTCCTTTTTGCATCTTTTCCTTTTTGTTTATAATTATCTTTTACACTTTTTATTTTCAAAGGTATTAAACCAGGTAAATTCTAGCAACTTGTCTTTGTGGATTCGATACCCGGACTGGATGCTATACTCCCTTAAAAGAGTGTAGTCATAGTTTAGGTATTTGTATAGAGTTGATGAGACAAATATAACAAACGATCGACGCGCAGGTGACGCTCACGCCACAACGAAACCCAGCCTATCAAATGGGGTCATTATCGGGGACTTGATGTTTTAGAATTTATTTGATTTAGTATTTCGTAGTATTTTTTTCTATTTTTATTTTTTTTCCTAACATTTTTGCAGGACTTCTACATTTGAGCCCCAAGAACCGCTTGAATTTTTTGCACGCGAATCACTTCGTGGATTTCGCCACTTCGAGCCATCTTTGGGGTAAGAATGTCTTATTCCAATCATTTCGGTAATCATTATGATAATTCTCAAAATTCTCGTAAATCTATGACTTTTGGTCAATACTTTGAGTCCCAAAAAATTGCAAATTCAAAAATGACTTTGGGCGAGTATTATAAAAGTCAAGTTTTGGAGTGCGTGTATTTTGAGGATGATGATAACGATTTTGGGCCTCTAATTCCTTATAATAGGAATTTTGAAACTAAAATCTAGCTTTCAAAATTCTTATAATAATGAGTTTAAGTATAGTTTCGATAATAATATTCAAACTTCTAATTTCCGAGAATCCGCACCTCGACCTATTATTTTCGGCGAGGGTTCGCTCATGCTTGAGAATGAGAGGTGATAATGTGCAAATATTGTGTATTTCATCCCTCGAACCTACACATTTTAGCCCCCTCGAGTGTCTTAATCTCTATATTTAATCCTGTTAACCAGACAACCCCGGATTTATATTGTTAACATGCTATATGAGGTATAATTGGGCTTTGTAGGTATTTAGGTACTAAGTATGGAGTTTGGATGCATTCCGGCTAATTTTCGTACGCAATGGCACGTTCAAGGGAATTTTAGTCAATTTAGAGTTTGGGCATCTGGCCTAACATATACACAGAAGTTATATCCCTCCTCACAAGCTTCGCGTGGCCGCAAACGGTGGTCGATCGATCGATCCCCTGTTTTTCTCAGTTTTTCTATTTACAAGTTTGCCATTTTAGGATTTTATATATAAACTCATTTCTCTTATTTGGGAGAAATATCTTACATTTTACATTAGTTTAGGGTTTGTAAGGAGTGCTTTGCCCTTCTCCATTTCCTTTGGGTGTTTTGCCCACTTTGATGTATGTAAGCTTATTAATTTAGTTATTTCCTTTATTTCCATTGTTGTAGTTTAATTTCGTGCTTAGATAATTAGTTGTATTTCTTATTTTTTATTGCTTTCATAATTAGGTTTACTTGCTTTCTTTAAATACATGCTTTTTAATATGCTTTCTAGATAGTTTAGTCTAGGTTGTGTCGGATTGAACTCACTCGGGTTGACGTGTTATTTTTCTTTGGTGATGGAGTTTACGAGTTTATTTTGAGTGCATTGTCCTAGTTATTACGCCTAGGAGATTTAACGGAGTATATCACGTATGTTCCGTATTTACGACCTTGCGTGCGTAATTTTTTGGGTATTTGTTGACGCCAAAATCTTATTAGACTTTTATGCGAATTTATGGGTGTGACAACTCTTGATTTAATTAACTATCGAAACGAGACTCATTCGTAATAACTCGTCGACCCATGTAACCATTTTATAGTAATTAACTCGGGTGAAGAATATTCGACGCAACCTATAGTTTTTACCGCTTTTATTAGTCTAGTTTCAATACACTTGCCTAGATTAATCTTTTCCTTTTTTGCATCTTTTCCTTTTTGTTGTAATTATCTTTTACCCTTTTATTGTAGGAATATTAAACCGAGTAAATTCTAACAACTCGTCTCTGTGGATTTTCGATACCCGAACTTGGCCGTTATACTCACTTGTTGAGTGTTGTCATAAGTTTAGGTTTTTGTATTGAGGCGGTGAATAGAAAACAATTATCGACATTTTGACATGCGCCACTTTTCACCCTCTATCAAAATGGCGTCGTTGTCGGGGATGAGTTTGTTTTAGAATTTATTTGATTTAGTATTTCGTAATATTTTCTTTCTATTTGTATTTTTTGCCTAATATTTTTGTAAGACTTCTACATTTGAGCGGCAAGAACCGCTTGAATTTTTCGTGCGTGCATCTACTTTGTGGAATTCTCCACTTCGAGCCATTTTTGTGGTAAGCATGTCTTATTCCAATTCTTTCGGTAATCATTATTATAATTCTCAAAATGCCCGTAATCCTATGGCTTTCGGTCAATACTTAGAGTCCCAAAAAATTACAAATTCAAAAATGACTTTGGGCGAGTATAACGAAAGTCAAAACTTAGGTTATTGGAATTTTGAGGATGATGATAACGATTTTGGGCCTCTAATTCCTTATAATAGGAATTTTGAAACGAATTGCAATAGTTTTCAAAATTCTTATTATAATGAGTTCGAGTAGAGTTCCGATAATAATTTTCAAACTTCTCATTTTCAAGAATTGGCACCTCGGCCTATAACTTTCGGCGAGGGTTTGTCATGCTTGAAAATGAGAAATATGAAAACCGTTATCGGGAAGAAAATCGTTGTTGGGAACATGAATTGGATTTATTATTTGAATCCGACGACGATTTTTCTTCCGAGACTTTTGAAGTCGAGGAATGTTTTGAACCAAATGAGGACTTTATGCCTACTTTGGAATAAACCATTGTTGACTTTGCCCATCGCATAATAGATATTGAAAGTGAGGATGAAATGGTAGTAATATCCATTTGCAATGAAATGATTTCTTCTTTTGCCCCCAAAGAAGAACATTTCATTGAAAATGATCTTATTTCCTTCGAAACTCAATCTTCAAGCGATGATGACTCATCTCTTGAGTTTGAATCTCTTTCCTCCCCATTTTCATTCTCTGTTATCACACCGTCACAAGTACCCGATGAATCGGTTTCAAACTTTAATGTGTTAAATCTTTTCGCCGATGAGGAGTACTTCTTTGACCTCATGTGCGTCACCTTCCATTCCAATTTCAAAATCCTTGGGAGGATATTCTGCTTTTCCCGGTCCCCACATGTTTTTGTCACCCGTTCAATACAAATCCCCCATCGTCCCTCCAAAACTTTTAATTTACGATGGTTCCTTTCTGACGCCTTACATATGCCTTTCGTTGTTCAAACGGAATCCATATTTTTCGGAAGGCATGCTTGAGAGTGAGGGTACACCGGTCACCCTCCAAAGTCAAATCGTTTTCATGGTGGACCCTCAACTATTTAGACTTCTAGTGTATAGTTAGTGTGAAGCCTAAATAGTAGGTTGTATATAGTTAGCTTTTTATTCTTTCTTTCTTTTTATCTTTTCTTTCCTTTTTAATTTAGTCTAGTGTAATTAGTTAACTTTTTGTTATTTGTTTTTGCTATCCTCGGTACTAACTTGTTTTGTAGATTCTTTGGACTTGTTCTTGCGGGGATCGCTCCAATTTTGGGTATTATCGTCATTTTCCTCCCTTTAACTTGGTTATTAATTCACATTGAGGACAATGTCAGGTTTTAAGTTAGGGGGTATGGGATATTCTATTCATTTCTTTATTTAGTCCATGATTTGATTACATGTTAGTTACTAAGTATCCTTTCTTAGAAAAATTAAAATTTTCAAAAAGATTTTCTTTCTTTTTATCCTTTATTGGGCATTTTGCCTTTGTTTCCGATGATAAACTTCAATAATTTCCCGATCCAATAGACAACTCAATGATGCATGTTCTCGATTTTAGAAGTTATTAGACTTTTGTCCTAATTATTGAGATTATGTATAACTTCATGAATTAAACTTTAATCCCATGAGCACATGGGTTTTTCTTGTTCTATTGATTTGGTTTAATATTTTTATTACTCAGTAATCTTTTGTTGCATTGTATATTCTTACACCGAGTAAGCTTTGTACCTTTCGTCGTTTGTGAGTGTATACACTATTATTTCCTCTTTGAAAACGTTACATTCGTTAGTAATCTCTCTATTATTTCATTTGATCGTTCATTAACTGAGTTTATATCTTGAAATGTATTACTTGAGCATGATTTCCAAAGGTTGTTTTGACTCGAGAATTGCGTAAACTTTAGGAAATGATCATAGGCCATCTTTTTTATATCACCCATATTAGCCTTGACCTCACCTTATATGTTTCCCCTCGTCAACACCTTTGAGCCTAAATATAACCTTTCGTTTCATTACCCAAATCCCATAACCAACTCCAAATTGGAGTTTAAAAACCATACATATTACCTTCCATGCCCTTGTTTGGAATGTTACTTGGGATTGAATGATGCTATTGTCTCGTGGTTGCAATTTAGGCATATGAGAGTGAGAAAAGTAAAGAAAAGAAAAAGAAGAAAAGAGAAGTGAAAAGTAAAAGAAAACAAAAGAGAAAAAATGAGAAAAAGAAGAAAAGAAAGAGAAAGAGAAAGTTGTATATGATGTGTATATAGTTCAATAAGCTTTGATTACTCTCCCTGTTTGTATTTCTAATGCTTGTTTTGGAAATCATTTTCCAATTTTGATATTGCCCGCATCTTCCCATTATCCCGAGTTTTCATCCCGAACACTTTGAATCCGTACATACATATCCTTCATTTCGTACCCTAGCCTATCCTACCTTACAACCCTATACAAGTCCTATGTGATCTTACGGTGAGTTCAATTTAAAAGTCATAATAGTTTTGATAATATGTGAAAATGCATTTCGCCTATTTTTATGAGCGGTATCTTTCATTGAGATTACAATTTTTTATTTTATATATAGCGTTCTTCATTTGTGACATATGCGCGACCTAGTTTCCATTTACATTTACTCTTTATGCCCACATGTTCCGTGTGTTATCTCCATGTTTCGAGTGAATTCACTTGATGAGTGTAATGCCCATGAGGATTTAGTATATGCTTGCTTTAATTTTTATCTGATTTATATAAGTTTTTGCCAAATCATACTTTGCATGTGCTCGCTCCCCTCCCACATTTTAAGGTTTCAATTCTATGCGGTGGATTCCATAATGTTAATAATACGGACAATTGTGTTAATTATTTCACTTTGCTAATAATGCGTTTGAAATCTTTTTCATTGTTGTTGAGCTTATCGCATGTTAGGTTGGGCTTATTTTGAGGAAACTATTTGATATTTGTGGGTTTCATCCCTGAAAACCCTCACGAGACGACACCCGTCCACTAGGGTAACATAGGGGGTTAACGGCTTATTGCATACGCTAAATGCAATCGAACCTCCTGAGAAAGTGGCCTTATCTTTGTATTGATTTTTCTTCCCATTTTGTACTTGTTCTTGCTTTTGGTTTGTTTGTAGTTATTGTTGTATCCTATTTCATTGTTAGGGACTAGCAATGTGTAAGTTAGGGGGTGTGATAATACGCAATATTGCGTATTTCATCGCTCGAACCTACGCATTTATCCCCCTCGGGTGCCTTAATCTCTATGTTTAAGCCCGTTAACCAGATAACCTCGGATTTATATTGTTAACATGATATATGAGGTATAATTGGACTTTTGTAGGTATTTAGGTACTAAGTATGGAGTTTGGATGCATTTCGGCTAATTTTCGTACGCAATCGCACGTTCAAGGGCATTTTAGTCAATTCATAATTTGGTAATTTGGCCCAACATCTCATAGAAGTTGTATTCCTCCTCGCAAGCTTCGCGTGACCGCAAACGGTGTGTGATTCCGAGTCTGAATGAAGAAGTTACGACAATTCTAGCAGAACAGAATTCCAAATGAACCAACACAGGGGGGAGCTTATTGCAGACTTGCTTGATCGATCGATCGACCAAACGGGTCGATCGATCGACCCTTCAGAAATTGCGTTCGATCTTTCACAGTGGGCTGAGAACTGATCGATCGATCCCCTATTTTTCTCAGCTTTTCTATTTGCAAGTTTGTCGTTTTGGGATTTTATAAATAAACTCATTTCTATCGTTTGGGAGAAATATCTTTACATTTTACATTAGTTTAGGGTTTGTAAGGAGAGCTTTTCCCTTCTCCATTTCCTTTGGGTGTTTTTCCCACTTTGATGTATGTAAGCTTATAAATTTATTTATTTTCCTTTATTTCCATTGTTGTAGTTTAATTTCGTGCTTTCATAATTAGTAGTATTTCTTGCTTTTTATTACTTTCATAATTAGGTTTACTTGCTTTCTTTAAATACATGCTTTTTAATTTGCTTTCTAGCTAGTTTAGTCTAGATTGTGTCAGATTGAACTCACTCGAGTTGACGTGTTGCTTTGTTTTGGTGATGGAGTTTACGGGTTTATTTCGAGTTCGTTGTCCTAGTTATTACGCCTAGGAGATTTAACGGGGTATATCACGTATGCTCTGTATTTATGACCTTGCGTGCGTAATTTTCGGGGTATTTTTTGACGCTAAATCTTATTAGACTTTTAAGTGAATTTATGGGTGTGACAACTCTTGATTTAATTAACTGTCGAAATGAGACTCATTCGTAATAACTCGTTGACCCATGTAACCATTTTATAGTAATTAACTCGAGTGAGGGATATTTGATGCAACCTATAGTTTTTACCGCTTTTATTAGTCTAGTTTCAATACACTCGCCTAGATTAATCTTTTCCTTTTTTGCATCTTTGCCTTTTTGTTGTAATTATCTTTTACACTTCTATTTTAGGAATATTAAACCTAGTAAATTCTAACAACTCGTCTCTGTGGATTTCGATACCCGGACTTGGCCGCTATACTCACCCGTTGAGTGTAGTCATAAGTTTAGGTTTTAGTAATGAGGCGGTGAACAGAAAACAACGATCTGCGCTTTGACGGGCGCCGCTTTTCACCCTCTATCAAGAGGTATGAAGACCATTATCGGGAAGAAAATCGTTTGTGGGAACATGAATTGGATTTATTATTTGAATTCGACGACGATTTTTCTTCCGAAACTTTTGAAGTCGAGGAATGTTTTGAACCAAATGAGGATTTTTTGCCTACTTTTGAATAAACCATTCTGGACTTAGCCCATGGTTTAATAGAGAATGAAAGTGAGGATGAAATGGATGTAGTATCCATTTGCAATGAAATGATTTCATCTTTGGATCCCAAAGAAGAAAGTTTCATTGAAAATGATCCTATCTCCTTCGAAATTCCAACTTTGAGTGATGATAACTCATCTCTTGTGTTTGAATTTCTTTCCTCCCCCTTTTCATTCTCTGTTATCACACCGTCACAAGTACCCGATGAATCGGTGCCGAACTTTAAAACGTCCAACCCTTTCACCGACGAAGAGTACTTGCTCGAGTTGCTTTCCATGAAGGCATTTTTGCCTTCATGTGCTCCCCCTTCCATTCCAATTTCAAAATATTTAGGAGTTAATTCAGTTTTTTTTACCTTTTGTGTTTTTGTCACCTGTCTTATCCAAATCCCCCATCCTCCCTCCAAAAATTTTAATTGAGGATGGTTCATTTCTTTTGCCTTACACATGCCTTCCGTTGTTTGAACGAAATTCCTATTTTTCGAAAGGTATGCTTTCAACTGAGGGTACACCGGTTATCCTCCAAAGTCAAATTGTAATTTGGGTGGATCCTCAAAAATTCCAACTTCTAGTGTATATTTAGTTAGAAGTTAAACTTGTAGGTTGTACATTGTTAGTTTTATTCTGCTTATTTTTCTTTTTTCTTACTTTTTGCCTAGTGTAATTAATTAACTTTTTGTTATTTGTTCTTTCTATGCTCAGTACTAACTTGTTTTGTAGATTCGTTGGACTTGTTCTTATAGGGATCGCTCCAATTTTGGGTAATATCATTCTTTTCCTATCTTTGTGTTATGTTGTCAATACGCATTGAGGACAATGCAACGTTTAAGTTAGGGGGTGTAGGATATTCTATCCATTTCTTTATTTAGTCCATGTTTTTGCTCACATGTTAGTTACTTAGTATGCTTTTCTTGTAAAAAATTAAAATTTTCAAAAAGATTTTCTTTTTTTTCTTCTTTGTTGGGAATTTTGCCTTTATTTCCAATGATAAATTTCAATAATTGCCCGATCCAATAGACAACCCAATGATGCATGTTCTCGATTTTTAGAAGTTATTAGACTTTAGTCCTCTATTATTGACATTATGAATAACTTCATGAATTAAACTTTAACCCCATGAGCACATGCACTTTTCTTGATTTATTGATTTGGTTTAATATTTTTATAACTCGGTAATCTTTTGTTGCATTGTATACATTTACACCGAGTAAGCTTTGTACCTTTCATCGTTTGTGAGTGTATACACTACTCTTTCCTCTTTAAAAATGTTGAATTCGTCGTTAATCTCTCTATTCTTTCATTTGATCGTTCATTAATTGAGTTCATATATGAAATGTGTTACTTGAGCATGATTTTCAAAGTTTGTTTTGACTCGAGAATTGCGTAAACTTTAGGAAATGATCATAGGCCATCTTTATCATATCACATATATTAGCCTTTACCTCACCTTATATGTTTACCCTAGCCTTGATCATAGGTTATCATTGAATTAGCATCGCATGGCCGCAAACGTCACGTTATTTGGAGTCCATACGAAGAAGTTATGGCCATTTTCGTATTCAACCTTTTCTCCCATGTGAAGACCAGTACAGGCTGGAAAATAGAGTACCGGTCGACCGCTCCCAGGGGCCGATCCATCACCTTTTGGGATTTTGCCTTAAAACCTTTCCAGTGGGCTTTCCCCGAATGACCGGTCGACCGGTCCCCGACCCGCGGTGGACACTACACCAAAATGCTAATTTTGTGACTGCCTTTTTGTGACTGCTAATGGGGGTGACAAACCTATCACTCCCGGGAGCACTCACAAAACTATTTGTAACTCCCATTAGGGGTGATAAAATTAATGGAAAATAAAATATTTGAGTCACTTAGTTTGTCACTGCTAATGAGAGTCACAAATATTACCATATAATTAATTTGTGACTCTTATAAGCAATCACAAACTTATAACTGTCACAAGCAGTTACAAATTTATTAGTAGGCCTAAGTTATGACTCTTATGAGCAGTCACAAAATTATAACTGCTATGAGGAGTCACAAATTTTAGCCTAATACTCAATTTGTGACTGCAATCGGCAGTCATAAATTTGTAACTGCTTGTAGCAGTCATAAATTTTAGCCTAAGACTTAATTTGTAACTGCTATTGACAGTCACAAATTTATAACCGCTCACAGCAGTCATAAATTTATACCTGAGACTCAATTTGTGACTCCTATTAGGGGTCATAAATTTTTTACCCCTACTTTAATTTCCTTCTTTATCTCTCATATCATTCAGCTATACGTGAAGAACTCCCGCCCTCATCTATCTCTTTCATTTTGCCAAAACAAAAATGAAGAACTCGCCCTTCTATCCAAACAGGTATTTTTCGATCCTAAATTTTCTGTATATTTTTGTTGTATATTTTTTGTTATTTTTACTGTGTGGGTTGGTCGATATCCTCATATCCTCATTTCGAAATTTTCTTATTTTAATTTCGTAGTTTACATATCCTCATATCCTCATTTATGACTAAAGCCCTAATTTCGTTTCTCATTGTGTGTGTGCGCGCATTTCGTTCTCATTGTGTGTGGGTATGTGTGTGTATGTATAGATTTTTATTTATATGTGTGTATATGTATAAATTTATGTGTATATGTGTGTATTTATAGATTTCTGTTTATATGTTTGTGTATGCATGTTTATGAGTGTAACTATGAACAGATTGTATTATATGTTAATAAACCCTATAAATTTTATTGAGGTTATTTTTCTGACAAAATATTATTCAAAAACCCTAGACATTATATTTTTTGGACAAAATATAATTAAATAAATTTTTAATAATTAAAAACAATGTTGTGAATAACGTTGTGAAGAACAATGTTTATGTTTTACTGAATGAATCTTTGTGAAGAACGTTAAATTGCTCTGAGTTTATGTTTATGGAAACCGTTGTGAAGAACACGAAGAACATAGTATTATGTTTATGTTTATGTTTTATTGAATGAATGCACTCATTTGGAAATGAATGGAACAAAAGGTTTAGGATTTTTCTAGGTTGATTTACCCAATTGCTTCAATTCCATGAAAAATATCCCATCTAATGATGATTTAGGGTTTTTTGGTTGGTGTAGTTTAGGGGTTTTGGTTTATTGTTAAATAATACGGGCCAAGTGAGTTTAATATGTGTATGGATGTTTAATTTGTATTTTTCTATCATTCATAATTAGTTTAGACATATGTGGGTTAAATTTATATTAGGTGTTACAATTCGTGTTTTTGGGTCAGGTTTCGAACGGCACGACACAACACAACAAGGGTTATTTTGACAAGAACACGACCCGACACGACCTAACACAAAACGATAAGGATTATGTTTTTACGTATATATATAACATATTAGTCACATGACTTGTATTTATTGTTTCATTATTCTTTTTCTCCCAATTTTCTTTAACGTGGACAGTTTGTAAAAGTAGTTCAGGTGATTGATGAAAAACTAAAAAACTAGACATTTTTACTAAAAATACAATTCTCGTTTCTAATTTTTCTTCTAAATAAACACTTATGGTATTAATTTAGTATATGAATTTCAATAGACTCCAGATACTTATGTCATGTGCAAGCAATATAATTAGATGACCTTTTATTGTTTATTGTTATATATCCTAATGTATATGGAAAACTTTAATGTGTTTGGAGAGCCTTTGGGAGTGTGATCATAAAAAATTTCAACCTTCAACTATATACGAGGCCTCATTTTTCTAATCTATGTTTTTGTTTCATTTGGATGCATCTACAAACAGTAAAATTTTCGATTCAGGTTTTTTATCACCTACTAATAGTGCAAATTTCATCTAATTTTTCTAATCTCTATTTTTGTTTTTTATCTCTTACAATTTCAACAGGTATATTTGGATCAATTGCAAACCTAGGTCTAAGTTTTCGCTTCTTCTTAGACAGGTATAATGTCCAATCGCAAACCTAGGGCTCTCTCTATATATAAATGTTGGATGTGTGTGCAAATATGTAGTTATATGTGTGAAATTTTTTAGTAATGTGCGTATAAATATGCAAATTTATAGTTATGTGTGTATAAATATGCAAATTTGTAGTCATGTGTGTATAGTCGTCTATAAAGGTTAGATGTTCGTATAAATCTGTAGTCAGGTGTGCATAATTATGTAGTTATTTGTGTGTAAATCTGTAGATGTTCTTTTTCTACTGCTTGAGAAAGTGTTTAGATTGTAAGTTCTGAATATGACCGAGACATATGATTATGTTATAAGTATTAAGAGTGCAAGGTTGTGGATATGGTTGAGACATATGTTTGTGTGATACAGATAAACACTCACTCATTTGAATTGTACAAAACACTTTTTTGCTTGTGTATGGAGTAGTTTGTGTATGATATATTTTCTTACAACTAGGTAGGTTTTAGCAATAACATTATCTAAAATATGGTTAGAATTTGATTTTGCTACTCTGTTGTTGTACTTTCTTAACTTTTTCCATCTTTCTCTGTTGTTATATCCATATTTCTCTGCTTTTTCGATGCAATATTAGTTAATCATGTGCTGACGGATGAGGAAATTGGTTTCTTATCGGGCACAAAGAAGATTAATTCTTATTCAAAAATCCAGAACATAAGAAGGAAGTGACAAAAAATCTTGAAAGTGATAAGATGATGAAAAAACCTAGTGGTTAAGAACTTGAAATATTTTCCTCCCCATATAATACTTATTGGAATATGCATCTAGGTCACTTCCTCTTCAATTCGGGTCCTTAAGCTGTAGTTTCATGAATGGAATGTAAGTAATTGTTATACGCTTTGACATAATTAATGCTTAGTTATGTTAATTTTATATGCTCAGTTGAATGTGTCTCATTTTAAATGCTATTATTTTAAACACAATTGGTGCTTGATGATGTCGAGATCATTTTAAATGTATATTCGATTTATGACGGTGAGCTCAATTTTTTGTATCAGTTGTTATATTTCTTACAATTTGGTTAGTTTACTCACCCTCTAAATAATTGCGTAATTGGCTTTACTTTTAATTGCATAATCGACGAGATTTGATGAGTGTCGCTCAAAGTCAGAATTCTGTGAGTGCATATTACGCATAATTAAAAGCGATTTGGGATGAACTTGGCAAATACATTCCTTTTTCTTGTGGTAAATGAACTTATGGCGGTAGTAAGGCTTTAGATAATGATATTCAAATGGAATATGTGATGTCTCAAGAAGGAAATCAATAAGAAATCAGTCTGAACATGAATTATGCTTCCCTTGACGATTCTATGGTGTTTTATGTTAGGAATGAGGTTGTTAGATCACATTCTAATCAATCAGGAATGAAGTCTCCAAAGAAAGAGATACCTACTTATAATCGTTATGGTTATATTGGGTATAGAGTTGATTATTTTATAAATTTTATGGATATCTACCTTATTATATTCCTAAACAAAATAATTCTTGTTTTAACCAGATTGTGCAATATTCTCAGGCTTCGATCAATCAAATCATTTCTATTGAGGTTTCTCATGTTTCTCAACGAGTTGAAAGATAATTGGTTCAGATCACCAACGAATGTATATGTCTTCAACTCAGATGAGTCTTGCTTCTAAGCCTCAAATGGATTCACCTTTTCCTTCTACCTCTTATATTGAAGGTAACTATTATGCTTTTCCCTTTTATCTAATCTAATCTAATTTAACTATATAAATATGGGAGCTTTAAATAATATGACTTCACATGTAACTTATCTAATTTTAGATTGAACTGTTGAAGTCGCCTGTGTCTATTTGTATTATTTCAGTTTTAAGGAGTATGTATTCTCCTCCTCTTTTAGCATTTCAAATCTTTTTCAGTGTTTAGGAAAATGAATAATCTTTATAGAACTGGAATATTACTAACGAAACATGTAAATTAATATCTCAAAGTCCATTATAGCTTCAGGGCCTACACAAAAATTTATGAGTCAAACATTTCCCTGAATTGGAACCACCATCGAGAAATCATGCTTTGAGTTGGGAATGTCAACACAATTATTGGCCCTGCTCTCACTGACAAGCATATTGCCAACCAAGCCGCTAATAAGCACTTGGTTTTTCCAGATATGAAATATTGGGTATGCACCGCAACGTGAAACATCGAGTGGATTAATGATAGTCACTAACCAGCCAACTAGTGACATCTTTTAAACTTCATCTTATTTTAAAATTTCTGGTTGAGAATCACTGGAATTCATTAAAATATCCAAGTTATCTAACACAATCACTAGCTGATTATTTCTCCCTATAATATTTCAAATAAACTACACGCCCAAAATTTTCTTTGTTGCTTTGTTGGAATATAAATTGTGTCGAATAGTTGTGACGTCTCCTAATTCTTAAACCAAGAATTGACCTTATTGCAATCAATGTTGCTATTGTCATGTTCGTTTTCGCTAGTAGATTTAATCTATTTTTTATTTTCATTTGTTCCTTCTCCTTCGTGATTCATTTGCCAATGCGCATGTTGTAATTAGGTGCTCGGTACTGTGCACTTGTTGGAGATTTTAATGAGTGGTCACCAAGACAGTGCAAGAGAGGGTCATTTTGGCCACGATGATTATGGATATTGGTTTATCATTCTAGAAGACAAATTGAGGGAGGGAGAAAAGTTAGATGAAGTCTACTCAGTACAACTATGTGGATGATTATGATAAAGGTGACAGGGGAGTCACCATTGAAGAAGTTTTTCAGAAAGCAAGTGACGAATATTGGGAACCCGGGGAAAACCGCTATATAAAATCACGTTATGAAGTTGCCGCTAAGTTGTACGAGCAAATATTTGGGCCAAATGGGCCTCAAACTGAAGAGGAATTGGAATAAATGCCTGATACCGAGACACGATATGAATCATGAAAAGAGCAACATAAAGATGATCCATCGAGCAACTTACCTCCACACGATGTGATTGACAACAGAAAGGAATATGACATTTTTAATGTCACATACGATCCAGTGTTGCGGGCAAAATTTCGTACTAAAAAACCTCCAATTGCGTATTGGTTGGAGACTCGTAAAAGAAGGAAAGCTTGGTTGAAAAAGTATACTCTTAGTATTCCTCATGGAAGCAAATACAGGGTATATTTCAACACTCCTAGTGGGCCTTTGGAACGGGTCCCTGCTTGGGCTACTTACGTGTTTCCAGGTAGCCTAGCATTTTCTTTTGAAAGTCAATAATCACTTAATTTTTTCATGTTATTTTAGGATAAAATCTTGCTTTATGTTCGATAGACTCACCTGCTTTTATTATTTGACAGTTTGTTACATATTCTTTTCTTATATATTGTTGTCATATAGTCAATATACAACTGATGTTATGTCAATATCCTTTTACTCTGTTTGAATTTTTATTTTATTTTCCCAGCTTTCTCCATTTTGTGATTAGTACTATCAATTATTTTACTTCTGTCATGATAGGTCTTCTCTCATGTAAAAGAAGCTGGATACGATGCAATCCATTTGATTGGAGTCGTTGAGCATAAAGAGTATTTCGCTGTTGGCTACAAAGTGAGTTGGATTTTAATTCCTTTGGGCCGACCCCTTCCTTTTCCCCATATAATTAACGCCTAATGTTATGTCTATATTTGCAAAACACACATATTTATAGTTTTTTTTGTTGGTGTTGACTACTGAAAACATTTTTATAAGGAAAAGGGCATTAATCAAGATATTGGTTATAGCTGAATTTAATTTAAGGTGAAATTATAACTCAACTTAACTCAACTCAACAAAACCTTTTCCCAATTATTTGGGGTCGGCTGTCCTTAAATTCCATATACACATGTAACTTAATTCATATTTATATGTATGAGAGGTTTATAAGAAATAACCATATCAGCATGAATTTTGAACTATAATAACTAAATTAAATGTATACATCACTGCTTAGAGTATGAACTGAATTATATCAGCATGAATCTTCATTAACTGAATTGTATGAACTGAATCTGAGCAGTCCTTAATTTTTTTACCAAACATTAAGGATTGCTCTAATTCTTTCATAAACATGCAACTTCTAGTAGCAGGCGACTTTAATGTAGTGTGTAATTCTGATGAGAACTCGCACTTTTGAGACTTTGATGCTTGTTTCCAGTTGGACCCATTGTGTGATTAGTGATCAAGATTATTGGTATATCTCAAAGATAAAGAGTTAACTCCCCAAACCTTATTCGTTGAAACAACACGTGATTTCTTTGCCTCTTTTCCCATTAAAGTATTCATTCTATTTGTTAAAACAAATACGTATTTGACTTAGTTCGTAACTCGTAAGAGAATAACTAAAATATACTAGTTTCTCTATTGAACATAACTAGGTTATATAAGTTACATAACATAACTCCGTAAATTTATATAACATAACTATTATATAAGTTATAACACTCATAACAGTTATGTTATATAAGTTATATAACATAACTGTTATATAAGTTATGTTATAAAACTCGTAATTATCTGTTGTTTCTAAGAACACGAGGACTCCTACCCTGTGAATTTATGTTCAGATCCAGTGTTCTCTTTTCTGTGATCAGTTTATATACAGACCGCATTCTTTCGCGATCATTTGATTTTTACCATTGCTGATGCATTGAGAAATTGCTCGAATCCCGATAATGAGTTGGTTGTGTTGGAGAATGTTTCTCCCACAAATGATAAAAAGCAACCTCAAGCGTCTGTCACTTCTAATGCATAAAGAAATTCCTCAAGTGGGAGCCATCATTGTGATATTTCAAGTGAGCTTATAACATCAAAGGCAAAGAACTGTGATGATGTGCAGTTGTGGCAACCTCCTGAAAGGCTCCCTTCAACAAGAAAGTTATTTGATTTTTCTATTTGATGTGGATTTGGCTTTACTTTTATTATATGGAGTTATTTATAATTAAGTCTTACTTTTCATGCAATTTCTCCAACTTCTCAAAAAAGGTTGCGTTTGGCAATGAATTCTGTTGAGTTATATGAAGGCTTAGATCATCACAGTAAGTCATAAATCGGATCACAATTATTATGTTAATTATAAGTCCAAATGTTGTAATGATCAACCCTTTCGATTTACTGCCATATTCACTTTTGTTGTTAGAGCATTTTCAGATATATAGTTTTACATTTTTCTCAATTTGATGCTAACAGTTGCAATTCAAAACATTTATCTAAAACACAGTAACTTATCATCTTTGTGCCGTGTTGGATGGCATTGGGAATGGCCTTGACCTTTGATTTGATATCACTGAGATTGTTAAATCGTGAGTGAAGTTCAAGCTTCTTTTAGTCTTTGAAATTATCTCATGTATAGCTTTGGGATCATCTGCAATTGCAGACACCCTTGTGGGGACATCTTTTTAGTTGGGTCCCAACCATTCGGCTCATAGGGTCACACCTGCCCTCGGGATAAGTCTACTCGAAGGCTCGAATACATTGATTTATGATAATATATATAGACATTCACATTTTTTTGAAATTTTGGACTTGGGGTCCACTCCACAAAGTCTCTTCCGATATAAAATGTTCAATATAATCTGTCATCACTCATCATTTTTTGGAATAGAGAGGGAATTTTTTTTAATTCTTGAATTGTTGGAACGGAGATCTGATAACTGTCTTTTGAGTCTGACATGTATTACCGTAAAGTTCTCTCTTATCTCATTACTATATTAATTAAGGTGCGCGATGCAATTCTGACGCGCCGTTGATAAATTTATATTTCTTCATTTGTTGGAATGGAAACCTTATTGATTAAAGCGCGCAACAATTCAGTTCAGCACAGTTATGTCTTATCTCATTACTTTTATGTTATTTTTGTTCATTCATTTGGTTTGTTCATTTTTTATGCAAGTTATTAATTTTAGCATGATTTTTATGCTAAGATGCTTGATAAGCTTAATGGATTATTGAGCAGGTGGTTTTCAAACTGATGATGATGTTGATGTCTGACAAAAAAAATGGGAGTTGATGCAAAGGATGGAGATGAAGATGACAACTTAAAGACTTCAAAAGTTGGTTGCACAGGTAACACTTCTTTCCAATGCTTGAGTTTTGACTCTTGAGATAACTATTGCCTAAATCTAGAGAGGAATGAGAGAAGAGACAGAAGGCGGGAAAGAAAAAATGGAATGATATTAATGCATGTCATAGTTCACTTGGATATAAGATTGGTGTATTAAATATGCCATCTTTTTTGCACATTTATTATGTTATCTTTAAAACAGCTTCTGTTGGAGTAGTGTTTGAAGGCATCTTTATAACAACATGTCTGAATCATTTGATCATTTATAAAAAAAACTCAAATTCAGAATGTATTTAACTGCTTGAAGAAACCTCAAAATCAGATATGATAATTGATTCACATACTTGATTCATTGATTCATTCATTCACAGATATGATTCATTCATTCATAGGTAGGGAGTGTGTGCGTGTGGTAATAGTTTTGTATGAACTGGTTTTATGTTTCTTTTCTCTGAGATGCATTTTTTATTGCAGTTAGATAGAAATTTTTATTGGCGATGTTTGCGCGACTTGGGTTGATTCAGAGTTTGAAGGCCGGAGAAAGTGATCCTTTCTGGAAGTTCTTATTTTTGTTCTTTATATTTGCGCTTCTTCTCTGTTCTAGGTTGTGATTTTTTTTTCATTTTTGAACTATATAGGCTTTATGATTGGACACATGATAAAGTTCGTGATGGATAACGGTGCCTCTATGCCTAATACCACGTTAGGAACACTTGCGGACAACACTATGAATTTCGATCTTATGGACGAGCTCTTGTATGAATTTCGATCTTATGGACGAGCTCTCGTTCATTTGGAGACTTTAACACCATTGAAGCAGGTTAGCAGGTATATAAAAATAGGTTTTTACATATACATTCACACACATATATATATTGAATATCATTTTTAAGTAATATAGTATTAAGTTTGAGTGGTCATAGGACACTCATAATTAGAAACTTAACCTTTTTATACATTTTAGCTTCTTTTAAAAAAAGACCATTAGCTTTTTAATTCGTGAGATTTCCATACTAATCCCTGGTCAATAATACTTTTTAATTGTTATAGCTTCTCTTAAACCACTATATACCATAGTGGCTCTATATACCATATTTGATCTTCAATTCCTATGTCTACCATAGCTGCTCTTCTATTCCTCTTTTACTGAACTTTTGGTCTATTATTTACCATTGACTACGGTTACTACTAGTGTAACTAACACAATTACATTTTATTATTTGCAGACATGCACATGGCATATCCGATATACGTAGTATTCAAAGGCTTAAATCCAAGTGTTTACACTTCGTGGCAAGCAACACAAGCACAAGTCAATGGATACCGAGGCGCCGCATTAAAAAAATTGAGTCCATTGAACTTGCTCAACAGACATACTCCGAGTACATGAGGGAGGATGTCACCGCATCAATACCCTCTACGGTTGATATACCCAGACTTCACGAAGCGTATCCACCGCGTGGTGACCACTGGTCTAGGTTTAGAATGATTTGTTACATGTTCATAACATTTCATGTTGTCGAAGTGTTGTGTCGTTATTTTTTATTCTATGTTCATTTTGTACTTGGCGCCCACGAAGGGGTTGTTTGATGTTAAATTAAGTTTAAACAAGTTTTATGTGTACTGGATATTTGGAATATGAGAAATATAAATGAAATGTTGTCAAAATTTTTAGACTTGTTATCATGATATTTATTTTACTTTCATTATTTCATTATTTTATGAAAATATAAAAATATTTGTAATAGCTCTTACCACATTTAACAAATTCAATTTTGTAACTGCTAATATCAGTCACAAATTTGTCACTACTATCAATTTTGTAACTGCTAACAGCAGTTAGGAATATTAGATTCGTAACTGCTGTCAGCAGTCACAAATATAAGATTCGTAACTGCTGTCAGCAGTTACAAATCTAATATTCGTGACTGCTGTTAGCAGTTACGGATCTAATATTCCTAACTGCTGATAGCAGTTACAAATAACAGTTACAAATTGGGGTCACCAGTCATAACCCCATAGGGGTTATAAAAATTTGTGGCTGCTGTTAAAAGTTACAAACTTTCTTTTGTCACCCCCTAAATTATGACGGTGAATAGCAGTTATAAAGGTCATTTGTGAGTGCTAAAAGCACTCACAAATCTCCCATTTTGGTGTAGTGGGACCGGTGGTCCCAGATATTTGGCAACTTGATCTTTTTCTTTTCTTTTTCCTTTATTTCTTTTGTAACTTTTTATATAAACCAATTTTGGTCTCTATTTTCATTATCTTACATTTATTCTTAGATTTTTGGGTTTGTAGAGATATCTAATCCCTACTCTCCATTTTGGGTGTTTTGTCCATTGTTTGTAAGTTAATATACTATTCATTCATCTTCTTTGTTGTAGTTTAGTTGTTCTAACTTTATTTCCATTATTGCCATTAATTTCCCTTGCCTAGATTGACTTGTATTTCATCTATTTATTGCTTTCATAATTAGGTTTACTTGCTTTCTTGCAATACATGTCATTTACCATGCTTTCTAGCTAATTTAGTCTAGGTTGTGTTGGATTGAACTCACCTATGGGTTGATGTGTTGCTTTGCTTTGGTGATGGAGTTATACATGTTTATTTCGATTGGGTTGTCCTAGTTATTACGCCTAGGAGATTTGACGGGGTATATCACGTATGCTCCGTATTTACGACCTTGCGTGCGTAATTTATGGGGTATTTGGTAACGCCAAAATCTTATTAGACTTTTATGCAAATTTAGGGGTGTGAGAACTCTGGGTTTAATTAACTGTCGAAACGAGATGCAGTTTTAATAACTCGTCGACCCATGTAACCATTTTATACTAATTAACTCTGGGTGAGGGATATCTGACGCAACCTATAGTTTTTATTCACTTTGTTAATTTAGTTTAAATACACTCGCCTAGTATAATCTTTTCCTTTTTGTTTATAATTAACTTTTACACTTTTATTTTTATAAGTATTAAACCAAGAAAATTCTAGCAACTTGTCTTTATGGATTCGATACCCGAACTGACCGCTATACCCCCTTAAAAGAGTGTAGTCATAGTTTAGTTTTTTGTATAGAGTTAGTGAGTAGAATATAACAAACGACCGGCGTGCAGGTGACGCTCGCGCCGCGGCAAAACCCAGCCTATCAAGTATCCTTTTCCAGTTATTAACATGAACCAATAAAACTAAAACTTTTGATTACTTTAAGGTAATTATGCTTATTCAAACTTATTAAAAAGATAAGTGGGCTTAAATTACCCATTTATGTTTGACCAAAATTATGGTTTTATGCATCCTTTGCTAACCCCATCGACCTACTAAATTTGGCAGTGATATCATAATACCTGAAAAACATAAACATAGGAACCATGAGTAAAATAGCTCAGCAAATGCATCACTACTACACTATTGCATAAAATTAAATGCAATAAATCATATCCCTATGATGATGTATGCATACTTATCCGTCACATTCATAAGGAATTACCAATTATATACTTATCCGACTCATTCATAAAGAATGACCAATTATATACTTATCCGACTCATTCATAAAGAATGATCAATTATATACTTCTCCGGCTCATTCATAAAGAATAACCAACTTTTTCGAATCATGATTCACATATCCTGTCAGCAATAGACAATTCTCTCCCATTCCTGGTCGAGGAGTAACCCCTTATCTTTAATAAACAAATCTCCCCCATTTCGGGTCGAGGAATAACCTCCCATTTCGGTAAACTGAAATGAACAAATTCAAATTCAATATTATTCTGATCATATCTGTAACCATGTATAATACATCTTACCAATAAGTGATATTCAGATCATATCCATAACCATGTATAATACATCTTACTAGTGAGTGATATTCAGATCATATCCATAACCATGTGTAATACATCTTACCCGTGAGTGATATTCAGATCGTATCCATAACCATTTGTAATACATCTTACCCGTGAGTGATATTCAAATCATCTCCATAACCATGTATAATACATCTCTTTCGAGTGAGTAAACTCGCATTGGCCACTTCATGTGTTTTTCCTTTGCCTTTGTCTGGCACTTGTTCAACCGGTTCTTCTTCCCTTTCACATATAAATTCTTACAATATTAGTATCATCATAATGATATTAACAATCCAAATAATAACTTAAACTTAACCCAATTCATAAGCATCATATAATCCCATTCAAATCATATCACGTAAATGAAGTCCAATCTAACTTCATGGTAAGATATTTACCATAACTAAATAATAGTACAAATATATTTAATTTCTTCTTAGTAGTTTAATCCTTAACATATTGGGTTCCCACTCCAAAAGACGACATATCATTTCAAGTTTCCTAGAGTAAGATACGCTAATTTCTTTACTACATAGAAAATCTACCATATGGGCTCCTCTTTCGTTCAGTCAACTTTCAGGACCCGACATCAATAAATGTATTGAAAAATATAAAGTTAAAGTTTTATAATTTTTAAGGTTCATTTCCTATGTCAAGCAAAATATCGAACACATAGTGTGCATGCATACACTTTTGGGGGCAGATTTTGTACCTGAATTTCAAACTATCACAAAGGATTCCTTTCTTAGTATTTTCATACAATTTTTGGACATATTATACACATATGAGTATATTTTCATACCCAACTCGAATTATTCAATTCCAATAAATATACAAAAATATATAGAACTTTGAATGCATAAGGTTTCCAATCGAAGCAATATACATTATTTACACCTTCAACTTTGCTTAAACTCACATTTATCCATACGTTTACCTCAAAACACGGAAGTTTAGTAAAAAATTGATGATTTATATCATTTTAATCAATAATTACAAAAATATAAGAAGATTTACGGGTAGAATTACCTTAGGGACTTTTGCATAATTTCTACGAATTTTTCTACTCACTCTCTTCTCCCCGGACTTCCCGTCTCTCTCTCCTCAATCTAAACTCTCCAAACTGAACCAGGTTTGATTTTTTGAAGAAAGGGGATGATTTTAAGAGTAATAAATCGGCATAAGGCACCTCCCCTTGGTCCAAAAAAAATATAACACGTGGCACCATGTAAGATAAAGTACCATTTAAGGCCAAATGACTACTTTACCCCCGTTCGTAAAAAGACAATATCTTCTCACTCGAATGTCCATTTGATGCA
This sequence comes from Sambucus nigra, assembly GCA_949130495.1. Taxonomy (NCBI): domain Eukaryota; kingdom Viridiplantae; phylum Streptophyta; class Magnoliopsida; order Dipsacales; family Adoxaceae; genus Sambucus; species Sambucus nigra. The sequence continues at coordinate 465,816,208 of OX422211.1, read as the reverse complement.
CCGTTTGTTGTGTTAAAAACCTAACTCACATATCTACAACAATCTAGTTTTCACCTCAAGTCAGTTATTATATTATAATGGTCAAAATAAGTATCCAACTTGGATATTCCTACTGAAAACTTAAAAAATTTGTGTTTGTAACTAATTCGATATCTCATGAGTTATGAAGGTGGGACGAGACTAAACATAATAACATAACATTATATACACCAATAACACATAATCACCATCATATAAGTTAAGCATGATTTAAACATGATTTATCATAATTATATTCGGGTTGTCACAAGAATACTTATGATGAGACTAACATAATGTGGATTAAGATAGCCACGTGCATTAGGAAAATATCGAAAGAAATTCTTGAAAAATCAAAAGGCAGAGGGCCACAATCTAAAAAAACTTAGTGGTAGAATGAAGAAGTACAAAATATAGTAAAAATTAAAATGGAGTGCTTTAAAACATTACAAACAACTAGAAACAAAGCAAATTTTGAGAAATACAAATGGGCAAAAAAGGAAGTTAAGAAAATAGTAAGAGATGCTAAGTTAAACGCGTGTGATGATCTTTATACAAAATTACGAACACAAGAAGGGAAAAAAGTATCTATAAGCTTGATAAACTTAAGGATAGAAAAGTAAAAGGTTTAAAGAACGTTAAGTGTATTAAAAGTGATGATTCGAGAGCCATAGTTAAGGACGATAAGATTATGAAAATATGAAAAAACTACTTCGAGAGGTCATTAAATGGAGATAATAGGAGTATATTAGATATAGAGGAACTTAGAGAGAGTCAAAAAAATATAATTTTTCGCATAATTAGGATAACAAAGGTTAGGACTGTTCTAAAAAAATGAAAACAGGGGAGACTTTAGGACCCGATGGTATCCCTATTGAGGTTTGAAAGTACTTAGGGTAGGAAGGAGTGTCTTATCTTACAAAATTATTCAATAGAATTATAACGACTAATAGGATGCCCGATGAATGGAGAAAAAGTGTTTTAGTACCTATTTATAAAAAAATAAATGGGACACACAAAGTTATTCAAATTATCGTGGTATTAAGTTAATGAATCATACAATAAAATTTTGAAAGAGAGCGATTATATATAGATTGAGATTGAAAACAACAGTATCTGATAATCAATTTGGGTTTAGGGAGGTCAACAATAGAAGTAATTTATTTATTGAGTAGATTAATGAAGAGGTACAGGGAGAAAATGAAGTATATTCGTATGGTTTTTATAGATTTAGAGAAGGTGTATAATAGTATATCAAGAGAAATAATACGGTGGGTTCTATATAGGGGTGGAAGTGGTACGAATTTTTACCGTACCGTACCGTTTTGGTAAAAAAAAATGGTTTTGGTTTCAGTTATTAAAATACCAAAAACCAATCTTACTGAAATCGAAATTACCGCCAAAAAGTTGGTTGGTTTTTGTTTGAATATTTAAAAAATAAATTTAACGAAATTACCGTACCGAATTTACCTAAACCTGAAAAAATCGTACTGAAATTACCGTACCGTACAAAATTTACTAATATTACCGTACCAAATTTACCAAAACCAAAAAAAATGTTGATTGGTTTTGTTTTTGTTTTTTTGGGGCTTTTAGTGTTGTTTACCGAAATCAGAAAAAACCAGAAGAAACAAGAAAAAACCAGAATTTACCGAAATCGAAAAAAATTGAAATACCGGCCGGTTTGGTTTTGGTATTGATTTTGGTGTACAGGGAGGTAAACTGGTACGCTTTGGTTTTACCATCCAGAGTTTGGTTTTGGTATTGGTATTTACTATTTACCGACAAAACCGTACCGCTTACACCCCTAGTTCTACATAAAAAAGTAGTGGCTCGTAGATATATTGATATGATCTTGGATATGTATGATAGGACCATGAATATAGTAAGAACATCACCTGGAGACAAAATTGAATTCTCAATTACTGTAGGTCTGCACCAAGGTTAAATAGTACGTCCTTATCCTTTGCTCCTGTTATGAATGAGTTGATTAGACAAATACGAGATGAGGTGTCATGGTTTACGTTATTTACATATGATATTATTTAGTGGATGAAACTTAGATGGGGTTTCATGCTAAATTGGAATTGTGGAGAGAAACTCTAGAAGCAAAAGGATCTAAAATAAGCACAACTAAAACATAATATGTGAAGTGCAATTTTAGTTGTAATATAAGGACAAATGGAGATGTGATGAAATTGGAGGGTTAAGAGATACCTATAAATCATCATTTTTGTTATTAAGACTCAATTATCCATAAATATGGAGATATTAGTGATGATGTTACTCATAGGATTAAATGAGACTGAGTTAAGTGGAGAAGCGCTATCAGAGTGTTGTGTGATAGGCGTGTACCTTTGAAGTTAAAAGAAACATCTTAAAGGCCGACCACTAGACTCGCCATGTTATATGGGATAGAGTTTTGGACAATCAAAAAATAAAATGTGCATAAAATGAGTGCATCGGAGATGCGAATGCTAAGATGGATTTGTGGTAAAGCTCGAAAGGATAAAATTATAAACAAACAAATTCGTGAAATATTAAAAATAGCTCATATAGAAGATATCTTGAGAGAAAACTGACTTAGATGGTTCAGACACATCAAACATAGATCAATGATGCTCCAGTAAGGAAGAGTGATTTAGTTAGTATTGATGGTAATGCAAAGGGTAGAGGTAAGCCTAAATTGACTTGGTGGGATGTTGTAAAAAAGAATATGATATCATGTGATTTAACCGAAGATATTACACTGAACAAAATAAAGTGGAAAAATTGGACTCATGTAGTCGACCCCAAATAATTGAAAAAATGCTTTGTTAAGTTGACTTGAGTCGAGTCCCATCTACTAAGTATGTAGTTTAATAGGTCCTGAAAAATCGAAACGATGCGATGTGTGATAATTGATTAAATAGATTCGCAAGTTTTCAATTAAACCTTATTTAATTAGAGTCCATTATCAAACCAAATCAATAGGTAAAGCATGTGACACAAGGGTTTCGGGTAAAACCTTTTATTTCTAGAACTTTGAAGAATTTACAAGACCATTGACTTATATCCAACCTGATAATCGCCTATAAGTGTAACGCACGGTGTCTTCGTCAAACCTACAAAGCAACGAATAGAAATAACGTCGGCTGGAATCTCCCACAAGAACTCCAGGTGGTCAGAAATGAAGAAGAAAACGGTTTCTCCACAAAAGTGAACTTTATAGGGACTCCCTCCATAATAGCACGCAACTGTCGGTTGTAGAGCTCTCCCAATAAAGATTAAACCAGCAAAAGTGTGTTCCTCAAACACCAAAAACAATTCACTAAAGCATATTGGGAGTTTTGTGAATTGTAAACCAAAGAGGGATTAAACCCTAAAAGGAAGAAGCCAAAAGAATTATGCTTTCGCAGTTTTTCAGTTCTGTCAAACTCTGGGACTTCTTAAACAAAATGAAACCATGAATGAGTATTTATAATAAAATCATGTCGCCTCAAAAAATGTGCTCGTTCGAACGAGATAGGGGTCTCGCACGAATGAGGGACAAATGTCGTTCAAACGACATCTCGCGATAAGCCTATGTCGCTCGAACGAGATTGCCATCTCACTTGAACGACCTGGGCGTAAAAACCAAGGAACGCTCCAACACTTAGAAAAAATTACCATTCTTAGATTTGACGAAAGGTCCGCTCCAACACTTAGAAAATATTTTGTAAAAATATCCCAAAAGCTCTAAGTGTAAAGTTAAGGAATTTAAAACATAACCTTACCAAAGTAAACTTCGCGGAGTCTTTTTGATGAAGAACTTGATAAATTCGGATCCGTCTTGATGTAAATTTCTCTTGAATGCTCTTCGATGGTGTAGCGGTATATGACATACTAAATTGAAAAAGGACTTATAAAATAATGTCCTTACAAATCTCCCCCTATGTCTGTACCGGTACATACATAAAAATATCCGAATTATGAAATACCAAAATGCCTATACAAATCTACCCTCTCATGATAAATTTGCAAGATCTCATACTGTTCTTAAAAAATATGTATCAAATCTCAAAGCTTTTCTCATCAGGGTGTGCAACATTATGATCTTCAATCTTTGTACCTACACACATGAGACAAAGCAAAAACCTTCGTGACGCATCGAGTTTGAAATGATATAAGAATAATCATTAATAATCAAATCTCCCCCATAATGCAAAAACTCCCCCATAACATGATAATTCTTTCTCCCCCTTTTTTATGATGTCTCCAAATAGATAGATAAGAAGAAACAATCAAAACATGGAATGTCACGACAAAAGCATAACAAACATGGATCAAACTACGCGTATGCAAAGGAGTATCTCAAAATTTTCACAAACTATTTTTGAATTTTCAATTTTTTATACAAAAAAAATGAGATAAAAAAAATCACACTATGGATTTAAACTAAAACAACCAAGTCATGTAAATGGAATGTATGGGTGTGAACACATTCGATAGGTAAATCAACTCAATCAATCATATGTGCACGACGCATATGTGTACCCCTAACGAATGAACATCAAAAACATCCTTTGGTGTAAAAATTGTTGAATTTAGATGGCATCGTCTTAATCAAATCAACAAATCAAAGTCAAAGTGATTTCCACACCAATAACGTCCAAAACTATGTAACACTTTTTTAAGACTTTCATGGACGTGTAAACCCATTTAAATTTCATCCAAACTCCCTCATGCATATTTTCTTTTAGTGGTATATAAACAAAATTCTCAAACATTGGAGAATTGGTGCAAAAACCTAAATGGCCCATAATTGGCATGAATTTCTTTTTATTGCCTTTAAATTTTTTCGGGCTCTTTTAAACCCCAGATAATAAAATTCCTCAATTTTTTGGTCCAATTAAACGACGGCTTAATCGCAAAGGATAAATGATTAACCTTTCGTAGCCCTTCACCATTTTCAAATAAAACACACAAATTCACAAACGACTTTTACATGCACGCCTTGCTTAACAAGTTTTATCTCGCTTGGTTCGTTTTAAGGACAGGATTGAAGTGAAAACATCCAACCAACATGTGATAAGACAAGCACAATAATCAAACAAATCCGTGTATGTGTATAATAAAGGAAATCATGAGTCAAACATGTAGGAAGTAACACTTAATTACATCTTAATGACTCCAAACATTATAAAGCACGTGGATGAATTGACCTATTGTCTCAAAATACTATGAAATAGTCACGTGAATAAATGGAATGATGTTGTGACTCGGTCATTCTAAGTGTCCATCCATAAAATGGTGCAAACAGAATACAAAAATCTTTTTGGATTTTCCAAAATTTTATCAAAAGCAAGAATATATACAAAAAGTACATGTCACAACGCTAGCAAACATAAATATTATGAAACAAAAAAAAACTAGCGAATGACAAACATGCGAACACAATTATCTATATGATATGGCAAGAGAAGAATCATGTGCAAGCAAACGAGAATCAACTATTCTAAAATCTAGCGTACCCAAAAGTGATTTCCTAACCCAAACAGATGTAACACGTCGACTCGGGGTTTTGGGAACCAACAAAAACTAGACTTCGACTTTCTAGGACCTCTTACAAGATAAAAAAAATCTCCTAAGGTGACCTTTCCTACCACAATGTGAACATGTGTAAACAGGTGGAACGATACCTTTGGGTTGACCTTTTCTAATGTCCTTGAAATTGGTTGACCCTCTAAACCAAAAAATGGTTTTGGCTTTAGCACTAGAAGCCTGAGAACAAGATGAGCCAATACCATCACTATCAAGCCTACTTGAATCGTTTAAATCATTTTTTAACTTCAAAATATTTGATTCAAGCAACAAATTAGACTCTTTCAATTTAAGGGATGCCCTTTTCAAATTATCAACAAATCCTAAAAGGGTATCTCTCGCCCCCTCAATTAAGGCAAACTTTTCCCTAAGAGTTTCTTCACGTGCCACAAACTCATTGTCTAAAATATTTTTATCCTCTTTGGGATAAACACAAACCATCGAATTTGTTAAAAAGATAACAATATTTGTGCATATGCATCTATGTATTTGTTAAAAAGATAACAATATCGCGCTGTTCATCAACCAACTTAAAAATTTACAAGTATCAAGGTTGATCAATCACTTAATAATAATAAAGTAATGAATATAAATTGTTCAAACTGTTTCCAACCAACCAAGGTGGATAAATAATGTTTGTCGACCACTTACAGTTGATGGGTTTTTATCCCCGACCAGCTATACTTGGTTCAATTTCGAATATAAAAATGCGTCCGACCAACTTAGATCAATAATTTGTCCTCGTCGACCAACTACAGTTATTGGATCCTTATCCCCGACCAACTATACTTGGTGTATTTTTGAATATTTTGTTCTTCAAAGAACTTTTTGTAATAATATTACCTCCCGACCAATCATAAGTTGTAATATGAGAGTATATTTTTATCTTACCAACCGTAATTGATCATGCTGGTGTACACCTTTTAACCAAAGGAATATTTTTTGGCTCCTTAGAGCTTTTGACTACTTATAGCTGTCCTCCTAACCAAAGGAGGTTGGCTCCTTAGAGCACTTTTTGGCTCCTTAGAGCTGTCCTCCTAACCAAAGGAGGTTGGCTCCTTAGAGCACTTTTTGGCTCCTTAGAGCTGTCCTCCTAACCAAAGGAGGTTGGCTCCTTAGAGCACTTTTGGCTACTTATAGCACTTTTTGGCTCCTTAGAGCACTTTTTGGCTCCTTAGAGCTGTCCTCCTAACCAAAGGAGGTTGGCTCCTTAGAGCACTTTTGGCTACTTATAGCACTTTTTGGCTCCTTAGAGCACTTTTTGGCTCCTTAGAGCTGTCCTCCTAACCAAAGGAGGTTGGCTCCTTAGAGCACTTTTTTGTGTAGTGTATTACACTAGTATTCCCGAAAAACTTTCAACCAGAAAGAAAATGGCGAAACATCCTTGCTTTATTCATAATGAAAGAAATGATTTACATTTGACATTACTGATAATACTTGCGTAGGTGTTCAGCATTCCACGCATTCTTAAATTCTTCTCCCTCTAGAGTTGCTATTCTGTAAGTTCCTGGACGAACAACTTCTGTAACCCGGTAAGGTCCATGCCAGTTTGCTTCTAATTTATTGTGCTTCTGAATGACTTTCTTCAGTACATAATCTCCTTCTTTTAGATCGCATTTCTTCACCCTTTTGTTGTAAAACAAAGCTGTTCGTTGTTGATAAGCGGCATTCCTAATAGCTGCCTCTTCTCTAACCTCCTCGAGCATATTCAAATCCAATCTTCTCATCAAATCACTGATCGGAGAGTTGAAATTCAACACCCTGTGTGTCGGTAGGCCCAACTCGGCAGGTATTACAGCCTCACTTCCAAATGCCAGCATGTATGGTGATTCTCCAGTTGCTGCTCGGGGAGTTGTTCGGTAAGCCCACAAAACTGACTGTAGCTCATTAATCCAATTTGCTTTGGCCTCACTTAGCCTCTTCTTCAATCCATTTAATAATGTTCTGTTCGTCACCTCAGTCTGTCCATTGCTTTGGGGATGGCCTGGTGCTGAATGAAACTTCAAAATGTTCGACTGATGACAGTAGGCAGCAAATTCTTCATTATCGAATTGTGTTCCATGGTCTGTGATAAAAGCATGTGGGAGACCATATCGACAAATAATATTCTTCCAAATGAACTGATATACCTTCTCGTACGTCATATCAATTAGTGGTTCAGCCTCTACCCACTTAGTAAAATAATCCACTGTAACGACGAGGTACTTGAATCTTCCTCGGGTGGTCGGCAGTGGTCCAACCAAATCAATTCCCCACATGGAAAATGGCCAAGGGGAAGTTATTGGTGTTAGCAATGCTTGTGGCGTTCGTCAGATGGAGGAAAAACGTTGGCACTTGTCACACTTCTTAGCATATGCTATACAATCAGCCCTCATCGTCGGCCAGTAATATCCTTGTGTCATCACCCTTTGCAGAAGAGTCCGACCTGCTACATGAGCTCCACATGATCCTTCATGGATTTCTTCAATCAAATTTTTGACTTCTGATGGATGCACACATCTCTGCAAACCTGCCATAATTCCTCGTCTATACAAAACACCATTAGTTAGTACATACCGAGCAGCTTTATACTTCAGCTTTTTGGCAGTGAGCTTATCCTCCGGTAGCACTCCTTCTTCAATGTATGCCCTGATAGAATCCATCCAAGATGGTCCTAAATCAAGGGTAATAATTTTCACCATCAGGTCTTCTTCTATGCTCCGACTTTCCAGTACTTCAATTGGTATTGTCCTTCGCATCTCGGTGCGCGTAGCTGATGCTAATCGGGCCAATGCATCTGCTCTAGCATTCTCCATCCTTGGTATTCTCACCAATTGAATGGCCTCAAAGTCTGCCAATAATTCCATCACCTTTGCATGGTACTTCATCATTAATTCCCCTTTAACTGCATATATTCCCATCATTTGATTCACAATTAATTGAGAATCACTGTAAACAATTACTTACCGTGCTTCCATAACTTTCACCAAATGAAAACCTGCTATCATAGCCTCATATTCAGCCTCATTATTGGAAGCTTTGAATTGGAATCTCAAGGCATACTCCATGTCAATATCATCTGGGGTGTTTAAAACAATCCCTGCTCCACAACTAGCTGTGCAAGATGATCCATCTACATATAATCTCCATGTAGGTAACTCGTCTTCAAATTTCTTATCTGTTAGAGTTCCTCGGTAAAATATCATCTGTTTTCTTTCATCATCCCCGGGTATCCTTCGTTCCTCGTCGGTCATTCGTTCGCGCCCTTTTACCAACCGGAGTTGGTCTGGGTTTGAATATGATGATTTTTCTACATCCACAAGTCCTTTTACCAACCTTGGTTGGTTTGGATCTGTGCTTGTTGATCCTGTATCGTCCACAGGTAGGTCAGCAAGTACCTTTTGTTCCTCGGGGGTATCAGGGTATGTGAATTCCGCTATAAAATCTGCTACAGCTTGCCCCTTTAATGATGATCTGGGTTCGTACACAATATCATATTCACCGAGTTCTATCGCCCAATACATCAATCTTCCTGACTTTTCTGGCTTGTGAAGGGCTTGTCTTAATGGCATGTCGGTATACACTATGATGGTATGGGCCTGGAAGTATGGCCTCATTCTTCTACTTGCTTCAATTAATGCCAGTGCCAATTTTTCTAACTTTGGGTATCTGATTTCTGCACCTCGGAAGGCCTTACTTGTGTAATAAATTGGCTTCTGGACTCCATTCTCCAATCTGATCAGCGTTGAGCTTACTGCATTTTCTGATACTGCCAAATACAAATACAGCTTCTCTCCAGTTATTGGCCTAGACAACAACGGTGGGGCTCCCAAATACTTCTTCAAATCTTGAAAGGCCTTCTCACATTCATCAGTCCACTCAAAACTTTTTCGCAGTGTTTTGAAGAACGGGAGGCATTTATCAGTTGCTCGGGATACAAATCTGTTGAGAGCTGCAACTCGTCCGGTAAGACTCTATACTTCTTTCCTCGTCGTTGGGGATCGCAGCCCTAAAAGAGCTTTGATCTTTTCTGGATTTACCTCAATACCTCGTTGATTGACGATGTATCCGAGGAACATTCCTTCTCGTACTCCAAAGGTACACTTTGTCGGGTTGAGCTTCATTTGGTATTTGTCCAGTTGATCAAAGGTTTGTCCTAAGTCAACTAGATGATCAGTAGCTCTCTTGCTTTTGGTGAGCATGTCGTCGACATAGACTTCCATATTGCAACTGATTTGTTCGGCAAAAACTTTGTTCATCAGCCGCTGATATGTTGCACCTGCATTTTTTAAACCAAAAGGCATAACATTATAACAATAAGTTCCCCTTGGGGTAATAAAAGAAGTACTTTCTCTGTCTTCTGGCTTCATTTTGATCTGATTGTAGCCAGAATAAGCGTCCATAAAGCTGAGTAGCTCATGTCCCGAGGTAGCATCCACTAATTGATCAATTCTGGGCAATGGAAAATGATCTTTTGGGCACGCCTTGTTGAGATCAGTGAAATCAACACACATTCTCCATTTGTTGTTCTTCTTCTTTACCATCACCACATTTGCCAACCAATCTGGATATTTCACATCTTCAATGAATTGGGCTTTCTGGAGTTTCTCGACCTCCTCTTGTATGGCCTGGTTCTTCTCGGGACTAAACACTCTTCTTCTCTGCTTCACAGGTTTGATCTCCTTATTCACATTGAGCTCATGACATAAGAAGTTTGGATCTATACCTGGCATGTCTTCATGACTCCAAGCAAAAGTATTCTTCCTGTTTCTCAAGAAAGTTATCAAATCCTGTTTTATTGAAACATCCAACGACGATCCTATCTGAGTTACTCGTTCAGGATGCTCGTCGTCCAGGATAACAATTTCTGTAGATTCCACCACCTGCCCTTTTACGAGTTGAGATTCATCCCTAGGGTCAAGAGTTTGAATTTCTGTACCTTCCTCCACTTGGTAAGTAGTAGTCTTTTTCCTTGACTCTTCAAGTTCCTCTTGCTCGGTAGACGAATAATAGCATTCCCGAGCTACTTTTTGATCACCTTTCATAATTCCAACTCCAAAATTCGTTGGGAATTTCAAACACTGATGTACTGTAGATGGAACTGCCTCGAACTTCTTCAATCCAACTCTTCCCATGATGATGTTGTAGGCTGACTGCACATTCTTATCCATCACAAAAAAGCGTATTCTTTCGGTTCGACAAGCAGGCCAAGTTCCAATGAGTATATTCAACTTGATCGTCCCAAGTGGAAAAACTTTCTCGCCAGCAAAACCCAGAAGGGGTCTGTGATAAGGTTCCAATTGAGATAATTTTAAATTCAAGCTATCAAAGCATGAATAGTACATGATGTCTGCCGAACTACCATTGTCTACTAACACCCTTGAAATGACCACATCCTTCATCCTCATTTTGATCACCAAAGGATCATCATGAGGGTAAAGAACACCTGCCAGGTCGTTTTTTGAAAAACCAATCACTAGCTTCTCTTTATTTACCTTCCTCGGACGATCATCCTCGGCCAGGTTTATTCGCTGAATGTATGAACAAGCTTGAGCCTCTCCGAGGTAAGCTTTTCTTTCTGCAGTAAGATCTCCTCCTCCTGCATCTCCTCCTGTAATAACATTACAATCAAATGACCCAAAACGTATGAAAAATACCTCTCGTTCAGGCTTCCTTGGCTTCTTGGGAAGACCAGGGTCATCATCTAGATCATCTTCATGGTCCCTCTTCTTTTTCTCCTCTGCACGACGAGGAGATCTAGATCTCTCTCTAGTTCTGTCGTCATTCTTCCTTTCAACTCGGCGATCTACATACTTTGACAACTTTCCTCTTCGGATGAGTGTTTCAATCTCGTTCTGAAGGGCTATGCAATTTTTTGTCATATGGCCATGATCTTTGTGAAACTCGCAATATTTGGCCTTATTCCTCAGATCGGGATTTGTCTTCAGTTTCTCTGGCCACTTGATTTCCTCGCTATTCCTGATTTCTTCCAAAACATGATTAATACCCATTTTCAATGGAGTATAATTATCATACTTCTTTAGGACTTCCAAGGCCATCCTGTTATTCCTGGAATGCTTGTCACCACCATTACCTTTCTGATCTTTTTTCTTAGACTTGTCGACCTCCACCTTGATTTCTTTATCCATATTCTTCTTCGCAGCCATAGCCTCCTCGGCATTCATGATTTTGGCCGCTTTAGCCATTAACTCCGACATAGTTTTAGGTGGATCTTTGGCCAAAGTATAGTACAGCTTATTAGGCAGCAAACCACTCATCAAAGCAGTGATCGCTGTCTTTTCTTCATAGTCTATGACTTCCAACTTCTCGTTATTAAAACGAGTTATGTAATCTCTAGTACTTTCACCTGATTTTTGTCTAACACTTAACAAGTGTGCTACTCGTTTTACCGGCTTCGCCCCAAAGCAAAAATTGCCAATGAACAACTCGGCTAATTGAATAAAAGTTGAAATCTTACCCCGAGGAAGATTGTTATACCATATCTGTGCAGATCCGGTAAGAGTTCCCGAGAATGCCCTACACCTCATCTCGTCAGGTACGACATAGATGTCAGCAGCAGCTTGGTATTGTTCTATATGAAGTACAGGATCTGTCTTTCCGTCGTACTTAGGGGTCACTACTGGTGCTTTGAATTTCGATGGTGTAGGAAAATCCACAATGGCTTGCACAAAGGGTGTCCCTTGAACAAAAGTTCTCTGTAAGGGATTCCTCGCCTTAGCCATTTCTCCCAATCTATCCTCTAACCGTTGAATAGAACCTTTCCATGCTTCATTTCCTTCCTCAGTCCGCTTAGTCTGAGCAATTGATTGCCCTGACGTAGCTTCCTGAGATTTATCTCGACGAGTAACTGGTCGTGATTGTGTTGATCCTTCTCTCAACCCTGATGGTGGCCGAAAACTTCTTGATGGAGCTCTAGGTGGACTCATATTCATCCTTGGTCCTAATCGACTGAAAGGAGACGCCCTGCTTAATCTTTCCAAAGCGCTGGTTCTCTCCGGAGAGAGAGATATAGGTTGATTTGTATCCGTAGCCCGTATCGATGAAGTTCGCCCAGGTTGATAAGAATAATCATTAGACTCTTCATTGCGATATGACACAGTACGTCTGGATCGTGATTGCCCATGATCACTCCGTTGTACTGAATAGGTAGGTGCACCGCCTTGAAGAGTTTGAATGAGTTGCCTCATAGATTCTTGCATGGCGGTTTGTCCTTGAGCCAGATTTGTCATGATTCCAGCCAGATCTGAAGTTGCAGATGGATTTGGAGGATTTCCAGCATTTCTAGCATTTCGATTACTGGATTCTGGATTATCTACCATTGATAACAAATGATTTTTGCGAAAAACTATAGTAACAGTCGTTTCCCACAGACGGCGCCAATCTGTTGATGTAAAAAACTAGATTGCTCTAATTATTCAATCACAGATAAATAAATAAGACAAAGATTTTTAAAGTGGTTCGGCTAGGAATAAAGCCTACGTCCACTGTTATGTTATTGCTGAGTGTTTGCAGAATTCTTGATTACAAGTTCTCTCAAGAAATTCCGGTCCCCTTGAATGGGTTTGATACAAGGTATTTATAGCCTTGAGGCTGTACATGAAAGGTTCAATACATTAAATGATATACATATGAAAGGGTAATACATTTAATGCAGCGTGTGCGTCAAGAATATAAGCATTCAATGAATATCTGAACTGTTGATTATCTGGCAATTGATGGTACGACCGAGGTGCAGCTCGGACCACCATAGCTGCTAGCTGATCAGGAGTTCCTCGGAGAACTAGAGTACCTCGGTGCGCTAGAGTACCTCGGTGCGCTGGAGTTCCTCGGTGTGCTATAGTTCCTCGGTGTATCCTCGTTGCTCGAAAAGAAGCATGGTTGGTCGGGAAATAAACTTCCTCGCTGCTATCGTGCCACGTAGATTGACACGTGTCTTCGTATTATTCGTCCACATCAGCATATTAATTTTGGTATCAACAATGATGATATGTTTATCTAATGCACTACAAGTCTGAAGCCTTTGATAAGTTCAAAAAGTATATGGGTGAGGTGTAACATTTCCATGTAAAGTAATTATTACTTTATGATTTGATCATGAAGGGGAATACCATTTGGGATAGTTTATAAAACACTTATCGGAGTTAGAAATTATAAACCAACTTTCTACATCGGGAACTCCACGATAAAATGGTATAGAGAAAATAAGGAATACGACTCTTTTGGATATAGTTATATCCATTATGAGCTATTGGGATCTTTTGAATTCCTTTTGGGGTTATGCACTAAAGACGACTACATATTTATTGAAGTTAGTTCCATCTAAATTTGTCTCTTCAACTCCCATTAAACCCTGAAAAGAGAGAAATTTAAGTCTAACTCACGTTTGGATGTGGGGTTTCCCAGCACACGTGTTACGGAAGGATCCAAGGAAGTTATAACCAATGATGGATGGATGTCTCGTTGTGGGATACCCCAAAAGAACCAAAGGTGACCAATTTTAGTACAAATTCTAGGTCCTTAGAGGAAGATTGTATGATTAACTACATGCCCATCGATAATATTATTGTAGGAGCTAGGAGGAAAAGAATAAGAAAATGCTTTGGGACCACCTCTACAACAAGAAATACAACATAATATCGACATTAAACAACCTAATCTTAGTAGGAGTACTGTCAATGATCAAGATTTACACGTTACTTATACGTCAGTGTGATAGGTTGGTGTATTTAGGAGATCACTACGGTAAAGTCCTTAAATAACATGAACTGGATCCCGATAGGTATAATGGGGCACTTTTAGATAAGAATGTCGAGTTTTGGGTAAAGGATATAAACACCGAGATATTTTTAATGAATTATAATCAAGTGTGGGAGATTGTAGACTTTCGAGATGGGGTAAAGCCAATCTGATGCAAGTGGGTGTATAAGAGTTAAAGATTGGTAGATAGGAAGGTGAAAACCTTCATGGCATGTTGCTAAAGGGTTCACTCAAAAAGAGGGGATAAACTATAAGGAGACTTTTTCCTCGTTATATATGATTAAGTCTATATGAATTATCATATCCATTGTTGCACATCTCAATTACGAGATTTGATAAATGGATGTCAAGACTGCATTCTTGAATAATATTCTTGACGAGTGCATTTATATGGTGTAACCTATGGGATTCATAAAAAAAGGCTAAGAAAGCAACTTGTGCAATTGTAAGAGATCCATTTGTGGACTTAAGAACGCGTCAAGTTCTTCTGATTTTATTTGGCAATCAAATCTTTTGGTTTTGATAAATGTATAGATGAAACTTGTGTGTATAAAAAAATAAAGAAAATGTTGAGGTATATCTGGTACTATAAATAGATGATATTATCTTAATTGGGAATAATGTGGGTGTATTATATAGTGTAAGAGTGGATTTATGAGAAGCCAGACACATTCTAGGGATCAAGGTACTGAGTGAATATAAAAATAGAATGTTAGGCTTAACCCAAGTTACTTATATCGATGTAGTGCTCACAAGGTTTAACATGCAGGATTCCAAGAAATGATTTCTATCTTTTAGGCAGGGAATTCCTTTATCTAAGGATTAACGTCCTATGACACCTAATGAGATAGGGAGGATAAAGAATATACCTTATGCTTAGGCGATGGGGAGCCTCATGTATGCTATGGTCTATACCAGATCGGATACTTGTTATTGGCATGGTCAGAAGATTCCAGTATAATCCAGGCAAGGAGCACTCGACTGCTGTAAAGCACATTCTCAAGTACCTGAATAGGACAATATATTATGTATTATTTTACTCAATAAATAGTCCAGTACCCGTTGGGTATATATACTCGAATTTTCAATCAGATAGAGATTATAGTGAATTAAACTCGGGATATGTATTTACCCTATGAGGGGAATCCATGAGTTGGAGGAGTATTAAGTAATAATCCATAGCTGATTCGAGCATGGAAGTCGAGTGTGTTACAGCTACAGAGGTAGCAAAAGAGGTTGTGTGGCTTCAAAACTTTGTAAGTGACTTGGGTGTGGTTCATTTAACACAACTGGCTATTAAAATTTATTTTGACAATAGCATAACAGTTGTAAATTCGAAAAAACCAAGGACTCATCAGAGGGAAAAGCACATTCACCGTGACCAATATTGCTTTCGAGGACAACCTGGCGTATTCTTTTACAATTAGCTTACCATCAAGAACTTTTAACAGTAATGTAGAAGGAACGGGAGTCAAGTGTGTGGCCACATGACTTTAAGACTAAGTGAGACATTATTGGGATTATTCTTAAAACCATGTGTAAAACATTTTATTATATTTAATAAAAGGATTGTTTTATTCATTTTGAAATGAGAATCAAGTTTATGAGAATTCTTTATATTTGTTTAAATATATTATTTTATATAAATATCGGACAATAGAGCTTAGTAGGAATTTTAGTGAGTCGACTTTAGGTTGATTACATAGAGATTAGAATTTCGGTTCTAACACTATTGAAAAGTCTACAACCAAGATAGAGAGTTGACCTCCTATCGAAACGACTGCAATGTAATCCTATTAGTTTATCTTAAACTAAAGGAACCTATTTGATGGTTCAAAAACTTGTACAGTAGTTCAACAAAGGATTATGCTAGATACATTCCAGGAATATATTAAATAGGACAACCAGTGAGATTTTAGTCCAAGGACTGTCTTGATTAGACTCAAGAAATCTCACACCATTTGCAGAGGGTGCTTGTTTTTTTATTCCCAATAATTAAGAGGATTAAAATGCTTATATGATTGTTGCTTTGATTACTATGGGTAAGATTTACTATTAGATTGAACCAAATGATCCCTGCATATTGGGGAAAAATTATGTAAGCAGGCCTGAGATCTTAATTTGGAGGAATTGGCATTTGAGGAAACCTTGGATTGCGATACCCTCTTGATAAACTTATAAGATTTATTTCCACCAGTAAACCTGATCAGTGAATTATTTATATTTTGTTGGAGTAGCAAAATAATTTAAGTCTGAGAAAAAAATAATTAATAAAATGTTAGTTAAAGTCAATTAGCTGTAAATTGATTTGACCAAGTGAGTCTCGAAAGATTAACGTATGGAATCATATTGTATACCATTATCGACTTGGCAAATGAGACCTCCTTATATCCGAGTG
Organism: Sambucus nigra; assembly: GCA_949130495.1. NCBI lineage: Eukaryota > Viridiplantae > Streptophyta > Magnoliopsida > Dipsacales > Adoxaceae > Sambucus > Sambucus nigra. The sequence continues at coordinate 465,799,473 of OX422211.1, read as the reverse complement.
ATTTATGAGATATTTAAATTAGAGTCTGATCATAATTATTTACTGTAATTAATTATGATTAAATAAATAAAGGAAATAAATTACGAAAATTATAATTTTTGATTTTTGAGTATTTATTTAGAGCTAATTTAATTATTTGTCTTGGGTCCTTAGTGTAGTTCATATACCAAAGTAGCCAGGAACATATTCTCAAGAAACCTCGTTTGGCCCAACTCCACTTTTTGTACTAGTATATAAAGGTATGGAAATGGGTTTTAATTATTATTATTGTTATTATTATTATTATTATTATTATTATTATTATTATTATTATTATTATTATTATTATTATTATTATTATTATTATTATTCATTAGGGTTTGAGAGGGGTGAGAAAAAATGCTATTCACATTTTTGCGAAGAGGTATTGATAGAAACCACCATATCTCTATCACAAGCAAGGGTTATCATTTCAAAATGTGTTCACCCACCTACTTAACTTGGGGGATGATCATATACTAAAAGATCCAACCATTTAGAAGGTTTAAGCAAGCTTTTGGAGATTCAAAATAAGTTAGCCCTATATCATCAACAAATAATTTTCTCCTCATCGGATTTCAATCGGATCCGCAATGGTATTGTGTTCTAAACCCCAAGTTTGTTCTTCAAACCTAGTTTTTGATTTTACATATTTCTATTATCTGACTAATCAAAGATCTGTGGCTAAAAAAATTATTCTGCATGTATCGATCCCAAACAAAGGCATCGAAAGTCGTTCAACCAACTATTCCAGCTACACATATGCTTTTTAGCAAACTTAGCTTTTTATTTAATTGAGATTTATTTTCTATTATTTTCATCTTTGTTGCCTTAAAATGCAGGGGCACGGATATTATTCGTATTGCTCCTTATGTGGACGTCTTAGCTCTTATGAAGTCTATCGATGAGGAAATGCTTCCTCGTAGCTTTGTGAGTCTAATTGCGTCCCTTAAGTTCCCATTTATGATACCAGATTTTTTGGTTCCTCTCGATGTTTTTTCTCATTTGAATTATAATAATGATGGCGTATCTCCCTTGTGAAATATTTTGTATATTTTTCTTTGCTCCATGTTATATATTTGTTTTAAGTTTCCTCGTGTTATGGTGATTTAGCCTTCAAAAGTTTATGACAGGGAGCAACCTGATCCTTCTGCTGAGGTTGATCGTTCGCCAATGGATCAGGGTGTGTTGGAAATCATGAACACACCTATGCTGGAGGCTCAAGTTGAGTTTGAGAATGTGGTTATTCCCACATATTTGGCAATTATTGGACTTCTTGACGAGGTATATATTTGTACTCATTTTGTTGTAATTATTTCTCATATATTTTGTGCGTGAATGATTTTTTCTTGATGTTATACCCTACTAGGGTGTAACTAAGTGAAAAGTCTCACATGCATGGTGATTTACTCTACTTGAGTAATGTTCGTATAGTTATATTTTGTCACATGCTTGGTAGTGCACCCATACTGGTTGTGGTTTCTCAAATGATACGCCTGCTTAGTGATTTGGCTCATCACTTGATAAGATTTTATAATTTTACTTATTGGGTAAGAAAATATTGTTGAATTTTAACTAAATATTTTGCTCCTTGTTTGTTGCGATCGACAGGAGAACACGGCACACTAGTTGCATCTCAAGTGACACATCGTGTTGGTGATGTGACCGTCTAAGCGATGAAGGTTGAAGGTAATTCTACTTGTATAAATGCAGTTGAATATTCACATCAAAATTACCATAGATTTCATGGCTAGTGACCATAATCATTTACCAGATATATGAGTCACCGATGATACCGAAAATGGTGTCATCAAGTCAAGTCGTATGTAAGCTCAAAACTAGACGACAACAATGGAGTATGAACAACAATATGAGAGTAGAAAGAGATAAGGATAAGAGGAAATAACACACATATATAAATAGTTCAGCAAATCAATCCTACTCTACTGTGCGACGGTAATCAAGTTTCACTATAAGCTTGGGCTCTAATGGCCTTGTGATACAATTCACTCGATTTCTCTTTCTACTATGATTTCAATAGAGCTTCATCTAGGATTTTCAATTATTGATCCTTTACAACAATATACAAGACAAGTATTTATAGTGCATGGGGGGTGTAGTGTGCCACCCAATCATGTAATAAACATGTGTAGAATGTTCCTAGCCAATAAGGTGGTTCCAGCTGTCTCTGTCACATGTAGGTCATGTTTATAAAATATTCCCTCACGTGTGGGGGGAGATATTGTTATAACGGTTTCAATCTATGTATGATCTTTAGCCCACATGCACACTCTCACCCGTCTCCCAATGCACGTGACCTCCTGCTGTATAACCTCGACCGATCATAATGGTTGAGCCGGGATTACTGATAGATGAACCACCAAGGAACTGACAACTATTAGGCTGAGTAGTCTCAGATTGTCTCTATCGGCCTAGTCACGATCGATGACGAGGGTCTATAGTCCACTGCCAAGGCCGAGCCCCCTGCACTTGACTTGTCGACTGAGCCAATATTCTTCATTCTGGACGGGTCGATGCCTGTCAGCTTTGGATGAGGTGGGGAGATATGGGATGAGGTAATTCTTGGCATATCATTCACTCCCCATCCATTAGTCTCTAATGCGAGGAAGATGCTGAGGTGTACTGATGTTTGGAGATGTTGATGGTAGTTATTGAAAAGACACATGGTAATCATCAAGTGGAGTGCATGCTTGATGTGATAGCTATCACAGTTCCCATAGGGCTGTGTCTAAACGAGGTAAAAATGAATACTAAACGCTTAGGGTTTTGTGCCTGAAATGGTGAGGCGTGTTCGGAACCATGCTCCACTTTGTAAGTTGTGAAAAATCATTACTAGTATTTAAATGGTTTTTTCAAAACCATTTTCTCTTTTATTCTCCACGAACTTCGCGCGCCTTCTCCTTTTCTAAAACTAATGCTTTTGCTTCCTGTTCAAGCGATTACAGGCAATATTTAGAGCTCTCCTTTCTTTCTCGCCCTTCTAATCCTTCTAGGTAAGATCCTCCTTCCGTTGTTTTTCTAGTTTTTACCATTTTCAATTTAGTTTTGTTCATTTTTATGTTTTTCGACGAGCTTAAGGGTTTTTCGTCAACTGTATTGGTTGCAGATAGGTGGTTTTTGGGTTAAAGAATTTGGTATTTTGGTCATGAGAGAGAACTTTTGCATTTTGTTAGTGGTTTTAGGGCTTCCCCCTCCTTGTTACACCTTCCTCCAGTTAGTTCGGTGAACTTCCAATAACCTTCCATGGTGAGCACTCAAGTTGTTCTCAAGTGTTTTTGATAAAAAATGATCCACTTGCCCATTTTTATCTTTAGGTCAAAGTTAGTTAGAGTCTCATGCTGTTTGTTTCTTTTAAACTTTATTTCTGGGAGCTTCAAGCCCTACCTCGGCTCTTGGATGGTACAAAAGCTTTATAAGTTAGCCGAAGAGTTCCCCACACTTAGGGAGAGGTGCTTCCAAGAGATCCACAGGATAGAAGAAGAGTACAAGGTTAAACGTGGGGCTGACCCCCACTGGGTACGACCCATTTTCCTAATTCCTTTGAAGGCCATATATATCCCTTCCTCTGAAGTTAGCAGGGACGAAATGACTAGATCGTCCTCTGCTCCGGCCGATAAAAGGGTTTCATTTGAGGAAGCCATGAGGATGTCCCCCTTTTAAACTGCTAACCCTGAGGTAGCCAGGATCTCAGTCCGTGCCTCATCATCTAGTTAGGCTGAGTGTTCAGGCCGAGATGATTCTTCTCTTAAAATCTTGAACGAAGAGGCTTCGAGTGACTCTTCAGTTTAGGTCGTCTCTGATCCTATCGAGCCGATCGTGAACATTGCCATTCCACTAACTACTGTCCCCCTTAGTGTCATGACTAGCAATGAGTTCTAAGAGAGATTTTCAAGTGGACTCCCAACCGCTGAGTACGAGGCCAAGGGAGGAAATGAGAGCAAAGACGATGATGGCAGTAATTCTGATGTCGAGGTTCCAGTTGACTACACTTTTGTTGATCAATTTTTATCTTCCGTTAAAGAGTTTGATCTCCTCCTATAGAGACACCTTTATGGCATCAAATATGATATCGTTATATGTGTGACGATCGTCGATGAGAGAGAATATGGCGATCGATAAGGTGAAATAATAGTGTACGAGCAGATGTTTAAGCTCAGCTTTAGGTTGCACTTTTATCCTCCTATACAAGCCATCATATACAGTTTGGAGCTTGCTCCGACTCAACTGGTGCTGAACTCTTAGCGAGTTATCTTCGGCTACATAATAATATGGATGAACAAGTATAAGAACGACCCTTCTATTGAAATTTTTAAAGCCTGCTACCATATGTCATCCTCCAAAACACAGGCATGTTACTATCACTTAGGAGCTAGGAAGCCTGATAAGAAGATAATCCAAGTCACCCAGACTTCAAACCCCTTTTGGAAGTCAAGGTTCTTTTTTATCTCCGGGGTTTGGTAATTCTCGGTCGATGCTGACCGATCAGATGATGAGCCGAGAGTCCCTTATAATTGGGTGAACCTTTCTATGTGGGCCAAATTTGACCCCGACCTAAGTATGGCAAACCTAGAGAGGGTTGATTATCTACAGTAGTAGGGGTAGGAAGATCTTCTTCCTAAGTTTGAAGAAATTATGAATTCCACTTACCGAGATAATGTCGGCATAGGGGTTGATCCCCTAGCTGAGGTGTGTGGGTGATTTTTCTTGTGTATTGTCAAGTGTTTTATCTGCTCTGCTATTGTTTTACTAATCACTTTTGTTTCTAAACTGCAGATCATCCTCCACACATTTCTAATGAGCTTTGGAACACCACTGCTCCGAGTTTAAATAACATTTTGAATAAGTGGTAAGAAGCCCACTAAAGATGCCACAACTGGTGGGTCGACCAATACCGAGGTCGATTATAAAAGAAAAGTACCACCACTTCCAGGCGACACCTGTCAAGAAAATCTAACGAGGCAGATGATAGCTCCCTCGTCCACTCTTCCCCAAATGGCTTCGTCATCCTTTACTCCAAGCTCATCGTCTGGGGAGACCTTTGAGCATTACTGGGCAGCTAACATCACCCAGTCGAGGGCTTATCCAGGCACAATCATGTCATCGTCTTTAAGAGCGAATAGGGTCATGATGCACGCCCCCTTTAAGAAATAATATGAGTTCCTATCTAAGGTTTTTGGTCCTCAAGTCATTGACTTCAGCCTCCACTCCTTTGCCCAGGTATTTGCATTTTTCTGATAAAGTCCCCTCATATATCTGATAATTGCATTCCAATAATTTCTAATTCTTTAGCAGACTGTGTGTGTGGTCTTGCCTCGGCCTCCAAATGGATGGCCGAGAACTAATCCAAGGCTTGTGAGGCTGATAGGGCCTTGAAGTCTGAGGAAGAGCTGAAGAGGAAGCTCAAAGATAATTGACTTGACTATCAGAAGGCTTTGGATGCTCTGAAGGACAGGAACACGATCTTTTAGATAAATGACGAGCTTCTGAAGACTAAGGATGAGATACTAGCGATGAAGGATGAAGACCTATCGGCCCTGACCGCCCAATATGTAAAAGATCTTGAGGGTTCCATCACTAAGGCCAAAGATGAGGCTTTATCGGTCGAGTCACTTTAAAAGATTAGAGATGTGGCCATAGAGGCATATAAATCTTCTGATGAGTTCGGGGGCTTTGGGATGGAGTATTTTTATAGGGGCCTCAAGAAAACCTACAGGTGGGCCACCACCAAATTTACAGAGGTGGTCTCCTCTATCAGTTCTGAGCTGGAGTCTCCTGACATGGAAGACCCCTTCAGGGCCAAAGCTGGAGTATATTGAATCTCTGCCAATGATCGAGGAGGATGAGGTGATGCCTAAGGCCTCACTTCAAGTTGATATCAATGCTCCTGTCATCCCTACCCAGGCCGAGGCTAATGCTGATGAGTCGGCCATGGTGGTGGAGCAGGTTCATGCCGATGGAGGAGTTGAAGGGCCTTCCCAAAATATGGAGTCGACTTCATAGGGTGGTCGTCTGCGACCCACACCCTTATTTCTGTAATAGCTTTATATGTTCATTTTTTGATAAATTTCTTCAAGAATTTTCAAACACAACTCTTATTTAAGATGAATGAATGATATTTTTTGTCTCATACTTATAAATTATCTTCGCTTATTTGCATGTATGCCATCGTCCGATATTTTAATAAAGTAGCCATAATAAAATGGTTTAAAGCCTTGAACCACCAAGCATAAGTGAATAATCGTACATCGTCTCGTCCTTGGACGAGATAAAACATGTTAATATTTAAATTCACCATCAATAATATTTCTTGAGGTAATCATCATTCCATTGGTTGGAGAATGGTTCTCCATAGAATTTTCCAACCGATACGTTCCAGGAACCACTTCTTCAACCACCCTATAAGGACCATGCCAGTTTGGATGAAGCTTGTTGGGCTTCTGCCATGTCTTCTTCAGTGTAAAGTCTCATACTGCCAATGGCTGGGACTTCGCCCTCTTATTGTAAAACTTCGTTGTCCTTTATTGGTAGGTGTGATACCCCGTATGTATGCGTATTTAATTAATTGAGTAATTAAATAGAAAATACGTTTTAAATTAAATTACGTGAGTAGAGTAATTTAATATAATTTAATGATAATTATGATTATTAAGTGAATAAATAATAATTGTGATTATTAAATATTAATCGAGAGAGAGACACCGATTAATATTACATTATGAGATTTACTATTTGTGTGAATAGTACATATTGATAGTGAATTTGAGATACGTCATAGCGAGTGATATGGGCGTATTTATTATTATATCACCGGGAGTCGTGTGTAGACTATTTTGAGGTGAGAAATAAGAAATATATATTAGTGACTCAAATGATAATTTGGAGGTCACGGATGAGTCCGGAAGGGTCGAAATAGTCAAAATGGTGTACCCGAGGGTACTAGTCGGGTATCGGGGCATTTTTGAGCTAAATCGGGACCATGCAGGGGCGTTATAGTCTTTTCGCATATGAGGGTGAGGAGACCTAAGAATTTACAAACTCTAAAGCAGATTATAAGAGTTGGAGCTAGGGCTAGAGGATAGAAGAACACTCAAAAGCCGTTAGAGAGAATATAGAAACAATTATAAAAGCCTAAGGAATAATTGGTGGAGGATTCAAAGGGTTCTTGCACCACAAACTAGTTAGCAAGGATGATTGGAGGAGAAAGATAATAAATCACCACCAACAATCACGAAAGCAGATCATCTCTGAATAAGGCAAGTGATTATTTGCAAATTATTTTGAGTTATAATATCCATGCGTAGGATTTACGAATAAATGATTTTGATGAATATTCTTGGAGAAAAAAGAATTGATTAATTGCATGATTGCGTAGAAATAACATGTAGTTAGATTTATATTTGTAGAGGATTAAAAATCAGAGAAATCATGTTGGTTAACATGAATTAAAATCTGGGTTGATAATTGGAAACATGGGAAGAACATGTCATATTAGGGTTTTTGAATAATTAGAAGATTGAAAGTATTGTAGGCTAAATTAGAAAGATTTATAATGTTAATTCGTTGGAAACAATCCTAGTATATGTAGGAATGGTTAGGTATCATTAGTTATAAATTTGGTGGATTATCATGTGAGTTAGATAATTGAATATGGTGAAAAATGTATGAAGAAGAAGAAGAACTGCGTTTGTCATTGCTCGATCGATCGATCGACCCTTGAATGTTGATCGATCCATGGAGTCGATCAATCGATGATCAAGGTCGATCGATCGACCCGGGCTAATTTTGGGTTCTTTTTTTGGTTGATTTCTATTCGATTGCCGACGTGGGACTTAGAAAGTACCAGTTGGTGTATAGTGAGGGTTAGTAATAATCATTGAGTACAAGATTTGAAGTGATGGACCAACGAGGGTGAACCGATCGAGTCATGCCTCGAGAATTTGGAATTTGAGTTACAGAGAGAGTAAACATCATTTCAAGGGGTATACCAATAGGTTAGAGATAGATTAACTACTGAAATGAATAGAGGGGTAACTTGGTCCCTTAGAGTTGTGTGAATACTATATTAAAATACGATAGTGAGATAAATCATAAATTACTAAGTACGGTGAATATTAAAGAGGAAATATTACATATGAGCACTATTTTAGGTTGTGTGTATACCTACTGAATTATATAGATACTTAGGTGGAGAGAATTCGTAAAGTATAATTACCTATATTAGGGTTGAGGTAGGATTCCGAACTAATGTATGGAAATAGTAAGTTGGGGTCGTGATGAAAGACTTCCGAACCAGTCTATGTTTAAAATTTCATTAGTGGTGTCGAGGTGATTTTCTGAACCACTGCATGAAATGAACTTGGGGTCGTGGTGACATTCCGAACCAATTATTTTTACTTGGTGTTGATGGACCATTCCGAACCAAGAGTCCTTGATGTGTGTTAAGAGGATATATTAGTAATGAATGAAATTTATAAGTATGTATTGTGTGTGAAATGTATACTGTATTAATAATCTACTTATGCGAGTTAGTAGATAATGAGATGTCGTGATTACATCTAAGAGCAAATTAAGTAGGGAAACTTAATTATAAATCGGTTAAGGATAACAAAGCGTGAACAGTTATCTAAGTATATAAATAATGACTTATGGATACTATTGCATACTAAGTGGGAAGTATGGGAACTTAGTGCATAGATAAGTTTAATGGGATACTATAGTATAGTTAGCTTGGGTAGTACATCTAGGTGGGCTAAGTACAGGACGTTAGGCACGTACTAGATGAGGGGTGAGGTAACTCAAGAGAGTGTGCGTAAATCTTAACATGTGTAATTAATAACTCATTTTACTGTGATTATCACTTGCTAAATATTTTCAAAATGTTTTGAGTACTAACTCTTGCAATCAAAATATTTTCAAAACCCTTTTAGGTGTCCAGTCACAGGGACGCCAGACTTGAGGATTCTGTCCAGGGACTCGTAGCTACAGCTTTATGGAGGCTAGCAGGACTTTTGCATAGACGACTCAGTTATTTTGATCTAATGTAGGATCTCAGTTTCAGTACTCTCTATTGGGACATGTTGTCTATCGCCTTTATTTCAGATATTCAGTTTTGGCTTACTTTGGTTTATTAAGCAATTGTGGATTTTTTAGCCAAATGTTGACTCGGTATGACTTTATGCATTATATATTGTGAGATAGTTTTGAATTATTGCATAGTGTGAATGTCTAATTACTTTTTAGCATGAGTATTGTTCTTGGGTTAATGAAAGATAAAAATTTGGCACCAGTCTAATTTCACTTAGGTGATTAGTAATTAAAAAGTTTTCGACAATGATGGTAAGAATGAACCAACTGAGAAACCTATTTTAATTTAATTTAGGACTGATCACCCAGGATTTTACTAAGCAGGGTGTCACAGTAGGTAGCTTGCCTAACCTCATCATCCTCCCTTCTCTCTTCCACTAGATCCAAATCTAGTCTTCGTTCTACAACGTTCCCCTCTGGGTCATATGTCTGGACTCTGTGGGTTGGGAGGCCAATCTCTGTCGGCACTATTGCCTCTGAGCCATAGGATAACATGAACGGAGTTTCCCCTGTTAGAGTCCTCTCTGCCATCCTATATGTCCATAGGACGACATGCATCTGCTCGATCTATCTCCCCTTGGCATCCTCCAACTTTTTCTTAATTCTGCCAAGAATTGTTCGATTCATCACCTTTGTCTGCCCATTGGCCTACGGTCAGCCTGAATTTGAAAATAACTGTTTGATGTCGACCCGCTCATAATTTTTCTCAAAGGAAATGTTATTAAACACCTTATCGTTATCAGATATCAAAGTTTTAGGTAGGCCGTATCTACATATGATATTTTTTGAGATAAATAGAAATGTTTTCTTATATGTTATCGTGTTCATCACCTCGGTCTCTACCCACTTCAAGAAATAATCAATAGCTATAATCAGATAGCGGTAGTTATTCACAACTCTTGGTAAGTGTCCTACCAGGTCGATCCCCCAGACTATAAATGACCATGGGGATGTGATAGAAGTCAGGGGTTGATGATATTTATTGGGAATAGTGGCAAAACTTTGGCGTTTATCACATTTCTTCACATACGCAACTACATCTTTGGTCACTGCCAGCCACCAGTAGCCCTGAGTGATGATTCTCTTTTCTAATGAGCTTCCTCCGATGTGACTAGAGTAGTATCCCTCATGCACATCTTTCAAAATATACGCTACCTCAAACGGGTGAACACAACTGAGTAGAGGGATAAGAACCCTCTCTTATACAAAATGTCTCCCGTGATGAAGAACTTAGTCTTTTTATACCTCAGTTTCTTCGTCTCAACTTTGGAATCGGGAAATTCTCCATCCTTAATGTACAGAATGATAGGATCCATCCAAGAAGCTCCCATATTCAAGTTCAAGCAAAATTCCACTGTGTTGTCTTCCTCTTCAATGGTCGACCTTTGTAAGATCTCTACCTATACCGACCTTCGAATTCCTGTTCTTATAGTGGAGGCTAACCTTGCCAAAGTATCGACTCAGTTATTTTCTAGGCAAGGTATCCTCTTCAACTTCACTTCTATTAAATTATTCAGTACTACTTTTACACTTCCCATGTATTTGGACATCCTATCCTCCTTGGCCTCATATACCCACAAGATTTGATTCACAACTATTTATTGAGTCACTATGAACTCGGAGCTGACCAACATTTAATGTCTGGGCGAGGGAGAGACCTGCTAGGAGGCCTTCATACTCTGACTCATTATTAGAGGCTCTGAAACTAAACCTTAGTGCATATTCAATGTCGGTCCTATTTGGGTCCGACACAATTAAACCTGTTCCACTTCCATTCTCACACGAAGATCCATCAACGAACAAGTTCAATATCGCACCATCTGTGGAAAAATTACCCTCTTCTAGGGTCCTATTTTTAAAGAGGTATCTTTATTCCTTATTCTCAGACACCTTCCTTCTTGCTGAACTCGTCTTGACCTTGGTCGGAGGGAAACACACTCTTCTTCGTGCCTGATAAGTTGAAGCTTTAATTTCTTCTGCATCGGCCTCGTCCCATGTGAACTCGGCTACGAAGTCAGCTAGGGCCTGCCCCTTAATGGCCGTTCTTGGCTAGAAGATGATATTAAGTTCCCCCAACTCAATTGCCTAGGATATTAGTGTACCTGAACTCTCAGGTTTGTGGATGACCTATCTGAGGGAAGAGTCGGTGAGGACGACCATAATATGAGCTTGAAAGTACGGCTTCATCTTCGTTGAAGCATAGATTGGATTATATGCTAGTTTTTCAATTTTGGTATAGCTCTGCTCGGCCCTCTGAAGGGCCTTACTGTTAAAATACATCGACTTTTGCACTCCATCAGCATCTTTGACTATGTCGGCACTTATGGCCCATTCTGACATAGCCAAGTATAGCTATAACTTCTCTCATTGGATTGGCCTTGACAGTAGGATTAGGGAGTCGAGGTAAGCCTTTAATTCTTAAAAGGTCCTATCGCACTCTTCATCCCACTCAAAAGCCTTTCTGAGCACTTTGAAAAAAGGAAGGCACTTATGAGTAGCTCTAGACACAAACTCGTTTGCTGTCACTCGTTCGGTTAGCCTCTGCACATCTTTTATTATTGTAGGAGTCTTCATTTCCAGCAAGCTTTGATCTTTTTGGGGTTATCTTCAATCCCCCTCTTATTCACTGTAAAGCCTAAGAACTTGCCTGCCCATTTCCGAAGACATACTTGGCGGGGTTAAATTTTATTTTATACTCGTTCATAGTATTAAAAGTGTGCTCAACGTAGGCTACATGAGTGCCGGCCTTGAGACTCTTTGTCAACATATCATCGACATAAACCTCCAGCATCTTCCCAATCTGCTCTTCGAACATCTTGTTAACCAATATTTGATATGTCGCCCCAGTATTTTTCAGGCCAGAAGGCATGACCTTATAACAATAGGTCCCCTTGTCAGTTATAAAAGTTATATTCTCTGCATTGACCGGATCCATGAATATTTGATTATAGATTGAGTAGGCATCTATAAAGCATCAATCCATAGCCGGTAGTAGCGTCAACCATTTATTCTATCCTTGGGAGTGGAAAGCTGTCTTTGGGGCAGGCTTTGTTTAAATATGTAAAATCAACGTACGTCCTCCACTTGTCGTTAGCTTTGGGGACAATGACAGCATTCGCAAGCCATGCAGGGTAAATGACATCCCTGATGAAGTCGAACTTTTTCAACTTCTTCACTTCTTCTTGGATGACATCATACTTCTCTCGAGAGTAAACTATCCTTCTCTATCTGACCGATTTTACATCCTCGATCACATTGAGATTATGGCAGAGGATCTTCATATCGATGCCAGGCATATCCTCATGGCTCCAATCAAAGATGCTTTGCCTCTTCTTTAACAACTTAACCATCTCCTATTTGATTTCCTTCTTCAGGGATTTGTCAATTTGGATTTTTTTTAGATCATCCTCTTTGAGGATGATGGATTCTACCTCCTCAGTGGCCTCACCCTTCTTTAACTTTATTTCATCTCTGGGTCCAAGGCATCAATGTTGTAAGTCGTAGTGGTCCTTTTATATGACTCCCTCTCCTCAGTCGAGTTGAAGTAGCATTCGCGTGCCTCAACTTGGTGACCTTGAACTTTCTACACTTCATACGGAGTCCAAAATTTAATTATTTGGTGAATCTTTTAGGGAACAACCTCAAATTCCATGAGGGCTACCCTTTCGAGAATCATATTTTAGGTTGAGTAGATATTTTCATCCATGACGAAGAAACTAATATTCTTCGTGAGGCATTTCGTCCAGTAGTTTCCCATTTTGACTTCCATTTCATAGATCTCCAAAGGGTGTAATTTCTCTCCACTGAACCCAATGATGGGTTGATAATATGGGACCAGCCTCTTCTTGCTCAGCCCCGAACCTTTGTAGCAGTCCCAAAACATTATATCAGATGAGCTTCCTTCATCGACCAATATTTGGGTAATCTCATACCCATGCACAAGAGTTGTAATCACCAATGACTCGTCATGAGGGGCTAAGATCCCCTTAAAGTCCAGCCTAGAGAAACCAACAATTAAACGATTCATATCAACCTTAGTTTTTTTTACCTTCTTAGACTCAATCGTCGCTGAGTGCACTTCCTTAGGCATCGGAGGAAGAGATTTTGCCTCTGCTATGTGAGCCTTTCTATCAGCTATCTCTTTTCCTCCTCCTCCAAGTCCTCCGTAAATCATCTTGACCCCAAGAGAAATCATGTTCAGCCGACCCTTAGGGTCGGTGATTGGAGGTGGTAGGTCAGGGTCTGCCTCATCATCATCGTCCGAGTCATCATTGTCTCGATTGGTTGGAGTATCAAGCTTTCACTTGTTGTTCCTCCTTTTTCGGGTATCATCTCGGCCACCCTTTGAGTTGCTCCTGTCTACATACTTTCTTAGCTTACCAGCTTTCAGCATCTTCTCAATTTCATCCTTGCGTGCAAAAAATTTATCGGTCAGGTGCCCATGGCCTTAGTAGAACTCACACCATAGATTCTTGTTCCTCTTATGAAGAGGAGCCTTCGGTCTCTCAGGCTACCTTAGGGGACCGATCATTATTTATTTCGTTTAGGATGTGCTCACAACTGACCGTTAAACGAGTATAGTCAGTGAACTTATCGTCCGACGACCTCTTCTTTCCATTCTTGTTCTTTTTCTGAAACTTACCACCACCACTACTTGCTCATTTCTTATCTTCGTATTTTGCAGCCATTGCTTCCTCCACATTTATAACCCTTCCAGTCGTAGCCAATAGTTCGAGCATAGATTTAGGAGGATCCTCAGCCATCTTTCAGAAGAGTTTTCCTTTTTACAACCCTCCCATTAGGATTGTCATAGCGATACTCTCCTTGTAATCTTAAACCTCTAATATTTCTTTATCGAATCTTGCTATATAATCCCTTAGGATTTCATTCTTTCCCTACTTCGCATACATCTGGTGGGTCATCTTCTTCTGGGGTCTCAGCTTGAAGCATAAATTATGTATAAATCTCTCCACTAGGTGTTTGAAATTATCAAATGAGTTTTTAGGGAGAGAAGTAAACCATATATGAGCAGCTCTAGTAAGTGTGCTAGAGAAGGCCCGACATCTCATCTCGTCCGAGACTGAGTAGATATCTGCAGCTGATTAATATATCTCCACATGGTGGACTGGGTTAGTACTCCCATCATACTTGAGCGTGACCACTAGCGGCTTGAACTTAGTCGGGCTAGGATAACTGGACTATTCAGAGTATCCCCAATCTTATCCTCCAGCCTATAAATAGAGTCATTCTAGGGTCTCTCGGTCGCAGCTACAACCTCGACTAGAGCCACATTGTCGCCAACCCTTTTTCTTCCATCTGAATGAACCGAGGGCTCTCTGGTAACTTTTCTTTATTGACTAATAAACTCTTGTTACTCCTCGTCTCGGTTATGAGGAGGTTGACAGTAATTATATTTGCTATTCCTTTTAGAACTAACTATACTTCTGGATTTAGAGAGGTAATTTTAAGGTCGTTTGTTGTTGGGACAAGACTATTAAAGGCCGATCCCCTACTTAATTTATCTAAAGCTGAAGCCCTTGGCCTGCATTCTCGGCTCGACCTACCACTATGCCCTCGACTGGGATGAATGGGTCGCACAATGCCTCCAGAAATTTTATAAGGCTCCTAACAACTCCTGCCATCCTCTTCATCATACTTCTCATCCTCGTCATTAGGGCATTCTTGATTGCCCCCAGGCATAAACGCCTAGGGTCGGCCACATTCCTGTACCTTTGTTAAGGAGGAAGACCCTTGTCTGGAGTCTGGGAGTGGTCCCCTGGCCTTTGGATCTAGGACGCCTTCTCTAGCAGTCGGAGTTATCATCTCCTCTCCGACACCAGCAGATCTAGCCACTATATTTTAGCTGAAAGCAACACGAGTTGCATGCATCTGTCTTTGGCTGTTTACTAAGGAGCTCAAGGTCGCTGCCACCTTTACTATTTCTGATTAAGGAGGGACATGACTAGTATTGGGACCATATATACTAGGTGGATATGTTTCCATTGATGGGTTTCGGTGACCCAAAAAACCAAGTGATGTACTGAAAGTGAGCTGGATGAGAAGAAACTCAAACCATAAATCTTTCAATGGTGGTTCAAGCTCAACCAAGGATGAGATTGGACCACCATCATAGAATTCGGTGGAGCACCTACAAATAAAGGGAAGAAGACAATTATCTCGTTCCCACAGACGGTGCCAGATTGATGATATCGAAAAATGGCAAGTCAAGTTGTATGTAAGCTTAAAACCAGACAATAACAATGGAGTATGAACAACAATATAAGAGTAGAAAGAGATGAGGATAAGAGGAAATAACACACAAATATAAGTGGTTCATCCAATTAGGCCTACCCCACTGTGCAGAGGTGATTAAGTTTCACTATAAGCTTGGGCTCTAATGGCCTTGTGATACAATTCACTCGCTTTCTCTCTCTACTATGATTTCAATAGAGTTTTGGCTAGGGTTTTCAATTATCGATCCTTTACAATGATGTTGAAGACAAGTATTTATAGTCCACGGGGGGTGTAGTGTGCCCCCTAAGCATGTGTAGATTGTTCCTAGCCAATAAGGTGGTGCCAGTTTTCTCTGTCACGCATAGGTCCTGATAATCAAATATTCTCTCACGTGTGGGCAGGAGATATTGTTATAACGGTTTCAGTCCACGTGTGATTGCAGACCACGCGCACACTCTCATGTGTCTCCCAATGCACGCGATATGCCTATTGTATGACCTCGGCCGACCACAATGGCCGAAGTGGGATTGTTGATAGATGAACCACCGAGGAACTGACAACTATTAGGTTGAGTAATCTTGGCTTATCAGTGTCGGCCTAGTCAAAACCGAGGATAAGGGACTATAGTTCATAGATTCCACGTAACTAGTCATACTAGCTTATATCCACTACCGAGGCCGATCCCCCTACACTTGACATGTCGATCGAGTCAATATTCTTCATTCTGGATGGGTTTATGCCTGTTAACTTTGGCCGAGGTGGGGAGATCTGGGACGAGGTCATTCTTGGCATATCAGTGATGTGACAACCCAAGTGATGGAGGTTGAAGGTAATTCTACTAGTATAAAATCAACTGAATCTTCACATCAAAGTTACCATGGATATATGGCCAGTGACCATAATCATTAACCATAACCATAATCATTTACCAAATCTAAAAGTCACGATCATGGACCGTGAGCACAATCATTGATCGTAACAAGTTAATTTAATTCAAAATGGTCACGGTCCATGACGGTGACCCTTTTTGAAGTATAAATAAACTCATTAGGGTTCAATTCCCTTATTTCACTCATTAAATCTCTCTCTCTCTCTCTCTCTCCACAAACTACTCTTTCCACCACCGAAATACTCTTCCTACACCACCGACTACTACTTCCACCATCGAAAAACTCTTTCCCTCCCTCCCCCCTCTCTCCCCCCTCCCCCTTGTATTGTATATATGTGTATGTATATGTATGTTTGTGTATGCATATGTATATACTAGTATGCGTGTATGCGTATGTGGGTGTGTATAACAGTATGTAAGCCTGTCAGTAAGGTTGGGTGAGTCGGTCTTGGCCATGCTCAACTCGGTTAAAAATTATTTCGAGTTTTGGGCTACTTGATTTTGAGTTTGGAGAACCTAGGCTCTAACTCAACTCACACTTGATAGTGGGCTTCAGACTCTTACTCGGGCCTACCCGAATAAAAATAAGTATATTTTCTTCTTGTAATTTGTTGGCCCATGAAAAATTTACATCCTCCATAGTATAAATAACTAAAGGAAAGAAAAAATATGTATTTGCCTGGAAAGACGCTCATGATTAAAGTATTCTCCTACAACTCGAACACAAAATGATTAATATTTGATTGATTTCAATACTCATACTATAATGGTGTCATTACAATAATGAATATCAAGTTATTCAACAACTTTTAAGAGGGTTATTACAATATATTAACATCTAATTGCATATAAATGTTTGGTTTAAAAGCTAAGCATGCTTTTATAAATTTCCAAGATGATTTGATTTTATGAAGTTAAAACATATTATATACATGTATATATGTATATTCTTATTCGGGTTCGGTTTGGGGTTCGGGCCCATGTATATGTATGTTTGTGTACGTATATATTTATATAAAAATATACATTTACATGGTCTAAACACAAGACTTATTTGGGAGTTTATATCGATTTTAATTTTGAAAAAGTGGGTCATTATATATATATATATATATATATATATATATATATATATATATACTTACCGTCACGCTCTCCAACATACCTTCTAGCAACATACCTATGAATATACCAATTTTTTAAAATAGTAAAAAAAATAATTTTGAGATAATATTTTTATATGGGTTCATGATTTTTCAATGTGCCCCTATAAAAAAATCCACTAAAAAAAATATTTTTTGTTATTTCTAAAAAATAGGTAAAAAAACTGACAGTTTTTACCCTTTAAAACTGTCAGTTTTTTACCTATTTTTAAAAAATAACAAAACACATTATTTTGAGCTGAATATTTTTACAGGGGCACACTGGAATATCATGAAACCATATAAAAAATATCAACTCAATTTTTGTTAGCATTTTAACAAAATAGGTATGTTTATAGGTATGTTGGGGCTGACTCTCTCTCTCTCTCTCTATATATATATATATATATATATATAAACCTTTAATTGATCAAGTTTATAGTTGGATTAGGGTAAATAAATAATAATTCTCATATTGAATTTATATAATTTGGAAATTGATATTTCTTATAATTAGATTTGTAATAGTTGTATATAGTCGGATTTGTAATATAAAGCACATGCTATACTTGTATCTTGATTCACACGTTGATAATTCATGTATAAATACTTAATACTTGATGGTTAATGGGACATGATAATAAACAACTATTAATTCATATATTATTGTTTATTTAAAGGATATTCTTATGATTTGGAGACTTAAAATATGGATTGAGATTATTAACATGTTAAATGTATTTTGAAATGGACTACGGACTTATATGGTCTTATAATAGTTGTGGCCATCCCGGGATTAAAATCGAAGAAAATCCGATTTGGGTGCACCTCAAACGAAAAATGGCTAGCTCGCATAAAATGGGGTCAAGGAAGAGAGAATTTCTGCTTTCACCACTCGTGTGGTATTCGCGTGCTTCCACGGACAAAAATCGACCGTCGTAAGGGGTAAGAAGATAAAGAATAGAGTCGCTAGCCTATTTTGATCAAAAATAGGCAAAAGTTATAACCTTCCCTGATGAAACGACATCATAAGACAAACTGATGCATACGAAACCAAGTAGATAATGGGTTCGAAGATTAAGTTACAAATTGAAAAGGTGTTAGGCACCCATTTCTCCCTTTCGATCTCTCATAGGATATAAAAATGTTATCCTTTCTCCCTTAAATGGGGTCTAAAATGAGTACTGTGAAAAGTGTGTGTGTGTGTGTATGTGTTTATATATATATATATATATTATGAGGAGGATGGGAACGACACAATCGAAGGAATGTACACTAGTGACATCAAAATAAGGCTAAAAATATGAGCAATACCCCATATTGAACTCATTATGAAAAAATGAGCACACATGTCGATGGGATCGCTAAAGAGCCAAAATATAATAGATTATAGTAAATAATTGTGAGCGATGTGCCATATCAAATTTACTTATATATATGCCAAAGGTAGGAAATAGTGAAATATGGAAAAGAGGATCGAATTCCGAGGTGAACTAGGGATGCCTACATAGCAGAAATTGGTATTAAAGTTCATGTAGTTCGGTATCACACAAGGGTGGGATTTAAACCATGAACCCTAAACTAGAATTTGCTTATTTTTAGTTTGTTAAAAAATGTGCACAAGTTGAGAAAGTGTTGAAAAACGGGGACGAATATTCCAATTTGGAGTTTAAACCTTTTTTTTTGGGGGGGGGGGGGGGGATTTAAGAAGCTATATTTTTGTGTATATAAATAATAGAAAAGGATTACTAAGGGTGGGAAAGTAAAATAAATCAAAAGATATGCTATGATAATAAAGTGCGATAGACATTAGTTAAATGAGCTAGAAAAGGACAAAATTAGACCTTTATGAAGACTTGCTCCTAATTTTTGAAGTGAAGTAGGCTTATTTTTTTATGGTGATGAATTAGTGGTGAAGTCGTGGTGAAATGGATGGAAAAGGTTCGTTGAAAGTCATGTAAGGCAACGTGGAGAAAAAGTTTGGAAAATGATTTTTTAAAGGGTGATGCACTGATTTCGAGACATGAGCTCTCCAGATTTCGAGATGGGGTCCTTGAGAATAAGGTTATGGCCTCCTTAAATAGGAAAATTTTAAGGTTATGGGGTCTTCCAATTGGCATATGCATAGGGTTGTGGATCATGGTTTGGAATAGGAGCTGAGCTACTCTCGATTCTGAGAGTTGACGAAAGTCAAATGGAGCTAGGAAGCGCCCAATGGCCTGTGGATTAGGGTTTGGAATAGGAGCTGGGGTCCGAGGGTGAAAGGGATGGTGTTAGAGACCCAGGGAGGTGTTTTAAGGGTAGTATAATTTAGTATAAATACCTAATTATTGTTGGTTTTGGGACGCGGTAGTAAAATAATTATTAGTTCATATGATATTCTTTAATCAATGGAAATGCTTCTGATTTGGAAACATAAAGTATGAATTGAGATTATCAACATGTTAAATGCATTTTGAATTGGAATACAGACTTATATGTTCTTATAATAGTAGTTAGACCGGTTGTTAAATAATATATTACATAGCCCTAACTGCAATTGGATAAAGTTACTTTGTCGTAATTTTACATCATACGAATCTAAATGATTTGGTTAATTATTAAAGATTGATAAAGTAGGATTTGTTAAAAAAAACAGTTTTACCATTCTTAACTTTTCTTTTTCTTCTTCTTCTTCCATGTGCGCGTTTTATTGGAGACAATTATTGAAGCTCATCTAATTCCAACAACTTTATTTATTTAGGTAATTTTACTTATCTTTTATTTTTTGTGAAACCATCTTGTATATATTTATAACTTCTTGGTTGGCAAAAATGGTCGTGTTTATACCTTCATTAAGTGGTTGACGTCTGGGTGAACACAAATTGGTGGAATATATATGTTATTGGTGGACACATAGTAATTCTAGTATTAAATAAACTGAAATTGGACGTGTTGTGCTTGATTGATTGACTGTAAAATATTAATTACTTGATGTTGATATTGTACGAATGAAGGATATATTCTCTTTAAGGATAATCTTTCATATAATTGATATTAGTATCATTTCAAGAACTTACCTCCTACAGTGCTTACATATTATTAGTTAACTATTGTGGTCGTGTTCACGCCTTACTTAAGGGGTTGATGTTTGAGTGAACATAATTTTGTGGAAGTGTAGTAACTTTAGGATTAATTGAATTAAAATTGGACTTCTTATGTTTGATTTATTAATTAAAAAATATTAATTACTCGATGGACTCATGGTAATTTTAGGAATAATTGGAGGATTTACTTTTAGTATTTGTATGTTGTTCCACATAAAAAAAACTTTTACACATTTTTCTTTTTCTCATTCACGTTACATGGTGCTGGTCATGTTCACACCCCTACTTTTTATATATTCCCAGGAAATAATGAGTCATGGATATAATTACTTTCAACATAAAATCGAGATGTTACAATTAGCCCACCTAAAAATCGTTTTTACTAGTGTGCGCCATATAGAGGGGAATCATGTTTACTAGTATGGGAAAAAGAAAGTTGATTTATTTAATTACCTTATAAATCACGGAGTTGATATCTCGCAACCGTACATGTCCAATTGTATACTATTTTCCTAGCCATAATGTTGGGATGAGGGAATAAATAATATATTTCTCGTTCATAATCCCGATTGTGCATTATCGTTAGTGACACTATTGGAAAAATAAGAAAAAAACATTCATCCATATTGGATAGAATTTCATAAACAGAGCATTCACCCAAATTGCGACATGTCACAATATATTCACAATAATTGTGAGCTTGCCAAAAAATGAATAAGAAAGGATTTCGAGTTCCTATAACGTATATTTGTACGACAATTATATATATGCTTCCACCCAATTGGCCACAAAAATATTTTCACTAATTTAAAAAAAATACCATGTGAATGGAAATCAGACACATCGAGCATGTATTAAAACCTCTTTTGTGTATATATATAGTCTTAAATGTTATTGTCATAATGAGTCCCTTTTGGATGGGTTTGGAAAACTTCTCTCTGTAGGGTTAAAACTTTGAACCTTGCTTCTCTACTGCCTCTCCCTGTCCTACTGCCCATTTTGCTTCATCAACCCTCTGAGCGAATGGATCTTACCCCTATCCTCATCACCATCCTTGCCAAGAAGATCTTCATGTCATATCTAGTTTAGGGTAGGTCTTCATCTTCTTAGACGTGTTTGCTCTTTTGACCTTGGTTTATCTCCACGTTTGGATCCCACAATTTTATCATGGTCGCCATTTCTTTAGAGAAATTCATGTTAGATCGGAATATATAGGTTTCCATTGCATGGTCTACTGGGTGTCATTTTAAGACTGGATTGATCTACTGGATTCGTCTTTGGTGGCTTCACTTTATGTGTGTCCAATTACACACCCATCTATCCACTCCATCGCTGGGAATTTTCTTCTCATTAATGTTACCCTTGTTTGATACGCCTCATGTCAGGTTATTGAGTGTTTTTTTTAATGGTAGGTTATTGGATTATGATGACGGTTGTGTTGTTTAATTGTGATGTTTGGGGTCGTGCTTTGATCTTTAGTTATTTTTCGGGTGGATTGAGATGGTGATTTTTTGGGTGGTGGGTTATTGGATTATGACTACGGTTGTGTTGTTTAATTGTGATGTTTGAGGTCATGCTTTGGTCTTTGTGTAACACCCCGCCCGCCCGGGGAGAGCGAACGGAGCACTACTATCAATAAAACTAATAAAATCCCACTAATCTCAATCTCTTCAATTACAACAAGTCTCTCGAATTAAAATTACAATTATCTGACTCGAATAAAAATACAAATCTCCAATGCTCTATATAATAAAATAAATACAATTCTTTCCCAAACAATCCTCGCTAAAATCAATCTCCATAGCGCCCAAAAACCCGCGCTAACCTGCCACTAAAAGAAAATATGGGGAAGTACACAATACGACAAGAAAGATGCTCAATAATTATATCAACGATGAACAAAGCGTAACAACACGAGTACGAATATTCAAATCAAAATGCGAATCTCAAAGCATTTATCAATACAATTTCTCAACAACACTTTAACTGGGTCACCAGGCCTCACCACATCCGTATATGCTTTATCAAGCCATAGCCCGGGAAACAGGAATTTTGGCGGGTGCCCAACATCCGTGCCATATTAAAATCTCATGACAACGTGCTCAACAACAATATAATGATGCCACGTGAATCAAAACAATTCAACAATTATTTCTCCAGATTTCAAAGAATTTAACAATTCAAATATGAGTTCAATTAAACATGAAATCAACGGAATAACTCTCGAGAGATTTAAAGAGCATATTGTGTAAAACCCCATACCTCAAAATCATCGCATGAATCACCGCATAAATTCAGCCTTAAAATATGATCGCACCATCTCGTTCCTCTCACGAAAATAAGCAAATCACGTTCTAGCCCCAACACGAGATAACCCCAAATAGTCCTATTTTAAAAACTCAAAAAAATCATCTCCAAAAATGATTCGAATCGCTGATCCGACTTCAGATTTGGATTCTACACGAAAATTTGAGTCAGGTATGTGTTTTGAGTTTTTCTTAAATCTCATTCGAAAGCACTCAAAAAGAAGATCTAAACATTAAAAATTGGCTCTTCTCATTTCACTCGTTTTTGCCTATTTTGATTTCGTTTTTGGCCTCTCTTTTTCATCTCCATTTCCTTATAATCATCCATAATATTCCTTATATAACCCCTCTCTCAAACCCTAGCTTGGTGCCTAAGCTAGCGCATATTACAATATTGCCCTTTAATTCAAAATTATCAACTTTACATATTTAAACCATTAATAAATGTCCAAAAGTCAATTAACTTTGAATTTAAATATTCGATTCATTTTAAATAAAAATAAATATAATATCAATATACCGACCAAAAAAATAATAGTATTTTTAAAATTATATACCATATTCATAAATAAATCCTTCAAAATTACGGGGTATTACACTTTGGTTATTTTTTGGGTGGATTGAGATGTTTTTTTCTTTCTATTTGGTGATATTTTGAGGTGGTTTGCATTTTGGTTATGATGTTTGCACAACAAGTGTGTGCATTGGTGTTTACGGGGTGATATCCATTAATGGAGGCTAGCTCCCATTTGTGGTGCTTGCTGCTTCATTTTGGTTGGTAATGTATTGTGGTGTTTCATTTGGTTAATGGTGTGGTTGTTAATGTTTTCAATATGGATAGGATTTCAGTTATCATGTGGAAATATGTGTTATGTGCTGGTTTCCTTATCGCAATTGTCCTGCCTCTCCCAGCCCTTCTTCTTCTAATGTGACATCACATATCTAAAGCAATTTATATCTTCACCCTATCTTGATCGCCATTTTTCCCAAGATACATTTCATGTCAGATCCATCTGTGGGAGAGAGATTGATACTTGGGAGACGTGCCTTCTCATGACTTACACTTCTCTCCGCTGATGGTTCATCTCTTACCATTTGCTTGATATCCATTTTTTTGTAGATTTTCCTGTCAAATTGAGTGTTTTGTGTATTTTCCAGTAATGCGGATTGTTTGGAGTCGTGCTATAGTTGTGGGTTTGAATCTTAGATTGAACCCTTTTCTTTGGTGTTTTCATTTTGTTCGAGATCCATCTCGCGCCCTCCACCATCTTTTCCATGCCAATGAATATTCGATTTAAGGTCATCATCTTTGCTATGTTCTTGTGGTCAGGTTGAAATTTGGTCTCCTTCTAGTGGTGTTAGTTCTCTACCTTATGGATTTTATTATGGCTGGGGTTATTTTGAATGTTATTTCTTAGGTGTGGTTCGTGCATTGGTCCTTTGGGGAAACTCGAGTTTCTTGAGTGTTACAATGCTGCAATGTTTTATTATAAATCTTCTTTTACATCAGTGTTTGGCACGAGGCCTGTGTGCCTTTTTTCGATTTAGTTTTGTTTTTCTTATTTCGTTTAATGCCTTTAATGTTTTATATTAATTTAATGTGGGTAGTGTGATGAGTGGTGTTGGCCATTTGTTTTTTCAGTTTTGGGCGTCATTAGTGCCCTAGGGGCCGTGTTATGGTTTTCATTGTATATCCTCTTGTTATCCCTGTGCTTTTGGTAACAAACTACATTATACACCCCAGAAATGCAATAGTCGTACATTATTCGCTATTTTTCTATTTGTAGGAAATGTTGAAGAGGAACAAATATAATCAACTAAATAAAGACACTCTTCATCCATCTAAATTCTCTCTCGATCCACTACCTGAATTCTAGACACCTACGAGTTCTCAATATTCTACTCCGTTGTAGGTTAATTCTAATCCACCTATACTATCTCTTAGTCATTAAACTCTATAAAGCCATGTTGATCCAACTTCCCATTACCGATGAATCCCTAACATAAGAGAAGTATCACATTGGGTTCACCCCTGATGGTAATCCAACTGGTGACAAAAATGTCGTCCAAATTTTTAAAGCTCATTATTTGAAGCTTAGAAAGATTACTATGGGCATCGGGGGTGGACAATTGGAAGAATCACTACACCAAATCTGCCCATTTGTCAAGGTCATTGACCTTGACATATCCAACTTGTCAAGGTCAATGACCGTGACATTTCGAGGCGAGACAACGTTTTTTGTCACTGTCGTGTCACGGTCATTGACCTTGACACAAAACTCGTGTTTTGTGTCACGGTCGTGTCAAGGTCAATGACCGTGACAATTGTGGGCAGAATTTAAAAAAAATCTGCTGGGCAGTATGGCCACTGCCACTGCCCAGCAGTATATTTGTACCTGTTATAGCAACGTTGTACCTATTCCAAACATCATATATCCAACACAAACTAAAGATAATGTAAATATATATTCATGACGATATAATCCAAATATTCAAAGTAAAAATAATATACATGATAATATAATCCAAATATAATTAAAATGGACAAACTTAAAAATAATGTTACTACATGTCTTGGATAAAACTGAGGAGGAGAGTAGGCCACACGACATACGAATTGACGCACCCACTAAAATACGTCGTGCCGCATTGTTCGCGCAACCACAATAGGGAGTTCTCCTTCCCGAGTATGACATGCGTGACGAGCACCCTGGACTCCATCTCTTGAAGCACACGTCCATGGACTATTCCACCCTCGACGATATTCGGGTTTCTCAACCCCCGCCCTATCCGCTGGCCATCAAATACGTCCAATATGAACACGCTCGGCCAACCAAGTGTCGACAATGGTCTGTTGAAGGGCGCCAAATAGGGAAGTGGATCGTCGAAGTACGAACGTGTCGGTGATGAAGCAGCGAGGTCCACATCCTCGTCATCCTGCGCCTCGTCCTCCCGCACCTCCTCCTCCACCGCCTTCTCCTTCTCCTTCCCTTTTCCTTTTCCTTTACGGTCTCCACCCAACGTACGCTTCATGAATGCGTACATATCTTGGATCTTCGCCTCCAAACGGGACAGCTTCGCGTCGTGTGAATCCACCGTTCGAGCCAACCCGGTGTCGCTCGTCTCCAATCCGATGATCCTAGATTTGGCCACCCGCGAGCTCACTCCCCTTGTCCTCCCCTTACGATCAGAGCCAAGCACTTGGCTGAGTGCGTCTGTGGACAAAGATGCCTTGTCGGCATCAGACTGCGACTCATGCACTTCCTTAAGCTTTGCCTGAAACGACAAAAAGCACATGATTAGTAAAATAAGTAAACTAAAAAATTATAACGTAATTAACAATAATTAAACTGTCGGATTACTTACAATCGTGGCCGCGACGCTCAGGGACACCTCCTTGTCCTTCCCCTTCTTCGTCCGAAGAGCCACATAAGTATCGAGCCTATGTGGCTTACCCCCTGGCCCACTCCCTACCCCCTGAAATAAAATAAAGTAAAGTAAAATTAGTATCGGCCCCGCAAAGTAAAATAATGAAGAATAATATATTTCTGTAGTTATAGATAAATTAAATCTTACCTGCATCCTATGCTCCACCTCAGCGTAAGAGGTCCGGTCGGAGTAGTGCACGTCCGTATTTTTAGCCCGATTTTCCCTCCCCGATTGGCGAGATGCCAATTGTCGATCCTCGATCTCATTGTCAATGAACTTTTGCCATTGTGCCAATGAGATCGGCTCCTTGGGCGGGACGGATTCGCGCCATTGTATAATGGACTCTCGTGTTTTCCCAAAGTACCGTGTTCGCATATTTTTCTTCCACGTCTTGTGTTGCTCCCTCAACTGCTCCATGACGGAATCGTGTAGCTTTGGATCCAAGTTGAATTGTTCCTGTCCAATAATACAATGTTAGTTGCGAATAAATATAAATATAAATATAAATATAAATATAAATATAAACATAAATATAAATATAAATATGAAATTGAAATTGAAATTGAAATATTACCTGTAGTGCCGCCCAAACAGCTAACTTGAGCTCATATGTCACCTCCTTCCAACTCATAAACCCCGGGCCGATGACCGTCTTTAGCAGCTCGAGGGATCTCGCTAATAGCTCCGACTTGTTCTCGACGGTAATCCCAAATTTTCCATATTTGGGGAGCCTAGGGGTGGAGGAGCCCTCGTCGCCTCCGCTACCGCCGAACCCAGACGACATCATCATAAACAGCATCATCATCTTCGGCTTAACATCTGAAGGAGACATTTTTGCTGTAAAAAAAATGTTATTAGTACAGATAAAGAAAAATGTTAATAGTACACATACCCCACCCCCACCCCCACTACCCCCTCCCACACCACACACCACCATACACACACATATACACATACAATTGGCAATTGGCAACATTTTGTGTATGGATTCTAACTAATGATATTCCAAAAAAAATATTAATAGTACACATACACACACCCCTACCCCACCCGCCACGCACACACGCACACGCCTACGCACACACACACACCCACCCCCACCCCTGCCCCCTCCCCCTGCCACACACATACACACACATATACACATACCCCACCCGCCACGCACACACGCACACACCTACGCACCTACGCACACCTACGCACGCACACACGCACACCTACGCACCACGACCGTGACAACTATATATATTGTTTATCAATAAAATTATGACATGAGATAATTATAATTGGAGCATAAATTTCATTATCATAAAGGGATAAATCCAACCAAGTACAGAGATTCTACAAATTAAAGTGAGAATTAAATTTAAGACTTTCTAACAACATGCATGTGTATGGATTCTAACTAATGATATTCCTAAAAACATACAATTGGCAACATTTTGTGAATTTACTAAACTTTGTATAATATTATCAAATTCTGTTAAAAAATTATCTAGGGTTTTACCTAATTGAATTAATTTCATGAATAAAATTATCATCAATTTAAATGAAAATATCAATTATTATCCAATATTTTTGAATGAAATATTTATTTTGAATGAAAATATCAATTATTATCCAATTATTATCCAACTATTATCAATTATTTATTTTGAATGTAAATAATATCCAAAAATATAAATGTAAATAATTTTCAAAACCCCACCCACCCCCACCCCCTCCCGATGTTTATTATTTTCACAATGTTCTTACAATATTTGTTGATGAACTATGTGGGAGTATAACCCATATTGAATTATAAAGTAAAAATCTATAAAATTGATGTCTACTTTTAGTGTTGTGTATATATGTTAGTTGATGCCATTATATTTTTAGCCTAATTAGATTCTAAGGTTATCTCAATTTATATTTTTCTTTTTCTATCTAATAATTTTGAGATTCTAAGGTTGATGCCTATTTTTTATCTTGAGATTCTATATTATAACGTATGTATAAGTTCCGTCAATACCATTTCGTTCCAATTTTGTAATATTATGTTTTTTTCAAATATTTTAAAAGTTATTAAATGGGTGCCCCACCCCCAACCCCACCCCCTGCCCCCTCCCCCCGCCACACACATACGCACACACCTACACAGACACCCCACCCTACCCCCTGCCCCCCTCCACCACCCCCTCCCCCACCACACACACATATACACATACATATACACACGCACACACCCCGTCCCCACCCCCAGCCCCCTCCCCCCGCCACACACATACACACACATATACACATACCCCACCCCCTCCCCCCGCCACGCACACACGCACACCTACGCACCTAAGCACACCTACGCACGCACACACGCACACCTACGCACCACGACCGTGACAACTATATATATTGTTTATCAATAAAATTATGACATGAGATAACTATAATTGGAGCATAAATTTCATTATCATAAAGGGATAAATCCAACCAAGTACAGAGATTCTACAAATTAAAGTGAGAATTAAATTTAAGACTTTCTAACAACATGCATGTGTATGGATTCTAACTAATGATATTCCTAAAAACATACAATTGGCAACATTTTGTGAATTTACTAAACTTTATATAATATTATCAAATTCTGTTAAAAAATTATCTAGGGTTTTACCTAATTGAATTAATTTCATGAATAAAATTATTATCAATTTAAATGAAAATATCAATTATTATACAATATTTTTGAATGAAAATATCAATTATTATCCAACTATTATCAATTATTTATTTTGAATGTAAATAATATCCAAAAATATAAATGTAAATAATATTCAAAACCCCACCCACCCCCACCCCCACCCCCTCCCGATGTTTATTATTTTCACAATGTTCTTACAATATTTGTTGATGAACTATGTGGGAGTATAACCCATATTGAATTATAAAGTAAAAATCTATAAAATTGATGTCTACTTTTAGTGTCGTGTATATATGTTAGTTGATGCCATTATATTTTTAGCCTAATTAGATTCTAAGGTTATCTCAATTTATATTTTTCTTTTTCTATCTAATAATTTTGAGATTCTAAGGTTGATGCCTATTTTTTATCTTGAGATTCTATATTATAACGTATGTATATGTTCCGTCAATACCATTTCGTTTCAATTTTGTAATATTATATTTTTTTCAAATATTTTAAAAGTTATTAAATGGGTACCCCACCCCCACCCCCTTCCCCCCTCCCCCCGCCACACACATACGCACACACCTACACAGACACCCCACCCCCTGCCCCCCTCCCCCACCCCCTCCCCCACCACACACCACCACACACATATATACACACACATACACACACATATACACATAGATACACATACATATACACACGCACACACCCCGCCCCCACCCCCACCCCCTCCCCCCGCCACACACATACACACACATATGCACATACCCCACCCCCTCCCCCCGCCACGCACACACGTACACCTACGCACACCTACGCACCACGACCGTGACAACTATATATATTGTTTATCAATAAAATTATGATATGAGATAATTATAATTGGAGCATAAATTTCATTATCATAAAGGGATAAATCCAACCAAGTACAGAGATTCTACAAATTAAAGTGAGAATTAAATTTAAGACTTTCTAACAACATGCATGTGTATGGATTCTAACTAATGATATTCCTAAAAACATACAATTGACAACATTTTGTGAATTTACTAAACTTTATATAATATTATCAAATTCTGTTAAAAAATTATCTAGGGTTTTACCTAATTGAATTAATTTCATGAATAAAATTATTATCAATTTAAATGAAAATATCAATTATTATACAATATTTTTGAATGAAATATTTATTTTGAATGAAAATATCAATTATTATCCAACTATTATCAATTATTTATTTTGAATGTAAATAATATCCAAAAATATAAATGTAAATAATATTCAAAACCCCACCCACCCCCACCCCCACCCCCTCCCGATGTTTATTATTTTCACAATGTTCTTACAATATTTGTTGATGAACTATGTGGGAGTATAACCCATATTGAATTATAAAGTAAAAATCTATAAAATTGATGTCTACTTTTAGTGTCGTGTATATATGTTAGTTGATGCCATTATATTTTTAGCCTAATTAGATTCTAAGGTTATCTCAATTTATATTTTTCTTTTTCTATCTAATAATTTTGAGATTCTAAGGTTGATGCCTATTTTTTATCTTGAGATTCTATATTATAACGTATGTATAAGTTCCGTCAATACCATTTCGTTTCAATTTTGTAATATTATATTTTTTTCAAATATTTTAAAAGTTATTAAATGGGTACCCCACCCCCACCCCCTTCCCCCCTCCCCCCGCCACACACATACGCACACACCTACACAGACACCCCACCCCCTGCCCCCCTCCCCCACCCCCTCCCCCACCACACACCACCACACACATATATACACACACATACACACACATATACACATAGATACACATACATATACACACGCACACACCCCGCCCCCACCCCCACCCCCTCCCCCCGCCACACACATACACACACATATGCACATACCCCACCCCCTCCCCCCGCCACGCACACACGTACACCTACGCACCTACGCACACCTACGCACCACGACCGTGACAACTATATATATTGTTTATCAATAAAATTATGATATGAGATAATTATAATTGGAGCATAAATTTCATTATCATAAAGGGATAAATCCAACCAAGTACAGAGATTCTACAAATTAAAGTGAGAATTAAATTTAAGACTTTCTAACAACATGCATGTGTATGGATTCTAACTAATGATATTCCTAAAAACATACAATTGGCAACATTTTGTGAATTTACTAAACTTTATATAATATTATCAAATTCTGTTAAAAAATTATCTAGGGTTTTACCTAATTGAATTAATTTCATGAATAAAATTATTATCAATTTAAATGAAAATATCAATTATTATACAATATTTTTGAATGAAATATTTATTTTGAATGAAAATATCAATTATTATCCAACTATTATCAATTATTTATTTTGAATGTAAATAATATCCAAAAATATAAATGTAAATAATATTCAAAACCCCACCCACCCCCACCCCCACCCCCTCCCGATGTTTATTATTTTCACAATGTTCTTACAATATTTGTTGATGAACTATGTGGGAGTATAACCCATATTGAATTATAAAGTAAAAATCTATAAAATTGATATCTACTTTTAGTGTTGTGTATATATGTTAGTTGATGACATTATATTTTCAGCCTAATTAGATTCTAAGGTTATCTCAATTTATATTTTTCTTTTTCTATCTAATAATTTTGAGATTCTAATGTTGATGCCTATTTTTTATCTTGAGATTCTATATTATAACGTATGTATAAGTTCCGTCAATACCATTTCGTTTCAATTTTGTAATATTATGTTTTTTTCAAATATTTTAAAAGTTATTAAATGGGTGCCCCACCCCCACCCCCTGCCCCCCTCCCCCCGCCACACACATACGCACACACCTACACAGACACCCCACCCCACCCCTTGCCCCCCTCCACCACCCCCTCCCCCACCACACACCACCACACACATATATACACACATATACACATACATATACACACGCACACACCCCGCCCTACCCCCACCCCGCCCCACCCCCTACCCCCACCTTGCCCCACCCCCCACACACGCACACACATACACACATATATATATACACATACACACATAAATATACACACAAACATATATAAATGGAAGAGAGAGAGAGAGAGAGAGAGAGAGAGAGAGAGAGAGAGAGAGAGAGAGAGAGAGAGGGAGGGAATGGCGGTAAGGAAAAAAGAAGGGGGTAGGGTTTTAACTGTAAATATTGTCACGATCGTGTCAAGGTCATTGACCGTGACAAGTATTTAAACAATTGTCACGGTCATTGACCGTGACAATTAGTTGTCACGGTCGTGTCAAGGTCAGTGACCGTGACATAAAACGCGTGTTTTTTATTACGGTCAATGACCTTGACAAGGCTGGTCGGCTGAAAGGTGACAATTTGCCCATTTTGGTGTAGTGAATGTTGATTATGCCATAAAGGAAGACATGTGGGATCAACAGTGTAAAATTTTTACATTCCTAATGGGTTCAAAGTCAATTATTCTTACCCGAATAAGTGAGAAATTAAAATCCTTTCGAAAGAACCTCCAGAAGCATCACTTCCCAGTGGGGAAATCAAGTTCTGACATTTTGGTGTTGGGAGATAAATTACCAGTCAGCCAATATAATGACTTCTAAAAAAATTCCAGGGAGGAAGATGCATATGACCTTGTCTCCAAATCATAATACGATTATAAGGATGAATGGATAGGGAGGAGCAATGGGACTCCGAAAGAAGGGACACAACTTAATCAGATCAACATGTACTTCCATGTACAACGAGATTAAAACACTAACATATTCTTAGAAAAAATTGTTCCGACTCTGGTGAGTTTGAATTTCATAATCATATATATGCTATAATAAAATAATATTGAAATTATTGTCCTAAATATATTACTATCCTACGGGACACGATAGATGTCGTGAGGAGCAGTCAGTCATAGTGCATCCCTAATTATAATTCATGCCATATCGAAGGTACTAGGGAATGATCAATATGGGGGGGGGGGGGGGATAAGAGGTGTGAGCTAAAGTATGTCAGTGGCTAAATTACACCACAACGGACCTGACTTGTATTATATGGGCTGAGCTCGGTAAAAAGTCACATGTTCACCCAAGCGACGAAAATGGGTAATGCGAAATATAAGTTGTTAGGTCTTAAAATGGACTTGGAATCTATTAATAATACATTATGACAATTGGTGAAATCAAGGGATTTTGACAAATATTTAGTTAGCGACAAAGTGGACCTCATTTCATGCCTTAAGGTTTCCCCTCCTACGTCTCAAGGTTTCCATTCTCAAATGCCTTCCCCAACATTCTCCTCTGAAATTCCTCTTCCAACATTCCCCTATTATGCATTCCCACCTACAACACCCTATTTTCGAGCATCATCACGTTCTTTTCACGGTGACTATGTTGAGGAGTAGTATATAAGGAACTTGACCAATACCAAGTTCAATAAGCAGTGCAAGATCATTTATATACGATCAGTCTTTGCAAAACTGTGAGGTTAAGATATTAGTGGAAGAAGTCTACCTAGGTTATGAATAGAAGGGTGTGTTTGTTGACCATTTTGGTGACCATGCTCCATTTATCGAGAATAAGGAGGCATATATGGCCTCACCAATTTATTTGTTGATGAAGATTATGCAATAAAAAATTTATTTTAATATCGTAGTAGAAGTTTCTAATTATTTTAATTTCCCAAGACATGTAATGACATCTTAATTTTTTTAATGTTGATTTTTTGTGGTTAAATAACATTTTACTTTGTTTGGTTTTATTGCATATTGATTTAATGCTTGAATTGAATAAATTTAAATGAATTTACTTGAATTATCAATTGGGAGTTCTTGTATATAATATGACCTTCATTGTCTTGGAAGGTGGACAAAAATCCCACAAGATTTATTAAAGAATAATGGATAAAAAGCATCTCCAGTGGTAGACAAGCTCATAACAACTACTAAATAAATCGAATGTTGAGCTCAATGACTCGATTGACAAAACAATAAATTTGGGCTTTTATAAGTAAGACCATTATAAGAAAATAATTAAAATAAAGATTGAAACAAACATCAAAACATATGAATTATTTAATGATCCTGATATGAGGGAAACCCTACCTATCTAGATTTAAATGACCTCCAATAGGTGACCTTCATTTCAAAGTAAACATAAAAACATACGACTTTAATTCAACCAATTTATATAGGTGAATTGAATTTTGAAGAACTCTTTAATGTATTGCCCACAATACAAATAGTGGATGGGAGAGAGTAATAGTCTTCGCTAATCATACAAAGGGGGGTCTTAAATTTGTTAAGTATGCATATAGAAATCTTAAACAATGACAATATCCCGTGTTCATGCATCCATTGTATGAATGATAATTTTAATTCTTCGGAAGACGTTGAGTTGCATTTTCTAAGGCAGGGTATGATGGAAGACGATAAAATATGGACATTTCTTAGGGAAAAGATATACCTTATGTTTCTAAAGAATTACTGGAACCCGTATTGGCGGAAGTAATGAATAATTTTCCAGCACATTGTACTTTGAGCAACCTAATTGATGATGCTTACGGAGTCCACCACCATCAATACCACCGAGCTATGGATACAAATAATGTTGATTATGACCAAGTTAATGAACTAGGCGATGATGAATTACCCAAAGATCTGGAATATATACGATTGAATGCCGATACAGCTAGACCTTTATATATAAATTATGACGAAGCTCAGTTGATATTGTATGTTATGATAGATTTGCATAATTTCAATAGTCAGGGAAACAACGTAGTCAGAATTCTTAAGTGGGATAACGACATTCTCCTGAATAAAAACACCTTGTTAGATAATTTTTCAACAATAAATAAGAGCTTGAAGGGTTTAGGTTTGAAGTACAAATATATTCATGCATGTAAGTATGATTGTATATCGTACCACAACAAACACGAACTAAAGGATAAGTGCCATGTCTATAATGAGCCAATATTTATGATTTATGAGAGTGGAAATGACAAACCCATTTATAAAACACAATATATTTTGAAGAAAAGTATTTTGTATGATTCCAACGCAATTGATATGTGACTATACTTCACTACATTCTCTCTAATGTATTTGAGATTAAAAACACTCATTATATGATGAGATGAAACATACGGATTATATTATCCAGACAACCAAGGAAACTCAAGAACATTAACATTGCAAATGACGATACAAGTTGTGACACCCTGCCCAATTAAATATCGGGTGATCAGTCCTTTATAAAATTTAAAACATAATATTTGGTCGGTTCATTTTTAGCATCATTATCGAAAAACATTAACCTTATTAATTACCTAATAATTAATTAAGCTAGTGTCAAAAACTTTTAATCCATTAATTAATACTCAACAACTTAAACCATTAACAGATTCACCAATCCCATGAATAAAAATAGTAATAAATGAGAAATCAACTAACTGACTCAAATAAAATTGGAATAAACGTCCCAGTTAAATAATCTCAAATCCAACAAACCAATATAAAACTGAATCCAACTAAAAAATGAATACTAAAGTAAAATGAGTACAATATCTCTCTGACATAAATGAGAACTGAGAATGGGCGACATGCCCTAACTGAAATATCTAAATCATGACACTGAGAGGATAAAAGTGTAGGCGTATAAATATGAGGACCTGCAACTTCCACACTAGTCGCAGCACATCAAATAGTCCAACAGTCTAAGCGTGACGTCACTGTGCCTGGACACCTGAAATAGTTTTACAAGAGAAAATAGATTTACAACAGACGGGTCAGAGCCCGAGTGTAAAATATTTTAAAACAGTTTAGCAAATATTTAGAATGCGGTAAAGCAAATACTATGTACATGTTAGCTTTTCGAACACTTACTTTAGATTATCACCTTTCAACTATTGTGCACGCCTAACGTACCTCTGAAATATTATAGTCTTTGTCATCACACCTAACTAGATTGTAGACATAAGCCTTCTAAATATCACTCATAGTAATAACCTGTATTTCCCACACAAAATTATTATTAAATGGTTTTGCATTTACTATCCTGAGTAAGAGTTTCACAATAAGGTTAAGTATTCATATACTTAGTCTAATTCCTTTAACATTATCATCTACATATTCACACGGTAGATTAAATCAAAAGTGTTTATTTTTTCATCACACTAATATAAATAAATACTAATACGACACCCCTAGACTTAGTTGCGGTGCGTGCATACTCTGCTATCAAGTCCCGGTACCTCTCGTACTGAATAAGGACAATAGATTCGGAATCACTCTCGATCCATATAAATACAAGTAACGCGTATTGGAGGCGAATATAGTTCCAAGCCTATGGGCTACGCACATACCTACGCACCCATAAGACCGTCATCACTATCATTATCACATATAGCCCGTACCTATGTTCCATGTTTTGAGGCAGCAAATCAGAAATCCCCCGAATGGGCTCATTAGGATAAAACTGTTCTCTTTCAAAAACTTCTCGCGATAACAAGCAGGGTAGGTATGTCATACACATAATAAATCACATAACTGGCATTCGCCCCACCTATATATATTCACAACATTAATATGGTATACGCACGTCCCATATCTCAAGTTTCATACGTAGTGTGTATATATATATATATATATACTCAAATATCCCACGTATTTATAATTTATAAGTTTACTTCTCATTATTCACTCCCGAGTATTTCTCACCTCTCGAAGTATAAACATTATTTTACCCATAATATCAGTAGGTAACTCACTATATCCAGCTGATATAAATTATCATTTTCTACAAATTCCCGTGATCCGAATTATTCTCCAAATTAGGTAATTATCTATGTTTAGCCTAATTAGGTTTTTCCTTAAATTCTCCATTATAAAACTAAATCTAATACCCAACCTAGGCCTAATGGTATCCTAACATAATCCCAGTTATATTAATATAATTCCCATAAATAAATTCCAAGCGATTTCCCAAGAATTCTAATTAAAAGGAGAAAATTAGCAAAAACTGGGCAGCCGAATCGATTCACCTTGACAAATCGATTCGGCCTAGTCCGAATCGATTAGCTCGTACAGGTATTAAAAATCTGCATTAGTGTTCTTACAGGTTTTTCCAATTTCCAACATAAAATCCTCAATTTAACATCCCCAAACTCCCAACCAATCATGCTAAATGTTAGAGTAACATAATTACATAAGTTCTAATGTTCAATAATCACAATTTCATCAAAGGGGCATCAATTATTGGGATTAATTCAAGATAATTTACTAAGAACCCTAGTTTATCATCTTGTTCAAGAATATTCATAAAAGCCCAGATTCATCCATTAATATTCATCAAAATTTCATGGGTTCTAGTTTACATACATTAAGGGATTTTATCTCAAATGAATTCAGTCCTAGTTATGAATTTACATCTTCAAATTTTACTCAATTCATAAGCAATTCATGTGTGTTCTTCATCTACACTAACATGGACATAATTATTGTTAATATTTTGCAAGTTTAAACACTTGTCTATAGAATGAAGGTCTGATTTGTTGGTGTAGTTGGTATGGTTATGATCCTCGCTCTCCGATCTACGTGGAGATGGCCTCGGTGGTGTAAACGGTGT
The DNA here is from genome assembly GCA_949130495.1 of Sambucus nigra. Classification (NCBI taxonomy): domain Eukaryota; kingdom Viridiplantae; phylum Streptophyta; class Magnoliopsida; order Dipsacales; family Adoxaceae; genus Sambucus; species Sambucus nigra. The sequence continues at coordinate 465,761,946 of OX422211.1, read as the reverse complement.
AGGAATGGTGGTTCTAGCCTTGGAACTCCTTTACTCCCCCTTATCTAATCAGATATATTTCACATAGAAATTCGTAGGTGTTATTTCCCAAAAAATGCAAATGACCAAAATGCCCTCCCTGGGTGCTAATTTGGCCTAAAACTGCCCCGGGACCCAAACTAAACCTCCGAGTAGACTTTTCTGACTATCTTGACCCTTCTCGAATCTTTGGCGCACTTAAAATGACCATTTGGATGAATTAAAAATAAATTTCTTTTTATTACATTAAATTGAGTCCCGACGCGACTGACATGCGCGTCCCGACTTAATTACTGTAACTGTCGTATTTTTCACTCGCGACAATTTTAATAAATTCATAGTCACATATTACTTTATTCCACAAGTAATAATCAATACCATTCACATCAATAAATACTAACCCTCGTCTCGCTAGTTAATATTTATTTTAATTCAAATTAATTATTAATTAATTTCCCACATTTAATTTAATTAATCCTATATTTAAAAACCATTAAAAATATGGGGTGTTACACAAGCCATGCTTCGAGCAAAAGAATAATGATATCCAACACCAATCCATGTACACAAAAGTCACTCAATAATGAAATCATGTAATCAAGCTCATCCTATATCAAACCATAAATGTTTAAGCAACCCTAAGTCGTGCATAACATATTCCTAAAGAATAAGTATTGCTCCAAGCCAATCCATTAATTGGAGAAGTATTCTCCAAGACCAAACTTTACACAACATGTACTCAATCAATGAAAAAGCACTGTTCAAACTCAAAGATAATATATGCAACATAACATCAATGTGGTCATCCATTACATGAGAGTATATATAAATCAAAGAAATGATGAAGTGATGAAGAAACTAACACCTTCCATTTCCATGCAAGAACAAGCACAACATTCCATATTCCAAATAAACTAGTTAACAAAACAATGTTTCAAATAAGCATTATATAATCAAAGCAAGCTCAAGTATGATTTTAAGTAATAAGAGGTCAAGAGAAGCAACAAGAATTCTTCAAAAATTTCAATGGTTTAAAAGTATTTATAAAGAAATAAACAATCTCACAAAAGAAAGTACAAACCCCAAACAACTTCCCTAAATCTTCTTAATCCTTCCCTAGGTCAAAAGCCACAAAAAACATAATGTCCTACTTGTAGATTCAACTCCATGATGGAATAATAATGGAGTCAGCTCCGTCACATGGTAATCTAGGCCATTTGATTTTGACTTTTTCACTCGGGCCAAAAATCAAAAGATAAGTTTTAACAAGATCCCCTTCATATAAAGTCGACTCTATATGTACAAAAATGATGCCAACGGTAGTTTCAAAATTTTATTTTGAATTTAAAAATACCAATGTTCCTTCGTATTACTAAACTATGCTTCAGCGGCTAGTTTTTGAAATGCCTATAAACGGATCCTTTTGGTTTCCTATTCAAATCATCAAGTTAATCCCAATCTTATGTCATCCCACTTGATTTTTATAGAAAGAGAAACCAAGTTCCTAAACTCATTTTCATATATGTGAGATTCAAACCCAAATCTCCATTGAATCAAAGCTTCGAATCCAAAACCCATTTGAACCAAAGTTTCTAGATATAAATTCTCTTTAGCGAGGTTACAAAATCAATATACATATGAGCTAAATATTAAAACCCGATATCATTTGTGCCAAGAAATAATTTTTAAATAGATAAATTAATACATATTTCCAAATAGAAAAGTTACAAACCCAACCCATTTGATCTTCAAAGTGATTTAAACCCAGCATATCTCCTGAAGTAAGATACCGAAACTATTATTTGTATTAATGCTAAGAAATTAAAACCCCAATCTCCTAGACAAGATCTTAACCCAAACACCCACCTGAGCCAAGTTTGTGAGATTGCTAAAAAGGATGCATTTCTAGAGAGAAAAAGTTCCACCCATTTCAAAATATGCTTTTAATAAACAAACCAAAAGATCCATTTTAAAATAAAAAGAAGAGAGACAAAGTTGGTGTTTCTTGACATGAACACCCCCTTCCCAACCATAATAACAAAGGTTCCAATTTCGATAATATTTTAAGAAAACTCATATTGGTGAACCCAAAGAAAGAATATTGTATTGTACTTCAATGTTTTACATTTACTCATCAAGGAGAAAATCATTGTCAAAGTGTTAAAGCTATAAGAGTATTCATATAAAATATTGTAGCCATTCTATAGAGATATGGAATCTATGGAGATCTCATGAAAGCCTTGGTTTATATGGTGATCAAAGAAAGTAATGAAGAAGCCCATTATATCCTTCACAACCGGTAGTTCCGAGGTGCGATAAATCGTATAAGGTGCAATAAATCATGTACGGTGCGGTATATCCTATAAGGTGCAATAATACCTGGTGAGGTGTGATAAATACCTGTGAGGATTTGATTTCATCGAATGATATAGATGATAGCCAATGTCATAACATGTAAAAATATACGATCCATTACTCCTCCCTTTCTATCTTAACATCCAAGCTTTACTTTAGTTTGATGAATACCTATATTTCTTGAATGTGAATGTGTATGAATGCAAGATAACGAGAGATAAACCATTTTATTAACCAACTAAGAATATGTTTTAACCAAGTTATAATGTTTATAAAATAATACGTGAAAATAAATAAAGTTATTTGAATTTGCGAAAAGTCAATTAGATGTCAATATCCCACTCCCCTCTTTTGGGATAATGTCTGGGATAACACGACTAAATTTCGCAAGTTGAACTATTTTCTCCTCAGACCATGTTTAAAAATATTTTGCATTGTACCGTGGATACCAGAGTCCATGACATGGCATGCTTGAGACGAGGTGGGTAGGAATATCATGTGTCATCAAATTAATTCAATTATATAGTAAATTTCAAACACATGACATACTAAATTTGCAAATGAACTTGGCAATGTCCATCTTGTATATCAATAAAAAAAATTGAGCCATTTCGATAATTTAAGCATTAATCAAAGTAATTGGCCAGTTGTCTTGGCACCTTTATTTATCCCCCCAAAACTATGCATGAGAGAAGATTTCACATCATTGTCATTATTGATACCTGGGCCAAAGGCACACAGTGATGTTATTAATATTTTCTTTGCCCTGTTAATTAAAGAATTAAAAGAATTTTGGGATAAAGGAGTGAGGGCGCTCATCGCTCTTGAGGGTGAAAAGTTCACATTTAAAGCAATGGTGTGTTAGAGATCCATGACTTTCATGCCTTTAGGACCTTGTCCAGTTATAATGGTCATTGTTAATATGGATAACCCATTTGTGCGGAGGGAATTGATTTCACTTGGCTAAAGCATTACAGTAAGATATGTTATGTCGATCATCGTATATTTATATCGAACAATCACTATATTAGGAATGACAATTCTAACTTTTACGTGTTGGTCACGAGCGTAGGACGCAACCCGTCCGGCTTTCTAGTTATGAAATTATGATGCCCTATAAAATTTATACTAAAGTGATCAGGTTTAAAGCAAATAAAACATGAGTATAATAAATTAGTATCATTTTGAACAAAATTGGAAATAAAAATATGTAAACTCAATAACAAATGGTGAACCAAACCAAACTCACATTCCAAAACCAATAATAAGTAATCGATACCTCATAGAAAATTATTTTCTGCTAAGACATGCCAAAACCAATATAAAGCAACAACCACCACAAGTATAAAACCTGACATAAATGATAAAAGGTATATAGAGTATGAGCATCCAGGCTCGACACCTTCATCTTATAAGATTATCAATAAAGAGGAGATCAAGATTGGATTAGAGATGAGGCTACACTGGAGGCCAGACTTAAACAAAAAGTCTAAGTAGTATAACTATGTAATTAATCCTGGACTATAATATCACTATTATGGATATTCGAGGATTCCTCCAGTGCCGATAGCCCCAAAATGAAAGAGAGAGAGGGAGAGAGAAATGGGGAAATTTCTCTCGGAGTGTATGGGGATTTGAGGATGTGAATCCTTTTTCGACCACTCGCGCGATATTCTTGGGCTATCGAGGATATAAATCAACCATCATCAAAGGGGATGAAAATGTAAAAAATGGAGTTGCCTGCCTATTTTACTCAAAAAGTCAAAAGAATGTAGCCATCCTTGAGAGAACGACATCAAAAGACAAACTGATGCATAAGAAACCAAATAAATAGATGGTCCGAGGAATAAGTACGAAATGGGAAGGTGTTAGGCACCCATTCATCCCGTTTGATATCTCATGGGCTATAGTAATGCTCTCATTTTTATCCAAGACGTGGCTGATGTGTACAATGGGTGCGATGTGAAAATAAGGGAGAAAATGAATCAGCCTACTCACGTCAGAGAAATGACGGAGAGTAGTCATCCTAAAGAGGGCATGAAAGAAAGAGAATAATGGAAAATATGATGTTAATGTCCCCCGAATCACAATACAATATGAGAAAATGAACATGCATGTCGGGTGGGAACACTAATATATTGATGTGTGAATACGGGCAATAATACTAGATATGAGATATAAACAAAGTAACACAATGAAAAAAATAGGACTTGAATCTCGATAATGACTCAGGACGCCTACGTATACATAATAAGCATCAAAGTGAATGTAGTTCGACATATCACAAGGGTGGGGTTTAACCCATATACCCAAATTTAGGACTCCTTTTTAATTGTTTTTGAAGGAAACGTGCCCAAGTGTAAAGGTGTAAAAAAAGTGAGGAAATCCTACTTTTGGTATTTATAAGTAAATCCTCTTTTTCTATTTTATGAGAATATATTATGTGAATACTAGTAATAAAAAAGGATGTTAGTTGATGTGAGATAATGGAGTAGACTAAAAGGTATCAAAAATAGAAATAAAGTAAGTAAACAACACTAAATAAATGAATTAGAAATGAGTAGGAGTAGACTTTTTATAAGATTTTAATACTGATTTTTGAAGGAGAGTTAGCTGATTTAATAGTGGTAGGATAATGGTGAAGTATGGGTGAGGTAAGTGACAAAAGGTGGTATGAAAGTGAGGTAAGAAAGGTGAAAGGAATGTTGGAAATTGAGATTTTTTGGAGTGACAATGCACTAATTTTGAGGGAATGTTCTGGTCGCTAAAAAAGGGTCCTTGGGAATGAGGTCATGATCTTTTTAAATAGTAAAAAATTGGGTTTCAGGGGACTGTCGATCGACTAGGCCCTGGCCTTCTTAGCGGCATACCCTTGGCTTGGTGGCAAAATAAAGAACGCCCCTACCTATAGGCAGGGGGTCTGAGGTGTTTATAGGTAGTCCCTAAAAGGACTTTTTTGAAAAAAACGAGTATGAAACGAAAAATTATAAGTTCAAATCGTGCATGACAGTGACCATTATAAAGGGTATCCTATAAATATCCATTAAGCCACTCCCGGGTTTGAGAGTTTACTAAAGTCAAATGGGGCTCAGAATTACTTGATGGCCTCTAGAAGGGCTTCTAGGAATAAAAAGGAAAGTATGCATGAATCGTATAGCCGATTAGTGCATGGTATTTATCATTGGGAAGGGTATTCAGAGACCTAAAGGTTTAATGAGCTTCACTCGATTTGGAAAGTTGAGCAAAGTCAAACGGGACTCGGGAGCACCCGATGGCCATTATATTAGGGTTTAAAGCAAAAAAGTGAATACGCGCAAACGGTGAGGCCGATTAGCGCACATTTTGGACCATTGGAAAGGGGATTCAGAGCCCTTTGAGAGTGCAATGAGATTTGCTTAAGTTAGAGAGTTGACCAAAGTCAAGTGAAGCTCGGGAGATCCCGTGGCCTCTAAATTAGAATTTAGAGTAAAAAGGTGAATACACGTGAAACGTGAGGCCGATTTGCGCATGGTATGGACCATTGAAAAGGGAATTTAGATCCCTATGAAATGATATGAGCTTCGCTTGAGTTATAGAGTTGACCAATGTCAAATGGGGCTCGAGTTGAATTATAACTAGTAAGGGTGTAAGACAATGGTTTTAAAGTTGATCCTCATATAAAACATATCATGGTAGATTTTTTTAAGACGAGGATTAAATATTTCATGATCGAAAAGCCTTTTATTTGGGCTTTTCAAAACTCGGTATCATACTCTAAGAGCATAAACGATGACAATTGATTTATTATTTTGCATGTGACAAAGGGTATGACTACTCAAGGAGATGCATAAAAGGCCCCTACAAAGTTTCAATCTGTTAGTGATGACAACCCTAATTTGAAGGATCTTTTACTTAATTTAGATGAAGACTGAATTTTGATACAGTATTTTAGTGTTATTTACTTAATTCATGTATGACAACCATATTGGTATTACATGTATATGAAAAGGAATTAGAACAAAACCCTTGTATTTATTCAAATTTGTGTATGCATGTATGACACGACACGTTCTCTTCCAAACAGTGAAGCTAAAATCTTTCTAGCATCAACAAATTGTTATTTAGAGGGGATTAATTTTATTAGAGCATCAAGAGTGGTTCTCATCGACGTTATGTGCACCCCGTTGTTTGAAACACATACTATTATTCAGGCTTATGAGCTTGGCGAAATTATAGCTATACATAACATTTCAATCGATGGGTTCCACAAATTGGGAATGTGATTATTTTGTTGAGAAAATTTATGTTCATCAATGGTACTCACAAATCTAGTTTTAGTTTTGTGTGAGTACCTTTGAAGTTTTTCTTTGAGGTATAACCATGCGAAATCATTCTGGATTACAATCTTCATAAGGTTATGTCGTAGTCTTATTATGATGCTAGGAACCCCGAATGAGTTAGACTAGTTATACCTCTAAGAAAAACTTCAAAGGTACTTACATAAAAATTAAATCTAGATTTATGAGTACGTTGATCAATACCAATTTTCTCAAAAAAGAGTCACATTTCCTATTTTTTGGTGAAAATGTAAGATATTATCCAGACTTATAGGCTTGGCTAAAAGAAGACTGCGTATACCTACAATTTGGCTAAGCCTATAAGCTCGGATAATGACATGTGTTTTAAATGAAGGGTTCCACAAAACATCAATTAAAACCACTCTTGATGCCCCAATAATGTAATCCACTCTGAGCAACATTTTGTTGATGCCAGTAAGATTAGAACTACGTTAACTTTGATGCTTTTTTGGCTATGTAGTCATCCCAAAGTCATTTTGGTATTTAAGTCCCTTCTAAATAACTTCCTTTAGTTTATCTTCATGTATTATCATCTCACTCGTGTAGTTAGCATCTTATACTTATATAGATAGTCATCTTGATTTTATTACTTTGTTGCTCACATTTTTTGCCATTTTTACTTATTTCTTTACTCTATACTTAGCGGTCCGCTTTATGATTATTCAATATCTCAATGATGTGGATAAGATGATTATAATCGTCACACATGCACACACTTTGTTGCTCACTTCCATGCATTAGGCCCATAAACTTGTTAAGATAACGATTTAAGTTTGGAAGTTATGATACAACCGATGTGATAACGCGCTAATCCCCTAATTCTTTGCCAACAAATTATGTTCAATACATTTTATAATATTTGTAACTTTAGATGAGGAATACATTGTTGATCGTATTACATTAATATTTGGAACCTATTGTAATATTGCTCTAGTCAGTTGGTCGCGGATATAGATTACAACGAGAGTGCATATGCTTTAGGGAAGGAACCCTTTTAGGATTTTAATATTACCAGTTTTGTATTCATGTAAATAATTTGATGTCTTGATATTTTTATTATTATTATTTTTTTGACTGATCTACTAGTTAATTTTATAATGGAATCGTATACAAGTTGAAAACATGTACAATTTTTTTTGGAAGAAAAATAAATCAAAATTATTATTTTTAGATAAATTTATCATTAGTCACGGTCCAAAATCATGGTCATATCCGTGACAATTTTCATGAGTAATATAGTGGGTCGCGGTTAAAAAATGATGATACTGAATATCACCCTAAGATAATGTTCAACTCAGTTCATAGTTCTGTATGTTCATAGAGGATAGATGCATCACCATAAAATATATAAAGTAAGCAGAAAGGATGATTGATAATAAGAGGACACGGGTGTTTAAGTGGTTCGTCCTGGACTATGTCCAGTGTGCAGGATGATAAGTGTTTTCACTACAAATATAAGTTGGAATCCATTGAAGGAATACAAGCTCTCTCTCTTTCTCTCCCTACAGTCGCAATATTGTAGCATAACTGTAGGTAAACAATAATCGATCCTTTAAGATAATGAAGTAGCATGCCTTTTATAGTGTTAGGGGGGCACAGTGTCATCCCCTAGTATGCATCATGTGTGCACGAGGTAGATGAGTCAATGAGAGAGCGACAATTGTGTACTACATGCAATCCATGATGAGCAAATACTATACTCATGTGGGGCTATTTTACTGCAATAGTTTTGGCCACGTGTTCCATTGATACCCAGATCACATGTTCCATGCAAGCTATTTGTGTCGGTGTTATGAGGTTTTGGCTGGTCGAGATTAATGAGGTAGATCTTAATAGGGAAGAGGCTGAGAATAACATCTGAATCCTGGTAGATATAACCAATAATGGGTCTCTCGACTTGATGAGGATATATGAGACTGATATAAGTAAGGGCTAACATATGATGGTGACATAACCCAGTCCTATAGCGACCCTTTCAAAGAGTAATGGATATCCTTGGGAATAGGTGTCGGAGTCCAAGACTATTTAATCAGGTCCATTGGGGTGTGGGGTCTATAACATGACGAGCCTGGGGTGATTTATTAGGGGGCATGTCACCAGGTCAATTCTCATCTGGACGAGACCAGACTTATGTATATCAATCACCCCTATCCCTTAGTCTTCAATGTCAGTAGGAGGATGAGGTGTAAACTCGTCTGTCATCAAGCAGTTAGATGTCACCTCAGTATCAGAGCATATCTCGATGATTTGAGTGGGATGGCACGCTATTAGAGGTGCCATTTTAGTGCATGTTAGGGGTGTCACTTTAATATCTGAACTGGACACCTGCCACTCTGTGGATGTCTTGGTGTGTTGCCTAAGTGGTGGCACAGGTGCGCATGGCCTCGAAAATCATACCATGATGATTGTTTTTTAGGGAATGTTTGCACTATGGGTTATTTAAATGCCCAACCTTTTTTTTTCTTTTTTTTATCTTCGTCTTCTTCTCATTTTTCACCGTTCTTCAGTAAATAAACCATATCTCTATCTCTCTTTCTCCACTGCCTTCACTTTACCGACGAGCTTTTTCCTTCCTTCTTTCGTTTTCAGAACTAGCGAAAAGCGTTGTCCTTCAAAGTTTGTTGGAACATTTGGGCCATTATTTCCTCGAAGGCACCTAGGAGAGTCATGGCTCGGTGATAGCTTCGGAGATGAACAATTGTGCATCTTGAATTTTTCTGGCAACCTTGCTTTAGGATAGGGATGTGACACCCCTCCTAATAGATATCGGGTGATCAGTCCTATATCAAATTAAACAGGAATCTCATATAGTTCATTCTTGGTATCATTGTCAATAATTCATTAATTACTAACCACCTAGTCTTTCATTAACCTGATGTCAAATTTTATCTTTATGAATCCAACCCAAACAATATACTATAACAACAAATAATCCAATACAAGAACGAAACTAAAGCATGCCACAAAGTAAGTACAAGATTCTGTCGAACAATGTCGACTACAAGCCATTCATAAAGTGCAAGTACAAAAGTATATCGATACATTCCAGACTGAATATAAAAGTACAACCGAACAATTCCCTATCTAGAGATAGAATGAAACATGCGTCTACACAAAGAAACCACATCAATCCACATAAGCTGCAGCCGCGTACCCTGTAGGAAGGAATCAGACCTGTCGCCCTTGTGGGAGGACACCTAAAGGGTTTTTGAAAATATTTTATAGCAAGGATTAGAACCCAAAGCATTTAAAAATATTTAGCAAGTGAATTTAAATTCAGGAAATAAATATGCAAATGCTCTCCATATTTAAATCAGTGTCGCGCACTCCCTTAAGTTTACCTCACCCCTCAAATAATGTGCACGCCTAACGAATTACACATAATACACCTAGCCACTTTCCTCGTAACTAGCCTTATCCCAAATACTACACTAATTACCCCACTATATTCACCCCAAGTGAGTATCGTACATTTCTTAATGAATTATTATTCGCATTAACTTTCATGGAGCATCAATTCTCGCTTGAATTCATATAACATCCCAACAAGTTATATTATCTATACATTTCACACCATGTGTATATATATATATATATATATATATATATATATATATATATATATATATATATATATATATATTCTCGTATATAATTTTGCACTATATATACCTATCAATTCTCAACATTCACACATATTTCGGATATAGATGTTGTCACCAATGCCTAGGAGGTGACCATAGTTCCCTCTGAAGTGTCCACTCCATACCGTAACGGTCCCACCTCTAATACAGACGCTATGGCCTGGGGACTATACTCACCCTGCATTCGCTAGCCAGGGGACTCACCCACATCGCGCAACCTCCTATGATAGCATTAATATTGGTATGGCTTTACTATATATATTATTCACGCAAATATATATATATATATATATATATAGGGAGAGAGAGAGAGAGAGAGAGAGAGAGAGAGAGAGGCAGGCTCCTATGCACACTAACTTTGCACATTAAATGAAACTACAATACACATAGTCGTTTTAACACAAAACATCTTCCAGCGTTTTAAAACATATACCAAACATCTCAAAGCCCAAAAACGACTATCAGCCCCCAAATCGGCGCCTGCCTCGCCGACGATTTCCACCCCAGCCAACTCCGGCGTTACACTCGCAAACTCCGCCCCCCAAATCGGTATGTTATTTGATTTTTTTTCCTGTGCTTTTTAACTCCTTCCGCAAACTCATAAAACCTAATCGATTTAGAGAAACTCATATACATATATAGGGTTTTTCTTCTACATTAAAAATACCCGTTTTCTACAAAAACCTGTTTAGATAAAACATTGTTTAGGGTTTATTACCTGCTTAGATTTCATTGATTTTGATTTTGATTTTGATTTTGATTGATTTTGATTTCCAAAATCTACTTTTCATTAACATTGTTTAGGGTTTATTACCTGTTTAGATTCAACATTGTTTAGGGTTTATTATTTTTTCAAAAAATATAAATTCATTATTTCGTTTTATGTGTTGGGTTTTCTAATTTTTTTTTCCAGAAATTATTACACTTAAGTTAATTGTTTTCATCTAATTTGGTTGTGTCTTTTTATTCTTTTTAGCAGGTATGGCATCAAGTAGGTCATGTAACTCACATGCTGTGTGTTACTGTGGACTTCCCGTCGCGTTGCTTACATCCCGCACGAGTACTAATCCGAGGCGAAGATTTCTATCGTGTCCAAAGAACAGAGTTGCGTCTTGTGGATTTTTTGAGTGGGTTGATGCCGATATGACTACCGGTGATAAATACTACGAGTTGTTGTTGAAGATTACGGAATTGAATGACAAATACGACAAAATGGATAAGAAGTTTGATGATTTTAAGTTGGGATGTATTTTCGCTTATTTGGCACTCGTTGGTTTATTTTGTTATTTGTCGATGTAATTTTTATAATGTTGGGAATGAAAAGTGTACTTTTGTTGTTTGGCAAGTGTACTTTTGTTGTTTGGCACTCATTGGATGTAATTTCCGTTTTGGCTATCGTTGGGAATGAAAAATGTAGTTTTGCCACATTGTTGTTTTTTCGTGTTTGCAATTGTCGGTTATATTTTGCAATTATCGGTTATATTTTGATTGATCCTTGATATTTTAAAGCTAATCATATTAGTAGAATAAAATTAATAGTTTAGTCCACTGATATTAGATGATCTTCTTTGGCTAAGACTAGTCACAAATTTGATTGACACTTGTCACAAATTTCATCAGAAGTTCATGTGTAAGAACACAAAAGAAGGTAAACAGTTAATAGTGTTGTTAATCAAGTTTGGAAATAAACTTGCTCTTATACCATGCAAACTTTGATCACAAAATTAAAAGAGAGAGAGACCTTATGGTCAGAATAGCTACAAAGTGTAAACATATTGCAGTGCTCAGTACCAAAAGAAAAGAAAAGATATTGTAATTAAAGCTTATATACCATTTCCTCCTGAATGTATACTACTGTCAAGCCTAGTATGGGAGGTGTTGGTCCCAACTTAACCACATAGGTTAGGCCCAAGTGTGGAGTTTTAACTCAAAAGGGCCTCGGTGCTAATTAGAGGGTCCATCCTACTCACGTTGGATATATTGGACTCTACATCCCCTGGTGCGGGACAATTATTTGATATAGAAGATGAGATGATGCCTAACAAAAGGAAATAAGAAGGATGGAAGAGAGGGGGAATTACCAGAAACAATTACATCCTCTGGTGCTAATAAGAATGATGCCTAACAAAAGGACAATTATTTGGACTCTTCTCTGTATTTCCTTCGTCTGAACTACAACTTCAATATTAATTACTTAATATTTGTTTATGACAAAACCTAAAACAATATTTAAAGGATGGTTGTTAGAAGCTTAAGGTTCACCATTCGTAGTCCAATTTATATGAATCGTGTGTTGAATCTAAAATGAACATGTATCGTAGTAAATATAAGCCACCAAACTGATATCATCACCATGAAAGCAACAATTAACCCACCAAACTGATATCATCACCATGAAAGCAACAATTAACCCACCAAACAGACCCATTCACCTTCCATTAATAATCATTGTTATACAAACTACAACAAGTGTTATACAAACTACAAACACTGTTTTTTCCCCATTACATCAAACTTAAACAATAAACATGCATTACATCAAAATTGCAGAAAGCTCCATTACAAACTTAAACATTGAAAAAATGGAAAAATCTCCATCCGAACTCCATCTTGTACTTCTATTTCGACCACTCCAATGATGAGCATCCTTCCACACTCGTCGCTTGACTTGCATCCATGGACCTACAAACATAACATTTAAAATATTTAAGTTTCGTTATGGTTGTTGGTCCGCGCCAGCGGCACTAATATTTTTTATTAAAATACACATAACATGAAAGCTTACATAGAATTAAGTCGAGGACAATTCCTTTTATCATGCGATTGTCCAACCAAGCCACACCCATTGCAGCGCCTCTCTTTAAGCTTCGTAACAATCGCTTTCTCTTTCCCTCCTTTAAGTCTCTTACCACATCCTTTGGCCCTTACTTGTTGCGGTTCGCTATAAATGTGCTTGCGATTACTACCCATGTTAATTGAAAAACTCTCACTTGCCTCACCAAGTGTCGAAGTAGATTTTCGCACCTCGGTAGAACCTCGTACATTTACTTCCAGTTGATTAATTTTCTCAATTGCCATATCCAAAGCATCATTATAGATTTTTGTAGCTAACGAACTTGTAAGGGCTTTATCCACCACATCTAATAACCTTTGGACGAGTCGACTACGTTGAAGAAAGTACGACGTGTCATCTGTTATCTCTATTCCAACCGAATCTGTAACCGTTAAAGATTTAGCTCTTTTATTCCACCGCATCAAGATGTATTGACTCGGTAAGCTATCAAAATCACGGAACTTTTGTAAATATGCCAACACATGTCTACATGGAATTCTGGTGCTCTCAAACATCTTGCAAGTACATGAGGCAAAGTCCAAACTCTTATTGTAAAGAATTTCTCGCTCCATTTGGGCTACACCTAGACCTTTTGTCTTTCGAATTTTGTAAACACTTTGAATTTCATCATCATTCACAACTTCAAACTTATAATTCAACATCTCCCACATTTCATCTTAAAATTTATAAAACATTTCGCGGGTTTAAATCTCAACCATTTGCACCAAAACATAGTGCATAAGTTTTAACTTTGGCTTCTCCGTCGAATCTTTGTGATCGGCAAGTAGCTCGTCGTGACGTTGTCTGATAATCCCCCTACCAAACTGGATCATAAAATCAACTAGTGAGTTGTTCTTCGAGACATATTTTTTTAAGAATGAATGGGCGCTCTCGGCCCGTTGACTAGTCGACATATTTGCCGAAAAAACATGATTCACATATGCTGGGATCCATCTTGAGCGAATTTCGAATATCGAAGTAAGCCACTTATTTTCCTTTAACTCGCTCCTCTCGAAAAGATCAATCCACTTTGAGTCGAATTCCTCCTTTGTCTTTGAGTTCCAAATGCAATTTGAGAACTCCTTGTAATAGGCACTATACTTCACAGCATCAATTTTTTCTGGAAATTTCATTACAATATGCCAACTACAATACCTATGATATGTGTGAGGAAGAACCTCCGCGATAGCTCTACTCATGGCCGGATCTTGATCGGTGATAATCATCTTTGGTGGATCTCCGGGCATGGCTTCCAAAAATCGATTGAATAGCCAAATGAATGAATCAATGGTCTCGTCACCCAAAAAAGCGCATCCAAATATGATAGTTTGGCATGATTATTAACTCCAATAATCGGCGTAAAAATCAGCCCATATCGATTAGTGTTGTATGTCGTATAAAATACAATCACATCACCGTACCAACTATACGCACGTCTACTAGTCGCATCCGCCCAAAAATAGTGTTTAATCCTTTCTTCTTCGTCCTTTTCAATTTGGAAATAGAAATTCGGATGCCTTGCTTGTTCATAACTCAAAAACTCATAGAACATATCACCATCGTGACCCTTCAACGCATTACGTCTACCTCGTTCTTGGTTGTACAAATCCTTCTGTGTGAATCCAATGTTTTCAAAGCCACACGCTTGGACTCCAAGAAAATTGAATTGTTGATGCTGTGGAATATTAATAGTGGAGAGTTGATGGGTTAAACACTTTTGAGCATTTGACACACTACGGTGCGACCTCAGGAAATGAGTTTTACGCGGGGTTGACAACGAGTGGGTATGAGCCTCCATGAACAAACTTACCTTGAATTTTCCATTGTCTGACCTCAGTACCGCAAGTTTAGCATTACATGACTGCCTTACCGATCCCCGACGTCTTATCGCATCCTCTTTCATTATATCCGTACCCTTACCCTGTTTGAAACACACCCATTGCTTTCTAATGATTTCATTTGATATCTGAGACCTTTGAACATTAGAATTTCTCACACTAAATCCAGAATGTTTAGCATATTCATTATAAAAATTTCGCACATCATCTAGTGTTTCGAATTCTTGGCCTACTTTCGGCGTTATGTCAGTGGAAACTTGCGGAATAAAAACATTAGCAACTTCATTCAAATTCATTTCAGTCAGACCATCTTCATTCACATTTTCCCCAATCTGAATCTGAAACTCCATACTATCACCAACCCATTGTTCTATGTTTGGGTCGAAAGGTGGATTATCCATCAACCCTACACAAAAATGGTAAAACCTCAATTAATTGGAATAAAAATAAAAATTTAAAGTTGGAGGAAAAAAACTGAATTGCAATTTAAGGGGAATAAACATTACAGGTAATGAACTTTTGTGGAAAAAAATCAAATATTAAATAACTCAAAATCAATATTAAACAGGTTTTGTAGAAAACTGGTAATCAATCTTAAATAACTGGTAATCAATATTAAACAGGTAACAATGTTGAATCAATGAAATCTAAGCAGGTAATAAACCCTAAACAATGTTTTATTTAAACAGGTTTTGTAGAAAACGGGTATTTTTAATGTAGAAGAAAAACCCTATATATGTATATAAGTTTCTCTAAATTGATTAGGTTTTATGAGTTTGCGGAAGGAGTTAAAAAGCACCGGAAAAAAATCAAATAACATACCGATTTGGGGGCCGGAGTTTGCGAGTGTAACGCCGGAGTTGGCTGGGGTGGAAATCGCCGGCGAGGCAGGCGCCGATTTGGGGGTTGATAGTCGTTTTTGGGCTTTGAGATGTTTGGTATATGTTTTAAAACGCTGGCAGATGTTTTGTGTTAAAACGACTGTGTATTGTAGTTTCATTTAATGTGCAAAGTTAATGTGCATAGGAGCCTGCCTCTCTCTCTCTCTCTCTCTATATATATATATATATATATATATATAGAGAGAGAGAGAGAGAGAGAGAGAGAGAAATCTAGGCTATTGGAGTATTATGCTCATACCCAAGCCTAAAATATTTAAGTCTACGGTCCGTCTTCATTTTAATTAATTACACATTAATTCCCATTATCTTGGTGTAACCCCTTTTAAGTATACCCGGACTTTCTATCTCTCGACCCGAAATTCAATTGTTCTAATCCACCCTTCATTTTCATACAATCAAGTTTAATCACTTAAACAACGATATTACAATATGCTAAATCATGAACTTACATCTCCAATTTCATGCAATTTAGTCAAATAAATTTCAAGGTTAAGTATTTTCAAATTAACCCTAATTCAGTACTCAATTTCACAATTCAGTTAGAGCAGGAACTACAAATTTCCAATACAACAGGTCTGAATCAGGGGAATTGCAGAAATATGGCAAACATCCGAGATGGTTCGAACGAAGATCCCTGTCGTTCGAATGACAATGGATCTCGTTCGAACGAAATACCATGTCGTATGAACGACACAGGTATTTCCTCTCTCTCTTTCTTCTGCTAAAACCCAGTCCGCCATTAACGAATTTTAAAGTTCTGTTCTGAACATTTTGTGCAGTAAAATGTCCCCAAATTCATCCTAAGTTCCTTATTTCATTATAACAATTCTAGCCCTAACAATCTCACCAATTTAATCATCAATTGCATCAATTATCAAACCTTCTACATATTTATAACCCTCATTAAAAGAAAACCTTAATTTATTCAAGAACAAACCCTAGAATTCTTTTAATATGAAAAGATAGATGCAATTTAATAATCAAAATGTGAACTTCTTGCCTCAACAATGAAGATCTAGGGCTTTGAATGAAGATGTTGAGTTGCAATTAACTCTTCAAGATCCCCAAGTTCCTTTTCTCTTTGGCTCTCCCTTTTCTTTTTCCCCCTTTAATCTTCAAATGTGATTTAATGATGCCTAACCCTTACACATTTGGGTTAAAAAACCTATTCACGTTTTTGGGCCAATGGGCCTCAATAAAAGGGTCCATACTCTCTATATGGAGCTCACACATGTTTAATTATGCCTCAATACCCAATATATGCATGTAACCACTCATTTTGGACTAATTTGATCCTACCAGATTCAACCGCGCACTTAAAATAGCCATCCGAAATAAATTTCTAAAGTTAACTCTCACACGTTAACTTATTTAAATATATTCACTTTTAAATATTTCCATTAATTAATTCTCATTTATTAATGAATCACTAATTATCGAATTAATTAATTAAAATAATAACCCGGAAATTACGAGGTGTTACAAGGGAGACATGTGAGTGTACACTACACCAAAAATGGCAATTTGGCACACCTTGATATAAAAAATCTGGCACAGTTTAATGACAATCTGGCACACTTTAAAACCGTACCAAAATTTGTCACTGTAAAAAAGTGTGCCAAAATTGAACACACTTTACTAAAATATAAATACCCTCAAAAAATATGTTCTCAATTTTTTTTTCTTCTCCCGCTCTCTCATTCTCAGATCTCCCGCTCTCTCGCTAGCTATTTCCCTCGATAAAGAAATCGCACCCAAAAATTTCCCACCTTCAATCCGAAAACCTTGCTGAGAAGGAAACCTTGCGTGACACGCTCAAAACCTTGTTGTTAATCTCATTTTTTGGGCACTATTATTCTCTATTTGGTAAGTCTAATGCTTTATTGTTGTGCTTTTTAGTTGGGAAACAAAGTTTTGATTGTGTGCTATTGCAGATTTGTTTAATGCAGAGGATGAGTCTCGACTAGAGTTCATGTATCCGTTTTGTACAGAGGTTTTTGATGTGGTAGGGCTTTGCTGTCATATTGGGTTTGTATTAATTAACCTAATCTCAATTAAATATATCGTTTTTATCTGTTTTGCTAAAGTTAAGTATCATTTAGGGCTTGTTTGTGTTGGTACTACCTAATTTGAAATTTTGGGTTTGTTCATCTTTTCAATGTTGCTTTTAAAACGACTTAAGAGAACTTCATTATTTTAGCTTATTGTTATAGAGAATACGTTCCTATTTTTGGTAGTTTTGGTTTTAGAGTTTATGTTAATTATATGCTTTCCTTTACTTGTTTTAGGATTGATTTTGGAAGACATGTCAAGAGCATGTGTGTTGGGCTTTAAAGGTAACTGGGATTACTACCTCCCCCTTATGAATTTTTCTTTCAATAATAATTATAAGAAGACAACTCTCATGTTGTTTGTGAATTTAAAATATTCCTTAAGGTTTGTACAATACTGTTAAGGAGAATAATGTATTGAATATGAATATATTTAATTTTTTTCTCTTGGAAACGACATTGTTTGAGGTATTGTATATGAGATTATATAGATCCACGATATGTCTAGTACTAGTAGGGTAAAAAAAATTGATGGATCCGAATTTTAATCGGGATACTTTTGAAACGATAGAAATAATCAAGTAGATAGTGGGTACGAAATATAGTAGGCACAATAATTATGTCGATCGTTGTTACAGATATTTAGAGTTTAATATTAGGGACCTATTATTTCTTAAAATGTCCCCTGCGAAGGGGTTAAGCGGATGGGAGGAAGGAGAAGTTGGCTTCTCGATTTGTGGGTTCCTTTACCACCATAAAACATGGGGGTCATTGGAAGAATGTATTTAATTGTTAATTTTGAATAAATTTTTTAGATATGACACGATGTATCAACATAAAGAAATTAGTAATATCAAGTTGAAAGATGTTACATCATAAGAGGGGAAATAAGTGTGTATCTTGAAATGTTAAAATTTGATTCTAAAATTAAATGGTAAGTCTTTTAGTGATAGTGAAATAAAGTCGCCATAATAAGGTCAAGTCTTCCTACGAGCGTGAGAATGCAATGTGAACAAAATTACCCACAACTCTTCAGGTGTAACACCCGAGAACTCCCTTAGAAAATCTATGAATTTCCCCGAGAGGTCAGGTCTAGGTTATCCCTTAGGCAACATAGCACCTGGTAGGACGTCTCCTCCACCACACTTAGAGTACTTGGAAAATGGTTATAGGAGTTTTTTGCCAAGGTTTTAATTTAATCTTAGGACTTTATACTTGAATAAACACACCACATTGATGGATGATATGAACCACTCGGGATATAACCCGAGGATCAAGTTTAGGGTCTTCTCAAATGTCTTAAGTAGGGAAATTTATAAAAACATTAGGAAATCCTATGCTCCATACTTCTCCCATAAATAGAAAGTTGGTTACACTTTCCAAAGTTAATACCCAATTTTAGAGAGGGAGAGAGAGAGAGAGGTGAATATGATGATAATGATGATGTAAGGGGGCCACGACCATTGAGAAGCAGGAGTGAGTAAGGGCAGAGCGCGGTGGCTGAAGTCATCTTGGAAGTTAAAAATCTCACCTTGTTAAATCAAACTTTAGACTTGATCGTTTTTGGTAAGGATGAATCCTCATCATATACTCTGTCTTTCATTTGATCCATATTTTCCATTTTCCCATTGAAAGATTGAATGAAAGTTATTATTAGGATAAACCTATTATTTAAAAAAATTACCCATTGAAGTTCGTTAAAAAGTATTTCTAACTCCATTATCGAGGTTGCAAGCTAATGCAGTATAAAGTTATGGCTAAGTTTTATTGAGTGCCTCGTCGTACTCTTATGGCTGTCGTGGACATGACATTTAATTGTTGGGCCACAACATCTGGGCTTGACTCTAAACTCATTTTTGGAGCATAGTGTTGGGAAAAGGGCTAATGCGTTAGTTCAGTATTATTGTAGTCATTGGAATTTGGATGACATGTAGGGCTAGCATGGGTCTTGACTCCTGAGCAGAGATTAAATAAGAGAAGAGGGTTGATGGCATGACATAGAGGGCCTATCCTCGAAGTGGACATCAGAGAAGGTTACAGATTATGGCATGACTAACCAAAGATCCTGAAATAATCCTATAATGGTTAAAGGTCCTATAAAGACTATGATAGGATGCATAGGGTGGGTGGTTTTTCTGACTTAGAAAACCTTAGGAAAGGCAAAGATCTTGATTGTAATGTAATTTCTAGGCTAAAAGTTTACCATTGCCCATGGATTCTGGATACTTTGAGATTTGGGGTTTGAGGGTTAGGAAGTTACTTCTCTTACATTGAGTTACCTTTATATCATTTTGCCCATATTGTCGTGTTGTATTAAGTTGTTATTACTCCATTAAGCTATATGTATGATTTTCCAAAGATACTTACTTATGAGGTTCTGTATGACGATATTTTGCTCATCCCTTGTTGAGAGATTTGAATGCTCATACCTTTATATTGTATAATTCCTCAAGTTAGGAGTTGGGGAGTCCTTTGATGCTAAGGTCTAGTTGTTTAGTACTTTTGGTTTCGTTTTGTTCCAAGGCTAATTGTTAAGGCACTGGCATTTTATAATTATATGTTTACTTAATTAAAAATTATTAGTTAATATAGTTATGTACTTGGCGAAGGAGAATTGGGATGCATTTATTTAACCCTCTATATGTTATGGATGGATGCTAAATGCCTAATTACTCCTATGTGGTTATTTTTAAATGAACACTTTAGCGATTTTTTATATTCTGACTTATGATACTTGGTCGAGGACCCTTAGGGGCCTATCCCACCTAAGAGTTGCCCTAATTTGTAACTTAAAAATTTGTCTATATGTTTATGCATTGTGGGAAAGCCTCGTTATGGACTAATAAAGCAAGTATAGGGCTTCACATTAAGGACATATATGTTACAAAATCAGGGGATTGAATTTCCATTGTTAAGCAAGTCTAGGACTGCAACACCCCTAATTTTGGAGAATTTTGGGTAACTTATATTCTATAATTTATTTCGATCTTATTTCATAGTTATGCGTATGTTTTAGGATTTGTAAGTCACTAGTTTTAATAAACAACTGTGTAGGAATAAAATATATGCATATGTGTTTCCATCTTTGGATTATTCATTCAACTTACCAGTAAATACCATGGTTACAAAATTAAGCAATCTTTTGAGGACACGTCTCCTTGCTCCCTTGACCCGTACCTATCTTTCAAACAGCTATATAGTTGTTATACATATTGCCTATATATATATATAACAACTATGTAGCTATTATAGTTGTTATATATATATAACAGGGTTGTTATATATATAACAACTATTTCAGCTATATAGCTGTTATATATATGGAGCTATATACTTATATATGCAACTATATATATATATATATATATATATATATATATATATATATATATATATATATATATTAGTTTTTAACTGATTGTATTTTGCACAACTGTCTACATTTTTTTTTAACTAAAATCCTCATTTTATTTAACTGAGCAACTTTGATATTCCTGTTTAGAAGTACCTGTTTATAAGCACAATTGAGCATAATTGATATACTGTTTAGAAGCACAATTGAGCACATTTTATATACATGTTTAGTAGTTATTTATATAAGATTACTTCTGCGTAGATATACCTGCTTAAAAGTACATTCTTAATCCTGCTTAGATATTCCTGTCATTTCTTTCTTTCTTCCTTTTCATTGCATTTCTTTCTTTGTAGGTATTTTTATTTGTCTCAGATGAAGAAATGCCAGAGTATAGTCATCAGTTATGCACAAGGTATAGCCATCATTTATACCCAAGTTTTATTTTAGTTTCTTCGTTTCTTATTTTAGACCTCAAAACATATAGATTAGGCTTAGAATCAAGCCGTTGAAGGGTGGAAACCCAAACCGGCCACCAAATGGCCCCGTAAGGGGCACTAACACCTCGCACGAGACCAATGTGACTCGTAATAACTGACTGCGTAGTCACGGGCCTCTAGATTTGAGAATATGATGGTAATTTGAAAATATTTAGCTTAGGCTTATAAATAAGCCGTTGAAGGGTGAAAACCCAAACTAGTCCCCAAACGTCCCTGTAAGAGGCACTAACACCCCGTACGGGACCAATGTAACTCGTAGGAACTGACCGCATAGTAACGGGCCTCTTAATTTGAGAATATGACAATAATTCGAAAATATATAGATTAGGCTTTGAAACAAGCCGTTGAAGGGTGAAAATCCAAACTAGCTCCCTAACGGCCCCGTAAGAGGCACGAACACCTCACACGGGACCAATGTAACTTGTACGAACTGATCGCATAGTCACGGGTCTTCCGATTTGAGAATATGATGATAATTTCAAAATACGTAGATTATGCTTGAAAATAACCCGTTTGAGGGTGAAAACCCAAACCAACCTCCTAACGGCCGTAAGAGGCACGAACACCTCGAACGGGAACAATGTAACTTGTACGAACTGACCGCGTAGTCATGGGTCTCCCGGTTTGAGAATATGATGATAATTTCAAAATACGTAGATTATGCTTGAAAATAACCCGTTTGAGGGTGAAAACCCAAACCAGCCCCCTAACGGCCCCGTAAGAGGCACGAACACCTCCCATGGGACCAATGTAACTTATACGAATTGATCGCGTAGTCACGGGTCTCCCGGGTTGAGAATATGACGATAATTTCAAAATACATGGATTAGGCTTAAAAATAAGTCGTTTGAGGGTGAAAACCCAAACCAGCTCTAAACGACCCCGTAAGAGGCACGAACACCTCGCACGGGACCAATGTAGCTTGTACGAATTGACAGCGTAGTTACGGGCCTCTCGGTTTGATATTATGATGATAATTTGAAAATATATCCATTAAGCTTAAAAATAAGCCCTTAAAGGAGTGAAATCCCAAACCAGCCCCCAAACGGCCCCGTAAGAGACACGAACACCTCGCACGGGACCAATGTAACTTGTACGAACTGATCGCGCAGTCACGGGTCTCCCAATTTGAGAATATGACAATAATTTCAAAATATGTAGATTGGGCTTGAAAATAATCCGTTTGAGGGTGAAAAACCAAACCAGCCCCCAAACGGCCCCGTAAGAGGCACGAACCGTCGAAAATCTCGTTCGAACGACCCTTCTAACGAAATTCCAGTGGCCTGATGGGAAATCTCGTTGCCAAACTCGTTCGAATGACATTCTCGATCAAACAAACCAACTTTTTCGAACGACAATATCGAACGAAGTTCCAGTGGCAAGTCGTTGGCAAACCTCGTTCGAATGAAATTCTCGTTTGAACGAAAAACTTATTCGAACGATAATTTCGAACGAAAATCCAGAAAATTTAAAAATTCGATTTTAGCCTAAAAACTTTATTTTAAAGTTTTAAAGAAACTTTTTGAAAATAAACAACAGTTTAAACAAAACTTACACCCAATTAAAACTTGTTCCAAGCTCATATATATATGTAATGCATTCATACCTTAGGAGTAAATGGAACACATGTTGTTGACGTAGAAATGAGGCACAAAAAACTCGCCATTTGATGAAGCTTTATACTCTTGGCCGTTACGTCTTCAACTTTAAAAAGTCATAGGCTTGAAGGATGGTAAAGAACTCTATCCTATGACTCAAACGTTTTTGTCCGATATTGAGATAAAACAACAAATGACTAAATTGGAAATTTGTGTCCTTACAATAGAAGAGATTGAGTGAGGTCATTCATAGGAAATGTTCCCAAAATAATATATATATATATATATATATATATATATGGTTTATGCATTTATCGTGACATTGATCGTTATAATGAAACAATAATATGTGCTGGATAAAACGCTAACAAGGATTACAAACATAATATGTATAATAATGCAAGAATATATTAAATGCGAAAATGGGGGGATTTTAGGAAAATTGAAGAATGGAAAATTGGAAAGTTAGACTCGAGTCTCAGGTTTTAATCCGAGATGCCTACATAGCCTATAAAAGCATAAAAGTCCATGTAGTTAGCATACGGTCTAGGGGTGGGGTTTATCCCATAGATTCGAACGAGATTTTATATACGTGTGTGTGTAATATATGTGTTTTAGTCTTAAAAAAGTGTGATGGATAATCTCATTCGGAATTTATGGGCGTAACCCTCTTTTTACAATTTTTTTTTATAGAAAATAAAGTGTGTGCAATATACTAATAAAAATGTGAGATGTTAACGTGTATGAACTAAAGTAAGAACTAGATTATGAATCTAATGTATTTAGTGCAAAAACAAGAAATTTAAATAGAAAGGGAAGCATTTGAACCTTCTTTGAAGCTTGATCTTTGATCTTGGATGAACTCCTTTGAATGTGAGATGAAGGTATTATGAGAAATGATGAGATTTTGACAATTTGGGTATGAGAAGGATGGGAATATAAGCTTGAATATAATTTCACATGAAGAAACTTCGTTGATTTCGAGAGAATGTTATTGAGATCATTGATGATGATGGATCTCAGGTGTCTTGGGAGTAAGATCATGTCATCTATTTATAGGGTCAAGGGTGGTGTCGATCGGCATGGCCCCAGCCCTGCTAGTAGGTGGGTAACCCTTGGCACACTACCGATAGGCAGAGAAATGGACATGCCAATTGGTAGACTTGTGCAGATTTTTTTTCAAAAAATGATCGTAAAATGCAATCCGTTGATCCAAATCGCGTACGTGGCATACCGTTAGAAAAGTAATTCAGATACCTTTAAGAATCCTTTAGTTCTATCCATGGTTCGGGAGTTGAATTTGGGTCAAATGTGGCTCGAAAGCGCATGTTTGTCCTTTGGACAGGAAATCGTCGGAAGAAAATGAATCGTTCATCCGAACGATAAGTCAGAATTGCGCATGGGGAAGATTATTGGAAAGGTTAGGTGATGTACTTCGACATTACAAAGAGCTTTGCTCAGTTCGAAAAGTTGACCTTGGTCAACTGGGGCCCGAAAGCTCCCGGTGACCTTTAAGAGTAAAACGAATCGTTCGTCTGTATCGTAAGTCAGAATCGCGCACGGGGTGGACCGTTGGAAAGGGTATTCAGTGCCGTTCGGAGATTCATTTAACCTCATTTGATGAAGAGTTGACTTTGGTCAAACGGATCCCGAGAGTGCTCGGTGGCCTCCGGATCGAGTTTCGGGAGCAAAACTGAATGGTTATGTTGTTTCGCGCATGGGATGGATCGTTGGATTGAGTGTTCTTTGAAGATTTAAAGAGATTTCACTCCGACAACGAAGTTGAATGGGGTCAAATCGGGGCCCGAGAGCGCACGATGGCCTCCAGATTGATTTTTGATGGTAAAATGGTCCGTTCGTCCGAACCGTTATGCCGATTCGCCCACAGGGCAGACCGTTGGAAAGATAATTCAGAGCCCTTCTAAGATTCAAGGAGCTTTCGCTTAAACGATAGAGTTGACCGAAGTCAAAGGTGTTTGAGAGCGCCTGATGTCCTCTAGACCTATACTCGGAGTATTACCTAGGGTTTGTAGTGAAATGGAGGGGGGGTGCTAGGGACCTAAGGAGAGACTTAAGGGGTCATATAATGTGGTGTCTACATATACATTTTAAAATAAAATGTCGTTTATTTGCAGAAGCAAGGGAATATAAATCAATGAATGAGTGATCAAAATAACGCTCGAAATGATGAAGAGATTTTCAATTTCTAAAATATTTTTTCATTACGTTTTGGGCTTTCCTTAATAAAATATAGTTGTGGAGATATACTTTTTTCGCAATAAATGTTTCATAAATCATTACTACGTCAATATATATATCACTTTTATATAATAAAATATTACATTAATACAAATATATTAAAATAAGAGGTTATTATATATAGGTCTTATTAAACATTTCTCTACTCATTCTAGTCCCACCATGTTTTTCCCCTACATATACGTCCTACTCCTAATTTTTTGAATTTTTTTTCACAATTATACCCTTTTAAAACCAACTATCCGTAACTTCCTTGGGGAAGTTACATAAATGGTTGAACTTTTTTTTTTAATTTTCAAATGATCATAACTTTTGATTCGCAAATCCTTTTTTCGCAAAATTACTTTTTTTGAAATCTCCTCATCGAGATCTATCAAACAAGATCCATGAAGCCTATAAAATTTCAAAGAAAAAAAATTACACATACAGTAAACTTGATTGTATGAACTAGAAAATGAAATAGTCTTATTTTTATGACATTTTCACAAACACTGACATTTTTTATGTTAATATTACACAGACAGTAAAATTTACTAGTTAAATGGATTGGTCAAATAATCTATAATCTCATATATATATATATATATATATATATATATATATATATATATATATATAGAGAGAGAGAGAGAGAGAGAGAGAGAGAGTAAACTAAATTGCATGCACTAGAAAATGAATAATTTTATATTTATGCATTTTAACAAACAATGACATTTTTTGTGTTAATATTACACAGACAGTAAAATATACTAGTTAAATAAATGGGTCATATAATCTATAAAATCATATATATATATATATATATATTGAAAAAAGACACCTATTTTTAGTTTAACCCATTTAGTTTTTCAAACACCCATTTATCCCTTATTTTTAACGGTCCGCGCCAGCGGCACCCAATGCCACCCCTACTCACCCCAAATCAGAGATCTGGTGGATCCAAACCTCATTTATCCAATATTCTCTTATTTTTAAAGGTCCGCGCCTACGGCAACCCATGCGAGCTCTACCCACCACAAATCGAAAAATGAAATAGTTTTATATCTGTGACATTTTCACAAATTCTTATGAAAATGTCACATTTTCTTATGAACACCATAAACTTTACTGTATGCACCAGAAAATGAAATATTCTTATATTTGTGACATTTTCACAAATAGTAACATTTACTTTGTTAAAAAAGTTTTATATATGTGCCATTTTCACAAACACTAACATTTATTGTGTTGATATTATACAAATAATAAATTTTACTGTGCTAATAAATTAATGTGTGTATATATATATATATATATATATATATATATATATATATATATATATATATATATATATATATATATATATATGTAATAAAATATCATGGTTTTTGAAATGTAAAAGCATAATAAGGGTCTTGATTTTGCCACATCTTCCCTCACAAAATCAACAGTTACGATTCACTCCCCAAATCAAGTATCTCGCCCAAATATTTCCCCTAACCCACCCACAAAGAACAAAACCATTTCACCTATCTCTCTCCATACGATTTGCCTCTCTCCCTTTTCTCCTATCAAACGCCCCCTTTCATATTCACTCCCTCTCTCTGATCCACATGGAATTTCTTTCTTTACAACTCTGTTCCAATTTATGGGGTTCAAGATATCATGTCGTTTCTTTGCTATCAAAGTTTGATCGTGTTCAAATTTTATAAGCTATTTTACTGACGATCTCCCCCTATGCCTGATGATCGCCGCTCAACCTCCAATGGTTGCAGGGTCGGTCCTGAGATTTGTAATACCCTGTGAGATATTCAATTAAGGGCCCTTCCAAAAAAATATTGTACAAAAGTATTAAATACCTAAAAACTCATTGAAAATTTATTCTTCTAGCATTTCGACTTGCAAAATCACTAATTAAAGTTTTACAATCAAGTTTATCTACCAATTCATGTTCAATAGATAACAAAGCTAAGCCGTTTAATCCTTCTTGTGACATAGTTGATCGTAAGTAATTTTTTAATAATTTTAATTTTGAAAAACTTCTTTCCGCAGATGCGACTGTAACAGGTATGGTTAATATAATTTTATAAGCAATAAATGAATTTGGAAAACAATTAAGTTTTTTTAAGAAATTTAGTATCTCAATTGCCGTTTTTGTTTCTTTTGGTAATATATCTCGCAAAACTTTAAGTTCTTCAAGTAAATCTTTTCCATCAAGATCAGAATAAGTTTCATGTTTTAAAATTGTTTCGAGATTATCACAATATTTTTTCAATTTAATATCATCTATGGAATTTAACTTCTCAGAACAAAATAAAAATCCAATTTTTTTTTCATATTCTTTGAATTGATCAAGCCTCCTTTCTAATAACCCAATAGCTTAATCTACTATACGTAGAAAATAATTAATTCTAAAAGAGTCTTCGGGTGATTGTGTACTCTCCTCATTTGTAGTCTCATCAAAATGTCTCTTCCTACGAATTTGACGCGTTACACTAAAAATAGGATCAGTTTCCATTTCAATACAAATTTTTTTAGCGGTATTTATCGCATATATGAACCCAGTTTCTCTATTTTTTTTAAAAAGTAATCAACCCTCCTACTTGTTCAAGTACAATATCAATAAGCATGTCTTTAAATTGTAAGTTTTTGCTAACCAAATTAACGGCATGCAATATTTCATACCAAATAATCGTGGATAATAAAAATTCATATTTGCCAAGATAATTTTTTGCTAATGATTTGGCTTGAATTCGTGAGTCTAATTCATTATCAGTATCTCCAACTTGTAGTAAAGCTTCTCTTAAATCCGGAGCTTGAAATCTAATAGCTTTAATAGCTTCAATGCGACTTTCCCAACGTGTAGCTGATAAAGACTTTACACTAATTTTAACATTATCTTTTAAAATCTTCCAACGTTTTGTAGAATTAGCGAATAGTTTATAAATGGATTGTACAATCCCAAAGAAATCCTTTGCTTTGCCACAAGAATTTGCCATATCACAAATTGTTAAATTAAGACTGTGACAACCATATGGAGTGTAAAATGCTCTAGGATTTTTATCTAATAATATTTTTGGACACCTTGATTCTTACCTTTCATGTTTGACCCGTTATCATATCCTTGTCCTCTAACATCATTAATATCTAATTTATTCATTTCTATTGCTTTTTCTAATTCATTAAAAAGACCTTGTCCCGTTGTTTCATCCACTTTTAAAAATTCTATAAAGTATTCTTCTATTGTTATTGGACTATTCGAAACATCTACACATCGTAATATCAAAGACATTTGTTCATCGTGACTTGAATCGGGAGTACAATCAAGTATTACAGAAAAATGTTTTGCTTGTTTAATTTTCTTAATGATTGTGTCTTTTACTTCGGATGCTAACATAAGTATCAACTCATTTTGAATTTTATGACCAAGATAATGATGATGAATTTCTCCGTTTTCAATACGTTTAACATGTTCTTTCATTGATGGATCCCACTTTGCAATTGTTTCAATTAGGCCTAAAAAGTTTCCATTACTATTTTCATAAAGCCTCTCATTTGTTCCACGAAATGCCAAATTATTTTTAGCTAAATATTGCACAAGAGATTTTATTCTTTCTAAGATTCCTTTCCAATGTTCTCTTTCTTTGTTAATACGGTCTTGTATATGTTTATCAATTGTTTCATTTTTCTCTAATCTAGTACGCAAATCAAACCAAGCAATCATGTTACTGAGATGTTCATTACTTGTTTCATGTTCTTTAAGTCTAAAACTGAGATGCCCCCAATCATTATATCCTTCATTCACTAATTGACCACCTCTTTTGTGGCATTTTTTAAACAATTTACAACAAAAGCAAAAAACTCTATCCGCATCCTTTGAATACACGAGCCATGTCCTATCCTCCTTATCCCCATTTAGTAAAAAACGGGTGTAATGTAGTGAAGAAAAATGTCTAGATAATTTATCTTTAAGGCCTTTTTCCAAAGGGAGATCTCTTATTGGACCCTTTTCTACCAATATGTCTCTAGATTTTATATCAAGATTATCCCAATTTCTTGGATCAAAATTATCAATCGTGTTACTAGGTTGTTCATCCTCCAATAATTCATTTTCATCATTTTTCGTAAGACTTACATTATTCACTGTTTCATTGTTGTTTTTTATATTATTTTCTAATTTTTCTGATTGATTTGTATTTTCATTAACAAAATTTCTATTTTGTTGCTCTTTAATAATAAATTTATCAAGCCCTCCCTTAAAAGATTGTGTCACCTCTTCTATAAATTTATCCAGATGCTTGTTTTTTGGTAACATTTCTAAAAATTATAAATTTATAAATAAAAATAAAACACGCAATTAACAACGCATAATTTTAGTCTAGAAATATCTCAATTGATTGAATATAAAAAAAATAGAAAAATGTCACCTGGTTTGAGCCTTTTATTCCCTGTCCAATTTCATCGACTTGATTAATGTAGAAAGAAATAACCTGATAAAAAAATTAATTGGATAAAAAACAGATTAGTAAAATATTGATGAATTGAAAAAAAAACAGATTATTAAAAAAAATAGTAATAAAAAAGATTAGCATATACATTAAAAAAACAATAAAAACAACAACAACTTGTAAGACAACAACAACTTGCCTTTTCCAAAAGAAGATAACAACCACAAATGAAGACAGTTTCTTCTCTCTGCCCCACTAGATAGAAAATGAAAAGACAACAGCTCCAACTTCGTTAAAAATGGGAAAAAAAAGTTTGCACAGAGAGAGATAAGAACGTAAGGAGAGAGGGAGAGAGTAGGCGTGCTAGTAAAAGAAATAGAGAGAGAGGGAACCAAAAAGATTTTGTGGGTAGTTGAAAAAATGGCTCCTAAAAAAATGAAAGTCTTAAATGAGTTAGGTGAGATTTTTTTGGGAAGTTGTATTATTCTTTTTTTTTGAATAGTTGAAAAAATGGGCCCCTAAACAACTAAACTCATTTAAAAAAAATATTTTTTAATATATATAAAATATTTTTGGACCCCTAAAATACACATATATTAGTATTTATTGTAAATGGGCCCTGTGCCACTGCCCACCTGGCACATGGCCAGGGCCGACCCTGGATGGCTGGTACCCTCTTCCCCTCTTCTACATGAACACATAACTCTTCAAGTTTTTTTTTGCTGATGTCGTATATCTCCTATATTCAAGTCTCTTCAGTTCATATAAACCTAAGTTTTAGTGCATTTATGATATTTAGTTGGGGTTTAGGTTTTGATTCTTTGGAATTTGTTGTTGTACACATAGTTGCTTTTTCTTATATAGTTTCGAAGGTTAAGTTTATAGATATGATTTACTCTAAAATGTTATTTTTTAACGAGTTGGATTTTTGGGGGATTTTGAAGTCAAATTTGTTAGGTTCATAATTAGGTACTCCCTCTCATTGGTTGGATGGTTTATATATGTCTATCTTCCACCGTTTTTATATATTGGGTTTGTTTAGGAAAGTACTCATTTGGTATTTTTCCATTTCATTTTGGGTTTGGATATTATTCGAGGTATACTCTTTTTTCAGCAGCCTTCTCTCTTTTAGCTCATTGTGTTTTCATATAGGTGAACATGATGGCACATCTGAGAATTTCAAGTTGGTTTCTATTTTTGTTGTAAAACTACAGTTTTTCTAATGTTTGGTTCATATTTCTTCTATTTTCTTTTTGTTGTTGGGCTCTTGAATATTAAGACTATACATGTTGAAGCCTACAGATTTTGCCCCTTAAAAACCCGAGTTGAAGCCTTAGAAAAGTTACAGTCTTATGTTCGAATATAGGATGGTGTTTATGATTTATTCTTCATAGATTTTTATAGGTTTATGCATAAGCTGAGGCTTTTTAAAAATACAGGACCATGTAAACAGGCTACTAAATTCATTAGCCGACGACGACTCTGTTATACTCATGTTCAATTGCAGAACGCAGGCGTGAATTTTGAAACAAGCTCATGTTCACGAGCAGCCATACTAACAACATGCTCACGAGCATACACACCTTTATTTTTAAACAAGCTCTAGGTTGAACGTTGCTTTATAATTCCAAGTACATTTTGTATTTTTGCAAGTTTCTTAATTTCTTTTCATATTTGTAATTTGGGGTATTTTTGCATTTTTATGTATTTTTAATCATGTTTGTAATTTTTGGTATTTTTGCAATTTTAGATGTTTAATAGAAACAGTGAACTTCATGATGGATTAGTTATATTCATCACGTGGCAGAGTGGTTTGAACTATATGGCTATTTTGGAAGTGTGTGGATTTTTATTTTCATTTAATTGAATAGAAATTTATGGAATTAATTTATGATTCAATTTGATTTTTTTTTGGCAGATTTCGAAAGATTTTCATACCTCTACTAAAAGTTACATAGAGGAGTGCTAATCAGCATTAGACATCATCTGTAGGTGGTGAGTTGTGTTTTTTTTACACTCCTATATCATATTTGTAATTTTGGGTATTTTTGCATTTTTAAGTATTTTTAATCATATTTGTAATTGTGGGTATTTTTCATTTTTAGGTGTTTAATAGAAACAGTGAGCTTCATGATGGATTAGTTTGTAGTCTTCACTTATGCTATGTGAGTTATATTTATCATGTGGTAAAGTGGTTTGAACTATATGGCTATAATGGAAGTTTGTGTATTTTTATTTTCATTTAATTAAATAGAAATATATGGAATTAATTTATAATTCAATTTGATCTTTTTTTGGCAGATATAGAAGGATTTTCACACCTCTACTAAAAGTTACATAGAGGAGTGCTAATCAGTATTAGACATCATTTGTAGGTGGTGAGTTATGTGTTTTTTACACTCTTATAAGTAGTTACAAAGATGTAAAGTTTAAAATATTTCTTTCATCCTCACATATGTTATTTTTAGTTCTTCTCTTTGTTCATTTAAGGACACTGATTCCACCAGCTTTCATTTGTATTTGGGAGTACCTTGTTATTTGGATTATGCTCCAACATTCATGGATAACATTAATACTATATTTGGCTCTGTAAGTTTAATATAAACTTTTTTTGTATATTTTTCTGTGTAATAATGTTACTTTTTTGTGATAATGATGTTTTTCTTTTATGAACCTAGGTGGATTCTAATGTTCATAGATCCGTAAGGATACATTTTCCTTTAAAAATTACAATTAGTATATTATTCATGTACATCAAAGTTTTATATCATTTGTGTTCACTATTGTAGGGTCAATTATTGCGACGCCAAAACCTCGGGGTGTTTATTCGAGACGAATCTGAATTAAATGCCATTCATATTGAGGTATATAGTTTCATTCTACCTTTTAAAGTTATTTAATTAGATTCATTTATAATTACTTTTTTATTCAATTATTTAATTCTGATTATGTCAAGGTTCAAGTGCTAATTCTATGTTGCTTTATCCCGTTGCAAAAGTGCTAATTCTCTATGTATACTTCTTCCTTAAGACGGTTCGAATTCGACATCTAATACTGTTGTTGATACCAAAATTAATATGCTGATATGGACGAATAATACGAAGACAAGTGTCAATCTACGTGGCACAATAGCAACGAGGAAGTTCATTTCCCCGACCAACTCATGTTCTCTCCGAGCAACGAGGATACACCGAGGAACTTTAGCACTCCGAGGTACTCTAACGCTCCGAGGAACTCCAGAGCAACGAGCAACTAAGGCGGTCCGAGCTGCATCTCGGTCGTAGCATTAATTGTCAGATAATCAACAGTTCAACTATTCATTGAATGTTTATCATCTTGACGCACACGCTGCATTAAATGTATTACCCTTTCATATGTATATCATTTAATGTATCAACCCTTTCATGTACAGCCTAAGGGCTATAAATACCTTGTATCACCCTCATTCAAAGGGACCGAAATTTCTTGAGAGAACTTGTACTCGAGAATTCCCAAACACTCAGCAATAACATAACAGTGGACGTAGGCCATTCATATAAGGCTGAACCACTTTAAAAATCTTTGTCTCATTTTATTTATCTGTGATTGAATAATTAGAGCGATCTTATTTTTTACATCAACAGATTGGCGCCGTCTGTGGGAAGCGATTGTTACTATCGTTTTTCACCAAAAATCATTCATCATCAATGGCGGATAATCCATAATCTAGCAATCGAAACGCTGGAAATACTGGAAATCCTTTGAATCCCTCTGCACCTCCAGATCTAGCCGGGATTATGACAAATCTGGCTCAAGGACAAACCGCCATACAAGAAACAATGAGGCAACTCATACAAACCCTTCATGGCGGTGCACCTGCACGTTCAGGACAGCAAAGTGGTCAGAGGCAAACTTATTTACTTTCTTCACGATCCAGGCGTACTGAGTCACGTCGTAATGAGGAGTCTGATGATTTCTCTTATCAACCTGGGCGAACTTCGTCAATAAGGGCTACAGATACTGATCAACATATCACCCTCTCTCCAGAAAGACCCAGTGCTTTAGAAAGATTGAGTAGGGTGTCTCCTTTCAGTCGATTAGGCCCTAGGAGGAATAGGAGTCCACCTAAGACCATGTCGAGGAGTTTTCGACAACCATCAGATCTAAGAGAAGGATCAGCACAATCACGACCAGTTGCTCGTCAAGATAAATCTCAGGAGGCTACTTCAGAACGATCTATTGCTCGAACTAACAAGCTCGATGAAGGAAATGATGCGTGGAAAGGTTCCATCCAACGGTTGGAGGATAGATTGGGAGAAATGGCCAAGGCAAAGAACCCCCTACAACGAACTTTTTTTCGAGGAACACCTTTTGTACAGGCCATTGTGAATTTTCCTACACCGTCAAAGTTCAAAGCACCTGTAGTGACCCCCAAATACGATGGAAAGACAGATCCTGTTCTTCATATAGAGCAATATCAAGCTGCTGCCGACATCTATGTCGTCCCCGACGAGATGAGATGCAGAGCGTTCTCAGGAACTCTTACTGGAGCTGCCCAGATATGGTACAACAATCTTCCTCGGGGTAAGATTTCAACTTTCTTTCAGTTGGCCGAGTTGTTTATTGGCAATTTTTATTTTGGAGCAAAGCCAGTAAAACGAGTAGCACACTTGTTAAGTGTTAGACAAAAATCTGGTGAGAGTACTAGAGATTACATAACTCGTTTCAATAACGAGAAGCTGGAAGTCATAGATTACGAAGAAAAGACAGCAATCACCGCCTTGATGAGTGGGTTGTTGCCTAATAAATTGTATTACACCTTGGCGAAAGATCCACCTAAAACTATGTCAGAGTTGATGGCAAAAGCGGCCAAAATCATGAATGCCGAGGAAGCTATGGCTGCAAAGAAGAATATGGATAAAGACACCAAGGTGGACGTCGACAAGTCTAAAAATAAAGAGCACAAGGGCAATGGCGGTGACAAACGTTCCAGAAATAATAAATCATCATGGAAAGTCCTGAAGAAATACGATAATTATACTCCTTTGAAAATGGGTATTCATCATGTCTTAGAAGAAATCAAGAACAACGAGGAGGTAAAATGGCCAAAGAAACTGAGGTCAGACCCTGATTCGAGGAGTAAGGATAAATATTGCGAGTTTCATAAAGATCATGGTCACATGACCAAAAATTGCATAGCTCTTCAGAACGAGATTGAAACACTCATCCGAAGAGGAAAGCTAGCAAAATATGTTGATCGGGGAGGTGAAAGAAAAAATGACGACCGAGCTAGAGAGAGGTCTAGATCTCCTCATCGAGCAGAGGAGAAAAAGAAGAGAAACCATGACGATGATCAAGATGATGACCCCGACCTTCCCACGAAACCAAGACAGCCAGAACGAGAGGTATTTTCTATACGTTTTGGGTCATTTGATTGTAATGTCATTACAGGAGGAGATGCATGAGGAGGAGACCTTACTGCAGAAAGAAAGGCTTACCTTGGAGAGGCTCAAGCTTGTTCATATATTCAGCGAATAAATCTGGCCGAGGATGATCGTCCGAGGAAGGTAAACAAAGAGAAGATGGTCATTGGCTTTTCAAAAAACGACCTAGCAGGTGTTCTTTATCCTCACGACGATCCTCTGGTGATCAAAATGAGGATGAAGGAAGTAGTGATTTCAAGGGTGTTGGTAGACAATGGAAGTTCGGCAGACATCATGTACTATTCATGCTTTGACAGCTTGAATCTGAAATTATCTCAATTGGAACCGTATCACAGACCCCTCCTGGGTTTTGCTGGCGAGAAAGTTTTTCCACTTGGGACGATCAAGTTGGATATATTAATTGGAACTTGGCCTGCTTGTCGAACAAAAAGAATACGCTTCTTTGTGATGGATAAGAATGTGCAGTCAGCCTACAACATCATCATGGGAAGAGTTGGTTTAAAGAAGTTTGAATCAGTTCCATCTACAGTGCATCAATGCTTAAAATTCCCAACAAACTTTGGAGTAGGAGTTGTGAAAGGTGATAAAAAAGTAGCTCGGGAATGCTATTATTCATCTGCCGAGCAAGAGGAGCTTGAGGAATCAAGGAAAAAGACTACTACCTACCAGGTGGAAGAAGATACAGAGATTGAAACTCTCGATCCCAGAGATGAATCCCAACTTGTAAAAGGACAGGTGGTGGAATCTACAGAAAATGTTATTCTGGACGATGAGCACCCTGAACGAGTAACCCAGATAGGTTCATCGTTGGATGCTTCAATAAAACAGGAGTTGATAACTTTCTTGAGAAATAGGAAGAAAACTTTTGCATGGAGTCATGAAGACATGCCAGGAATAGATCCAAACTTCCTATGTCATGAGCTCAATGTGAATAAGGAGATCAAGCCTGTAAAGCAGAGAAGAAGGGTATTTAGCCCCGAGAAGAATCAAGCTATTCAAGAGGAGGTCGACAAGCTCCAGAAAGCTCAATTCATTGAAGATGTGAAATACCCGAACTGGTTGGCAAATGTGGTGATGGTAAAGAAGAAAAACAATAAATGGAGAATGTGTGTTGATTTCACTGATCTCAACAAGGCCTGCCCAAAGGATCACTTTCCATTACCCAGAATTGATCAGTTAGTGGATGCTACCTCTGGGCACGAGCTGCTCAGCTTCATGGACGCTTATTCAGGCTACAACCATATCAAGATGAAACCTGAAGACAGGGAGAGTACTTATTTTATTACCCCTAGGGGTACTTATTGTTATAATGTTATGCCTTTTGGTTTAAAAAATGCAGGAGCGACATACCAGCGGCTGATGAACAAGGTTTTTGCCGAACAAATCAGTTGCAATATGAAAGTCTATGTCGATGATATGCTGATAAAAAGCAAGAAAGCTGTTGATCATCTAGTTGATTTAAGTCAGACTTTTGATCAACTGGATAAATACCAGATGAAGCTCAACCCGACGAAGTGCACATTTGGAGTACGAGAAGGAATGTTTATCGGGTACATTGTCAACCAGCGAGGCATTGAGGCAAATCCAGAAAAGATCAAAGCTCTTTTAGGGTTGCGATCTCCAACAACAAAGAAAGAAGTGCAGAGTCTTACAGGACGAGTTGTAGCGCTCAACAGATTTGTATCTCGAGCAACAGATAGATGCTTACCATTCTTCAAAACACTTCGAAAAACTTTCGAGTGGAATGATGAATGTGAAAAAGCCTTTCAAGACTTGAAGAAATATCTGGAAACACCTCCACTACTGTCCAGACCGGTAATGGGAGAAAAGTTGTACTTATACCTGGCAGTATCAGAAAATGCAGTCAGCTCGGCATTGATCAGATTGGATAATAGAGTCCAGAAACCAATTTATTACACAAGTAAGGCTTTCCGAGGTGCAGAGATCAGGTACCCAAAGCTGGAAAAATTGGCATTGGCATTAATTGAAGCAAGTAGAAGAATGAGGCCATATTTTCAGGCCCATACCATCGTCGTTTATACCGACATGCCATTGAGACAAGCCCTTCATAAGCCAGAAAAGTCAGGGAGACTGATGTACTGGGCAATAGAGCTCGGTGAATATGATATTGTGTATGACCCCATATCATCATTGAAAGGGCAAGCTGTAGCAGATTTTATAGCAAAGTTTACATATCCTGATACCCCCGAGGAACAAAAGTTGCTCACTGATCAACCTGTGGATGTTACAGGATCAACAGACATAAACCCAGACCAACTCCGGTTGGTAAAAGGGCGAGAAGAGATGGTCGATGAGGAGCGAAAATTAACAGGGGAGGATGGAAGAGAACAACAGATATTTCACCGAGGAACTCTATTGGATAAGAAATTTGAAGACGAGTTACCTACATGGAGATTGTATGTAGATGGGTCATCTTGCACAGCAGGTTGTGGAGCAGGGATTGTTTTGAAAACCCCAGACGAGATTGATATAGAATATGCCTTGCGATTTCAATTCAAAACCTCCAACAATGAGGCTGAGTATGAGGCCATGATAGCAGGTCTTAATTTAGCAAAGATTATGGAAGCACAACAAGTGATGGTATTCAGTGATTCTCAATTAATTGTGAATCAGGTGATGGGAACATATGCGGTTAAAGGAGAACTAATGGTCAAATATCATGCAAAGGTAATGGAATTATTGGCAGAATTTGATGCCATTTAGTTGATCAGAATACCCAGAATAGAAAATGCACAAGCAGACGCACTGGCCCGACTAGCATCAGCTACTCGTACCGAGCTGCGAAGAACGATACCAATTGAAGTACTGGAAAGTCGGAGCATAGATGAAGACCTGACGATGAATGTTATTACCCTTGATTTAGGACCATCTTAGATGGATCCCATCAGGACATATATTGAAGAGGGAGAATTGCCAGAGGACAAGCTCGCGGCAAAGAAATTGAAGTCTAAAGCTGCTCGGTATGTACTAACTAATGGTGTTTTGTATAGACGAGGAATTATGGTGGGTTTGCAGAGATGTGTACACCCCTCCGAGGTGAAAGAATTGATTGAAGAAATCCATGAAGGGTCTTGTGGAGCACATGTGGCAGGTCGGACACTATTGCAAAGAGTGATGATGCAGGGGTATTATTGGCCGATGATGAGGGCTGATTGTATAGCCTATGCTAAGAAATGTGACAAGTGCCAACGTTTTTCCTCCATCCGATGAACTCCACAAGCATTGTTGACACCCATAACTTCCCCTTGGCCATTTGCCATGTGGGGAATTGATTTGGTTGGACCATTGCCGACCACTCGAGGAAGATTCAAGTACCTCGTCGTCGCAGTAGATTATTTTACTAAGTGGGTAGAGGCTGAACCCCTTATCGATATGACGTACGAGAAGGTATACCAGTTTGTTTGGAAGAATATCATCTGTAGATATGGTCTCCCTCATACCTTCATCACAGACCATGGAACACAATTCGACAACGAGGAAATTGCTGCCTATTGTCAACAATCAAACATCCTGAAGACCCATTCAGCACCAGGTCATCCTCAAAGCAATGGGCAGACTGAGGTGACAAACAGAACACTACCAAATGGTTTGAAGAAGAGGCTAAGTGAGGCTAAAGCTAATTGGATTAATGAGCTACAGTCAGTATCGTGGGCTTACCGAACAACTCCCCGAGCAGCAACTGGAGAATCACCATACATGCTGGCATTTGGAAGTGAGGCTGTAATACCTGCTGAGTTGGGTCTCCCAACACACAGAGTGCTGAATTTCAATTCCCCAGTCAGTGACTTGATGAGAAGATTAGATTTGGACATGCTCGAGGAGGTTAGAGAAGAGGCAGCCATTAGGAATGCTGCTTACCAACAACGCACGGCTCTGTTCTACAACAAAAGGGTGAAGAAATGCGACTTAAAAGAAGGGGATTATGTGCTAAAGAAGGTCATTCAGAAGCACAATAAGCTTGAAGCCAACTGGCATGGACCTTACCGAGTTACAGAAGTTGTTCGACCAGGAACTTACAGAATAGCAACTCTAGAAGGAGAGGAATTTAAGAATGCATGGAATGCTGAACACCTACGCAAGTATTATCAGTAATGTAAAATGTAAAGCAATTCCTTCATTATGAATAAAACGATGATGTTTCACCATCCTCTTCCTTTTATTACAAGTTTTTTGGGGAATACTAGTGTGATACACTACACTGATAGTTCGAGCGTGATCAACTTCGGTTGGTAAAATAACGAGAACAAATTATACTCCTTTGGTTAGGAGGCGTACACTTGCGTGATCAACTTTGGTTGGTAAAAGAGCTTGTGGACAAGATAGTTCGAAAGAACCTGATAGTTCGAGCGTGATCAACTTCGGTTGGTAAAATAGCGAGAACAAATTATACTCCTTTGGTTAGGAGGCGTACACTTGCGTGATCAACTTCGGTTGGTAAAAGAGCTTGTGGACAAGATAGTTCGAAAGAACCTGATAGTTCGAGCGTGATCAACTTCGGTTGGTAAAATAGCGAGAACAAATTATACTCCTTTGGTTAGGAGGCGTACACTTGCGTGATCAACTTCGGTTGGTAAAAGAGCTTGTGGACAAGATAGTTCGAAAGAACCTGATAGTTCGAGCGTGATCAACTTCGGTTGGTAAAATAGCGAGAACAAATTATACTCCTTTGGTTAGGAGGCGTACACTTGCGTGATCAACTTTGGTTGGTAAAAGAGCTTGTGGACAAGATAGTTCGAAAGAACCTGATAGTTCGAGCGTGATCAACTTCGGTTGGTAAAATAGTGAGAACAAATTATACTCCTTTGGTTAGGAGGCGTACACTTGCGTGATCAACTTCAGTTGGTAAAAGAGCTTGTGGACAAGATAGTTCGAAAGAACCTGATAGTTCGAGCGTGATCAACTTCGGTTGGTAAAATAGCGAGAACAAATTATACTCCTTTGGTTAGGAGGCGTACACTTGCGTGATCAACTTCGGTTGGTAAAAGAGCTTGTGGACAAGATAGTTCGAAAGAACCTAATAGTTCAAACTCACAACCAACTTTGGATGGTAAAAGGGCAAGAACAACATTCTTAAAAATGCCAATTTTGGCTGGTTAAGAAACAAAATATGCCAACAAGTTGGTCGGAAGGTAAAACCATTCCAGAAAATACAAAATATTCCAAACTGAGCCAAGTATAGTTGGTCGGGGATAAAAACCCACTAATTGTAGTTGGTCAACGAGGAGAACTTATTGACGAGGAGGGTCCATCAACCTGGTTGGTCGGACACATTTTATGAAAACTCTCGCTAATTATACTTGGTCGACGAGTACAATTTAACAACCTTAGTTGGTTGAAAATTTTTTAAACATTTTTATTATTTAGTGATCGAGCAACATTTTTTGATACTTGTAACTGTTTATTACTAAGTTGGTTGATGAACAACACAAAATTGTTATCTTTTTAACAGATACATATGCACAGATGTAAAAGTGTTAGACAAGTACAAAAGAATAGCAATACAGATTTGCAAACAGAAAATGAAAGTCTTTCATTAAAATTCAAAATAAATTACAAGTTACATATGTGTGCTAACTATTACATTGAAAATCCTATTCTATTGGTTTTTTCCCCTCAGCCTTCGATACAGGTTCCTCGCTAGCAGGAGGATCATTTAATGTTTGGGGAGAATTGATAAAACTCAAGTCCCTCAACATTCTGACATTCATTACTGAAGGAGTATCCAAGAGATGCTCGGGACGAGATAATTCAATCTGAGAATGAAGACTATAGTCACCAAGATATTTTGAAATTAAGCTCCGAGGAATGGCACGAGCTGGGATCCATTCCATGTCCAGTTTATAAGGCGGTACAGGCAAGTCTAGTAGCCCAGGAGCATGATAATCCCATAAATAATGGCCCTGCTCTAGCTTTAACACACCCAGTGCGTTCAACCATCCCTGTTTATAACCTTCATTATTGGCATTTTCAAGGCGAGCATCCAAGTGACAAAGGGCTTCATTGTAGCCTGCCATCCAAAACTCACGAGGTTGTTTGTGGAATTGGAAAGTTATTCTCTCTAGTTGCTCGTGAAGGCTCCTGGCAAAAACATCTTTATTATTCAAAGCAGACTTCGTCGCAGTAAGTTGATCTTCCAAAGATAGGTTTTTCTTGGACATTTCAGACAAAGCACGATCTTTTGCATTCAATTGGAACGCTTGAGTTTCCAAAGTAGATTGAGTGCGAGCTTCTTCAACATTACGGCTGAGAACTCTTGATCGACTCTGAGCAGGTGGAGAACTTTGCTCCTCGACAACATTTTGAATAGCTCTTCCTCGCCCACGAGAACCTCTTCCTCGCCCCCGAGCAGTAGTAGAGATACCAGACCTTCTCAGAGTATCCAATTCTTGCCTTAATTTGGCATTCTCAACCTCTAAG
Source organism: Sambucus nigra (assembly GCA_949130495.1). Taxonomy (NCBI): domain Eukaryota; kingdom Viridiplantae; phylum Streptophyta; class Magnoliopsida; order Dipsacales; family Adoxaceae; genus Sambucus; species Sambucus nigra. Next base: position 465,719,968 of record OX422211.1, on the reverse strand, counting down.
AATGAGAATCCTTCATCGGTGACCGGTACCAAGGCAGTAGAGGATGAAGCTGCAGACTCAAACTGTGCCAATTTTTTCTGCAAATTGTTGTTTTCTTGTTCCAGCAGCTCGGCGATCTGTCTGCAGGCCTCAACTTCACCTTTTAGGGTTCTCTCCCTGACATCGTATCCAGCAATGATCTTTTTGTGGCCTGTCTCGGAAGAAAGCTGTTGATACCTATTCTCATATTCCTTGTGCAACAAGGCAGTTGATTCATTGTGCTGATTCTGAAGATCTTCTAAGGTACAATGAAGCTCCTCGATCAAGTCATAGTAGGCCACGTTGTTGGCCACAGCTCGGTCAAGTAAATCCTTCAGGTACTGATAAGCCTCAATTGCTTGTTCTGAAGCATCATGGCCAAGGATGTCAGCAATTTCTGATACACTCAAATTTGTATGACCAACCTTATAATATTCATGGCATTGCTGCATCAGCTTTGTATCATGTGCAGATATCAGTTCCATTCTAGCCACAAACTAATAAAGAAGAGAAGGCAAGAGTTAATAAATAAAAACAGACAGAGCATCAACAATGAAGAGGAACAAAAAGATGTGATTTTATTACATCATCAACAAGATTACATCGTTTGGAATACAGAGGATAAGTAAAAGAAGAACAGAAAAAGAGTACCGAACAACTTCACACCTTTTCCTTGTCTCCCAAGATTTTCTCGGGAGGCTGGGACGAGGAGCTTGGTTGCTCGGTAGGAAACAATGGTCTGATTAGTAGAAGCTGGGATTTGTTCTGGAGGAGCAGGCAATGACGAAATCTCCTCGGTGGCTGTCTGGTTGGATGGTGGAACAAGGACTTAATCACCCACTGTCATTGAAGATTCTTCAGATGCATCTTCGTCTGAAGACTCATCTTCAATAACTGGAGGAGGACCAGGGAGATGTTGTTGAAATAGCTCTGGGTCCTCACTCACCTTCAACTCCTGCAGTGCTGCAACCCAACCATCATGAAAATATTTCAGACTTCCATATTTCACCTGGGTCGTCATAGCTGCCACCCCCTGTCCCATCCTTTGTCCCAATCAGTTTTAAAGGACGTCTTCACAGCTGTTTTTCTCTTCATTTTTTCCGAGGATAGCTTCTCGGACATAAGATTCTCGGTGGCCTTCAATTTGGTCTCCACCTCCTCCTTCTGACGATTTACTTCTCGCAGGAGGGTCAGCTCTTCTTCAGCCGATTTCAATTTATTCTCAAGCTCCCCAAAGCCTGAAAGTTTCTCGGCATAATCTTTATTTTCTCTCTCCAAGTCCTTCACCTTATTACCCAGTTGTACCTTCTCTGCATCAGACGCAACCAATTTTTTCTCCCATTCAGTTTTATCATCGTCATACTTCTGACGGGACTCACTCACAGATTTAATAGCTTTCTCCAGTGCTCCCTCCACAGTGGACGAGGAGCAAGAAGCTTTGATTGCTTCATCCTTTTTAAGGATTAAATTGAAACAGCTCGTCAACTGCAATCAAAAGAGGAAAATGAAATCAGAAACAAATATGGGAAACAACAAAGGAAAATATAAAAAGCTCGGAGTAGAGATACTTACTGAAGCCAAATGACGAGCAGCCAGAGAAGTAACCACATCCTGAGTAAGGTCTTCTTCAGTACCTTGCACCTCGGGGATGGGTGAAAATTTTGCCAAACTCATCGTAGAGCTCGGAGGAACAATAATTGGAACACCATCTCCACCAGCTGGGAGTGGGGGAATGGCTCCAGAAATACTGACCGAGGAGGATTTCCTCAATCTCCTCGGTGCCTTTTCAGCAACCTCAACCAAAGAGGAACTTTTGGTTGGTGAGATAGTGATTACCTCAACAGGTGCATCCTTCTGCACAGGAGCCAATGGGGGCTTCTCGGCAACCTTCTGAACAGCAACAGAAGGAGCATCATCAATTTTCTTTGTCCCCTTTGGGACATTAACCTTGGTTTTCTTCCCATCGCCAGCAGAGGAACTCTCCTCGAAGAGAGTAGGAACTCTTCTCTTGCCCATTTTCTGGCTCAAAGGAATATGAGATTCCGGATCAGAGTCTTCAGGAATTTGCACTGGATCACTGGAGCTGACCACAGGGCGAGCAGTAAAAGACGACGTATAGATCATGTACTGCAACAAGTATGAGGCAGACCTGATGTGCTCGTCTGCAATTTTCTGATGCAAGCTCCAGATATGTTTCAATTGCCTTATATTAACTTCTGATTCTTTAGGAATTTTTCTCTTGCTATTAACTGCAAACAAAAACAATTTGAAATGTCAATCATGCATTTATTCAAACATGATGAAGTCACAATTTCGAGAATAAAATAAAATGAGAATAACATATCCCATTGCCATATGGGGGGCATTTGGGACCTTCATACACTTCGTCTCCGACTAAAGGAGCATGTTGCCAATTTTTGAAAACTAACCCATGTTCAAAATAATCACTGTTAGCATCAGGGAGGTTGACTAATAAAGCTCTATTCAAAAATCTGGTTTTTAAATAATAAACGTTATCTAAAACAACCCATCTATAGCAATACATAATCTCAGGAATTCCTATGCGAGTTCCATGAGTTTTATTTAATTTATGCACCCCATTAACTATTCTCCATGTATTGGGGGCTACTTTTGCAGGAACAACATCGAAATGTTGGCAAAATTCTAAGCATAAAGAGTTGGGTGGAAAAGAAAATCCACACTCAGCAATAAAGAGGTTGGGGAACCAATGTCCCTCAGCCAAACGAAAATAATCAAAGGGCTCAGGAAGATTCTCCAGAGTTACCTAAGACGGAATGGAATAATCAGAACGGAATTTTTCAATAGATTCAATAATGTAAACCATGATGAATAAAAGAAGAAGGAAGAAGAGCTTACAGGGAAAAAGGAGATCTGTTGACAAACAAACGAAGAAAAAGATGGACGCACAGGAGAGAGAAAAGCTATAGAAAACTCGAAAGCAGAAATTGAAAAGGTAGGAGACGATGGGATTGTCTCTGAAGCTTAAATACCTTGCCTTGGAAAATGGCGAAAGAAATGATTACAAAAAAGAAATTGTTACGCTACTGGCGGCTAAAAGGACAAAAAGGGCACGAAGACCGAAGCGCCTATAAAAATACAAAATGGCGGATTCTGCGAATTTGGAAGGAAATTCAAATATGAAGAAAAGGCTCCTAAAACCCAGGAAAGTCATTTAATATCGCCATATACCGAGAAAGAATGTTCCATACTCCTCAAAGTTCGAAATATGAAACATTGGGGGCTTCTGTTGATACCAAAATTAATATGCTGATATGGACGAATAATACGAAGACACGTGTCAATCTACGTGGCACAATAGCAATGAGGAAGTTCATTTCCCCGACCAACTCATGTTCTCTCCGAGCAACGAGGATACACCGAGGAACTTTAGCACTCCTAGGTACTCTAGCGCTCCGAGGAACTCCTGAGCAACGAGCAACTAAGGCGGTCCGAGCTGCATCTCGGCCGTAGCATTAATTGTCAGATAATCAACAGTTCAACTATTCATTGAATGTTTATCATCTTGACGCACACGCTGCATTACATGTATTACCCTTTCATATGTATATCATTTAATGTATCAACCCTTTCATGTACAGCCTAAGGGCTATAAATACCTTGTATCACCCTCATTCAAAGGGACCAGAATTTCTTGAGAGAACTTGTACTCGAGAATTCCCAAACACTCAGCAATAACATAACAGTGGACGTAGGCCATTCATATAAGGCTGAACCACTTTAAAAATATTTGTCTCATTTTATTTATATGTGATTGAATAATTAGAGCGATCTAATTTTTTACATCAACAACTGTGTATCCCGAAGTTCTCTTATAGCATCATTTTAAGGTACTTCAATAAACCTTTTTCTTTTTTTTTTTAATTGTACTGTTCAAATTCTCCCACAACCTTTTTTCTGATCTCATTTGGTCTATATTGTTTGCTTTTACAGATCTAACTTTTTTGTAGGATGGAGACTTCTCAATCTATAGGAAGGAGGGGTTACGAATATGACGATATTGAATAAGTTCCCACTAAGGATATTTTCTCATATTTGCTAATGGTAACTTTTTTCTCTATTATTTATTGTCTTTTCAGTGTGTCAACATAAAAGTGTTTGGAAGTCCAAAAATTGAATTCAATTGACTCTTTGATGGTTTGATTGTATGTGTAGTTGCTGCTAAAGACCTCACAACTTTCATTTCATATTTGTGATTGTATGTGAGATGCCACAGTTTGATTGTATGTTAGAATTTTTGTGTGCGACACAAAATCTTCAAAGCCTTGGTCTGATATGATGGTGTTGAGTGCTGTTGTGATGGTGCTGCATTTTGTATGCGAATTCCATGAGATCACAAGCCTTGGTCTGCTATTGAGCTGGGTTGGTACTCGGGTTCTTTCGAGATTTATATTATATTTTTTAAAACAGACTTTGTTGGTTGGTCTGCTATTGATCTACTACCACAGGTGGTACATGTTGTTGATGGCATATACAATTATATATAGGTTGTGGCCTTACAATTTGCATAACTCATGTTCTGTAACAGATGCAGGTTTTTATAAACACAGTGGTCGTCGTACGTGGATCAACTCATATTGTGACAACTGTGGTGTCAACGCAGTCACATTAGTTTGTGTCAACGCGACCCCAAATAAGCAGTTCAAAAGCAGAATTCATCATGTTGTACCAATGGTTTATGCTGCCCAATCCAATTTTTAAGAGTTATTCAAACATGGAAGGTTAGAATTGATGGAATTCAAGCAGGAACTAATCTGGTGCTTGATTTTGTTCTAATACCAGTTGTTAGGATCTCTGTAACTGTAGTTGGAGGGGTGTTTACACTTTTTTACTCGAGTCATTTCTTTCTAAATTATTTCGTTACTTTTTAATTGTAACAGAGTTTCTGCAGACCTCCATCACGTATCACCAAATAGAGTTTCTTTCTAAATCATTTTAATTGTCCGCATATTCGAAGGCAAAAAAAGGGCTCCTCACGTATCACCAAATAGATATTTAAGACCATGCTCTGTAGGTCCTCGCTTTATTCCGACATAAAGGAAAGTATGTATTTTTTATTAATGGAACTCTTTTAATTATTCCACTACTTATTTTATGGACATAAACACCATGACGATAACGAGTCTGGATATAAGAATACATTCTTTTATTTGCGGCATTTTCAAACATATCGATCTTCTTTATTAAACTATTTTCTAATTTTATTGGTTTTGCAGACAATTTTGTGGAAGACGATTTGGTGGGTAGTAAATTGGTGGGCAACAATTTTTGCTCTGCTGTAGCCTATTCTTCAATAAAACCATGCTCAAAACTGTTTTTTACTCGGGCAATAGTGAACATTTGTGTATAGTTTTTTTTACCTTCCATTTGACTGATTTGAGTCATTTATTCAGTTCATGAATATATAGGTGCACATTGCTGAACAGAGGTGAAATACTCGAAGTCAGTAGTTCATGAGCCAAAAACTCGAAGCCAGTAGTTACGGAGCCAGAAAACAAAAAATCAGCCATGGGAAAGGTTCACGGATCACTGTTTCATGTGGGGTAAGTTAAGACTATTTCATCATTGCTGTTGTTGGTTTCGGAAAGAAGAGAGGGCCAAACTCCTCAGAGATGCTGCTGCTGCCCCGAATTGCTGCTGTTGTCGCCACAAAACAAACCAGTAGCATCAAACTACTCCTGCCCCAAACTGTAGCTGCCATAAGTGCCCGCAGTAGGGTTGATTACAACCAATAGCATCAACTCCTAAACCAGACTGATATAAGTACCCCCTGTATTGAATTGTTGTTAGTTTTAAGTGATCATTTTAAGGCCTAAACATTTAGCATTGAGTAATGTTTAATATTATGTTTCAAGTTAAAATAGTATGTTTTGGAAGAAATGCCATAACTTTTTAACCGTAAATCGGAATGAGGCGATTCTGGCGCCATTGGATTTGTATCGCACGTGCCTAGCAAACATTGTTTCAGGCTATTTTCGTCGCTGTTCAAGGGGTAAAATTGACTTTAAAGTCGGCAGTTCCGTTTTTTCATTGTCGAATTTGGTTTGTATAAGGTTTTTCCTTCAATTTTTTTACCTATTCTGATTGTGTCATGTGGTAGTTGATTCAACTCTACGCATAAGTTGTTGGAATATTTATTATTTGTCAAACAATGTGGATAGTCCTATAAATAAATTATATTACGGTCGATGTTTTTAAAATTACATTTTGATTTGTTGGGGAACGATATTTTTACCGTTTTACGATTACGTACTTTCGAAATTTTTATTATTTTGCGATTACAAACTTTCAAAATTTTCGTCGTGCCTTCAGGCACGGCCATCCGCTAGTATATATATATATATTGTAAAAAAGACACTTATTTTTTGTTTAACCCATTTAGTTGAAACACTCATTTATCCAATATTCTCTTATTTTTAAAGGTTCGCGCCAGCGGCACCCAATGCCACCCCTGTTCACCCCAAATTGGAGCTCCGATGGATGCAAACCTCATTTATTCAATATTCTCTTATTTTTAAAGATCCGTGGCAACGGCACCCTTGCCACCCCTACCCACACCAAACCGGAGCTCTGATTAAGGTCGTTGGAGCTCCGACAATGGGGATGAGTGGTGATAGGGATGGCAACGGGTCGGTTCGGGGTCGAGTTTTAACTCCCCGTCCCTGTTAGAAAAATCACTCCCCGTGCCCATCCCTTGCCCACCCCGTGCCCCGTTACAATGGGTTCGGGGATCCCCGTCCCCGTTTAAAACGGGTATCGGGTTCCCGGCGGGGAACTCGTTTTGATTTTTTTTAACTCCTCTTTAAGCACCTAAGTAAAAGTTACTTTTAAATTACATCTCAATTAGAAAATGATTAAACACAAGTAAAGTGCAACTCCAAAATCTCCAACGTAGTTAATAGTTTTAGAACATAACACACAAACCAAACAAAGAATATTGTTTCAACATAACAAATAACAACAACTAGTAGCGTACTAAGTCACTAACAGAATAACAAACAAAATAAATTCACAATATGTTCCTAGACTTACTTGCTTCTCCATCCATTGTTGGCGTGCTAAACTTTCCCGTCAATCAATCGCCTCACCCATTTGTCACACAACTTTCAACCTACACAAGTTACATGACGTATTAGTTTACAACAATATAAATAAATATAACTATACAAATAAGTTCAATGCTTATATAATAATTAAATTATCTCATCATCACTATCTTCATTTATGGTACCTCTCTCAAATCGTGTTGCACAAGAACCCGAACCTACATAATAATATAATGATGCAATAATTAATAAAGGTAAAAAGGATAAAAAAAAAATAAACATTTCAATATGTTGAAGTTATTACCTTGAATCTCAGCCCATAACCAATCTTGAGAACATATAAGTGCTTCTCTACTACGATGTGGGCTCACAAATCTACCACTAGTACTAAAAGTCGACTCTGAAGTAATAGTTGATACGGGAATGGCAAAAATATCCCTCGCTATAGCAAATAGTGTCGGGTACTTAAGACCATTTGACTTCCACCAAGCCAATATATCAAAATCATCGGATTTAGGCAAAACACTCTCCTCCAAATAGTAATCCAACTCCGACTTAACATGTTCAGTATTAGAGGTACTCGAGACAAACAAATCAAATTTATTAATCAACCGACTCCTTCCTTGAGATTGAGATGGTGTACCACTTTAAGATTCACTATTACCATGAGTATTCTTATTTAATTTCTCACTCACTTGATATTCTCCCAACATCTCAAAATAAATGTTACGCACCCTTTCAATTTTTGTCGACGCTTCATCATCATATATGAGTGGAAAGTAAAACTCAATCCCTTTCATTTTAAATCTAGGATCCAAAATTGTACCCAAAGCCATTACCCCATGAAGTGAACTCCAATATTTTTCGAACTTTATTATCATATTAGATGCCATGAGTCGTATTTCATCATAACTTGAGAATGTCCAATCATTAAGCGACGCTCTTATCTCACAAATTTTTGGGAAAAATAAATTGATTGTTGGATATTTAGTGCCCGAAAATATTTCTGTCACCTCAAAAAATATCTCCAATCTCTCACTAATTTCACTTTCCAATAACCAATCATCTTCAAAAGGGACGCATTTGTATTGAGACTCACTTAATTTTAAGCGACCAAAAATATCTTTATAACTTAAGGCAGTGTGGAGCATTATATAGGTTGAATTCCATCTCGTTTTACAATCGAGGGCAAGTTTCTTATTGCATGAGATTTTTAATTGACGAGCTATTTTTTAAAAAATTTCCCATCTTTTTTGAGTCGTTGTCGAATAAGCTACACTTTCATGCACTTTCTCAATTGAATTACCAATTACATCCGACCCATCTTTCACAAAAAGATTTAATATGTGTGCAGAACAATGCATGTGAAAGATTTTACCTCGTAATAATAAAGAATTAGAAGGTAATTTATCCAACATAATGTTTACCATTGCATCATTAGTACTACAATTATCTAAAGTTACCGAAGATAACTTCAGATCTAGATTCCAATCCATCAAACATTCAACCAAAGCCTCGGCAAGTACCTCCGCGGTGTAGATGCATGGAACATAGATAAACCTACAAACACAAAAAAAAAAAACTTCATTAAAAAAACAACTCTATTTAGTTGAAAAAAATAACACTATTTAATTAATAACAGCACTAAAATTACCTCACAATTCGACTTTGCAATTTCTAGGAGTCATCAATAAAGTGTGATGTCACGGCCATAAATCCTCTCTTTTAGGTAGTGGACGTCCACATATCCGTGGTGATTGTAAATCTTCCCCGATTCTTTTTAAACATCTCCATTGTTTTAGTTTTCTCAAACTCGTAAATTTTGAATATATCCTTTTTTACGGTGTTACGAGATGGAACCTTAAACAATGGTTGAAGACAATTACTATAGTTCCTAAACCCTTGATGTTCAACCATACTAAGAGGATACTCATGCAAAGTGATCATTTTAGCAAGAGAATCTCTTGCCGTTTCTTGGTCAAATGAAAAATTAGTTAGTTGAGTATTTCCATCGAGCCTCCGCGTTTGATTTAAAATCGCTTGTTTAATATCCATTGATTTTCGTCGAGGAAAAGACTTAAAATGATCCACCAAATGAGATGTTCCATTTTTACTTGAACCCCAAAGTTTTTTTCACAATATCTACAAATCGCTTTATCTTGTCCACTGATTTTTTTTTCAAATCAAAGTGGTTCCATACCCATGATCGTTGTGGTCATTTTTCATTTTCATTAGTAACATCGGTGTCACGGGACTCAATCTCACGATTTTCATTGTTCTCATCCAATATATTAATTGGTATTTGATTAGAAGCTACCTCGTTTGTTAGAGGAGTTGATTGTGCATCCTCTGATTGCTTTTATATGTTAGATTTATCTAAAATCAACTAAAATCAATAAAAAAAAACAATCCGAAAAAAATAAGATCTAACTAAAGCAGATTCAGCATACACAAATAGATTATAATTAGAATAATAGCTGGCCAGCCTTTTGGACAAATCGAAATGAAATAGGTGTTGCACTTCCATTTTTTTTCCAAAATTTAGGGAAATCATATTTCATGTGTAATTTAGATTCCGTTTTTTGAAATTCCCAAATTCTACTATTCAGGAAATTAAAAGAAAAATAGATATTATGGAAATTTCAGAAAAATAAATTGGAAAATATTGATGATTTAATCATTATCAGAAAAAAAAATCTTGGAGAAGATTGATGATTTAATCATTATCCGAAAAATTCCAGAAAAATATATGGGATCAAAGATTCAAAATTTACCATAACAGTAACAAAATTTACCATAACAGTAACATCCCTATTATTACAATTAGAAAGAAAATAAACATCAAAAAAATATTAAGGGGACGAGGAAGCGGCATAACAGTAGAGAGAGAGAGAGAGACTTTACCAATCATAATAGTAACAGCCATCATGAGGACTTTGTGAGGATGGGGAAGCGGCACCGGGGCCGGCGTGAGGACGAGGGTGATAATACGCAAATATTGCGTATTCATCCCTCGAACCTACGCATTTTAGCCCCCTCGGGTGCCTTAATCTCTATATTTAATCTCGTTAACCAGACAACCTCGAATTTATATCATTAACAAGCTATACGAGGTATAATTGGGATTTTGTAGGTATTTAGGTACTAAGTATGGAGTTTGGACGCATTTCGCTCAAGTTCTGTACGTAATCGCACATTCAAGGGCAATTTATTAATTTCATAGCTTGGACACCTAGCCCAACATCTACATGTAAGTTATATCCCTCCTCACAAGCTTCGCGTGGCTGCAAACGGTGCGCGATTCCGATCCCTAACGAAGAAGTTACGACACTTTTGGCGAAAGTGATTTCCAACTACATCAAAATAGGAAGCAGTTTGAAGCAGCCCTGCTTGATCAATCGATCGATCGATCCCTAAAATTTTCATCCTTTGAGATTTACAGTGGGCTCATATCTGCTTGATCGATCGATCGATCAAAAGGATCGATCGATCGATCCCCTGTTTCCAGCTGATATTTTTCCTTTTTTTTCTTTTTCCTTTTCTTTTCTTTTTCTTTTCCAACTTACTATATAAGAAAGTTTTGGTTTCTAATTTCATTATCTGGTAATAATAGATCATTTTCCATATTTTGGGATCTAGGGTTTGGTTAGGGTTTGAGAGTGTGTCATTTTCTCCCGCCGAGGGTTTGTCCGTATAGGGATCGATCCGTCGAGGTCGTGTAAGAACACTATTCCTCTATCCTCTCCGTTAATCCAAGTTTTCGTTTATTTATTTATCGCATTTTTACTCACTTTCTAGTTTAGATTTACTGCGTTTATTTACATGCTTTCTAGTGTAGATTTACCGCGTTTATTTACCGCATTTTTATCATGCTTTCTAGGTTAAATTAGCCTAGGTTGTGTTGGATCGAACTTGACTCGTGTTTATCGTGTTGCTTTGCTATGGTGATGGAATATACGTGTTTATTTAGATTGGGTTGCCCTAGTTATTACGCCTAGGAGATTTGACGAGGGTATATCATGTATGCTCCGCACTTACGACCTTACGTGCGTAATTTTCGGGGTATTTGTTGACACCAAAATCTTATTAGACTTTTATGTGAATTTAGGGGTGTGACAACTCTGGATTTAATTAACTGTCAAAATGAGACGCAATCGTAATGAATCTGTAAAACCATGTAACCATTTATACGCGTTAAGCTGAGCTGAGGGATATCCGACGCAACCTATAGTTTTTACCGCTTTTATTAGTCTAGTGTAAATACATGCCTAGGTTAATCTTTCCTTTTTTGCATTTTTTCTCTTTTTGTTTCTTTTTACCTTTTACACATTTATTTTAGAAGTACTAAATAGTTAAATTCTAGCAACTCGTCTTTGTGGATTCGATACCCGGACTTGGCCGTTATACTCACCTGTTGAGTGTAGTCATAAGTTTAGGTTTTTGTATAGAGCTGGTGAGCCGAACAATATAAAACGATCGGCGCGTAGGTGACTCTCGTGCCGCGGAGAAACCCGGCCTATTAAAATGGCGCCGTTGCCAGGGACGAATTTGTTTTAGTATTTATTTGATTTAGTATTTCGTAGTATGTTCTTTCTATTTGTATTATTTGTTAACATTTTTTGCAGGATTGCATATTTGAGTGCTAAGAAACTTGGATTCTCGGTCGCGCACCTTCCTTCTTGGGTCCTCCATCTAAAAACAATTAGGTTACCATGTACTATTTTATAGCTTTGTCGATAATTCTAATGTTTCATTTGGTATATGTTCTCGAATTTGGCCCTGCGAATGTTTCTTTTGGGACCTGTTCTCGAATCTTTAACCATTAGAATTATCGGTGGATGCCTATGAGTCAGTAGAAAATTTTGATACTTTTAAACCTTTTACCGATAAGGACTCTTCGCCGCTCTTGTTTTCCATGATGGATGATATCCCCACATGTGCGCCATCTCCCATTCCAACTGAAAAACCATTGGGAGATGAATCGATTTTCTTGGACCCCAAGTGTGTCTTTCCCCCTTATTATCCAAATCCCCCATCGTCCTCCCAAAATTTCAAATTGGCGATGGTTCACCTTTTCCACCACCCATGCATGCCTCCCGTTGTTTAAACAAAATTCATATCCTCGGGAGGCATGTTGTAAACAGTAGATTGTAAATAGTTACCTTTTTTCTTTCTTTATTTCTTTAGTTTTTTCTTTCCTTTTTACGTAGCCTAGTGTAATTAGTTAACTTTTTGTTATTTGTTCTTGCTATTCTTGGCACTGACTTATTTTATAGATTCTTTTGGACTCGTGCTTATGGAGATCGCTCCAATTTTGGGTAATATCGTTCTTTTCCTCTCTTTGTTTTGTGTTCTTAATGGACGCATTGAGGACAATGCAACATTTAAGTTAGGGGGTGTGGGATATTCTATCCATGTCTTCTTTTAGTCCATTGAGTTTATCACATGTTAGTTACTAAGTTTGCTTTTCTTAGAAAAATTTCAAAAATATTTTCTTTCTTTTTTCTCCTTTTTTGGGCATTTTGCCTTTGTTTCCGATGATAAATTTCAATAATTGCCCGATCCAATAGACAACTCAACGATGCACGTTCTCGATTTTAAAAGTTATTAGACTGTAGTTCTTCATCATTGATATTATGAATAACTTCATGAATTAAACTTTAATCCCGTGAGCACATGCTTTTTTCTTGCTTTATTGATTTGGTTTAAGATTTTTATAACTCGGTAATCTTTTGTTGCATTGTATATACTTACACCGAGTAAGCTTTGTAACTTTCGTCATTTGTGAGTGTATACACTATTCTTTCCTTGTTGAAAACGTTGAATTCGTCGGTAATCTCTTTATTTTTTCATTGATCGTTAATTAATTGAGTTCATACTTGGAATGCATTACTTGCGCATGATTTTCATATATTGTTTTGACTCGAGAATTGCATAAACTTTATGAAATGATCATAGGCCATCCTTGTTATATCACCCATATTAGCCTTGACCTCACCTTATATGTTTTCCCTTGTTAACCCCTTTGAGCATAAATATTAGCCTTTCGTTTCATAACCCAAAATCCCAACCAACTCCGAATTGGAGTTAAAACCATACATATTACCTTCCATACCTTTGTTTGAAATGTTACTTGGGATTGAATAATGTTATTGTCTTGCGGTTGCAATTTAGGCATGTGGGAGTGTGAAAAGTAAAGAAAAGAAAGAAGTGAAAAAATGAGAAAAAGAGAAAGAAGAAAACAAAAGAAAATAAAAGAGAAAAATGAGAAAAATGAGAAAAGAAGAAAATAAAAGAAAGAGAAAGTTGTTAATGTTGTATATAGTTCAATAAGCTTTGATTGCTCTCTAAATGATATATTCAATGCCTTTTATTGATTGTTATTTTCCAATTTTTGATATTTCCCGCATTCTTTCCATTATCCCGACTTTTCATTTTCGAACACTTAGAATCCGTACATACATATCCTTCATTTCATACCCTTGCCTAACCTTCATTACAACCCTATTAAAGTCCTATGTTATCTTAAGTAGATGTAATTCAAAGGTTTAAATAGTTTTGATAATTTGTGAAAATGCATTTCGCCTCTTTTAATGAGCGGTATCGTTCATTGAGATTACAGTTTTTCATTTCCTATATAGCGTTCTTCATTTGTGACATGTGTGCGGCCTAATTTTCATTTACATTTACTCTTTATGCCCGCATGTTCCGTGTGTTAACTCCCTGTTTCGAGTGAATTCACTTGATGATTGTAATGTCCGTGAGGATTGAATTTATGCTTGCTTTAATTTTTATCCGGTTTATATAAGTTTTGGCCAAATCATACGTTGCATGTGCTCGCTCCCCTCTCACATTTTAAGGTTTCAATTCAACGTATTTCATTCTATAATGTTAATAATACAAACTTTTGTGTGAATTAGTTCACTTTGCTAATAATGCGTATGAAATCTTTTTCATTATTGTTGGGCTTGTCGTATGTTGGTTTTGGCATATTTTGAGGAAACCATATGATGTTTGTGGCTTTCATCTCTAAAAATCCTCACGAGACGACACTCGTCCACTAGGGTAACCTAAGGGTTTAACAGCTTATTGCATACGCTAAATGTAATCGAATCTCCCGCGAAAGTGGCCTTATGATTTTATATTATACTTTTGTACTATCTCCTGCTTTTGGTTTACTTGTAGCTCTTGTTGTATCTTATTTCATTGCTAGGGACTAGCAATGTGTAAGTTAGGGGGTGTGATAATACGCAAATATTGCGTATTTCAACCCTCGAACCTACACATTTTAGCCCTCTCGGGTGCCTCAATCTATATATTTAATCCGTTAACCAGACAACCTCGGATTTATCTCGTTAACATGCTATATGAGGTATAATTGGGCTTTTATAGGTATTTAGGTACTAAGTATGGAGTTCGGACGCATTCCGCTCAAGTTTCGTACGCAATCGTACGTTCAAGGGCAATTTAGTAATTTCACAGCTTGGGTACCTGGCCCACCATCTACACGGAAGTTTTAGCCCTCCTCGCAAGCTTCGTGTGGCCGTGAACGGTGCGCGATTCCGAACCCTAAGGAAGAAGTTACGGCACTTTTGGCGGAAGAGATTTCCAACTACACCAAAACAGGAAGAAGCTTGAAGTAGCCCTGCTTGATCGATCGATCAATCAAAAGGATCGATCAATCGATCCTTCAAATTTTCATCCTTCGAGCTTTACAGTGGGCTCATATCTGCTTGATCGATCGATCGATCAAAGGGATCGATCGATTGATCCCCTGTTTCCAATTGATATTTTGCCTTTTCTTTTCTTTTTCCTTTTCTTTTCTATTTCTTTTCCAACTTACTATATAAGAAAGTTTTGGTTTCTAATTTCATTATCTGGTAATAATAAATCATTTTCCATATTTTGGGAGTTAGGGTTTGGTTAGGGTTTGAGAGTGTGCCATTTTCTCCCTCCGAGGATTTGTCCGTATAGCGATCGATCCGTCGAGGTGGTGTAAGAACACTATTCCTCTATCATCTCCGTTAATCCAAGTTTCCGTTTATTTATTTATCGCATTTTTACTCGCTTTCTAGTTTAGATTTACTGCATATATTTACATGCTTTCTAGTGTAGATTTACCGCGTTTATTTACCGCGTTTTTATCATGCTTTGTTGTCTAAATTAGCTTAGGTTGTGTTGGATCGAACTTAACTCGTGTTTATTGTGTTGCTTTGCTATGGTGATGGAAGATAAGTGTTTATTTCGATTGGGTTATCCTAGTTATTACGCCTAAGAGATTTGACGGGGTATATTATGTATGCTCCATACTTACGACCTTACGTGCGTAATTTCCGGGGTATTTGTTGACGATAAAATCTTATTAGACTTTTATGCAAATTTAGGGGTGTGACAACTCTGGATTTAATTAACTGTCGAAACGAGACGCAATCGTGATGAATCTGTAAAACCACATAACCATTTATACATGTTAAGCTGAGCTGAGGGATGTCCGGCACAACCTATAGTTTTTACCGCTTTTATTAGTCTAGTTTAAATACATGCCTAGGTTAATCTTTCCTTTTTTGCCTCTTTTCTCTTTTTGTTTCTTTTTACCTTCTACACTTTTATTTTATAAGTACTAAAACAGTTAAATTCTAGCAACTCGTCTTTGTGGATTCGATACCCGGACTTGGTCGCTATACTCACCTGTTGAGTGTAGTCATAAGTTTAGGTTTTTGTATAGGGCTGGTGAGCCGAATAATATAAAACGATCGGCGTGTAGGTGACTCTCGCGCCGCGGCGAAACCCGGCCTATCAGAGGGTATTACTGTTAGGGTATTACAGCGTGAGGACAAGGGTGCGTCACGTAGAAGAGAGTGAGAGAGAAGTGAGGTCAGCGGCGTGAGGATGGAACGGGCTTGAGAGTGAGACAGAAGAGAGGTCAGCGGCGTGAGTAAAAAGAGAGGCTAGGGTTTACTTATTTTTTTAAGTGTTTATATACCTGCCTATTTATATATATGTGTGTATTTTATTATGTATTAAAAAATCGGGTATCCCCGTGGAGACTCGAGGGTATACCCGAAACCGACCCAAAATTTTTCGAGGATTTTTTTTAATACCCGAACCTACCCGATCCCCGAATTTTCGGGGATTTTTTTCGGGGATCCGCCAATTATCGGATTTTCAGGAAAAATTGCCATCCATAGGTGGTGATGGGGATTGGGAGCTGCTAGCGCGGACCTTTAAAAATAAGAGAATATCAGAAAAAAGTGGTTTGGATCCACCAGAGCTCTCGTATGAGGTGAGTAGGGTAGCATGGGGAGTCGCTGGTGCGGACCTTGAAAAATAAGAGAATATTGGTTAAATAAGTGTTTGAACTGCTAAATGGGTTAGTTAAACCAGAAATAGGTCATATATATATATATATATATATATATTAATTGACCAACGCAATAAATTTTTTTGTCTGTATAATATTAACACAATAAATGTTATTGTTTCTGAAAATGGCACAAATATAAAATTATTTTAACACAGTAAATGTTAGTGTTTATGAAAATGTCACAGATATAAGAATATTTCATTTTAAGGTGCATGCAGTAAAGTTTACTGTGTTCACAAGAAAATGTGATATTTTCACAAGAATTTGAAAAAATGTCAGAGATATAAAGCTATTTCATTTTTTTGTTTGTGGTGGGTAGCGCTCGCATGCGTTGCCGCTGGCGCAGACCTATAAAAATAAGAGAATATTGGATAAATGGGATTTGGATCCACCGAATCTCCGATTTGGGGTGAGTAGGGGTGGCATTGGGTGCCGCTGGCGCGGACCGTTATATATATATATATATTTATATATATACAGTCCTGCTCTTGTGCGGATTAGTCCGCATTCTAAGAATGCGAATCGGACATGTGTCATCTGGGGGTGAGCCCAGGAGTGTGCTTATAATTTAGGGGATAATGTCTAGGTATACCGTTAGGTGACACATGTCCGATCCACATTCTTAAAATGCGAAGTAGTCCGCACAAGAGCATTATATATATATATATATATATATATATATATATATATAAATTTTACTGTGTGTGTGTAATATTAACACAAAAAATGTCACTGTTTGTGAACATGTCATATATATAAGATTATTTCATTTTCCAGTGCATACAGTAAAGTTTACTGTATGTGTAATTTTTTTTTTAAAATTTTATAGGCTTCATGGGTCTTGTTTGATAGATCTCGACGAGGAGATTTCAAAAAAAGTAATTTTGCGAAAAATGGATTTGTCAATCAAAAGTTATGATCATTTGGAAAAAAAAAGTTCAACCACTTATGTAACTTCCCCAAGAAAATTAGGGATGATTGGTTTTAAAAGGGTATAATTGTGAAAATAAATTCCAAAAAATTAATGGTAGAATCTATATGTAGGAGGAAAATATGATGAGAGTAGAATGAGTAAAACAATGTCTAATAAGACCTATGTGCAAAAACCCTTAAAATAATATATTGCCTTGTCCTAACATGCATTTGCCCCGATGTGATACATGCTAATCTGTATTAAATAGAAAACCAAAACGACTGTTATTTGGCCCCTTTCCTCTAACTCAACGGTTGTTTCCTCTTCATTCTCTTCGCTCCCTCCAACTCCCTCTTTCCTAGGGGTGTTCAGAAAACCGAATGGAGCGACGGACCGAACCGGACCGTCATAATTTTTTCGGTTTTTTTTCAATCGATCCGGTCCTGGGTTTTTTTTTTCAGACCGGTCTAACCGGTCTGGTCCTTGGTCTCCCTTAATAAATACCCGGTCTGGACCGACCCAGACCGATTACTCTAATATATATGCATTTAATTATATTTATACATACATATATAGTTATTAGGGGTACAATGGTCCAAAAAAAAGAAAGGAAGTAAAGAAAAACCCTAATCAAACTACACACACGCACGCTTCTCTTCTCTCTTTGGCAAACACGCACACTTCTCTTCTCTTCCCTGTGCCTTACAGATCTGCGGCGGACCTCCTCTCCTCTCCTCTGCGCCTGTGCCGACACGTCCCCTCTCCCCTGCGCCGCGACGAGACAGATCTCCTCTCCCCGCGACGCGACGCCGTTTCCCTTCGCCGCGACAGCCTATCCCCTTCCCCTGCCGCGACGCCCCTGCTACTGGTACCTTCTCCGTCCGTCCGTCCGTCGCTGCTACTGGTACCTTTTTCCAATCCATTTTTTGGCTCAAATTTACGCTTATGGTATATAAAAAACCTGTTTTGTTTTGATTAAAAAAAATTGTTTGTTATAAAAATCTGTAATTGTTTGTTTGCTATAAAAAAAATTGTTATTAAAAACTGTTTGTTACAAAAAAAACTGTTTTGTTTTGATTCTTTGAAAGTTTTAGAGGCTGTTATACAACATGATATGGGTTTTGCTTATTTGACTGTATGATGTGTTTCTGTTAGTATTTTTGTTTTGATTATAAAAAAAAATGTTTGTTATAAAAATCTGTAATAAAATTTGGATAAATTTGGGCAGTTTTTTGGATAAATTTGGGCAGTTTTTATGATATTTGAGCAGTTTTTTATAATAAAATTTGGGCAGTTTTTATTTTTAAAAAGATTATTTCAATAAGATTAGGACCGACAAGTTTGACCGGACCGACCACATAAAAAACCGGACCGACTAAGCCCGAAAAACCGGTTTAATCGGTCCGGTCTTGGTCCTTTTATTTTTAGGACCGGTATAATCGGTCCGGTCCTTAAATTCATTAAAAACCGGATCGGACCGGACCGCGAACACCCCTACTCTTTCCCAACCCATTTCAGTCTCTGTAAGTTCCAAATCTATCAAAGTCCTATAAAAAATATACTTTATTATGAGCATTATTTCTTTTTATACGTCATTCTAGGTTTTACCTCAGATCGGATACTTTATTATGAGCATTATTTTTTCTTTTGACCAAATTTCTATTATAAATGAACTGATTTACTCTTAGTTACCTCGAGATTTTATTTTTATTTTTATTATCAATGAATTGATGAATTTTACTCACATCCGCAGGTGACGTTTAATCAGGTATATATGTATATCTGCGCTCCTTATTTAGGTCCAATGTGCGTCCTAGTGAACCTTTCCATTTAGTTTTCCTCTCTATTCATGTATATAATTACATCTTATTTAACTAAGTGTAGGCTTGTTTTTATTTATTATATTTATGTATAAGCTTAACCATATCATTATAAGTGTAGGCTTGATTTTATTTATTATATTTATGTATAAGCTTAACTATATCATTAGAAAGTAGTTTATGTAAAGCGATTGAAACGACGGCGTGTGATGGTATGTTTACTTAGGAGGGAGGGGAAACAAGAAGGAAAGTTTAATCCTTGATGTTGTTGTTATTTGTGTAGGAATCCAAAAGGAATAATTGAAGAGAAGGTCGGAGACGAAGATGGTAAATTGAGATCTGATGTAAATTGATTGAATGAATTAGAGAATGGATGATAATTATAATAATAAGCTTGTTTTGTTTGTGGCAGTCGGCGTTATTCAACTTCCATTCATTTCTAACGGTGGTGTTGCTTGTAATTTGCACATGCACATTCTTGAAGATGCAGTTCCCAACCATCCTTGAACAAAAAACTGGGTACGTCTTTTTTACTCCCATCTCTCAACTGTTTAATCCATGAAATTTATCATAGGGAGCCTCATAAAATATTTATAGGAAGGAAGACAACCATTTACTCCCATTTAAACATTATTGTTTGCGTTTCTACCCACTTACCGAATGTAGATGATGGGGGGAATTGGATGTTAAAGATAATGCTCCCTCTGGCCCAAATTAAGACTCCATTATTTCTTTTTGGGTTGGATATAATCAATGAAACAAATTTAACGGTAATAAATAAGTGTTGATCCTAGTCGTTGATTGAGTGTATCCTTAATCTACACAAAAAGAAGATAGAGACTCTTAATTTGGGACGGAGGGAGTAGTAGAAGCAATGGGATTGAATCTAAGAAATCAAGTGGCATAAAGGTTTATTGGGAGGGGTGTGGAGGTGGGTCACACATGTTTCAGGATTTGGAGCTCCTGTAGGTAGAATAGTTGTATGGGTTACTTCAAGAGGTTGGTATCCATCCATGATGATAATATCACCTCGATGTTTCCTTCGAAAGCAACATGGTAGATTAGCCCCCTTTCCCAAGTTAGATTTCTTCATGTTTATTGGTAAAAGGAGATCTATATTGACGGTTGGTAATCTCCAAAGAAAGGAAAAACGTATGGAAAATTAATATTTGATGCACAAATAGAGAATGAAACGAGTGATTGGTGATTACATCTAGATCTAGCAGTATCAGACATGACATGATAATACGAAACGAGCTAACACGAAGATATATTTTAATGAGTAGACTGGTTTTAGTTCATATCGGTGCCAACGCCAGCTAAATAAGACACGATGGTTAACGGGTCGGGCTTGGTGTTGACCCCTTCACCCGTTTGAATTTATGCAAGTATTGTTGGCCTTCGAAAGAGTTTTTATTAATGTACTACGATTAAGATATTTTTTGTTTTGTATTGGGGTTTTAACACATATTTAGATACTTACTCACTTTAACTAGAAATACAAAACAGATATTATTATTATAGTATTATAAAAGTTCATGTGTGTTTTATTGTTGCCAAGGTTGTATGTTGTGTTTATAGATATACATTCAATTTAGTTATAAAAAAAATAAAAAAAAAGCTTGGCTATGATTTGGTATAAAATCATAGCCAAACAAGTTTTAAAGTGAGTAATATATTGCAACAATAAAACACATATGAACTTTTATAATACTATAATAATATTATCTGTTTTGTTTTTCTAGTTAAAGTGAGTAAGCATCTAAATATGTATTAAAACCCCAATACAAAACAAAAAATATCTTGATCGTAGTACATTAATAAAAACACTGATTATTAAGAACAAAAAAATGGGTGAGAAAGAAGCAAAGTTTGAATATGGAAAAAGTATGTGTAGTTTGAAGGTGTAGTGAAAAGAAATTAGAAAAGTGGGACTAAAAAATATGGAGATAGATGCCAATTATAGAAAAGTCAAAGGTATGCAACATTATGTGGGTAGCTTAGCTTTAGATAGTGAGCAAATCTAAAGGCCAATTGCTCAGCAAAGCTGGAAGTTTTTAATTATCTGATGTTTAAAACGTCCAAGATAGATATATAAATACCCTCCCCAACGGGGGCCCTCCTCAATGTTAGGTCCTAGGCATTGCTTAAGTTGCTATAGGGGAGAACTGGCCCTGCTAATATCGTATTATACAATGGACAATTTTAAAAAACTTTAAAAAGAAGGGATAGTAAGACTAAACAAAGCATAATAATAATAAAAGCTTAGGAAGAGGTGGACGCTAAGAGAAATTAGATTGCCATGAAGGTATTACACAGTCTCTCATGAAAAGTTTGGTAGTTTCTCTCTCTCTCTCTCTCTCTCTCTCTTGATTGCCATGAAGGTATTACACAGTCTCTCGTATGAAAAGTTTGGTAGTTTCTCTCTCTCTAGATTGCCATGCAGGTATTACACAGTCTCTCTCATGAAAAGTTTGGTAGTCTCTTTCTCTCCCCATGGCAATGTCCCAATATAGTCGTTGACCTAGGAAGCACCAATATGGATACACGTATTGTATCTAATATGATTAGGATAGGGGCATATGACAAAAATGAAAAAAACTATGACACAATATGGCTGGGACAAGGTAATAAAATAATAGATGTTTATACGTATAAAAATTATCAAATTTTAAAGCTCTATAAACAATATGACTAAAAAAATATTTAAGTCCATAACAATTGTATAAAAGATAAAAATAACTATTCATATACATACAATATCGTTGACTTGATCTCGAGAGCAAAATATCGTTGCTTGAAACTACACTGTCATGAAGGTTTTTTGGGTCAGAGTTAATGTAGAAGTCAGATGGGAAATAACCAAATCTTGATGAATTGGTGAAGTTGGGTCTTGCAATGGTGAAAGATGGGTTTTAGGTAGGTTGACTAGAAGAGGTAGAGGCTTGCAATAGGTATTGAGATCTTCATGGAATATTTTGTAGTTTCTGCTATCGTCTCCCTTTCTTTCCATAAAACTCTTCATGGCAATATACCTTCCAAACCCTAAAGGTCCCATCCAATGATTCAAAAACCTAGATTCCAAACAATTTAAACCTTTCACATAGTTATCAATTACCAATTTATGCATGTCTCATCATTGATTCTGTTTAAGATGATTTTATGCCCTAAAATCAAGGAGTGTAGTTGGCTCTAGGAATTATTTTTTCCAGCCTATTAGCCGTCTTCGGTTGCCTCTCGATTCATAATGAAGCAAACTGTGCTAGTAGGTTGCTCAAGAAGTTGCTAGGATGGGGGTGCTTTACTTTGAAGTTCCCACTTATTTTCTTGATCACTAAGTTTTATCTCCCCGAATCCTTCACTTGAGAGCTTT
Organism: Sambucus nigra; assembly: GCA_949130495.1. Classification (NCBI taxonomy): domain Eukaryota; kingdom Viridiplantae; phylum Streptophyta; class Magnoliopsida; order Dipsacales; family Adoxaceae; genus Sambucus; species Sambucus nigra. The sequence goes on along the minus strand of OX422211.1, from coordinate 465,697,395 downwards.
GAGGTGGCCAGTTCCGATGGCCGAAGACCCATCAAACTCCATTTTCCATTCATATGCGGAGTTGCTTGTCCCTTGAAAGTCATCACCAGGGAGTTCCTCGGAAGGTGGCTCATAGGTCCCACTCAAGAAGTATAGAGCAGTCTTTTGGCTCATGATGGCTTTTAGAGCAAAGCACTTTTGATCTCATAGTTTGAGAGGATCAGAACCATCTTGCTACCTTTCCCACGAGTGGTTTGAGCGAGTAAGTAAAAGATGGGGTCGCACGGGTGATCATGTGTATTGAAAAGGCCAAAAGGTAATGCATTAGATTCTGAGCAATTAGCAATGAATACCACCGCCATACAATGTCTCTCAGCATCTGGGTAGCGCGTTCCTGTCTTTATGATTATTTTGCTCAAATTACACAAGGCTTTTCTTGTTAATTGATTTCATGAGAAGGAGGGGCCTTAATTGATCTAAGAACTAATATGAGGTAGAGTAACCCGGGTTAACTAGGTTCAGAGGGGATTTGGTGGTTGAACTTGTGAGAGCTGTTTTAACTATCTAGAGTGCCATTTGGTATTCTTCCTCTCGAAACATACTTTGTCTTTTAGTAGTGGTATTAGTAGTGCTTTAGATCAGAGATCTTCGTAAGGAAGATTTTAAGTTGCTTGATTTTTTTCGGTGGTGGCATCTTGAGGATCACCTTCTTATTTGCATCAACACACTACTTGGCAAGTAACAAAAAATCTAAAATTTCCCCCGAATAACTCAAAACATGTACTCAAGGGGATTCATCTTTAGCTGGAATTTTATGCGGCACTTGAAAATCATCATGAGATCTTGTAAGTGTGAGACTTCCTTCTTTGATTTGATGTCATTTGCATAGAATTACTGGCAATAAAAAATGGCCATTATTTTTCTTTGGTAAGTTGCACCAACAATTTTCAAGCAGAAAGACATGATTGTGTAGAAGAAAATCCTGGCTAGGCTTATGATGGTTGTCCTAGTTCCTATTCATAAAATTGTACATCTCATGCCCCATAATAACATAAAATATGTTAGCAAGGGGAAGTTGTCCTTTGGGCATGCTCAGTTAAGATCTCGAAATTCAGTGCATACTCAAATTTGCCTATTCTTCTTAGGCATGATAGATATGCTCTAGAGTTCAAGTATATTGTTGATTCTTCAAATGAATCCCACCCCAAGTAATTTTTCACTTCAGCCTTAATATGCAATCGTAACTCAGGCTTGAAGATTTTAGTTGCTTGTTTGTTGGGGTACACATTGGGCGAAACGTAAAGCTTGTGTGTCTTGGTGCTCGGGTCCAACCCATGCATCTCGGTATATTGCCAAGAAAAGACATCGATGTAGTCCCCGAGTAATGTAATGAACCTAGCCCTTTGTTTTGGAAAATAATTGGATGGGCATGATATTACTCAAGGCACCCCCTATAGAGAAACTTTATGCAAGACTTTTGATTCCTGATGAAGGTGTTGACTTATAAGAGAGCCCTTTTGTGGAAGAATGGGTGTGCCAGTCTGATGATGGTCGAGTTGTATCTTTCTTTGCCATTGTCATGATTAACAATCCCTAAAAATGATTCACATGAGAGTAGTGATTGGGAGGGTGAGAGAGAAAGCACTTTAGCGAAGAGACAAAGAGGCCAAACACGCCAAACACTACAAGGTAGAGTGATAAAAAATGATTTAAGCGTGATTCAGGGAAAGTTTTAAGGGGATAAATATTAGTTTAATGAAATATTCTTGAGAATTATGAGATGATAAGGTTGTTGAAGACAGTTCCTCAGTAATAATGTGGGGAATGGCTATTTAATGGAGAGTTTTGGCGGGAAAGGTCAAGGGTGGTTATCAGATGCCTATGGTGGAGATGATGAGCATTAATTGAGGGTGGCTTAAAGCATTAAATGAAAGATATACCTACTTAACAAAGATGGGTGTCTTAGGATGGTGAGTGGACATGTTCTCTGCAAATGTGTGAGTGCTTGGTTCTTTAGCATTTTGAAAGGCATAATCGTGGTTAGGTTTCACTAGGATAAGCCGTCTCTTAACTAAGTATTCTTGAGAGGTTATGGTTTACTAGATAACTTAGTTCCCGTCTCCAGAGTGTAAAGTGGTTGGTATTGTGGACCAAACAAGACCTTGTTCTCTATCTTCCAAGCCTAAACCTTTTCAAAAGGCATCTTGAATTTTGGCTCCCAAGTTTTATTAGTCATATAAGCAATAAGTTATTTTTTAACAAAGTTAGTACTTTTCAATATTTTGATAGAATTTATATCAATTTGTCTCGAGTATGAGGTGCCTCAACTGATTCCTTCGGGCCTTGGTTAATTCCATGACAATTGGGGATAACATTTGGTCTTGTCATAAATCTCGTACTCGATTTTACCTTATCAAAAGGTTTTCAGTTAGGCCTTGGTTAATACCAAGGTTCTAAAAAGCGCGGGGCGTGATTGAGGCGTGGAGGCTAAGCCTTAAGCCTTAGAAGCCTAGGCGGGCCTAGGCGTGAAAAAACGTGAAAAGGCGTTTTGGCCTTCTTAATATATTTTAATGTTTTTTAACCCTAACAAGGCTATTAAAATACAAAAATTGCACATATCATAAAAATATGTCTGAATATATGTAAATTAAAATACTATTTGATTATTTTGGATGAGATAATGGTCCGATTTGTAAATAAATTCTGTAAAAGACGACATCGTTTTACTAAAACATTGTTGTTTTTAGAAAAAAGTGCGCCTTAAGGGTTTTACCAAGAATAAGGCGTGAAAAGCGTAAGGCGAGGCGTTTCTCCCAAGCCTTAAGCCTAGGCGTGCCTAGGCGGAGCCTAGGCGTGTTTTTTAGAACAGTGGTTAATACCATGACAATTGGGGATAACATTTGGTCTTGTCACAAATCTCGTACTCGATTTTGCCTTATCAAAAGGTTTTCAGTTAGTTACCTGACCGTCGGGGATAATACCAAGTGTGGTCATTACTTCCTACTCGGTAATGCCTTTTCAAAGGTATTGGTTAACACCCTCACATTGGGGGGTAATAGCCATTGTGGTCGAGATTTAGGGGTTTGATAATACCTTTCTGTAGGTCAAGGTAATGGAACATGTTTTACATCTCTGAAATAGTTTGAAAATGACATTTCGAATTAGTTTAAAATTCCATTATATATATATATATAGGGAAAGGATCCTGAATGTGGTCCATTTTTTAAAAATAACAAAAAAAAATATTTTTAGGCTGATATCTTTTTTATGGTTTCTAAACATTTCAGTAGGACCATAAAAAATAATCAGATTAAAATGAATTTTTTTGCTATTTAAAAAAAATCGATCAAACTCTGTGTTTTTAAGCTATTAAAAACTGCAAAGTTTGACCGATTTTTTTAAAATAGTAAAAACATTCATTTGAGTTGATTTTTTTTATATGCCCTTACTGAAATGTTTAAAAACCATAAAAAAATCAGCCCAATTTTTTTTTTTTTTTTTGCTATTTTAAAAAAATGGACCTCATTAAAGGACCTCGGACTAGGGGACCTCATGAGATCCTCTCTCTCTCTCTCTCTCTCTCTATATATATATATATATATATATATATACACACACATACATACGAAAATGATCCTGTGCGGACTGACTCGCACAGGTATAATGCAAACCCTTCAAATTATATTCATTTCTTCATCCCAAAAATTATCGGCTTAATTATCGACCTTCTCTCTCTTTTGGAAGCTCACCGCCAGGTGCCACATGTCCAGTTCGGGCTGTTAATGTGCGGGTCAGTCCACGCATGAGCAGAATTTTATATATATATATATATAAGTGGTAGTTTCAAGGGTTATGAAGGGTTTAGGTTTGCCCAAGGTGGCCTGGGGCTTTAAGGTTGGTCAAGGGCTGACCGTAGTGTACTTGAGAATAGCTTTGGGCTTTAGGGTTGGTCAAGGGTGGACAATAGTCTGCCTAAGGCTTCAGGATTTGTCAAGGGCTAACAGTAGTCTGTCTGGGGCTTCAAGGTGGGCAGGGGCTGACCATAGTCTGCTAGGGGACGACCCCTCGTATTCTGCCTTGGGCTTTAGGATTGATCGTAGTGTGCCCGCTGGTGGTTCGGGGTTTTAGGGTTATTCAGGGGTTGACCGTAGTCTCCCCGAGGATGACCTCGAGCTTCAGGGTTGGTTAAGGGCTGACCGTAGTTTGCCCGGGCTGACCGTAGTCTATCCTTGACTAATCTTGGTCCTTTGGCCATTCTCGGGGAGACTACGGTCAGCCTTGACTAACCCTAAAGCCTCGGGAGACCTTGACCAACCTTGAAGCCAAGGGCTATCCCCTAGCAGACTATGGTCAATCCTTGACCAACCTTGAAGCCTCGAGTCACCCCCGGGCAGACTACGGTTAGACCTTGACCAACCCTAAACCCAGGGCCATTCCCAATTAGACTATGGTTTGACAAATCCTGAAGCCTCAGGCCACCCCGAGCATAATACTGTCTGCCCTTGAGCAACCATGAATCCTTGGGCAGACTACTGAGGTTCAACAGTAAGTTCTCATCTTTTTTCCCGTTATGGATGGATTGGGAAAATACAAGATATGGTACCCAGGTGCATGTTATTTGCAAACGATATTGTTTTTGATGACGAAACAAAGGAATGTCTTAATAATTAGATTGAAATTGTGGAGAGATACATTAGAAACAAGAGGGTTTAAGATTGAAATAGAGTATATGAAGTGCAATATTAGTAGTAGTAGTAACACAAGTTGGAGTGTGGTGAAGCTTGATGGTCAAAGTGGTCATTTTTGTTATTTAGGCTCAATTACCCAAAGAAATAGAAATAAAAGTGATGATTGACTCATAGAATTAAAGAAGGTTGGTTCAAGTGGAGAAGTGCTACCAATGTATTCTGTGATCAACTTGAAATTTAAGGGGAAGTTCAATACCTGCCATGATACATGGGATGAAGTGTTGGGCAACCAAGAAATTGTCTGTGCAAAAAATGAGCGTGGCAGAGAGCGGATGTTAAAGATGAATGTGTAATTAAATTAAGGATAAAATTAGATCGAACGTATTAGTGAAAGTAGCTGCTATAGAACATGAATTGAGAGAAAATCGCCTTGGATGGTTTGGACACGTCAAACATAGACCAATAAGTGCCCACACAAGGAATAATGATTTAGTTGATATTGATGGTAAGGCTAAAGGGGTTGACGTAGATTAAACTGACTTGGTGAGATATTGTAGAAAAGGACATGATATCACGTGTTACGCAAAATATACGGAATGGAAAAATAAGATCCACGCAGCCTGCCCCAAATAATCGGGAAGAGACTTTGTCGAGTTGAGTTTTATGTTTGAAGATCCCTTTTGGAAAGAGTGAGAAGTCCGACAGCTACACATCAATCTTCTTATTAAGGGAGAGATTAAACTTTTTGTGTTTTGTTTATATATGCACAGGAAAACACATTAGATTGTGTGGTGGGGGTGGGGTAGGGGGTTGAATTGGGTTTTTGACGAACTTTATCAAATTAAATACTAGACTATCACAAATGAAGTTATGCACAAGTTGAGAGATAAATATAACAATGAAAGAGGGAGAGGGAAGATTAAACCCAACATTTGTATGTAGTTTGGAGCACTCTCACTACATCAACATCTTAAGAGGGATCTTGGGGAACTTCATTATTCTTGTCCTTCCGGGTGGGACCAACACCTTCTATAAATTGTGAAGCTAAAATCAAAGCTTCGATGTACCTCTAAAGGACCAACCTTATTTGCTCAACAATTCACAAATTAAACCCTTCTTACAACCTTCAAGATCAAACTTCCACTCATGAATCCGCCTTAAAAGCACAATCTAGTTTTAATCAGCATCAAAGAATAAATACCTGTTCTTTGCCAAGGGCGTACAACACAATCTACCTTAGTAAGAAGAAATAGTTTAAATGGGTATAAAGAACTTATGTATTAATAAAAGATGAATATAGTATATTGAAAAGCTCTAAACAATTGGTTTACTCTAGAGTTGCTTAAGATCAAGTTCAAGTACAGATGATTTTAAAGAGAGAACGTTAGGAGCTCAAAAGATGATTCAATGAAATTTTGAAGACTTGAAGTGATTTAATTTTTGGTTAGTTGATTGAATATGTTTGAGAGCTTTCCAGCTTGATGGATGTCCGCTTGATGGATGTCCTGAATACGAAGGAAACTAGCTGTTTGGAGTTTTGAATAGATATTTGACAGCCTTTCAGTTGCCTCCTATTTAATACAGCCGTCTGATGGCTTGATTGTTTTCAAAATTCAAAAGTCTGAAGGTACATGCGCCTCTGTTACTAGACGGATACCGCATGGAAATTAGAATTATAAGAGCTTATAAAATAAGCTACAGGTGTCTCTTCTATACTTGTAGCACCACCAGGCCTATTTTCACATAGCATGATTGATTTTGAATTGTAAAAAAAATCCAATTTCCATAAACCCTCCTTGAATGTCTATTTGTTGTATGTTGTGTAAATCCTTCAAAAAGATATCGGCAGTTATCAAGTAATCATTAGGTATATGCTATTTTTTCCCCTTCATTTGCTTTTGTTGCCATCACAGGATATGCAACCTGTATGCCAGCCATTTTTTCCTCTTCTTTCTTCTTTCCTGATAGATTATGATTTTATTTATCTGGTAATTTTTGTAGTTCCTTTCATTTTTTTACTTCATTGCTTATGAATTAATTGCATTTTGATTGGTATCTCTTGCAGATTCCGGGGTTTCTTCTGGAAGGCAGCTAGAATAGGTACTTCAAATTCTGCATGCATGATGGTTTTCCCATCACGTCTGATTCGTAGCACTGCCTTTTGCTCTGCCATATAAAATTGATGTACATTCGTTTGATGTTTTTAAAAAAAATGTAGTGTTGTAGTTGGTTCTACGTAAAACATTGAGTGAATTACCTATTTAGCCCTTAAAGTATGCAAAAGGTTTCTATTTTTTAAACTGTTGAGCTCATTATATATGCAAACTGTATTGCATTTGCACCCTTCTGTTTAAAAAGATCGTTAACGGAATAAGAGCAAAAAGGACATTTCAATTATAAAATGGTACATATTAATTTTTAGAGCTGAATTGAAACCGGACACATACTTTAGGGTCCCTTGTAGAAGATTTACTTTTAATAATCATTAAAATGGCTAATTTTTAAAAGGCATACATTATTTTAAAAATTAAAATTAATTCAGTTAGACATAACACTCTAGATGCAGATTATCTATACCATTTACTCATGATGTTGGATGCATGAGTGGGTATAGTTGTTATTATAGACAATATTTAATATTGAGCTCCTATAAGGTATCACGATAACACAATTTTTATCATAAAACGTGTTGCTAAGTTTATTTTGAAATTTAAAAACTAAAAAATATAATTCTCCAAAATATAGCAAGTTAATTGAATTTTAATAGACTAAATATTATATTTGGCCCCTACAGTATGTGTTTGGTTTCTATTCAGCCCTTAAACTTTATATCATGTCATTTTATAGTTTAAGATTTCTATTTTGCGCCTCATTCTGTGACGGGAAGGGTGAGCATTCCTTGCATATATTAAGATCTCAATAAAACATCAACTGCTGAATAAAATATTTTATCATACTTTAGGGGATAAATTGTTTGTCACAATATCCGGTCTGTACACTATGATTTACAGCTAAAAGAATTTGGTGGCCCTAAGACTGTGAGGGCTCTAGGCGGATCCTTGCTTGGAGGATACACACACATTATCTAGTGATACACAAAGAGGAACAATAATCACATCATTTTGATTTATAAAGGACCATAACATGAGAGGCTAGAGGAACAAAAATGCTTTATTTCTAAATTAGCTATACTTTTTCTTAAAAAAGATCCGGGCACTCTAAAATCTGGGCCCCAGGTGGGCCACCTTGCTTACCCAGAGCTGTTTTATTTATTTATTTATTATTATTATTACCCGAGTTTCTCTGTAATTACACGCGATTTCTTCCATGTGTCATTTTTTGTTTATGGGATGATGGATGGCTGAGTTATTATTGACGCTTGAAACAGGTGAACGTTTGAGCCCATGGGTGGCTGTTGGATGCTTCACAATGGGTGTGTCCATAATATTTTTCTGATTGATAATAGTTCTCTTGTTGAAGTTTTTCATTCTTTGTTCTTCCTTTAAATACAGAGATCAATTATATTTGTGAAACTCTTTTTTAGCTATTGTCGTGGGACATAAATAGAGTTGATGTTTTATGCATTTTGCAGATGTAATCTTGTTCTATGTAATATTTATGTAGACCAGATGACATTATTATCCTTCTTTTTACATGTGAGAACATTTTGCATCTTATGCTCAAATCTTTGAGATTTTTTTTTGGGTGACAGCAAATCTTTTAGATGCTGAATGGTACTCTGACTAATTTTGTAAAAGTGCCAATTTAGTTGCCCTAAGAAATAGAGTGCTTCAACTTTTTAATTTTTCTAATTTTAGAAAAGGTTATTTGGTGTTTGGTATCCATTAATTTTCCCTTATTGAGTCTTAACATCCATAATTTTCACTTCTTAGCCATTAGTAGCCCCCTATTTGACGAATTTCGTAGTTGAACGCTAACCAACTAAATCTCCCCTCATGATATCCCTATAGGACCCCTCTATAAATCAAAAGTAGGTGGGTGGGGTGGTGGTGGTGGTGGTGGTGGTGGTGGTGTGTCGGGTCAATGATCCGCCAAATTTTTGTATTCAGTGGGAAGAAATCTCTCGTTGTTGGTGGACTCTCATTGAAGAATCCTGTCTAACCAATCGTTCTTGGCCCTGCACCTAAACGTTGGTTTCAAGTTCTCTGACAAAAATGACCACCGAAGGTTGGCGAGGTTCTGGTGAAGAATGTTGAAGTTTGCTGGAGTTAATGAGGTCAAGGGGCAGATTTGAGTTCTTGAGTTTTCTGTACATTTAGTTTTTGCAAGTTGTATGTGTGGTGTACAAATTTGTGTTATTTGTATGTGTGATATGTATGAATTTTTGTTTGGGTTTTTGGTTATATCGCTTACATTTGATTTGTATGTGTGATGTGTTCGTTTACTCCCCGGACCTTGATTTCAGTTCTGTTGTATCCCATTCATTTCATGTTTATTCCGGTGTTTATTTCTTGATTTTTTTGACGAACTTGATTTTCAACAATATTTATTTCTTTTGGTTAACTTGGAGATAAGGGTAGTTTGGGGAGTAAATAATAAAATATAAGGGTAAATGAGGAATAATTTGAGGGGAAATGCAATTTGTTGACGTTCGATGACGAAATCCATCAAAATGGGGGCTAAAGGCTAAGAAGTTAAAATTAGGGGATTACCCAAAAGAAAAAGTTAATGGGATCAAACACCAATTAACTCTTTTAAAAATGATTTTACATAAGACATAAATTTGTTTACTTAATATAATATATTGATTATTTGGATTCATAATCAAAATTACAGTTAAATGTTATTTTGGGGACAACCAAAGGTAACTACTGTCGAAGGCATGCACAAGTTACTTCAAAATATCACATTATTTTTTTTTTACTTTAATACATTACTAATTTTCGATTTCAATACAACTTTATCATCTTATTACTGACATTTTTCGTTGCTAAATGTCATCAAAGCTCACTTTTAGTGGTGACTTTTTTATTTTTGGTGACGAAAATGTACTTAAATTTAATAAAGTATTAAAATTGTATTAAAGTTTAAAATTGAAGATTAGTAATATATTAAAGTAACAAAAACCCTAAAAAAAATAGGATACTATTGTTAGGGCCCCCACATGGCATAAATAAGAGGCTAAATTTTTTATTGGGCCTACTTCATTTTTTCTCACCTTTAAACTACTCAAGCTTGACTTTTCTCTCAACTATCTTCTCCACCATCACACCTAGGAATGGTAACAGGTCAGGTATGTTGTGTGTTTACCAAAATCCTAACCCACCCCCGTGAGGGAAAAAATGAACCAGCCCCCTGCCCTGCGACGTTTTTTTAAAGCCCCGAACTCGATTAAATGTAAATCCCCTTAATTAGCCGCCGCCCTGTCCCGTTCCGTTTATATTAAACGGGTCAAAACCCCGCCCGAGTTGAGTTAAACCCTCATTTTTCACTTCTAAAAGCTAATTTTGTTATATAACATTTTTCACAATTTGTCAAACAAATAATGCAACCACCTTGTACATCCAACATTTTAATGCAAACACAATACCAAATTACAACAAAACCTCAATATCAAATGTCTCAAAAAGGTAAAATAACAAGTGTCAACTATTAAAACTAGTGCATACAACAAAATAAGTAAAATGCCTTAAATGCACTCCTCCAAGTGCCAACTATTACAAAATAACATAATCAAAATGTTCAACATATTTTTAAAATAACACAACTATTAAGTGCCATTGCATCATATCACCATTGCAATATCCTCCTCATCAGCTACTCAAGCCTAAAAAAAAAAAAACGCACGCATTGTTCATGGTAGGTTTTAAAAATAAATTTATAACAAATTTTAATAATGAATTAAAAACATAATTTTAAAACATATTTTTAACACTTAATCCAAAATAGATTTTAATAATCAATTTAAAACATATTTTTAAAACTTAAATTAAAACAGATATTAGTAATGAATTTAAAACAGGCTTTTAAAACATAATTTTTAAAAATCATAGACATTAACATTACTAATCTCAACTAATTTAAAAAAAATATAGACATTAACATTATACTAACTGTCAAGGACAAAAAAATGTTAACTAATTTAATAAAAAGGTATCTCATACAAACATAAACATTAGCATTATAGTAACTATCAATTAATTTTAAAAAATATAGACATTAACATTAATTTTTAGTTCGAACAAAATCACCGAAAATAATAAGGTAACCATTAAAGACAAATTCACAAAATCATAGATTTTTTTGTATAGTTTTTATCATATCTTTGAGGACAAATCTTAATGGATATGAAATGGGTCAAAACTCCGTTTGATCAAAACTCTGTTTGGTAAATAAAAAGGAGCAATTATCAAAATTCAAAAGCATGAAAATGGGTATTCAACTTTGTTTGAATATTTACTATACATGCATATGCTAGATGTAAACAGTACACACACACACACACACACACACACACACACACACACACACACACACACACACACACACACATATATGGATATATATAGGTGGTGGGAATTACAACACATTACGCATATTCAAATTAAATGTTTGAATAAAAGTTAAACAATAAATATCAAATTAAATAAAATATTTACCCGTTGGTAGGTGCGCTGGTCGACGATGGTCTCCAGGTGTGGTCTCAGGTGCGAAAGTCAGCAATCGTAATAGCTCGTAATTTTAGAATAAAATATTACGACATAAATAAATTTAATGGTTCGGATTTATTTTGAGAATTAAGTTAAATTGGGAGGATTTAAATTTAAATGAGTAAAAAAAAATTAATTTTAAAATAAACAATTATTCCTGATTATATAATAATAAAACCTAACTGGACATAATGGGTTTGCTAGTGAAAAATGAATCACACATAAATAAATTTATGGGCGCGTGTCGTTTTTAACATAATAAATGTCTAAGTGAAATAAAAATAATTGGGACGCATTTTGGGAAGCCTTAGGGACTCGGTTTAGTGTTTTAAATTTTTAGAAATGTTTCCGGGTCATATGTATATGAGTTGAGGAACTTTTGGGCTAATTGGATTATGAATTCGGGACCGTTTGAAAGTCCAAAAGTTGGATTTTAGGCACAACTCGGAATTACCCATTAATTAAGTGTTCAAGTGGGGATAAACCACTCCCCCACTATCATTAGAGAAAACCTAGATTAGCAGCCACGAGAGATAAAAGGGAGGAATACAAAATAAGAAAAAAATGGCAAAAACAAAGGGGAATTTAAGGGAATTTTCAAAGGGCTTCTCCTCTACAAAATTAAAGGCAAGAATTTTCTTGCTTTATTTATGCTTTCCAATATATTTCTTGATGCGTATAATTATCCCCTTTAATTTCTGGGAATTAGATTTAAATTAATAGATTTGATGATGAATAACACTTGTAGATGATTGAATTTTATGTAGAGATTGCCCCATAAATTTAAGTATCGTTAATCTGGAATTTATGGTAGTATCCGTAGACATTGATGGTTTAATGTAAGATACTGGGTTAATTGATGTTGAGGATGTCCTTATAAATTTGACTGAAATTATATAAACTCCGTGATAAATAAACCCTTACTGCGAAATTAAATAATGGGTATAAGTTGGGAAAAACATCAAATTCATGTAGGCATTAAACGGACATAAATTTTGGGATAATTTTGGATGTGGAAGTAGACTACTGTATAAAGAATTTTCTGGGTTTCGTTTATACAGTGCTGGGATTAAGTTTTCACCTGGGAAGAACTCAGAATGCGAAATGGGTTGGGGAGGAAGAGCAGGTCGCTCGAACGACGTGGGCCGTCGTTCGAGCGACATGCCTTGTCACACGAAGGACCCTAGTGGTCTTTTGAGCGACGTCAGGCGGGTTTTTGGCCTTTATTCCCTTTTTCCGAAGCTGCATGGGTTGGATTCTCTTCTTATATTTTTGGTGTAGTACTGTTGGAACAATGGATGGATGAAGAAAAGAAAATTCTAAGGAATGCTTGAATAATGTTATAGCCATATTTAGGTGGGAATAATTACCACTAATTCGCCGGTTAAGTAATTAATTATGGAGTATAATTTATAATTTATTTGATGGTAATTTCGGGAGTATTGAGGAAAATAAACATTAATAAGGGTATTGGGCTTGGGATTTTGTTGTAAGTATTTTATGAGTCAAAGTGAGTGAGCGGAGTCGGGTTGGGAAAATAATGAATTTCTTAAAAATACTGATGTCCCCACATTAAATAGGAAAAAATACAATTAAGTAGTTGGTTAAATAAAATTTTATGATATGGAATTGTTAATTTATTAGATGGTAAATTATTAATAAATGGAAAAATGCTGTGGACTTTGGTTAGATTTTTATGGTAATTATGGAGTAATTACCTTTACATATTATATAGGATAATAATATGTACTACTATGTATTTGTGTGGACATACCAATGGACTGTCCTATCGGCTCGGGGGTTCGCGCATTCGATCCGCGTACCACATGTCGGCACAGGTGGACTTGACGATGTGTAGGCCATATAGGTACTACGTGGAGGCTCCACCCACGAGAGGTAGGTGTTGGCGCTGACCGTTTCTGTATCACCGCTGGGTATGGGCCGTGTACAGGTGTCCTGCCTAGGGACCACCCCCAACTTGTGTGTGTTTTGTGATGTCCGCTTAGGATAAGAGATTCCTTCGGACTTGCCGATAGAGCACGAATCAGACACCAACGATTGATGCCCTTATGTATCATATATATATATATATATACCCGAGCTTTATATGGGATAAATTGAAATGTCTAAGAATGTGGACATAAATTACAATTGTGATCCTTTATTGCATAATAGATGTTTATCTTATGTGAAAATTTTGAGATTGGAAAATTATGAAAATTGATAATTAAATGTAGTCGGTACACTTAAATCATTTAACCATTTTATTAAATTGATACGTACTCGTAGTTATTATTTGGGGACTTTTGAGATGCGAGACATGTCACACTTAGATGAAGGGTGAAGTGTTATTTGCATGTGAGTGACGAAGAGGGAATAGTTATTGTGCATTGCCTGTATTATTTCATCATAAATTAATTAAGCTAATTCTTGCACGCCTCACGCTCTAACACAAATTATAAATGAAGAACGTGTGTGCTCGCGTTCAAATGATCAAATTATATATAAAACCCTTTTAACACAAACAAACCCTAAACATGCAGCAGTATGTGATTGAATAAATTGATAATCTACGCAAGAACATCCAAACACATGCAATTAAGGAAAAATCCCCCTCAGGGGCAAAACCATTTATTTTCACTATAATTTGTAAGAAAACGGCTTACAATCGGATTACAATGAAAATACAAATTGACTAAGAATTACCCTCGGGTATCGGATTTTGTAGTCGCGGCTGGAATTATCCCTTTCCAGTAGGGCTGCAATGAAGAAGAAGAACGGTCTCCTCCACAAGGGTTGAACAAACCAAAGTTGTGTTCTTGGGTTGCAAAAGGATTCACAAATATTTGGCAAGGATGTGTGAATCAAAACATGAGTCTTGGGACTCAAAAATATGAAGACTAGATGTATTTGGACTCTCAAATTCGTCTCCTAAAGTCTTGCAAAACAACTCTCCCGAAGTTGGTATTTATAGGGAAATACATGAAGAGACCCACGATCTTAAAATGCTGAAATTCTATCCAGCGTACAGGTACCCTGAACCGGTTTGGGTACCCCTGCGAACCGGTTCGCCCCCCCGAACCGATTTCGGGCTGGGTTCGGGAAAGTGTGCTGGGAACAGGTGCTTAAACACTTAGAAAAATTCCCAGAATTTTCAATGAACATATCTCCATTTTCAACGGGCCATAACTTGTTCACCGTAGCTCGGATTGAGGTGCCGTTTCTTCCAGTATCTTTGTTGCGGCAAGATCTTCAACTTTCCAGTTGACCGGTCCTCCGAACGGTGGCTGTAAAATTACCAATTTGCCCTTGAACATCCCTATCATGCCTTATTTCACTGATTTGACTTCTCTTGCGTTCCACTTGCATTACGAGCCTACAATCAAGGAACGTGAAGTCGTTGATGCAGATGAGGGACATATTAGTGGAGATAATGCATGCTTGATTCCTGGAATTCGGATAGAGGCCGTCATGTGAGATCGTGACATGACGGTTATACAAAAACACACAGTCTCACCAAAACGGTTTTTACATTCATTCCAATCTTGTCAAGTTTTATCGCATATTGTACATTGTATAGACAGGATTGAGATGAAAACACGCAAGCCAACATGAGATAGATAAGTGCAATAATAAAATATAGCCGTGCATGTGTGCAATAAAGGATATAGGAGTAAAACATGTAGGAAGATATCACTAATTACATCTCAAAGACTCCAATCAATGTAAAACACATGGATGAAATGATGTAGCCTCTCAAATCTCTATCAAACAGTCACATGGATATATGGAATGAAGTTGTGACTTGGCTAACTTAAATGCTCATCCATAAAAGGTGCGAAAAATAGAAAAATCTTTTTGGCCTTTTTCAAAAAATATTATCAAAATAAAATCTTTTTGTGCTTTTTCTCAAAATTTTTCTTAAAGGAAAATATTTTTATATTTTTCAAAAGAAATATAAAAAGCAACAAGAATAAAACAAAGCTGTATAACTAAGCAATGGTACATATAAAACAGACTAGCAATAGGAAGCATATGATATGAACATGAAGGAGCATCCTATTCTAGACATAGACCAACCCCTCAGTCAACTGTGCAAATCCCTAAAGATTTCCTAAGACTCTCAAATCTAAGGGCATCTAAAGGTTTCGTGAAAATATCGGCTAATTGACGGTCGGTGGGAACAAAACTCAGGGATACGACTTTCTCTTCAACTAACTGACGTATAAAGTGCTCACGTATCCTGATGTGTTTTGTACGCGAATGCTGAACTGGATTGCGGGATATGTGTATCGCGCTCGTGTTATCACAGGAAATGGTCATGGTGTCCTGTGATATCCCATAATCCTCCAGCATTTGCTTCATCCACAAGAGTTGTGCGCAACAACTCCCGGCGGCTATGTACTCAGCCTTCGCAGTGGACAAAGAGATGAAATTTTGCTTCTTGCTCAGCCAGGAAACAAGAGCAGAACCAAAATAGAAACACCCACCAGAAGTGCTCCTACATCCATCTACATCCCCAGCCCAATCGGCATCCGAATAGGCGGACAGACGGTCATCGGTATCAAAGGAAT
This sequence comes from Sambucus nigra, assembly GCA_949130495.1. NCBI lineage: Eukaryota > Viridiplantae > Streptophyta > Magnoliopsida > Dipsacales > Adoxaceae > Sambucus > Sambucus nigra. Next base: position 465,681,483 of record OX422211.1, on the reverse strand, counting down.
ACCAAATCCCGTATGAGAGAGTCCCACTTACGTATTTAATAATACGTTTTAGAGCAAGTAAATGTGACTCTTTTGGGGATGCCTGATATCGCGCATAGACTCCAACACTAAAGGCGATGTCGGGACGACTGGCAGTCAAGTAGAGAAGACTACCTATCATACTCCGATATAAGGTTTGCTCTACGTCCTTGCCTGAAGTGTCCTTACTAAGCTTGGTAGTGGTACTCATAGGTGTACGGGCATGCTTAGCGGAGTCTAAACCAAATTTCTTCACTAGGTCTCTAGTATACTTGGATTGGGAGATGGACATCCCATCCTCTAGCTGAAGAACCTGGAGACCAAGGAAGAATGTAAGCTCACCAACCATGCTCATTTCAAACTCACTTTTCATCTCCTCCTCAAAGTGATGAGCATGCTGGGAGCATGTGGATCCAAAGACTATGTCGTCCACATAGACCTGGGCAACCAAAATAGCACCGTCATCTCTCCTGACGAACAACGTCATATCTACTCCCCCTCTCTTGAAGCCACGAGCTAAGAGATAGGAAGTAAGCCTCTCGTACCAAGCACGGGGTGCTTGCTTTAAACCATACAAGGCTTTCCTCAGATAGTAGATGTGCTCAGGGTGCTGAGGGTCTTCAAACCCTTTTGGTTGTTCCACATAAACCTCCTCCTGTAGAATGCCATTCAAAAAGGCACTCTTGACATCCATCTGATACACCTTGAAGCGCAGATGACATGCGATGGCGAGCAGAAGACGGACGGACTCAAGCCTCGCAACAGGAGCAAATGTCTCCCCAAAGTCTACACCCTCTATCTATGTGTATCCTTGAGCGACCAACCTAGCCTTATTTCTGATTATGGTACCATATTCATCCATTTTGTTCTTGAAAATCCACCGGGTACCTATCACATTAGTCTCACTAGGTCGGGGGACTAATTCCCAGACATTATTCTTTTTAAACTGAAGCAACTCATCCTGCATAGCAGATATCTAGTGTTCATCCTTGAGTGCTTCTTTATGGTTCTTGGGCTTGACTTTGGACGTGTAGCAAAGATGGCTAGCAACGTTCTCTAGCTGAGCACGAGTCTTGACCCCTAGAGTGGGATCACCAACAATGGCAGAAGGGTCATGACTCTTGCGAACCCAAGCAGGTGTGTCCCCTAACACAGGAGTAGGATCCACAGAGTGTGAGAGAGGAACAGGTAAATCACTGTCAGAACAATCCTCATCCTCACACTTAAGGTTAGGATCAATAACCGTCGAAGGTTCGTCATCTTGCACGGTAACGTTTATTGATTCCATAACCCTAGAGCTCTTCAGGTTAAATACCCGGTATGCTCTACTATTCGATGAATATCCTAGAAATATTCCCTCGTTGCTCCGGGATTCGAACTTTCCTAATTGCTCTCTATCCCGTAGGATGTAGCATTTACTCCCAAAAACACGGAAATACGCCAGGTTGGGCTTCTTGCCGGTCCACAACTCATAAGGTGTCTGTAGTGTGTGTGGTCGCAAATAAACCCTATTCACCGTGTGGCATGCAGTAGACACTGCCTCTGCCCAAAATCTCCTAGACTCTTTACGACCTAGAAGCATAGATCTAGCCATCTCTTGGATCGTTCTATTCTTTCTCTCAACAATCCCATTTTGCTGAGGAGTTCTCACAGCAGAAAACTCATGTTTGATCCCAAGGCTATCACAGTACAAATCCACCTTTGCTTCCTTAAATTCAGTGCCGTTGTCACTACATATTCTGTTAATAGTGACACCGTGTTGATTTTGCAGGACACGGCACTTAGTCGTTAAGAAATCTACAGCATCGTATTTCTCTCTCAGAAAACCTACAATGGAGTACCTGGAGAAATCATCTACCATCACGAGGATGTACCTCTTACCACCTAGACTCTCAGTACGAGTGGGACCCATAAGATCCATGTGAATCAACTCCAGAACACGAGAGGTGGTAATGGAATGCAACTTCCTATGAGGACTACGAATTTGTTTTCCCAACTGACAGGGTCCACAAACGGTTGAAGTTGACTTTCCAAGAGATGGTAAGCCACGTACTAGGTCCTTTTTAGATAAACGATTAAGATCTCTAACGTTCACGTGACCTAGACGTTGGTGCCACAGATCCATAGGAGTGATCGTGGCGCTGTTGCAGACAAGTGAGGATGTGGGCTCAGTCCCATAGCAATTATCCTCGGTCCTCACCCCTTGCATCAATAGTTTACCGGTTTGATTGTAGACTTTACACGCGTTCCGGTCAAACTTTACTGCAAGGTCAGTGTCGCACAGCTGGCTAATGCTGAGAAGGTTTGCTTTCAAACCTTTGACGTACAAAACATTTTCTAGCTTAGGAAAACTAGGTAACTCGATAGTACCTCGTCCTATAATGCTAGACTTACTTCCATCTCCAAAGGTGACTCTTCCATCTTGATAATCCTCAAGAGTAGTAAAAAATGAGGCATCACCTGTCATATGTCTGGAGCACCCACTATCAAAATACCACTGAGAGGTATTATGTGCTTTGAGAGCAACATGAACAACAAAAGCCTTTTTATCTTTCTTAGGTACCCAAGTCGAGATGACCTTTTGTTTGCCTTTGTTGTTGTTGATTTTAGCTGGAAAGTGAGAAGCATTCACTAACGGCAAAGAGATCCGTCGAAATTCTTCCATTAAACTTTGAGTCGTGGCAGCTAAGAACTCAACTCGCTCTCTCAGACTAGAAAACTCATCAGTATGACGTGGTGGAGCAGTAGTACGTCGTGTCCGACCCATGCTATAGCAAGTTTCCCTAAGGTGGCCTTTTCTTTTGCAATAAGTACAAAAGAGCACAGTCAAAGGCGGACCTTGGTTTGCTTTTCTTAATCGAACTCTCCTTCGAGGTTTTTTACGGTGACCATAAGGAGTTGTAGTAAAGTGAGGAACTGGTCCAGGTGAAATTTGGGACGTGGAGGCACCATCATATCCAATTCCTTGACGATCAGCAAAACCTAAAGCGGGGCCGAGGAGCATCTTTCCCATCTTCCCAGATCTGTCCTCGATTTGTACCTTGACTTCCCGTGCTTTCTCAAGGTCATGAGTCAGCTGGGCAACAAGGGCTTCAAGTTTCTTTCGAGTCTCCACGGAGGAATGGAGCTGACTCGTAAGACTAGCCACTTGTTTAGTCAAGTCCCCTCTCCCTTTCTCTAAAACACTCTCTCTCTCTCTAAATAGAATCTCTTTCCCGACACATGCAGATTCTCTCTCTCTCAGGGCGGTGCAAGTGGAGAACTCTCTTTCTCTTGCTTTATTTAAATCTTCCTCTAAGCAGGTGATCTTAAGAACTAACGCTTTGTTACGCTTTTTTAGTTTTAAATGACTCAGAATATAACTCAGCGTAGGCGCATTGTATATCACTCTCGCTCTCACTTGTGTCATCCTCCCCCTCACTCACATCGATCTCACTGTCGAGGTGTCCCTGTGAAGCATCATCCTCAACGTCGTGAGGAGAACTAGGAGTGCTCACTTGGCTGGCCATGAATGCGGTGAAGTTACACTCATGCGGTGACTCATCTCCAGAATCCACCGTCTCGACCTCACTGTCGTCATTAAGGGTAGCATTAAGAACAGCTTTCCCTTTCTCTCTATTCAGACGATTGGCACACTCAAAAGCTCTATGACCCCTACCATCACACTCAAAACATCTCTCACTTTCTTTCAGAGGAGGATTTTTGGAAACTTTTTCATTTTTCTTTTCAAACTTATTTTTCTCAAATTTCTTTTATCTTTAAAATTGCCATTTTTCTTAAATTTGAGAATCCTCTTGAAATTTTTTGCGAAAAGAGCCAAATCATCTAAGTCAAAATCGCACTCAGAATCTGACGTGTCAGTCTCTCTCTTTCTAGATGACTCTACCCTCTTTCTATCTGACCCCTCACTCCTTCTCTCTTGGGCTTTAAGAGCAATTCCCTTATCTTTAGATTTAGCATTTTTAGGGAACATATCAATTTCATAAGTTTGCAAATCTCCTACAAGTTCTTCCAATTTTAGCGTATTTAAATTACCCATAGAATTTAGCACAGTGACTTTAGGGATAAAACGCTTAGGCAAAGAACGAAGAATCTTTTTAACAACTATAGCATTCGGAATATGTTCACCAAGATTAAAACTAGTATTCACAATGTCAGAAAGTCTAGCATAAAATTCATCAAAGCATTCAGAATCATGCATGGTGATTGTTTCAAATTGAGTTGTCAAGTTTTGCAACTTAGACTCTTTCACAACATTAGTTCCTTCATGGGTGAGTTGTAAAACATCCCATGCCTCTTTTGACGTGGTACACGTCATTATGCGTTTGAACTCATCAGGTGTGACAGATCCAGAAATAGCACTTAGACCCTTAGAATTAAAAGATGACCATTTAATTTCTTCATCAGTCCAAGAAATGTCAGGTTTCAAGTTGGTCACATTATCAACAGTCACGGTGGGAGGAGTCCACCCTCGTTCAACCAAAATCCAGACACGTTCATCAATGGCTTTTAAAGCCGACCTCATACGGGCTTTCCAATAAGCATAATTTGTCCCGTCAAAAACAGGCATTTTATAATATGACTTCTCTATTTGAACACGCACTTTTTCAAAAATCAATTTTTTCAGAAAATTGATATCTTAGAAAAATTTTGCGGAAAAAGGAATACGCGATAGATTAGCGTAACCTGCTCTGATACCAATTTGAAGAACGTGCGTGCTCGCTCGCGTTCAAATGATCAAATTATATATAAAACCCTTTTAACGCAAACAAACCCTAAACATGCAGCAGTATGTGATTGAATAAATTGATAATCTACGCAAGAACATCCAAACACATGCAATTAAGGAAAAATCCCCCTCAGGGGCAAAACCATTTATTTTCACTATAATTTGTAAGAAAACGGCTTACAATCGGGTTACAATGAAAATACAAGTTGACTAAGAATTACCCTCGGGTATCGGATTCTGTAGTCGCGGCTGGAATTATCCCTTTCCAGTAGGGCTGCAATGAAGAAGAAGAACGGTCTCCTCCACAAGGGTTGAACAAACCAAAGTTGTGTTCTTGGGTTGCAAAAGGATTCACAAATATTTGGCAAGGATGTGTGAATCAAAACATGAGTCTTGGGACTCAAAAATATGAAGACTAGATGTATTTGGACTCTCAAATTCGTCTCCTAAAGTCTTGCAAAACAACTCTCCCGAAGTTGGTATTTATAGGGAAATACATGAAGAGACCCACGATCTTAAAATGCTGAAATTCTATCCAGCGTACAGGTACCCTGAACTGGTTTGGGTACCCCTGCGAACCGGTTCGCCCCCCCGAACCGATTTCGGGCTGGGTTCGGGAAAGTGTGCTGGGAACAGGTGCTTAAACACTTAGAAAAATTCCCAGAATTTTCAATGAACATATCTCCATTTTCAACGGGCCATAACTTGTTCACCGTAGCTCGGATTGAGGTGCCGTTTCTTCCAGTATCTTTGTTGCGGCAAGCTCTTCAACTTTCCAGTTGACCGGTCCTCCGAACGGTGGCTGTAAAATTACAAATTTTCCCTTGAACATCCCTATCATGCCTTATTTCACTGATTTGACTTCTCTTGCGTTCCACTTGCATTACGAGCCTACAATCAAGGAACGTGAAGTCGTTGATGCAGATGAGGGACATATTAGTGGAGATAATGCATGCTTGATTCCTGGAGTTCGGATAGAGGCCGTCATGTGAGATCGTGAGGTGACGTGCCAAATGTAGCGGCGTACGACATAAATAAATGAAACATTTCGGACATGAGAAAAATGTCCTTACAATAAATGTTTCTCCCCCAGATTATTTCTAGACAGGGATAGTAGGACTGTTGCTATACTAGCCTTGCGATCTCTCGGTGCTTAGCAGATTTCCAGATTTTTGATTCTAGCCTATGTGCTTTTCTGTCAGAGTTCAAATATTATAATTAGAAACATTTGTAAAGGCATAACCCCAAGGATTATTTATTTATTTATTTACATTATGCTGTAATTGTGATATTTATAACTTGCTGTTGAATTCATTATTTAGTTGGTGTTGGTGATGTTTATTTATTGTCATGAAAATATCCATAAAGTTTTAAAGTGTCGGCCTTTAAAATAACAATATTTATATTACATCGTGCTGAGAATGGTATTAATTGATCGACAAGTCCCATTGACCGAGTGGAAAAACCGAGCGTCTGTGTAATACGCTAATCGTTGTTTTCGGCTTCCGACCACAATACAAAAAATCTAAACTTTAACTACACTCTTATGGAGTATAGCGGCGAGTCTGGGTATCGAATCCACATGGAATGTTTGATAGATTTTAATTAATTTATTACTTAAATAAAGTGTAAAAGATGATGATGGGGTAAGAAAGGAAAAAGGGAAAAAATAAAGAAGTTAACTAAAACTAATTAAAAAATTAAGGTAGGGACACAATCCCCTAACTCCTAGTATGTTTACCGGGTATAAGACTAGTTATGAATTAGATAATTGATTAAATCCAGTCTTTATTAATCTCAAGCATTATATATATGAGGGTACTAGCCCGCACCATACATAATCAAAAGTAAGAATAAAACGATGTCGTTATAGCTACACTCGCGTCGCACTCTTAAGCATCCCGGTTACCTAGGGCAAACGAGATCAAAAGTCCTACGACGGTTGTGATCATTACACAACACGATTCGATTTTAATTCAGGGAACTAATTTTACGCACATGCAAACCACATCAGGTTGGGTTCATGCACCCCAACTCGCATGGTGTAACTATGTTTAACTACATAAGAATCTATTAACAAGTATGTGAAAATAAGGAAAGAATGATAAAAGTCCTCGAATTTAAGGTTACCAAGATTGAATAACAAGAACATGCAAGAAGAAATCAAAGCTTGAAGAAAAACTCGAATTGAAGGTGCAAAATATATAAATTATTCTCCTAGATGTTCCTCTTTGTTTTGGAGCTTTTACATGAATGAAATCTGAATAAAAAGAGTCGTAATGACTAAATATATAGGTTACAAGTCATTTAGAAGAGTCCCCAAAGCATAAAACTCTTTTGGCTAAAAGATAAGGACAAAATAAAACTTTCGTATCTGAAAATTTGTCACACTTAATTTTGTTACGGATCCGGAGTGTGACAAATGACCGGACCATATCTTTTATTTTAAATAGGTCCGGATCGCCCTTGAAATTCCTCCAGAACTTTTTTCTTGGCTTCTCTCATCTTCAAATGGTCATAACTTCTTCACCGTAGCTCTGATTGAGGTGCCGTTTTTTTCAGTGTTCTTGTAATTGAAAGCTCTTCAACTTTCCAGTTGGCCCCACCTCCGGACTAAGGCTGAAAAATTACAAAAATTCCCTTGAACTTCCCATTTCTTGGTTTCTTTCACTATTTTGAGTTCTCTTTTCCATCTTTCTCGCATGAAATACCTGTAAAATACATAAGAGATATACAAAACACGAAATACTTTCCAAAAAGGGTTAGTAGCATAAATATGAGACAAATCCAAGCTATTTACACCGTACGGGATCATAAATATACCGAAATTAAGGGGATAAATGTGAAGAATTTATGCCTAATCAAGCCCCCCTAACTTAGAACTTTGAGCGTACCGAGCAATTTAAAAGAATGGGAGTATGAGTTAAAGACCCTTCAAAAATTTTATTGGGATAGAATATCTTTTTCGCGGGAAACGATTGCATTTAGCGTATGCAACAAGCCTTTAAACCCCTCGGTTACCCTAGTAGAACGAGTGGTGTCTCGTGAGGGTTTGCAGTAAATATACCCACAAAATTCGTTGTTGACTCAAAAAAAAAAATCAAAATACTTAAAAATTGTACAATTTAAACTTTTCTAAAAAATAGTCACCATAAATTCATATTCAAGAGTCTCAAATCATAGTATTTTGATTGAAATTTAACTACTAATTTCACCGATTGATCATTACATTACTTTTTTGAAAATTCGTTTTGATTCAAACGCTCATGAAATTCTATCACAAACGAATCACTGGGAATGTGGCTATTCTCTCGGTATGCGTGATTTATAAGAGTAAATCTAATGGAACACAAGTTCACGCACACAATTATGAAAGACGAACTATTTGACGTGAAAAGATCTCATCATCGGAATACGGTCATTGGAAAATAGAAATATCGCCTAATACTCACACATTTAATCTCTTTTATTATCTTTTGTTCCTTAACTCTCCACGCGCTAACCAAATTCGCACTTCGGACTCGGTTAGAACTTTTTCGGGTTATAAGGTATAATGGGTAAAAGGAGATGGTTGGATATTTTTGGAATTGAATTTTTTTCCTGTGATGTCCGTTAGTGCTTTTGCTCATTTTCTCTTCTTTTTCTATTTTTTTTCTTTTCTATTTTTATTTTCTTGCTATTTTTGTTGAGCATTTTCTATTTTTCTCTCGCCCATTTTTATTTCACCATTTGGACTTTTCAATCTTTCACAATTCCGGGATAAATGATTTTTCGGGTTATCAAACGAAAGGAAAAAAAATTATTAAGGCTCAAAATGGCTTGCAAAGGGAAAATTTTTCATGATTTTTTTTATTGTCAATATTTTTGGGTGTCAAACAAGGGCCAAACTTCATTGGCCAAATAAATAATTATATTACCATATGCGTCTCGAGATTAATTTAGTTTAGAGATATTTTAGTGCACGTTATTCAAGACAATATCTCACACATTTCCCATAACCGATCAAAACAATAAAATAGAGATCATCAACGACTTTTGTAAATGCTAAATAGAACTTTGAGTTAACAATTAACTCGAATTGATTTATAAACTCACAAAAATGATAGGTTCAAAATCTCACCGGGTTTGTTAATCTCCACACTTATTCGTTAAGTCATCAATTTTCGCACAATTTTCATCTTTGGTCAATTTCGGCTTTGTGCATTTGAATTTTACAATTTGAGACTTTAAACCGAATTTTGGTGATATTTTTGAAAAATTTAAATTCTAATTTTTATTTATTTTGAAGAAAAATATTTTTGGCTTTTTCAAAATTTTTCAATTTTTTTTGGAATTTTTTTGTAATTTTCTAAAAAACAAACACACTTGGAAAGAACATGTGATCGAATCAATGAAACTAAACAATAAATGGGAAGAATATCCCACACCCCCTAACTTAAATGTTGCATTATCCTCAATGCAAATAAACAACACAACAGAAAGAGAGGAAAAAAAAGATATTACCCAAATGGAGCAATCCCCGATGAGTACGAGTCTATTGAATCTACAAAATATGTTAGATCCAATCATAACAAAAAGAATAATAAAAACTTTAACTAATTACTCTAAACTATAAAAAAAGGAAAAGGAAAAAAAAAATAAGAAGCTAATTATGTACAACCTATGATTTAAACTTCTAAAAAGTTATACACTAGAAGTCGAAAAATTTGAGGGTCCACCCAAAATACAATTTGACTTTGAGGGGTAACCGGTGTACCCTCATTTTCATGCACGCTGTCACCCCCTAACCCCATTAGGATATAATTAACTAAATAGTTTACAAACCACAATTATAATTTATTTATTATTTTAGTAATACATATTGAAACAACTTCAAGGTTAAAATGCGGAATACTAAAATTCCTATTGTTTTAAGGAGACATAATTTCAACAGAACTTACATATCATTTAACTTAATTACAAACTAGTACAGTGTATAAAACAAACTAACAATACCCTATTTTTATTTACTCAACCTCCTAGACCTAACAGTGGCAGCTGGAAAATCTGAAAATGTACACATATGAAACCATGAGTTTAAAAACTCAGTGAATGTACTACAACTATCTATAGTAAAAGTACTATATTAACATCTCAACATATCAATATACACATCTCTGTGCCAAATTAGGCTACATACATATCCGGAGTTGAAAAAAAATCCCACATCTTCTGCCCGTAGGCAATAATCACATCCATTGGTTTTAATAACCTAACATCTCCTGAATTGCATAGCAACTCAACATATCCTGGCTTTTAATAAGCCATAACATCTCAACATCTCTTGGCTTTTAATAAGCCATAACATCTCAACATCTCATGACTTTTAATAAGCCATATCATCTCAATATATAATACATGCACATCATATCCCAAATCAACTCAGTAAGTACACTTACCTTGTGTTGTCAACTATGTATTCACGTTTCCCTCAGGTGGAGCTGAACTTGATTGATTTGACCTTACACCTGTTAATCCAACTAAATCAGTACTAAATCTCAATCATAAGTATTATCTTAATATAATTATGTAACTTTAAATGAGTACACAACCACAATATGATTCTACTCAAGTCATATTCCATGAAACATATGTAAAGACGAAACAATGGTATATATGTTGATAAGGTCATGAACATTCAATCCTAGAAACTACCTCGTAATGAATTTATAATTAAACTCAAGTAAACATAAAAGTATACTTCTGAATATATATACACATGAAACATGTACTCAAAATACCCTTGGGAAGGAGCAGATAAAAATATTCTTTCATGGGATATCCAGTATGGCCTGAAATTATTGTCCTCTATACTTAACCTTACCATATTCATTAATTGCACACATACAAGTGTCCAACCTTATCAATATTAAAACATATATGAATATACTTTCTAGCACAAGTGACGGTGTAATTTTCCAAGCTCCCTAGGGCAAGTTATGACTATTTCTTTACAACACAAGAAATCTTCCCTACAAGATCCTCTATTGTTCCTTCAACTTCCAAGAATTTTTATAATTTTTATACATCATAACTTTATATGATTTTTCATCCATTTTCAGTAAACATACTGAATAGTACATAATTAAAGTTTCATAATTTAGTGACTTCATTTCCTATCTCAAAAGCTTGACCAAACTCAGGGCATACCGAAATGAAATATACAAACAGAAACTATATACCAACTTGAAATCATCACTAAGACCTAACCATAAGGAATTAAATTCTAATTTTCGGATATGATATGAATATATGAGTCTATTTTCATATCCAATTGGAATTTCTGAATTCCAGTAAGCACACAAAGAGATATGCAAGTTTGAATACAAAGGGTTTCAATACAAAGCAATATGACCTATAACACCGCTTATCTCACATATGAACTAATACATATTATCACAAAGGAGGATGAGGTTTTAATCAATATTTCACGATTTATATATTTTGAAATAATTATAATGCAAGATTAGAACAATATTAACATATAGTTTTACATTGGAAATACCTTAAGGACTTTGTTGGAAATTTTTCCTAGCTTTCCTTGTAATCTTTCTTCCTTAACTTCTACTTCCTCTTTCCTTAAGCTTAAATCTCTCAAAACTGAGCCTAGGGTTATATTTACTGAAGAAATAAGCTAAAGGGGGAGTTTTATCCCAATCCATCCAATCAAATTAAAACATTTGGTTTAATAAAAGACAATTTACCACTTAAGGGAATTGACAGATTTGCCCATTGTTCGTAATTTTGGTCTAACTTCTTACTCAAACATCCGTTTGATGCAGCGTTTGTTGTGTTATCACCCTAACTCACATGTATACAAGTATGTATTTTTCACCTCAAGTCAATTGTAATGTTACAAGGGTCAAAACTAGTCTTAAACAGGAACATTTCTATCAAAAATAACCAAATCTTATGTTCGTAAATAATTCGACATTTCATGATTTATGAAAGTAGAATTATACCAACCATAATAATTTAACATTAGATATAATAATAACACATTATTAATATCACATAAGATAAGTATGATTTAAATATAATTTATCATAATTATATACGGGTTGTCACACACCCGAAAAATAAGAATTCCGTTTGAACAATGGAAGGCATGTGTGAGATGAAAAAAATAAACCATCACCAATTAAAATTTTTAACGGGATGATGGGGGGTTTGGATGCTAGGTGGGACAAGTACAATTGAGATGTAAGAAAAATAGAATCACCTCTCTAAGATTTTTCAAGTAGTATGGGAAGCGGGGCATACAAAAAGGAAGAGTACATTTTGAAAAACCATTCAAGTAAAGAGTCATCGTCGGTAAAAGGTTTAAACGCTTCAAAAGTTTCAACCGACTCATAGGATTCTAGCGGTACTTCTAATGGTTCAATAACGGTGAACGAAAATGGTGATGAAATAAATTCAACCTCAAGTGATTTTTCATCACTTGGAGATTGAATTTCAAGGGAGCACGACTCACTGTCAATGAGATGTTCTTAAAAATTTGAGGTGACACACAAGTCTCAACCTCCTCTTTGTTTTCCAAATTATAACGCGCATCATCGCAAAGTGAGAGCACTTCCGTAATAAGACCAATATCGATCACGCTTTGGGTGGAAAGAAAATTGAGTAATTGTTTGATTAGAAAAAATAATCTTTCTTCCCGAGTAGGATTCCTTGGCTCTAGAACCTCAGATTCCTCATTTGGTTGAAAAAGTTCTTTAGTTTAAAAAATATCGGAAGAAAAGTCGTCATTGGATTCGAATAATGCATCAAACTCTTTCTCCCCAAAATAGTTTTTTTTTCGATATTTGTTTTCAAGCCTTTCATATTCATGAATTAAAAACCACTCACCCATTTTAATAGGTCGAGGCGGAGATTCTTGAAAATAAAAAATTTGAAAACTATTCCCATATGAACCATTATAATTACCGAACTCATTATAAAAAGACATGATTACCAAGTAGTTTGTAGAAGGACAATCCACGTAAAGAGGTAATCGGTTGAGGATTCAACGTTTCTAGGCGCTCAATTATGCAATCCTGCAAAAAAGGTTAAAACAAAAAAATACAACAGAAAAAAATATCTTACGAAGTATTAAGTCAATTATAATCTATAACAAAAATACTCCCCGGAAACGACGCTATTTTTATCGAGTGGAAAAATCGAGCGTCCTTGTAATACGCTAATCGTTGTTATCGACTTCCGACCACAATACAAAAAAATCTAAACTTCAACTACACTCTTATTGAGTATAGCGGCGAGTCTGGGTATCGAATCCACAGGGAATGCTTGATAAATTTTAATTGATTTATTACTTCAAAAATAAAGTGTAAAAGATGATGATGGGGTGAGAAAGGAAAAAGAGAAAAAATAAAGAAGTTAACTAAAACTAATTGAAAAATTAAGGTAGGGACGCAATCCCCCATCTCCTAGTATGTTTACCGGGTATAAGATTAGTTATGAATTAGATAATTGATTAAATCGAGTCTTTATTAATCTCAAGCATTATATATATGAGGGTACTAGCCCGCACCATACATAATCAAAAGTAAGAATAAAGCAGTGTCGTTATAGCTACACTTGATTCGCACTCTTAAGCATCCCGGTTACCTAGGGAAAACGAGATCAAAAGTCATACGATGGTTGTGATCACTACAGAACACGATTCGATCATTTATTTAATTCAGGGAACTAATTTTACACACATGCAAACCACATCAGGTTGGGATCATGCACCCCAACCCCTAAAAAATCTAGCGTAGCATGATGTAACTATGTTTAACTACACAAGAATCTATTAACAAGTATGTGAAAATAAAGAAAAAATGATAAAAGTGCTGGAATTTAAGGTTACCAAGATTGAAGAACAAGAACATGCAAGAAGAAATCAAAGATTGAAGAAAAACTCGAATTGAAGGTGCAAAATATATAAATAATTCTCCTAGATGTTATTCTTTGTTTTGGAGCTTTTACATGAATGAAATCTGAATAAAAAGAGTCCTAATGACTAAACATATAGGTTACAAGTCATTTAGAAGAGTCCTCAAAGCATAAAACTCTTTTGGGTAAAAGATAAGGACAAAATAAAAATCTTGTATTTGTAAATTTACCACACTTAGAAAGCGTGACTTATTTTGTAACGGATCTGGAGCGTGACAAATGACCGGACCGGATCTTTTAGTTTTAATAGGTCCGGATCGCCTTTGAAATTCCTCCAAAACTTTTTTCTTGACTTCTCTCATCTTCAAATGGTTATTACTTCTTCACCGTAGCTCAGATTGAGGTGCCGTTTTTTCAAGTGTTCTTGTAATTGAAAGCTCTTCAACTTTTCAGTTGGCCCCACCTCCGGACTAAGGATAAAAAATTATAAAAATGCCCTTGAACTTCCCATTTCTTGGTTTCTTTCACTATTTTGAGTTCTCTTTTCCATCTTTCTTGCATGAAATACCTGTAAAACACATAAGAGACACATAAAATACGAAATACTTGCCAAAAAGGGTTAGTATCATAAATATGAGACACATTCAAGCTATTTACACCACACGAGATCATAAAAATACCGAAATTAAGGGGATAAATGTGGAGAATTTATGCCCAATCACCCATATTGGGCATGAACGTGTACAGTTTAATTAATGCTATTTTTAAACCCATATCCTCCCCTAATTTTCAAAAGAGGTTTTAAAACCCGTTCCATTAGGGTCGGGTTGATCGGGAACGCTACGAGTTTGGTTAAATTGCCATCCTCACACCACACCATCTGCCAATTTTTTGGGTTATAGTGCCTAATATGGTGTCAAATTTTCGGATCCAACCATCAAGTATGAACAATTTTTAATTTTCAAAATTGTACATACTCGGGGCAAAACGCCGATTGTAAGGCAAAATTTTATGTGAAAGACCCAAACTTGGTCATCTTTTTCAGGGTCGAGAGAAAGGTTAGACCCCATTGGACTACAATTAGGGTGTGTATCTAGTGCCCTTTATCCGTGTCCTTGACATCTCTAGGCATGGGGTACAATCGATCTCCACCCAATTTGGAATGGAGTATGTTCTTCTAAACTCTTCAACAATTTTGCCGTGAAGAGTGGCCATTGATGAACAAGAAATTTAAACAACAAAAGAAGCAAGAGAAAGGGAGCTACAAGAAGAAAATGGTGCGAAAAAGCTCTGAAGAACAGGAAGGAAAGCTTTCAATAAACTCGTGAAGAAGAAAGCTCAGAACGCGAAGTGATGGATAAAGTGACGGAGTTAAGAAAATACGAAGTGACGGATTAAATAGTTGGAGAGCAATATTCTCGTGTACTATGCACACGACTAATTTTCTTTCCAAAAAATCAGCACCGTTAGGGTTATGGGATAAAGTGACGCATTTAAAAAAATTTGGAGGTTTTAATTTTGAAAATAAAATTGCCACGGTGAAGTGAAAATAATAACAAAGTTAAAACGGGCAAAGTGTAATAAAATAAGCTATATTCTACTTCTCTAAGTACACAAATTGAAGTTATTATCTCGAATTCTTGAATTGCACGTGTTATTGACTAGGGGTTGTTTATTTTGTAGCCTCTAAATACTTACCAATTAATGTTTAATCCCTAAAAGATGTTTCATTAGATGTTTAATTCAATATATTCTAAAAAAAATGTTTAGTCCCTATTGTGACATTATCACACAGATAGTGACATTACCCGGACACGCAATTAATGTCACTATGTATGTATTGATGTCAACCATGGACTAAATACTATTTTTAAAAATACGTTGAATTAATAAATCAATATATAATATATGTTGATCTCTTTGTTACATGATATTGAACTCCAAAATTGTTAAATGTTATAAAGTCTATTTACTTTTGTGTCAATAAAACTCTAAATGTATGTTTGTTTATTTGCTTGTTGGTGGTGGAAGTTGGATGATGACACATGCGAGAGAGAAAATTTTCTTTTGGAATTTCTATTCCTTATTTTGTCAAATTTTTTTTTCACGTGACTATTAAATATAACTGAAAGGATAACTAAGTCATTATTTTAAAAAAGTACATATTTAAGTCAAGGGTCCCAAATAACCATCAGGGAAAATCCCCTCCGTTAAATTTTGTCAAATTAAAACGTAATGCATTAACCTCTATGATAGTTAAATTAATTTTGACATTGACAGTCGATAATGTTAAAGTTAGTAATGCTTCAACAGATCTATTGTAAAATAATAAATATTAATTTAAAAAGAGACGAAAGTATATTCTACTTTGAATAAAAAAATAGAATGAAAAAACTTTAGCAAGATTTTAGTGGATTCCCTTTCCTAGACCACATTAAGAGGAGAAAGGGCAACCATACGTTGTTTTTTTTGTCTGTTGTTGACGGTTTTGGCAGTGAGCGGAGCTTATGGGGACATACACATATATCATATATGTCTGTTGTCTTTGTTGACTAGGAGAGCAATTAGGATACGTCTTATTTGTCACACGTTGGAGTTCCAATTCCAAAAGCAATTTGCTAATTTCATATTTGTTAATACACCATATGATATACAATATCAATATGGAGAGTTGGTCATCCATACAAAATTCCACTTTGGGCCTTCTGCTAATCTACCCCCATATTTCCTTTTATAGTCAAAGATTAAACTGATATAATAAGGATTTCAGTTTTTAAAATTGTTGTATATAATTAATATAAATGATGACATAACTTGAATTATTTTTGAATTAATGTAAGATGGAGAGTTGGCCATCCATGAAAAATTCCACTTTGGGCCTTTTGCAAATCTACTCCCATATTCCTTTTATAATTAAAGAGTAAACTGATTTAATAAGTATTTTGGTTTTTAAAATTGTTGTTTATAATTAATGTAAATGGTAACATAACTTGAATTATTTTTTAATTAATGTTCTTAATAGGCAAATGAGAATATTATATTACAGGTTAATTTGAATTTTAAAGAATCAACTTAAAGGGTGGGTGTGTTTGATAGAAAAAAATGTATTATCTTTTGTTTGTATGATTGTAGTATGTAAATATGCAAAATCAAGAGTTTAAGCATTGCATTGAAAAAAAAATCGTGGGGGTGGGGGTGGGGGTGGGGTGGGGGGGGGGGGGGGGGGGGTAGGGGAGACCATTTTCAAACCACATGAAAGTACGACACAAAAATTGATTCGAAATTGACATGATCCGTTGTGTTCGTATAAGATCTTTTTGATACGAAGTTGTGTTCGTGTCAAAATTATGAGTTAAGTTAGTCGTGTTATCGTATCAACCGTGTGCATTATGAAGCTTTAAAAGTTGGAAAACTTAATGCTTTAATAAGTGTACATTGTGGGGTGGTTAGAAAAGAATTCCAAAACAAAAGAGTGCAATCAAACGCAACAGTAGTTAAAAAATATGAAATAATTTATATATTTTATGAAATGTGTTTCCAATCAACCAGGCACTCAATTTAAAACGCCTCAATTGAAATAAAATCCGGTGAAGATATATAAAAGGCCAAAAGAGAAAAAATGACTAAGAGCTTCTTTGATAAAAAAGATGGAAAAGGAGTAGGTTGGAAGAAATTTTTATGATAAATTTTACCATGACAAAGTTTACATTAAAAAATATTAATTGGAGATGTTTGACAGCATTGATTTGTCGGGTGAAATTATTTTTATTTTTTGTAATTTTTTGTTTGATTTTTATTCCTTGCTATGACAAATTTGATTTATAGTCTATTTCCATGGAAGATAAAACAATCAGTAAATTTGTCATGGTAAGTTTGATTTTCTTTGGGGTGGAGCAAAGCAAATTTTGCCTAAAAAATATGGAAAATGATAGATAACAAGACAAATCTGATCATACTTTGCCTGACAAATTTTGTGTATCAAACACAAAAAAGATAAAAATGACTAAATATTCTACAAATATTCTATTTGCCATGATAAATAGGTCTATCAAATAAGCCCTAGAAGTTTCTTAATTGTTTGACATGACAATACTCAATAAACAATGACCATCCACACAACTCAGTGAACTAAAATGTATGATAAAGACTCAACTAACCATCTTACCCATAGGATTTATTTAAATAAAGGCATCATTGATTCTAAATAAAATACATAATTTTGGAAAAAAATAAATTATAATTCATCAAAATTCATTTATTAGAGAAATGAAAAAATAAGATATTTTCTCCACACTATATCTCTAGACACCACGTTTCATGACCCACTTAAAGTTCAATTCGAGCTGTCTAGAATTTTCTGGACAGAATTTTGAACAACTTTGAGCTCAAATTTAGGTGGGGTCCACACTACGAAAATCGTGGGACCATATACGAACGCGTTCACCTCCGCAAGGAGATTAACGTAGTATATTCATACGTCCAATTTTAATAAGTTATAAATGATAAATATGTCCCCAGAGTGAGTCACAAAGTAATGAAAGTTAATGAATTGGGTGTGTTTTAACTCTTGTCCCACATTGGAAGAGTAGTGGAAATTTGATGAGTTAATAAGACCCCAAGTATGGACTAAGGCTTGGATGCCTTGGGGTATCCCAACTCTTTGAAGGGGAGATGACCTAAGCTATGCACGGGTTGACTTTCGGTCAAAAGTCCACGGGTCGGGCTTGGGCTTATAAAAATCTCCTACATTTTTGGGCCGAATTTATTTAACTTTCTGGGCTTTAATTATTAATTAATTACGAAATTGATTAATTAATTAATAAACGGTTGGCAGTTATTGCCAACAGTTAATTCGTTTAACTGTTTTGACAGTTATTCGCCAACTGTCACTTACTTTGCTATAAATACAGATGCCTCCCTCCGTTTTTAAAAAAATGAAAATTTTCCCTCCTCCAAAATTGTTATGTCTACTATTTATAAATAACAATTGTACAGAATCAAGAATTATAATTAATTACAGAATTAAAACAGAATTACAGAAATGAAACACTTACTTGAATTTGCAGAAATAATAAAAGAATTAAAGATAAATCCGAGCCCTGTTATGAACAGTCTCCTTAAGACAATTTATTCCCTCCAATGTGCTCCGAGGTATGTTATCAACAACAATGCAAATTCTCTTATATCTGTTCCAGATATAAGAGAATTTGCATTGTTGTTGATAACATACCTCGGAGCACATTGGAGGGAATAAATTGTCTTAAGGAGACTGTTCAAAGAAGATGAATGGCTTCGAAATTTCTTAGAGGACATTCCAAATTGGTCTAAACCTGTGCCCGCAATATGTATACATTGCGATAGCCAATCAGCGCTTGGAAGGGCACAAAATCACATGTATAACGGAAAGTCACGACATATTCGTCGTCGACACAATACCGTTAGACAACTTCTCTCAAATGGAATTATCTCAATTGACTATGTAAAGTCAAAAGATAATATATCAGATCCACTAACGAAAGGTTTAAACCGAGAGCAAGTTGAAAGATCATCTAAAGGAATGGGTCTAAAGCCTATAAATAAATAAGAATCAATATAGTGGCAACCCAACCTAGCTGACTGGAGATCCCAAGATCTAGGTTCAATGGGCAAACCGAACTACGTTGCATTCAGTAAGCAGTGGAGGATATTTAATCCTATCCATTCCAAAGATGAGACAATGCATATCTGCCGCGAAATTAGGATAAGTTATGCTTTTAATGACATCTATATCTTAGTACGTTTAAGTGGGGTATTGCAGAATACTCTTTATGGAAGTCATTTACGTAAGTAAGAAGGGGGCCACTTCTATGAGAATAATGAAAGGCATATTCTCTAAAATACTTACGGAACCAAGTGGTGTTCACGACCAAAATGAACACAAACGTGAGAACCAACTGTGTTGAAGAATTGTTGTGTGAATACTGTTGTCTAGGTTTACAAAAACGGTTGACGGTTCAAGGACGTGATGTCTACTGATTAACCAAGTAAATCCGATAGTATATCACTAAGGAAAGTTCAACGCCACTAGGCTACTTCTCCCGATGCAATAAGTCTTCAGTTTTACTCAACTTGTGTCTGCATCTGCTTTAGCATCTGTTTTGTTTTATTTATAGCGATATATCATTCATGTGGGGGATTGTTGAAAAATTGGACTTAAATGGGTTTAAGAAAGCTGTCGAGAATTTTCTGGACAGAATTTTGAGCAACTTTGAGCTCAAATTTAGGTGGGATCCACACTACGAAAATCGTGGGACCATATACGAACGCGTTCACCTCCGCAAGGAGATTAACGTAGTATATTCATACGTCCAATTTTAATAAGTTATGAATGATAAATATGTTCCCAAAGTGAGTCACAAAGTAATGAAAGTTAATGAATTGGGTGTGTTTTAACTCTTGTCCCACATTGAAAGAGTAGTGGAAATTTAATGAGTTAATAACACCCCAAGTATGGACTAAGGCTTAGATGCCTTGGGGTATCCCAACTCTTTGAAGGGGAGATGACCTAAGCTATGCACGGGTTGACTTTCGGTCAAAAGTCCGTACGCGCGCGCGTCCGTCTGGCCGGCTCGGCTCGGCTCGGCTCGGCTCAGGCTTGGGCTTGGGCTTATAAAAATCTCCTACATTTTTGGGCCGAATTTATTTAACTTTTCGGGCTTTAATTATTAATTAATTAATTAATTAATAAACTGTTGGCAGTTATTGCCAACAGTCAACAGTTAATTCGTTTTACTGTTTTGACAGTTATTTGCCAACCGTCACTTACTTTGCTATAAATACAGATGCCTCCCTCCGTTTTTAAAACACTGAAAATTTTCCCTCCTCCAGAATTGCTGTCATTTTATTCTCTCATATCTGTTCCAGAAATTCTTTTTTTCTGCATAACATATCTTGCATTGTTGTTGATAACATACCTCGGAGCACATTGGAGGGAATAAATTGTCTTAAGGAGACTGTTTATAACAGGGCTCGGATTTATCTTTAATTCTTTTATTATTTCTTCAAATTCAAGTAAGTGTTTCATTTCTGTAATTCTGTTTTAATTCTGTAATTAATTATAATTCTTGATTCTGTACAATTTTTATTTATAAATAGTAGACCTAACAATCTTAAGACAATTTATAAAGTTCTACTGTTTTTTAGTGTACAATTTTTTTTTTATTACAAATTTTTTTTATTGAAAATAAATCTATTTTGACAGAATAAAATGAACTACTTTACTGCTTTATTGTAGAAATTAGTAAAGCAGTTTTGATATACAAATTAATTTCTATACTGTTTTTATATTCTGTTTTAGAAAATAAAATTTATTTTTGTATTCTTGTTAAAATCTGTTTATCTAAATTTTTTTAATCTTAAATTATAATTCTGTTTTGTACGGAATTCTTTTTATTATTAAAAATTAGTGTGACACAGATTTTATAATTTAATTCTGTTTTGTACGGAATTCTGTTTATATTATAGTTTAATTCTGAATTTTATTTGGAATTCTTTTGGAATTCATTTATTGTGAATTATATTTGGAGGAAATTGGTGCACAGAATTTTGTATTCTGTTTTGATTAATTCATAATATATGAATTTTATCATTGATAAAAATTCTGTTTTTGTAACAGAAATGGAATCACAAAGTACGAACACTACTCCTACGAAACTGATTGTCACCAACACAAATGTGACTGCACCCGTATCTATGCCACACGGGGAGAAACCGAAAAAGTTCATTAGGGCTGACTTCAAACGTTGGCAAGGACAAATGTACATCTATCTCACTACCTGCCAACTGGGAAGGTTTGTATATGAAGATTGCCCCTCTATTCAATAGGGAGATGACGCTAAAAAGATTACTGCTGTCGATGCTTGGAAGCATTCGGACTACCTATACCGAAATTATATTTTGGCCTACTTGGACAAGACTCTGTATCATGTCTACTGCACTACCAAGACATCCAAAGAATTATGGAATTCTTTGGAAAAGAAGCATAAAACTGAAGATGCTGGGATGAAGAAATTTATCGTTGGGCGTTTTCTGGACTTCAAAATGGTTCATTCTAAATCTTTGATCTCGCAAGTGCAAGAATTTCAAGTGATCCTCCACGACATTCATGCTGAAGGAATGTCAATTAGTGAAACTTTCCAAGTTGCTGCAATTATTGAAAAGTTGCCACCATCTTGGACTTTGTTCAAAAACTATCTCAAGCACAAGAGTAAGGAGATGAATGTGGAGGAGTTGGTGGTCCAGTTAAGAATCGAAGAAGACAATCGTGAGTCTAAAAAGAAAAGTGGGAAGAATCCGATGGAAACAAAGGTCCATGTCGTTGAAGGTCCTAAAAAGATCAAACGAAAGTATGATGGGGAACACACTTCCAAACATAATAAGAAAAAGTTCAAAGACAAATGCTACAATTGTGGTAAATCGGGACACCGCTCAAGCGAGTATCGTAAGCCTAAGAAGCAAAATAAAAATAACTCTCAAGCAAATGTAACTGAGGGTGAGAATATCACCAATGATTTGGCGGATATGAATCTTTCTGCCGTGGTCTCTAAATGTAACTTGGTTGGAAATATTAAGGAATGTTGGGTGGATACTGGAGCCACACGACACATTTGTGCAAACAAATGGATGTCCACCACCTATAAGCCTTTGGAAAATGAAGAAAATCTCTTTATGGAAAATTCTTCCACTTCGAAGGTGGTGGGACAAGGAAAGATAACTCTGAAAATGACTTCTAGAAAGGAACTTACTCTCAAAAATGTTCTTCACGTGCCTGATATCCGAAAGAATCTGATTTCTGGATCTCTCCTTACTAAAAATGGTTTAAAGCTTGTGTTTGTGTTTGATCGCTTTGTGTTGTCTAAAAATGACATGTATGTAGGAAAGGGCTACCTAAATGAGGGGCTCTTTAAACTCAATGTTCTTACTGTAACCCCAAAAATATCTGTTTCAATGAATGAAATTTCTAGTTCTTCTTACTTGATTGAGTCATCTAATATTTGGCATGCTAGAATGGGACATGTTAATTTTGATACATTGCGTAGATTAATTAACTTGGAATTTTTGCCAAAATTTAATATTGATAAAAATCATAAATGTGAAATTTGTGTGGAATCTAAATTAGCTAGATTACCTTTCCATTCTATTGAAAGGATAACTGAACCTTTAGATTTAATTCACACCGATATTTGTGATTTAAAATTTGTTCAAACTAGAGGTGGAAAAAATTATTTTATTACTTTTATTGACGATTGCACAAAATATTGCTATGTATATTTGTTACATAGTAAAGATGAAGCTATTAATTCATTTAAACAATATAAGAATGAAGTTGAGAATCAATTAAGCAAAACAATAAAGGCTGTTATAAGTGATAGAGGAGGTGAATATGAATATCCATTTGAGGAATTTTGTTCTGAAAATGGGATTATTCATCAAATAACCGCTCCTTATTCTCCTCAATCGAATGGTGTTGCTGAACGCACAAACCGTACTTTGAAAGAAATGATGAACTCAATGTTATTAAGTTCAGGAGCTCCACAAAATTTGTGGGGGGAAGCCTTACTTTCTGCTAATTACATTCTCAATAAAGTACCTCACAAAAAGACTCACAAGACACCTTATGAATTATGGAAGATCGAAGACCTTCCTATAAATATTTACGAGTGTGGGGATGCTTAGCCAAAGTGATGGTTCCTAAACCTAAAAAGGTAAGAATAGGGCCAAAAACCGTGGATTGTGTATTCATCGGTTATGCTACTAATAGCAGTGCATATCGATTTCTAGTTTGTAAATCTGAGATTTTGGATATTCATGTAAATACGGTTATTGAATCGAGGGACGCTTCATTTTTTGAAAATGAATTCCCGTATAACATGACCCGAGAATCTGGTCCTTCTAAAAGGACAAATCAAGCTACTTACTCATCAACCTATTGAATCAATAGAGAATGAACCAAGACGTAGTAAAAGAGTAAAAACCTCGACTTCTTTCGGTCCGAATTTTCTAACATATTTGTTAGAAAATGAACCTCAATCGTATAAAGAAGCTATATCCTTACCCGATGCTTCCAATTGGAAAGAAGCAATTAATAGTGAAATTGAATCCATATTACAAAATCATACATGGGAACTAGTGGATCTTCCACCAGGTTCAAAACCGTTAAGTTATAAATGGATCTTCAAAAAGAAATTGAAGGCCGATGGATCAATTGATAAATATAAAGCTAGACTTGTAGCTAAAGGCTATAGGCAAAAGGAAGGGTTGGATTACTTCGACACATATTCACCGGTAACAAGAATAACGTCCATTCGGATGTTAATAGCAATAGCTACTATTAGTGGACTTGAAATACATCAAATGGATGTAAAAACTGCATTCTTAAACGGTGAACTAGATGAGGAAATTTATATGGAGCAACCTGAAGGGTTCAAAGCTCCCGGACAAGAAGGGAAAGTATGTAAGCTTGTTAAATCACTATATGGATTAAAACAAGCACCTAAACAATGGCATGAAAAATTTGATAATGCAATGTTATCAAATGGTTTCAAAATTAATGAATGCGATAATTGTGTTTACTTTAAATACATTCAAAATGGATATGTCATTGTATGCCTCTATGTTGATGATATGCTTATCATGGGTAGTAACTTGAAAATTGTCAAAACTACAAAACAAATGTTGAGTAGTAGATTTGACATGAAAGATTTGGGAATTGCTGATGTTATATTAGGAATTAAAATTTCTAGAACATCGGATGGACTTATATTATCTCAATCTCATTACATAGAGAAAGTACTTGAAAAATTCAAGAAGTATGATATTAGTCCTACCAAGACACCTGTAGATGTAAATTTACATCTAGCAAGAAATAATGGTGAAAACATATCTCAACTAGAATATTCTACAGTTTAATGTATATCATGAACTGTACGCGACCGGACATAACATACTTAATAAGTAAGCTAAGTCGATTTACGAGTAATCCAGGAAGAGATCACTGGAAATCTATATTGAGAGTTTTGGGTTATTTAAAATATACTCAAAACTATGGACTGCACTACTCAAAATATCCAGCTGTTCTTAAAGGACATTGCGATGCAAATTGGATATCCGATTCAAAAGACTCTAAGTCTACGAGTGGGTATGTGTTTACCCTCGGAGGTGCAGCCGTATCTTGGAAATCCTCAAAATAAACGTGCATTGCTAGATCGACAATGGAATCTGAATTCATTGCACTAGACAAAGCTGGAGAAGAAGCTGAATGGCTTCGAAATTTCTTAGAGGATATTCCAAATTGGTCTAAACCTGTGCCCGCAATATGTATACATTGCGATAGCCAATCAGCGATTGGAAGGGCACAAAATCACATGTATAACGGAAAGTCACGACATATTCGTCGTCGACACAATACCGTTAGACAACTTCTCTCAAACGGAATTATCTCAATTGACTATGTAAAGTCAAAAGATAATATATCAGATCCACTAACGAAAGGTTTAAACCGAGAGCAAGTTGAATGATCATCGAGAGGAATAGGTCTAAAGCCTATAAATAAATAAGAACCAATATAGTGGCAACCCAACCTAGCTGACTGGAGATCCCAAGATCTAGGTTCAATGGGCAAACCGAACTACGTTGTATTCAGTAAGCAGTGGAGGATATTTAATCCTATCCATTCCAAATATGAGACAGTGCATATCTGCCGCGAAATTAGGATAAGTTATGCTTTTAATTAAATCTATATCTTAGTACGTCTAAGTGGGGTATTGCAGAATACTCTTTATGGAAGTCACCTACGTAAGTAAGAAGGGGGCCACTTCTATGAGAATAATGAAAGGCATATTCTCTAAAATACTTACGGAACCAAGTGGTGTTCACGGCCAAAATAAACACAAACGTGAGAACCAACTGTGTTGAAGAATTGTTGTGTGAATACTGTTGTCTAGGTTTACAAAAACGGTTGACGGTTCAAGGATGTGAAGTCTACTGTTTAACCAAGTAAATCCGATAGTATATCACTAAGGAAAGTTCAACGCCACTAGGCTACTTCTCCCGATGCAATAAGTCTTCAGTTTTACTCAACTTGTGTCTGAATCTGCATTAGCATCTGTTTTGTTTTATTTATAACGATATATCATTCATGTGGGGGATTGTTGAAAAATTGGACTTAAATGGATTTAAGAAAGCTGTCCAGAATTTTCTGGACAGAATTTTGAGCAACTTTGAGCTCAAATTTAGGTGGGACCCACACTACGAAAATCGTGGGACCATATACGAACGCGTTCACCTCTGCAAGGAGATTAATGTAGTATATTCATACGTCCAATTTTAATAAGTTATGAATGATAAATATGTTCCCAAAGTGAGTCACAAAGTAATGAAAGTTAATGAATTGGGTGTGTTTTAACTCTTGTCCCACATTGAAAGAGTAGTGGAAATTTGATGAGTTAATAACACCCCAAGTATGGACTAAGGCTTGGATGCCTTGGGGTATCCCGACTCTTTGAAGGGGAGATGACCTAAGCTATGCACGGGTTGGCTTTCGGTCAAAAGTCCACACGCGCGCGCGTCCGTCCGGCCGGCTCGGCTCGGCTCGGGCTTGGGCTTATAAAAATCTCCTACATTTTTGGGCCGAATTTATTTAACTTTCTGGGCTTTAATTATTAATTAATTACGAAATTAATTAATTAATTAATAAACTGTTGGCAGTTATTGCCAACAGTCAACAGTTAATTCGTTTAACTGTTTTGACAGTTATTTGCCAACCATCACTTACTTTGCTATAAATACAGATGCCTCCCTCCGTTTTTAAAACACTGAAAATTTTCCCTCCTCCAGAATTGCTGTCATTTTATTCTCCCATATCTGTTCCAGAAATTCTTTTTTTCTGCATAACATATCTTGCATTGTTGTTGATAACATACCTGGGAGCACATTGGAGGGAATAAATTGTCTTAAGGAGACTGTTCATAACAGGGCTCGAATTTATCTTTAATTCTTTTATTATTTCTGCAAATTCAAGTAAGTGTTTCATTTCTGTAATTCTTTTTTAATTCTGTAATTAATTATAATTCTTGATTCTGTACAATTATTATTTATAAATAGTAGACATAACATTTCAAAGCCTATTTAAGTGACCTACAAAGTGAACTAAGCTTCACATAGACTTTTAGGTCACCCATATGATCAACGGAACATTGTGGCCTTGTCTTATTGGGAATCTAAGCTATTTGTTCTACAAATTGCTTCCCCAATTAATTACAAGATAAACTTTAACACGCCATCAATTTGAATTAATTAAGTGATATTTAATCACCAATATGGTGTGGATTTTAGCTCAACGAGGTGATAAGGTCTTCTTGATGGCTTTTCATGTTAAGAGCTTAATGTGCTTCTTCTTCTCTTTCTTGCATGAAGCCCTTGTAATCTTAAATCCGGAGATACTTTTTTTCGTTTGGGGTTTTCATCATATTTATGATAGTTTAGAGACTTTTATGTATAGATCGGTTAAAAGTTGCCGTCAGGCAAAAACAACGCAAGATTTGGTAAAATGTCATGAACTTGAACAGTAATTTTTTGGGTATAATTATTTTAAATAAATTCTAGAAATGTTAATTTTCGTGAGTTTGTGACATATTAAACATGAAGTCATTTTTTTATGCAAACATAATTCGAATTGGGCATAGCTATTCCCACTCCAAGAGATTATTAAGGAACTCTAAAATCTTGTAAAAAGACAAAATAACCCTTTAATACTTACGCATTCCTATTAACATGCTAAAAGTAAAACATAATTAATAACCCTTTAAGAAAAACAATTTCATTTAGAAAAGAAAATTATTTTTATTTTACTTTTAAAATTGTTTTAAACAATTTTAAAGTTATGATTTTATTGACTAGGGGTTTATATGAACAATTTTAATGTTTATATGAACAATTTTAAAGTTATGATTTTAAACAATTTTAAAGTTATGATTTTATTATATTTAATGTAGGGTCTCGTTTTTACTTTTGTCGTTAAAAAATATGTTTACTATGTGCTTTTTTTTTATATGTTTTTTTTGAAAATTTTATTTTTTAGGGATGCGATTGGGTTTCTTTTATGTGTTGGAGACGCAATTGGTTAGTGCCGTTGGCGCGGACCCACATCATTTAATGGATGTGAGTTCGCGCCAACGACACTAACAAATCGTGTCTCTAAGACATCAAATTTTCAAAAAAACATATGTAAAAAAAGGGCACATAGTAAGCATATTTTTCAACGACAAAAATAAAAACGAGAGCCTACAATAAATATAATAAAATAAAAACGAGAGCCTCCAATAAAAAAAAATGTGTTCTCTATTAAAAAAAATTCATAGTTTTTTTTTAATTAAAAAAGGGGACAAAAAAACTGTCTTTTTTGTCAAATTTTCAAACACCCTTTTGATTGTTTTTTAATAAAGAAAAAGAAAGAAGATTTGAAAAAAACCGAGAATAAATATTGTTTTTTATCGTTTTTTCTATTACAGTAAAGAACAAACGTTAAAAATATTTATGCTCAGATTTTTTTTAATTCTTCTATCATTTTTTTATTAAAAAAAATCAAACGGGTGTTATAAAATTTGACAAAAAAGACGTTCTTTATGTCCCCATTTTTTAATTTAAAAAAACTCATAATTAAAAAAAAAAGAACTTAGTTTTTTTAATGCAGGCTCTCGTTTTTATTTTATTATATTTAATGTAGACTCTCATTTTTATTTTTGTTGTTAAAAAATATGTTTACCTTGTGCTCTATTTTTTACATATGTTTTTTTTTTGAAAATTTAATGTTTTCGAGACGCGATTTGTTAATGCCGCTGGCACGAACCCACATTCATTAAATGATGTGGGTCCGCTCAAGAGGCACTAACCAATCTCGTCTCCAAGGCATCAAAAAACATTTCCAGAAAAATCAATCGCGTCTCTAAAAAATCAATTTTGAAAAAAAAAATATATGTAAAAGAAATAACACATAGTAAACATATTTTTTAACGACAAAAATAAAAACAAGACCTTGCATTAAATATTATAAAAATCATAACTTTTAATATAGCTTAAAACTGTTTTAAAAGTTTAAAAAAACAATTTTTTTTCTAACTAAAATTGTTTTTTCTAAAGGTTTATTAATTATGTTTTACTTTTAGCATGTTAATAGAAGTGTGCAAGTGTTAAATGATTGTGTTGTCATTTTACAAAATGTTAGAGTGCCTTAAGAATCTGTTGTTGGATCCTAAATAGCTATGCCCTTCAAGTTTAGAGAACTCTTGAGCTGAAAAAATTTGATACTGGGATAACCCTCTCACCTTCGGTTATAACTTGTTTTGAAGTGATCCTAATTAAAGTTAGAGATATACTCATAGATTTATCGTTCATAAATTGTATATGACTTAAAAATGATTGAATTAATAAACAATATATTTCAATGTTGATTATATTGCATGTTAGAATTGTGAGTTTTGATTGACACGCTGCTTTGACCTCCTAAAAAATAATTGGGCAATTTAGAATTCGGTCCCTTAGTAATAATTTTTAAATATTTAAGGACAATTTACTATTAGGTCCACCTGCTAGTTCTACAATAAAATAATTAGTGAACCTAAGTATTTAAAATTTGTCAAAATTCTTTAGTGTTAAAATTTTATTTGTGAAGGACTTAAAATAACTTTTCTCAAAATAATTATACATACACGAACTCCCATATCCTAATGAAAGCAGATCAATGGTGTAAGAGTTGAGTGTTTTTTAAGGGTAAGACCCCTAGCTAATGAGGGGCAAATTAAAGTATTGTGTCCAAACTATTAATATATCATAATAAGTTATTTTGAGGGGATTCCAATAGTATAGAAAACTAGATCCACGAAGGTACATTTGGTGATATTTTGGACTTTATAAAAGGAGGATTAATACCTACCATATATTTTGTGATGTTGACTCATATTTTATGTCTATTTAATGTAAATTTTGAGAAACGTGAGTAGTGTTTCAAAGGGACTTAGGGCCTATTTGGTTTGCAACTATAATTCTGTTTTCTGTATTTAAATACAATTTTGATAAAAATTTATATTTGGCAATCTGTTTTTAAACATTAAATTATAATATTTATGTGTTATAATCAAGTTTTTCAGAAAATAGGTTGAGGGTGTTTTATAACTTCTGTATTTTATTTTTCAACTCAGAATTATTCATTCTTAATATTTTAATGCATTTATTTCTTAATATATCATATACATACATCATACATCAATATGTGTGTAATTCTTATAAATAAAAATATATATGTACATGTACACAAAATTACATATGGAATAATATAAAGTTAAATAATATTATTAATTGATACATGATATTTATATATAGTTTTATATATGCATTATTAATATATGGAATAATATAAAATATACATATAGTACATATGTATTAAAAATATTATCAATTCATGTACGTATATAATTTTATAGTGAATTATACATGTAATATCATTATATATATAAACACACGTATGTATAATATACATGTTTGCCAATTTTATAAAAAAATTTGAAAAATTGTATTTAAAAAAAATTACCAAACGCACACCAATAATTTTAAACACAAAAAACTGAATTTTAAAATTATATTTAAAAACAACATTTAAATCGAATTTTCGAAATACAAAACCAAACATGCCCTTACTCTCAAGTGAAAATAATTATAATTTAGATGTTGTTGATAAGATAAAAACCAATAATCATGGCATTGATGATGATGGAGTTTGAGTGTAAATGCGATGAGACATGTTTGATTGACCCTAACTATTCTTGAGAAGATGATAAAGATTCATGTATGAGGAATTGTAAAAGGTCAATGAATCTTGTGTGTTGGGTGATCATAAGGAAGACGTTAATGTTCAATTGATTTGTTGAAACAAGTCATTTGTGACCCGTAAGCATGACTTAGATGCTTGTATTCATCACAATTGTGGTCTGGTAAACTATCCAAGAGTCAGCACTGGTACAACTATATATTAGTCACAAAAACAGTATCATAATGATTGATGATTTATGTGAGTTATTTGATGGGAAAAGTTTATATGAACCGTTAAAAAATATATGATAAAATATCGCTATTAATTGAATGTGGGTTCGGACACCGGTATTCATATATTTTTAATAAAATATTGCTATTAATTAATGTCGCTGGCACGAATTCACATTTTCTTTATAAAAATATATGGTAACCACACATTCAACAAATGATAAAATATATGATAAAATATCGCTATTAATAGCGACACTAATTTTGATTTTTTGACTATATCTGAATTAAAATATATGATTTTTTTTGCACAAATCCTTTATAAAAATCCCGAACAATACTAAAATATATTAACAATCATAAAAATACAAAAATACTTAAAAAAATTTGGAATGTTAAAAAAATGTATTTAAAAGCTAAAAAAATTAGAGAAAATAATTTCAAAAATCTAGAAGCAAATAAATACATATTAAAAAATTGAAAATACTTAAAACAGATATGGAAATGAGAAAAATTATATTTAAAAACTCAAAATATGACAAAAAGTAGTTAAAAAGAAATCTGGAAAAGTACTAAATACATTTTTTAAATTAAAAAATACAGAAAAAACTTTTGAAAATCTAGAATGGACAATTTTTTTTAATCAAGATATCTCAAACAAAGCCCCATAAATATGGAAATTTCAATCTGACAATGTCTAAAAAAAATTAAAAATTTTAAACCAAAGATGTGACACCCCGCCAAATAAAATACCGGTGATCAGTCCTATATTAAATTAAATAAGAATCTCATATGGATCATTCTTAACATCAGTGTCGAAAACTTTTAAAACTTAATAACCACCTCGTATTCAAAAAGTTGATGTCAAAATTTTAATCTTTCTATTAACCAAGACATAATATAATGCGGAACCAAATAAACATCACATACTGATAGAGTCCAATCATCTCATAAACTAATTAAAAAAAGTCTTGCCGAATAAATCATCGGCTAAAACCAAACCAAAATAAATTAACAGAGAGTAATAAATCTCATACAATCTGAAATGAAATAACTAAATAAAATCGTGAGCGACATGCTCGAGATAAACTGAGATAACATTCCTAAACTAGGAATAAAATAAGCGAAGCGTCTATCCAAATCCTGCAACATCCACACATGCTGTAGGTGCGAGTCCCTGGAGTGAATTCATGCCTAACGTCCATGTGACTGGATACCTAAAAGGTTTTGAAAATATTTGATAGCAAAGGTTAGAACCCAAAATGTTTTGAAAATATTTAGTAAGTGATTAAATTGCAGTAATATAAAATGGATGAATGCTCTTCATGTTTAAGTTAGTGTCGCACTCCCTTGAGGACAGACTCACCCCTCAACTAATGTGCACACCTAACACTTTCTCTATATCCCACCTAGTCCTCTATCCCGTAACTAGATACTTGATATAACTCCTGTCAACCACCCTACTCAAACTCGAGTATTTTTAATATATGATTTATAAGTTATTTATCACCTTAACTTATTTAATCATTTTACTTTGGAAACCATATAACATTCTCACCCGTTATATAATTAATATAATTCACTTCATGTATTTAATTACCCGTATATAACTATTTATCCCATTATATGCGTAAAACCATATTACAACATTGACACACACACACACACACACACACACACACACACACACACACACACACACACATATATATATATATATATATAATCCATCCTCCCGAGTAATACCTCACTGAATGTATTCTCTAAAGTACTATCAACCTAGGCTACTCAGTCTCACCTGGAGTTCCGAGACAACTATGGTCTGCCGAATTGGAACGTAAGTAATAAACGTAATGGAGGCGGTCATATTCCCCCGAGTATGAGGACATCATCTCAATACCCCACCTCTGAAACTGGATGCTATGACCTGGGGAAATACTCGCCCTACTCCTCAAGCTAGGGGATTCACCCACATCGCACAACCTCCCTTGATAGCACTAGAGTATATAACATAAATAAATATCTAGTCACTGATATTTATAAACACACAATATATATATATATATATATATATATATATATATACTATCACACACCGTATATATATATAACTTAAATCCTGGCTTTATCGTGTACTAAAATCCGTAGCACTAGCCTATATTTTTTCGTGTCTATGGTCCGACTCTAATTTAATTAATTTGCCCATTAATTAGTTTATTACCATCCCGATTCTATGGTCCGACTTTAATTTAATTAATTTATCCATAAATTAATTTATTACCTTGGTGTCACTCAACGTCACTTGGCCCATATCTTAATATTACCCGAGTCTATCTTCCAACTCCAAATTAATTCATTTATCTCAATAATTAATTTAATACCTTGGCGTCACTCAACCAATATACTCGGACTCACTCACTTGGCCCGTATCTTAATAATCAGAATTTAATGCCCAAATTCCCTTTAATAAGTTTGGTACATTTATTAATTAACTTAAACTATAATGTTTCTCTCTCACATTAAATATTAAAAGGCAACCTTATACTGTATGTTCCTTAAAGTTCCAAACAATCCCAGATTTAATATATCTCCTTACTGTACAAAATTTTCGTCCTCGAATTCAATCCCAAGCCACTCAGTAAGGTAAAAGAAAATCAACCAAATTTTTTATGTTGCTTGAACCGGATGGCACGTTGTTTGAACGATGTGTCATGTCGTTTGAACCATAACTAAGGTCGTTCGGACGACCTTGAGAATTTTCTCTCTTTTCTCTCCGTTCAGATCAGTGTTCTTGGAAGGAAAATCCTACCCCTTTTTGCCCAGAAATCCTTCACTGTAATTCCTTTTAAGTTTAAACCAAAGGTCTTTAGTCCCAAATTCATCTAATCACCAACACATATATGAAATTAAAAGAGGTCTTCCCCAAATCCCTTCTAGTTAATAAATCGAATCTAATTTATCAATGAATTTCCTCCACAACAGATATGAATTAATATTCATTCCAAAACTAAAAGTTATTCGTATGTTCCACAAATAAAATCCAATTTGTGTGTCAACCCAACCCAAAAATTATTTGCTTACACACCTACTATTATATGAATTGAAGACAACAATTAATTTCAAAGCAAGTTTAACTACTTGCCTTAGGATTCGTAGTATCTGATTAATCGTTTGGTGTAGAGATTTGGTTTGTTGAAGAACACCTCCCTTATTATTCCTTTTGGCTCCCAAGAGTTCTCCCTTTTTGGTCCTTTATGTTCTTAGATTTCTCCCAATTGTGTTATGGCTGCCCACAACTCCTAAACTTAGGTTTTTATCTCTAAATCCTGTTTTTAGTCACACGGGCCTAATTAAAATGACCCAAATACCCCCGTGTGGGCCCGACTATGTCCAAAAATACCCCGTGACCCATTTACCACCCCCAGTTACACTTTTTTGACTTTCTCGACCCATTCGGACTCAACCCTGCACTCAGAATTGACATCCGAATTAATTTATAAAAATATTTATCTCACACCCAGTTTAGTCTATACCCAACTCGCGACTGAGATAAATAAATGCCACATCACTAATACATATTATGACGTAAATAAATTATTACTATTCACTTAGTAATTTAATTTCATAAATATTAACCATTTACTCTCCGATTAATATTTAAATAAATATTACCATAATTAATTCAATTAAATTACGACACGCAGGTAACTTAAAATTTAGCCGAATTAATTAAATATTAAATGCACAGAAAATAGAGAGTGTTACAAAATATCTCCCAAAAAAACTAATTTGAAAATTTCAAATAAAAAATCTTCAACAAAACTCGAAATATGGATTTAAACCATCAATCTAAAAAAAAAGGACTCCGAATCTTTGTAGCCAACAATCTCCAATAAACCTTCAAAAAAGGAAAAAACCTTAAACCTTCAAATCTTAAAAAAGAAAATCTGAAAATCTCAAACCTTAAAAAAATACCCAAATTTGGAACTCAAACCTTCAAACTAATATAAACCTTAAAAAAACAAATTTGGATTGTGTGTGTGCGCGTTAGGGATGGCAATTTAACCCTCTCCGCCGGGTTCCCGCCCCGCCCATAATGGGGCAGGTTGAAAACCCGTTTAAAATAAACGGGGTGGATTCGGGTTTTCTATATATAAGCATAACCTGCCCCGTTTATTTCTTATAAATACGAAAACACTCATATTTAATATATTATTTATACTAAAAATTTATATATATAAGTTATATATGCGGTATGCGGGTTTCACATGCGAGTTTTAACCCGCCCTAAGTGGGTTTTTGACCCGCTTAATATAAATGGGGCGGGGGTGGGACGGGGGCGGGTTTTAATTTTTTTTTTCTGGGGCGGGTTCGGGTTATGACAAACCCGCCCCGTTGCCATCCCTAGCGCACGTGTGTATTCAAGTGTGTGTGTGTGTGTGTCAGCATGCACGTGTGCACATGTGTTTTGTGTTCTGTATGTGTTCCATGTGAGTTGAGTGAGTGCATGCGTGTGTGTGAAGCTGAAAAAATCTGAGATGAAGAGAGAAGAAAAGTTGACCAACCATGGATGGTTGCCTAGAGGAAGGAGGAAAGAGATATATGAAAGTTAAGAATAAGAGAAAGAGAGAGAAAATAAAGGTTTTATCTCAAAATTGTAAAAATATAAAAATACTCTTTTGAAAAATATAAATGGATGCCACATGCATTTTTCATCCAAAAAACTAACGGTGTTAGCATTAGGGGATTACTTGATATATGTGAAAATTAAAAGTTCGGGTGATAAAGTGAAAGACGGAATAATGTTTTGGGAAAAGGTGTAATTAACCCATATTTAGGGTTAAACTCACTAAGATATATAAGGATGTGCTACATAATATTAGTTTATCTAGGAATGGGTAATATGTTGGGGACGTTAATAATAAAATGATTAAGAATGAGGTATGGTAACCATTAACTCTTGATGACTAGATGATTAAGACATAAGTATATCATCGAGTTCCTTATTTGGATTTCACTTATAAGATGTCTCATGCATGGAATTTAGTGATGTTTGGGAGTTGGGAGATGATGTGACATTGTGATGTTTAAAAGTTGTATCTTAATAGTGGTTGATCAAAATAAATATCGATAGTTGTATAGGTTGACGTTTGATTACCATATAAAGACAAATTTTATTAGACCTAATAATTCAAGTTGAGAATATGGTTTTTAATGTAAGGTTATGGCGGGAATTTTCCTAGAGAATAAATCTTATCGATGTTGTGAGTGTATTACCTTATAAATTATGGTAACTTTGTAAGATTTACATTTATGCGATAGAGTTCAAAGGTCATTGCTTATACTTTGGAGACTTATATTTAGTCATATTAAGGATATCATTAATTTTTATTATAATCTATTTTATTATTGCTGGATTAAGTAGAAGATTTCAAGAGGGGCTTTTAACTGTCTTTTATATATATATATATATATATATTCACACGCACACACACACACACAAAAAGAAATAGAAATAAAGTATATGGTATTAAGGCATATAATCCTAAACATGTGAAGCCCCCCCAACAAGTTAAACTGGAACAGTGAGAAGAAAACCCAAAAAAGAATAAATCAAGACCCTATAACACATGACTTAAGTATTCTAGAAACTACATTGTTTGTCAAACAAGATTTAGGTCAACCATACTGTTTACGGAGTAAAATGTTTCATGTGCACGCATATATTAACCTAAAGCAAACCGCATGCGTTAAACCGACTAATAAGGTCATAAAAAGCCACATGTTAGATGAGAATGCGCAAACCTATCGATCTTCGACTTATATCCTCCTCAAAAAATTTTATTTACAAGTTTTATTTCAGATTATGTCTTTGCATAAAATTTGATTTGTAAGACTCTCAACTAGCATATATGAATTAATTTTGTCAATGGAGATTTCAACCACACGTTGGAAAACATTTCCCATTACATCACTCTTAATACAGTTTTCAATACTCTAGCTGACATGAAGTGGTTCTTACAAGCACACTAATATATCAAAGAAATGTTGACCATATTGAGTGCTAACACAGAGAAAATAACAAGATAATCGGTCATAAATTGAGGATACAGCTTAACATTTATAGATGGGTGTGTGCGGTATGGTAAAAATTGAAGCCTGACCAAAATAGGTCGTTTCTTGACGAACTTGAAAGATAATTATTAAGAAACAAGAACAATTCTATAAGCCCATATTACCTTTCATATATCTATGAAAAAACCACGAGATATAAAGGTTTGAAATGATGGTATCCCATGGTCTAGATCACATAAGCCACTAGAAACAATAAAAATAATTTTTGCCTTATATTTTTTTTCTTCTAAAAATACAAGAAAATCTTTTTCGATTTTCTTTGAAAAACAACACATAAAAAACATATATTTTTTTATAATTCTAAAATGATCCTAACCTATAGATAGTGGGAATGACTTGCGCTAGGTGGTGAGATGGATGAGTCATTGGAGGCTCATCCATCTTCTTTTAATCGATCTCCTTCGGAGAATTTTTCATCTTCCTCATTTTCTTCCTATAGTTTTATGATACCCGTAAAATCTATAAATAGATTGCCCAAATCTAATCCAAAACTCACGGGGATAAAAAACGTTTCATAACATTTTTCAGAATAAAATATAATTAAAATGAAATAAGTAAATTTACATACAAGAGAATAAACGGCTAAAACAATTACAATATCTCTGATACCAATCACTTTCATGGAATCAGATCCAACAGTGAAATATAAAATCCATGTCGAAATACAAGTATAACTCATGCAATCTTTGACTCAGAAAAATCTGAAATAAATACAACTACCTGAATTGAAATATATATAAATACAAAATGTAAAGGAACTATACTACTTGATGCCTGCACTCTAGGAATGATGATAAGTGTCACTAGAGATACTCCACCAATGAAATAACCCAAGTTTACGGGAACAACAAAAATCTAAGACCTATAGAAAATATTTTAACAAAGAGAGTTAAAAAAATTCCACAAAGAGTAAGAATTTAAATGAAGTTAGGCCACAATAATAATAATTCATCTTCCTCCCATGTTAAGTGAATTTTAAGTCATTTAAGTTACCCAACCCAAACAACCTAAAATAAGCATTCAATCCCACTCCCAAACGCCATGAATCCCATATTATATACGTAAATCTCTTACTTAAGCAGTCTTTATTTTCACATTCTTAACTTCATCTCTTGATCTTATAACCGATTATTCTATTGAAATATCTTACATTAAAAGTAACTCACTTACTAATCGTAGTATTAATAACGGTCTCTAGTTATAATTCCAAAAGAGTGCCTCACGTATAATAGTCTCAAATAGTCACATGCCACTGATTTAGGATATATATCTCTAGTATATTCATCACATTATTTCTTAGTCATAAGTTTATAGTTTATAGTTATTCATCACATTATTTCTGAGTCATGAGTTTATAATTTTTATGTATACATCGCCAATATAAATAAAAGTATGAAGGCCTATCCCTCTTGCCTTCAGAAATCACTCGTGCGTACTAGTTATAATTATATGGCATCCCAACTATATAACTTCGCATCATCAATATAGGGAAAATTACTATGCCTTCACACCAAACGTATGGGACCCATACCTAAGGTTGTATGAGGACCCCCCGTTAGTCTTACTCGGGACACGAGCACTTTCAACACGTAGGATTGGGATAAAAATAAGACCTAGATAGAGCCCGTCACATCATTAGAAAATACCACGCGTGGTCAACATCGTACGCACCCCATCAAATCCCTCATATTACTCCCTCACGAGTGCAACATGCCGCCTAATTAAATACCAGATGATCAATCATTCATCCAATTAAAGCATAAATCTCACCTGGTTCATTCTTAGCTTCACCGTCGAAAACTTTTAAAAATATAACTAACCACCTAGTATTCAAAAGACTGATGCCAAATTTTATCTTTTTATTAAATAACAACACAAGCATCCGATCCGGATCGATTCGAAATATAACAGGTCTCTTCTTCCTTACGTTTTTGTTATTTCTCAACCCAATATCTTCCTCAATTCTTCATGAAACTTCACCAAATTTCAAACCAACATAACTAATCACTATATAGATGCATATGAATGATTTTTAACATAAATTAATCATTAATTCATCCCGAATTTAGTCCAAGAACCGATTATCCTCTAACAATACATTAAAACCCTAGTTTCTCATGTTCTTCACATTTTTTTTATCAAGAACCTAGATTTATTCATTATAAATCATCCCAAACCCTCTGATTTTGTGTCATCAGCATAAACAAATATGACTACATGCAAACCGATTTCAATTTATGGATTGTACCCACCCAAATTCATACTAAATATTTCGAAAACATGTAAATCAAACCCTATTCAACATGGGTATTATAACATGCTTAATATAAACGCAAGATAAGTACTTGCCTCTTAATTGAAGGTTTGTTTTCGTGATTTCATGATGGATTTGATTGTCTTCCACTTTAATCCACTCCCCAATGATGTTTGTGGTGTAAGACTAACTTGAATCTTTTAAGAATCCTTCCGTAAACTTCAAGAATGGCCTCTCTTTCTTCTCTAATGTCCTCTCTTGGTTTTTTAACCTCTAAAACCTAGCCTCTCCCATCTATGTACTGATAAAGGCTTTGTAAACTCGTAGGTATCTTTACCTTATTTTACCAAATGATCAAAATGCCCTCTTACGGTTCCGATTTGGCCTAAAATTGACCCGAGACCCAAACTATATCCCCAGGTATACTATTTTGACCCTTTCTAAATCAACCGTGGCCTCTAAATCGTCATCTGAGTTTCTTTATAAAATCATCTTATTTTCACCCCAAAATACGACACGTGTGAAATTAAAATAGACTGAATTAATTTAAACTCTAAATCACCAAATTAAATAATTTCTCCGAATTAAATAAATCCCAAGTCACCAATTTAATTCAATCCCACATCCTTAGAAATACGGGGTGTTGCAACGAGCACATATGGATAGTCAGTATGATTGCACATAAATAAAGATAACAAGTATGACCCTTCATAATTGGGTTAAAGAACAATTATGAATCCTACTAAACTAGGTTATATATAAAGTCTCTTATTATTAGTTAATATGCACGTTAGCTATTATTGATGTATACATAACAGTTGCCCAAACTCCCAAGGCTCTCCTATTCTAGATATAACAAATGAACAAATAGAGGCTTGACTGACTACCTTTTCTTGATAACTTAATGGCAAACTCCACTGTAAAGGAGTCTGTTTCAAAACAAAATCTTACGTCTCACACCTAACATTTATGAGAACTATCATAACATAATCATCACCCTAATCAATGGGTCATTTAAGCATTCTAACTCAGGTGTGATCTACGTAATCACTAAGTATCTATCATTCTCATAAAATATCCCCATGTTCGGTCCAATACTCAAGGTCCTTAAGCTACTTGAATCCCATATATTCACGGATTGATAAAGTGTCATAAGTTCTAGATTAATTAATAACTAATCTCCAAAGTATACATTGATAGAAACTAAAATTCTATAGTATAGTTCGAAACAACGATATGCTGTAAAATGGATCTTATTCTATCCATAATGAGAGGTTTCTCTATAAAAATATGAATCGGAGTTTGAAGAAAGGGAAGGAGAAGAATCCCTCGACCCACAACCGATAGTGGATGATTTATTTAATCATATAGTTTGGTCTCCTAGAATATGGTACCCTTAGGGATTTTAATTTGATTATATTAAAAGGACAAATGAATTAGGATTTCCCTATTGTTCAAGCTCATTTCCAGGTAAGTAGATCATATATGATGAAGAGGATAAGCTTCAAGATAATGATTCAGATTTCTTTCAGGGAAAAATAATGCAGTACTAAACACGATATAGAACTTCCAATAAACAAGGCCTTTTTTAAATATGCCAATTCATTAGGGACCCTTGAGATCCATTACTTTTCTTATTCAAAGATCATCCATTTGTCTCTATATTTTCACATCAAGAATTATTTACAGATGAAGAGGCATCAAAGGGGCATCTTACTTCCCAAACAAATCCTCCTAAATTTATACATAAATGTTGGTTTGTCAAAAAGATGCAAGAAAAGCATTTTGAATTATTGATTAATCGTCAGAGATGGCTTATAACCAATAGTTCATTATCTAATGGATCTTTTCATTCTAATACTATATCCGAGAGTTATCAGTATTTATTAAATTCATTTGTATCTAACTGAATGCTATTGAATCAAATGATAAATACATTACTAATAAAAAGATGACTTTTAACGGATGAAATGACAATTGGATTCATGGAATAGGAGAAGATTTCCCATTTCTTAATCGAAAAGATATGTGGCTATGTAAGAGGCAAGAAGGAATAAGTGCAACATAATTAACTAGGTGGTAGAGTTATGGAAATGCCTAATTCTTCCACACATTTTTACCTTAACTCCATAAATAATATGTT
This sequence comes from Sambucus nigra, assembly GCA_949130495.1. Lineage (NCBI taxonomy): Eukaryota > Viridiplantae > Streptophyta > Magnoliopsida > Dipsacales > Adoxaceae > Sambucus > Sambucus nigra. The sequence goes on along the minus strand of OX422211.1, from coordinate 465,640,218 downwards.
AATGATACTGTTAAAACACAAAGTAATTGAAATCTTAGAAAAACACTATGTATGGATGGTATGAACTACCTAAACTAGAATTCTTAAATTACGAACAACTACTTCTGATACTCATGGATAAAAAGTACTAGATTATCTTTTGTATAGGCCCTGAAAGGTGAAGGAAGGTTAGTATACCAATAGGCATCTATTGTTGAATTCACCCGAACTAATAGTACCCATTTCAGGAACGTCCAGTGCCAAAGTCACTAAATAGGTAAGTCATCAATCCCTAAAATAGATTATCTAATGTACTTTATCTACTGGGTTAAGAGCGGGCATTTTACAAGAGGTTAATAATCTACCCTTGTGTGATTTCTGCTAAAGCATAGTCGGAGTGTGGGTGTAGGGTGAATAATTTTAAAGTAGATTCCCCATTCATTTGATTCAGAAGATTGACAAGATTTTTGTGATTTACTACCAAACTTATTCTAATTACAAAAGCTCAGATCGAATTGGTATATCAACACCGATTCGATACTAGCTCTTTTACTAAATTTCTCATTAAATGAACATTCTCAATATTACGCCTTGAAGAGGAACCAAACCTCCATGCTCTTTAGAATGAGATTTTAAGTCTCACGTGTCTACCATTTTATCGCCAAGTCATCTTAAAAGTGAATCGTATCCCATGAATATGATATCGATGTATGGAATATATGACAAAATGTGGAGTGTTAGAGTATTTCTATTGATTGGTCATGTTATATCGACCCAAGTGGGACATCTAATTGCTTGTATTTGAATTATTCGGAGAATATATATATTAATTCTTTGATTTTTAGTTAGTAAGAGGGATCTTGAAGAAATAAACCCTAGAAGCTAAAAAAGGGTAACCTGAGCAATTGTAATTATCCGGTTAATTGATATTCTGTGTATAGTATATGCTATCACACATGGAATCATAATCAATTTGATAAAATTATTTGATTTGTAAAGAGATATTCTATAATTTTGCTCGTGAGGGTTTATTTCTTAGTTTTGTCCTGTAATTAATAACTCGATTATTTTTAGATGATAACAGATAGAAACAATGTTTGTAATGAGTCCAATTAAAGCCAATAAATATAGGCTCGCCTGCCATCCACACTAGAAATGTTTACGTGGCGATGTTTGTTGAGAGTTGGGGAAATCCTAGAGGAATTATTAGGAGGTTGTTTTGAAATATATTGTATAATTTTAGTTTTTATCGATGTACATAATTTTTTTGATTAGTTATTAATTAATCGAACATAATTAATATAAAACTTATGATACTTTTAGTAATCCGTCACTAGATGGGATTCATGTATCTTGAGTACTTTGAGTACCTTGAGTATAGGATTGAGCAAGGGGATGTTTTACGAGAACGATAAATGTTTAGTGATTGTATGAGGGGAGCTATATTGGGGTCTATGAATAATTATAATTGGGTGAGGCGTGACTTGTCTTCAATGAATATTGGAGGAATAATCTGGTGTAAATAAATATATTGGTGTAGCATTCAATAATAATAACAACAGACACTTAAACTCCATAAAATAATCTTTGAGAGTTTTGGAGAAGAGGGTGAGAGATTAAGCACTCTCAAATAAGAGAGAGTAACTGAGTGTAAAAGCATCAGGTCTATGTGAATCAAATGCTATGGACTAAGCTATTAATAATATAAATTAGTGTAAACTTCCATAACTTTGAAGCTATAACTCTAAGCTTCAACGATTTTTTTCTTGAGGCTAACTATGAGTTTCTATTTCTAGAGAGTGATCTTGCCTCTTTTTTTACTTCCTTCTAGTGAGGGCTAAGACTTATATTTATAATGATGTGGGTGAATTAGGGTTTCACCACAATGCGACATGTATCGTCATTAAAATTTAGGTGAATAACATTGTCTTTATTATTTAAATAATATAATGAGACTTGAGGGTGTTTTATAAAATATACACATGTCAAGTCCCTTATTCTACATGGCTAAAATAAATAAATAAATATTAAAGTGTCATTAAGAATGATATTTTTTAGAGTGCATGGCACTTATGTAGTGAGCATGACTTGTCGAGAGACTGTGAGCCTGCTCGCTAACCGTTAATTTAGTTATGACTTCTCGGGGGATATGAACCCTTTTGAGTAACTATAAATATATATATATATATATTACTTGAGGGGCATGAAGCCTCCTCGAATGACTATTTATGAAAATGACTTGTCGAGTGACCTTGAGCCCCCTCAAATAACTGTAATGTAAATGTCCTCTTGAGTGACCTTAAGGTCCCATAAGGGTAGTGTGACTTTCTCGAGTAACCATGAGTTACTCGAAACTTTTGGTGATTTTACCTCTTATATTAGAATGGTTGAGAATTTACCTTAATCAACGAACCTTACTCTCCAGCCTCCAAGCCAAAACCCTCAAAGATCCCATTGACTACTTTGGTGGGCTCCTAGGCCCCTTGAGCCTTGCTAACTCGAACCACTGAATGGACCAAAGTAACCTTCTTGGAAACCTGTAATATAAATGACCATTAGTACTAAAATAAATGCATAATCAATATAAAGTGTAATTAGTACTAAGAAGATTTAGGATCCCTCTAAATTATCCCTCTCATACAAAAGTTTCTTTATTTGTGAGAGAGTTGTGTACGAATAATCTAATCATCATGAAAATTTTCATACATTTTACTCTTGTTGGGAATAACAACCTCAACATGCTTGCACTTTTATCTTTACGTTAGGTTACCACATATGCCATATGTTGCTTATGGACCCATGACTTGTAGTTTACTGCTTGGAGACCCCTCTATATTAACCCCCTCGTACAGAAGTGTCGAGATACTTGTGCACAAAATATCGACTACTTTATTATTAGAATAATCGAAATTACATCCCTTGTTCACTCGTTCGAGGACTTCCCTACATTATCCCCCTTGTGAAAAATACATCTGCAAAAAATATTTTAAAAGTTAGTGGGTAAAATATTTCTAGGGGATAACACTACCCATTTTCTTAGAACTTTATTTTCACACATTCTTTTTTGCTTTTACCATATACCGTGGTACTATCTGCTCGCGAAACTTTGTACAAAAACATTTTACAAGTAAATATTGATATTTTTATAACTTTTTCCTTATGCTACGGGACTATCTGCTCGCCAAACTTTTTGCGAGTAAGTGTTGATAAACCCTTATTGCTTTTACCTTATATTGTGGGATTTATAAATTCACGGGACATTGTGTTTTGTAAAATACATATATATTACAAGTGATTATGAATAGTATGATGTATTTTCCCTTATACTGTGGGAACAAGTTGCTATGCTCGTTATGTTTTATTTTTGAGCTATGCAATTATCACTGTGCAAGTGTATTCCCTCTAAATATTATGAGTATAGATCAACTTAATAAGTAAAGAAAATGCATTTCCTTTTCTTTTTAAAATTCTTTGATTCCTTGCTCGCTATATTTTATGATGAGGACATTTGCTTAAAAGTATATCCCCCTTAAAATATTATTAGTGAAAGTGAAAAAAATAAAGAGCATGTATTTCCTTATACTTTGGAAATGTAGTATTGCCCTACTCGTAATATTTTAGTATTTTAGGCATAACTTCAATGTATTGCCTCATAATATTACGAGCAGGGCTAAGTCTATTAACGAATAGTCATTTCCTTAACGAAAATTGTGGATTGAGTTGCTCGCTATGTTTTGTTATGAGTATTTGAACTTGAAAGTATGTTACCTCAAAACATAATGAGCAATGATAGATGCTAAAAACATGGATTTCATTATAATTCATAAATTTAGTGCATGCTTTGCTCAATATATTTTGGCACTTGGGCATTAAATTGAAAATATATCCCCTCGTAATATTCCGAGCAAAAAGAATAAAAAAATAAAGGGTATTTCTCTTTACGCTTTGGATATTTAAAATTTCCTTACCCATTCTATTTTGTCTGTTGAGTAAACTGGAACGCATATCCCCTCAGAATATTATGAGCAAGAACTAGTTAAATAGTTATTTCCTTATTTGTTGAAAGTTTTGAATTGCCTTTCTCGTTGTGTTTTGGTGTTCGGACATCGACTCGAAAGTAAGTCCCTTTAAAATTTAATGAGCAAAAAAAAAAAAAAAATTGCTAGAGGCTTATGTTGTGGGTACTCGAATATTTATAAAGTCCCAAGTATAATATTAACTTAAAGCCTACTTTGTCTTTTGAGTTTTAATACTTCTTTGCATTATTCAACCTATTTGTCGGATTGAAGATAATGATAAAGTGTATATCCTGGGTACTCGTGCTCCTATGGAGTCATGGGTACGTAATTAAATAAGTTTACAAAAGGCGACGTCGGATGTACGAGGAAATCACTACGAAAAAAAACCTCGGATGTCCCAAGCCAAACAATCACTATGATGTGGTATTACAAAGTACAAAGATAAACTTACTCAATGACTCGATCTCCACAAGTCTTGAAGCTCCTCTGAATCTTCAACCACTCCTCCATAGTGCCCACGCGAATCCTTCCGCGATACCTGTCCACAACACATGCGTCCACGAATAGCTCGGTATCCACCGATACATCTTGATAACATCTACGATGTTGAACACGAAATCCTTCGATTATTTACCGCAAAACTAATGATGTTCAAAGTGTAGAACAACTCCAATGGTGCAAATAAAGATCACTATTTCATATGTGAATGAAAGTTTGGATCTTTGAAACTGTAAGGATGTTTTTAGACTTTGAAAACCTTAAAAAACTTGTGTAGAAAACGTACTGTATGTAAATTAATTTTCTGGACTGCACACCTATGAAACTCTAAGCGAAACACACCTTATATAGAAAAATTGAGTCGGTGCGTCGTTCGAACAAGTTTAGCATGTCGCTCGAACGAAACATCAATGTCGCTCGAACGACATTGGAATCTCGCTTGAATGACTTACAAAGTCGTTTGAACCATTGTAAATAAGAGTTTGTGATTAACACAACTCTAAACCATCTTTATCTCAGAATAAATGAAGTTTAACTATTTTAAATCTCTTTTTAATAAAATTAACATCCTAAAAATATTTTTCGAGTCCCATAAACATTATGAATACATACCTGAGCGATGTCGAAATGCAATGAAGATGTGAAACGTGCTCCAAAATAATATCGGCATAATTTTTTATTTGAATCTTGGTCCCAACGTATTCAATAAACTCTATGTTATAGACTGTGTGGGATCGTGATAGTAAAAATCTATCTATGACTCAAAAACATGTTTTGTTCCGAGAATAACTAAAAAACATACAAGTGACTCAATTGAAAATTTTGTCCATACAAATCTCCCTCTTTGACTATTCCGGTACAAAATCCAAACAGTGAAATGCCTAAGCCGGTCCATCAAACCGTATGACGCCTATGCCCCATCCCAAAAACTCAAAATAAAAAATTCACGATGAGACTAGTAAATGATGGTCTGGTAAGCATGAGATGTCTGAATGTGATGTAGTCTTGAAATATCAAATCTCTTTAAGCATACCTACACACATGAAACAGACAAATACCCAGTGAAGTATGGATTTACAAATGATATAAAATATTATAATACCAATATAAAACATCAATACCAATATGTAAAATCAAAACTCAAATCATTTGTTAAAAATGTGAGAAATAACATGATACCAATATGTAATCAAAGATATCAATCTGTGTAAACTACACAAAATAATCATCAAAGCATATGATCACAATAATGATATCAATGAGTAATGAAACAAACATATATGCTCATCAAACAAACTCTCCCCCTTGAAATATGAATGACTTGTATTGATCTCAGGACAATAATGATATCAATGAGTAATGCAACAAGCATATTTAATATGAATGACTTGTATTGATCTCGGGACATTTTTAGTTATTGGGTAATTCTTTCGAATCCTATTGGAAACATGTATAAAATAACATGTAATGAAATTATAACTGAAAGCTTGGAAATCGGGCTAATATGCATGTGAATTAGGAATCATCAAATTTATGAATAAAAGAGGATGTTCTTTGAGACTATACATTATTATGTAAAGGTTATAATTCTAAACCTATGCTGTGGGAGTTGGGAATTGTATGTTATCGAATAATAGTGTTATGAGTAATATTGTATGTGAAAAATAAAGGATGTTATGATGATAGATACAAGGTGTGAATGGCGAGACTTGTTCACTAGATAATAAGAATTGAAGGTATTGTTTATATTATTAATCATATGTTTTTGAAGAGGTAACGGATGATGTTGGTTTTTGGCGTATATCATTGGGAGAGAAGATACTTGGTATTTTATAGTCTTGAGTTTGAATTTATAAAATATGGGATATCTACGTGTAAGTTGAGAATGAGAGAAATGGTACACTGAGGATAATTATATGGGTATAAGTAATTGAATTGAGACTTTAAGGTATAAATCGTCATTTAAAAATATTGTTAGAGCAATTAATGTTGAAGGGAAATAAGGTTGTAGTAAATGAGAATGTTAAGAGTGAGTTGAGTGAATTATGTATTAGATCATGTAGTGATATAATTTGTTAATCATATATTAAGCTATGGGTTCAATGTGAGGGACGTGTGCTGGGGTAAGTATATTTAAGGTTAATGACATAACTAGACAAATTGTTTTAGTTCTTTTGCATTCTCGACAACTACTTAATCTAGACAAAAGTGTATCAGGGAGAAAGGGTCCTTGTTTGGATTTCATTTATCAGACGTCCTATGCATAGAGTCTAGAAAAGTTCAGGAGTCAAAAGTTTAAGAGGTTTAAGTTATGTGGTGGATTTAAGTAAGTATTTAGTTAATGTATGATTATTAAAGAGTCTTGACAACCATTTAGCCTGGACATAAGTGTATCAGGGGGATTCATATTTGGTTTTCATTTATGAGACGTCCCACACTTGGAGTATAGGGATAATAATGATAAATAAAACACAACTCTGATACCATCCAAAAAAAATTTGAATATAATTCCACCACTGGAATAAATTATAATAATCCAATATCCAAATCATAATAAATACTTCACATCGATAAATGACTCTTGTATAAAAATCTGACGTGGGAAAACTGAATAAATACAAATTGTCTGATTAAATAAATATAAAAGGGAATATGATCGCAAATGAGATATACGCTCTATGCCTATATCCTAGGAAATTATTTTTGACACCACATTCTAGGACCCCCTAAGTCTCTCCTTAGGTCCCTAGCACCTCCCTATTTCACTACAAACCATAGGTTATACTCTGAGTACCGATCTAGAGGCCATCAAGCGCTCTCAGGACCCGTTTAACTCCAGCCAACTCTATTGTCAGAGAGAAAGCTCTTTGAATAGTCGAAGGGCTCTGAATCCACTTTCTAACAGTCCGCCCCATGCATGAATCGGCATAACAGTTCGAATGAACGAACCATTTTACTTCTAAAAGTCAATCTCTAGGATATCGAGCGCTCCCGAGCCCCGATTTGACCCCAATCAACTTCATCGCTAGAAAAAAAGATCTTTGAAGGTAACTGAAACCCCATTCCAACGGTCCACCCCGTGTGGCAAACAACATAATCGTTCGGGTGAATGACCAATTTTCCCTTAAAAATCAATCAAAAGGCCACTGAGCGCTCTCGGGCTCCATTTGACCAAAGTCATATCTTTAGATCGAATGAGACTAAATGAATCTCTTAAGGTCAATAAATACCCTTTCCAAATGTCCACCCCATTCACGATTCTAACTTACGATTTGGATGAACGACCTGTTTTACTCCGAGAGGTCACGGGGTACTTTCGGGCCTCGGTTGACCATGGTCAACTTTCCAAACTGATCAAAACTCTTTGGAATGTCGAATTAAATCTCCTAAAATTTCCAATGGTTCCCCCCGGGCGTGATTTTGACATACAATGCTGACGAACGATATGTTTCCGTCCGACGATCTCCCATCCAAAGGATCGATGTGCGCTTCCGAGCCATATTTGATCCAAAGTGAACACCCGGACCTGGGAGCAGTCTAAAGGAATTTTGAAGGTATCTGAATTACCTTTCAAATGGTATGCCCCGTGCATGATTTGGATCAACAAATTGCGTCCTACGACCATTTTTTTGAAAAAATTTGCGTGAGACTGCCAATTTACAGTTCTAGTTCCCTACCTATCAGTAGTGTGTCTTGATCACTTGTCGGTGGTTAGTACTAGGGCCATGCCAATCAGCATCCCCCTTTGCCTATAAATATAGGGCATGACCTCACTTCCAAGGCTGACCTCAGATTCATCATCAATAGAGATCTCAGTAACATTTACTCAAAATTCGCGAAGTTCCTCCATGTGAAGCTCCATTCAAGCTTATATTCCAATCCTTTTCATACCCAATTTGAAAAAATCACATTCTCTCTCATTCAAACTTCATCTCACATTCAAGGGAGTTCATCTAAGGTCAAAGATCAAGCTTTAAAGAAGGTCCAAAATCTACCCCCTCTCTTTAAATTTCTTGTTTTGCATAAATTACATTAGATTCATAATATAGTTCTTACTTTAGTTCATACACATTAATATCTTATATTTTTTTAGTATATTGCACATACTTTGTTTTCTATAAAAAATCCAGAACAAACAAAAAGAGAATTACACCCATAAATCCTGAATGGGATTATCCATCACATTTTTTCAAAACTAAAAACATATTTTCTACACACACACATCTAATAAAACCCCGTTCGAATCTATGGGATAAACCCCACCCCCATGCCTCATTTAAACTACGTGGACTTTGATGCCTTTATAGGCTACGTAGGCATTTTGAATTAAAACCTGAGAATCGAGTCCAATTTTCCAATTTTTTAACTTCCTAATTTTTAAGTTTTTCTAAAATTTTGATTTTTCTAAATCTCTAATTTCCACATTCATTATATTCTTACATTAATATACATATTATGTTTGTTAGCGTTTCATCCAACACATATTATTGTTTCATCATGACGATCAATATCACGATAAACGTATAAATCATATTTTCTATATATATATATTGTTTTGGGAATATTCCTATGAAAGACCTCACTTTATCTTTTCCATGGTATGAGTTGAACGATTTCGATATCCATTATATATACATGCACACACACTTCATGGATAAATAAAGGAGGACAATAACACTAGCCCATGAGAGACCGAAAGGGCGGGATGGGTGCCTAACACCTTCCCATTCTATAACTTAGCCCCCGAACCTTAGAACTATTGGTTTCGTATGCATCAGTTTATCTTTGATATCGTTCTGTCGAGGAGGCGACATGTTCTTTTGCCAGTTTTCTAGAAAATAGGTTGGTTAATCCATCTCTTTATAAATACCCCACACCGACGATGGATGAAGCTTCGCTAAGTAGGATGCGAGAACTTATGATGCCCATTCCTTTCCCATCCCCCTCTTTTTTAGATGTAGAAGAGGGAGAAGAGGAAGGGGCGCGCATCCTTCGATCGAGATGGCCACAGTGGCGACTCTGTTGGGGACTCTCTTCATAAGAGGGATAAACTCTGTTTACATGGGTGTTTTGTTTTCTTGTGTGCGTTTGCACCTATCTGTATGTTCCTTTTTTATCCTCTATTATTTCTTATACATATATATCTCATGCTTATATCACTACTCACTCACACACTTGTAAAAATTCCCCATGTACTCTTCACACCACGTGCACCTAGGATCACTTGTATCCTCATGTTGCAAACACCATGTAAAAATCCATGCTTAGGTGTCACTAACACACACCTTCACTTATCACACTTGTATATATCCATTCTTACACACTTGTCACACACCACTCGTAGTTGATCCATTCTTATGTTCATTACCACATACTCACTTTTAGATAGCTACACATCACTCACTCTCACATAATCCATGCTTAGTATACATTAATTTTTATACTTATACATTATCCTCAGCTTGGCATGATGATATTCAATAGAGATACTCTCTCTATAATGTACTAATCAAGGATCATACATTTTGCACTCTACATCACCAAAGAGCATTGATATTGATCAAAATTTTGTCACGTAACTAGGGGGGTCACTTCGTGATGGGAGATGGTTCGAAAGTTCGCAGTTAGCCTAAGAGATATGACTTTCACCTTTCGTTGGCCAAGTACCTTTGACGTATATCGAATGGTTCCCCCCGAATCATACCTCTTGATTGAAGTCATGACGATAGGTATATCGCAGGGAAATTGTTCACGTACGTCGAGTATATCGAATTCACTCTCACACATACTGTCCCCATGAGGTATATAGTGAGACAATTCATGTATACTCAGGTATATCAAATGGCATGTCCACTCATACCGATTGCCCTCAAAAGCAATACGTATATCGTGTAAGTCATGCCAAATGGGGGAACACCTTCCAATTAACCCAACAATGGCATACCCGCATATAGGCGTCAAACCTAGGGCACTCATATTTATCGATTTCGAGTCGAAACTCTATCGAAATGACGAGTCGGCATGCAGCCCAAATTTTCACGAAATTTTTAAAACGGGACCCTGCCCATGAGCCTGGTAACATGTCCAACCATAGTTTTTACATATCTTTTCAAACCCAATTTTTCGATGCTTGGGTCCCGCCCGACATTTCTTTTTGCATTTAGGTAAACTTAATACAAGTGAGAACCTAATAAACATAATAATAATCATGCTGAGACCCATCTCTTGTCTTTTCCTCCTTTCTGTATAGAAAAAGGTGTCCAAAAACCTTTTTTCCCTCTTTTATCAAAATACCAAAAATATTTTTCTTCCCTTTTTACTCAAAAAAATTATGTCCCCATCTTCTCCGAAATTCAAAAATATTTTTCTTCCTTATACCAAAAATACTTTTCCCTTATTTTTACCCAAAAATAGTTTGTCCCCCCTTTTTCTCAAAAATGTCAAAAAAACATTTTCCTTACTTTTCTAAAAATAACAGTTTCCCCTCTTTATCTTTGCCAAAAATAAATTCAATTTTTCTCCTTCTCAAGACGATCGCATACATTTGGCTTGGTTCCCTTTATCTTCGGTCTTTAGTGGAACCGTGCCAAATCTCCGTCAGTCCCCTCACTTCCTCTGAGTTAAGAATTCATCCGCTTTCTATGGAGAACACAGACCCAGTACCGAATGCGCAGCCAGATATGATGACAGTTCAAGCCCAGCTGACTGCCAAGATTGACAACCTTCAAACCGAGGTTAATTAGATGCAACGAAACTGGGTCCTTGTTCCCTAAGATCCCTATGTCCTCTTCCCTCGCGCCATGGGTCTGCCCTCACCCTAGCCTATTTGGATTCTTAAGGTATATCAGCACGCTTCACAGGCTCCTCCTGCTAATGGACCGCCACCAACCCAACTTCCTATACCGAATTTCTCCCAGCCAGGGGGTAACTTACCCGTCACCATTGATCAAAATGAAGAAGAATTGAACAAGGTCAAAGAAGACCTCAGGTGTTGACAAAAAAAATTAACCAAGTCAGACTCTCTGGAAACTACATGGACCACACGCACATATCTCCCTATCCTAAAGCAAGGCTTCTAAAAAATTTTAAGATGCCCAACATCGAGAAATTTGAGGGTAGTGGACCTCCGATTGCTCATCTCCGTAGTTACCACCGAGCCTTGATTCTCTTTGGTGCCTCCAAGGAAATAGTGGCCAAAATATTCCAACAAACTTTAAAGGACAACTCTCTTCGCTGGTTCTTATATCTCGAGGAGTCCAGAATCCGCAGTTAGGAGGATGCTGCCCTTGAGTTCATATCACAGTACAAATATAACGAAGAGTTGGAAGTCACCCGCCGTGATTTAGTGCTACTTAAACATAATCCTAAGGAGTCAATCAGTAACTTCATAGCAAGGTGGAGAGAAAAAGCTGCCACCATGACAAATTGACCTTTCTAAGAAAAGAAAGTCAGGATTGTGAAGAAGAACTTCTTACCCCATGTCCGAGTGATGATGGGTGGACAATACTACCCTTATTTTTGAGCCCTCCGAGAAGCAGGGGTGGAGATCGAAGAAGTTCTTGCTAAGATAGAGGTGGAACCAAAGAAAGTATCTGGACAGTTATCTCTTAAAAAGTTTGGGAAGCTATCCACTAACGTAGTTTTAACCATCAACAACATCTTTCAGCGTGCCACTTCATATGCTCGAGAGTCAGATAATTAGGTGGTACAGACCGATGAAGTTAGTCTAGATGATGCTGTCGAGATAATGACTGACCTATTTGAACAGATCGGTGAAATTTGTAGTATGTCCGAGCTACTTGATGTTTTGAAACTATAAGGGCGCCTGGTCCATTCACTTCTACATTTTCTCACCGAATGGGAGGACTTATATGAAGAGGCCATTAAGGTTGCAGAGTGTATTGACTTTTCATGAAAAATGATGTCATTGCCACCGAATGGAGGGATGAATTTGATGATTTAGATGTAGATCAAGGTCCAAAAAAGGCAAGTATGATAGCCAATATATGTGGGATGATATCATTTAAAGAGCTGCTAGGAGAAATCAACAAGGTGGCTGAATAACCCGAGATTGATAAGGAAATGGGGTTTCTGCTTTTTCCCTCTTTTATGAACCACATGACCAGATCAGAAGGCATTCGTAAATCCCAAAACCTGTCACCATAAAAAAATGACAAAGGAAAAGGTGTTGAGAATCTCCCTATGCCAGAAGTGACCCTCAAGGATTGTAAGATCCTCTATTAGTTGAAAAAGACCCAAGCCAACATCACATTATGGGGACTCTTTATGTCTTCCCAGTGGCACTGGAATGCCTTGATCAAGCTACTCATATGACTCACTGTTCCTCCTTCCACCACGCCAGAAGAAGTGAATCTGGTTAGATCCGTGACCTTTACTATAATGCTCTCCTTCTTCGAAGAAAAAAATCCTTAAGATTGGTCTAAAATAGAATTATGCTCTCAATATCTCTGTCGAAGTCATGGGAAAGACTATACCGATCTCTCTTGTCGATAATGGATCAGCTCTTTATGTCTGCTCGTTGAGCACCCTTAATTGTTTGGGACTGAATGTGAGCGACCTTGCTCCAACCTCTGCCGCTGTATGTGCCTATGATAATACTCATCAAGAAGTGATGGGATCCATAAAGCTTATAATAGAGGTCGGCCCTATAAATCTTGTTATTGAATTCCAAGTTATCGATATCCCAACTTATTCCAATCTGTTGCTCGGATGATCATAGCTCCACAGTATCAAGGGTGTGTCTTCTTCCCTTTATCAAAAGCTGAAGTTCTTCACCAATGGGAAGGTCATCACCATCATGGGTGATGACGACAATGTCGAGAATGCAAGCACTAAAAATCCAGTACGTGAGATACAACATGGGCCGAATGATATGCTTCTGTGAGGCTTCTGAGTTGAACCACTTCTACTCCCAGCTGGGGACAATTTCAAAGATAGAGTTTTTCTAGAGTATAAACCTTATGGAAATGTCAATATGATCCAGATGTTAAAAAAAATGCACTTTATGCCTGGACTATGGCTGGGACAAAGACATTAGGGAATACTTGAGCCTATTGTGTAAAATAAAGCTTTTTCTTCTTGAGGTTTGCGCTATCAATCGTCAATAGAAGAACTTCAAATGAACCACTAAGCTCGATTGAAGAAAAGGCTAGAATGCGCAAGACCGTCTCAAGAGACTCCTTAAATGGAAGATTCATCAGAGAGGGTGAAGATTTCCCCTTCCGTGGCTTTCGAGAACCATGGTATGATCATGTGGATAAGAAGATGAAACCTGGAATGGAGATATTTTTCTAAGACAGCTACACATGGGCCGATTGTTCCCATTATTATGTGTAACCACTAATAAAAAAAACCATAGCAGACACCGAAGATTCTGAGGAAAGTGACTTCGAGGATTCTTTTAACTTGCAGACACTGATTTATGGACTTAATAATTTACAGACCGATGAATGGAGTTAAGACTGATGGTTCGATGATCGAGCGAAGATAGACGACAACTGTAAGCTCTATTATGCTCGCTTGTTTAGGGTTAGGGGCTACTCATTCCCATTGCAGTCAATCAGTCATCCCAAGAAAAGTCCTATACATAGCTAAACACCGGGCTGCCTACCTTCAGAAGGGCCCTTGCCTTCTGATCGGGTAGTCAAATATGCCAGTACTTGAGCCAATAAACAAGGAAAGCTAGTTCCGTGCATTTGAGCGATCGAGCAATGGATCGAGCAAGCACTGGCTGTCGCACCTGACTCAGTTCCGTAGTTTCTATCCGGTATCCCATGACCCCGGAGGGGCATTCTGTCAATGAATCTCTCCCTTGGCCCTCTGTATGATTCATTTAGGGGCTACATTATCGGATATGTTCTACCTAATTAAATCTTCTGATACACGTCTCCTCAACTGTCATGCTGCACCTCTTCTGTTTGTTGATATTAAACCTAACCCTGATGTTTATCCCCATTCTTCTTCTCTTTTTGTTCCTCCCTAATCTGGTGTAATCGAGACCTCCTTTGATGAGGTTCTCAATGTTGTTTTTCCAATCAATGAAATAAATGAAGATTTTGAGTATCTTGTTGTGCCTTACATTAATTACCTTGATTATAATTAAACTCTTGATGATGATGATTTTATAAATGAACTATTCTTAACAGATGTTAATAAGGTTAACAACAAGCAACATAATCGCGTTCAACGTAATGAAGATCAAACTGTTATTATTAATCTCGGTTCTAGTAGACAACTGCGCGAGATTAGGATAGGGGCCACCCTTGACGATCATGAGCACACGCAACTCAATGAATAATTAAAGGAATTTATGGACGTCTTTGCATGTTCCTATGATGACATGCCTAGCATTGATCTTGAGACAGCTCATCATGAAATTCCAACTCTCCCATAATGCAAGCCGGCCAAGCAGAAACTACGAAAGCTCCGCACCGAATTTTTACTTAAGGTTAAGGAATAAGTAGTCAAACAGTTGAATATGGGTTTCATTCATGTGATCCAATGCCCTACATGGATAGACAACATTATACCCATGCTGAAATTAGGAGAAAAAGTTCACATGTGTGTTGACTACTAAGACATGAACAAAGCCTCTCCGAAGGATTATTATTTGCTACCCAATATCGATATGATTATGGACAACATAACTAGTCATGCTCTTAAGTCATTCATTGATGGTTTTGTCGGATATAATCAGATCAAGATGCACCGGGATCATCAAGAAAAAATCGCATTCATCACCCCTTGGGGAACCTTTTGCTATACCATAATGCCATTTGGTTTAAAAAATGCAGGGGCTATTTACCAGAGGGCGAACACAATCATCTTGCATGATATGATACACAATGAAGTCGAGGTCTACTTGGATGATAGATTATCGGGTCTAAGACTAGGGAAGGTCATGTTCCCCCTCTCTGAAAGTTCTTCGAGTGACTGCGATGACATCTAATGCAACTTAACCCACAAAAATGTGTCTTCGATGTCACCAAAGGAAATCTCTTGGGATTCATGGTTAGTGAAAAAGGGATCGAAGAAGATCCTTCTAAAATGAAAGTCATACTCGAGATGTCACTACCCCGAACAGAGAAAGAAATACGGGGAACGAAGATTGCCAAGAAGCCTTTGATCGAATCAAATAATACTTAACTCGACCTCCGATACTCATGTCACCGCATCTTGGTCTTCTTCTACTCCTATACCTAACCGTAATTGACACCGCAGCTGGGACTTTGCTAGCCCAGTACCTTAAAGACTCTCGTAAAAAGAGATCCATTTACTACACTAGTCACAAGTTGTCAAGGTACGAAGTTAACTACATAGCCTAGGAAAAAACATGTTTCGCCCTTGTTTGGGTCACCCAAAAGTTACGGTACTACATGCTCACCTTTCCCATCAAACTTGTATCCCAAATGGATCCTATCAAGTACCTACTCGAGAAACCTTACCTATCAAGATGAATGGATCGATGGTTGATGATTTATCCGAGTTTGATATCGTGTATGCCACGCAGAAAGCCATAAAAGGAAGAGTCATCTATGACTGCCCCATTGACTACCCAATGGAAGAAATCGATATCTATATTTTTGAATTCCCAGATGAGAATATTCTCTCTACATCCCAAGATGACCTTCGATAGTAAATGTTATTTGACAATGTTTCCAACAAGAAAGGGTATGGTATTTGGATCCTCCTAATTGCCCCTGATGACTCTCACACTCCCATTGCCATTAAGCTGGAGTTTCCCTGCACCAACAACATGACTGAATATGAGATGTGCACGGTAGGCCTCAAAGTCGCTCTCAAGAAAGGAATTTGATACTTAGATGTCTACGGGGATTCAGCCCTCATAGTCTATTGAGTACACTACACCAAAAGTAGCAATTTGGCACACCCTGATATTAAAAATTTGGCACTGTTTTAAACTGTGCCAAATTCTGGCACGGTTTAATGACAATTTGGCACACTTTAAAACAGTGCTTAATTTTGGCACTGTTTTAAAGTGTGCCAAAATTAAGAACACTTCACTAGAATATAAAATACCTTAAAAGTTTGGCACACTTTAGTTTCCCTCTTCTCTCTCCTCCCTCATCTTCTCCCCCACTCCCCCCTCTCTCGACCAAAAACCAATGCCCTACCCCTCTCATTCTCTCTGCCGCTGCCGTCGCCCCTATTCCTCTTCGCGTCACCTCCTTTCCTCTCCGCCTTACTCCCTTACTTTGTCGCAGCCTCTCCACCGTACTCCCCTCCTTTGCCGCAGGAGGTTTGGGGTTAACACTAAGGTTGTCAAAGATGAGGTTAGGAAATCGGAGAGGTGAATCGGCTATATGTATTATCTGTTATATATCTTCCTCTAAGGTACACTACAATATTTGTTTCCTATAATTCCTAATATATATTTAAAAAATGGAACAACCTGTAAAGGTTGGAGTAAACAAATTCTTGAGGTGATGTTCAGATTGATGGGTTTTAAGTTTGAGCATTTGGAGGTTTTTATTTCTGATAGTTTTCTTTATCTTATAAGAAACGAATTGGTAAATGATTGATATATATTTTTATTAATTTTTTGGATAGGTTTAGTTAATTCCTCATTCAATACAGTTTCATTTAGTTCTTTTTTCATTGGTCCTAAACGTCTTATTTTTTCTATTATCTATTTTTTCAAATTGTTTCCTAGAAAGAGTATCCCGAAAAATATGTTATTTAAATGTGGAGGAGGTATGGTATTAATTATTTGAACCCATTTAAAAAATAATTTTAGTTGAAAACATTACCCACTGATATTAACATAAACCTAAAATTTAACCTATCAATTAAAATATCACATTACTAAGTTGAATAATATAATCCAATATGCAGCCACAATTGTTACAAAAGGTTTCTTAAATTAATTTACCCTCCTATAAAATGAGGTAGGAGGTTTGGGGTTAGAACCTTAGGGTGTTAACGTGCAAGAAATTCCACTCAGGGCACACTCTCTCCAAGGTTGTTGCCGCCCCTCTGAGGTATTTCTCATATTAATTTTTGGAATGAGTTTTTTGTTTTGTGCTTAACAATGGAGGGTATCTCTCTAACCTCTCATATAAATCTCTATATTCATTATCTTCCCATTTTGTATCTTTGCATTCTCTCTCTATACACACACACACACAAGCAGGGCTTGCGTTGTAATAGCAAGTTCATACATTGTGTAATTGCATCCGACACCCGAATGTCCACTGGTACACTATTCTCACCCGGGATTACTCCAAAATCTTTAAACTGTAAGATAAATTAAATCTTCTCTTCTTATTTGCTGGTTAAATTATTTACCTGTTGGTATAAATTAGTGGGTTGTTGGGTCTCTAGGTTAGTCATTAGTCACTGTGTTAACTTCTTGATTTGGTATTGCATATATTGGTTTTCACATGATCTGACCTAATTTAAGTGTTTAAATGCGGATTGTGCCTGTTCATGTTTGTGACATTGTTAATATGCACATAGAGGGTAAAGCTTGGATAGTCCAATTGTTAGATGTGGCCTGTTTCTCACTAGCAACAAAATGGAGGATATTGAAGTGTCTCCCATTGTTGATTTACAGGTGAGAGAAAAATTAATGTGAATATTTATTTATTTCATTATATATTGAACCATTTGCCTTTCTGATATGTTCTTATATGTAATGGACATATGGATTTTTGTGAGTAGGTAGGAGATCCCAAGTTTTTATTTGAAGGCAAAACCATACAAAGAATGGAGCTTCTTGTTTGGAGCACCTTGAAGTGGAGGATGCAAGCTTGCACTCCTTGTTCTTTCATAGACTAATTTCTTAAAAAGATTAACCATGATCATCTTCCATCACAATCTTTGATCTCTAGATCAATTCAATTCATCTTAAGCACAATCAAAGGTATATTATTCACTATATGCACAAATGTTTTAATTTATATCGATACACATCCATATAATAAAGCACAATATATCGCATGTCCTAATGGCACGTAATGATACCCAATTATACTCATAAAAGGGACATGTTATCAATTTCACACACGTGTGTGTATAATCATATATGGGTACTGAAATATTAAAGAGTTTGATCCAGTGCTGGGTGGTAATTGAATGCAGGTATTAGGGAGGTTTGAAGACCAAAAGGCCAGCATAGGTTGTCAGTGATTTGTTTGGTTTTATTTCACAAAGGTTCAACTCAGGCCAGTTCCATCCAATCTTATTCAAGTTACTACAGGTAACTATTATTTAGTACCCATTCATTAACCTTATAAATTCAATGAATTATTTCTACTCAGCATTTATAGTTTGTCTTTTTCATTCTATATCTGATCATTCCTTTTAAACTTTGAAAATCACTTCAGGGACATAATAATTAATAGTATTTATTTTCAATGTATTTCTTCTTTTCTTCTTCTGGTGCAACAAAGTTCTACTCAAGAAGCATTGAAATTGGTAAGTGCAACAACCCAGGTTTTTGAGCGGCTATTTTATATTATTTTGCCTGATGGGCTAATTTTATAAAATAGGGGAAGTGGGCATAAATATTATTTCCCTTGAGATTTAGGGATAATATTTACTATGTTTTGTCTATTTACCGTTATGAGAAGGTAAATAGCATTATATTGTGATATATTGCGTCGTTATATGTAAAACGACGCTTGTGACTCATAAATAAATTGGAGTATAATTAACGAAGTAAAATGGATTTAGAACATTAAATTTGTTCACATTTTCTCAAATGCCAAAATAGGGGGTGCGGTTGTTTTTAGACTAGTCGAGATAGTCGAAATAAGTGCCAAGTTGTATTTTTGAGTTTCGGGCACTTTTGGGGTGTTATGACTTAATTATGTGGATACGAGTCATTTTAATGGTGTATCAAAAATTAAAAGAGGGCATTTATGTTTTAAAACCCGGTTAAGTCTTCCACTCCTTTATTTCCCTCATTCTTGTGTTAGAAGCCAAGAGAGAGAGAGAGAGAGAGAGAGAGAGAGAGAGAAGAGAGAGCTTGGGAGAAATGGAGAAAAGAGAGAGAAATGGAAGATTTGGGTTGGATTTCGTTGCTACCGGAGGAGGATCCGAGACTACAACCTCGAGGCAAGTTTCTTACTTGCTTGATGTTGATTTAATGTGATAAATTGCATGTATAGTTATGTTTTGGAGATTTAAACCTTAAATGGGTTCTTTGTTGATTTTGATGATTTAACCCTTAAATCTTAGTTTTGATTTGGTTTGAGGATAAATTATTTGTTATAAATTGGGTAGAAATAATTTGGGAGAATTAGTTGTTGTTGATGTTGGATAAAATCTAAGATTTTGGATTTTGAAGATTTTAGGGTTCTTCAAACCGTAGCCCAAACTGGGCCATTCTGCAGGACCGAATCGATTCGGCCCTAGGGGCGAATCGATTCGGATATGGGGAGGGATACAGGTCTAGGAAAACGAATCGATTCGTATTGGGTCCGAATCGATTCGGCTATTACAGAATGTTAGTTTTTGCTTACCGAATCGATTCGGCCCAAGGGGCGAATCGATTCAGTTACCCTATTTTTGTGAGTTTTTCCTAGTTTGATTTTTAGCCCTTTTTCTTTTAGGTCCAGGGTTTAGGGACCTTCCTTTGGGAAGTAATGGGGAGTCCTAGAGGGTTGTTTTGGGTAGACTAATGTCCTAGGATAAAATGGGATAATTGGGCTTACCCCGAGGGCTAGTTTGTATAGGTTAATGTTCGAATAATATAGGAAGTTAACCTAAAGATAAATTGGAGATTAGATTTTAATGTTGAGACTTTTGGGAGTCTATAATTGGTGAAGACTCACTTTGATGGTTTATGAAATTATATAAACTTTAGGAGACTAGTTAGAGGATGATGGCACTTCGGGTCTTAGGTCATTAATAAAATATGACTTAGTGAGAATGAAATGCATATTCTAAAACTTGGTACTAAATGGCTAAGTATAAATGATTTTGAGAACGTAAAAGTGAATGTTTTCAAAAGGAAAAATTAATGTTTTTCATAAATGTTAATTTATGATTACACACCTCCCTAAATCGCTATCATAAGGGAAGTTGCGTGCGTATGGTGATGCCCCCTGGCTAATGAATGCAGGGTGGATATAGTCCTAGGCCATATGGGCGTTTATTTTACTGCACTGGTTAGGAGATTCTGGGTGTGGTCTTGACTATCCCGCATGCATATGGCCGCTTCCCGACGTTGGTAGGTTCCCAGGTTGTCTTGTTTGATGGGCCCTGGGAGATGATAGCCATTTAGGGGCGCGTCTAGTGGGGAAAATCGGAGGGACGGTCTTAGATAAATTTAAAGCAATCCATGATAATGAATTGGCTTTAATTACATTTCCTGGATGGAAGAAGGGAAATGGGATATATGGTTTGGCTTCGGATACATTTCCCGGATGGAACAAGAGAGATGGAAGCATATGGTATGTAAAAGTATTTTTATGATAATAAAAATGACTTTTGATTACACTTCCTGGATGGAAGAAGGGAAGTGGGATTTTATGAAAAAGGATAAAGCACTTTTATGATAATAAAACTTGCTTTTAAAATGTATTTTCCTGGATGGAAGAAAGGAAATAAAATTAGTAAAGAAAGTTTTGTAATGAGATTGAATTGGTAAACATTTGATAAAATGTTGTACCATTTATATATATTCCTTACGAAGAAATAGGAATTGTGCCTTATGAGGGTGAATGAAATTGGTTATGTGTACATAATTAGATTTGTATGTATATATTGATTACGTGCTGAGGGTCTAATGGATCTCGACGATCAACCTTGCCTAAGTAGTAGTGTATCAGGGGGGTTCCTTATTTGGATTTCGCTTTGCGAGACACCCCACGCACGAACTTGGCGTAGTGTTGAGACTGGGGAGAAGTCTAACCCTCAGTACTATCTTCATGGAAATTAAATTTGATGATAATATACATCAATATTGTACTTAGGTCTAATGGATCTCGATGATCAACCTTGCCTAAGTAGTAGTGTATCGGGGGGGTTCCTTGTTTGGATTTCGCTTTGCGAGACACCCCACGCATGAATAGGGAATAGTGTTAAGACTGGGGAGAAGTTAGCCCTTAGTACTTGGGTTAACTAGAGCATGTTATGATATTGTGCTAGGTTGTGCTTTTTATAATGAGAGGCGAGAAATATTATGTTAACAGTAAGAGAATTACGCACTTAACTGTCATGCATTTTAGTCACATGGGAATCATATCAAACCGGGCCCTGACCCGTCTATATTTCTTTATTTTTGCACATACTCCTTGTCGTACAGGTGATCTACCGCATGGACACCCGTATTTATATTTCCATTCCGGTTGTCATGGAACTACGGCATATTGCGGATGTTGTAGGTTATTTGTATTAGAAGCTTCTTTCCATTGTACTCTAGTCACGTTCAGTTTATTTATTCGGGCGTGTGGCCCAAAGCATTGCACACATTTATTATAATGTAATATTTAATGTGTAATACTCGGTGTAACTAATTGTATTGGTCTGTTCACCGATAACTTATTCGGTGATTATTTATTATATTGTCACTCTTTATCCGTTGATTTTTTATATCCACCGTTTTTGCAAATGGGATTGTCTAAGTGTTTTTCTTTTATTTTCAAAATTTTAAATTTGACAGTCTGTTTCCTAAAATGATTGGTGGTTATCTCATACTATTATTTTAATCGACAGTGATGCTGAGAATGGACCATCTATGATTCCTGTGATTATTAGAGTATTGGGCTGGCCACCTATTATTTTAGTAGGCGGGTTGTCACAGTAAGGTAACATGTGTGTTAGGTTTGCTTTAGGATGTAGGAGGAACGATTATTGGGGGTTGCTTTGTGTGTATATTTAGGTGATGTGTGTGTGTATATATATGTATGTAGTATCATGATCATATCAACATATTTAGGTAATGTGTGTGTATATATATCTATAACGTCTTTTAAGTTAGTTGCAACCTAAAACACTTTCACTAAATTAACTTGTAGCAACTGACCATACCTGCTCCCTAACCCATTAACAACCATCGGTATCTAATTAACATGTAAAAATTGACCGTGTAGTCACGGCCCCCCAGTTTGAGAATATGACGATAATTAGAAAATATATCGATTAAGCTTAAAAATAAGGCCTTAAAGCGTGAAAAACCAAACCAGCCCCCAAACGGCCCCGTAAGAGGCACGAACACCGTGCACGGGACCAATGAAACTTGTACGAACTCACCGTGTAGTCGCGGGTTTCCCGTTTTTAGAATATGATGATAATTTCAAAATATATAGATTAGGATTAAAAACAAGCCGTTTGAGGGAGAAAACCCAAACCATCCCCAAAAATGACCCCGTAAGAGGCACGGACACCTCGCACGGGACCAATGTAACTTGTACAAACTTACAGCGTAGTCACGGGCCTCTCGGTTTGAGAATATGATGTTGATTTGAAAATATATCGATTAAGCTTAAAGACAAGCCCTTAGAGGGTGAAAACCCAAACCTGCCCCCAAACGGCCCTGTAAGAGGCGCAAACACCTCGCACGAGAGCAATCTAACTTGTACAAACTGAGCGTGTAGTCACGGGTCTCCCGGTTTGAGAATATGATGATAATTTCAAAATATGTAGATTAGTCTTGAAAATAAGCCGTTTGAGGGTGAAAACCAAAACCAGCTCCCAAACGACCCGTAAGAGGCACAAACACCTCGAACGGAACTAATGTAACTTGTACGAACTGACCGCGTAGCCACTGGTATCCCAGTTTGAGAATATGATGATAATTTCAAAATATGTAGATTAGGCTTGAAAACAAACCGTTTGAGGGTGAAAACCCAAACTAGCCCCCAAACGGCCCCGTAAGAGGCACGAACACCTCGCACGGGACCAATGTAACTGTGACACCCCGCCTAATTTAACATCGGGTGATCAGGCCTCTATTAAATTAAAACAGGTTTCTCAAATGGTTCATTCTTAGCATCACTGTCGAAAACTTTTTAATTACTAATCACCTAAGTGAAAATTAGACCGGTGCCAAAATTTTATCTTTCTTAAACGGATAGATCAACCATGCGAAAAGATAGTAAAATAAATACCATGCTAAAACTCAAACCAACAAAGTATAAGTACAACAACACAAGAGTATTACCGAATAAACCATGGGCTAAAAATGACAAACAACAATAAAACAACTACTAATCTGCAACTAACAACTGAGACTGATACCGAACTACAAGTCCATACATAGAATAGGGTGAGATCCTGTACTAGATCTGAATGGGAGATATCGTCTAGTCAAAATCCTGTAAGCATCCGCTGTGCTACAGCTTCGAGTCCCTGGAATGAAATCATCATACATGGCGTCCCCGTGGCTGGACACCTAAAAGGTTTTGAAAATATTTTATAGCAAGAGTTAGTACTCAAAACATTTAGCAAGCGTTTATCACAATATAAAATGCGGTTATTTATTTCACATGTAAGGTTCTCGTACACTCTCTTGAGTTTACTCACCCCTCATCTTTTGTGCACACCTAGCGTTCTACACTTAGCCCACCTAGTCATATCTTCCAAGCTAACTAGGACTAAGTAATCATATGAACTTATCTATACTTATGTTCTCGTATGGCCCACACAGTACATCCATTTCATTAACATCTCACGAAGGTTAATTAATACTCAAGTAACATTTCACCTATGTTATGTTTCAAAACTTTTCATTTAGTTTCACTACTAAATTTCTACAATTGTTACAATTTCTATCTTCCCAATTTTGTAATTAAGTTGCACTACTTAATTTACTAAATAGATATTCTCTATCTAATATTACGTTCGTAATTAAGTTTCACTACTTAACTTACCAGTTCGGTATGTATTCTTTAAATACATAATATATATCAATCGACTAATACACAGAAGTAGAATATCATCAAGTATATATTTCACACACAATATATACTTAATATTAGTCATGTCTATTTTGTCCTTTTTACACACGTAAAGGACTCTTGGTTCGGATTGATTCATCGACCCCAAGTAAGAATTGGTTCGGAATGATACATCGACCCCAATTATTTATATACACAAATTCTGGCTTGGACTCTTTCATCACGCCACCAGTTCAAAGGTTTGGTTCGGCATTTTACATCGACCCCAAACATATAATAACCCTCTGTTAGTTCGAAATATCTCATCGACCCTAACATAGTTAATTTAGGTATACTTCTCTCGACCTAAAAGATTATATAATTCAGTAGGTACACGCCCGACCTATTAATAATTGAAAACCCTATTTATAATTGAAAACCCTCAAACAAAGACAAGGGACCTACAGAAATCGAAGAAAAACTTACCCCACCAAGTACCAAGCAATTTAAGAAAGTGCAATTAAAGCCTTGGATTGAGTGGACTGGACTGACATGCCGATCGACAAACCCCTATTTTTGAAAATTTTCCTTTTTCCTTTCTTGTCAAAACCCAAAAACTTAATAAAAAATAATTTATATTGTCAAAGAATTTTGAATTTTCTTCTCTTTATGCTTTTTGCTTATAAAATTCTCTCCCAAATCATATTTAATCCTTTTAACGGTCCCCGCAGCAAAGTAAAAAGAGCATGTGCATTAAGTCATTAAAAACAAAAATACCCCAAAACTTCATTCCATTTGCATAGATATTTGCTGTGTTACATTGATTTTGTAGAAAAATAAAAATACATCGAGACTCGGCTCGAACCCACCTATATTATCTCTTTCACCCACTTATATCAATATCCCTCTTTCTCTATCTTCTCTCTCTCTCTAAGAGCCTCCTTCCCCGAGGCACTTTCTTCGGTAATGAGACGACGTACCACCACTCCCCGAGCTAAACCTTTTCTCAAACGAGGAAGACAACACTAGATAAGAAGGAATCGAAATTGCATCCCAAATGTGGGTGATGGCCGAAGATATCCAATCCCGAACATCCTTCAGCCAGGTGGTGGAGACTCGGATATGCTTCAAAGAGAAATAGAAAAGGGCAAATTACTCAAATTGAGGTAAACGAAGAAATAAGGAATTCAAAAGGATAAAGAGATGAGAAGTATACCTCTGGCCGGAGGACCTACTCAGTCAAACCCAACTCCTCCGGATCCATCGCATTAGGACGGTGCTGCAAATGCACCGACCTTCCATCAACTCGTCGAATATTATAAGAAGGAGGGGCAAGCCACACAAAAAAAAAAACCTCTGAGGTCATCCCCATCGCCGATGCTGACACACCACCCACTCGGTGGGAGGACCCCACGGGCCGACTCAAACCGGCATGATGGGGAGGTATCAGGTCGTATATGCCAGGCGACATTAACTAACTCGACACAAAGTCCAAATAATCATACACTGCCACTGTGTCAGTATAGGATGAGTAAGGCTCACCCATCATGATCGCTACTCGCGCATAATTACCCATCTCCCGCACTTGCCTCACACGCCGGGGGCCTCGCGGGTGGCACCGAACACTCATCCTCCACAACCTGCTGAACTACTCTCTCCCCATAGTACCAAGAGTAGCCAAACTTATGCGCTAGGAAACGCCGCATCTACGCCTTCCCCCCAGTCAATGTCGTGTCCCAGATGGCCGTCCCTTAGGGATAGAAGGTCCCCTGTAAATACCCCAGCAGATAAAGCTCAATATTAGAAAATATCTTAAAGGAAAAATGATCTCAAAAGAGAAAGAAGGATTTAGCTGCTCACTCGTCAGGCCGTTCAAGACCTGATGCACCGTCTCCAGAGAGAGTGACTTCTTCGAATATCTGTTGGAACTTCTCTATCGATACACCTGGTAAAAGTCCCTAATAAACTCATCCTTTAAATCTATCAATTGGGTGTTAAGACCAATCACCTCATAGAACCACGTCTACAAAGAAAAAAGGTCAGCAATTAAGAATAAAATCCATGAAGGAAAAATATGAATCCATAATGGAAAAATGCGCAAAATAAAGAATACCTCCAAAAGATATGTGGTCCCAGTAAAATTATTTCGGAAGCACCAACTGAATGCATCAAGAGAAGAATAAAGGGTCGCCAAAGTCAGGCTCCTCCAATCATAAAGAGGGACGTTCGAAAATACCCACAGAAAAGGAAAAAACCACAAGTGGACGACGTCGCCACTCATTGCCACCAAAACCCCCCCAACACCAATAGAATAAACAAATGAGCTATCTGCCCCACTTCCTCCCATCACTCTTGTCAATGCTCCTACTCAATAATAGCTCCCTCAGAAGAGACAAACAAAGAGAGTCCCAAAGACTACCCTCTCCACATCACCTAACACCGCCATCACTGTCGCTCGCGTCACCCTTATAGTCCTATCCACTTCAATCTGTACCTCATCACAGTCCAGCCCCAGCAGCTGCTGCACATCTATGGGAGTCACTGTCATCTCCCTAAAGCTAAAATGAAAGGTGTGGGTGGTGTCCCACCACCTCTCCCCCAGGGCACAAAGAATAGCAATAGAATGACGCGTCTCATCCAGAGTAGATGCTAGTCGCCCAAAATCAGATGATGACACCACCCAATGCACCATTAACAAAAGGTGCTCCCAAACGTCCCTAAGACCCGTCATCCCTCGAGCACGCAGAATCCACATAGAGGAATCAGACTCTCAAAGACAAAAAGGAAATAAACCTTTGTTAAAATTCCAAGAAATAAGGAAACACCACCAAGAAAAAAAAAGAATACCAAAGGTCATCGATACTTGCATAGCCTCCAGGGTTCACCACCTTAGAAGAATAATGATGTGACGCCTTGCATAGGAGGGTACTCTTATCCGCAACAGGCTCAAATGAGTCGAAGGAATTCTCGTTGCCCAGTGCAAGGGGCACCCAAACACTCCATTCCATGTTAGCCCAATCATTAACATTGAGCTATACCATGTGTGTTGCGCTACTTGATAAATTAGACATCCTTGGGTTTTAATACATTAGAACGATTCACAGAAGGTAATTGCAAAAGAAGGCAAGTCAGAAAACTGTGAAAAATGAGGAGAACCCGCACTCTTTTTGTAGGAGGCAAAGGGGCATGCAAATCATCATCTCCCTGCCACCCATAGATCGACACTGTCCCTCCACCTGCTCGAATTACCCCTAAAAGACTGTGCAACTTCCGTTTAGCACACCTCACACAATGCCGGTAGGCACCCTCTCTGAAATTTTGTACAAAAATTCTCAAAAAAGCCAGAAAGTCCCAAAAAATTCCTAAAAATACCAAATGCATTTTAGAACCTTTTTCACCAAGAAAAATATTTTTACCACACTCATCTCCCCAATGGAACTCTTATATCCCCAGTGGAATTCCCAAAAATGTTTTGGATATCCTCCTCAGCAATGTCTCCAAAACACACCACAAAAATAAAAAAATTCTCAACTGAGAAACATCCGACCCTCGGATCATTCCCTCTATCCCAAAGAGACTTAAAAATAGACGCTCTGCCAAATTCCCAGCGGAACCGCAAGATAGATATCCCCAGTGGAGTCTCCAATTTTCCCCAAGAAAACTTAAGCCTGCAGAATTGGCTTCAACCCTCAGAATTGGTCATCTCGACTTAATCCCTCAGAATTGGCTTTGACCCTCAGAATTGGTCATCTCTACCTAAGCCCTAAGAATTGGCTTTGACCTTCAGACTTGGTCACCTCTACTTAAGCCCTCAGAATTGGCTTCGACTCACCGAATTTGTCAATTCTAACTTAAACCCGTAGAATTGGTTTTGACCTACAAAATTGGTCATCTCTAACTTAAGCCCATAGAATTGGCTTGGACCCGCAAAATTGGTCATCTCTATCTTAAGTCTGGAGAATTGGTTTCGACCCTCAGAATTGGCCATCTCTACTTAAGCCCGCACAATTATCTTCGACCCGCAGAATTGGTCACCCCTAACTTAAGCCCTCAGAATTGGCTTCGACCCTCAGAATTGGTCGCTTCTACTTAAGCCCGTAGAATTAGCTTTAACCCGCAGAATTGGTCACCTCTAACTTAATCCCGTAAAATTGGCTTTGACGCGCAGAATTGGTCACCATTAACTTAAGCCCGTAGAATTGGCTTTGACCCATAGAATTGGTCACCTCTAACTTAAGCCCGTAAAATTGGTCACATCTAACTTAAGCTTATAGAATTGGCTTTGACCCGCATAATTGGTCACTTCTGACTTAAGCCCGCAGAATTCGCTTTAACCCAAAGAATTAATCATCTCTATCTTAAGCCCGTAGAATTGGCTTCGACCACAAGAATTGGTCACTTCTACTTAAGCCCACAAAATTGGGTTTGGCCCTCAGAATTGGTCATCTCAATCTTAAACCCATAAAATTCATCGCTATAACTTAGGTCCTTAGAATTGACCTAAGCCCGCTGAATTGGTCACTCCATACCTTTAACCATAGTCGCCACCTCCTTCAGGTTCTTAGAATTAGCCATCCTCAGCATTACCTTAGGTCCTCAGAATCGACCTCGACCCTCCGAACTGGTCGTCCTCATCCCATAGGTCCTCTGAATTGACCTCAATTTAAAACATAATGTGGTGTCTACTCGAGGGCTTTTATATGTTCCAAGCTCACCCTCAAGGGGATCTGTAGACACCACATTCTAGTGCCCCCTAAGTCTTTCCTTAGGTCCCTAGAACCTCCCCATTTCACTACATACCCTAGGTCATACTCGAAGTATCGATCTAGAGGCCATCGGCGCTCTCGGGCCCCGTTTGATTCCGGTCAACTCTGTCATTAGAGCGAAAGCCCTTTGAATTGTCAAAGGGATCTATATCCCCTTTTCAATAGTCCACCTCGTGCGTGAATCGACATAATGGTACGAACGAATGAACCATTTTACTACTAAATGTCAATATAGAGTCCACTTGGTGCTCTCGAGCCTTAATTTGATCGCAATAAAATTCATCGTCAGAGAAAAATCTCATTGAATCTTCTAAGGAAACTAAAACCCCTTTCCAATGGTCCACCCCGTGCATAAAACAGAATAATCATTAGAATGAATGATTAATTCTCTCCCGAAAATTGATTCGAAGGCCACCGGGCTCTCCCGAGCTCTGTTTGACCAAAGTCAACCCTTTGGCTCAAATGAGACTAAATGAATTTCTGAAGGGCACTGAATACCCTTGCCAACGGTCCACCCCGTGCACAATTCTGACTTATGGTATAGACGAACGATCCATTTTACTCCGAGAGGTCACTAGGTGCTTTCGGAACCCGGTTGACAAAGGCCAACTTTTCAAACCGAGCAAAACTTTTTGGAATTTCTAAGTAAATATCCTAAACTTTCCAATGGTCTACCTCGTGCGCGATTCTAACTTTCCATGCGGATGAACAATCCTTTTTCATCCGATGATCTCCCGTCCAAAGAACCAACGTGCTCTTCCGAGCCATATTCGACCCAAAGTCAACTCTCAGACTCGGGAGCAATCCAATGGACTCTTTAAGGTCTCTAAATTACCATTATAATGGTATTCCTCGTGTGTGATTTGGATAAATGGATTGCGTTTTACGATCGGTTTTCCAAAAAAATCTGCACAAGACTACCAATTAACAGATCCAACTCCCTGCCTATCGGCAACGTGTCTAGGGACACATGCCAATGGGAAGGTCTAGGGCCATGTCAATCGGCATCCCCCTACCCTATAAATAGAGGGCATGGCCTCACTTCCAAGTCAAACCTCAAATCCATCAGCATCAGTGATCTCATTAACATTCTTTCGAAATCAACGAAGTTATACCATGTGAAGTTCCTTTCGATCTTATATTCCCATAATTTTCATACCCAATTTGATAAAATCACATTCTCTCTCGTCCAACCTTCATCTCACATTCAAGGAATTACATCCATGATCAAAGATCAACTTCAAAGAAGGTCCAAATCCTTCCCTCTCTATTTAAATTTCTTGTTTTGCACAAATTACATTAGATTCATAGTATAGTTCTTACTTTAGTTCATACTTATTAATATCTTACATTTTTATTAGTATATTGCACATGCTTTATTTTTTATATAAAACCCAAAACAAACAAAAAGAGGGTTACACCCACAAATCCCGAACGGGATTATCCATCACACTTTTTCAAAACTAAAAACACATTTTCTACACATACATATAATAAAATCGCATTAGAATCTACGGGATAAACCCCACCCCCATGCCGCATACGAACTATATCGACTTTGATGCCTTTATAGGCTACGTAGGCGTTTCGGATTAAAACCCGAGACTTGAGTCCAATTTTCCAATTTACCTTTTTTCAACTGCCCAATTTTTAACTCTTTCTAAAATTTCAATTTTTCTAAACCTCCGATTTCCACATTCATCATATTCTTGCATTAAATACATATTATGCTTGTTAGCGTTTCATCCAACACATTTTGTCATTTCATCAAAACGATCAATATCGCGATGACCTCATAAATCATATTTTCTATATATATTATTTTTAGAATATTCTTATGGATGACCTCACTCTATCTTTTCTATGGTATGAGTTCAATGATTCCGATCTCCATTATATATACATGCACACACACTTCATGGAGAGATAAAGGAAAACAATAACACTAGTCCATGAGAGACCGAAAGGGAGGGATGGGTACCTAACGCCTTCCCATTCCGTAACCTAGCCCCCGAACCTTCGAACTATTGGTTTTGTATGCATAAATTTGTCTTTGACGTCGTCCTCTCGAGGCGGCGATATGTTGTTTTGCTTATTTTGGGAAAAATAGGCTGGCGACTCCATCTCTTTACAAATACCGCACACCGATGACGGCCGAAGCATCCCTAAGTAAGGCGCAACACCTTTCCATCCACCTTCCTTTCCCATCCCTCCTTTTTTTGAGGTAGAAGAAGGTGTAGAGGAAGCGGCGTGCATCCTTCGATCGAGATGGCCACATAAATAAATATTGACTTGGGAAAACTGAATAAATACTTCACAAAAATAAATGACTCGCATACAAAAATTTGAGATATGAAAACTGAATAAATACAAACTATCTAATTAAAAAAATATAAAAGGGTATAGGAATGCAAATGAGATATACGCTCGATGCCTATATCCTAGGAATAGATAAATGGAACTACTACTGGAGAAACCCCTCCAATAGATAGCTCAAGTCTGTGGTGGTGGCTGTAGCCGAGGACCTGTAAAAATAGTTTCACAAAGAGGATTAAATCGATCAAGTCTCGAGTTTATAAAAATGTCATTTCATTTAAGAAATAATAATTAAAACATTTCTTCCGATTAAATTAAGTTAATTTTAAGTTCTCCTAACCTAAATAACTTATGCTATGATAAAAATCCACTCCCAAAAGGTTTCCATATTCTTGATTCCATCTTTTAATTAAGTATCCTCTTACTTTAACAATATTCTCTTACATTAATAGTATTGTTTTACTTTAATAATAGTATCTTACTTTTATACTATTCTCTTACTTTAACATTCCGTAATTATATTTCCAGATATAGATCTCTAGTGTATCATACTTTATCGTTCTCGAGTCATAGGTTCCATATTTACATACTTCACATTTGCAAGTTATAACTTCCAATATATGTCTCTAGTATAATGATCACAATGTATAAGAAGAAGGAAATCACACAATCCAGAATCCATATGAGTATGCCTAATGTAATACCACGTAATCTTATTGATCTTATTTAATGGGATTAATTAAATTTTATTGAATTAAATGGAATAATTATTTCGAAATTAATCCGAATTTAAATACTAGCGAGGCGAGAGTTGGTATTTGATTATGTTAATTATGTTGAATATTACTGAGTGAATATGGTAATATATGATTAATGAATTTATTAATATTGTCGTGAGTTATAAATACGGGAATTTCAGAAATTTAGTTGAAATGTTCGTGTCAGTTGCGTCAGGAATTAATTTAATGGATTTTAAAGTAAAATTTAATTGTATCATCCGTATGGTCATTTCGAGTGCGCCAACGTGTCCGAAAGAGTCGAGATAGTCAGAAAAGACTATCCGGGGGTTTAGTTTGGGTCCCGAGGAATTTTTAGGCCTAACCGGTAACCCAGAAGGGTATTTTAGTCATTTTAACTTTTGATGAATAGTAACCTACAAAAATTGGGTTTTGTTTATCAGCCAACCTTAGGGCCATTATCTGTCAAAACCAAATAGTAGGCAACGTGTGAAGAATGAGAAGTTACAAGGGTTTCCAAGGCCATAACAACCACACACCACCGCTATCATCGGATTCGTGACCGGAAAGAGAAGGAGAACCAACCTTTATCGTCATCAAAGGATCCGAACTTCTAAACAGAAGCAAGTGATTTAACTTACAATGATTCAGTACATATAATATCCATGGTAGTTTAGAATTAGAGATTAAACTAGAAATATTATTAATTTCAAGAATTGGAGAATTTAATCTTGATAATGGGTAGGTTTTTGCATGTAGAGGAACTTCTGATATGTAGAGACTATGAAATCATAATCCATGTGTACAAATTCACGAATTAATTTTGAGAAATTTAATGTTCTTGGAGAAATTTTGAAGAACTAGGTTTAGAGGAATATTTATGACTCTTGATCCATGAAACTATTAATTCATGGTGGTTTAATGATTCTAAAATGTTAGAGATTGTGGAAACATGTTGGTGTAATGAGTAATACACTTGGTCGGGAGTTTGGGACGTTGTAATGGAGGATTTCGGGTGTAAATTTGGAGAACCCGTAACTGTTTAAAGAATTTCTGGGCAAACACCAGCTTGATCGATCGATTGACTCAAGAATGTCGATCGATCGACTAGTTCCATCGATCGACCATTTGCTTTTGATCGATCAACCCCTCCTGATTTTTGAAAGATTTCTCCTTTAAGGTTTGATATAAAATCCCAAGCCTATAATGATTATTAGGGTGATTAATATAGTATTGTGGGACTTAGTTAAGGTCAGTAGGGTCTTAGTTGATGCCCGAAAAAGATGGTTTACCTTTTGGAATTTAAATGTTATTACTTACGAGGGACTAACGAGTGAGGTACGGTTAGAAGTCATACGAATTGATACTATAATTTTAATGAATGATGTTGTAAGGATATGAACATTAACAGAGGGACTTTAAGTACTGAGATAACCTTAGAAACTAATAGGAGACCTAATAACCTTTTGGGATAGGTTTAGGTACTCAAATTGATACGACGAGAGAGTTATCAAGCTATATATATATTATGAAGAATGTTCGGAATAAACTTACTACGTATGAGACTTATAAGATGGAATGTGTAAATACCTATATTGATATATGATTACTTAGGTTGTGTGAATGCCTAGTGTATGTATTTCTTATGTGTATAACATACCTATCATACTTGATATCACGGGAGGTCGGCTTTCAAAAAAGGACCATCTGATCTTTGTGTGCCTACGGGGGGATTTAGATTGGTACCTTAAGGACATAGGGGTGTGAATGACTTATTTGTGAGTTGATAAGTCAGCTGACCCAGGGAGCGTAGGTATGTGCGTGACCCATGCGTATGTGAACTATGTTCGCCTCCAATATATGTGATTTTATTTATTGAAACGGTTCCTGAGCGATTCGAAACACATAGTACTTATGCACGTGATGTACCGGGATTCGATAGCAGAGTATGCGTGCATCGTAACATAGGCTAGGGGTGCCATATTTGTATATATATGTTGAGAATAATATACTTTTACTTATAACTGGCTCACTGTTAATCTGTGAATGTGAATAATTGAGATAATTGAATGGGAATAAAAATGTGAGAATCTATATAATAATTTATGTAATAATCTTATTAAAAATGAAGGTGAGATTTATGCAGAATATATTAGAATAATATGAATAGACCCCTATATTATAATGTGAAGACATGAATCGGTACCGACTAGTTAGTTAACGGCATAACTTGGATGGGTTAAAGTTATACGTTAGGCGTGCACATTAGTTGAGGGGTGAGGAACTCATGCGAGAGTAGATAACATGTATATAATATTTACTATTTAATGTAATTAAACACTTGCTATATTTTAAACTGTTTTTACCTCGGGGTCTGATCCGTTTTCTTTCAAATCTATTTTTTGTAAAACATTTTTAGGTGCCCAACCACAGGGACGCCAAACATAGGAGTTCCATTACATTAACGTGCTGTTGCTACTGTGGAAGTTACAGGATCCCGATATTAGACGCCTCCATATTCTGCACTTGATTCTATTCAGGGTTACTCTTCTGTTAGGGCATGTCGCCCATTTCCATTTAGAGATAGCATTCTCAGATACGTAGTATTATTTCAGTTTTTGGACTTATCTATTTATTTAGACTTGTGTATTGGAATTTATTCAGTATTTCGATTATTCAGAGGAGTGTTACTCCAAACTCATTCTATTTATTCCATTATTATTCTGTTGTGATTATGATGTGGATGTTGTATAGTTAGTTTATAATTAATTGGATGCATGCTATTTTAATTTTTTCAAATTTGACACTTCACTATTTTAAATATTATTTTCGACAGTGATGCTATAAACTGAACCAACTTGACAATTGGTATTGATTTAAATAAAGGAGTAGCTTCTTGGTATTTAATTTGTCGGGGTGTCACAGGTGGTATCAGAGCATCAGGTTCAAGAGTCATTAGAATCTATTTGGATTGTTATGTTTTCCGCGTTGCGTCCTTTGATATAGACCCCTATTATTAGGACTGTTGCACTCCTGATTACGTTTTGTAGACTATGTACTTCTTCTACAATGTTATGTATAGTCGATGGACTTATATAATTAATTTGAATTTCAGAGATGCCGCTCATGAGGGAGATACAAACTAACACCGCTGAAGGAGCAAATGTGGGACAAGACCAACAAGTACCTCATGTACACCAGGAAAGGGCGGAAATCATTGAGATAACGAATATCGTGGCACAAGCAGTGAGTACCGCAATATTGCAGTAGCAAAATAGCAGTGTACATCTTATAGGGGCAAAAGAACGAGAGAAGTTGATCAATATAACATTGCTAAAGTTAGCAACAAGGGGAAAATACTGTCTCCACAACAACTAGTGCCTCAAAGTCGTCAAGACCAGGAAGACAATAGAAATGGCAGGAAGAGCCAAACCCGCTAGAGCCAACAAAGCCAAGGAAAGAGGGCTATTACGAAGAGGTGTTTTAAATGTGGGAGAAATGTCCATACACGTCGGGACTTCCCAGATTCGTCTAGTGAGAAACCTCGTCCCAATCGACAAGGACAACAAGGCATAAGAAGGAAAAGGCTTTCGGGTCAGTGTTATAAGTGCGAACAACAGGGTCACAAGTGGAGGGACTGCCCACAACCAGATAAACTATCAGGACAGGATGCCAACAGGAGGAAGCCTGGATAGTTACCCTAATATCGCAGACACCACATCAACATCAAAGAGTACATTATGGGTGTATCTATAATGCTCGATATGCGGTTATGCCATTGATACCGCAACTATCACCTGCGTTTGGAGGTAAGATACTTCATTATTTATAGTGCCCTTTAAGATAAAGGGGATATCTCGAATAACTTAAAGGCGTTACAATTTATTACAAATACTTTGAGAAAAGTGAGCGTAGAATGTATTCTTATCCCGGATTTTCGAACTAGCTAACGACGATTTGAGTGATAATGAACCGTTACAGTGATATTTTTATGTTTGTTAGAAATTGTACTAAGTGTCACTTGAGAAGAGGTAGGACTATGTATATATATATATATATATAT
Source organism: Sambucus nigra (assembly GCA_949130495.1). Taxonomy (NCBI): domain Eukaryota; kingdom Viridiplantae; phylum Streptophyta; class Magnoliopsida; order Dipsacales; family Adoxaceae; genus Sambucus; species Sambucus nigra. The sequence goes on along the minus strand of OX422211.1, from coordinate 465,603,972 downwards.
ATTATTTTCGTGTCATATAAAGACTTCATAAAGTCCGTCGTTTGGTTATATATAATCTCGATGGGTAGGGATGTCTATTAAAGAAATTCAAGATTTGATGAAATGTTTCTGAGCATGGGGATTATCCCGTAGTAAATATTAGAGTCTAACGCCAAGTTAGTAGAAGGAATGTGTTGAGTGTCGTCTCATGTATCATGAGAGAAGGTAAGTTAATTTCATAACAAGAAGTAGGGATACGGGGTACAAGTCAGATCCTGATGGCCCACAAATCTCATCGACCAACAATGTTAGTTAGTAGTGTATCGGGGGGGGGGGGGGTTCCTTTTTTAGATTTCGCTTTGTGAGACATCCCACGCATGAAACCTAGCGAATGTCGGGAGCTGGGAGCATTTGGACTTTAGTACACGATTAGTACCCTAGTTATCATCTGCAAAGGCAACGAAAACTTAACTGTTATCAAATGTCTTACCCCATGTGTAAGTCGAAGCGACAAGGAGGATACAATAGCTACAATTATTAGGCTGATTGAGCCCAACCCTATCGAACCTTCGGAGTTACGAGACCAGACTGGGTAACTGTTGGGTCAAAGCTCCATCAGGAGGAGTACCTCGCATTAGTGTTCTCCCGTGTAGTTTGTGAAGAGAAAAGGGATAGACCTTTATGGTTGTGTATCGATTACCAGGAGTTGAATAAATTCACGATACGGAATAAGTATCTGTTTCCTCGAATCGATGACTTATTCGACCAGTTGAGAGGAGCTGCCTTCTTCTCAAAAAATTAATTTGAGATCGGGTTACGGTCAGTTGCGAATCAGGGAGTAGGATGTCTCAAAGACTACCTTTTGATGAGATATGGTTCCTACGAGTTTAGTGTTATTCCCTTTTGGCCTGACCAACGCCCCAGCCGTTCTTAAGGACTTGATGAATAGGGTGTTCAGAGAGTTCCTGGACCAGTTCATCATCATCATCATTGATGAGATTCTGGTTTACTTTTAGACCGAGGAGGAGCATGTAGAACACTTGAGGTAGGTTTTGCAGACACTGCCTCAGCACGAATTGTATGCAAAATATGAGAAATGCGAGTTTCGACTGAAGGAAGTTCGGCTTTTGGGGGACATCCTTTCTGACAAGGAGATTTATATTGATCCGGGGAAGGTATCAGCAGTGAGGGAGTGGGGAAAACCCATAACACCGATAGAGATACATAGTTTTTTGGGCCTAGCGGAAGTTCTCAAAGATAGCGGGTCTATTGATGCATCTGACTCGCAAAGGGGTGCTATTCATTTAGAGTGATGCCTACCAGTTGGCTTTTAATGAATTGAAAGACAAGTTGACCTCAGCACTAGTGTTAGTGCTACCCAGGCCGGGAGTGGAATATTTAGTCTACACTGATGCTTCCTTACTAGGACTTGGGAGTGTGTTATAACAGGGGAGTGAAGCTATAACTTATGCTTCCAGAAAGCTTAGGCCTCACGAGATAAATTACCCCACCCAAGACTTGGAGTTAGCGGGAGTCGTATTTGCACTTCGTAACTGGAGACGTTATCTCCTGAGGGAGAAATTTTGTTTATTCACAGACCACAAGTCATTACAGTACTTCTTCACGTAGAAGGAGCTGAATATGCGTCAACATCGGTGGCTCGAGTTTGTAAAGGATTATCAGTTCGATATCCAATACCCCCAAGGAAGGCTAATGTGGTAACAGACACGTTGAGTCGTAGGCCAGTAGGTGAGGTGGACGAAGTGTGGAAGGAAAAGTGGAAGGATTTTGGGCACCAGGATACAGTGGCCCGATCATTCATGTCTGTGATGACAGTTACGCCCCAGATCATTACGAGAGTAGTACAGGCTTAGGAAGCAGACCCGTTCTATCAAGAACAGATAGTATGATTACTAGCAGGGGGGAGAGTATCATATAGTTAGTTCAGACGAGGGCTTACGCTTCAATGGGAGACTAGTTATTCCTGAGGGGGAAGACTTGCGACATGAGGTGATGACAGAATCGCACGGTTCGGGATTCGCGGTACATCATGGTGGGTCTAAGATGTACCAGGATATGAGACAACAGTACTGGTGGAGCGGGATGAAGAGGAATATTGCTGAGTTCATTTCGAAATACGCCACTTGTCAGCTAGTAAAAGTGGACCATTAGAGACTGGCAGGACTTCTACAGCCATTAGAGGTTCCTATGTGGAAATTAGAGAGCATTTCCATGGGCTTCATCATGGGGTTACCTACAACACAGAAAGGTCATGATTCCATATGGGTAATCGTGGATCAGTTGACCAAGGTTGCTCACTTTCTGCCAGTCTGGACAGACTACACTATGGGACAATACGCGCCGATCTTCATAGCTAAGATAGTGAGACTCCACGGAGTGCCTCTCAATATCGTGTCCGATAGGGACAAGATATTTGTGTCACGATTTTGGGAGAGCTTTCAGGAAGCTATGGAACAAAGTTATGGTTGAGTACAACCTATCACCCGCAGACAGATGGGCAGATCGAGCGAACGAATCAAATATTGGAGGACATATTGCGTATGTACATCCTCGACTTTAGCGGAGGTTGGGAGCAGTATCTTCCACTGGTGGAGTTTGCCTATAATAACTCCTACCAGTTCACTATTGGTATGGCTCCATTTGAGGCGTTGTACGGTAGGCCTTGTCGTTCCCCAGCATGTTGGCTAGAGGTGGGGGACACCAAGCTACTTGGGCCGGAGGTGATTCGGGATGCTTAGCCGAAGATAGAGATGATATGGAGCCGTATTAGGGTTGCTAAGTACCGACAAAAGATTTATGCCGATGCCAAGAGGTTCTTTCGAGAGTTCAATGTGAGGGACCAAGTACTACTTCGAGTGTCTCTTATAAAGAGGATTATGCGTTTCGAGAAGAAGGGGAAGTTGGCGCCTAGATATGTGGGGCCATTCTTATGATCGAGAGAATTGGGCCAGTTGCGTATAACTTGGGTTACCGTAACACTTGCATAGGATTCATGACATGTTCGACATTTTCTCATTGAGGAGATTTCTTCGAGATGATTTGGTCCATACTCACATTGCTTTAGAGGATATTGATCTACAGCTTGAAAGTTCCTATGAGGAGGGGCCGATTGCTATCCTAGACCGTAGCAAGATGAATTTGAGGTCGAATATAGTAATGTTAGTGCATGTTCAGTGGAGGCATCATAATGCCGAGGAGTCTACCTAGGAGCGCGAGGATGAGATGGGCGAGAGTTATCCAGAGTTATTTTTGCCAGGTATATTTTATTTTCGAATTTCGGGACAAAATTCTGTTATTAGGGGGGAAGTATGTAATACCCCGTAACTTTATTGATCTTATTTAATGGGATTAATTAAATTTTATTAAATTAAATGGAATAATTATTTGGAAATTAATCCGAATTTAAATACTAGCGAGACGAGAGTTTGTATTTGATTATTTTAATTATGTTGAATATTACTGAGTGAATATGGCAATATATGATTAATGAATTTATTAATATTGACGTGCGTTATAAATACGATAATTTCAGAAATTTAGTTGGGATGCGCGTGTCAGTCTCATCAGAAATCAATTTAATAGATTTTAAAGTAAATTTTAATTGTATCATCAGTATGGTCATTTCGAGTGCGCCAACGTGTCTGGAATGGTCTAGATAGTCAGAAAACACTAGCTAGGGGTTTAGTTTGGATCCCAGGGCATTTTTAGGCGTAACCGGCAACCCAGGAAGGTATTTTAGTCATTTTAATTTTTGATGAATAGTAACCTATGAAAATTGGGTTTTGTTTATCAGCCAACCTTAGGGCCATTATCTGTCAAAACCAACCAGTGGGCAACGTGAGAAGAGAGGAGAAGTTACAAGGGTTTCCATGGTCATAACCACCACACACCACCGCTATCGCCGGATTTGTGACCGCAAAGAGAAAGAGAACCAACCTTTATCATCAACAAAGGATCATAACTTCTAAACAGAGGCAAGTGATTTAACTTACAATGAATCAGTACATATAATACCCATGGTAGTTTAGAATTAGAGATTATACTAGAAATATTATTAATTTCATGAATTAGAGAATTTAATCTTGATAATGGGTAGGTTTTTTCATGTAGAGGAACTTATGATATGTAGAGACTACGAAATCATAATCCATGTGTACAAATTCAAGAATTAATTTTGAGAAGTTGGATGTTCTTAGAGAAATTTTGAAGAACTAGGTTTAGAGGAATATTTATGACTTTTGATCCATGAAACTATTAATTCATGGTGGTTTAATGATTCTAAAACGTTAGAGATTGTGGAAACATGTTGGTGTAATGAGTAGTACACTTGGTTGGGACTTTGGGACGTTGTAATGAAGGATTTGGGCTGTAAATTTGGAGAACCCGTAACTGTTTAAAGAATTTATGGGCAAACACCTGCTTGATGGATCGATCGACTCAAGAATGTCGACCGATTGACTGGTTCGATCGATCGACCATTTGCCTTCGATCGATCGACCCCTCCTGATTTTTGAAAGATTTCTCCTTTAAGGTTTAATATAAAATCCCAAGCCTATAATGATTATTAGGGTGATTAATATAGTATTGTGGGACTTAGTTAAGGTAAGTAGGGTCTTAGTTGATGACCGAAAAAAATAGTTTACCTTATGGAATTTAAATGTTATTACTTATGAGGGACTACCGAGTGAGGTACAGTTGGAAGTTGTACGAATTGAGACTATAATGGTAATGAATGATGTTGTAAGGATAAGAAGAGTAACTAAGGGACTTTAAGTACTGAGATAACCTTAGAAACTAATAGGAGACCTAATAACCTTTTGGGATAGGTTTAGGTACTGGAATTGATACGACGAGAGAGTTATCAAGCTGTATATATATATTATGAAGAATGTTCGGAATAAACTTACTACGTATGAGACTTAGAAGATGGAATGTGTGAATACCTATATTGATATATGATTACTTAGGTTGTGTGAATGCCTAGTGTATGGATTTCTTATGTGTATGACATACCTATCATACTTGATATCACGGGAGGTCGGCTTTCGAAAAAGGACCATCTGATCTTTGTGTGGGTACGGGGGAATTTAGATTGGTACCTTAAGGACATAGGGGTGTGAATGACTTATTTGTGAGTTGATAAGTCAGCTGACCATGGGAGCGTAGGTATGTGCGTGACCCATGGGTATGTGAACTATGTTCCCCTCCAATATGTGTGATTTTGTTTATTGAAATGGTTCCTGAGTAATTCGAAACACGTAGTCCTTATGTACGTGATGTACCTGGATTTGATAGCAGAGTATGCCTGCATTGCAGCTTAAACTAGGGGTTCCATATTTGTATATATATGTTGAGAATAATATACTTATACTTGTAACTATTCACTGTTAAGTGGTGAATGCGAATAATTAAGATACTTGAATAAGAATAAAAATGTGAGAATCCATATCGTAATTGATGTAATAATCTGATTAAAAATGAAGGTGAGATTTATGCAGAATATATTAGAATAATACGAATAGACCCCTATATTATAATGTGAAGACATGAAGTGGTACCGACTCGTTATATAGCGGCATAACTAGGATGGGTTAAAGGTATACCTTAGGCGTGCACATTTGTTAAGAGGTGAGGAACTCATGCGAGAGCAGCTAACATGTATATTATATTTACTGTTTAATGTAATTAAACACTTGCTATATTTTTAAACTGTTTTCACCTCGGGCTCTCGCCCATTTTCTTTCAAATCTATTTTTTTATAAAACCTTTTTAGGTGCCCAGCCACAAGGACGCCAAGCATAGGAGTTCCATTACATTGACGTGCTGTAGCTACTATGGAAGTTACATGATCTCGGTATTAGATGCCTCCACATTCAGCACTTGATTCTATTGAGGGTTACTCATCTGTTAGGGCATGTCGCCCATTTCCATTTAGAGATTGCATTCTCAGATTTTCTGTTTTATTTGAGTTTTTGGACTTATCTATTTATTTATACTTGTGTATTTGAATTTATTCAGTATTTGGATTATTCAGGGGAGTGTTACTCCAGACTCATTCTATTTATTCCATTATTATTCTGTTGTGATTATGATGTGGATGTTGTATAGTTAGCTTATAATTAATTGGCCGCATGCTATTTTAATTTATTAAAATTTGACACTTCACTATTTTAAATATTAGGTGGTTAGTAATTAATTAAATATTTTCGATAGTGATGCTATGAATTGTACCAACTTGACATTTTGTATTGATTTAAATAAAGGAGTAGCAATCCGGTATTTAATTAGTCGGGGTGTCACACCTAACTTATTATTATACCCCGTACATTTATGGACATTTAAATTACATGAATGGGGATAATTTAATAATTTGAGAATTTAAAGTAAATGAGATGGACTAATTATATTTCATGTCCCAGGTGAATAAAAGAGACAAGTGTTGTTATTCTATTCGGAAAACACGTGCGTAGATGTGCTGGGTTTAAGATGTGAATTTTGATAAGTGACTCGGATGGGAATTTTGAGTGCATGGTTGGTCTCGAAAGGGCCGAGATAGTTAGACTAGAGTACCCAGGGGTAGTGTTTGGATTTCGAAAACTTTTTGGACTAGTAGGGACTCGCATTTGTGTATACGCGTCAATTTTGGATTTAATAAGGGAGAACCTTTATTTCCCTCTTATAAGGTTACGGGAGAAAGAGAGCAAGGGAAGAAAGAAGAGAAAAAAAGAAAGAAAAGAAAGAAAGGGAGAAAGGAACGAAGAAAAGGGAGAAGAAAGAGGAGATTTCTGGCCAAGCTCCGGCGGACACCCGACATGAGATCATCGAATTTATCCAACCAGGCAAGTGTTTAAATTGCGTGAATTATTTTCGTGTGTTTATAGTCCATATTATAGTTGTTGTGAAAACTATAAGGATTTTGGATTGGGATTCTTGAATCAAAATGGGATTTTTGGAAATGATTTCATATAATTTGATGTGATTACAACTCCATATAAAATCTGATTTTAAATCCATGTTAATGGTGAAATTTTTCGTGAGAAATTGGAAGAAATGAAAGTTTGGGCTTATTTAAGAAAAAGGTTAATTTTCTTGGTTTAATTAGTTGAATTCCAAATAAATTGGCGTCTTGGGTATATGTAAGTGTATAGATGTTTAAAGTAATGGTTGGTGAGGGTAAAAACCATAAATTTTGGAGTTTGAGAAGAAGATGAACTCTTGAACTGATCAAATCGTCGGATTGATTCGTTTTATAAGTTATCGGCTCGGTTCATTTCATTTTAGGTCACCGGACAGGTTCATTTTTGGGGCTATCGGTTCGGTTCGTTTATTTCAGAACCTGATCGATTCGTTTTTGTGCCATGGGTTCAGTTCAGTTACAACAGAAAAATTTGAGAGATTTTCTTGGACTAAAAAGGATTAGACAAGAATACCTTTTGGAGATGAATAGTAGGGGATCCAATATAGAGTGTGAGGACCTCTAAGTGATGAAGTGAGTGATGTATAATCTCGGGTTAGTGTGAATAAGATTCGAGGTACAATTTTAAGGAGTGTTTAGGATGATTAACACTCGGGAGATTATTTCGGTAGGTATATATATTTATATGCATGTAGAATATATATACTGATAGTATATGTGAATAATATTCGAATGTTAGAGTAGGATGACATTAGAATACTAGCTAGTGGTGATAAGCTATTATTCGGGAATATATATTTATATGAGAATTGTATCATAAGCGAGTGAATACTTATGGGATTAAAATAAGTTGTGTGCATACTTATTAATCTATACGAATTGATATATTCAGGATTATAAGCTAACGCCACGAGAGATAGGCATGGATAGCCAGATTTGATGTGATGTATATATACGGGTATAGAGACAGTATATATATGATATGATTATAAATATATCTGTGTGTTATTAATAAATTTATGTGAAGCATACCCCTCTAGTGCTATCATGGGAAGTTGCGCGATGTGAGTGTGGCCCTTGGTTTGAGGAGCAAGGAGCGTATAGTCCCCAGGTCATTACGTCCATTTTTATATGGAGTGACATTTATTAGGGGTGAGACTGGGTGGGTATATTTCATTCTCATTTTCGATGAGGAACTATGACCGCTTCCCATACATTGTGATTTGGATTTGGGGTCGGTGTCAGATTTCGTCCCGGTTGCCCAGGTCAATGTGTGTTCTCCCTGGAGGATGATATCATTGTAGAGACTGCAACTATTGAGTTATAGTTCTGAGGGATGGTTATTATACTTATATAGTGTGTGATATATTAGTATGGATATACTTGATATGTATAGCATATTGTATATATATATATGAGATGTGAAACATATATATATACGGGCAGAATGAAGAATGAATTCGTGTAATAATTTATGAATCATCCGGGAGTAAAAAATCTGGAATAAAATATGTGATGTACGTACATAAAGATGAGAATATTATATAAGAGATAAAGAACACTAAAATTCGGAATTAATTATTTAGTTGTTGTTCATATTTTTGTAGGGATGTATTTATTTATGCTTTAAGTTAAAAAGATTAGAAAGTTTATAATTTGACGCCAGGCCTAATAGGTTATTAGTTATTAAATGGTTTTCGACAGTGATACTGAGAATGAAACCATTTGAGATTCCTGTTTAATTTGACATAGGACTGATCACCCGGTATTTTATTAGGCGGGATGTCACAGGTGGTATCAGAGTGTCAGGCTTTAGTGTCCTTAGGAATCTGTGCGGACATACTACGTTTTCAGCTTTGCTTTCTATTTGATATTGAGCACTATGTTTAGGATTGTTGATTCCTATAGTGAGATTTCGTTCTCCTGCTATAATATATAATTATAGTGAATCTTATATGTATTCGACTGTGTTTCGTATGCAGAACAATGGAGGACGACCGGTGAGGTCCATTAGGAGAACAGCAGGAGGCAGGGTTCAGTTGAAATTGTAAAATATTTTGGGGATGATGATCATATACAAGGTCACCCCTATTGTTGCTTGGGAAGATGGGGCTGTAAGTACTGCTAGGGTGTAGAATATATTTTAAAGTACAACTATAGCAGAAAGTGGTGCTAAAGTAAACTCACCCAGCGTGGTAAGAATGAGAGAGAGTCGGGCGGGTCTTTGAAGAAGACCATTCGTGGGAATGTTAGTATATGCGGAGATTGTGTGTGTTAGCCAATGGACGTAAGATACTAAGAGGCTTTGTCATCTAGCAGGGTATGGCATACCCAGAAGTGAAAATTGAGGTGAAATTTTTCTTGGCTCGTAGGAGCAGTATTGTAATGGTGGGAGTCAAGCACCATATATAGAAAAGTGAAATAGTATGCTAATGGAAGGATCATAGGTACGGTTTGACCGCGAGTTCCTTCATCTTTTTGTTCAGAAAGAGATGTGGATGAAATTTTGAATTTACCACAGGAGTGCTGGACGGAGGATTTATCTAACGAATTTTATACCGGATGAGATAGGTACAATGGAGAAAAAGTCCTTAAGTGGGTGATGGACACACAAGAGAAGTCACCAGCACCTAAGGGAAATTCTGCTTGGAAGGTCGAAGTAGATGGCGACTAATTCGTGTTTTGACAATGAAGTTATGAATGCTTCTTTGTGAATGGATCTAAAGGAATTGGAGAATTTAGTGAGGGAGTAAGACTGGATGTAGCGGTGCTAGTGAAACACCGTAAGGGGGGTAGACCCATCAGGGGAACCATTTAAATGATTCAGATAGCTGAATTCCTACTGAGTGATGATGGATTCAGTTGGGACTAGTAAGGCCAGTAGTGTGTTCCTTAGGGCCAGTTGAGCTAAGGAAACAATAGAGATCTCCATCAGGGTTGAGGCTATCAGGGTCCAAGAGAAGGACAATCCTAATACGGTCATTATGACCAGAAATAGAGGATTACATAGAGATGTACTTTTATATGGGGAGTGGGACCACATGCATTGATTTTATCGGAAGTGAGTAAATGGACAAGAGTATGATGCCTAACTGGGGCAATAATTAAGATAGTTTTTGGTTCGGTTCAGATAAGCATGTCATGTCCTGGAACTATTTGACTAGCTAGGGAGATTGGCAAGGTAGAAGATATGAGTTTTATCCTCGGATGAATGAGGCATGCCTTGTATGACACGGTTGAGTCACGATATTTAGATTAGCGATATATTCGCGTGTGAGACGAGTTTAGCGGTTTTGGTCGATAACATTTTTAACCAACCTTTTTGTGTGTATATATTTTTTGTGGTATAACGGGGTAATTTTGGTTTCATCCATGGGGAAACGGGTATTGGTACAGTGGAATATATTTTATTATAATTACTCGTTTTAGTGATGTGTTATAAGAGTGTGATATCATCTTGAGCATAGACTGGTTAAAACGATAGTGGGCTAATATTGCAAGGCTATCATGTTTGTTATTCCAGGGTAGGATGGGTTGTTTTGGCGATGTCTCACCTGAAAGAGGCTCGAGCTCGCATTTATATCATATTATGATAGAGACTTCGGAGAGTATAGTTGTCTTGAAATATTTGATCCCGGTGTGTAGGGACCTTATTGATGTTATTTTCTTTTGTTTCATATTATTACGCACGGTTAAAATTAACCGTTTGTATAAACTATAGCCCTAACTAAGGTTTCTAAAAATAGGTATCATCCTGTAAACCTACAGTTTATAAGCTTATATAATTTCTCTAAACTCCTAAGAAAGTTCTAAATTAAATTCCACTGACATCTCACAAAACTGCCCCACATTCAACTAGCCTATGGGGCTGGATCGATGTGACGGAGCCAAAGAGGTATTATTCCTCTTGTTTTCATCAATGATGGGCATAACCAAAAACCTCAAACCGCGTCTATTCATCGACAATATTCCTTCCTTCCAATGTATAATCAATATATTAAAGAAGAAAAATAAGTTTCTACAAGTTTTAGAAGGATTATAACTCAATTGAAGGTTTAAATTTTCAAGTTCATCAACTAAACCTAACTTTATCTTCATCATAAGAATGGGTTCAATTAGCCTGCATTTTCTAATCAATTTACATAATAAACTTAGAGATTTTTTTAAGATTAAGGCATGCATAACTCAGGCCTAAAGTTTTCTATAACAGATTATAAGGTTTTATGCATCAATTTGTCCAATTACGCATTCAATGACATGATTTCATAAATTAATTAACTAGGGTTCCTAGTTTAATCAAAACTAATTACGAAATTAAGTTTAATGATTAATTAAATTAGACTATATAATTATGTTTGCAGATTGCAACAATTAATTACTATTACAACACAAATCTAATAATATTTTGACACAAAGTAAACTTACCCCAAGGATGATTGTGTGAATCAATGTCCAAATCTCGAAATCTCAAGAGCTATGCTTCCTTCCTCTTCCTCCTTAGTAATTAGGATTTCTCCCAAATGTGTTATGTGATTTAGGTTAAGCTAATTATTTTATATTATTAATGAAATTCGTAATTAGGCTTAGGACCTAAAATAGTCCCAGCATAAAAGGCTCAAAACAAGCTCCAAATGGTCTAAAACATAGCCCAATCCATATAGTAAAACCCAATGGACAAATTCTCCAATATTATTAACTCAATCTGGATTTTCTAATTGTGCCTTGAAAACTCCAAAGTTAATATGTTTCGCGAGTAAATTATTTTATTAAGTTTAATTAGCTGATACATGTCGTTTAATTTTAAAGCTTCATTAATAATTAATTAATTAATTGTGACTCGATATTATAGGAACATACTTTATGATCAGTGGGACCCAATACAAAGGAAATAATCCAAATAAGGAAGTTCCCGATACTTAGCCCCGTGACAATTATAATTTATCCGTAATTGCAAGCCACTCAAATACTTAACTTAATGACTTAATGTGAGTTTGGCAATTTTTATAACGACATATATCGAAGCATCACACAATTTTTTAAAGAAGAGGGGCGGTACCCCCACAAATTTTATTAACAAAAAAAAATGGAAAAAAAGCCTTCCATGTGGCTCACAAAAAGGAAGGGGGACATAGAAACCTTACCTCCTATAAAAGAAAGCATAAAAAGAAATCCCATAAAGATCTTTATAATAGATCAAGGGCCCAAAATAAATGATCATGGAACACATCTCCAAGTCAACCATACAAATAAAAATAAAAACATGCATAATTTATGAAATATCTAATTCAAAAATTGAATTACATAACACTACATAAACGACATAAAAATATAGTAGTTGACATCCCATATGTCATATGAAATATCTAATTCACAAGCAATTGATAATTAATTAAAAAGTTAAATAAATTCCATATAAATATGGGTATTACATGGTACTCTTACATCTCAGATATTGGTGGTATTAAGAGGATAGGATTTTTGAGTAGAATAAACTCGGCATGCAGAAGCAAGTTAACGCCACAGTTGTTAACCTTTCGAGAGGATAACAAGTGTATATCCCGGATAACTAATACAACGTGATCCATAGTGTGCTTAATTAATTTTATGAGATGAAATATGTGAAAGAATATGGGCAATTTGATGAAGGAACCCATTTGCTTGGTTAGTTGGCCTTATCCCCAGCTTATGATGAATGAGGATTATAGGTGGTGAAGGTTTGATGTTTAGCGTAGAGGTGTTGGAGATGGTGTTAGTATTTTGATTAGGTTGATAATATGGGAGGGTATTTCAATTGACATTTGGTATGGGGGGATGAGGGTTCCTACATTAAAGAGGTCTTGGATTAAAAATCTGAGGGACAAACATTTAGGCCTGTCAATTGAGCCGAGCAGGCCCAAAGCCCGCTTGCTCGACCCGCTAAATTTGGGCCGAGCTTTTATTGAGTTTGAGCAGAGCCGAGTTTGAGCAGAGATATTAAGCCCGAATTCAATTTGAGCTAAGCGTGAGCGAATCACTTTCAATCCCGAACTAGGCTCGACCCGAAATAATATATCTAATTATATATTTATATATATATATATATATACAATTTTTTTTCTATAATATGTAAAAAATATTTTAAAACAAAATAATTTTATAATTATGCAAATAAACTATTGGACTTAATATTAAAGAAACAAAAATAAGGTGGGTCATTTATTAATTTACTTTACTCAATCTTATGGGATTTGTCAATATTAGTGCTGAAATCTGTTATTTTAGTTCTGAAATGTGGTTTTTTAATGCTGAAATGTCAATATTAGTGCTGAAATCAATTTTTGTAGTGTTGTAATCTCTTTTTTAGTGTTGAAATCTATTTTTTAGTGCTAAAATGTGTTTTACTAATGCTGAAATGTCAATATTCGTGTTGAATTCTATTTTTTTAGTGTTGAAATTTCTTTTTTTATATCTAAAATGTGTTTTTTATTGTTGAAATATGAATATTTATTATTAAAATAAATAAATATGTATTAGAATATTCAATTCGGGCCTGCTCAAATTGGGCTCGAAGCTCGATTTACTTTGTGAGCCGAGCTTGAGCCGAGCACTCTCAAGCTCGTTCGGGCCGATCTTGAGCTTGAGCCAAGTAAATTAAAATCGGGCCAAGCCTGATCAATCATAGGCTCGACTCATAGAACCCGATTGACAGGCCTACAACCATTGGTCTATAGCATATCCCAAGCCTGAGTGATACTTGAATTGACCATCTCATAACCAGTTTCCCTTGAGGTTAATGTAACACCCGTATGTTTTAGCATTTTGAATTACACATGTGCACATAATTTAATTAAATTGAGAAATAAAGTGATGTATATAAATATTAATTAGCTAATAAAATAATTAATATTTATGCGCAATTATATTTACTTGTGTGATAAGTAAATGACAACATGTTAAATTGTATTACGTCGTAAGTGAGTAAAATCGTCGGGTTTAACGGTATCTCATTTGGAAAATGCGTATAGGGTCGTGTTAGGAATGAGATAAAAATTAATGTTAGATAACTCAGATGGTAATTTCGATTGCACCAATGGTCCAGAATGGATCGAGATAGTAGAAAATAGGTATCTGGGGGTTGTAATTGGGTTCCGAAGTTTTTTAGGCCAAACGGGTTCCATAAAAGGGTGGGTATTCGACTCATTTTACTCATAGGGGCTGACTTAATTTTGGGATTATTAGTGTTTAGGGTTATGATTAGGTAAGTTAAATGGAGGGGGTAGCCATCCACTCATTCAAGAGGCTAGGGCTTTGAGAGAAGGGAGTAAAAAGAAGAAGAAAAGGGATAAAATTGAAGAAAAAATGATTCGGGTGGGAGATCAAATTAATTTGGGCTCAAGAACGTTACCAAGAGAAGATCTCAAGGAGAGAATCTCATAATTTCTTCAATATTAAGGCAAGTACTTAACTTACTCTAATCCTAGTGTAGTTTCAATGATTCATGTAGAAATTTGGTGTAGGAAGAACACACATTTTTTGATGGGAGAAACATGTAAAATTAGAATTTAATAAATGAAATCATCAAAAAGGAATCTTATTTTGTTAATATGTTAGATCTGATATGAATATAATGATAAAGATTAATTCTTGAATGATTTATGCAATAAAAGATGGAATCTTGAATTTGGGATTGAAACTATGCACGAATCTTAAAATAAATTAATGATCTCGCGAGTTAGATGTTTTTCGAGATGATTCATATGTAGAAACCTTTAAATATATGTTTGGTATTGATTTACTAATCATATTAGGGGTTTGAGTGAAGGTTAGAATGCATAAGGTTGAAAAGAAAGAGGAGAATCCCGTTAAAAGTTTGTGTTGGTAGCCCAGCAAATCGGTTCAATCAGCTAGTGAATCGGTTCGCTTTTGGAACTTGGATAATATTGTCTAGAATCGAATTACGGAGGCGTGAGCGCCGATTTCGTATTTTTCTAATTAGTTATGATTTTTTTACTAATAGGTGCGCGATATTGAAATTTTAAATTGATGGTTTTGGATTTGGCTTTCCTTTTGAAATTTGAATTTAGGAGAAACAGACTCGCTCGGTTTGTTGTGTTGGTCTCCCTTTCCTTTTGTTATTTTTGTGGACCATTTAGGGTTCGTCATGGATTATGGAGTCCAAACGATGGAATATGACCTCTGGAAATATAAAGGGAATGTTATAAAGTACCTTAGGTTAAAGGGGGATAAATGCTGGATAAGAAAATACGGGTGTACTAGGGTGAAAAGTACTCGGATAATAATTATGAAATTGAGTTAGGATTTTGGGAAGGATTAGGCTAAGTGCTTAGGTAAAATAACTTGTTATCTAGAAATGTAAAGTTAGAGAATTAAACTTAAGTACGTGAATACTTGACTAAAATTGGGAGTTGGGATAGGCTCGGGATTTGTGGGCTAGTGCTACGAGAGACATTATAATCGTTAGCCGATTATATATATGTGTGTGTGTGTGTGATTTACGATTTGGGTTAGATGGTGAGATTCTGATCCGGTGACCCAGGGATGGTATGGGACATACCTAGTGCTTGATAGCATAATAGGGAATGCATTTAGGAGGACAACTCGAGAATGCTATGTATATACGTATAAAGGAGTGTTATATGTATATGTGTACTCAAATGAAGTTGTGAACAATATATTATAACTAGCGTGTAATTACATTGACTATGTAATGGTGTGAATATAATTAAGAAATAATAAGTTATAGCTTATGTGATAGCTACTTGGCAAATAAAAGAAAGTAAATTACATGTAGCACAATTGGGCTAGAGGTTTAGCCTATTGGACTATGTTTTGAGAGATTAGACTAATTGGACTGGGTAGCATAACTAGAAAATTAAAATACATGTGTTACATGCACACTATAGATGAAGGGCGAGGATAATCTCACATGAGTGCGATACCAGATGGACATGAATGATTTTGTTGTATATTCATTATCGCATTTTAAATACCTGCAAATATTTTAAAAATGTTTTGGGCATTGTCCCGTATTAAAAATATTTTTCAAAACTTTTTAGGTGCTCAGGCACAGGTACGTCGAGGTTAGCTTGACCTTCCAGTCAGACGATGCTGCAACAACTGTTGATGCATGCAGGATTTGCTTAAACGACTCTATCCATTATATCTAGTTAGGATGTTTATTCCAGTTTTTATATTGGGCATGTCGCCCATAGTTGGACAATTTCCATTTCCAAACTTTGTTATATTATTTCATTCATCCGTTGGATGATTGTACTTGGGATTTACTGAGAGTTGTTTAGTTATTTTATTTATTCTTGCCATCAGTACTCAATATATTCCCTTGTGATGAATGCTTATACATATGATTGAATAATTTAATCAAGCAGTTTAATAAGTTTTTAAAATTTGACATCGGACTTAATAGGGTATAAATAATTAGCTTGGTTTTCGACAGTGATGCTAAGAATGAACCAGATTAAGATTCTTGTTTTATTTTAGTAGAGTATTGGCAACCCGTTATTAGAATAGGAGGGTTGTCACAGTTAGCTAGCGATATTCTTAGTTTTAGGTGATCCAAAATCGCATTTAGTTTTAGTGTTGCTTACATCCTAATAAGGAAAATGTAGGTTAGAGAATAATATTTCGGTTGATTTTTAGTTGGGGGCATAATACGTTAAGGTACTAGAGTAGACTTGAGCTCATATGGAGAAACGATGGCTATTATGACGGGTGGCCAGTTGGTCTGTGGTAAGTTCCTATAAGGGTGTGCAAAGTAGAGGCTCTGAGTGAGCACTTCTTGAAATCGATTTAAGAGCTTCATTTGAAGACGTCTTAAAGATCTTTGTGGTGTTGGGATTTTAGTTTTAAAGTCATATCTTATGACATTTATAATTATTAATAAAGAATTGTCTTACCTCATTCACTACACCAAAAACAGGAATCTGGTACGATTTTGAACTGTGCCAGAATCAGGTGTTCCAAAATGGTCATTTTTTTCTGGCACGGATCAAAAGTGTGCCAGATTTGACCAAACATGAACAAATCTGGCACACTTTTAAACCGTGCCAGAATTTGATATTTTGGCACACTTTTGGCACACTTTTGAACTGTGCCACATTGAGCACAGTTTGAAAAACTTTTGGCACAATTCAAAACCGTGCCAAAATTTAATACACTTTTGGCATGGTTTTGAACTGTGCCAAATTTTTGATAAAATAATTTTTTTTTTAATTATTTGAAAACAAGAAAATTCACAAATTGTAAATCTTGCACGTTGTTGATAAACTAATGTTCATACAAAGTTCAAAATATTACAAGTCTTTAGTAGTTCACAGACCAAAATAAAATTGGGCAGAATTTTCTCTATTTTCTGGATATTCTAAAACCTGCTAATATAAAACCTGGATAACATAAAGCTCGCACGACCACAAAATATAAAAAATAAACTTACAAATGCCTTCACGACTATAAAAGTTTACAATAAAACTACAAAAGCCCGCACGACCATAACACAAAAAAATAGAACCATGAATAAACCCCTTCTGTAAACCATTGAGTTATCCGTGTGTTCCCCGTGAATAAATGCTAACGATAAAATGTTATCCTGCAAAAAAAATAGGATACAAAAAAGATACGATATTAGTAACCAAGAAATTTATAAAAAAGGCTTACTCAAATAGAAAAATTATATATAGGAGTGGAAATTATCGTCATATTCTCAAACCGGAAGACCCGGGACTATGCGGTCGGTTCGTACGAGTTACATTGGTCCCGTGCGAGGTGTTCGTGCCTCTTACGAGGCCGTTTGGGTGCTGGTTTTAGTTTTCACCCTCAAACGGCTTGTTTTCAAGCCTAATCTACGTATTTTAAAATTATAGTCATATTCTCAAATCGGGAGACCCGCGACTGCGTGGTCAGTTCATACAAGTTACATTGGTCCCGTGCGAGGTGTTCGTGCCTCTTACGGGGCCGTTTGGGGGCTGGTTTGAGTTTTCAGCCTTAGTGGCTCGTTTTTAAGTCTAAGTGTTAATTTTTACAAATTATCGTCATCATCTCAAACCGGGAGGCCCGCGACTACGCGGTCAGTTCGTATAAGTTACATTGGTCCTGTACGAGGTGTTCGTGCCTCTTACGGGGCCGTTTGGGGGCTGGTTTGGGTTTTCACCCTTCAACGACTTGTTTTCAAGCCAAATCGACAAATTTTGAAATTATCCTCATATTCTCAAACCGGGAGTCCCACGACTACGTGGTCAGTTCGTACAAGTTATATTGGTCCCGTACGAGGTGTTCGTGCCTCTTACGGGGCCGTTTGGGGGCTAGTTTGGGTTTTCACCCTTTAACGACCTATTTTTAAGTCTAAGTGTTATTTTTGTAAATTATCATCATATTCTCAAATTGGAAGGCCTGTGACTACGTGGTCAGTTCATACAAGTTACATTGGTCCCGTACGAAGTGTTCGTGCCTCTTACGGGGCCGTTTGGGTGCTGATTTGGGTTTTCACCCTTCAACGGCTTGTTTTCAAGCCAAATCGACATATTTTGAAATTATCGTTGTATTCTCAAATCGGGACACCCGTGACTACACGGTCAGTTCGTACAAGTTACATTGGTCTCGTGCGAGGTGTTCGTGCCTCTTACGGTGCCGTTTGGGTGCTGGTTTGGGTTTTCACCCTTTAACGGCATGTTTTTAAGTCTAAGTGTTATTTTTGCAAATTATCGTCATATTCTCAAACTGGGAGACCTGTGATGCGGTCAGTTCCTACAAGTTGCATTGGTCTCGTGCGAGGTGTTCGTGCCTCTTACGGGGACGTTTGGGGGATGGTTTAGGTTTTCCCTCATTAACGGCTTATTTTTAAGTCTAATTGTTGATTTTTGCAAATTATCATCATATTCTCAAACTGAGAGACCCGTGATTACACGGTCAGTTCCTACAAGTTACATTGGTCCCGTGCGAGGTGTTCATGCCTCTTATGGGGATGTTTGGTGGCTGGTTTGGGTTTTCACCCTTCAACGGCTTATTTTCAAGCCAAATCTACATGTTTTGAAATTATCATCATCGTCTCAAATCGGGAGGCCCTCGACTACACGGTCAGTTCGTATAAGTTACATTTCTCCCGTGCGAGGTGTTCGTGCCTCTTACGGGGCCATTTGGGGGTTGGTTTGGGTTTTCACCCCTCAATGGCTTCTTTTCAAGCCAAATTGACATATTTTGAAATTATAGTCATATTTTGAAACTGGGAGGCCCGCGAATACGCGGTCAATTCGTACAAGTTACATTGGTCCCGTGTGAGGTGTTCGTGCCTATTACGGGGTCATTTGGAGGCTGGTTTGGGTTTTCACCCTTCAACGACTTGTTTTCAAGCCAAATCGACGTATTTTGAAATTATCATCATCTTCTCAAACAGGGAGACCCGTGTCTATGCGGTTAGTTCGTACAAGTTATATTGGTCCCGTGCGAGCTGTTCGTGCCTCTTACGGGATCGTTTGGGGGCTAGTTTGAGTTTTCACCCTTAACGGCTTATTTTTAAGTCTAAGTGTTGATTTTTGCAAATTATCATCATCATCTCAAACCGGGAAGCCCGCGACTATGTGATTAGTTCGTACAAGTTATATTGGTCCCGTACGAGCTGTTCGTGCCTCTTACGGGGCCGTTTGGGGGCTGGCGCCGAGTTTTCATCTTTCAACGGATTATTTTCAAGCTAAATCGACAAATTTTGAAATTATCATCCTATTCTCAAATTGGGAGTCCCGCGACTACGGGATCAGTTCGTACAAGTTATATTGGTCCCGTGCGAGGTGTTCGTGCCTCTTACGGGGCCGTTTCGGGGCTGGTTTGGGTTTTCACCCTTTAACGGCCTATTTTTAAGTCTAAGTGTTATTTTTGTAAATTATCGTCATATTCTCAAACTGGGAGACCTATGACGCAGTCAGTTCCTACAAGTTACATTGGTCCCGTGCGAGGTGTTCGTGCCTCTTACGGGGTCGTTAGGGGGCTTGTTTGGGTTTTCACCCTTCAACGACTTATTTTCAAGCCAAATCGACATATTTTGAAATTATCATCATATTCTCAAACCGAGATACCCGCGACTACGCGATCCATTTGTACAAGATACATTGGTCCCGTGCGAGGTGTTCGTTACTCTTACGGGGTCATTTGGGGGCTAGTTTGGGGTTTCACCCTTCAAAGGCGTGTTTTCAAGCCAAATAAATATATTTTGAAATTATCATCATATTCTCAAATCGAGTGGCCCGCGACTATGCGGTCAGTTCGTAGAAGTCACATTGGTCCCGTACGAGGTCTTCGTGCCTCTTACGGGGTCGTTTGGGGGCTAGTTTAGGTTTTCACCCTTCAACGGCTTGTTTTCAAGCCAAATCGATATATTTTGAAATTATCGTCATATTCTCAAATTGAGAGACCTGTGACTACACGGTCTGTTTATATAAGTTACATTTGTCCCGTGGGAGGTGTTCGTGCCTCTTACAGGGCCATTTGGGGGATGGTTTGAGTTTTCACCCTTAACGGCTTGTTTTTAAGTCTAAGTGTTGATTTTTGCAAAATATCGTCATCATCTCAAATCGAGAGGCCCGCAACTACGAGTCAATTCATACAAGTTACTCGGTCTCGTGCGAGGTGTTCGTGCCTCTTGTGGAACCGTTTGGGGGCTGGTTTGGGTTTTCACCCTTCAACTGCTTATTTTCAAGCCAAATCGACAAATTTTGAAATTATCATCATATTCTCAGACCGGGAGTCCCGCGACTATGCGGTCAGTTCCTACAAGTTACATTGATCCCGTGCGAGGTGTTCGTGCCTCTTAAGGAGACGTTTGGGGGATGGTTTGGGTTTTCACCCTTTAACGGCCTATTTTTAAGTCTAAGTGTTATTTTTGTAAATTATCATCATATTCTCAAACTGGGAGACCTGTGACTACGCGGTCAGTTCCTACATGTTACATTAGTCCCGTGCGATGTGTTCGTGCCTCTTACGGGGCCGTTTGGGGGCTGGTTTGGGTTTTCACCCTATAACGGCTTGTTTTCAAGTCAAATCGATATATTTTGAAATTATTGTCATATTCTTAAACCGGGACACCCGCGACTACGCGGCCAGTTAGTACAAGTTACAATGGTTCCGTGCGAGGTGTTCGTGCCTCTTACGGGGACGTTTGGGGGCTAGTTTGGGTTTTCACCCTTTAACGGCCTGTTTTTAAGCCTAAGTGTTATTTTTGCAAATTATCGTCATATTCTCAAACTGGGAGACCTATGATGCGGTCAGTTCCTACATGTTACATTGGTCCCGTGCGAGGTGATCGTGCCTCTTACGGGGACGTTTGTGGGATAGTTTAGGTTTCCCCCTTAACGGCTTGTTTTTAAGTCTAATTGTTGATTTTTGCAAATTATCATCATATTCTTAAATCGGGAGACCCGTGACTACACGGTCAGTTCCTACATGTTACATTGGTCCCGTACGAGGTGTTCGTGCCTCTTACGGGGTCATTTGGTGGCTAGTTTGGGTTTTCACCCTTCAACGACTTATTTCAAGCCGGATCAACATATTTTAAAATTATCATCATATTCTCAAACTGGGAGGCCCGCGACTATACAGTCAGTTCGTACAAGTTACATTGGTCCCATGCGAGGTGTTCGTGCCTCTTACGGTGTCGTTTGGGGGCTAGTTTGGGTTTTCACCTTTCAACGGCTTGTTTTCAAGCCAAATCGACATATTTTGAAATTGTCATCATATTCTCAAATCGGGAGACCCGCGACTACGCGGTCAGTTCGTACAAGTTACATTGGTCCCGTGTGAGGTGTTCGTGCCTCTTACGGGAACGTTTGGGGGCTGGTTTGAGTTTTCACCCTTAACGACTTGTTTTTAACTCTAAGTGTTGATTTTGCAAATTATCGTCATCATCTCAAATCGGGAGGTCCGCGACTACGCAGTCAGTTCATGCAAGTTACATTGGTCCCGTGCGAGGTGTTCGTGCCTCTTACGGGGCCATTTGGGGGCTGGTTTTAGTTTTCACCCTTCAACGGCTTGTTTTCAAGCCAAATCGACAAACTTTGAAATTATCGTCATATTCTCAAATTGGGAGTCCCGCTACTACGCGATCAGTTCATACAAGTTACATTGGTCCCGTGCGAGGTGTTCGTGCCTCTTACGGGGCCGTTTGGGGGCTGGTTTGGGTTTTCACCCTTTAACGACCTGTTTTTAAGTCTAAGTGTGATTTTTAAAATTATCGTCATATTTTCAACCGAAAGACCCGCGACTACGCGATGAGTTTGTACAAGTTACAATTGTCCCGTGCGAGGTGTTCGTGCCTCTTACGGAGCCGTTTGGGGGTTGGTTTGGATTTTCACCCTTTATGTTTGGGGGCTGATTTTGTAATGATAATTCATGGATAATAAATTACATATGTGTTCCAAATATAGAAATAAATTTAAGAGTTAATCAAAAGAAAATGAATGTGACTTCAATTTTAACAGATTAAGCTATCCTAATAGTAGGATGTCCTACTATGCTTTTGGTCATGTTGTTTAAACGCAAGCATTTAAGGAGTAAACTTGCATAAACATCTAGACCATTTGGTTCGCTATTCGATTAGCAGTCTTTAAAAGTCACTTCCATATCCGCAATGTATTATTAGATATGCAAGACACAATGTATTATTTGTTTCGTTCTCGTTTTCTTTACTATTTTCCTCTGCTTTTCAAAATAAAAGCGGGACGCATGATTTGGAGATTTGGGGTACTAAAGTACCCCTCGGGGGTGGTGTGGTGAGGTGGGGGTGGTGTGGGGTGGAGAAGATAATCTACACACACCAGGACAAACCTTGGTAGGTTGTCATTAATCTGCACACATCTGGACCTATATTAGGGATAGAAAGAGCAGTAATTACGATGTTAACTCTTTAAATTTTGTAATCAGGAGTAATACTCTTCTTACAAACCAAAAATCCCTTGCCGAAGTTTAACAGTGTTCTTATATAATAGCTTTAGTAAAAGGAAAATATAACAAAATCAACTAAACATAAATTTTACCACTACTTACCATCCGAGTGCTGAAGAATGTCTTCGTTGCTCTTGGTTGCATCTTTTTCTGTGGCAGCCCTTGCAGAACAAATCTCAATATCCTGTTGCTCATTACTATTAAAAACATTCCTGTAACAAGAAGTTCAAAAATTAGCACGAGTTCACAAATATTAAGTTGTATTCTATCTATTAAAACAAGATAGAATGAATTATTAAATATAACTGCATAAAAAATATGTGGCAGTCAATTGGATATACATTGACAAATGCAACATAACAACAGTTTTAGGGTTTATAATTAAGTTAAAAATAGAGTAAAGAAAAAACAAATACAGTTTCTTCACACCCATCTTTATTGGTTCCACGAAAAAGTTGGCGTAAAAATAAGCAGTAGCACAGAGAGGAACAGTCAAATACAAAAAAAAGACCATTCACAAATGTAATTTACCTTCTTAACAGTTACCAGGGGAATAACAAACAACTAGCCTTACTAGCGAGACCATTGTTGAGACATGCTTATTGCCCCTTACTAACATCCCTTTTACATTGAATTTCAGCCTTCAAGTGTGCGTATGACTCAATTTTCCTCCTAAGAACATCCTGCAGAAAATCAATTCCATATTGTAACGATGAAACCATCAACATATTTCACATACTGAATCATTTAGCTCGCCATTTATATTTATACCCATTCTTTTTTATATATTTGATGTGCCCGGGTTAATGACAAACCTAGGGGTTTTCGAATGTTCCAAAACCCATACGAACCAGACTAAATCGAATGATCCTTTCAAAACTAGAGGTGAACATAGCAAAATTAGAAACACTGTACAAAGACTTAGCAAATAACGCGTCGAGTGGACATATTTGACTTAGTTTTGGCACCCAATGTTCTAAAATCACTACCAATATATATTAACGAAATCAACGACTTTCCTTGTAAAAAGTAGTGTGAGGGTTAACTGAAATATAGGTAACTTGTAGGGTCATTGTCATGAGGATTAACATGAACAAATTTTATTCGTCCTTGTAAAAAGTAGTGTGATACCGACTATTTTTGTTTCACATCCCGACTTGGGCACTGACAACGGTAGAGCCAAAAAGATTAATTAATTATTTAATTAATTAAAACTCTTACAAATTAATACACTGAATAAAATTGATTAAACTATAGTCACAAATACTCTGAAATTAATTATGTCAAAAATTTGGTAACAATAGCATTTTTGGAAAAAGATATATTGCACTTTTTTTTTATCAACAACAGTACCGAAAGTAAAAATCTAGCATACAGGAGGATCACGAGATTACATCAAGAAACAACTTAAACCAAGAACAACTCTGAAAAAATAAATTTTGGAACAGTCAGATTTAAAAAAAAACATCGGGTAACAGATCGAGTACTAGAGCGAAAAATGAAGGACCAAAATACTCATCAAAACATGAAGCAAATCTGAATATACAAACATAAATCGAACACTAACAACGCAACAGACCTGGAAAATAAGAACAGTAATAGATCTTGAACAATAAAAATATAAACACCAATCATAAAATAAAAACGGATCAAACGAGATCTTCAAAGCACAGATCCGAAAATAAAATCTCAAGAACAGATAAAAAAAATGGTTCTAATAAAAACTCTGAAATTTGTTTTCTAAGAAATAAAACTCAGCAAATCGGTTAAGGAAGGACCATATTCAGATCGCAAATAAACAAACTCAAGGGAACGAGCAGAAAGCACAATCTTAATAGACAAAATAAGGGAACAAAAATCATATACTTACACGCACACGGAGAAACGAAGTCGGTGAGCAGAAATAATGCAAAGCTGATAGAGAGATAGAGATGCCGACGGTAATGGAGGAAGTAAAGGGAATAAGAGTAAAAATAGGTATTGCGTGAGGGGTAGAGAAGATAGGAAGCGGGAGAGCTGATTGAGAGAGGAGAGAGCGCGGGAGACAAAAATTGAAAGGTTGACTATTATTTTTTTTAGAGTATTTATATTTTTGTCAAGTGTGCTCACTTTTGGCACACTTTTAAGCAGTGACAAATTTTGGCACTGTTTTAAAATGTGCCAGATTGTTATTAAATCATGCCAGAATTTGGCACAGTTTTAAGCTATGCCAGATTTTTAATATTAAGGTGTGCCAAATTGTTATTTTTGGTGTAGTGATTTGAAGTATGAATCATTCTTGTGGGAAATGCCATATATTTATTTACAAATATATTTTATATGATGGTCAATTATACTCAATATGAATTATGGCGTGATGGGTTCGGTTGGATCGTGGAAGATGAAAATTTCAGTTCTAGTACGTTGAACAATTCACTTAATAGATTAGGAGTTGGAATCTTATAAGTAAAGTTGTGCATATAATCCAATAGTTTATCTTGACTACGAAAACCTGTTTAATGATTTGAATTTTTTTGATAGTTCAAGGAAGAGTGTATCGATACATCAATAATGTATTTAATATGACCAATGGTGAGATTCGAGTATAGGTGCTGACTAGATTAGACTTGCACAATTTCACGGTTTGCAAAGGGTGCATAAATTCTCAATCTTGAGGGATATGAGGATTTAAGTGTACACATAGTTATTTCTTTGACTTTTTATAGACGAGATTCGATTTATTTGGTCAAAATTTTGGTACCTTGGGCTATCATAATGTGAATAATTCTAAGATCATGATCGAAAAGAATCCGCATGTAAGTGATATTATGGATTGTAATATCCCTTTGATAAACTTATAAGGTTTGATTCTACGAGGAAACCTAATCAGTGAGATTATCAAATAAGTTAAGTTTGAGAATAAAGTAATATGAGATGTTGGTGAAAATTTATTTTGGCAAACTGAGTTTTACCAAGCGGGTATTGAATACTGAACGCGGGAAATCATAATATGTGCTAATTAATTATGCAAATAAGTCCTCATTATTCGATTCATTTTGAGATAATTGAATTAGAGTGAAGTTGTAATTATATAGTGATTAGTTAAAATTAAATAGAAATAAAATTAGTTATGGAAGCTAATTTGGAATTTTCATATTTTTGTTTGGGAGCTAATTTAATTATTTTGTTTGGGAGCCAATTTAATTATTTTTCGTGGTTCCCCAATATAATCCATATTCATAATAGCAATCCTAAATCTCTCTAGAAACCTTAAATGGCCCAAGCCCACATCATTCACCTATATATATATAGGTCTAAGGAAGGGGATTGAGAAGAATGAGATACTTATAATGGTTAAAGAGAGTGAGATAAAACACTATTCGCATTCTTGTGAAGGGGCGAGGAGAGAAAAAATAATTATTTTCACGAAGTTTTCATCTAAAAATTTTTCGACACGCATTGTTTGATTTAGGTGGAACATATGCAGGAAAGTTAAAGATATTTTGCTCATCCATGAAAGGATTTACGATGGTGGTAAATCATCTACATCAACCTTTGGTACGATCGGTTGATCATTTATAAGATCCGCAAAAGTATGATGATGAAATCCTTGATATTATTACATATATCTAATTTTTATTTGTTTTTCTAAAACATGGTAAATAAAATAAGGGAAATGATAACTTGTGCGCTTAGAGAACATGTTATGAGCGGCAAAATAATAAGTATTAGAACTCCACATGAGTATCTGTATCTTATTAAATGTATGTCGAAACTCTGCCTCTATTATTTTTTTTTTCTTAATGTATGTCCTTAGGGCACATGTTATCAGGACCCGTAAAATAATAGTAGGTACGAAGTATTTTAAAGTCAATCCCAATAGGCGACTAGGTTTTCCTCAACTTAGAATCCTACATGATTGTCTTGAAGTCAGGGATCATGTGAGCCCCGGTTCATCATGTACGTCTTTTCAGAAGTTCTCTAAAAAATTCCAATTTGATTATATTAGGATGGATGATTAACCATTTGGGTGTACTTTTCCCTTTGATGCGTGACAAAGGTCTCGAAGGTGTGAGTTTCAGTTTATTTCAAACCTTCGAGGTTATCCCGCGTGATAACTAATTCCTTGTTATAGTCGTATAAAAAATGCTATTCAGACTAAATTTTTGACCGAAAGTGGATAGACCGAATTAGGTGGTGGATTTCTATTGGTTGGTTTATGGGATCCACACCAGTGGGACCAAAGAATCTACCAATAACACACTGCCATGTGTAATTTCTTTAAAAAATTTAATCGAAATTTCGGACACAATAGTCGTATTGTTTAAGAATGGCTCAATAGGCATTATTTCAATTTTTGGTACCTTATCTTTCCCTTCTCATATACCAAATTAGGGAAGCATGTCCTAGGTTGGAGAAAAATATCCTCTTTAGAACATCGAGGTCGGCATCTATGACTTGCATTAGCAAATGGTAGATGGAAAAATGGGCAAAGGCAGATCCCATCCCCTCATACGTTTTGAAGATCGACATTTTGAACCTGTTTTGAAGGTGGGTTAATGGGTAGAGGGACATCCTCTTTATTACCGAGCTCATCAGAGATTTGCCTATTGATAATTGTCTCTTGCATAAGTTTTAGCTCAGTTTGGACCTGGGTCAGCTCAAGGTTTAGTGCGGAGGTAATCTCATTTCCAGCGAGGTGAGCAATTGACTCAACTCTAGGAGGACTTGGGTAAGTGTGTTGGGTGTATTCAAGGTAGTGTGGATATGTCTCAAAATAACTTAGATGGGAGAATGGTATTTGAATATTGGCAGCCTTAGTGTTTATCGGAGGGGGAGAAGAAACTCGGGTAGGTGGGTCCTGGGGAGTCAGAGGGTTTGACAGTTTGAAGTGTAATAATGATGTTGACTTAAGCGGGAGGAAATTTAGGTGCTCCACCTTATGGATCCCGTGGTTCAGATGTTTTCTATTTGGAGTTTCCTAAGTTCCACCTGAATGGCTCTTTGGGATACCATGAGACCTTGTATCTATTGTAGATTTGATTGATGATGGAGGGACCTTTTCCTCTTCAGTGGAACTAGAGGTCGGGATTGCACAAATTGGGTAGTCATGCGTGGGATATTAATGATACAAACTAAACGATCGCACCATGCTCTAACAAGGTGATCCAAATTAAAATAACTGGTAAATGGAAAAATCCTAAAAATAAAGGAATGACTTGTGTAAATATAAAAGGATGGGTTTGATCCTAGTCTTCCTAAAAATAAAAGGGCTTGGGAGAATCTATATGGGGGACTATGTTTTGACAGAGTCTTACTAATTCATATAGTTAATCCTCTTATAAAAAGGTGAGTGGTGATTATCCTAAATTCTGACGGGGCTTCGAGCATCCTCTGATTGTCAAACAATGTTAAAAAGTATGTCAGGATGTAAGACTCGATGTGGATGTGATTTTCTATGGAAGTGGGTGTGTACTATGAGTTCTTCTGTATGAAAAACAACAATGAACCTCAATTGAATCTAGGATCATTTTTCATTGACGTGGATCATGATATACTAAGCGCACTCGGAGGGTGAGATCTTTGAGGTACTTGTGACATCAATATACTCTAGTACTAAACTAAATTATGCTTTTAATCCTTAAAATATCACAAATTTTTTTAAACGATCCCTAATATATTACTCACCTCAAATTAGTTCCTAAAGTATATTATTTATTTTAAAAAGGGGACTTGTCCATTTGGACCGCTAAATGTTGGCAGAATTATTTCAAGTACCTCTTTTACCCTTATCCCCTTAATTATGTCCAATACTTGTTTTGACATAAATCAAAAGAGTATTCTTTTATGCCTTTTATAAAACTGTTTAAAAATTAGTCATTTTTTATTTATAAAAAATAATTTTATAAAATGTTTTACAGAAAAACTGTTTATAAATTATAAACTTTTTTGATTTTATTTTAATAATTATTTTTTTTACAAAAAACCTATTTTACAAAAAATAAAAGTAAAAACCTATTTTAGAAAAATAAAAGTTTTAATTTTATTCAAAATACAGTTTTTTTATTCAAAATATAGATTTTGAAAATACAAACTTGACATAATTTATTCAAAATACAGATTTTTTATTCAAACCTATTTTACAAAAAAAAATTATAAAAACAATTTTTTTTGTAAAAACATTTAAAAATGTTGTTTCTTAATAGTTAAAAAAACTGATTTGTTATAATTTTTTTTCAAACTTTTTTTATGTACAGCTTTTTATACCCTCTAAATTTTATATAACTACAATTTTTTCAAGCTTTTTCTATAAACAGTTTTTTATACCCTGCAATTTTTTTAATAAAACAATTGTTTTCAAACTTTTTTTTATAAACAGTTTTCCCTATAAAAAACTTTTCTTTAAAACTTTTTTTATACAAACAGTTTTCCTTGTAAACAATTCTTTTCAAAGTTTTTTTATGTAACTAAAAAAGTTGATTTTTTTATAACTTAACTTTTTTCAAACTTTTTTATAAACATTGGTTTATAACTTTTTTTTTTGTGTGTGAAAACATTTTTTCATAACCTTACAAAAATGGGTTGACGAGGAGAAAGAGAAGAACAAATTGTTAGCCACCACTTAGGCATTTTTATCTTTTGTTCAACACCTTTTTATACTCTTAGCTTTATCTTTTTTAGGAGATTCCATATCTGTTAATTGTACAAAAAATTGATTTGTTATAGAATTTTTTTTTCAAACTTTTTTGTTGAACACCTTTT
Organism: Sambucus nigra; assembly: GCA_949130495.1. Lineage (NCBI taxonomy): Eukaryota > Viridiplantae > Streptophyta > Magnoliopsida > Dipsacales > Adoxaceae > Sambucus > Sambucus nigra. The sequence continues at coordinate 465,574,376 of OX422211.1, read as the reverse complement.
TATACCCTCTAAATTTTATATGACTATAATTTGTTCAAACTTTTTTTATAAATCGTTACCATGTGAATTTTTACAATTTTTACAACTAAAAACTGATTTTTTTCCTAGTTTCAAACTCTTTTATGAACAATTTTGTATAACCTCTAATTTTTTTATGAAACAAATTTTTCCAAACTTTTTTTATAAACATTTTTCCTTATAACCTTTGAAGTTTATACAACTAAAAAAATATAGTTATATAGAATAAATTTTTTGAAAATTTTATAACCGTTAATATAACCTTAAAATATTATACAATTAACAAAACGATTTTTTTTATAAAACAAATTCTTTCAAACTTCTTTTATAAACAGTTTTTTATAATCTCTAAATTTTAAACGACTCAAAAAATTAATTTTTTATAGATTTTTTTCTAACATCACTTTATAATATAACTGTTATATTTATATATAATTGTTCTAATATATACAAATCATGAACAATTATAATATAGGATCATTTATTGTCTGAGGTACATTTGTTTATAATATTTTGTGATTGGGGTACACTAGTTTCCATTATTATTACATGGATGTTATTTTAACGGTTGGGCTTAACACCCGTCAGCCAGTCGTAACTTATGCACCCAATTACTAATAATACCCTTTATTTTCAAATGTGCATGCTTTTCAAGATGGTTCAACAGCTCTTGCATTAATTACACACTAACTTCAACTTTATAAATTGTTACAGCAGCTCCATTTTTTCACTGAACAACAGTAGTTAACATCCAAATAAAATTCATACGAAATATAAATGGGTGACAGCATAGATGAAGAAACATTACAGCAGCAATACGTATGTCAAATGTGTGGCCAAAATTTTCACATTGCAATTGAATGTCCATGAGTTTACAACAAATGTAATTTTGATCAGTGTATTGGCCTCATGTTATTGTTGAAGACGTTTAATGGCAAAAAAAAATTGAACTGCTAACATGAATTCTGTAATGGATTCAAACTGTTAGAAGATGCAATAAAAAGCACAGAAGTGTCATTATTAAGTGATGGGCTTTTTCATTGTGACAAATATGATCACTGGGTTAAAAATTGTCCATGGAAAGAGACACCATGCCCAAATAGATGTCAGGGGACAAGAAAACTTTGGATTTCAAAGCAATAAAGAAGTTATGAAAAAAGAATTCTTAAGTGTTTGACATGTAGGGATTTTGAGTGGTCAACAAGTGCAATTAGGAGATGTGAGGTAAGAAAGTGATTGTGAGGGTTAAAGTAGAAGTTAGTTTTGATGATCTTTGTGATGGCTTTAAAAAGAAATTCAGTGTATGAAATGTTTTAATCTCTGTTGTGTATGGAATGTCTTTAATTGAATGAAATTTACAATTGAATGATAAAATATTCTTTGAAATTCACTTTGCATCCGTTGATATCAATAATAACTTCATTCATAACTTCACTTTGCAATTGTTTTTCCAAAACACAAAGTTATCAAACCACCAAGATATGTAGCTTGTCCAAAAAAGGTGATTGTTTTTCCAAAACACAAAGTTAAACACAAACTAATGAACCTACTGAGTACAACCATGAGTAACATTTGTTGTTGTATCCACATTTCTTGGTGTAGAAGGTGAGGCTGCACATGAGGTTAGTTCATAAATTGTTCTTTTCTTCCCTTTTCCCTTCTTGTCACCTTCTCTTGTTCTTGAAACTAGCATTGATGGAATAATTAGCAGCTGCTTGTTTGATCCCTCCATAGTGCTTGGTCCCTCAGTTGCTTGTGGTTTTTTACCATCTTTTGTTTTATCCCTCCATATTAAGATACGTATAATTAGCTATATATAACATGTCAAGATAATTATTATTTACTTGTTCCATGACTCTCTTCGTGGCATGATTACCCCAATAGCATATACTCATGGAATGCCAATTATTTTCCACTCAAAACAAGTCCATTCTTGTGTTTGGATATTAAATGTCCATATTTGATTATGGCTATATGTTGCCACATGTGAGAAGTCTGTTGAACCAATTATAATATACTGATTGTATTTCTTCTTCAAGTCATCCAAATGTTTCTCTACTCTTAGTACAAGGCCACTTGGATCCATCCCCTCTTCTTCAGTTTTCTTGTGTACAATAATGACATGACAAGCATTTGATACTTTTCAGCAATCTTCAGAATTAGTAGTTCCCTTAAACTCAAAATCATTTTATTGAAAGACTCTGAGAAATTGTTAGCGATATGCTCGCACTTAGTTGTTGTATCAAAGTCGGATCTTTCTCGAGTATCTAGCCATAACTTTGCTCCCATGCAGTCTTTGATCTAGCCATAACTTTGCTCCCATGCAGTCTTTCAACATATGAGCCATATATTTTTCATGATCTTCCTTCCTATAAGCCCTTTCTCTCCCCCCCCCCCCCCCCACACAACTTAAAACCTTTAGTTATGGACCCTTATATCCTGCATTTTTGAAATTTTTATACATGTGCCTCAAATAATACTTGTGATTACTATCAGGAAACAACATTGCAAGTGCTTCAATAAGCCTTTCCTGTCTGTCAGACATCAAAGTCAATGGAAATTTATGTTTAATTAGATGAGGCTGCAAAATGAGACAAATTGTTGATAATTTGGATCCCTTGTCCAAATAGCAATACTACCTGTATTTGTCTTGCAATTTCAGGTACCAACCTAAATGCATCACTATAACTACCATGTATCCTCTCATTAACAATTATTTTAGTATAATATCCAGTTTTGTGTGATATCTTCACTGCATGTTTTTCCTAAATTGCAGCTTGAACTTCTCTTGGTTTCAAATCCTTATGATTCCTCATCATGTCTTCAGCCTTATTAGCAACCCAAGTTGCCTTTTCCATTGAAGTACGACCTTTGGGGTTAGATTTTCAAGTATTTTGCCCCATTAATATTCTAACTTTAGCAGTTGGTTCATGTGGCAACTTACTTATATACACCCTCCGCTTATAGTTAAGATCCATGCAAATAAAATTAATCTTTGAATTATTGTTCTGCTTCTGTCTATACTCAAACTTCTTGAATAATTCAAATTTTTTCATGTATTTCCTACAATCAAACATTGTTGGCCACTCCTTGCCTGGTGACAATTCTTGTAAAATTCCACCCCCACATTGATATTATCTTCCATCCAATGTTTCATCCTTGTATAAATTTTTAGTCTCAACTTCAAAGTCTTCAAACTCTTTCCTAACAGCATTTATATTATCATTTTTAGGTTCATTATCTTCATGCCCACCCTCTTTGCCTTCTCCATTCTCTGTATGCTCATGTCTTACCCCTTCAGAGTCAAAATATTGACCCCAATATTCATTAACCTCACTGTCTGAGTGATAACATTCTTCACCATTGGGAGTGTGTGAAGTAATTAAACACCACTCATCAATAGGCCCTTCCACTCTATCATCAATAGACTTTTCAACTCTATCATCAATGTGCTCTTCCATCGTAGCATGAGCTGGACTTTCACCTATATGCAATGTACTTTGTAATAAGTTGGTGAATGACCAGTCACCACCAACACCTTCTACATAATCAAACTCTACCTCCTCCTCACTAAGTGTTAACGGATCATCAGAAGTGTTTGTAAAGGTATTGGAGGACACATTTTTGAACCTATATGATCTTCTTAGGCCTAAAGTAGTAGGGTTTATTTTTTTGGGGCACTTTTAAACTGACTTCAACATTGAGCCTTATAGCTGCAAGTGATTGAAACCTTCTTTGGGGAGTTGTTGATAATTTATTGGGAGTGATAAATGTAGATGACACATTTAGGTCTTCTAAATAAATATGGTAATCTCCAAAGTCCTTTATCAAGTTGTCCCACATGTCAATTAGCTGAGCATCATTTTGAGTGGTCCACCAGATTCCATCTTTAATTCATTTAATATCCATACCCTTCAAACCAGTGCACTTTTCAATGTCATTAACCAAGTCTATAAAACATAATTCATCTCCATCAATGTCCTTAAGAACTACCCTCCTCCCACCACTGTATTTTTTACTATATTTACTCCATTTCCCCTCGAAGTATACTACTAAATTTCTATTTCCATGCAGAGCCATTTAGCAAACCTAATAAAGACAAAGCATGTAGTAAAATAATTGTCACAAAACAAAACCCTAGAGAAATAAGTTATACTTTATTCATGGGAGAAGAAAAATCAAAAGACAAACTACAAAACCCTAGAAAAATTGTTAAAGAACAAAACTTTAGATAAACAAATAACAAAACAAATGATCTTCGAACTAAAAAAAACTAAATTAGTTTAGTGATGCATTACCCGTAAATGAAGCTTTGAAAATGATTAAACTGTTGATGCGATGTTGAAGTTTTGAAGCATTGCAAAATGTTGAAGCTTGAAAAATGGAATATGAGCAGCCGATCGTGAGAGAGAAGACCCCCAAATCGATATCAGTGTTTTGATTTGTAAAAAAGGTACATGCGTCATTATAAGCAAGGGTAATATTGGTAATTGAGCGTATATGATGAGTTGGCTGGGGGAAGTTAAGCCCAGCCGTTAAAATAACACCCATGAAATAATAATGGAAACTAGTGTACCCCCAGCACAAAATAATGTAAACAAATGTACCCTAGACAGTAAATGGCCCTATAATATATATAATTGTCAATATATGTATAACTATATAACTATATAACTATATATATATATATATATATATATATATATATATATATATATATATATATATATATATATATATATACACTTTGTGAGTGTGTGTGTGAGAGAGAGAGAGGGGGGGGGGGGAGGAAGGAAGGAAGAAAGTGAGAATTAATAGGTTTAAATGAGAAAAGGTGAGGTAAAAAAGGGTATTTGATTTTTTTTTTCAAAGTTTAACGGACTTTTGGACGGCGCCCTTGATTTGGAAAAAAATAAATAGTTCGGGGACTAATTTAAGACAAATAAAAGATTATAGGCCATTTAAAAACTTTTATGATAGTTTAGGGACTAAAAGCATAATTTACTACATCTGTTAAATACTACTCAATATACCCTGGAACCAAACATGCATCTAACATTATTTGTCACTAAGAGTTTGAGATTGAGAAAGAAGTAGTTCGATATATAAGACGAGTAGATGAAAAGAACGAGAATATTCATTAGTGAACAACTTTAGGCTGACTACTCTTGGCCTCGAAGGTTTAGTATTTAAACAATATGAAAGTCAATATTATGCGGTGCATGATGAGTTTTTTTTATATTTATGTACTTTGAAATTTATTTTATTTAATGTACTTCACGAGTACCTATAAAAAGTTCGGAGTTATAAATGAAGTAATTAGGGGGCCTACAGAAAACATTTAAAATCTTTGGAGAGTCTAAAACTAAGGTTTCTACGTAGTCCCTATGTTGTGACTTTGCATGAAAACAAACATATATAATAAAGAAAATAAAAATAATATGGTCCATCAGAGAAAAAAAATATTCGCTAGTCCCGAGTGGAGTCTCCATTGTGGTATCATAGGCTCTAAAATTGCAATGCCTAGGAGTGAAGCTTTATTTTTATCGCAAGATTTCAACTTATTCTCATGGATATCTACAATGTATAGTGAGATAAAAACTCCATTTTTTTATATAAAAATAATCAAAACAGGTAGGGTGATCCCTTACAAGCACATACTAAGGCTTTATCAAATTGCGTTAAACTAGAGATTCAGATGGGGGTTTGGGGATCGGGTTACGAATGGGGAAAATGTTAGGCACCCCATTAAATATTTATATTATTTATATATTTTTATCTTATATTATTTGACGACTTCTTAAGTCTAAAATAAGAACTATAGACACCCCAATGTCATAACCCTCTACTCTATAAACATCCCCATCGAGAATCTCTCTTCCCGGGACCTTTATTCCTTCAAAATCCATAAATCTAGGACCCCCCAGCTGATTTCAGGACTCAATTTGATATTGGCATTTTAGAGTCCCAGAGTTTGCTTAAAACAAAGATTTTAGGTCTCTAAAATACCTCTCTAAAGGTATCACTCATTCAGGATATCGATCTTCAAGTTGTTCGTACATAAGTGAAATCCAATATGGGCATAAGAGACCTACCGATCTACCATACACTGGTTAGTTTGGTACTTTTCCCTTTGGGTTTCTCCCATAAAAGGAAAGGATGACATAATTTTCTCAAAACTCGAACAGAAGCCCCATTCCATTTAGAAAACCAAGATCTAAAATCATTTTCACCACATTCTCTCACCAAATTCTTTCATACTTACCTCATTTTAATAAAAATATTCCATAAATCATCATTCTCGTAACATATTCTAGAATTTTTGTGGTGAGACTTTGAGGAAATTTTATAATGCCCCCAATTAAATGTTTAAAAGTATTTCTCACCTCCTACTTTACATACTTATCTCTTTATTTTGTGTATTTACTTACATATTTACATTTTGATGATGTAGATTTTCCTCATTTCCTCCTAGTATTATTTTGTCACAAACGAGTTAATGCTTATCACTACCTTTGATTTTTATATCTATATTCATTAAGTATTTCATAAACTAAAAACACCAAAAATAGAGTTTATGTGATTTATTTATAATTTAAGGACAATTGGTAAAATCTCCATAAAAAGGGTTTCATACCCACTTTTACTTAAAATTAAATACAATTTCTTCTAATTTGTCAAAAAATCATGTAACTCCACATTTTCTAGCTCGTATGCAAACTATGTGGGCTTGGATACAATTTTAAGATTCAAGTCCTTATTTTCTTAATATTTTTTCTTAATATTTTCTTATTTTTTCTTATACTACTTTATATTTATCTATTTTGGTCACTTGATGCATTATTTGCATTTCATTGATTTTTACATGTATATAGTAGCCTTTTATATGCTTATCACATTCCATGTTTTGTCGTATACCTTGTTCATATTTTTATCTCCCAAGCATAGACATAATCATTTATGATGATTTTGTGGTAAATATAGATGTAAACCTCACACATTCACCTTCTGTACATATTCACCGATTCTTCTTCCTCGCCCATTCACTTTCCTAGACTTAGTCACACTTGTACATATTGCACAAACTTTCTCACACTTAGTCATGCTTATGTTTTCATGTACTTTCTCACATTTAGTCACGCTTATACATATTACACACACTTTTTTACTTTTTATCATACATTCCCACCTCACATATATATGCACATAAAGGAGTAAAAGAGAAAAAATTCTCTTCTAGAGACTGTAAGGGAGGAGAGTGAGCCTAACACCTTCCATCTTCATCACCTATCCCATTATCATTAATTTCACGTTGACCATAAACCTTATAGCTCTTCTTTGGGGGTTATTTACTTTCTTTTTCATACTTTAGGTAAAATGGGATGGAGAATCTGAGTTTACAATATCATACACATCACTCGCCATATTTGGTCGGATATCCCATTTTTCGTCTCTTTTGGGGATGAAAGACTCGTTTTAAGATCCCTTGCACTTTTCGATGCACATTACTTCCACATGTTTGTATATCCACTTTGCCGACGCTGTTGGGGACCTTTAAGGACTAGACTCGATTTTATGTCTGGTTTCTTCTCTTTTTATCTCATCACATGTTGCTTGTATATATTTTATGTTCACGTGTTAGTTATATAAATGTTCCTTATCACGTGCCTTTTTTTTATATACTTCATATGCTCCATGTATATATCCGTGCCATCTTATTATGTTATTCTTACTTGTACACACACATTTTTTATGCTTTCTCAATGCTTGTATATCCTTTTTCTCTCATACATCATAAATTAAATGGGAATAATATACTAATAAGGCTCATTCATTTAGCACACTACATTCACAAAGCAATGGCTATTGACCATATTTTCTACCTCTACTGAGAGTCACTTCGTGACGGGTCTTCGATTTGATAGGGGGTGATGGAACTAACCATAGGTATCCACTCTCCTTTTTCCATGTACCCTTGATGTATATAGAGTGGTTCTCTCCCATCATACCACTGGAATTTATTTGTGATGTGAGTTATATCGTAGGAACTCGATCACGTATGTCAAGTATATCAAATTCATTCTCACAATCATTATAAGGTATATAGTGAGGAGATTAGCGTCCAATCAGATATATAAAATACCTTCCACACGTATATTAATGATTGTTATTATAAACAAGGGGTATATCGTGGATTCACGCTAAGGGAGAGAACCTATAGCTAAACCTTATAATAACCCTCATATAGGTGTCTTGACTTAGGACACTAATAAATAGATTGTCAATTTTAATGCTAAACTCTACCAAAATTTTGAGTTATCATGTTGTCCAATTTTTCGCCACTGAGCCATCACCATTTTTTAAAACAAGACCATATTCGTAAATTTGTAACCAAGTTTAACCTTAAATTACGTTTATACTTACCTTTTTTCTTAGTTTCGATTCTTATTTGGTATTTCTCTTACACCATAGGGAGAACATACATACGAGTGAAAAGTAAAAATATAATAACTACATTTAGAATCTTTGTTTTCTTCCCTTTCAGCATTGAAAAGTTTGGAAGTTACATTATCCATTTATCTAGATATTTCTTGTATCCTAAGATTACGGTAATTTATCCAATTTTATCCCGACATCTTATTGGATGTGATCCTCCACGTGTCAACTTCTAAGTTCAGTCACGAGGTTCTCATTTTTTCCTTCATTATAGAGAATGAAAAGTTTATTCCGTAACTACCTCATGGAGAATTAGACTCTGGATATTAATCCACAACCAAATTTAATAAATTTAATGAATTAGATGATGACCAAGTTTGACAGTGTTCAAGCCGAGGTATATGCACTTCAGGAGGAGAGGTCTGAAAAAAGAGAAGGTTGCGACCCACAATTTCCAAATCAAAATAAGATTTGTAATCAAAATGTGGTTTATGTTCCTATTGTTAGTTAGAGAATACCTAAACCTAGGTGAGCTCCTGATGAATGTCAACCTATTATAGGGAATCTAATTCAACTTGTCAAGGGTTCCTCTTCCTGTCCTAACTGATGATGCTTTGGCAAATTCAGTCACTCTCATTCCTATAAATACTCTACCCATTCAATCAGGGTATAATTAGAAGTTCAGGCTGATCTGACAGATGTTGAACTCTCCAAGATCAAATAAGACTCCAAGATACACTCCTAAAAATTTAATAAAGTTAAGGTGTCTTGGAACTACGATGATTATCATCACAAATCTCCTTACCCGAAGACTCTGTTTCCTAATAAAATTAAGATGCCTCACATCAAGAAGTTTAGAAGAAGTGGTCCTCCCATTGTTCATCCATGTAATTATCACTAAACTATAAGACTCTTGGGAACCATATAAGAAATCATGACGTAAATTTTCTAAGAAAACCTTAAGGAAAGTGCGCTGAGATGGTTCTTATCATTAGATGAATCCCGAAATTATAGTTGGAAAGATGTTATGAGATATTCATGGCTCAGTACAGGTACCATGTTGATCTATACATGACAAATCATAATTTTGAGTTACTTAAGAAAAATATGGGAGAGCTTATCAATAATTTCATCATTGGTTAGAGAGAAAAATCCACCACCATAAAAATCTCCCTTCATTATAAGAACGAGTCATCATCGTGAAGTAGAACTTTTTGCCTCATATTAAAAATGTCGTGGGTAACGAATCCCTCACTTTAAAGAACACCGAGAAGCTAAGTTATACATTGAAGAAATCCTAGAAAATCAACTGTTGAAATTTAAAACAGAATCAAAGAGGAGTTCAGGATGATTCATCCCTTGGAAGAATGACAAGGTAAGCATTCCTACCATAGTCAATAATATATTTGCGAACCCTGTCATAACTTAAGCTACAGAAACCCGATCCCATTTTCCATAAAGGAGAAAATTTACTGAACTTCATGACCCCTTATCTAAATTATTCCAAGCCCCATTATATTTTAACCTCGTAAAATCCATTGCTCCTAAACCCTTTTCCAGATTCACTACCTACAAACTACAAACACAATGCTCATTATTCATATCACCAAATGATCGAACATGATACCGATCAATGCTTCCAACTCATTACTTCCAAGCAAAACATGATTAAAAAGGGCCTTATTACTCTAACAACTGCTCCTAAGCCAAATAATATCCAAAATCCACTTCCCCATCACACAGTGAGTATCAATTCCATCCTCATAGAAGTAAATGAAAGTTTTGACCCTTCAGACTTTAAAAATTTGAAAACTTCACATTTTGACCTCACAATTCAAAAAATTTCTTTCCTATCAAACCAGCTTCACCCAAAAACTACCCAAGACCATTTTCTAATTCTTCTCACTCGAGCATGTATCGTAGTCAAACCCCAATTCTAAGACCAAGCATGAATATGCATGTCATTCTTACTCATCTAGAAAGTTTTGGAGTGGAGATACCCACGAACTTGAACTTATATCTTGATGATTGTGTGAAGATCAATGATGTGTACATAGAAGCTCGTAACCTAGTGTGATAATCTAGTGATTGTTTCATTCACCTAATATAATTCGAATTTAATGGAATAGTGCAACTTTTGGGGGAAGAAAGTATCGACCAAGGTGAATTTTATAGCCCTCTCAATCTCCACATCGCCAAAATACGGGAAGGATTCTTGGTCTACTATGATAATAACCTTTCTTATTCATGGGTGAATTTTTATATCAAACTTATCAAAATTTTGTGCTTATTGATCTATCTCCAAATATGGCAACTACTAGTTGGGAGGATGATTCGGATGTCTCTGACTGTGAAGAGATTATTCAGTCATTTATTGTATTGGTTCCATTGACCTTTTCTATGGGTTCATATATATTTAAGAACTCTTGTTTAGTAGTAAAGAAATATCTACCATGCCCAAATTAGATGAAGAAATAGAGTTATATTTTATCCTTATGTTATTAATCACATGACCCACTCAGGTGATATTACAAGGATCCTATCCCTGCATATGGACGTATTTTGACCAATAAAGGATTACAAGTGTCTCAACAACCTCCATCTCGAAGCTGATTGTTGAAGAGAGAAACTCTTAAATGAATCTTAGGAAAAATCAAGTCAATATAACCCTGTGGGGACTCTTCAATCTTCCCAATTACATCGGAAAGCTCTACTTAAACTCTTATCTTAGATCCAGGTTACATAAGATTCTCTGAGTGGTTGTTTGTTCAAGAAAAGGGAAGGCTTCCCTCACTGTAGCTTTTTGGATCCGTTATATGATTCCATAGAGGAGAAGACGAAACCTACATTTGAGATTTTCTTCGACAATAAAGTCACATTAAATATGGAACTAGGTTACAGTGCAAACCCTTTGCTCTTCCAACCTGCTAAGTTGATCTCTTTTAATAACGAGAGCAGTGATAGTGACGGTTCATATAGTCTATTGATATGGAAATAAATGTTTTCATGATGAACTTTGAGATCACTAAGGAGAATCCATCTAATTAAATTCATTAAATCGGATAATCACTGCGTAATTAGTGGAGTTTACGCACTCATTCATCTTTTAGAACTGGAAAATGTATTATCTCTAATCCCCTTGAGTCTGATGTACCCATTTTCCCTATCAATGATGTATCCCTTGAGCCCTTTGATCTTGTCTTAAATGTTGCATTTCCTGTTAACTCTATCAACGAAATGAATTCTGATTTTTAGTATCTCATTATCCCTTATCTTAATTGTGTTAATGTAAATATTGAAGATGACTTAATGAATGACCAGTTCTTAATTGACCTCATTAAGAAAAATAATAAACATAAACACATTGAAACTAACGATTATGAAATTATTATTATTAATATTAGTTTTTGTGATAATCCTTGATAGGGACCACTCTTGATAATGAGAAATGATTTCAGTTTGAAGACTTCATACGAAAGTTCATCGATGTCCTTGATTGGTATTATAATGACATACCCGGGATTGACCCCGAGATTTTACCTCATGAGATTACGACATATTCAAAATGAAAACTAGTGAAAAAGAAACCAAGGGATATTTGTCTGGAATGGTCACTTAAGATCAAAGATGATATTGTCAAGCATTTAGTTATGGGATTTATCTTCATAGTCCAATATTCGTCATGGTTTGACAATAGTTTCCATGTGCTAAAGTCATGGGGGGAAGTGTATATGTACATCAATTATTTAGATTTAAACCAATCTTCTCAAAAGGATGACTATATGTTGCCTAACATCGAAATGATCGTAGATAACACCACCAAACATTCTTTAATGTCCTTTATTATCGAATTGGTCGGTTATAATTAGATCAACATGCACCATAATCATTTTAATAAGACAACATTTACCACCTCATGGGGAACCATATTTTGTAAAATTATGTTATTTTCTCTTAAAAATGCAAGGGCTACATACCAAAGGGTTTCCATGGAAATTCTATATGATTTAATTCACAAAGAAATTGGAGTCTACATGGACACATGAATAAAGTATAACAAAAAAGCCAAAAATGTCATATACCTGCTCTTCAAAAATTCTTTGAATGCATGCGACAATATCAGATGTGTCTTAACCTACATAAATATGTCTCTGGTCTCACTAAAGGAAAAATCCTCGGTTTCATGGTTAGTGAAAAATTTATTGAACTAGATCTTGCTAAAACACGTGATATGCATGATATACATCGTCCTCTAACTCAAAAGGAAATTTTTGGCTTTCTTGTCAATTGTAGCGTATTAGTCGATTCATCAGTCAGCTCAATTCCATGTGCGAACCCAATTTAAAGATTTTTTGCAAGTATTTGTCTGAAGTTTGGAATGAATAATTCAAGACTCTTTTGATAAGATTAAATGTTACCTTACCCAATCACCGGTGCTCATGCAACCGTGGTTTGGTTTGTCAATCTTTCTTTATCCGACAGTAACTGATACTTTATTGGGGCTATGATCACCCAATATCAGGATGCATCATGCATAGTGAAAGCGATTTACTATTTAGTCGAAAGATAATTAATTATGAAGCCAATTACACAACCCTCATAAGATCTGAAAATGTATGCTCATATTCCCTATCAAGCTTGTTTCCCACATGGATCATATGTGGTATTTGAGGAAAAAATGCCATGTCCAGCCGCATGGTCAAGTGGCTACTCTTATTAGCCAAATTCAACATTCTTCACATCACAAAGAAAAGTATCAAAGGTATGATTATCTCTAATTATCTATTCAACCACCTGGTTGATGAATTGAATTTTTGATTGTGGAATTTCCTAATGACGAAATTTTGAATGTCTCATATGAATAAATTCGTTGGAAATTATTCTTTGACAGTGCTTCAAACAATAAGGGTTATAAAATAGTATTATTATTGGTCTAACCTAGTGACTTTTATACTCCCATTGAAATCAAGAAATAATTTCCCTGCCCTAACAGCATGACAAAGTTCGAGGCTTGAAATTTTTTCTCTAAATTGCACGTGATAAAGGTATGCAGTACACCAATATCTATGGGGACTCCACCATCACTGTTAGGCAGATTTTTATAAAGGGGAAAGTCGAACACAAAAAATTCCTACCATTCCATGCCCATCTTGAGGGAGTGGCACCACAGTATAAATATATATCCTTCTGCCACTTGGCTTGGTCCAAAAATAGTTCTGCCAGTACACTAACTACTTTGGACTCCATGGTCGATATACTCGAAGGAGTGATAATTGTTCCTCCATTAGTTAGAAATAAGTGGAGCCATCCTTCTAGTACTATATTGAGTTATCTAATGATGAGGTTTTAGGGGGAAAAAACTATAATACTATGATATCTAGCATTTGCTCAAATACAATACCTATGCAACAAGGGCTACCATAAAGGATCATATCACTGTTCAAAAGCTTACATCCTAATTTATCATGCGTGGGAAAACTCTCTTCAAGAGGAATTTCGACGAAACGCACCTAAAATGCATAGCATGTCCTAAAAGCGAAGAAAATAAGCACCAAATTCATAGCGGGTAATGTGATCCTTACATGAATGGTCACATGCTAGCTGTTGATACCAAATTTAGTCTGCTGACATGGCTCAATCAAATGAAGACACGTGGAAATCTACGTGGCAACAACAAATAATTCTGAGGAACTCAGACGCTCCGAGGAACCATACTACAATGAGGAACACTTCTTCCCCGAGGAACTCAGACACTCCGAGGAACAAGAACTCTACGAGGAACTCTTGAGTACCGAGCAACTCTTGAGTACAAAGAAGCTTAGGCGGTCCGAGCTGCACCTCGAACGAAGCATTAATAGCAGGATAACCAATAATTTGACTATTTATTAAATGCTCATCATTCAGATGTATACGCTTAAGGGGCATTTGAATGTATTACCCTTTCACATGTACAACATTGAATGTATTACCCTTTCACATTACAGCCTTAGGGATATAAATACGTTGTATTACCCTCATTGTAAAGGGACCAGAATTTCTTGATTGAACTTGTAATCGAGAATTCCCAAACAGTCATCAATAACAGAAACAGTGGACGTAGGCCATTCTTATAAGGCTGAACCACTTTAAAACTTCTTTGTCTCATTTATTTTATCTGTGATTAAATAATTAGATATAATCTAATTTTTTAGCCAAGAAGATTTTTCAGTAGGGATATTATTATATCACCATGTTATCTAATTACACAATGTATGTCAAATGATGCTTAAAGATTTAACAATTTTCCAATATTCAACACTTGCCTCCATGTGAGCTATACAATTTGACCTATCCGAGATTTTTTTCAACACGGGGAATCGACATAATCAGGAAAGTAACTCCTAAATCATCCAATAGTTGTCCTTATCTCGATTAACTACTTCACTTAGTGGCTCAAATTTTATTTGTATGTTTCGTTTAATGCTTAGAAAGAAATCAAGTTCATTCGTAATAACATTATCTGCCGTTATGCAGTGTCTTCGAGGTCACATCTGAAAATGGTCTGCACTTTGATGTAGAGGTTATAGGAATAACTAAAGACTATGGTATCTAATGACAAAAGTCTTATCCATACAAACCACAAACAAACAGAGTCTTTGAATCCATAAAAAAATCTCAAATCTATCATCAACATAATGACAAATATCTACATACACTACACCAAAAAAGGATTTTTGTCACTTTTCACCCGCAAGAAGTTGTCACGGTAAAAAATCTTGACAAAGAAATATGGAGTTATTGTCAAGGTTATTGACCATGACACGACCATGACAACACCTTGTCATGGCCAATGACCTTGACAACAATGTTTTCACGATTGTGTCATGGGCTTTGACATGTCAACATCTATATGTTGTCATGGTCAAAACCCATGACACGACTGTGATAACATTAAAATTAAAAACATACCATCGACAGCATCAGTCGGCTAAATCAAAACTCTCTCTCTCTCTCTCTCTCTCAGGGGATCTCTCCCTCTCCACTCCCTCTCTCTCAGGTGATCGCTCCCTTTACCCTCCCTCTCTATCACCCCATCTGAGTCCCACCACCACGGCCTTAGCCCACTGCTAATGTTGTCATTTATCTCTCACATATATTTGCACCACCACCACTACCTTGGCCCTCCACCACCACTACCTTAGCCCTCCACCACCACTACTTTAACCCACCTCTGGGAAGGGGTCCCATGGCCATTTTCAATAATTTTTTAGCCTACTGTGTATATAGTAGACACACGGGGTTTGGCGATAAAATAGCTAAGGGTTTGAGGGACTCGGATACACAACTAGGTACTATAGTGCATAACTGTCTGTTGTAACCACACAAGTAACGGGGTCATATCACGGATGTGTACATGGGAAAAGATAATGAACCCATTTGGCTTAACAAACAGTACGACAATTATACTATTGAGGGTTGTCTCAATTCTTATGTAGTGTGGCCTGCCTTCCTCCTTCAAAGTGATGACGAATGAATAATTATTTGTAATAATCTAATTAGTATTTTTTCATTATGAATATTAAATGTTGTTTATTTTTTATTGTTTGATAATGATTGAATGAATGTTTAATGTCTTACATCTTATAATTTAATGACTGTTGGTTGACAAAATACATCATAAGTGTGTTGTAAAAGGTTTATAAGATATTGTTGGGCAGTGGTAGTAGCCATACTACCCAATAGTTTTTTTTTAAATGATGTCAATATTGTCACAGACTTTGACCTGATAAGTCCGTGATAAAGATTTCTTGTCACAGACTTTTATCATGACATGTCCGTGATAAGTCATCAATTGTCACAGACGAGTCACGGTCAAAGTCTATGACAAGAAATATTTTTCAAGGACTCATCATGGTCAAATTTCGTGACACGACCATGATAAGAAAAAATGTGTCACGAACTATAATTGTGACACGTCCGTGATAAAAAAGTTATCATCCCTAAACATGCCATGGTTTTTTACTATGACGAGTTAATCTTGTCAAGGTTTTTGACATTGAAAATTTACCAGTTTTGATGTAGTGATAAATTGGCTAGATAAAACCCCATACGCATTTGAGAGGTATGTACAATAGTTTAAACACCCATTAGCGCAACACCATTCTCTCTGGTATATGGCATGGAAGTTATTTTTCCTGTTGAAATTGACATTCCCTCCCTATGTTCAATTATTGAAAGTTAGATAAATGAAACTTGTTGGATCTGGAATCGTTATGAAGAGTCTTCTTTACTAGATGAGAGAAGCCTTAAAGCACTTTATAACATTTAAGGCGACGCATTGCGAGCTATTCAACAAGAATGTCAAAGATCATAATGTGAAAGAGGGAGAGATAAGGATGAAATATATTGCTGAACTAATTTGGGACCCTCAAGGAAAGTTAAATCCCAATTGGATGGACCATATCTTCTTAAGAAGATCTCATCAGGGAGTGCCGTAATTTTAATTAATCTTGATAGCGAAGAATTGGTCTGACCCGTCAATCTAAACTACCTCAGTAAATTCTACCCATATAGTTATACATCTTTATTTTTCTCATTGTATTTCTTTTTCTTCTTTAAAATATCTATCTACATCCTTTCTCTGTGGCAGAACTATGTTGGACCTTATCATATTTCTTTGTACAAAAGACCTGATCATCTTGCAAGAAATTTTTTCAAACAAAAACAATACACTTTTGCCTTACCCCGCAGAGGTATGTAGCAACCCATAAAGTGACTTTGGGTTCAGTCATTTTCTTTCCTTTTCTCCATCTAAGGGTATACACATATATTTTATCGTCATTTAACATAAGCAAGAGTTTTTTCTAGCTCAGTGGTAGATATATATAATTCAAACATAATTTATTTTAATAAGTCACAATGTAAATATTCTTATACCATAATTTCATTTCATTAAAATATGATACAAATAATCTTTTACCCAAGCCTAACACGCGGTATAACTTACCTATAACCTAAGCATTTAGCTAAACGGAAATATAAACTAATACATAACAAATCTAGACAATAACACATCCAAAAGACTAAACTTGCACTTACCCTAACCACACTGAATATCCATCACATTTTATTGACCCACGCTATCATCATCGCCTCCACTAGCATCACCATCGTTTGGTCCTCATAAAGTTATTTTCTAAAAATTATGCATTATTTTTTTAACTTTTTATATGTCCTAAGAATCTTTGACTTGATAACTACACCATATTTGTTAACTCATACCCCAAATAGACACCTCATACCCATACCATCTACACAAACCTTTACCTACTGTAAAAAAATCACTAGATATGAAGCCCCTGGGCATCGTAAAGACCTTCGTCCTTTCCAGATGGTACCTAAAGATATTTGTTAATTACTCTCAGATCCTCAACACGAAAGAAGTTATATATTGAAAGAGGAAAAAATTTCCCCCAGTTTTCCTAACGTGGTAATTGCAAAGGAAAATGGAGTCATGATCATCACAGATCGATGACTCGACCATAGCGGTAATTTTTTAACTGAAACATAGGTATTAGTTCCCCCTACCAGGTACAAATCAATAAATCTACATATCTTCATGCACGAACGACCAATCATTCAAAACGTCAATCGACACACCCCATGTTTCATATGGAATTGAATAAATAAGTGATCATCGTAAAAGGGTTGAAATAGTGGAGGCATAACTTGTCGAAACCATCTAGTAACCACATGTATCGCAAAACCATAATAACGTATAAGAAAGTTATAAGTTTTGCATTCCAATTGTCAAGACCATTTAAAGTCTTGGCCAAAATTACAACAGATGGATTAGAATGATGGGCTATCCATAACCTCTCCTCACTCTCTTCTCATTATGACGAGAGGTTATGGTCAAGATACCTAAAGAACTATCGAATTGGGAAGGAATAGGCTCATCAATGGCTAGTGTGGACATATAAGAACAAACATAATCCCAAACCTGCATTACAGTTGAATCCACCCAATCTCTTACATTTTGGATTTAAGACTTCCTCACCATCATAATCTTCATTGATTAGCATTATATTAGATATAAGTATGAATCAGTAAAGGTAGAAAATAGATTAAAGTGAACGTCAAAATCTTACCCTTCGTGCCATGAGGTCTAGAGGAAGGGGAGGAAAGCCATCAAGATTTATGTAAAGATGATAAGGAATTGACCTCCTCATCAAACCAATCACGGTCTACGTAACTAACTATCGTAATAGTACCCTTGGTTCGAAGACCTTTGTAGAAGTCATCCTTGAAGACCTTGCATCTCGTATGGAAGCCTCAGATAATGCATAATGCACACCAACATCCCCCCACATAAGGCTCTATTTTCCTCACACTGGTTATGAACGACACCATCATACAGATGTGGTGAATGTCTTGTAATACAAGTTACCCACCAAGTTCACATATAATTACTAGGGATCCTCATATATGTCCATCCGCCACACCTCATTAGTCAAAAAGTGAGGCTCCCTCATCGACTTTACAGAATAACCTAATTGAACTTGATGCTCACCCAACATAATCTATCGAACGACCCTCTTACCCTAATACCATCATGCCCTGAACCCATGTGTCATCAAGCGACTCATTTAATCTCACTTCGTCATCATTAACCGGATCTCTATTCTAAATATAGAAGCTCACCTATAATCACTAATGAAAGACATCAGTGTTTATTCATAAAAGAAGAAAAATTGAGTTAAAATTATAAGATATAAGTCAAGAATTACACCTGGTCACTTGTTTAATGGTCCAAGACATTATGAACCACGGGGTAAAAGGGAGCATTTGACTTCTAATTGTATGCCCTCCACCAATTCACCTGTGGCCACTCAATTATCACTTCATCCTTTAAGGATATCATACCCGTTCCCAAATTGATGGTCTCGAAAAACCAAACCTATTATAATCAAAATGATCAATAGTCTAATATGGTATAGATTTTATGCAAAGCCAGTAGCCTAATAAATCCAATCAACATGGAAAAGAATAAACACATCCCCAACAAGATAGATTTATGCAAACTATCTACAAGTTACAAGATATATCCATAGGTCAGTCTATAATTTACATCTTGAAAAATTACATAATTTAAAAGTACTAAATTATAAGAATACCTTCAGTAGGTAAGGAGAACGGATGAAAGTGGGCCTAGATAACCTACTGAATGCATTGATCCTAGTATACATAGATGAAAGAATCAGACTCCCACATTCATATGAGTTTATCTAAGTGAAGCCCTTTTAATAAGGAAGAAACCACATGTGCACGTTCTCCACAGACTTCGAGAACATAACAGTCCCATTTAACAGGAGTATGAACAATCGCACCATCTGATGTATCTGATGGGGAATCACCACATCAACCCTCTAGGAAACCAAACTCTTCTTTAACCATTTGTTCCTAAACATATCTCTAAAAAAAATCCCCTTGGGCCCTATATCTTTCGTGATAACATCTTTCGTTAATAGTTACTTCATGTCGATCACTATCTGGTTACCCGATAAAGGGGTCCCCTAAATCTCATGAACATCTACTGGGGTCCCAGTCATCTCCCCCATCTTGAAGTGGAAGTTTTAGGTCTAATCAAAAGAGTTTGTCAAAGTACCAAAGCCCATAATTATATCCAATACCTTCATAACTTCTTCATCCTGATGGATCCTTGTAGGAGAATCTAATTGCTAGTAATGACACACTATAAATTGGCAAAAAGAAAAGAAAGTAATTCAAGGATTCAAGGATCAGAATAAAAATGACTAAAACAGAATATTACATAACCCCTAATGGACTGTAAAAATCCAACCAATGGTTTATTGTCTCCCTAAAAAGAATGCTTAAGCTCACAACTAGTCACAGCCTTGTATATGAGTTGTCAGTCTCCACTAGTTGGAAGAAGGGGTTCACCATTCCAAATTTTCCCAATCATTCGGATGAGTTGGAATTTGGCCATGATTTTCTCTCTAAATGAAGGTTTTCTCTAAAAGTAATTTCTAGAAAAATAAAGTAGAGGAAGAAAAGGTTGAGGATGAAAAAACTAAACTAAACTCAATGGATTATATAGGTCTCAACTGGACTACCGATGGCGGGTTCCATTCAATGTCGATCGGTAGTGTCCTTACCTTTTCTGTTACTTAAACTGGTAGTTTTTCTCTAAAATCAATTACAAAATTAATTCAAAGGTTACTTTTTCTTCCTAAAATAAAATTACAAAAAATATCAAAATTTCTAAGTTACACAAAAAATCTCAAAATTACAATTCTTACCCATAAAACTCAAAAATCTAGAGGAAACTGATTCAAAATAAAAAGAAAAATTTTCTCAAAATAAATGCTTAAAATAACAAAACCATACGCTTCTTCTACTAAATGTTTATTGAAGTTTCATATCCTGACTTATGAATAAATAATCTCTACCTAGAATATGTTTCGTAGGAAGCCATACCCACACTAGGTTTTTCAAAACAAAAAGATCATCGTTCAACTAGTTTAAAAAGAAGTACAACGTTTATTCTGACTTAAAAGTGATATTTCATATCTTTTGGCATAAAAGGAATTGCGACCACATCGCTCAACTAAAACCATCCTCCCCCATGAAAAAACAGGTATTCATATCCATTTCTCATTTTCTTCCTCACGAGATGCCTACACATTTCAACATTCTTGGTTATTGTAGCCAGGTTCATTTTTACTTATAATCCCCCTTTTGTTCTGATAAAACTTCGATTTAATTTTATCACCCTTTCACATGATGGGTGGAACCTACCTTTTCTTATAGATGTGTCTATTTTTCAAAGTTCTTAATTTATAACAAAGATTGATCATTGAGTATATCTGTAGGGAAATCTTATTCCCCATGTACTCTATAGATATGCTCATTGAGAATCTTGCTCTTCGAGCCAACTATTCCAATTAAAAATCCTATATCTTGAATCCATGCATAACTTCTGGACTCAATTTGACATCGGTATTTTTTAAGTTATGATGCTTGCTGAAAACTAAGATTTTAGGTCCCTAAAACACCTTTGTAACGGTGTAGCCCGTACGCAAAATGGACTTTTGGATTGCTTGTAAAACCAAAAAAAAAAACTAATTTGTGCATAGGTGCACTAGTGATCGACAATCTTTGAAACATTCCAATCAACATTTCGCTCAGCAGTTTGGTATTTTGTTCCTTTTGGGACTCTCCTATAAAAAAAGGATGACCTCATTTTCCATACATCTCGAAACTCATGCACTAGCCTTACCCTATTTGGAAACCCAAGATCTAACATAATTTTCACCCCATTCCCTCCCCAAAATTTTCCCTATATACCTCATTTTCATTAAAATAATCCATAAATGATCATTTTCATATCACGTTCAAGTGTTTTTTTAGGTGAATCTTTGAGGAAATTTCATAACGCCTCCAATTAAAGGTTTGAAACTATTTCTCATCTCTTACTTTACAAAACTATCTCTTTGTTTAGTGTTTTTTCTTACTTATTTATATTTTAATGACACAAATTTTCCTCATTTCTTCTTAGGGTTCATTAGGAAGCACGAAATTGGAACTTAATTAGAATAGTAATTCTATGGAATTGTTGTCGTTCAAGTATAAAATTAATTTGGAATTCTAGTAGAGTGCCAAATTCCTTGTTTGGATCCTAACAAATTTTATATAAATAGTTTTGTGAAAAATATTTAAAAAATAACACTTTTGAAAAACATTCTAATTGAAAAAATGAATCAAATCAAATCACATCCTTAATTAGAATTCATTGATATACCATTAGTAAAATGCGTTAGACAGAAGTTAATCTAAATTTAAGAGTCAATAAAACTATAAGTAGTTTTCAAACACTATCACCGTATTGAAAATTGTCCACCCAATAAGAAAACAAGTCAATACATCTTAGAAAAAATTATTTTCATAATCATCACACCCCAAGATGCATCAATTTCCATTGCCTCTTTAATTCATCGGGTTGACTAAAGAAATATCAAATTTATTTTGGTCATTCATTAAAAGATCAACTAATTTTAAGACTTTTATTTCATCCAAATTTTGTATCTTATAAAAATCATCCGATACCATTTGCGTTTTGCCTTGGAAGGTTTGGAATTTAATAAGTGATCAAGTGACTCTACCATTATCCTCAAGACATTTGAAAGTGCCTTTGATCCGAAATATTTTCTATTCTTTGTGTGAGAAATAAATGAAAACGATGCGTTCAACTTACTTTGTTCATTTCGGTTTCCAAATGTGTTTGTCACATTGTCTTCAAGGGTTCTCTCATCCATACCAAATATGTATTCTAATTTATTAGACTCTTCATTATTTATAATCACCATCTCATCTTCAAATGTCATTCGAGCACGGTACCCATTAGTAAGATTTTGAACAAAAAGAGGATGTAAACTATCTTAATTTTCATTTGTAATTTTCCTGAGACGTAGGACTTCTTTAGGATGATCCTGAAACTTAATTCAATTTAAAATATTAAAATTCATTAAAAGAATCACAACATAGACTATGAAATATCTCCAAGTATATGACTAGAAAAATAAGCAAAAAAAAAGCCAAAGCAAGGCCAATATATTACTATCTTAAAATATCAAAATCTTAATTGCACATATGTGTTCCACACTCTTTATCCAATATCAACTCTAGTCCTATAATAGTTTTAAGAGAATCAATATGTTGATAGCATTTGAATTATAAGATCATAGTTCTCCCACCAAGACTCGAGGTATGATTAGATATTTTATTTTGTCATATAAATTTGATGCTCATCACTCGAAGTGTTTATGGCACTAGCCCATGCCATCGATTTCCATGAAAATCTTCCATCCAATTTATTCCCTTGATTCATTTGATCTATAAACCAAGTGCGTAATGTTTTACCAGCAAGACTCGAGGTATGATTAGATATTTTGTTTTGTCATATAAATTTGATGCTCATCACTCAAAGTGTTTATGGCACTAGCCCATGCCATTGATTTCCATGAAAATCTTCCATCCAATTTGTTCCCTTGATTCATTTGATCTATAAACCAAGTGCGTAATGTTTTATCCATTATCAGGGTCTATGAGAAATATTATTTTCCCTTATTTTTCCCTTATCCAACTTGCGAGTCAATGCATTCTTTTAAAACAATAAAGTTTATAATAAATAAATAAATAGTTACAAATTACACTAAAATTGATACATAATCCCATCAACCATGTACAATAATCGCATCAACTTTAAGAAAGTAATCTAGAGTCAAATTCATTAAGTATATGACCACAAAAGTAATGTGAAACCATACACATTAGTCATGTAATCTAAAACCATACATGGTAATTAAGTAATATAAAACCATATACATTAATCCCATTAAATTTAAGCAATTAATCTAGAGTCAATCTCATCAAGTATATGACTAGAAAAGTAATCTAAAACAAAACACATTAATCAAGTAGTCTAAAACCATATACTTTAATGACATCAAATTTAAGCAAATAATATGGAGTCAACCTCACCAACTATGAGACTAGAAAATTTAGCCAAGTAATAAATTTATGTGATATATAAAGCATATTGCAACCATAACACCATTATCCCATATGCTGCCTAATTCTATATTCAAAAAACAGATCTTATGCTAATGTACCGTTTTTGCATTTACTCGTTAGTTGTTTGTACATTTCTAATCTAATTTGTATTGGTTTCACCATGGTTATCCATCACATCCCATCACATTTTCCTCATCTATGGAATCTCCATTAATTTTTTTTATCACTTCAATATGTAATTCCTCAACAGCCTTATCTAATAATGGATCATTTGGTTTCTCCATTCATATAAGATTGTGTAGGATGGAAGAAACACATTTAATTCCTATATGAGTTGTCACATCTAAGAAAGAAATTATAATTCCTTGTATTTTTTGGTATTTATATTTTATTTATTAATTGTGAGAATAAATTAATAAATTAGAATTAATTATTACTTGTGTGAATTGGTAATAATAAAAAAACATATTTAGACAATGATTAAATTTTCATGTTATGTGATTTATATGCAACACATAATATATTTAAATTAATCATTTGTAATTAATTAAAAGAGACACCCCATATATTTTAATAATTAGGTTGATCAAGTCTAAATATTAAATCATACAGTTTGTCGAGTAAAATTAAATATCATCCTTAGCATGAGGGATAACAAACGATAAAGATATATTATTGGAGTACGATAAGATAAATACCAAAAGATAATATAATAGGAGTGACATCAACACCAACTAACTCATTTAAATAAAACCAAATCCAGACTACAATAAGATACCAATACTAATGTCATCGATTAAACCGCTAAAAAAAAGACACCATAATAAACTCCATGCGTATGACTGAGATGGAGTACATGCCAAAAGTGAAGTAATAATCCTCGCACCTCTCATACCAAAAAGTAAATAAGTTGAAATACATAAGACTAAAACCTATATCCTCATATTGGTGGTGAGACTGGGGTAAAACATGATACTGTGAAAATAAGAATACTAGATAGGTTGGTCACGAGCTCCTAAAAGGGGGGGTTCAACAACGATGGTCGGGCCATTGCAAGCTAACAAATCTACACAAGCCAATGACAATTATGTAGTTAAATAATAAATTCACAATTTATAATATTCCATGACTCGGATCATAGAGAACATGCCTCGCCACTCATCATTTAAAAATATTATTTCTTTAATTTTTAAGGGGAATCTGTATACTTAGGCAAGAAGAAATTATAAAATTCTAAAACAACATACAAATGGTCACCATACATGAATTCACAAAGTTTGTATAATTATATGAATTTATAATTAAAGTTTTTATAGGTGATACTGCATTAGTCTAATTTCATGACTCAAACTAATATTTACATTTACGGGTTTACATAATTAAAGTTGGCATCTGAATTTATATAATTAATAACTTATAAATAAATTCTAACATTCATACAATTCTAAATGGCACTAACATTAAATTCTAATTAGAATCACATAATTTTAACAAATTAACATTTAAGTCTTTTTTATATTCTTTATTTACAAATTTCATGTAGGAAATATAAATCCTAATTATCTCTAATTTATTTTAATGGGGAAATTTAGGTTGAGGTGAAAATTACTACTTAATTACATAAGAGAGGAGGAGTAGATGATTAATTTGCCTCAACGAAGAAATCCACAAAAGTGTATAAGAATTGTACAAGGAAACCCCTTTGAAATTACGTTAAAAAGGCTCCTGAATTGCCCCTAGACTTGTGAAAACTTCACTCCAAAAATTACTACCATTTAATCAGACTCTAGAGTGATACGGTGGCCCGAATATATGTTTATATCATTTTAAGTTGGGCCCGAGGGTTATGTATACCCTTGGGCTAAGTTTTGGACTTGTTTCAGTAGTATTTTGGGATCATTTAGAGGCCTAAAATTAGGCCTCATAAAAACCTTCATATTTAAGGATCAAATTAGAGAGTTAAACCTCATTAATCAATTAGTTTTTAGTGGAGACACAAACCCTACTAGCCTTAAACCTTTTGAAGAGATTAAGGAGAATTTTGGGAGAGTAAAATTAAGTATCAACACGTAGAGATCCATCATTCGAATATTTCAGGAAATAAATATCTTGTTTTATCATGTATAATATGCAAAAAAATTATAGTTTCAGGCTAAGTAGTTCATTTTGGGATTTAGACATGCGTTTAGAACTCAAATTTGACATCTTAATCAGATTTTGTTAATGGGTTAATTGAGATTAGTATTGAATTAATTTTGGCTTTAAAAACTTTGTAATTTTTTAAGAGAAACCTTAAATTGAATTGTTTAGAATATGATTATGTTATTAAAATGCACTTTTAGGATTGATTTTCGTATGTAAACTGAATCCCTATATTAACTTGATGTTTGGATCTGAAATCACATGTGTATTTGACTCCATTAAATGTAAAAGATTAACTATGTTTAATTTAGTGAGTTGGAGAATCAGACCTTTACTTTATATTTAGAGTTGGTTGTGGTCATATAGTTTAGATTCGAAGGGTAATGGGAACTTGATGATTAGTTTTTATATGTTGGATCTTTATTGGCTATAGTAATTTATGTTTAAGGAAGAATAAGACATTTGCATTCATCTCTAGTTTGAATGAGATTGGGGTCACGTTCAAATGAGAGAGGGTATCTCGTTCGAATGAGTAGGATTTTTTGTTCGAAAGAAAAAAGGACATCTCGTTCGAACCACTTAAGGTTCTCATTTGAACGACCCTAGGCTATGAGCGGGAATAGGACAACAAGGATTGAATTTGGGTTTTTATTGCACAATTAGTTTCTAGAATAATTCTTTTGAACATTTAATACAGTTCATAAGTATTTTAAAATAGAAGAATGCGAGAAAAGACTAAAATTTAGGTTTGAGAATTATAAATCTTTAATTAATTAGTACAATCTAACACTGGGGATTAGGACAACTTGGTCATGAACGAGAGTTAAAGACATCATGTGTGTGTGTGTGTGTGTGTGTATAATGGTTGGTTGTTTGACATATCATTACTCATGGGGAATCTATCGGTTGGGTTTATTTTAATGGCTTGGATCATTTATCATATTCATGGATAATGATGCAGGACTTCGCGGAGGTCGATGTGAGTTACATCCCTATTGTACTCCATTATTTGTTACTCATTTATTATTCTATTGACATAGATTTTTTGTATCATTTATGCCTTGGTCTGGGACATGTATTTAGTATTTCACTTACGATGAGGCGCGAGGTATTTATTGCATGTGAGTTTCCACTGGTTGTCATGTTTATTACAAATAAGGCGCATGATTATTACTCTTGATATTGGAGATATTTCTTGCAACTTTAGGACACTTGCCAAAATTATATAAAATTGTTTTTCCAAGAATACACGCATAAATAGGAACCGTCGGGTTGAAGAAATTCCAACTTGCCGCTCCACTTGCTTTATGGTCATTTTAGTTGATTCCTAGCTTAGGTTGTTATTTATTTCAATACAGCTGTTTTACTCAGAGATTGTATGGACCTATTGTTCTAGTTATTTTAATTCAATTGATTTAATTAGGAGTTGAGATTATTTTAGTTTGATAATGTTGGACGATTGAGTATTTATTCTTATTTCATTTATCATTTAGTTATCACATGTTGTGGATGAATTTAAATTCACTTCAATAATATTTTTATTGCATGTTTATTATTAGAATGATATATTAACATGTCATATCTTCATCATATGGAAATGGCCAAGTAATATGTGAGATAATAGGGGGTTATTGCAATTGGTATCAAAGCATCCTAAGTTTTAGTGTAAGAAGTTCCTTGGGATTCGCGTTACGTTTTGTATTGCATTCTTTGATTTATTAGATCCCTATGAGTAGGATTTATTGTATTCACATTTTAATCATTAGCTAATACGAACCTTGTTTGCTATTAAATGGTAAACACTAGACGCAATAGAGGATGACAGTCTATGGACCAGACTACAGATGGGAAAGCTCAATAGGAGTAGCATCCAAAGTCACAACATGCACGAGTAGTATCACCTATAATGGATTTAACTTATACTATTACTCAGGCAGTCATCACAATGATGGATTACATGTTACAGTACTTCCACCTACCACTACAACTTCAAGCGGTGGTACCTATTCAAACACAAAGTACTACTTGGGAGAGAGACAATGGGGAATTTGCTAAAGGCAATCCATTAGATTTTGATAGGATTACCAAATTATTATTAGGCATTAATGGAGAAAGGACATCAAGAGTCACTTATGGATAATAGAGTGTGGGGAAGCCTAAATGTAAATGTTGTCCAACTTTAAGTTAGTAGGGGAGGCCTTATAGTGGTGGGAGGCTATCACTACGATTAAAGAAAGGAGAATGACGACCATATCTGAGTTTTAGGTCAAATTTAATGATAAGTACTTTTCTCCAGCCATTAGGACTGAGAAAAAGTGACTAATATTATGTCTGAATCAGGAAAACCGCATTGTGGTAGAATATGAGCAAGACTTTACCACCCTTTCATTATTTTCTCTAGAGGAGGTAAACATAGAGGCTAAAAAGATGGATAAGTTCATATTTGGTTTGACTTAGAATATCAGACAGTCTCTTTTGGGAAACTTAAGATTTACCAATTATACACTTGTTGTGAATGGCGTATCACTTTATTGTTAAGACCATCATGAGTTTCAAAAATGGAAAGGAGAGAAAAGTACTAGAGAAGACTCGTCTGGCCAGTAAAGCAAGACAAATGGAGGTAGCACTCAGGGGGATCAACAGTCTAAGGAGACTTGGCCAAGTGATCAGTTATATAATAATCATAAGGGTTATGATGACCAGGACACTTGGGCCAAGGGTAGCAGTCTCATCAGGGCTAACAAGGCCAAAGGCAGTAGTCTCAGTGGACCAATAGAGGTGAGGACAACAAACTAAAGGCTAAAAGCTCAAAGTATAATAGGGATGGCAACATGATAGACGCTCGTTCCATGACCGTTATTTCACTTGTGGTTAGGTCATACATGTAGCTAAGAGGTTCCTTAAAAGAAATTAGGGCGCACAGGAGCAGAGAGGTCAGCGTGGGTATCTGGAACCTCAGGGATAGCATCATCATTAGCTATCGGGGAGGTCTCTCTTAAGGATGCACTGGCAAAGAAATTTAGGGTATGTTAACTATTTTTAGGCATATATTACTTATTTTATTTAATAATGGTGCATGATATTCATTTGTTAGTGGTACCTTTGTTCCGTCTTCGGTGATGGTAGATTTAGTATCGGATATCTTATTATATATTAATTCACCCTTGGGTAGAGGATAGCCTATTCGTTCCAGGTGTAGAGGGATAGGGGTGGATATTGATAAACTTCGATTTGTATCCAACTTACTTATTTAGACATGTATGAGTACGATGTTATCCTTGGGATGGATTGGTTAGCTACTTATCAAGCTTGTGTGGATTATTTTGGGAGATCCATCGTCTTTGAGTAGGACACTCTTGAGGGATTCAGTATGTCTTTAGACTCTATTCCGGTTGTTAGCTAGTTTTCTAATGTGTTCCAATAAATTTTCTGGGGTTGCTACATAGAAGAAAGACCAGTTCATAATTGATTTAGCTCTGGGCACTAGAATGATTGCCCAATCAACGTATCGTATATACCTACTTAAGATAAGAGAACTAAGAGAGGGAATTCATCATTTATTGGGCAAGGATTTATTCGGAGGACTACTTCGCCTTGGAGAGCTTTGGTCCTTTTCGTGAAGAATAAGGATGAATCGTTGAGACTTTAAATTAATTATCGGGAGTTGAACAAAGTCACCATACGTAACAAGTATACTTAGAACAAAGTCACCATACATTGAACAAATTAATTATATTTGTATACTTAGAATATATATATATATATATATATATATATATATATATATATATATATATATATATTCTAAGTATACTAATATAAACCAAATCATAAGTTGCTACACCTCAATACAATTAATCGCACTCGAAACTAATCCCACCTCAACTGTGTGGTCCCATTAAGTAAACAAACCCCACCAATGTATACATATGCATACATATCATGGTTCACACTTAGGATATAACATAAACTTTTTTTAAAAATCAAAACTCCTAATATAAATCAACATGTAAAGGGGGGACCCCCCTGTTGGCTCGTACAAAATGAGATCCTTAAAAAAACAGATTTAACCAACTAATAATACACATGCCTCGAGTGAGGGAGCCTCTATTTGTCCATGACCAACAAACCTTTAATATCCTTAGGAAAAATAGAGATCGGGTGGGATTTATAAGATAAACTAATATACCTATGCCCGTTCAAATCCACAAAGTCGGATTACGTTAATAATAATAGGTTTAATACACTCGAACCTAATATAAAATCCCACATTTCATACCCTTTTAATTTAATCTCTTACAAATATATATATATATATATATATATATATATAACACCCTCCTCATCATCCCAAATGAACAAAATGCAAAACCTAACCAAAATAACGCAATCTCACCCAAGCCCCAGGGCCTTATCGATCCAGGTTGAGGTCAGATCAATCGTGTCAATCCAGTATGCCGACCTTCGCCATAAAATCTCTAATAGCGGCCACCAAAACTTTCCAAATTCTTCCTAGGGTTTCAACAACAACTAAAACCAAATATTTCATACATAAATGTCACGAATATGTATATAACAAGTTTTCTACAAGATTTAATATGATCCTCATACAAGTAAGGGTTCAAATTCGAATCTTCACATTCTAACTTTAAGTTCATCGTCTTCGTGCAACTGGGTTAACATGTGATTTACAATAATACTTTCATTAAACATGTGATTACACATTAATTAATCATTTAATGTATAAAATGAATCATAATTATAACATAAAATGATTAAAAGCATTTAAATCAATGTTTTTTTAATAATATAAGCCATTTAACCTTAATGTAATCATGCATATTAACTTAAACACGGGTTTAATCAATTAACCAATTGGAATCTACAGTAAGCATATTTAGAAATCAGATTATACAATTACAAATGATATTTTTAACCCGAATAACATGCTCTTACCCAATTAATTCATACACAATGACGAAATCATAAATATATTACATTGATATGGTAAGCAAGATAGTATTTCTTATCTTAAACAAATCTTGATTTTTGATTAGTTCCTCTTGTGTGTTGTTCCTCTTCTGCCAAATCTTGTCTCTTGATGTTAGGGTATAATTATGATAAGTTATGACGTTTAGTGGGCGTTATCAATCTATTTAAAATCCTAAACCCGTAGGTTTACTATGGGCCCATTTTTGGGATCCCAAATAAAAGCCTGAAACACTAAACCAATACTCTTAAACTTATCTCAAAGGTGTACCTACCCTCTCGGGCCAATTTTCCACATTCAAAATACTATTCTAGGCCTTTGTACCCCCCCAAAATCCCGTCTCATCATACCAACCCAAACTCTCTTACAACCGATAATTATTTAAAATTATCATTTTAAATTATGATTAGTAATCCAAAACATTTAAACCCAATAAATTATTCATTAATTCACCAGAATAAATATGAATTAATAATTAAATAATCATTTAATTAATTTTAAAAAATATGGGGTATATAAATATACCTATTTCTTATATGGGAAATATTTCATCGGTATATATGGAATCCATTTGACATACCGTAATGGAGGCATATCTCTTAGGTCCACTGCACCCTGCCGGATTGAAGACCCATCATGAAAAAACCTCCTAGTACGGGTGAAAATAGGGTACTCAATGGTTTTTTAATATAGTGTCATCAATGCACGAGCCTTATTAGTATATTATGCACATTTTGTTTATGATGTATGAGAGAAATGGGATATACAAGCATGGATAAAAAAAAAATATGTACGTAGAGGTTGGAATAACATGATAAGATGGAATGTGTAGAAATTGTCATGTGAGACATATCTATGACATTCATATATACAAGGAGTATGTGAATGATATATAAAAGAGGAATGTAATAAAGAACATACATACAACTAAAACATCGAGTAAATATGTATATAAGGAGCATGTGATGAGATAAAGAGTGAAGAGAAAAACCCACATAAAAAGGCATGTGATAAGGAACATATATGCAGCTAACATGTGAATATGAAATAGGTACAAGAAACATGTGATGAGAGAAAAAAAAAAGGAAATAAAACCCGACATAAAATTAAGTGTAGTCCTCATAGGTCCCCAATAAGTCGCCATCAAGGATATCTCGACGTGCAGATGTAATGAGTCTCAAAAAGCGTGATGGCTTTTAAAAAGATTCATCCATACATGGGGGCGAGGAAAAAAAGGGAATACATAAGGAAAATATGGCGAGTGATATGTGTGATAGTGTAAACTCAAAGTCTCCAGCGTATTTTACCAATAACATTGAAAAGAAAGAAAATACCCCCAAAGAGGAACTATAAGGCAGATGATCAATGCGAAATCAAAGAGAATGGGATTGAGGACTAAGTTACGGATAGGGATGGGAAAAATATTCTCGATTATTCCTCTATGTGCGTATGTGTTTTATGTGGGAATGTATGGCTAAATGCAAGTGAATGTGTTCAACATGTATAAGTGTAATTAAATATGAGAAAGTACGTGAACATATGTAAGTGTTCTAAGTGTGAGAAATTGTGGGCAATATACAAAAGTATAACTAAGTGTGAGAAAGTGTGTACAACATACAAGAACGTGACTAAGTGTAAAAAAATGAATGGGTGAGGATGAATGTGTGAATATGTACACAAGGTATTCATATGAGGAGCATGGGTATTCATGAGAGATAAAAATATGAACCCGATACACTACAAAATGTGGAATATAATAAGCATATAAAAAGGCTAAATATAGATCTAATAATCAAAGAGATATAAAAATGCAGTAAGGAACCTAAATAGATAAATCTATCAAGTAGGATCAAATATAAGACAACATTAATTTACAAAAGGAAATTTAGAACATAAGGACCCAAAATGTTGATTATAAATCTCAGGTGATATATATATATATATATATATATATATATATATATATATATGGAGAGAGAGAGAGAGAGAGGTTCAGAAGTGAACATAAAAGATAAGCATTTTAATGAACCTTGACAAAAAACATCTAACAACCCATTAATTTTAATTCCTATGTTCTAATTGGTCCGCGCCAGCGGCAACTGACACGCGTGTTGATCGAATATTTTTTTATCCCACCCCACCCCACGATTTTAGTGGAAGGTAGCAGGTGATATGTTCCAGGTAGATGACCCAGCTGACCCATCTCCTGCTAAAATTGTTTTTAAATAGCCGATCCTCTTTAAATCTGAGAAGATCTCGATTTCACCCAAAATGGAAATGATTTTATTTGTTTTAATTTAAACCTAATCACTATATACTTATTCTTTTTTCTTTTTAATTAAACAATAATTCTCATCTTTCTTAAAAGATGAATTATATGTACAACTTTCTTGGGTCGTGTTTTACGATTTTGCCAGGTTTTTTTAGGGGGGGGGGGGGTCTCAGCTGTTGTTGGTTGATTTGGGTAGAACCATTGGGTTTGATAGTGGAAGATGCGGGAAATCTAGTGATGAGGGTAAAGAAGAAGGTTTATTGTCAATAATAATTGTTTGATGGCAGATGTGTGGAAGATGGAGGGGGTATAAAAAAATATTCGATCAACACGCGTGTTCGTTACCACTGGCGCGCACCAATTAGAACATAGGAATTAAAATTAATGGGTTGTCAGGTGTTTTTTTTATTAATGTTCATTAAAATGTTTATCTTTTATGTTCACTTCTAAACCTCTCTCTCTCTTTATATATATATATATGTGTGTGTGTGTGTGTGTGTGTGTGTGTGCGATTTTATTAAAAATGCTTAAAATATAGATTTGACATTAAAATGTTTGTCATATTTATATAGATCTGAAATGTTGGATTTATACCATAATAGTATATATGTTTGCTTACATACATAACATGTAGTGCTAAATATTTATTTGAAGATATGATTTTCTTATTACAAAATTTCCTATCCTTTTTTTAAAGGAGTCCCCAATCCTCTTCACCAAAAAAAAAAGGTGTTATGCTGTTTTAGTGTTAGGTTAAAAAAGAAGATATTATGCTATGTCGCATTTTAATTGGATCGTGTCATATTTGGTAAAAAAATAAAGACTCTATGTTGTGTCGTGTCACTTTTATTTTGGCCTTGTTAAAAAAATATTTCATATCCTGTCGTTTTCCATTTTAACCCGGTCATGTTTGTGTTAGGTAAAAAAAGACGCTGCATTGTTACATTTCGTGTCGCATTTGATAAAAAAAATATCTCACGTTCATGGTTAAAACTATAGGACATTTAACTTTGTTTTTGTAGAAATAGTTCTTTTTTTAAAGTTATTTTCTGAAATAAAGAATTAAGTATAAATCACTTTATAGTTTTAAGGCAGTCAATTTTTTTTTTCTTTTTATAAATGATTCATATTTCTTATGTCCTTTATAAAATATTATTCTTTTTGAAATTCCATTTTTATCAATTGTTTTTTGTTAACAAATCGAGTTCTTATTTATTTATTTTTCTTAAAATGACGTGTTTGATTAAAAAATATACTAATGCTACAGTCTTTTCAAATATTGAACCATAAATGTCATTGAGTTTTCATTCATTATTATATGTCCTATAAACATAATGAAAATGTAACAAGTCATTTTTTACATTGCCCTCTTTTTTTACATTGCGCCATAATTATGCTCAATTGTCCAAAAAAGTTATTATAGTTCCAAAACCTTGCCAACTAGCAATAGAAGGACAAACTCTTTTTGGGTATGTTATTGTGGAGGTTAAAATAGGAAAGTAATGTAAAGAATGTAGAAATTAGAGTACTGAAGGAATGCAGGGACAACAATAATAGTGCTACCCTCGTGATATTTTATTATTCTTACAAATAATAAATTAATTACTAAAATTTCCGGATACGCCCATGAAAGAATCTCCGTACAAGCAAATGAACATACTCTGATTTCATGCAAGTTTTTATAATCATATATATATAAAAAATAAAATCAAGAAAAACTTTATTATTCAACTAATCAAATTTTAATAATGCGGAAATTAAAATCAATTAAATATGATTTATTCTAAAGTCAAATTAATAACAATTTTATTTACTACGCTACAATTCAATATATCTCATATGATTAATTATTCCAATTCAAGTAATTAAATCATGTAACAATTTAAATTCAAAATCATACATAGCAGAAGATGAGGAAAAGAAGAATAACAAGTCTGATTTTTTTACGTGGTAAAAACCTAAAGTAGGAAAAACATCCACGGTGACCTCTATGCCACAAAACAAAAATTCCACTATAAATAATTTTACAAGAGTTACAAGCACCCAAACATACAACGTAAGATCCTAAGTAAAACAGTTAGAAAAATATACGTACACGAGCTATCTCTTCTCCCGAGCATAAAACTCTTCGATCTTTCCTCCACATCATTTCTGATACTGACACTTTAATCTCCCTAGCAGTTTCCTTGCTTTAACTCCTTGCTTCTTGTTTTAGCGAATTCCAACTCAGTCAAAATTGATCTCTCAACAACATACTAGTTGTGCAAAACGTATAAGTTAATTCATGCAAGAACTTAATTCAAATCTCAAACATATAAGTTTTCTATAAAAACTGATCTCTCAACAAACCATGCAAGAACTTAATTCAAATCTCAAACATATAAGTTTTCTATAAAAACTTAACAAAAACACATTTTCAGTTAGCAATCAATTAAGTTTTCTACAAAAACTTACAAAATAAATTTTCAATCATAAATCTTCACATAATCAATTTTTAGAAAGATTTTCAAATTATCATCATTAATCCTATAATCACTCTTTTTAATGAATATGTAATAACACTCATATGATCACAATGTTGTAGACATAAAATAATCACTCTAACATGTGTTCTTAATTTCTCAAAAATATAAAATCAGATTTTATGAGAAAAGTGTTTTACAAATTATTTCGGAAATATGATGTAAGGACACAAATTTCCAATTGAGTCTTAATATAGTGTTGACTTAATTTCGGGAAAAAATATTTGAGTCATAAGATAGAATTCATGTGTATCCATCCAAGCCTATGACGTGTTTGTTGAAGACGCAGCCGCCAGATTTGTAAAGTTTCATCATTGTCGAGTTTCTAGTGCCTCGTTTCTACGTCATCAACTTGAAGATTTCAAGGTCTATAAAGGTATGAATGCATTTAATATATATAGGATATTTGGATAATATTTTAATGGGTGTAATTTTTATTTAAAATAAAGTTTTTGGGCTTAAAATTGAAGAAATGAACATTCTAACATTTCGTTCGAACGAGAATGTCGTTCGAATGAGTTTGACAACGAGTTTTCCCATTTTGGCCACTGGACTATCGTTAGATGGTGGTCGAATGAAAATCTCGTTCGAATGAGATGTCTGGGCGGGAACAGTTTTAGCAGTTTTATCCCATTTTCTCACTCTTTTGTCCCACTTCTTTTTATCAGTTTAAATCTTACTCCGGATTGATTTTTCAAGAGACTTTGGTACCTTCCTTGAGAGCATTTTTGAGAGAATATACACCAACCAAAGTTCCATGTTTTTATGTGTTGAATTTCAAAGAAATATTTCCAACAAAAACATGAGTTTACACCCATAGTTTGTTTCTCCAAGTACCTCATGTATATAATATTTTCTTGGAGTTGTTTGGCACCATTGGTTCACCTCTATCATAAAAAGGAGAAGTTTGGGTTTACTTCTACATCCCACAAAGAATATGACATTTGGTTTACGCTGTGGTGTTCCCAGTCTAAGAAAAGCTTCGCGTGAGGGTGATGGTGTCCAAGATTCCCATCGGAGGAGTTCGAGACTGTGGAGGAGTCCATGGTTATCTACTAGGTAGAGGTGGTTACAAGAAGGAGCTCCAATGCTTGGACGGAGTCAAGTTGTTAGTGTAAGTCTACTGATTTGTAAACTGTAATTCCGTACTTAGTGAATTTTTTAGGCTAGGGCCGTCCGAGGTTTTCCATTTTGGATTTTTCTCGTACATCGGCGTCTAGTGTGATTGGTTTATTTTATCTTGTAAAACACATAGATTCATGCTTAGGTAATTCAAGATAAAATTTGGTTTCATTATCACATGTATCTATTTTGGTGCTAAAATTAATTGGGTGAAATTTAACTTAATTTAATCACCTCTTATATTTAATTTGATAATTTGGTTTGGCCTATTTTTCAAAATTGAAATTAATTATTGTTAGGCAAATTTCTAGGACTTGGGTTGAATTAACTTAGTTTAAGTGAAAAATCCATTTGTGGTTTACTTTATTCACTTTGTGTTTAGTTTAATTTTAATTTGAAAATAAATTAAAATTTGTCATTTGTGTGTGTTTTGTTGAACCATCTTCATTCAGCACTTAAAAAGGAAATTATATTTAATTTTAAAAGAAAATTTAAAATTTGGGGGTCCTGCATTCCAACATATGAGAAAACCGATCTTTAAAAGATTTTTAATAAACATGCAAGATCCGGAGAAATTCTGATTTCAACACCATATAGCATCAAAAAATCAGAATAATTAGATCATAAAAATATTCAATAAAATTCGGATCTAAAAATATAAGGAATTCTAGTTTTTGTAAAAAATTATTTAAGCATGAAAGCACATAAATTCTCTCTACAATAACACAATATTTGAATCTCTAAAATATGAGAGGATGTGTAAGATCATTGAGAATTAAAAAAATAAAAACATAAAAGAGATGAAGTAGAAATAAACACAATGTATGTAAAATGACATCCAATCTCTCTTTTATGTATTTCTCCAATTCTCTATATTTTTTCTCTACAAATTCTAACCCTTTTGTGTTTCTCGCTCTAGAAAATAAGTTATGAATATCTAACACAAATAAACTCTCTAATGATGTTTATATAGGTGAGGAAATAATATTCTAGAAACATTTAAATCAAGGGTTCAGATTAAAAGTTTTAATCTAAGGCTGTGATTAATTCGACTAAATAGATTTAACAGATTTTGAACAACTTAAACTGTCTAACTGATTAAGTCGGTTTAAACAAACTAAACAACTTAAAACCATTCTCTAGAAAACCTAAAACCACTAAATGATACAAAACAAGGTGGTATAGGTGTAACAAGCCTCGCTTTTGAGAACTTATTTTATATTAATTTACTGTGTGAAGTACATATATAAAATGTTGGAAAATGGAGTAAATATTAATTGAATGAGTTGAAAGTTAATATTCACTAGATTGTTGCATATTTACTGTATGTGTAAGTAAATATCATCATGCTACGTTTTATAGTGTCATATGCTTTAAATGACATTTATGGTTTAAATAAAACCGGAACTTGAAATGATTTATAAAATTTTTGGATGCCAATTTGGAGGGCGTAGTTAGTCCTGAAACGTGCAAGATAGTCAAAATAAGTGCCATATTGTATTTTTGGATTTCGGAAACTTTTGACTAGTTTTAACTTAAATGTGTAGTTGTTTGTCATTTTAATGTGGTATTAACCATTTAAGTTAGGAATTTAGACTAAAGGCACGATTTAAGTCTTGCACCTCATTTATTTCTCTTAAGTGTATTTACTAACCTAGAGACAAAGAGAGAGGAAGAGAAATTGTGGAGAAAAGAGGAGAAAAAGGAAGAAAATTAGAGATTGAAGATTGGGATTGTTTCTACTAAAGGAAATCTGAGATTTCTGCCTCAAGGCAAGTTTTCTACTTGCTAATATATGATTTAAGATGTATAAGTTGTGTGATTATTGTGTATGTGAATCAAATGAACAAATATGAAATTTGTGGTGTTTTAGCCCTAATCATAGTTGAAATGGATGATCATGTGGAGTATTGTAGTTGATAATCATGTAGGATGGTTTTGGGTAGATTAATGTTGATGGATGTGTGTAAAAATGGAGTAGATATTGGTTTTGGGGAAAAACTAGGGTTCATAACCCGTAGCCCGTTCTTGGAAAATTCGCAGGGGCGAATCGATTCGGCCATATGGCGAATCAATTCGCTAAGGGGTCAGCTTACAGGTCTGGGAACCCGAATCGATTCGGGTTAAGGCTGAATCGATTCGGTTGAGGCAAAAAGTTGGGTTTGTCATCCGAATCGATTCGCTTTTGGGCGAATTGATTCGCTGCTTGGGGAGAATCGATTCAGACCTAGGGCGAATCGATTCGAAATCAGGCTGTTTTGAGTTATTTTTATAACTTAATTTTTATCCTTTTCTTTTGGGCTTAGGAATTAGGAACCTTCTTGTATGAAGTAAACTTAGTGTCCTAGAGTCTTATATTGGGTAGGCAGATAACTTTTGTTAGAAGGGGATGGTGAGGACTCAGTTTGGGGATTAGTAAATGGAAGATTATGTGTTCTTTTCCCATAATTAGTTAATGTAATATTTCGTGATGTAGAAATAAATAATTGAAGTGTATTTTTCACATTATTGGGAGATGCTAGTCTTGGTGGTTTATAATAACGCCATAAAATGTTTGGAGAATAAATTGAGAGTTTATTCATTCACTGAGGTTGTAATGATGATATGAATTACGTAAACCTTCGGAAAAAATGTGATGTATTTATTAAAATGGAAATGAAAAGGCTAAATAATAATTTACTTAAACACACCTCTCTAAATTCTATCATAAGGGATGTTCGCGTATGAGGTGAAGTCCCATGGCTGGTGAATGGAGGGTGAATATAGTCCTCGGCCATATGACTGGTTATTATGTATGTTGTATTGATTGTGCGACTGTGAGGTAATTCCAGGTGTGGTTATGACTCACTCGCAGGTATATGGCCACTTCCCTACGTTGCGTTAAGATCCCAGGTTCTCTTGATTAATAGGCCCTGGAAGATGATAGTCATTTACGGGAGCGCACAGTGGGGAAACCCGGACGGACGGTCTTAGAATCGTTACATATATATGAATATAACTATTCTTATTCAAGTTGGACTTGATTCATGATAAATGCCATAAAGAGCATATAACTGTGATTATGTTTCATAATGAGAAATGGAACAATGAAATGGAACAGAGTAAATGATGGAGGTTTTAAATTAATGATATTCATTCATATTCTCTTGCATAACTGAATTCAACTTATGATTATTTAAATTACCTTAGTTTATGCATCGAGTTGAGTATGTAGATTCTCATCTTTATCAATCAGGATTTACTGTTCATAACTGTCATACTCTTTGTGCATCTGGTAATCATATAAAATCGGGCCCTGACCCATTCATATTTCTTGTTGTGCATGAATCTTATATCCGCTCAGGTGCTCCGCCGCAAGGACGCCAGTACTGACTTTCCTATTCCGGTGTTTTTTGGGAGCCGTGATACTTTGCAGATATTACGGGATAGGTTGTTATAGACGCCTTTATTTTTGTACTCTAGTTACGATCGGGTCATTTACTCGGGCATGTGGCCCAAGCTTTTGTATTTGCTTATTGCAATGTATTATGTAACTTAATTAAACTGTTACATTATGTTGTAAGTGAATGTTGACCGACAGCATATTCGGTCCCCTTATTGTATATTTGATGTGGATGTAATATAAGTTCTTTTGGGTCTCCACTTTCTTTTCAAATTGGGTTGTTTAAATTCTTTCTTTAACTTATAAAATAAAATTTTTGGCAACCCGTTTTTCTGATATCTAGGGTGGTTATCCCGTATACTTACTATATTAGTGTGATGCTGAGAATGGTCTATCTATGATTCCCATTATTATTGGAGTATCGGGCAGGCCACCCCTTATTTTGGTGAGCGGGTTGTCACTGATGGTATCAGAGCATCAGGTTCTAGAGTTTTTAGGATCTATGTGGACTTGTCACGTTCTACTGTAGAGTTCTTTGATATAGAGCTTAATGTTAGGACTGTTTTGTTGCCTATGTTTTCGATCTTCTACAAGATAGATTATTTTATATAATATTCTAATTCTATTGTTTCTTCATCTCAGATGTCGCCTAAGATAGGTCGCCCCACTAGAAGGAATAGAGTTTTAGAAGAGGAGGT
Organism: Sambucus nigra; assembly: GCA_949130495.1. Classification (NCBI taxonomy): domain Eukaryota; kingdom Viridiplantae; phylum Streptophyta; class Magnoliopsida; order Dipsacales; family Adoxaceae; genus Sambucus; species Sambucus nigra. The sequence goes on along the minus strand of OX422211.1, from coordinate 465,533,218 downwards.
AGGTCCTCCACCGCCACAGCCATGAACTATTAATGCTTCTGAAATAGTAAATATTGTGGCCCAAGCGGTCAACGCAGCGATGACTACCGTGGTTTAGCAATTACCACAAGATCAACAGCAACGAGCTCAGGAGATACAAGCTCCTGCAGGACCTTCTTCGTGGGAGAGAGTTAGGGAATCCTTTTTAAAGGGTGATTCCGACGTCATAGTAGCTAATCAGTGGAAAAAGTATATGCAGCGCCATCTGCGCATGGTGGAGTGTAGTGAGGAAAGAAAATAAATCCTTGCTACTTTTAAACTCGTTGGAGCGGCACTACATTGGTCGGAGTTGATGACTACGCCACAGCAGAGAGATGCTATGACCATAAATGATTTATGGGTTCTGTTTGATCGAAAGTACTTCCCTCCCGCAGTTCAAAGGGAGATGAGAAGAAAACTTCAGGATGTGGTGCAAGGAGAGCATTTAGTTGCAGATTATGAAGAGGAATTCACGCGGTTAGCTAGTTTTGTACCTGATGAGGTGATTCCAGAGGAGAGGAGGATATCCAAATTTATTGGAGGTTTGCACTGGAGGATACGGCAACATTTGCTGGGTAATCCAGCCTTGTAGACTTTTGGAGATGTGATGAATGCGGCGTTACTCCATTGTCAGTAACATCGGTTGTATGTTCAAGGTAGTAAGAAGGCTTCAGCTTTAGGGCAAGCTGGGAAACCCGAAGGTAATGGGATAAGAGGAGGAGCATTTCCCTCGTCCCAATCTTCGGGAAGTAAACAGAAAGATAGGGACCCCCAGCAAGGGGACTTGTCTAAATGGCAGCGTTTCGGTGGATTCAATGTTGGTGGTAGTAATATTAGGCACGGTCAAGGTGCCCCGCAATAGCAACAAGCAAGTCGGGGTGGTAATGGGGGTAGAGGCCATCCAGGACAAGGAGTTGTCCAGTTTAGAAATAACCGGGGTCAAAATCAGGAGAATGTGATGAATCTATGCTTTCAATGCGAAGAGTTGGGTCACTACAGGAGGGCGTGTCCTCAGTTGATTGGGGGACAACTTCCTAGGGTTCCACAGCAGCCACAGGCTCAGTTACCGGCACAAGTACCTAATCCAATTGTCCCTCCACAATCGGGACAGCTACAGTATGGCCGTGTTTACCACATTCAGGATGCTATGCTTCCTCCAGCCCCGCCGACTCCGCCAGCTATTGAGGGTAAGTTTCTCATTTAGGGGCATATGGGTCATGTATTATTTGATACGGGTGCGACACACTCGTTTATTTCTAGAAGTTTTGCTCATCTACAGAGTTGATAAAATCTACAGAGAGTATCTTCACTAGTGGTTAGTCTTCTATGGGTGATGGTTCATTCATTTTCTTTGTTTGTAAACAAATAGGAATAAATCTTGGTAACTTGTGTTTTGAGGCCGATTTGCTCGTCCTTGATATGGTCTGGTATAATGTAATCCTGGGTATGGATTGGCTAGTAAAGTATCGTGCGATATTTAATTGCTATGGAAAGAGTATAGTTTTTGCCATTCCGGGGAAAGAAATATTTTTAGTGGCTATGCCTCATTCGGAAGGAGGTTCTAGAACTTACTTGTATTGTATCGCGGAGGTGACTTCTCGAGATGTAGTCGTTTCCTTAGATTCTATTTCGGTTGTTAGAGATTTCTAAGATATTTTTTGGGAAATACCGGGTTTGCCTCCGAGTAGGGAGATTGAGTTTATAATTGATTTAGCATCGGGAACGAGACCGATTGCTAGAGACCTGTATCGTATAGATCCTATTGAGATGAGGGAGTTAAGGGATCAGATTCAGGACTTGCTAGAGTAAGGGTTTATTAGGTGAAGCAAGTCGTCGTGGGGCACTCCGGTATTGTTTGTGAAGAAAAGGGATGGCTATCTCCAGTTGTGTGTTGACTATAGGGAGTTGAATAAAGTCACCATCCGGAACAAGTACCCATTGCCTCGAATTGATGATTTGTTTGATCAACTTAGGGGAGCGTCGTACTTATCTAAAATAGATTTGAGGACGGGGTATCACCAGTTGCGGATACGAGAGCAAGATGTGTCCAAGGCTGCGTTCTTAACGAGATATGGGTCTATGAATTTTTGGTTATGACGTTTGGACTAACCAATGCTCCTGCCGTGTTTATGGACCTTATGAATAGGGTGTTTCGAGACTTCCTAGACCAGTTTGTCATCGTGTTCATTGATGATATTCTAGTGTATTCTCAAACAGAAGCTGATCATGCTACTCGTTTGCGGTTGGTCCTACAAAAGTTGAGGGATCACCAATTGTATGCCAAGTTAGAGAAGTGTGGTTTTTGGTTGCAGGAGGTACAGTTTCTGGGTCACATTGTGACAGCACAGGGTATTTCAGTAGATCCAAGTAAAGTTATTGCGGTGAGGGAGTGGGATCAGTACACCACACGTACCGAGATTCGTAGTTTTCTGGGATATGCGGGTTATTACCACCGATTTATCAAGGGTTTCTCTAAAATTTCTAGCCCTCTGATAAATTTAACCCGGAAAGGGGTGAGGTTTGTTTGGGATGATTCTTGTTAGTCGGCTTTTGACGAGCTAAAGGATAGGTTGACTTCTGCTCCAGTCCCTGTGTTACCAAGGCCAGGATTGGAATATTTAGTCTTTACCGACGCATCTCTACAAGGATTAGGAGGTGTACTACAACAAGAGCGACGGGCTATTTCTTATGCTTCTCGCAAGCTAAAGCCCCATGAAAAGAATTATCCGGTGCATGATTTGGAACTTGCAGCAATTGTTTTTGCCTTGAAGATTTGGAGGCATTATCTCCTAAGGGAGAAATTTAGTCTTTTCACGGACCACAAATTGTTGCAATATTTATTTTCCCAGAGATATTTAAATATGCGACAACGCCGGTGGTTAGAGTTTGTGAAAGACTACCAATTTGACATCCACTATCACCCGGGAAAGCCGAATGTGGTGGCGGATGCTTTGAGTAGAAATCCCGAGGGGGAGTTAGCGGAGGTATGGAAAGCCAAATGGAAGGAGCTTAGTCAGGAGGACGCGGTTGCTAGGACGTTTATGTCGGTATTGACCGTTACGCCTACCATTGTGGCAAGAGTTGTAGAAGCTCAAGGAAGGGATACAGGTTTTCAGGACCGTATACGCCAATTGTTAACCGAGGGAACAGAATCCTACTCTATAAGCTCGGAGGGTGGATTACGTTTCCATGGGAGACTCATTGTCCTGGACTAAAGGGATTTAAGACGGGCCATGATGACAGAATCTCGTGGGTCTAAATTTTCAGTGCATCCTGGTGGGGACAAGATGTACCAAGACATGCCCCGTCAATATTGGTGGGCGGGCATGAAGCGGGATATTTTTGAGTTCGTTTCCCAATGTAATACTTGTCAATTGGTGAAAGTAGATCATCAACGACCAACGGGTTTGTTGCAATTATTGGAGATATCGGTGTGGAAGTGAGAGAGTATATCGATGGACTTTATCACGGGATTGCCAACGTCGCAGAGCGGTCATGATTCTATTTAGGTTATCGTTGATCGTTTGACTAAGTCATCACATTTCCTACCGGTACGCACCGATTACAATACTGCTCGTTCTGCTCGACTATTTATTGCGGAGGTTATTAGACTCCACGGGGTGCCAATAAATATAATCTCCGACAGAGATAAGATATTTGTTTCCCACTTTTGGCAAAGTTTCCAAGAAGCTATGGGAACCGAATTGAAATTGAGTACTTCTTATCACCCTCAAACAGATGGGCAGACAGAAAGAGTCAACCAAATGTTGGAGGATATGCTCCAAATGTGTGTGCTTGATTTCAAAGGTGGTTGGGAACAATATCTCCCTTTGGTCGAATTTGCTTATAATAATTCGTACCAATTTACTATTGGGATGGCACCCTATGAAGCACTTTATGGCCGGCCTTGTAGATTGCCCACTTTTTGGTTGGAGGTGGGGGATAATAAGTTTCTTGGACCGAAAATGATCCAAGATACTTCTTCCCAGATTGATCTCATCCGGAATCGTATTCGAATAGCTCAAGATCGTCAAAAGAGTTATGCCGATGCGAATAGAAGGCATTTAGAGTTGGAAGTTGGGGATCAAGTATTGGTGCGTGTATCGCTAATGAAAGGTATAAAGCGTTTTGGAAAGAAAGGAAAGCTTGCGCAGCGCTATGTTGGACCTTTTCCCGTTATTGCCAAGGTAGGTCCAGTGGCGTATCAACTTGCCTTACCGGAACACTTACAACAACTCCATGATGTGTTCTATGTTTCCTCTTTGAAGAAGTATAAGAGGTGTAAAGGAGCCCTTTAGTATATTCCTTTAGAGGATATCGATTTGCAACCCGATATTTCGTATGAAGAACAACCAGTTGCAATCTTAGAGCACGGACAACGTAGATTGAGATCTCGAGTGGTTCCCTTGGTGCGAGTCCAATGGGGTCATCACGACGCCAAGGAATCAACATGGGAGCGTGAGGACGATATGCGGGAAAAGTATCCGCATTTCTTTATACAAGGTACGCCTGAATTTTGAGGGAAAAATTCCCTCATAAGGGGGGGAGTATGTAACAACCCTGGCTTTTGAGAACTTATTTTATATTAATTTACTGTGTGAAGTACTTATATAAAATGTTGGAAAATGAAGTAAATATTAATTGAATGAGTTGAAAGTTAATATTCACTAGATTATTGCATATTTACTGTATGTGTAAGTAAATGTCATCATGCTACGTTTTATAGTGTCATGTGCTTTAAATGACATTTATGGTTTAAATAAAATCAGAACTTGAAATGATTTATAAAATTTTCGGATGCTAATTTGGAGGGCGTAGTTAGTCCCGAAACGTGCGAGATAGTCAAAATAAATGCCATATTGTATTTTTGGGTTTCGGACACTTTTGACTGGTTTTAACTTAAATGTGTAGTTGTGAGTCATTTTAATGTGGTATTAACCATTTAAGTTAGGAATATAGACTAAAGGCACGATTTAAGTCTTGCACCTCATTTATTTCTCTTAAGTGTATTTACTAACCTAGAGAGAAAGAGAGAGGAAGAGAAATTGTGGAGAAAAGAGGAGAAAATTGGAGATTGAAGATTGGGATTGTTTCTACCAAAGGAAATCTGAGATTTCGACCTCAAGGCAAGTTTTCTACTTGCTAATATATGATTTAAGATGAATAAGTTGTGTGATTGTAGTGTATGTGAATCAAATGAACAAATATGAAATTTGTTTTGTTTTAGCCCTAATCATAGTTGAAATGGATGATCATGTAAAGTATTGTAGTTGATAATCATGTAGGATGGTTTTGGGTAGATTAATGTTGATGGATGTGTGAAAAAATGGAGTAGAAATTGGTTTTGGGGAAAAACTAGGGTTTATAACCCGTAGCCCATTCCTGGCAAATTTGCAGGGGCGAATCGATTCACTAAGGGGTCAGTTTACAGGTCTGGGAACCCGAATCGATTCGGGTTAAGGCCGAATCAATTTGGTTGAGGCAGAAAATTGGGTTTATCATCCAAATCGATTCGCTTTTGGGTTAATCGATTCTGCTTGGGGTGAATCGATTTGAAATCAGGCTGTTTTGAGTTATTTTCCTAACTCAATTTTTATCCTTTTCTTATGGGCTAAGGAATTAGGAACCTTCTTGTATGAAGTAAACTTAGTGTCCTAGAGTCTTATATTGGGAAGGCAAATAACTTTTGTTATAAGGGGATGGTGAGGACTTAGTTTGGGGATTAGTAAATGGAAGATTAGGTGTTCTTTTCCCTTAATTAGTTAATGTAATATTTCGTGATGTAGAAATAAATAATTGAAGTGTATTTGTCACATTATTGGGAGATGCTAGTCTTGGTGGTTTATAATATCGCCATAAAATGTTTGGAGGATAAATTGAGAGTTTATTCATTCACTGAGGTTATAATGATGATAGGAATTACGTATAGCTCCGGATAAAATGTGATGTATTTATTAAAATGAAAATGAAAATGGTAAATAATAATTTACTTAAACACACCTCTGTAAATGCTATCATAAGGGAAGTTCGCGCATGAGGTGAAGTCCCCTGGGTAGTGAATGCAGGATGAATATAGTCCTCAGCCATATGACCGGTTATTATGTATGTTGTATTGATTGTGCGACTGTGAGGTAATTCCGGGTGTGGTTATGACTCACTCGCAGGTATATGGCCACTTCCCGACGTTGCGTTAGGATCCTAGGTTGTCTTGGTTGATAGGCCCTGAAAGACGATAGTCATTTAGGGGCGCGCACAGTGGGGAAACCCGTACGGACGGTCTTATAATCGTTATATATATATATGAATACTATTCTTATTCAAGTTGGACTTGATTCATGATAAATGCCATAAAGAGCATATAACTGTGATTATGTTTCATAATGAGAAATGGAACAATGAAATGGAACAGAGTAAATGATGGAGGTTTTAAATTAATGATATTCATTCATATTCTCTTGCATAACTGAATTCAACTTATGATTATTTAAATTGCCTTAGTTTATGCATCGAGTTGAGTATGTAGATTCTCATCTTTATCAATCAGGATTTACTGTTCATAACTGTCATACTTTTTGTTCATCTGGTAATCATATAAAATCGGGACCTGACACATTCATATTTCTTGTTGTGCATGAATCTTATATCCGCTCAGGTGCTCCGCCGCAAGGACGCCAGTACTGACTTTCCTATTCCGATGTTTTTTGGGAGCCGTGATACTATGCGGATATTACGGGATAGGTTGTTATAGACGCCTTCATTTTTGTACTCTAGTTACGATCGGGTAATTTACTCGGGCATGTGGCCCAAGCTTTTGTATTTGCTTATTGCAATGTATTATGTAACTTAATTAAACTGTTACATTATGTTGTAAGTGAATGTTGACTGACAGCATATTCGGTCCCCTTATTGAATATTTGATGTGGATGTAATATAAGTTCTTTTGGGTCTCCACTTTCTTTTCAAATTGGGTTGCTTAAATTCTTTCTTTAACTTATAAAATAAAATTTTTGGCAACCCGTTTTTCTGATATCTAGGGTGGTTATCCCGTATACTTACTATATTAGTGTGATGCTGAGAATGGTCCATCAATGATTCCCATTATTATTGGAGTATCGGGCTGGCCACCCCTTATTTTGGTGAACGGGTTATCACAATAGGGTTTTAGTGTAACAAGCAAACTCTAACGTTCATATCGAAACAGTTCACACAATAAAATCTGTTGTTCAAAATCAAGTCTCATAAAAAAAATCTTATGACTCGAAAACTACAGGTAATAGAGCACTAAGGACGAAGTCAACAGTGTTCCAATCAGATCGAGACAGCTGGTATCAAAACGGTTATAAGAAACCAAACATAACAGTTGCATCTTTTATAACAACCCAACGGTTATGATATTGTAACAGATAAACCAAAGGTTTACTAAAACTCTCAGTAGGGCAACTAACCAATTGGGTACAATCGGACAGCTAGCAACAAAAGTATGGCCGAAAGTTATGGAAGGATCATTCTATATCTCAGTTAAAACAATTCAAATCAAGTCACATAAAAACTCCTATTAACCAACAGTTAATAACCAACTAGAAAAAGGTATGAACCTTGTCGAACTACTACGTCGAGGACTACTCCTAGCTGGCATCTTATGGGGTGTACATCAAAGTCTAAAGTTCTTATACGATTTGTCCACCTTGGAAAGTAACAGGTCCATACAGTCGAAATCAAATTCAATAGGACAAGCATGTATAAAGCTCCTAAGCTCAAGTGTACTGTTCGGCCAAGTTGACAAGTCACATAAAGTGATGAAATCTACATCAAGTCACACAAAGTGGAAAATTTATTTTAATTTTCAAAATAATTCCGAAAATTATTTTAACAATGATTGTAACCAATTTTATTTAAAAAAATGTATATTTTCAACAAAAATAATGTAATTTCATTTTTAGAAAACTATTTAGGCAACCAATAACATTAACATAATTAATATATGCATGAGTGCCTAATGTATCAAGTGCAAATGTCCAACCACACGTGAATACCTTTACTCGGATATGTCGTTGTGTAGTGTCGAGGCATGTTGAGTCGTCGAGTAACGTTATTTTATGTACCAAGGAGAAGGCTCGTACTAAAAAATATGTTTTGACGCAATATTCAAATTCATTGAAACTCCTAAATAATGTATACTCAAGTAAGTCAAACATTTAAGGTGTTTCAATCTCCCCCTTTGGATATTTCTGACAAACCCCTTTGAGTACATCATGGTACTCTTAGGAAAAAATAAAATAACCTAAGTCCTATACAATAATTACTATTCTACCCAATCCACAAAATAATCCTAGAAAGTAAAAATTACAAGACTCAATTATACATCAATTACACTAGCACCTTCTTGTGATTTCCTGCATAAAACTTTAAAACCAAACCCACAAGATCAAGTGTAAGATATCATAAAAATAGATAAATCATTAAAAACAAGATATTATGATAATAATTCAAGAATCAGGAGTAATAAAATGATGTACTCTTTTCCCCCTTTTGTCTCAAATAGACAAAGATAAAAATATTCAATAAAATTCGGATCTAAAAATCTAAGGAATTCTAGTTTTTGTAAAAAATTATTTCAGAATGAAAGCACACAAATTCTCTCTACAATAACACAATATTTTTATCTCTTAAATATGAGATGATGTGTAAGAACATTGAGAATTCAAAAAACAAAAACAGAAAAGAGATGAAGTAGAAATAAACACAACCTGTGTAAAATAACAGTCAATCTCTCTCTTAAATATTTCTCTAATTCTCTATATTTTTCTCTCTACAAATTCTAACCCTTTTATGTTTCTCATTCTAGAAATTATGTTATGAATATCTAACACGAATAAACTCTCTAGTGATGTTTATAAAGGTGAGAAAACAATATTCTGGAAATATTTAAGTCAAGGTTTCAGATTAAAAGTTTTAATCTAAGGATGTGATTGATTCCAGCTAAAACTGATTTAACAGATTTTAAACATGTTTCAATTACTTATTATTGCAAGACCATACACATGGTAATAATGTACTTAGGAAACTGAAAATCATTTTTAGCTTATAAGGTATATAGTCATATAATTTATTGAGATGTGTGGTTTTAGAAAATGGATCGTTGTTTGTTAGGCGTTCACAACTTCGTTATGAATAAAATGACAATAGAGTAAAAAATAAACGAAAACTCATTCCAGGATATCATATCCTTATTTCGGTAGCAATTGCGTTGTGGCGGCATAAAATGCATTTATTGAAGGAGCCTTCTGAAGATTTGAGAAATGTAAGAGAGTTATATTTGGGAAGACTTTATTATGGAAGTGATCGAACTTGTAGAGATCAATTGCATATTGGCAAAGATGCGTTTAATACTCTATGTAATAGATTACATGAAAAATTCTTACTATTGGAGTTTTATCCTTAAAACCATATATGACGTTTAATTTTAAGTAAAGGTTTGTCAATTCATTTTGAAATAAGAATCATGGTTATAAGAATGACTTGTATTTGGTTTAAATATATTATAGACAAGTCGATCAATAGAGCTCAATAGGAATTCCGGGGAGTCGACTTTAGGTTGATCACAAGGAGATCAGAATTCATGTTCTTGCATTATTGAAACATTCACAACTTAGATAGGGAGTTTACATCCTATCGAAATTGTTACGATGTAATCCTAATAGTTTATCTCAAACTACAGCGACTTGTAAGATGGTTCGAGAACTTGTTCTATAGTTCGACAGAGGATTACGATCAGTACATCCGAGGATTGTATTGAACAGGGCCACTCATGAGGTTTGAGTCTAAGGTTTGTCTTGATATTAGATACTGAAAATATTACATAATTTATAAATGGTACATAGATTGTTAATCTCAAGAATTATGAGAATTACAATGCTTGCACAAATGTCACTTTCATTATTATGGGTGCGATCTGATTTTATCGATCAAATTATCCATGCATATTAGGTGAAAATTGTGTGAGTAGTTATGAGATCATCATTTAGAGAAATTCGCGTCCAGGGAATACCTTGGATTGTGATACCCACTTTACAGATTTATATGTTTTGTTTTCACCAAGTAAAACTCGATTGACGGATTATTTTATAATTCCGGTGGAGCAGCAAATAAGTTAAGTCTGAAAATCAAGGAATTTATTAGATGTTGGTTAAAATCGATTAACAGAAAATTGATCAGACCAGGTGAGTGTCGAACACTTGACATGAGGAATCATATTATATACCATAATAAACTTTGCAAATAAGACCTCTTTATATCTGATTGATTTATAAGATAATTATATTGAAGTGTAGTTATAATTATTTAGTAGAATTAATTATGATTAAATAAAGAAAAGAAATACATTACGATACTTGTAATTTGGAATTTCTGGGTATTGATTTGGAAGTCAATTTAATTATTTTTCTTTGATCCCAAGTGTAGTCAAAATACCTAAGTAGTTAGACAAAATTATAGAGAAACACAGTTTGGCCTAAGGTCACCATTTCTACTTGTATATAAAGGCGTGGAAAGGGATTTTAATGATAATGATTCATCATTAGGGTTTAATAGGGGTGATTGAAAACCCTATTCACATTTTTTCCCAAGAGACCTAGAGAGAGACTATCATATCTTCATCAAAAGCAGGGGTGTTCATTTAAAATGGTGCCCATACACTTAATTGGGTTTGGGAATAAAATAGATTGAATAGCTTAAAGTTAAAACAAAGAATAGAAAAAAAAGGGAAAACAATTAAAATGGTTTAAAACAATAAAAAGTAAAAAAAACGTTAGACAAAAGCAAAACCCATGCCTGGAAAAACCTAAAATCCCTAACCTTATCATTTCTTTTCTTTTATACCCCAAACCTCTTTCTCCCCCTCCACCCTAGTGATGATCCTCCTCCTCTATCCTCCTAGCCTTTTAAGTATTCTTCTCATCTCTCTCTCTCTCTCTCTCTCTCTCTCTCTCTCTCTCATGCACACACACTCAGACGTGTTGTAACACATACACAACCACACACATATACAACAAAGCTACCGCTACACACACACACAACATAGCTACACATATACGCACACCTAAACACAAAACACAACCACGCACACACACAACCCGAATGGATTTTATTTTGAAATTTATTTATTATTCAGATTGTGTTCTTCCATATTATTCTGAGGTTGGCATTATTATATTATTCTGATTGGAATTATTATATTATTTTGTATTATTTTGACTAAAATAATTATGTATTCTGCATGATTTTGTATGGAATTTTATTTGAATTTGTTATTTTACTTAGAATGATTCAACAATTACAACACAATATATCAGAAGAGGCAAATCAGACTAATATTTCCACAAATGTGTCTTCCCCCTGCTCCAGCTAGTAGCGAGAATTAAGGTGGCTGTGATAATTACAAAGCGACAAAAAACCAAAAAAAAAGGCAAGTAACACTAATGTTTCCTTTTTTTCATGCTTCATTTTTTTCCAGAAAATTTGAAGCTTACAATGAAGACTGAATAGCGAGGTGTTGGAGATGTATGGTTGTTGGATATGTGGATTTGGTGGCGACAACCTTTATTATTATTATTTCCATTATTAGTTGTTTTTTCTAATTCAATGACTTAGTAAAGTTAAGTAACTTAGCGTCTATATTGTGGCCGTATTTTTTTGTAATTCGGTAACTTATTAGTTGTTATTTATAATATTAGTTGTTTCCATGTGCACACAAATTACTTGTGATTGTGATTTATTATTTTACTATAAAAGTGTCTACACTTGGTATGTTAATGTCCAACATGTTTCTTTGGAAATTACGTTGCAGTGATGGTTTAATAATCGAAAAAAAATTATGACCACACATAATAAAAAGAGATAAGTATTGTTTACTTATTTAATTATTTCCACTCACTAAACTAACATTGGTGCATAAAGTTAAGAATTTTGATGTGTATCTTCCTTTTTTAACATATGAAAAATGTGTGTTAATGAGATATGGATTATTCAATAAGAAGAAAAAAGAACGCATGATTTATGAATGTGAACATTAAAGATTAGTACTTAATTTCAAAAATTCACTTAAGAGTTTATATTGTCGTTTTTTTTAGTTAGTTATAGCAAAATTCTTGAAATTGCCTACTGGTACATAGGTCATAGAAGGCTAAATGCATAGCCACTACCTGGGGCTCAGACATTCCACGACAGTCCCTATGAACAGCACATAATGAGGCCACGATCGCATCCTCGGCAAGATGCGAACAAATACTCTTTCAGCAGTACATTTCCAACTGCAGACTTTGTCGCGTCATCGTACCCTTGCCAATTGTCCAACTTCTATAAGGATTCCCTATTTGCATCACTTATCCACATGTCACGTACTCTATGCGCATGACCCGTCCTTTTGACTTCTATAAATAGAAGTGCTCACTCTTTATTTAGCAGGACAAGATTTGGAAGTAAAGCCCTGCCCAAATCTCTACACACTCTTTCTCTATAAGCTCTCAATCAACTTGGGCCATTATAGTCTTCATCCCTCTACAGACTTGCTCTACAGGCAGCATCACGTGTTGCACAGAACTACATTTCTCATGTATTCAATTTTATCTCTCTCTATCCCTCTCTCTCATACGCCTCTAATGACACACTAGTCTTGTATTAATGATTGCATATAATGAGAATAAAGCACCAAAAATGAACGTATCCTCATTTTATATTCAAACCACTTTACATATTATGTTACTCCTATTTCATCACTTATTTATGCTTTTATACTTGATGTGATGCTTGAGAATGACTTCGGTAAGATATCTCACATCATCATTTTGGTGGAGCCTGTGGGGAACTATGTGTTTTACTAAGTTTCCCCTCACATCAGTTTTATAACACCTTATTTCCTTCACAGGGACCCCCAGGTCATTATCTCATGGATGAGATCTTGGATATTAGACCCATATTTTACATATAAACACCCTAAAGGGATTATTATTTCTTGATCTTTTTTCCATTCCTTTTTACATGGCCTTGGGTTTTTGTTTCGTTACCCCAATGATGTTACTCTACTTAGTTTGTGCTGAAAAACTCAACAGGCCATGGCCTCACAAAGGTGGGCAATTAAGGATGCACCCCATTTCATCTATCTCTGTTTTTCATCTTCTCATACCATTTTATTTCCTGTACTTTGGGATTTTTGCTTCTAAATTGGTGCTATTTTGAACATAGAGACTTTTATGACGTTGGCTAGCTCATAGGGGACCTTTTTGGTGATGATTTTGGGAGGGTGAAACTAATTTTTGAGTTCATTTCTCGAAAAAAAAATCATTGCATCTTGTTGGATGTGTCTTGGTATGCCGACAGCCCATAGACCGCATCCCTTATGCAGTAGTTTAGCCAATTTTTTTGCATTTTGGAAAATTTTCTCTTTGAAATATAAAATTGAGATGCTCTGGATCGAGGATGCCAAGAAATGCTTGGGAAATACCCGCAATGGGCCGTATGGTTTGTGAGAGGGGTTAAGTTGCAAAAGGTTATGTCAAATCATTTAGAAATCTATGATTAGACGGACAAAGTCCAACTGGGCAGTTTCCCTAAGGATAGTAAACAGTCCAAGATAGGTTACGATCCCCTTTTTACTAATTATTCAGTTACTTTGCCACCTGAAGAAAATACCCCAACAAGTCGTTCAATTCGATGAAATCGTGAATGCTCAAATCACTTCTGGTGAATAGTCCTTCATAATGGCCTTAGTCGCATCTTTATTGGGCTTAGAGGTAGGCCACGGTAGCCTGCACTTATTTAGAAAGGTCGTAGCCTTACCCTTCTTGCCTTTGGAGGCCATAGAAACTTGCTCTTGTTTAGACAATCCATAATCGGTGATAAAAAGATTGCATCACTCTATTCATACTTTTCTTTTTATCTACATATCTTGGTTTTCTCACCATGGTTTAGTTCATCTCAGAGAATATATTTCTAAACACTAACACACCAGAAGACATGGAAGGAAGCTCTGGATCAGGTCCTCAGCAGAATGAAGATGTGGCCCACTTGTTGAGCTGGATTAACTATATAAATGACAACCAAGCCTCACACCATTGCCAAATTAACCTTATGGGACAGAGGGTTATGATGCTAGAGTCCATAGCCTTCACTTCCTTACAGAAGGTCCAGATGTTTAAGACAAGGCCGCAGCCAGTGCATTAAGAGGAAGAAGAAAGAGCCAGAGGCTGAAAAGACCTACAAGGACTTAACCCCAGTAAATTCCAGTCCAGAAGACATCCTTAAGATCATCAAGGAGGATAAACTACTCAAGTGGCCGTAGAATCTCAAATCCTCGCCACATAAGAGAGACATGACCAAATGGTGTGAATTTCACCAAAATCACGACTATACCACCAATAGGTGCTTTGCTTTGAAAAATGAGATTGAAAGTCTCATCCTCCAGGGGATGCTCCAGTAGTTTATAGGGAGTGAATCCCCTAACTGAGATAGTTGTATGCCTGTCTTTGCCTTAAAATATTTCTGGTTTTAAAGTTTTACAAACAAAGAAAATAATATGTATATATATATATATATATATATATATATATATATGTATAGAGGGAGAGAGAGAGAGAGAGAGAGAGAGAGATGACTTTCGTCTTTGAGTTCTTACTTTACCTATCCAAAGTCTTTCGAAAGATTGTTGTCTTAACATGTTTGAAGAAAACAAATCAGCCAATTATCCCGAGGAATGAAATGAACGGGAGAAGTTGTTCTTAGAAGACAAGAGCATGACGGTCTTTAATGGCATTTAAGTGCTCTCTTAGCATGGTGGGTTTCAAAGGTGAAAGATGATTCTATTAGCCTTGGGGGATCATAATACGCATTCTTAGCCTTGAGGGCTCCTAATACTCATTATTAGCCGTGGGTGGATTGAAAATGCACCTAGCCAGGGAGGCTTGAAAGTACACATATATAGTTGTGGGTGAATTTATAATGAACCCAGCCTATGGAGGCTTGAAAATACCAATATATAGTTGTGGATGGCTTTATAATGAACCCAACCTGGGGAGGCTTGAAAATTCCCCAAAGCAAGAAGAGATTTCAACTCTAAAGGAGAAGTTTCAGCCTGATAAGGAAGGTGGGCTATGATTATGATGTACGCTGTAAGGGAATCAGTTCTCAAAGAAGCATCTCAACCCAACAACACTACAACGGGAATTCTGCAAAATCCTATTTAAGGCTCTGCAGAAGGATAATCAAAGACCTAGAGCCCAAGTTTGATATAGATAACTGTGGCCTTAAGGCCATAACTCGTTTTTCTCCTAAGTATAAACTACTGTAGCCCATTCATAGAGGTTACAAAACTATTATATATGCTACATTACAATATACTACCTAAAGCTTCACTGCAAATAAGCATTCAAAGAAAATAATCTAGAGGCTACGAAAGATAAAGCAATGCAAAGAGGACTAACTACAAAATTAATAGAATTAGTGTTTGAATATAGCAATGTTGCAATATTAAAGGTTACGGAGGGACAATGAAATTCAACAACAAAAATTACATCAGAGTTGTGGCAAATTAAAAGTACATGTTTAGAGCAAGATTGAAAATGGAAGGTACAAATTAAGAGTCCGCATCCTCATTTTTATTATCCTCACCATCATCGGTTGCACTCTCAGTTTCTTCCACCTCTACTGTCGTATCCTCCTCACGCTGCTTTATTACAAGCTTGTCTGCAGCCCTTAGCTCTACTACATAATCAAGATGCTCAGGATTATTAAACCTTCAAGAAAAAAATTGTGCTTGGCCTCTGAAAAATTCTTTGCTACCCTATGCCTCAGATCTTTGTAGTCGTGAATGTAGGCTTTGTTATTAATGAGGTAGAAGTCTCTTGAGGTTTTAAATGAGGCAACCGCATCTTTAACTACTTTCTTTATGGCTGCAGCATGATCCTCGTCCTTTTTCAAATCAGTTGCGGCATGCTGATCTTGAAGTGTCTTCAAAGCTGTGACGTGACTGGTTATAAGTTATTGATTCCTTACCTATGTCTAAACTAACCTTCCTCGAATTGACACAGCCCGACTTACTGCCACCAGTGTTTTGGCCTCAGAATTTTTTAAGGCTTTTGCAGCCTGAGTGAAGTTTTGCTTAGCCTGACCTTATGCTTTGACTACAACCTCCACTTTCTTGTTTGCATCCATTTTATAAGCTTGGAGAGCTACCTCTGACGATTTCTTTCTAGCCTTAAAGGATACAGACCCGACACTCTCCAAATGGGATTGATGGTTGGACTCGGCAGCCTTGACCCTTTGGGACATAGCAACTTCCATAGTTTGAAAGCAAAATAATGAAGTAATTAGTACAAGATAAATGTATAAAAATGGTTGTAGAAAAAAATAAGTGAAGGAAATCGTACCCTTAGCAGACTGTGCAGTGTATACTCCTCTAGATTCTCTGCATCCTCTTTAATAAGACGATTGACATCAGAGGACTTCATAGCCCATCTCATCTGTAGGACAACATTTGTTGTCGTATCCCAAGGGGATTTTGGATTTGGATGCTTTAAGATAGGTCGCGAATGCCCTCAATACACCTGTCTACCATGCTTTGAGGGGTGGGCAGGTTAGCGTTAACAACAACTATAGTTCGCTGAAGGGACCCTGTGTTTTAAGCATGGATGGGGTTGGAATATCCATGGAAGTTCCCTAGAATAAGAATTCAAACCAGCCGCAACCAGTTGTTCCCTAATGTCATCGTTAATAATTGGAGGGTCTCTAGTAAGAATTGCAACCTTTGGCTCAATGGCCACTGCTCCATCAGTGGTAATTGGCTCCTTCTCATCTGGAGGAGCAACCTTTATTTCAACCTAATCTCGGGGGAACCTTTTTAGCTTCCCTTTTTTTATTCCTTCCCTTCTTCTTCGGGGCTTTGTTAAGGCCTTGGACAACGGCCTCCAACTTATCAAGTTGGGAAATTAGTAACTCCCTGTTGATTTGCCTCCGTGGCAGCACCTAAAATAGGAGAAATGTCAGCATTCCAAGTTAAAAGGTAAGGCTATAGAAATAATTAGAAGAAAGGAAAGCACTCTCCATAGCCTTCATTGGTGCTTGGTGTGCTGGGTAGTATCCTCCGCAGAGTCACTGTGTCAGGGAAACTTTTTTTATCGTTGCCAACTATGACTACAATCATAATTCTTTCCCTTTATCTCTTGGAGGGTATCAGACCTACACAAACTATAGCAAGGGGTTAGCAGAGGCCTCATGTATTATCAACATTGAAAGTAAAGGCTGTAGCGGGTAAAATATTTTAATAAAGAAAGAAACACCGTGGCAATATTTATACTTCTTTGGGTGGGCAACCGCATTTTTATAGCGCCCCAAACTCTTTCCAGTTGTCCTTAAAATAAAGAACTTTTTCTTCCAATTTTTAACACTGAAAGGCCTCCTTCTCATCAAGTATTTGTCTCCATGCCGCAAAACCATGTAAAAATACCATAGATTCTTCACGAAGTTCTCCTTCGGTCTATAAAAATAAAGGAACTCTACAAACCTTATGTCTCTCTTAAAATATTTCTTCCAGATAAACAAAGCAGCAAGGATGGATCGCCCTCCAGCTATTAGGATCAACTTTATCTAGGTTCAAGTTTATGGCACTTAGAATTTTTCTAACAGTCACTGGGCTAGGTTGATGCATCCCTAATAAAAATTCGTGAAGGGGGGAGTAAACTTCATTGCTGGGGACTACAGAGCATGACCTTTACTCCGCAAAAGGAAGGTTGTAAATTATTTCCTCTGGAAACTCATAGGCCTCAGCTAAGGCAGTCAATCACTCATCGTTCATAATACAAGGGTGGTGAAGTGACACGAGATCTCTTTCAGACTCCTAGCCGCGTTCAAAAGTTCCAGCTTCAGTGTTTCTTTCCTCTACAACCACAACTATCTTGGGGCTAGCTTCTACGATGTCCAAGGTTGAAGGGGGATTATTACTTGATCAAGTGTCCTCTATGTCAATATTCTACGTAACCACTATGGGATCCCTATAGTTAGAAGAAGTCACGGAGCCAGTCTACTTGGACGTAGTTTGGGTAGTCCTTAAGCCTATAGGGCTCACTGATCTTCAAAGGTTTTATATAAAGCACCATAAGAGTAGGAGCACCAAAGTATCTCTTCTAGATCTCCTCCAAATACTCTAAAGTTTTCCAATGTATATGTCCGCAACAAGAACATGTAAAAGCGAAAGATATTCACAGCTAGGTGTTATGACCATCATGATCAGAATACTAGGTCAATGCCATTATAAATTATGCAGCAGAATATGAAGAAAATAAAAAATATAATGAAAAATTTCTAAGGTCAATTCAAGGTAGAGGCTGCAGTTAGTTCAGTTCAAAGTTTCCTACAAGGCCACAACCAAAAAAACAAAGAATCAAGATTCCAATAGTGTGAAGATTAAAGCACATGTCGCAACTGGTTAGTTTAAATTCCTAAGAAGCCACAACCTGGGAGATAAACAGGTAAATAGTTCCAAGTTTTGGTTATTAAAGATCAAAAGCCTAAAACCCTACGGTTTTGGCCAAGAACTCCAATAATAGATTATTGATGTTCTTGGCCAAAAAATCAATCCAAAATCAGGGTTGGGCTAGAAATCTAAACCTCATAACTATCCCACATGATAAATCTACCCAATATTGATCACAAACAACCTCGAATTAAGTGCCAAGTACATACATTCCTAATTTTCTAAATGTAGAAAAACCCATAAAACTTCAAATACCCAAACCAAGCAGTTAACCCAACAGTTATATTGAAACCTTAACAAGTTATGCAAGTTACAACAACAAATGGGTCACAGAGATTAAGGGTTTTTTACCTGAAAAATTTGAATTTGGAAAAATCCTATCAGAGCAGAAAGGCTTGGATTTATGAAATAAAGAAGATTTTGGGTAGAAATTAAAAGGAAGAATAGTTAATTAAAGTTTATGAGAAAATCAAGAAGAAGAAATTTGAAAACGAACCTCGAAATGGAAGTGTTGAGTGAAGAAGAAGGATCATCGCCACAAACTACTATGAATAGCCACAGAATCACCACAGAACTGACACAAATAGTTTGAGCAAATCATCAAAAATCACCACCACTGGAATATCTTAAATGTGTTTGTAAGGTAATGGGGCCACGACCTGACTACATTTATATAAAAAGATGCTAGAAGTTGAAGCGTCACAATTTATGGGCCGTAACATCCCTCTGAGTCCCAAACAAAAGAACAATTGTGACTACCTAGAATGACACTGTGACATATGGGCATAGAACATAGCCTCAGCACCAACTCACAACCTCTTGGCATTGAGGCTTGGCACACATTCTTATGATGATCAATGCCACCATAACAAAAACATTGATCGCCATCCTTAGAATTTCCTTTCTTAAAATGACATTTCTCACCAATTGAGTTGTGTTTAGTAGACTTGTAAGGTTTAGCTTCAAAATTGCAATTGTTTTATAAAATCTTTTGGTTGTTTTGTAAAATTTGATAAAAAATTTCACAAATATATACTTAAACATTCTCCTTTGGTTTCTCACTATCTTTCTACGAATTGTTCTCGCTAGACTCAACAATAAAAGCTAAGTCCTTTTTTGGTTTTGGAAGAACAATATTTTCTTCTTGATCACAAATTTAAAGTGACCCAACCAACTCTCTAAGACTACACATGTCTGTTTCTAAGACTCAATTCAATAGGGCAACCTTAATAACAAACCTAAAAGCTAAAGTTCTAGGGATCTTCTTCACAACTTTATTTTTTGAAATTTTCTCACCTGGATTAAATGATGCATTCACAACCTCCGTTAATTTAATGTAATATTCATTCAGTGACTCACTCTCATCTATCCACATAGTCTCAAATTTCGTTGTGATACTTTGCAACTTATCTCTTTTCACAATCTAAGTACCCTCATGTGTGACTCTTAATATATCCCAAGCTTCCTATGCTTATTTACAATTCAAAATCTGATTGTACTCTTGAGTACTTACAAATGCGAAAAGTGCATTAAAAGAAACTGAGTTAAAGTTACAATTGATGAATTCTTCTTTCGTCTATAAAACTCTTAACTTTTAACTCTCACCCCATCTTCTTATATCGTAGGATATATCCAACCTTCCTGAACACTCATCCACACTCGCTTGTGTTTAGATCTAAGATGGTCTTGAACTTTAACCTACCAATTCCCATAGTTAGAGCCATCAGAATAGGGATGATGATTTGTGGAACTTTAATCGCAAAATTGATCCATCAAGAAAACAAGCCAATATGAGATCAATTAACAAACAATCAAATATAAGACTAGTAATCTAATAGCATACATATAAGAAGATCTACTCTAGAACATTAATGCAATAAAATTGAGAACCATGCTCTGATACCAATTGAAAGAAGTGTATAATATGTACTAAATGAATATCAATAACAAACATAGACAAGGGTGAATAGGTTTTGAAACATGCTTGGTCAATTTTTTGCATATCTACGAAATTATTTTCAATTTTAAAACCTAAGCGCATAATTTCAATAAAAGCTTCTCAAAATGATTTCAAAAACACACACACAAGTGGAATTTAAGTAAATCTTATTAAGAAAACCTATATCTACAACACTTAATCATATTTTAAGAAAATCACAAGATCAACACAAGTCTATGTCATGTGTGTGCAATCAATTGTGTATAAACAAACACAATTAAGCATGAGAGAAATTTTACGAGGAAAAGCCCCCTAAGTAGAAGTAAAAACTTTGACGCACTCCAATTTCCATTTCTACTTGAAAAGCTATTTTATAAAAGTAAAAAAGGTACCTTTCACACAAACACGATTGTATAGTCACATATGAACCTTTAAAATCTCCCCCGTACCAAATGGAAATCCACTCTAAGCTCCATGGGATGAATAGAGAACTACAGTCTTCCTGGTAGTTGCGTCACACCTCGATCTCCCCAATAGAAAGAAATGCCTATAATTTTAGATCATGGACTCTTAGATTATAGAAATTCTTCAAAGATGATTTGAATTGACAAAGCTAGTGTGTGAGTTGAACCAAAGCGATCTCAATTTTCTCTCAATGACCTTATATCAAGTACAAATCTACATTTAGCCAAATTTGGAGGGAATGATGAATTGGGAAAGAGAAGCAAAGACAAAAATGCTCTCAACCTCAAAAATTCTCCCAAAGATGTATTTTAGTTATGAGGTTTTCATATCTTTTTGAAATGGAGGGGACTTGATCAATTTATAAGAAAATTACAAAATTTGCGTCTTCAGTGCACACAGTTAGATCTGGCCATGCGCATGATCTTGCGTATGGACATCATACCAACATCGTGTGCACGAGCCAAAATTGAGGCTTTGTGAATGAGTCCACGCGCACGGTCCAAGTAAGTCCGTGCAAACGCCTCTGCACAAAACCCATTCAAAAATGCACTAAAAAAAAATTAAAGCCGGATCGATCCTAAAAAATGTTTCAAAAACATTTTAGAATATCTGAGGTTTGTTTCTAAACTACTTAAGTTTGTTTTTATACAATCTGTAAGGACACAAATTTTTAATTGAGTCTTAATGTAGTGTTGTCTCAATTCCAGACAAAAATATTTGAGTCATAGGATAGTGTACATGAGTATCCTCTAAGCCTACGACGAGTTTGAGTTGAAGACGTATCGTCCTGGTTCAATGAGTTCACATCATTACTGAGTTTCAAGCGCCCACGTCATCAACATAAGGATTCCATAACCTCCAAAAGGTATGAATGCATTTTATATATATAGGGAGACTTGGAATAATTTTTTATATGGGTCTAATTTTTATTTAAAATAAATTTTAAAAAATTTTATTTGGGCTTAAAATGAAAAATCCAGATTCTGACATTTCGTTCGAAATTGTCGTTCGAAATTGTCGTTCGAACAAGAATGTCGTTCGAATGAGTTTGCCAACGAGTTTCCCCTATTCTACACTGGTTTGTCATTAGAAGGGTCGTTCGAACGACATTTTAACATGAACAGTTTTGGCATATTTTTGACATTTTCCCACTACTTTGTCCCACTACTTTTTGACGGGTTTTAATGAATTTTGGGACATAATTTTTCTAGGACTTTTGAACACACTTTGAGAGATTTTGAGAGAAAATTCTTCCAACCAAAAGTCATAGTTTCATGTGTTAAATTTCAATAGAAAATTTTCTTCAAATACGTGTTTATACACCCATAGTTTCTTTTTTTTATCCAAGTATCTCTACATATATATTTATTGCTTGGAGTTTGGTTTGGCACCTTTGGTTCATCTCTACCACAAAGAAGTAGAAGTTTGGGTTTTCTTCTATTTCCCATTAAAGAAAAAGTCTTATTTTTGTTGTGGCGTTCTCATACGGTGAAAGGCACCGTATGTGGTTGATGAGTCCCAAAAGCTACATTAGAGGAGTCCAAGGTTCCGGTGGAGTCTGGGATTATCAGCTAAGCAGAGGTTGGAATAAGAAGACGCGTCAGGGGATTGAAAGGAGTCGAGTTTAGTTGTGTAAGTCATTTGTCTTGTACTTGTAAAATTTCGTACTTAGTGGACTTAAGGCTGGGGGGCGTCTGAGGTTTTTCCCATTTTGGGTTTTCCTTGTACATCGCGGCGTAGTGTGATTTATTTCTCTTTATCTTGCAAAATCACCGTAGAATGCATGCTTAGGTAATTCAAGATAAAATTGGTCTCATTGAATATTTATTGTTAGGCAAATTTCTAGGACTTGGGTTAATTTATTTTTGGACTAAAAGTTAAATATTCATAAGTTTATTTTTTAGTGCAATTTTAATTTTGAGAAAATTAAAATCCACATTAGTTTAATTTTAATTTTGGAAGAATTAAAATTGTAATTGTTTAATTGTGAATCTTGAAAAGTTTAGTCTCTTTGTGTGAACCATCTTTATTCCGCACTTTAGGATATAATTTTTTAAAAAATTTAAAATTGGGGGCCACATATGCCAACAAGTGGTTTTAGAGCATTAAGTGTTAAAAAATATCATTTTTCAAATTGGTATCAAAGCTAGAAGTACTAAGTTACTGTTGATTCGTATCAAATATTGCATATTTCTCCCCTATTTCTTTATGCATTCTAGCGCTTTTATGGTCCTAAATGCCTATATTTATGCTCATTAACCATACAACCTTGGATTTGGATATATACATGTTTTGCAGGGGTTAATTGTGTTTTTGTAGGTATTGGAACGCTAAAAGTGAAGATCTATTGCATTTCAGAGAAGTTTCGTCGTCGGATGCTACTTCAAGGGCATTTTAGTCAATTCACATTTTATCTTCGGATCATGGGATTTCCACAGATGTGTAGTTCATCGGTCAAGCTTCGCGTGGTCGCAAACGGTGCATTATTCAGAGTCCTAACGGTGAAGTTATAGCCATTTCTGTAATCAACCTTTTCTTCCTTGTGATGACCAAAGGATTCCTGGAAACAGAGTACCAGTCGACCGCGTCCCTGGGACCGGTTGATCGCGGTTTGGGTTTTTGCCATGGGAAGGAGACAGTGCACTTATACAAGAAGGACTGGTCGATCGCGCCCTTGCGACCGGTCAACCGGTGATTGTAGATATTTTAGGATATTTTCTTTTCTTTTCTTTTTCCTTTATTTTCTTTCCCACTTACTATATAAACTAAATTTTGGTTTCTATTTTAGATATACTTAGTTAGAATAGGTTTTAGAGAGTTGTAGGTTAGGGTTTGGGTTGTTGGAGAGTTCATCTTTCTTCCTCATTTGATGTGACAACAATTGGGTTTGTAATTTGTACTATTCATCTTCCCTTCCATTAATATAGTTTGATTTGTTAATTAGATTTACATGCTTTGTTAAATAGTTTACATGCTTTCTAGTGTAAATTTACCGCGTTTCTTTACCGTTTTCTTTATCGCATTTTTAAAGTGCTTTCTAGGTAATTTAAATTAGGTTGTGTTTGAAAGGAACTCATCGGGTTAACGTGTTGCTTTCCTTGGTGATAGTGTTTACGGGTTTATTTCGAGTGCGTTGTCTTAGTTATTGGGCCTAGGAGATTTGACGGGGCATATCATGTATGTCCCGTGCTTACCACCTTTCAAGCGCAATTTCCAGTATATTTGTTTACGCCAAAATCATATTAGGCTTTTATGAAGATTTAGGGGTGTGACAAACCTTGGTTCAATTAACTGTCAAAACGAGATGCATTTTAAATAACTCGTCGACCCATGTAACCATTTTATATAAATTAGCCCGGGTGAG
Organism: Sambucus nigra; assembly: GCA_949130495.1. NCBI lineage: Eukaryota > Viridiplantae > Streptophyta > Magnoliopsida > Dipsacales > Adoxaceae > Sambucus > Sambucus nigra. Next base: position 465,508,912 of record OX422211.1, on the reverse strand, counting down.
GGATATTCGACGCAGCCTATAGTTTTACTCGCTTTCATAATCTAGTTTCATTTCCCTTACCTAGATTAATGATTTCCCTTTCATGCATCTTTTTCTTTTTAGTTTGTAATCATTTTTTACACTTTTATTTCGGAATATTAAATCTTATAAATTCTAACAACTCGTCTCTGTTGATTTTCGATACCCGACTTACCGCTCTACTTGCCCCGCAAGTGTAGTAGTAATATAGGTTTGTTTGTATAGTCGCGACGAGACAGAAAACAACGACTGTGCACTTTACACGCGCACACCTCTCGCACGCTATCAAAATGGCGTCGTTGTCGGGGACTTGTTTGTTTTAGACTTTATTTGATTTAGTATTTCATAGTAATTTCTTTCTATTTGTATTATTTGTTAATCTTTTTGCTGTACTTCCACATTTGAGCACTTAGAAATGCTCGAACTTTTCCCGAGCGCACTTACTTTGTGGAATCCGCCACTTCGAGCCATTTTTGGGGTAAGCATGTCTTATTCCAATTCTTTTGGTAATCCTTATTATAATTCTCAAAATTCTCGGAAACCTATGACTTTCGATGAATACTTAGAAATCCAAAGTATAACAAATTCAAATATGACTTTGGGCGAGTATAACGAAAGTTAAAACTTAGGTTATTGGAATTTCGATGATGATGACAATGATTTTGGGCCTTTACTTCCTTATAATACGAATTTTGAAATTAATTCAAATAGTTTTCAAAATTCCTATCATAATGAGTTTTCGTTTAAGTCCGATGGTAATTTTCAAAGTTCCCATTTTCATCCATCCGCACCTCGACCCATGACATTCGGTGAGGTTTTGCGTATGTATGCAAATGAGAAACTTGAAAATCGTTATCGGGAATAAAATCGTTCATGGGAACATGACTTGGATTTACTTTTTGAGTCCAACGACGATTTTGCATCCGAGACTTTAGAAGTCGAGGAATGTTTTAAACCAAATGAGATACTTGTACCTACTTTGGAACAAACCATTCTAGACTTTTCCCATCTCGTAATAGATATTGAAAGTGAGGATAATAATGACGTAATATCTATTTGCAATGAAATTATTTCTTCTTTGGCCCCCAAAGAAGAACATTTCATTGAAAATTATATAATTCCATTCGAAACACAAACTTCATCCGATGATGAGTCATCTCATGAGTTTGAATTTCTTTCATCCCCATTTTCATTCTCTATCATCACACCGGAATAAGTACCCGATGATTCGGTTCCAAACTTTAATGTTTTAAACCTTTTCGTCAATGAGGAGTACTTGCTCGAGTCGCCCTCCACGATCGCATCTTTTCCTTTATGTGCGCCGTCTCCCATTCCAATTTCAAAATCATTGGGAGGATATTCGGCTTTTCTCGGTAGCCACTTGTTTTTGTCACCCGTGCAATCCAAACCCCCCATCGTCCCTCCAAAAATTTTAATTGGCGATGGTTCCTTTCTTTCGCCTTACACGTGCCTTCCGTTGTTCAAACGAAATTCATATTTTTCGGAGGGCATGCTTGTTTGTGAGGGTACATCTGTTATCCTCCAAAGTCAAATCGTTCTTATGGTGGACCTTCAGCTATTTAGACTTCTAGTGTATAGTTAGTGTGAGGCCTAAATAGTAGGTTGTATATAGTTAGCTTTTTATTCTTTCTTTCTTTTTATTTTTGTCTAGTGTAATTAGTTAACTCTTTGTCATTTGTTTTTGCTATGCTCAGTACTAACTTGTTTTGTAGATTCTTTGGACTTGTTCTTATGGGGATCGCTCCAATTTTGGGTAATATCGCTCTTTTACTCTCTTTAACTTGGTTCTTAATTAACATTGAGAACAATGTCAAGTTTTAAGTTAGGGGGTGTGGAATATTCTATCCATTATTTATTTTAGTCCATGTTTTTTCTCACATGTTAGTTACTTAGTATGCTTTTCTTAGAAAAATTAAAAATTTCAAAAAGATTTTCTTTCTTTTTCTCTTTTTTTTGGGCATTTTGCCTTTGTTTTCGATGATAAATTTCAATGATTGCCCGATCCAATAGACAACCCAATGATGCATGTTCTCGATTTTAGAAGTTATTAGACTTTAGTCTTGATTATTGATATTATGAATAACTTCATGAATTAAACTTTAATCCCATGAGCACATGCACTTTTATGGTTCTATTGATTTGGTTTAAGATTTTTATAACTCGGTAATCTTTTATTGCATTGTATATACTTACACTGAGTAAGATTTGTACCTTTAGTCATTTGTGAGTGTATACACTATTCTTTTCTCATTGAAAACGTTGAATTCGTTGGTAATCTAACTATTCTTTCATTTGATCGTTCATTAATTGAGTTCATACTTGAAATGTGTTACTTGAGCATGATTTTCATATAATGTTTTGACTCAAGAATTGCGTCAACTTTGTGAAATGATCATAGGCCCTCCTTGTTATATCACCCATATTGATCTTGACATCACCCTTGTATGTTTACCCTCGTTAACCCTTTTGAGCCTAAATATAGCCCTTCGTTTCACAACCCCATTCCCATAACCAACTGTAAATTGGAGTTTTAGCCCTTTCATACCTTTGTTTGGAATGTTACTTAGGATTTAATGATGTTATTGTGATGTCGGTTGCAATTTAGGCATATGAGAGTTTGATAAGTAAAGAAAAGAGATGTGAAAAAAGTGATGAAAAAGAGAAAGCAAAAAGCAAAAGAAAACAAAAGAAAAATGAGAAAAAGAAGAAAAGAAAAAGAAAGAGAAAGCTGTAAATGTTGTATAGTGTTCAATAAGCTTTGATTACTCTCCCCTATGACATATCTAATGCCTTTTTGGAACTTGTTTTCCAATTTTGATATTGCCCGCATTTTCCCATTATCCCGAGTTTTCATCCAGAACACTTTGAATCCGTACATACATATCTTTCATTTCATACCCTAACCTAGCCTACATTACAACCCTATTAAAGTCCTATGTGATCTTAGGTTGATGTAATTTAATAGTCATAATAGTTTTGATAATCTGTGAAAATGCATTTCGTCTCTTTTAGTGTGAGGTATCTTTCATTGAGATTACAAGTTCTTCATTTTATATATAGCGTTCTTCATTTGTGACATGTGTGCGGCCTAGTTTCCATTTACATTTACTCTTTAGCCCGCATGTTTCGTGTGTTACCTCCCTGTTTCGAGTGATTTTGCTTGATGAGTGTAATGCCCATGAGGATTGAATGTATGCTTGCTTTAACATTTATCCGGTTTATATAAGTTTTTACCAAATCACACTTTGCATGTGCTCTCTCCCCTCCCATATTTTAAGGTTTCAATTCTATGAGGTGCATTCTATAATGTTAATGATTTGGACTTTTGTTTGAATTCATTCAATTTTCTAATAATGCGTATGAAATCCTTTTCGTTATTATTGGGCTTGTCGCATGTTGGTTTGGGCATATTTTGAGGAAACCATGTGATGTTTGTGGGTATCATCCCTGAAAACCCTCACGAGACGACACTCGTCCACTAGGGTGACCTAGGGGTTTAATGGATTATTGAATACGCTAAATTCAATCGTGATCCCTACGAAAGTGGAATTTATAGTTCGATGCATATATACGTCTTGTACCGCCTTCTGTGGTCTGGTTTTGTTTGTTTCATTACTAGGGTCTAGCAATGTTTAAGTTAGGGGGTGTGATTCGTATCAAATATTGTATATTTCTCCCCTATTTCTTTATGTATTCTAGCGCTTTTACGCGCCTAAATGCCTATATTTATGTTTATTAACTAGACGACCTTGGATTTAGATATATATATATGTTTTGCAGGGGTTAATTGTGCTTTTGTAGGTATTGGAACGCTAAAAGTGAGGATCCGTTGCATTTCAGAGAAATTCTGTCACCGGACGCTACTTCAAGGGCATTTTAGTCAATTCAAATTTCATCTTCGGATCATGGAATTTCCACGGATGCGTAGTTCGTCGAGCAAGCTTCGCATGGCCGCAAACAGTGCGTGATTTCGAGTCCGGACGGTGAAGTTATAGCCATTTTCGTAATCAACCTTTTTCTTCCTTGTGATGACCAAAGGATTCCTGGAAACAGAGTACCGATCGACCGCGTCCCTGGGGCCGGTCGATCGTGGTTTGGGTTTTTGCCATGGGAAGGAGAGAGTTCACTTATATAAGAAGGACCGGTCGACCGCGCCCCTGCGACCGGTCTACCGGTGATTGCAGATATTTTGGGATATTTTCTTTTCTTTTCTTTTTCCTTTATTTTCTTTCCCACTTACTATATAAACCAAATTTTGGTTTCTATTTCAGATATACTTAGTTAGAATATGTTTTAGAGAGTTGTAGGTTAGGTTTTGGGTTGTTGGAGAGTTCATCTTTCTTCCTCATTTGGTGTAACAACAATTGGGATTGTAATTTGTACTATTCATCCTCCCTTCCATTAATATAGTTGTATTTCTTTGTTTCTTGCTTTATTAATTAGATTTACATGCTTTGTTAAATAGTTTACATGCTTTGACTAACGTGCTTTCTAGTGTAAATTTACTGCGTTTCTTTACCGTTTTCTTTATCGCGTTTTTACGATGCTTTCTAGGTAATTTGAATTAGGTTGTGTTTGAATGGAACTCACTCGGGTTAACGCGTTGCTTTGCTTGGTGATAGTGTTTACGGGTTTATTTCGGGTGCGTTGTCCTAGTTATTGCGCCTAGGAGATTTGACGGGGCATATCATGTATGTCCCGTGCTTACGACCTTTCGTGCGCAATTTTTGGGATATTTGTTGACGCCAAAATCATATTAGGCTTTTATGCGAATTTACGGGAGTGACAACCCTTGGTTCAATTAACTGTCGAAACGAGACGCGTTCTAAATAACTCGTCGACCCATGTAACCATTTTATACAAATTAGCCCAGGTGAGGGATATTCGACACAACCGATAGTTTTACTCGCTTTCATAATCTAGTTTCATTTCCCTTACCTGGATTAATCATTTTCCTTTCATGCATCTTTTCCTTTTTAGTTTTAATCATCTTTTACACTTTTATTTCGGAATATTAAATCTTATAAATTCTAACAACTCGGCTCTGTGGATTTTCAATACCCGACTTACCGCTATACTTGTCCCGCAAGTGTAGTAGTAATTTAGGTTTGTTTGTATAGTCGCAGCGAGACAGAAAACAACGAATGTGCACTTTACACGCGCACACCTCTCGTGCGCTATCAATTGTGCTTAGATCTTTTTTTGAATTCTTTTTAAATGGAATTTTCCCCATTTTTAAATTTTTTTATTTTCGATGGCTCTAATTACGCATATTGGAAAGATCGTATGCGCTCGGCACTAAATTCTATGGACGAGAGGGTTTGGTTGTCTGTAGTTAATGGGTGGTCCCCACCTACTTATTTATTACAAAATGATCATGTTCCCAAACCCGTAGACAGATGGAGTGAGAATGAATTTAAACTTGCAAATTTTCATTCTCGAGGATTAAATGCTTTGTTTAATGCGGTCACACCGAATGAATTCTGACGTATCATGACGTGTGAAACCGCTAAGGAAGCTTGGGATATATTACAACTCGCTTCCAAAACCTCACCACTCAATTTGAAACCATCAAAATGAATGAAAAAGAAACATTTGATGAATTTTATGCTAGACTTTTCGATATATTAAATTCTTCATTTAATTTAGGAGAGAAAATACCCGACGATCGAGTGGTTAAGAAAATTTTGAGGTCCTTACCCGATAGGTTTATTCCAAAAGTGACTGTGTTAAATTCTTTACCAACTTTAGCCTCTACGAAACTAGAAGAACTCGTAGTTAATTTAAACTAGACATGTTTCCCTCCAAAAATGAAAAGGAAATTAATAAGGGAGCCTCTTTGAAAGCCCAAAAGGAGGTAAAGGTTGTTTCGGATGATGAGAGTAACATCAATTCTGATGAGATGGCTATGCTCGCTAGAAAATTTAGAGAGTTTCTTAAATTTAATAAAGATAATATTAAAAAGGATTTTAAAAAATTTGATAAATCAAAGTATGACAAAGCCGAAAAATTCCCTAAAAAGCATAATAAAGTTCTTAATACGGATGAGTCGAATAGATGTTATGGTTGTGAAGGGTATGGACATAAGGCTTTTGAATGCCCCACTAAACTAAGGAAAGAGGGTAAGCAACCTATTTCAAACATTGCAACCCTTAGTGATAGTGATAAGGAAGAGGGGCCCGATTCCCCTATTGAGCGTAACTTTACCACGTTCATGGCTAGTCATGTTAGTGAGTGTGAGATATTGTCCGACGCTGACACCTTAAAACATGACACTTCCAAGGCCTTTGTTTATGAAGCTTAAAAAGATTATGGTAGTGAGAGTGGAGAAGAGAGAGAGAATGAAAGTGATGAGGATGTTGATGAGAGTGAACTTAAATTTGCGTTTAGAGAGTTATATGAAGAATCTATTAAATTGAAAAGAGAAAATTTGAAGTTAGAAGATAGTTTAAGAGAGCGTGCCAAGGTCATTGATGAGAGTGCCTTGGTTGATGACCTTAGGACACATGAGATAGATCTTAGAGACAAGATTGAATATATAAAATGAGAAAGAGATAGCCTTAAGGGTTTAATGGAATCAATGAAAAACAGGTTTCTCGTATTCAAAGAGAGAAATGTTTTATTAGAGTCTAAAATTATAGAATTAGAAGATAAATTAAAAGACTCTAGTAAAGTCAAATTTGATTTGGAGTGTAGGTCCGCTAAGTTAGATAAAATTTTAGGAACCGTCCAAATTAAAAATGTCACTTGTGTTTTATGCTTCGATACTAGTCATGACTTAACTCATAAAGCCAAAACCAATGTTTTGAGAGAATCACCTAGGAAAGCTTCTAGAGGTCAATCCTTAGGTATCACTTTTCAACATGTCTTTACTTGTTCACATTGTGGTCGAAAAGGTCATCTTAGGAAGTTTTGTTTTGATCTTAAAAGAATTTCTAGGAAATTAAAACGTGAGGTAACCGAGGTAGCCAAGATCCTTAAATCCCGAGATTGCCATTCTTCACTTATATGGGTTAGGAGATCCGACTTGGTAAGCTTTACAAGTTAGGATTTTAAATTCTCATTTACTTTCACACGATACCTCCATTGCTAAATCTAAAGGGTGAATGTGTTAGCTGTTTTCATACTCTAGCTATTTGTGCTTCATATCATATATCATTGCTTGTTGTATGCATGTTTAGTCATTTTCTAGTCATTGCTTTATCACATATCTCATGCTAGAAATTATGACTCGTTTATCTTTTGTATTATATTCCTTTTATTTTAGTTTGCTTTAAATAAAAATTACAAAAAGATTTTCTTTATCATTTGTGTTTTATTTTATGAATTATTTAAGCGTTATGAAAAATGCAAATGATTCTTGTTTATTTTTTGAGTAAATATTTTTTTCCAAATTGGTATCTAAATTTTTAAAAACTCAAAAAGATTTTATTTTTGTGTGTATTTTGGTTTTACACACCTTTTGTGGCATATGTTTGTATTTAAATCCTCATTTAGCTTCCATGTGGCTAGAACCTTTGGTTAAAATTTTCAAATCCTTAAAATGTTCTTTGTTGTGGTTACATGGAGTAGTTTAAGTTTGACTTTCTTAATGGATTCACTTTTATATGCCTTTTCACACACATGCACGAGCTCTTTAGAAATTTTAACTTTGCATGTATATTTAAGCTTTGTGAGGTGCTCTCCCTATAATCTAGTCATCTACATATCTTATGACCTAGGAGGATTTATGCATGTTAAATTCGTTGCACGTGAGATTTGTGTGATAAAAAAATTGATATATGAATGTGCACGGGGAAGGGCTCTGAAAGGAAAATTATCCTTTGCGAGTAAGCCACCGTTTGGAATGGACCTAAAAGAAATAAATGGTCTAAAGTCCTAAAAGAAAAAATATGGTATTAATAGAAAAATAATTTGCCAATGCCTATATTTGTTTAGTTTGGTACGTTCATTCAAATATTATATGCTTATTTTGAGGGAGTTTGGATGGTATATCAACGGTTTATACAATGTTCGTTTATCCTAGTTGCACTTTCATTGTTATGACTCTATTGGTTTGTAGAATCATCAGTATGCTAGGCTTGTATGCATTGTGTTTGTTTGTTCATGAGTTCACTTTATCTTGTCACATGAGGGTAAATCTAGTTGATAAAGTTTTGCAATCAAATAAGAACTCCGTGAACATGTTTAAGTGATTGGGTTTTAATTATTTAGTATCTAGTTCACACCCCTTCAATTTCGTTTCCATATGACATATTTATGCCATAAGAGTGTGAAAAACTTATACTATCTTATTTTGTGTCATTTGTGTGTTTATATCTATATATGTGTGATTGTGTATATTTTATATCTATTGTGTATACATATATGATATTTTATTTGTTTTAGTCTTTGCCATGCTAGCTAGTCCCTTCATGCTTTTAATTCATAATTGGTATTTGTCTTGTTGCGAATTTTATTTGATATCACATGCTTAGTATCTTATTTCTGACATTGGTATCATTTTTGTGGTATCCATTAGTATTGGTATGGATTAGTTACATTTTTTGTTTCCTATATGCCTTAATGATCCTATCATTTTATGCACCATCATACTTTTCGTGTTTTTCCATATTTATATCCCTTATGTAGTCTTTAGGGGACGAAATGAATACTTAATTAATTCCTTATCCTTTGTCTATTCCTGAATAAAAAGGGGGAGAAGTGGTTTCTAAACCTTGAGTTTAGGAGATTGAACTTAGGGGGAGATGTCTTTCTAAGTAGGTCATTTATTTTGATATTCCCTATGTGTTTAATGTTTTGCTTAAGTGTGCAGGAATTATTCTGGAATTATTCTAGCGGCAACCGACAAAGATAGTTATCCTTGGGTTGAGTCAAGTATTGTAATTTTTTAATTTGGGTGGGATGTGTTTGAGTCTAGTTGAGCTTAGCGGACCTTTAGGATTTTTGTTTGGTTTTTGTCCTGGAATAGCCAAAGGGGAGATTTGTAAGGACACAAATTTCCAATGGAGTCTTAATGTAGTGTTGGCTCAATTCCGGACAAAAACATTTGAGTCATAGGATAGTGTACATGAGTATCCTCCCAACCTATGACGAGTTTGAGTTGAAGACGTATCGGCCTAGTTCAACGAGTTCACATCATTACCGAGTTTCAAGTGCCCACCTCATCAACATGAGGATTCCATTGTCTCCAAAAGGTATGAATGCATTTTATATATATAGGGAGACTTGGAATAATTTTTTATATGGGTGTAATTTTTATTTAAAATAAATTTTAGAAATTTTGTTTGGGCTTAAAATGAAAAATGCACATTCTGACATTTCGTTCTAAATTGTCGTTCGAACTAGAATTTCGTTCGAACGAGTTTCCCCAATTCTACACTAGTTTGTCGTTAGAAGGGTCGTTCGAACGGAAATGTCATTCGAACGACATTTTGCGGGAACAGTTATTGCCAGATTTTTGGCATTTTCCCACTACTTTTTGACAGGTTTTAATGAATTTCGGGACAGAATTTTTCTAAGACTTTTGAACACACTTTGAGATCTTTTAAGAGAAAATTCTTCCTACTAAAATTCATAGTTTCATGTGTTAAATTTCAATAGAAAAGTTTGTTCAAACACGTGTTTATACACCCATAGTTTCTTTTGTTTATCCAAGTATCTCTACATATACATATATATATATATGTATATGTATATTACTTGGAGTTTGGTTTGGCACCTTTGGTTCATCTCTACCACAAAGAAGGAGAAGTTTGGGTTTGCTTCTATTTCCCATAAAAGAAAAAAGTCTTGTTTTTACTGCGACGTTCTCATACGGTGAAAGGCACTGTGTGTGGTTGATGAGTTCCAAAAGCTACATTGGAGGAGTCCAAGGTTTCGGTGGAATTCTAGATTGTCGGCTAAGCAGAGGTTGGTACAAGAAGATGCGTCAGGGGCTTGAAGGAAGTCGAGTCGAGTTGTGTAAGTCATTTGTCTTGTACTTATAAAATGCCGTACTTAGTGGACTTAAGGCTAGGGGTCGTCCGAGGTTTTTCTCTTTTTGGATTTTCCTCGTACATCGCGGCGTAGTGTGGTTTATTTCTTATTATCTTGCAAAATCAGCGTAGAATGCTTGCTTAGGTAATTCAACATAAAATTGGTCTCATCACACGTTTGTTTAATTTGGTGCTAAAATTAATTTGGGTAAAATTAAGTTAATTCAACTCAATTCATTAATTATTAATTTGATAAAATTTAGTTTGGCCTAATTTTCCAAATTGAATATTTATTGTTAGGCAAATTTCTAGGACTTAGGTTAAATTATTTTTGAACTAAAAGTTAAATATTCACAAGTTTGTTTTGTAGTGCAATTTTAATTTTGAGAAAATTAAAATCCACCTTAGTTTAATTGTTTAATTATGAATCTTGAAAAGTTTAGTCTCTTTGTGTGAACCATCTCTATTCCGCACTTTAGGAAATAATTTTTTAGAAAATTAAAAATTGGGGGCCACATATTCCAACAAGTGGTATCAGAGCATTAAGTGTTAAAAACTATCGGTTTTCAAAATCCTCACAAATTTTAAAATAATATGCAACTTTTAAAAAATCATGCACGTGTGTGTTTAGCTTTGTACAATTGACAAACATAAAAGGATACATCTTTATTACTTCAAATGAATATACGACTCCAGAATTCATCAATAAGAAGCAGTACATGGTATTTATGGTTCATTGTAAACCTCAACTAGACCACACTTAACTCATAGCGAATTAAGTCTCTTTGACTTGATGTATTCAACGACTCAAACATTTTGTCACGAGAATCTAGCCAACTTATAAACTATATACAAAATTAAATTTTTAAACATGATTAATTAAAGATCTTTAGGGCTGAAATTTTCCCACGTTTTAGATGTGAATCCCAAGTTATTTTCCCTAACAGTTACGTGAAATGTCTCACGTTTGGATAGAAGAAACCATGGCTATATTTTTATATATGGTTGCATATATATAATCCAAAGGATCGGTTATCAAGTTTCAATTCATCCTCTCAAGGGAGAGAGTTATTCAACATTTTGATGGAGTTTTGTACGCTATAATTAAACTAGGGAAGGAGTATATAGTCCAGTCTAAAAAATAAATTAAAGGTTATGAAGTTGAAAAATTGAAATGGTTTGAGAATTTCTTTCGAACCTTGTATGGGACATAAGTTCCAGTTACAATTCCTTTTCAAGATGAAGGGACATATCAAAATAGGAAAAGTTTTAATGCGACAAATGTATTAGGATTATGTTCTCATGATTTGAAGTTCACTTATGTTTACCAAGGTGGGAAGGGTCAGATGCGAATGGTAGAGTTTTACAAGAGGCATTGACAAGACAAAATCCATTAATTGTTCTAAATAGTGCGCGTCCTATGATATTTCATAATAATTCATTATATTTTTTTTCTCAATTTATATTTTTTTCAACAGTGAATTTTTTTTATCCTATAATGTAGGTAAATATTACCTTACTGATGTTGGATACACAAAGGTGTGAGCACCTCGATTTGCAATCTAGGCTTTGGGATGCTTCGTCCTATTCCAAATAAATCCCGAGCATGTACCATGGAAGAAATTCCAAGGAAACCCAACTTTCGGAACATTCACTAAAGTTTAGAGTGTCAAAAATACAAGAAATCTAAGAGTATTTGGCCAAAGTATAAATAACCAAAAAATCATTTACTCAAATGAAAAAACCCAACAAATAGGCCCTCTAATGTCTTTAGCCGATCAGCTAAAGGCTCCTCTAGAAATAGTTGATCGGCCAAAGGATTTAGATGATCGGTTAAATCTTCTGATATAAAAATCTTATCTAAGTCTTTTCTCAGTCGTTGATAAAAAGTAAACGGCTATAAATCAATCACCAATAATCGAACAAATCCATCTCCAAAACCCTTATAAATAGAGGTTCCCACCAACCTTAAAAAGGCCCCCCAAACCCAATGTTGATTCAATTTTTTAACTTTTTTAATCTAGAGCGTCCGAGAGACTCGAGTTCATTTTTTGAGAAGTCTCAGAAGGCTCTGTAACACCTCGTAATTTCTGGGTTTTTATTTTTATTAATGAATTCGATAATTAATAATTTACTTGTGTCGTAAATTAATGAGAATTAATTAATTGGGTTATTTAAAAGTGAGTACATTTAAATAAATTGACGGGTGGAAGTTAATTTTAAAAATTATTATCTGGATGGAAATTTTGAGCGCACAATTGAGTCTCTAGGGTTGAAATAGTCCAAAATGAGTGGCCATATGTATATATTGGATTTCGGGACTTAATTAGACATAATTGAGCTCCAAATTAAGAGTTTGAGCCCTTTTTAGGAGGCTTATAGGCCAAAAAACGGGATTTGAGTTTTTTAAACCCAATTGGGTAAGTGTAAAGCAACTTAAAGTCATTTCAGAAGACTAAAATTGTGGAGAGCTTAAAAGGAGAACCATTAGAAGACAATTTGGGGATTTTGGGAGATAGCTTCAAGAACAAGAGAAGATCCTTGAATTCAATCCAACATCCTCATCCAAAAGCTTTGATATACAAATGGAGGCAATTGGTTTAATTTGCAATTGTTGATTTGCACTTATCTATACATATTAAAGGAGGTGGGAATCAATTGATATGTTATGGTTTGTGTTCATGAGAAATTGAGGATTTCTTTGATTGGGAATTATAAATCTGTAGAGGTGTTAAGATTTGATTAATTTAATGCCCCAATTGATGAAATTGTTGGGGTTAGATTGAATATGATAAACGTATGGATTTAGGATGAATCTAGGGATGTTTTGATGAAGAAATCTATACATAATGAAGGATTTAAATGTTTTAATGGGGGACTGGGTTTCTGGGAAGATTAGGGAAGGAGATGATACCAGGGTCGTTCGAACGACCAGGTATCTCGTTCAAATGAGAGACACTATTGTTCGAACGACAGGGTTTATCGTTTGAACGACCTGTTAAGCATGTCAGATTTCTTGCTTTCGTTGATTCAGACCTGTGATGTATTTAAGATATACACAGTTTCTTCTTTAGTTAATCCTGCAACTTTGGGGATGATTTAGGGTTTTAATTAATGAATTTGAAGGTTTAAGGTTCATGATTTAGTGAATTGCAATCTTGTTAATTAAGTAGGTAGACTTAATTGAATGAAATTGAATGGTGGGTTAAAATGATTGAATTTCAGGCCGAGAGATAGAGAGTCCGGGTATAATTGGTAGGGTGACACCCAAAATAATGAACATTAATTAGTGTGTAATCAATTTAAATAAAGTCGGACCATAGACTTGCATGTTTTAGGCTTGTGTATGGACATAATACACTGGCAACTTAGATTCCAATATATATACGGTGATGTGTAGTATATATATGATATATAAATATTTGTGTGAATAATATTTGTAGTAAATCTTACCAATATTAACTCTATCTTAGGAGGTTTCGCGATGTGGGTGAGCCCCCCGACTAGCGAATGCAGGGCGAATATATCCCCCAGGTAATAGTGTCTGATATTAGAGGTGGGCCGTTATGGTATGGAACATGCACTTTTGGGGGGAACTATGACCACCTCCTACGCATTGGGTGATAGCGTTTATTTTTGACATGTGCGTGAATGTTGAGATATGATACGTATATATAGTGCATAATTATATACGGATATATATACATGGTGTAAATGTAAAATTAATATAACTTGTGAACGGTTGTATAGTATTGAATGAGAATTGGTTTAAATAAGTTAATGTGAATAATAACTTATAAGGTATATGCTAAACTCACTCGGGATATAGTAGTGGGGAAAGTAATAGAATATATGTGACAAGGCTAGTTACGGGTTGGTTAGCTAGGTGGCTCATGTATAGTACGTTAGGCATGCACATTGGTAGAGGGGTGAGGTGTCCTCAAGAAAGTATACGACACTAACTTAAATATGAAGAGCATACTTACATTTTAATTTCTTGCATTTAAATTCACTTGCTAAATACTATCAAATGTTTTGGGTTCTAACCCTTGCTATAAAATATTTTCAAAACCTTTTAGGTGTCCTACCATAGGGCCACCAGGCCTGATTCCACCTACAGGGTGCGTAGCTGCAGTATATGTCGATACTGCGGGATATTTGATTAGACGCCTTTCTTATTATCTCTCTAAATAGGGACAATCCAGTTGTACTATTGGGCTTGTACTCTTATATTCAGTTTTGGCATGTATCGGTACTCTTTTATACTTGCACTTTGTGGATTGCTTATATAGTCGATGTAGTTCGGCTAACACTTTTATTAGTTGTGTGGCATGATCAAATTTTCTATTGTGTTGGTTATCTTGGATTTCTTTTATATTTGTTGGTTTCGATTTAAATCATAAGATGAAATTTGGCATCAGCTTAATTAAAGACTAGGTGGTTAGTAATTAATAATTTTTGCGATAGTGATGCTAAGAATGAACCAGATGAGATTCCTATTTAATTTGATATAGGACTGATCACCTGGTATTTTATTAGGCGGGGTATTATAGATGGTATCAGAGCATCAGGTTCTAACGTCCCTAGGATTTGTGCGGCTTACTTTAGTTTTATTGTTGCGTTCTTTGGCATAGAGCCATATTATTAGGACTGTTGACTCATCTTTATGTTTATTATCTATCTCTCTTCTGCTATTTTTCGAGTTGTATTAATGATAAACTAATACAACTCGTTCTACGTTTCAGATGCCACCCAGGAGAGAGAGAGAGAGGTGGACCCACGAGGGTAGCCGCCCGAGGAGGAGAGGGTGAGGCTCCGTAGGAGCCAGAGGTGTCGTAGCCCCAACCACCACAGGGGTTCGTTTCTACCGAGTAGGTAGTCGGTATAGTGGCTCAGGCGGTTAATGCTGCCATGACAGTGATGACGACCCACTTTCCTCAGCATCATTCACCACAATACATGGCTCCAGTGGGGAAGTTCCACCCAGGGCCGACAGAGTGGCAGCGAGTTCTAGAGGCCTTCTAAAAGGGCCATCCCCCAGAGTTCCCGGGTTGTGTAGATGTGATTGTAGATTACCAGTGGAGGCATGATATGAAGAGTCACTTACTTATAGTGGAGTGTAGCGAGGTGCATAGATAGATGCTTACGACGTTTAGGCTGACGGGAGCTGCCTTGCAGTAGTGGGAGTCCACTACCACTATTGCAGAGAGGGATTCTACGACAGTTGCAGAGTTTTAGGCGCGGTTCAACCGCAAGTATTTTGCTTCAGCCATCGAGTCTGAGATGAGGAGGAGGCTTAGGGAGGTGACTTACGGGACCGATATGTTACCGAGTATGAGGAGGAGTTAACTCATTTGGCAACTCTTGTACCGAATGAGGTGAGCAACGAAGAAAGGAAGAAATATATGTTTGTTAATGGCTTGGTCTGGAGGATCATGCAACATCTGATTGGGAATCCAGCTTTAGTGACGTACACTAACGTGGTAAATGTGGCCTTACTCCATTGTCAGGATCATTGCTTCCATCTTAAGGGGAGCAAGAGGGGTGAGGAGCCGAGCCAGCAGGGCAAGGCCAATGGAGGTTCTTCTAGTGGTGCACAACAGGGGCAGGATACCCTTAAGGGGCATTTTAGTCAATTTATATTTCATCTCCAGCTCATGGAAATTCCACGGATGCGTAGTTCATCGAGTTAGCGTCGCGTGGCCGCAAACGGCACGTCGTTTGGAGTCCGGATGGTGGAGTTATGGCCATTTCTCTTTGCACACCTTCCCCCCTCTTCATGGACCAAGAAGGCCAAGAAACATAGTGTCGGTCGACCGGCCTTGGGACCCCGGTCGACCACAGTTTGATATTTTTCCTTGCGAAGGAGACAGAAGGTTTGGCTCTGTTTGATCGATCGATCGACGGTTTGGGTCGATCTATCGACCCTGCCAGATATTTGGCAATTCGTTTCCTTTTCTTTCCTTTTCCCTTTTTCTTTTAATGTTTATTCCAACTTACTATATAAACCAATTTTGGTTTCTATTTTCATTATCTTACATTTTACATTAGGTTTAGGGTTTGTAAGGAGATTTGGCCCTTCTCCATTTCCTTTGGGTGTTTTACCCATTTTTATTTATGTAAGCTTCATTTTATTTGTCTCTTTCATTTGTTTAATGCTTTGTTTACTAGCTTCCTTTCATTTCCATGCCTAGTTAATATTTATTTCCTGCTATTTATTGCTTTCATAGTTAGGTTTACTTTTTTTCTTTTAATATATATAATTTACCATGCTTTCTAGCTAATTTGTTCTAGGTTGTGTCGGATTGAACTCACTTTGGGTTGACGTGTTGCTTTGCTTTGATGATGGAGTTTTACGGGTCTATTTCGAGTGTGTTGTCCTAGTTATTATGCCTAGGAGATTTGACGGGGTATATCATGTATGCTCCGTACTTACGACCTTGCATGCGTAATTTTCGGGGTATTTGTTGATGCCAAAATCTTATTAGACTTTTATGCAAATTTAGGAGTCTGATAACTCTTGATTTAATTAACTGTCGAAACGAGACGTAACCTTAATAACTCGTCGATCCATGTAACCATTTTATACTAATTAACTCGGGTTAGGGATATTCGACGCAACCTATAGTTTTTATTCGCTTTGTTAATTTAGTTTAAATACACTCGCCTAGTATAAACTTTCCTTTTTTGCATCTTTTCCTTTTTGTTATAATTATATTTTACAGTTTTATTTTAGAAGTATTAAACCAATTAAATTCTAGCAACTCGTCTCTGTTGATTTTTCGATACCCGAACTTGGTCGCTATACTCCCTTGAAAGAATGTAGTCATAAGTTTAGGCTTTTGTATTAAGGTGGTGAACAGAAAACAACGATTGGTGTTTTGACACGAGCTACTTTTCACACCTAATCAAAAGGGCGCTGTTGTCGGGGACTTGATGTTTTAAAATTTATTTGATTTAGTATTTCGTAGTATTTTTCTTTCTATTTGTATTTTTTTGCCTAACATTTTTGTAGGACTTCTACATTTGAGCGCTAAGAAACGCTTGATTTTTTGTACGCGCATTTACTTTGTGGAATTCGCCACTTCGAGACATTTTTGGGGTAAGTATGTCTTATTCCAATACTTTCAGTAATCATTATGATAATTCTCAAAATCCTCACAAACGTTTGACTTTTGGTCAACATTTAGAGTCCAAAAAAATTGCAAATTCAAAAATATCTTTGGGCGAGTATTTTAAAAGTCAAGGTTTGGAGTGCGTGTATTTTGAGGAGGATGATAACGATTTTGGGCCTCTAATTCTTTATAATAGGAATTTTGAAACAAATTGCAATAGATTTCAAAATTCTTATAATAATGAGTTTGAGTATCCGCACCCCGACCTATGACTTTCAGTGAGGGCTTGCGCATGCTTAAAAATGAGAAACTTGAAAGCCGTTATCGGGAAGAAAATCATTTGTGGGAGCATGAATTGGATTTATTATTTGAATCCGACGACGATTTTTCTTTCGAGACTTTTGAAGTCGAGGAATGTTTTGAACCAAATGAGGACTTTATGCCTACTTTGAAACAAACCATTGTTGACTTTGCCCATAGCATAATAGATAATGAAAGTGAGAATGAAATGGACGTAATATCCATTTGCAATGAAATGATTTCTTCTTTAGCCCCCAAAGAAGAACATTTCATTGAAAATTATCTTATTTCCTTTTAAACTCAATCTTCAAGTGATGATGACTCATCTCTTGAGTTCGAATTTCTTTCCTCCCCATTTTCATTCTCCATTATCACACCGTCACAAGTACCCGATGAATCGGTTTCAAACTTTAATGTGTTAAATATTTTCGTTGATGAGGAGTACTTGCTCGAGTTGCCTTCCATGAAGGCATCTTTTCCCTCATGTGCGCCACCTCCCATTCCAATTTCAAAATCCTTGGGAGGATATTCTGCTTTTCTCGGTCCCCACATGTTTTTGTCACCCGTTCAATCCTAATCCCCCATCGTCCCTCCAAAACTTTTAATTGGCGATGGTTCATTTCATCCGCCTTACATGTGCCTTCCAGTGTTCAAAAGGAATTATTATCTTTCGGGAGGCATGCATGAGTGGGAGCGTCCACCATGGATCTTTCAAAGTCAAATAATTTTCGTGGTGGACCCTCAACTATTTAAACTTCTAATGTATAGTTAGTGTGAAGCCTAAGTAGTAGGTTGTATATAATTAGCTTTTTGTTCTTTCTTTCTTTTTTTCTTTTCTTTCCTTTTTAATTTAGTCTAGTGTAATTAGTTAAAGTTTTATTTCTTCTTTTTGTTATGCTTTGGTACTAACATGTTTTGTAGAATCACTGTACTTATACTTTCAAGAGATCGCTCCATTGTGAGTAATATCGCTCTTTTCCTCTCTTTAACTTAGCTCTTAATTTGAGGGCAATGTCAGGTTTTAAGTTAGGGGGTGTGGGATATTCTATCCATTCATTGGTAGTTTCTTTTATTTGATTATATGTTGGTTGCTAAGTATGATTTCTTAGAAAAATTAAAAATTTCAAAAAGATTTTCTTTCTTTTTTCTCCTTTGTTGGGCATTTTGCCTTTGTTTTCGATGATAAGTTTTAATAAATGCCCGATCTAATAAACAAATCAACGATGCATGTTCTCAATTTTAGAAGTTATTAGACTTTAGTCCTAATTATTGATATTATGAATAACTTCATGAATTAAACTTTAATCCCATAGGCACATGTGTTTTTCTTGTTTTATTGATTTGGTTTAAGATTTTCATAACTTAGTAATCTTTTGCTGCATTGTATATACCTACACCGAGTAAGCTTTGTACCTTTCGTCGTTTGTGAGTGTATACGCTATTCTTTCCTCTTTGAAAACGTTACATTCGTTGGTAATCTCTCTATTCTTTCATTTGATCGTTCATTAATTGAGTTCATATATGAAATGTATTACTTGAGCATGATTTTCATATATAGTTTTGACTCGAGAATTGCGTAAACTTTATGAAATGATCATAGGCCATACTTTTTATATCACCCATATTAGCGTTAACCTCACCTTAAATGTTTTTTCTCATTAACCCCTTTGAGCCTAAATATTAGCCTTTCGTTTCATAACCCAAAATTCCCATAGCCAACTCCGAATTGGAGTTATATCCCATATATATTAACTTCCATACCTTTGTTTGGAATATTACTTGGGATTGAATGATGCTGCGTTGTGGTTGCAATTTAGGCATATGAGAGTGCGAAAAGTAAAGAAAAGAAAAGCTGAAGAAAAAGTGAAAAATAGAAAGAAAGAAAACATGAGAAAAAGAAGAAAAGAAAAGAAAGAGAAAGTCGTAAATGTTGTATATAGTTCAATAAGCTTTGATTGCTCTCCAAATGATATATCCAATGCTTATTTGGAACTTGTTTTCCAATTTTCGTTATTGCCCGCTTTCTTCCCATTATTCTAACTTTACATTTTGAACACTTTGAATTTATACAAACATATCCTTTGTTTCATACCCTAGCCAAGCCTACATTATAACCCTATTCAAGTCTTATGTAATCTTAGGGTGAATTTAATTTAAAAGTTAAAATAGTTTTGATCATCTGTGAAAATGCATCTCGCCTCCTTTAATGAACGGTATCTTTCATTGATATTACAATTTTTAATTTCCTATATAGCGTTCTTCATTTGTGACATGTGTGCAGCCTAGTTTCCACTTACATTTAATCTTTATGCTCGCATGTTCCATGTGTGAACTCCCTGTTTCGAGTGAATTCACTTGATGAGTGTAATGCCCATGAGGATTGAATATGTGCTTGCTTTATTTAGTATCCGATTTATTTAAGTTTTTGCCAAATTACACTTTGCATGTTCTCATTCCCCTCCCACTTTTTAAGGTTTCAATTTAACGAAGTTCATTCTATAATGTTAATAATATGGACTTTTGTTTGAATTCGTTCATTGTGCTAATAATGCGCATGAAATCCTTTTCGATATTATTGGGCTTGTCGCATGTTGGTTTGGGCATATTTTGAGGAAATTATATGATGTTTGTGGGTTCATCCCTGAAAACCCTCATGAGACGACACTTGTCCACTGGGGTAACATAGGGGTTTAACGGCTTATTGCATATATTAAATGCAATCGTGCTCCCTACGAAAGTGGAATTTATATTTTGATGCATATATACGTCTTGTATTGCCTTCTGTGAACTGGTTAGTTTGTTTCATCACTAGGGACTAGCAATGTCTAAGTTAGGGGGTGTGATTCGTATCGAATATTACATATTTCCGCCCTATATATTTATGCATTCTAGCACTTTTACTGTCCTAAATGCCTATATTTATGCTTATTAACCAGACTACCTCGTATTTGGATATATACATGCTTTGCAGTGGTTAATTGTGCTTTTGTAGGTATTGGAACGCTAAAAGTGAGGATTAGTTATATTTCGGAGAAGTTTTGTCGTCGGATGCTACTTCAAGGGAATTTTAGTCAATTCACATTTCATCTCCAGCTCATGATAATTCCACGGATACGTAATTCGTCGAGTTAGCGTCGCGTGGCCATAAATGAAGCGTCGTTTGGAGTCCGAATGGTGGAGTTATGGCCATTTCTCTTTGCACACCTTTCCCCCCTCTTCATGGACCAAGAAGGCCAAGAAACAGAGTGTCGGTCGACCGGCCTTAGGACCCCGATCGACCGTGGTTTGAGATTTTTCCTTGCAAAGGAGACAGAAGGTTTGGCCCTGCTCGATCGATCGATCGGCGGTTTGGGTCGCTCGATCGACCCTGCCAGATATTTGGCAATTCGTTTCCTTTTCTTTTCTTTTTCCTTTTTCTTTTAATGTTTATTCCAACTTACTATATAAACCAATTTTGGTTTCTATTTTCATTATCTTACATTTTACATTAGGTTTAGGGTTTGTAAGGAGATTTGGACCTTCTCCGTTTCCTTTGGGTATTTTACCCATTTTTATGTATTTAAGCTTCATTTTATTTGTCTCTTTCATTTGTTTAATGTTTTCTTTACTTGATTCCTTTCATTTCCATGCCTAGTTAATATTTATTTCTTACTATTTATTATTTTCATAGTTAGGTTTACTTGCTTTCTTTTAATATATGTCATTTACCATGCTTTCTAGTTAATTTAGTTTAGGTTATGTCGGATTGAAATCACTTTGGGTTGACGTGTTGCTTTGCTTTAGCGATGGAGTTTTACGGGTCTATTTCGAGTGTGTTGTCCTAGTTATTACGCCTAGGATATTTGACGGGGTATATTATATATGCTCTGTACTTACGACCTTGCGTGCGTAATTTTTGCGGTATTAATTTACGCCAAAATCTTATTAGACTTTTATGCAAATTTAGGGGCGTGACAACTCTTGATTTAATTAATTGTAGAAACGAGACGCAACCTTAATAACTTGTCGACCCATGTAACCATTTTATACTAATTAACTCGGGTGAGGAATATTCGACGCAACCAATAGTGTTTATACGCTTTGTTAATTTAGTTCAACTACACTCGCCTAGTATAAACTTTCCCTTTTTGCATCTTTTCCTTTTTGTTATAATTATCTTTTACACTTTTATTTTAGAAGTATTAAACCAATTAAATTCTAGCAACTCGTCTCTGTGGATTTTTCGATTCCCGGACTTGGCCGCTATATTCTCTTAAAAGAGTGTAGTCATAAGTTTAGGTTTTTGTATTAAGGCGGTGAACAGAAAACAACGATCGGCGTTTGACACACGCCACTTTTCACCCTTAATCAGGAATCTTGCCAAAAGATTTTGATTTGGAGGACACGGGTTCACGTAAGGCCAACAGGGCCCGAATCAGCAGCAGGTTCCTCAGGGCCATGGGAACAATGGGCGTGGCCATAAGGGATAACACTTGGGACAACCTCGCCAGGGCCATCCCTAGGGACAACAACGTCAGGGCCAACAGGTCCGGTATCAGGGAGAATGTTAGAAATACTGTTTCATTTACAATCAGGTAGGACACTTAAGGAGGGATTGCCCGTAGAGAAATAGGGGTCTGAAGTAGGGGGCCCCTAAGGGTTATCAGGTACAGAGACCTCCGACAGTGCCATCTCTCCAGATTCCACAACAGTTAGGACAGTTGCAGTACGGATGTGTGTACAATATTCGAGATGTTCTGATTCCCCTGGCACCGCCAGCGCCACCGGTAGTAGAGGGTACGTTTCCTATCCATGGTCATGAGGGTAGAATCCTTTTTGATACTGGTGCATCACATTCAATTGTTAAGACCCATTTCGCTAGAGTGGTTGGGTTAGTAGTCATGGCTTATAGTCTACCCATGTGCATGGAGTCACCGATAGGGGGTGGATCGCTTATTCACTCGATTTGTGGGGGGGTAGACATTATGATTGGGGGACTGAGTCTTGCGGCAGACCTCTTGGTCTTGGACTTAGAGGTCTATGATGTTATTTTGGGTAGAGATTGGTTAGCCGGACATAGGGGTATGGTCAATTGTTATGAGATAGCTATAGTGTTCAGCATCCCGGGGCAGGAGATGTTTTTAGTGGCGATGCCCTATCCTAAAGGAGGATCGCGCACTCATTTATATTACCTTGAGTAAGAGACCTCACATGAGGTGGTGATCTCGATACACTCAATTTCAGTTGTGAGGGACTTTGGGTACGTATTCTAGGATATTTCAGGGTTAACACCTAGTCGGGAGATTGAGTTCGTCATTGATATAGCGTCGGGTACTAGGCTGATAGCCCGAGTGCCTTACCGTATGGCCCCTTTGGAGATGCGTGAGTTGAGGGAACAGACTCAGCAACTCTTGGGTCAGGGATTTATTCGACAGAGCACATCGCTATGGGGTACTCCCGTGTTGTTCATGGAGAAGAGAGACGGCTCACTCTGCTTATGTGTCGATTATCGAGAGCGGAATAAGGTTACTATCAGCACAAGTATCCATTGCCTAGGATTGATTATCTTTTCGATCAGCTGTGAGAGGCGACATATTTCTCCAAAATTGATTTACAATCGGGGTACAATCAGTTGAGGATTCGAGAGGAAGACGCCCCAAAAAAATCATTTTTCTCTCGCGCTATGGTTCTTATCAATATAGTATCCGACAGGAATAAGATTTTTGTATCGCATTTTTGGCAGAGCCTCCAGGAGGTTATGGGCACGAAGTTGAGGTTGAGCACCGCCTATTGCCCTCGAACGAATGGGGAAACAGAGCGGGTGAATCAGATGCTCGAAGATATTCTACGGATGTGTATTCTTGATTTTCGGAGAGGTTGGGAGTAGTACCTTCCATTGGTAGAGTTCACGTATAACAACTCATACCAATTCACTATTGGAATGTCCCCATTCTAGGCATTGTATGGGATACCTTGACGCTCGCCATCTTGTTGGTGCGAGGTGGGGGATAACAAACTATTGGGGCCAGAGATGATTCAGGACACGTCCTCCAAGATTGAGTTAATTCGGGGGCGTATTCGTATAGCCCAAGATAGGAAAAAGTGCTACGCGAATACGAATAGGAGATATGTGGAGTTGGATATCGGGCATCAGGTATTAGTGAGGGTATCCCCTATGAAAGGGGTGATGAGATTTGGTAATAAAGGGAAATTAGTGCCAAGGTATGTGGGCCCATTTTCTATCATTGAGAGAGTTGAACCGGTAACATACCATTTGGGTTTGCCAGATCATCTTCAGCATATCCACGATGTGTTCCATGTTGCATCGTTGAAGAAATACAAGAGGAGTCCGAGGGCATTTTGGCATGTCCTACTGAGGAGATAGATTTGCAGCTCGATATTTCTTATGAGAAGAGACCAATAGCTATCTTAGATCGCAGTGAGCGCAAGTTACGATCTAAAGTAATATCGCTTGTCCGTGTTCAGTGGGGTCATAATAGTGTCGACAAGTCCACTTGGGAGCATGAGGAGGACATGCAGGAGCAGAATCCAGGGCTATTTACTACTGGTACGTCCGAATTTTGGGGATGAAATTCCCTTGTAAGGGGGGAAGTATGTAACACCTCGTAATTTCTGGGTTTTTATTTTTATTAATTAAATCAGTAATTGATAATTTACTTGTGTCATAAATTAATGAGAATTAATTAATTGGGTTATTTAAAAGTGAGTACATTTAAATAAATTGACGGGTGGAAGTTAATTTTAAAAATTATTATCTGGATGTCAATTTTGAGAGCGCGATTGAGTCCCGTAGGGTTGAAATAGTCTGAAATGAGTGGCCATATGTATATATTGGGTTTCGGGACTTAATTAGACATAATTGAGCTCCAAATTAAGAGCTTTGGCCCTTTTTAGGAGGCCCATAGGCCCAAAAATAGGATTTGAGTTTTTAACCCTAATTGGGTAAGGGTAAGGCAACTTAAAGATATTTCAGAAGACTAAAATTGTGGAGATCTTAAAAGGAGAGCCATTAGAAGACAATTTGGGGATTTGGGGAGATAGCTTCAATAACAAGAGGAGATCCTTGAACTCAATCCAACATCATTATCCAAAAGCTTTGATCTACAAATGGAGGCAAGTGGTTTAATTTGCGATTGTTGATTTGCATTTATCTATTCATATTAAAGGAGGTGGGAATCAATTAATATGTTAGGGATTTTGTTCATAAGAAATTAGGGATTTCTTTGATTAGGAATTATAAATCTGTAGAGGTGTTGAGATTTGATTAATTTAATGCCCTAATGGATGAAATTATTGGGGTTAGATTGAATATGATAAAAGTATAGATTTAGGATGAATCTGGGGACATTTTGATTAAAATATCTATACAGAATGAAGGATTTAAATGTTTTAATAGTGGACTGGGTTTCTGGGTAGATTAGAGAAGGAGATGATACCAGGGTCATTCGAACGACCTAGTATCTCGTTCAAACGAGAGCCACTTTCGTTCGAACAACAGGGCTTGCGTTTGAACCACCTGTTAAGCCTGCCAGATTTTTTGCTTTCGTTGATTCAGACCTGTGATGTATTTGAGATATACACAGTTTCTTCTTTAGTTAATCCTGCAATTTTGGTGATGATTTAGGATTTTAATTGGTGAATGTTTACCCATAAATTATTGGAGGATAAATGAATTTGAAGATTTAAGGTTTATGATTTAGTGAATTCCAACCTTGTTAATTAAGTATGTAGACTTAATTGAATGAAATTAAATGGTAGATTGAAATTATTGAATTTCGGGCCGAAAGATAGAGAGTCTGGGTATAATTGGAAGGATGACACCCAAAATAATGAAAATTAATTTGTGTGTAATCAATTTAAATGAAGTCGGACCATTGAATTGCATGTTTTAGGCTTGTGTATGGACATAGTACACCGGTAGCCTAGATTTCAATATATATACGGTGGTGTGTAGTATATATATATATATATATAAATATTTGTGCGAATAATATTTGTAGTGAAGCATACCAATATTAATGCTAACTTAGGAGGTTGCACGATATGGGTGAGCCCCCTAACTAGCGAATGCAGCGCGAGTATATTCCCCAGGGCATAGCGTTTGTTATTAGGGGTGGTCCGTTATGGTATGGAACGGGCACTTTCGGGGGGAACTATGACCGCCTCCTACGCATTGGGTGATAGCATTTATATCTGACATGCGCGTAAATGTTGTGATATAATACGTACATATAGTGCAGAATTATATACGGATATATATACATGGTGTAAATGTAAAATTAATATCACTTGTGAAACGATTATATAGTATTGAATGAGAACTGGTTTAAATAAGTTATTGTGAGTAATAACTTATAATGTGTACGCTAAACTCACTCGGGATATAGTAGTGGGGAAAGTAATAGAATATATATGACAAGGCTAGTTACGGGATGGTTATCTAGGTGGGTCATGTATAGTACGTTAGGCGTGCACATTAGAAGATGGGTGAGGTGTCCTTAAGAGAGTGTACGACACTAACTTAAATATGAAGAGCATACTTGCAATTTAATTTCCTATATTTAAATTCACTTGCTAAATACTTTCAAATGTTTTGGGTTCTAACCCTTACTATAAAATATTTTTAAAACCTTTTAGGTGTCCTACCACAGGGGCGCCATACATGATTCTTCCTATAGGGTGCATAGCTGCAGTATATGTGAATGCTGCGGGATATTTGATTAGACGTTTGTCTTATTCTCTCTCTAGATAGGGATATGTCAGTTGTACTATTGGGATTGTAATCTTATATTCAGTTTTGGCATGTATCGGTACTCTTTTATACTTGCACTTTGTTGATTTATTGTATAGTCGATGTGGTTCGGCTAACACTTTTATTAGTTGTATGGCATGATCATAATTTCTATTGTGTTGGTTATCTTGGATTTTTTTTATACTGGTTAGTTTCTATTTAAATCATAAGATGAAATTTGGCATCAGCTTAATTAAAGACTAGGTGGTTAGTAATTAATAATTTTTGCGACAGTGATGCTAAGAATGAACTAGATGAGATTCCTGATTAATTTGATATATTACTGATCACCCGGTGTTTTATTAGGCGGGGTGTCACATGATAGTAGTTCAGGCAAGTCGCTTTACCTAAAGAAAAAGCTCGTACTTCTACCGAGTCACCCCAAAAAGAGGTTTATACTCCTAAAAAGTCGACTCCGAAAAATAAATAGAGTTACAAAAATTTTGCAAAAGTTAGCACTTCGAGACGAAGATCTGCCCAATTGAAAATACCAAAAAGCGGGGCTTTCCCTAAGATAAAAAATTCGGCTTTCATTGTGAGGGTAAATAACCTCTGCCCAACTTTCAGGGCAACACCCCATATTTATATATTTGTCATAAACTGTGCATACTTGTATACCCTCTTTAACTCATCCCCGTTTAGGCGACCGAGTATGGAATTTACAACGTTTATATTCTTTAAAGCTTGATTTCTACTCAACACCTCTACTTGTGTCACGAATTGTCATGATATTATACTAAAACAATACAAATCAAATTACATGAATCCAAAATACAAAACACGAAAACATACTTTCAAAATATGTTCTCAGGAAAATGCCATTGAGGTGCCTTCAATGCGAAATTTTTCATGCCAAAGTCTAAAATTCTACTACACTCAAAACTTCTCCAAGCGAACAAAACCCGTCTCTACAAGGCACCCCAAATATGTGTTTTTATATTAATACATTTCAAACATCTGCAAGAGACCAACGTAATATTTTAACATCTAAATATATCAATCCAACACAATAAAAATGTTATATTAAGAACTAGGCTACATAAGTACCACATTGTTGTACGTTGTATGCCTGATATCTCATTGCCTAAACCTATAGATATAACCCGTTTGTGTGAACTGGGTTGGATTTGATCTCAAGTATCCTTGGGTACTTATGTGATATACCGAGCTAACTCATGATGCTTAATCCTCGTAATATTTCTCTTGGCACATTATTTCCTCGGGATGCCTCCATATCTAGCCCAACCCATATATATTATCCAACCTATTTGTGGGAAATATTTAATATTTGATCCCGAGTCCATTGGGAATGTAGGCACTATACCGAGATAAACACGTGAAACCTAGGTCTTATAATATGTCTCTTAATGTATTATTTCTTAGGGATATCTCCATCCCAAGTCCAAACTCCCCTAGCTTCTACCTCTACCTCTATAGCGAAGGATGTTTAAAATATGACATCCTTAACACTACACCCCCCCAAAACTAGACTGAAGGACAACACCTTCCAGCTGGTAATCCCCCTGCTGTTATAAGGTTATGTGACAATATTAGATATTTTAGGATTCACTCCCATTCTGATATTCCATACACCAACCCTCCACCTCCCAATCCAAGTCCTACACTTGTACACACATCACGTTCAAATACGTGTTACACCCAAATTACGTAGGCTTTGATCCCAAATCCCCTTGGGTACTTAGGCACAACATCGAGTCCTTATCGTGAGCTCGAGCCTCGATACTATGCCTCTTGACATATTATTTCATCGAGATGCACCCATCTATAATCTTTATCCAGTTCAAACGAGATATCAAACTATCTTAAGGCCTGATCTCATAAATATACGCATACAAATGCTCAAATGCATATACTAACTATACACCCGAACTATGTAGGCTTTGAACCCAAGTGCCCTTAGGTATATAGCCGCAACACAGAGTCCTTCTCATGAGCTCGAACCTTGATAATATTTGTCTCGATATATTGTTTCATCGAGATCTTTCCATGTCTAATCTTTATCCAGTTCAAACGAGATATCAAACTATCTCAAAGAATGATCTCACAAATATACACATACAAATCTTCAAATGAATATACTAACTATACACCTGAACTATATAGGCGTTGATCCCATGGATACATGAGTACATAGGCTCAACATTAAGTCCTCATCATGAGCTCGAGCCTCGATAATATATTTAATGATATATTATCCCCATAGATATGTAATAATCTTTCACCTCTCTCTCAAAACCTATTTCATACGTACTACGAACGAGATATTAAAATATCTCAAAGTCGTGACCTTTTGTGCATCCCTATAATTAGTCTCAATAACATGAAAGAGATATCAAACTATCTCAAAAGCCGAGATCCGTCGCACAATTATATACACACTGGCGACCACCTGTTATACATGTCGAGCTTTCTTGACCAATTATATACTTAATAATGGCCATCCATTATATATATAAAAGCAAATAGTCATTAAGAAGAAAATCTTGTGTATTTTCACTGGTTGAAGTGACGTTTCTATACCATTTTCCAACCTGAGAACCTATTTATATTTTTTAGGGACTCTCATGCTAAGGTCTCAAAACAAATTCTAAAATAACTAAAAAGTAATCAATTAATGTAAATAGCAATAATAAGAAAAGAATTAAGGAGGCATAAAGAACGAGTGGGGTGCCTAACACCTTCCCCACTCATAAACCGATTCTTGAACCCGCACAACAAGAATCGCTGGACTAATTGCGGACTTTAAAGCCTTCTTTAGGATTAGCCCCAAAGGGCTGGCCCGAACATTTTTGTTTATTTGTATATAAACCTATACAAAGCACCACAATATAGACCTATACATAATCATCATAGTACTGCAATAAAGACCTATACATTAATTTCATCATCAGCTAGGGTAGTCCGTGATCCCACAATACAATCCCATCAAATCCCCTCTAATAGATTCTTCACAAATACACATACTTCTTATATGTCCAAAAAAGAACACACAAAACTTATATATTGACCATATATGTATACAAATATGGTATTTCCCTTTAATTGTTTAAAAGAATATGTTACCCTCCTAAATGTACAAATCGAATCATTCGTCCCCCGGACTAAACCTCAATCCCAAAACCATAATCTCCAAGTAAAGGATAGGATTATACCTTAATTAATTACCCAAAACCCTCTATAAACAACCTAAACCAAAAATTCTTAGAAGCCTTCATTCAGACCGAGGATACCCTCATTCGAACAAAAAATCCATCATCCCTGTCTAGCGAACCTAAAATGACATTATAATAAAAATCATAGAATAGACTGCTGTTTTCTCAATATTCTTCATACCGAAACATAATCAAAGGTTCGGTTAACTTATAACCAATCCCAAAAAAAAAATATTTAAGGGATCCTAAATAGGTTTTTAATGTTATACAACCATTAACTAGATCAAATCCGTCAATATAAAAGTTAAAACATTAGTTTCAACATGTTTATAACAAGGGTTCATCTTAATTACGGGTTTTATCAATAAAACATATTTAAACCATCAATGTCTTTTTAAACTTGTGATTCATCTTAATATATCAATCACAATCACAATCACAATTATAACAGGTCTAAACAAGTTATAGACATATAATCATCCAAATAACCAAGTTACAATCAATTAATGCGTCAAATTCAAGCTTAGCATATGTGTAATCTAAAAATAGACGATTAAGGCAATTAATCATAAATAAGTTACAAGAAATATGTAGTAAATCAAGTTATTTCTTACTATAAATTGAAAGATGAAATCTTTAGATTGAATTCTCTTGGTGCTTCTCTTGTTCTCCTAAAAATTTCATTCAATTTGATCTCCCCAAATTTCCTCTGCTAGTTAGGTTTTGTCTTGTGTTTTGAATATGATATTACTGAGGAAGAAGTATCCATTTGACTCTTTAATCCTCCAGGTATCCTATAAGCCTAAGTTAAGACCTCTTAATAATCTCCAAACACAACCAAAACTTAACATAAATGGATGCCCACCCCTTGGACCAAAACCAATACACTAAAAATAGCTCTCCAGGCCTCTATACTCCCTATATCCCAGTTCTATGGTACTGACTCGCAACATAAAAAATAAATCAACACAATATTATTGATATAAGATTCATACACATAATTTCATTTCATTTATTAAATTAATTAATAATATGCAATATAAATGTCACAATAATTCAAGTTATTTTTTTAAATTCACTTATTATATTAAACTAATAATTTATATAAATTACACAACCAGTAAATATACTTAATCATCAAATAATCATTTATTTAATTACTTAAATATATGGAGTATTACAATCTGTAAGGTTGTAACACAATATTTTAATAATTCCATTTTGATTACGGAAAACAGTATAGTTCAACTTACTTTGCTAGTACACTTTGTGATAATTGAACAAGACTACCTTGAGGTTATCGTATTTGTATTGATTTTATAAGATAGTATACAACACGTGATTATGAGGTTTACTTAAATCTCTTAATCCCAATGTACTTGATGGAGATATGCACTAGTGATTTATTTCTTTGTCCTATCGAGTGAGATTCATTATCGGATCAATAAGCCTAATATATTTGGTAGTGGTGATTAATGTATGGTGAAAGTCATTTGTGGATAAAATTCACGTATTCGTGTAGATATTGGTAATACCCCATTGAGATACTTAGAAGTTTTCTATGTGTCAAACCTTGTAAGTGGATTATGTTAATCCTACACTATAAATAAGTTAAGTTGGAACACTCAAGTACTTAAAGAAATTTATTAAAACAAATTGTCAATGATTTATTTATTAGCGAGTACTTATAAACTTAATGTGGGGAAAAATGAATAATTAATAATAAGGAGACCGAAATATAAGTTGGGGTTAAGGAGTTTAGTCGCAATTATAATTATTTAGCATAATTGATTATAATTAATGGATTAGAATTAGGATCCAAACGAATCAAAATTTTCTTGCCCATTAAATCCACGTCCTTATCTCTCCTTAGAGATTATATAATATCCTATATATATACACACCTAAGAACTTCTTATTATTATAATTTCATCACTTTTAGAAGTCAAAAACTCAAATTTGGAATTGGGAGTAAGTGTGTGTGTGTGTGTGTGTGTGTGCGTGAGAGAGAGAAAGAGAGAGAGAAATGTGGGGGGATGAGAATAAGGTAATCAATAAGGAATACCCCACACTTTTTTCATGATAATTCATATTAAGAATAAGATATAAGATCACGAGGTACATCAAACCCGTATTCTTGATTACGCTGCACAATATATTATTCTAGTAAGATGAGATTAAATATTTATAATATGGTTTGGGTGGTGTTTTATATGAGGATTTCCTTTTAATAGGGAAATTTTAATGGGCGTGGTTGGATGAATTGGGTTTTAACCCAATTAATTATTTTTTCCATAATTAAATTTTGGTAAAATTTGAGCCTTAACTAATATAGAACCCATAACATATAAATTTTAGGTCAAGCTACTTACGCATTCCCCTCTGAATGGGGAACAATTTAGTATATTCATTTGATAAAAAAGGATAAGAAATTAATAAAAAAAAATGGCTTCAAAGTACCCATTTATCTTATGAACTACTTTGGTGTAGTTGGTGTAGAAAGTTCGTCCCACTTATAAAAATTATGAGAAATTGGTGTAGTATATATACTCATTGGTTGGCTCGAGGGTTTGAATGCCTTTGGGGTATCCTAATACATTTAAGGGGAGATGACTTACATTATGCATGGTTTGAACTTTGGTTGAAACGCCCTCATGAGAGCACCACTGCCCACCCATATCCGGGCCTGGGTTTGTAATTCGAGGTTTAAGGGTCATAGATCTTGTAATACCCCGTATTTTTATGATATTTATTTATGGGATTAATTAAATTAAATGTGAATTAATTGAGAATTAATCCGGATAAAATATTAACGAGATGTGAGTTAGTATTTGATTATAATGTGTATATATGGAAATATATGAATATTGGAACTATTGAAATTGTCGCGAGATTGAAATACGGCAATTTGGGACATTTTGTTGGGACGCGCGTGACAGTCGCGTCAGGAATATATTTATTTGAATTAAAAAGTGAATTTTATTTTTATCACCCGTATGGTCATTTTGAGTGCGCCAACGAGTCCGCAAGGGTCGAAATAGTCAGAAAACACTAGCCGGGGGTTTAGTTTGGGTCCCGGGGCATTTTTAGGCCATACCGGCAACGTAAAAGGGTAGTTTGGTAATTTCGGAAATTGGGTAATTAAAACCCACGAAAATTAGAGTTAAAAATCTGACTTAGTCTTAACCCAATAAGCCATTTCCAACCCCAATTTAGGTAGTGGGCTACGGGAGAAGTTAGAAACTTTAAAACTTGGCAAAAACCAACCCCACCTCCATTATCACCTTGAGAAGAACTTGTAGAGAGAGAGAGAGAAAGAGGAGAATTCTGCAGAGAGAGAGAGAGGACATATTCAACCTTCAAGATTCAACCTCAAATTCAGAGAAAGATTAAGGCAAGTGGTTTAATTCCAATTGATTCAATGCTATGTTTTTCCATGTTTAGGAAACTATCAAATTTATCTTGGAAGATTGATTAGACCCATGAATTTGAAGATGTAAAACTATGAACTATGTTAGGGACTGCATGTAGAAACATTCTGGACGAATTATGAATTCAGAATTATGACCCTTTATGATTTAAAAACGGATTTAAGAAGAGATTTATTAATGTTCTTGAAAGAAATAGGAAACTAGGGTTCTTAATGAAGTTTTGATCCAAACAAAGTCCTTGGTTGATGAATTATTGGTTTTAGAACGTTCACAATGTTGTAGGATGGTTGTATGATGATATTATAATGTTATATTAGAGTTTCATGCATTAAAAGGATGTTTTGTGATGATTTGAAAACTGCAAAACGAAGCAGTCCGTAGCCATACCTGGTGCGTTCGATCGATCGACATTCATCAGTCGATCGATCGACCACCATCGATCGATCGAAGGTAAAGGTCGATCGATCGACCTTCCCAGAATGAGTAAAGTTTTCCCTATTTAATTTTTAATGATGTTAACCCTTGAAAAATATTATTGGAGACCTTATGAATACCCTTAAACTTAAGGAAGACCAGTAGGCATGGCTATGAAATTTGGACCTTAATTAGAATTCAATTTGAGGAATTATTCTAAATCGAATGGAATGCGATAAGTGAGATAATATTTGGGTTAAAAGTGTAAATTAGAATAATTGATGAAATGAGGTTCGGGCAGAAGTAAGGACCTTAGGAATGATGATGTTATATGTGGGAATAATAGGAACTTATTAATCTATTTAAGATAGGTTTTAAGTATAAGAAACTATGACGTGTGACGTGTCGACAGTTTAAACTCTATATTATCGGGAGAATTAAAATATATAAAAATGGGAATAATGGTATGAGGATGTAGAGTATACCTTTATTAATATTGAGATATCTAAGATGTGTGAATGCTTAGCATATGATTTTTATGTGTATGACATACCTACCATACTTGCTATCACGGGAGGTTTACGTTCGCTTAGGGCCCTCTAATCCTTGTGTTGCCCGAATTTAGATTGGTACCTCGATGAACATAGGTCAGAGAAGGACTTATCGGGATGTTAATAAGTCTGCTGATCGTGGGAGCGTAGGTATGTGCGTGACCCATGTGATGTGACTGTGTTCGCCTCCATTGTTTATGATGTGGTTATCTGAGAACGATTCCTGAGAGATTCGGAATACGTGATCCTTATTTACGTGATGTACCGGGATGGATAGCAGAGTATGTGTGCACCGCAACTTAGTCTCGGGGTACTTGTATTATATATTTATGATGTGAATAATTTACGGTTAAATGAAGCGGAAATTGCTATGTTTAATTGTGAGTATAGTTATTGTAACGTTATGAAAAGATAAAAAGGGGACAGATATCATTAAATGGTTTTGTTGATAATTGGGAATCCGAGAATTATAGTAGAACTCTCTATTTAATTGTTAAGGTTGGAATTAAAAAGTGAACCGAGTAGAAGTGTTAGAAACTCTTTTGAACTAAATAGTTATGAGAAAACACAAGAATGGGTACAGGAACGTTAGGAGTGCACAGTTAGACGAGAGGTGAGTATTTCACGTGAGAGCACGTCCTAACATGTATTTTGCATTCATTGTTTTAAATGTTATTAAAACACTTGCTGTTTTTAAAATGATTTCCACTTTCGGGCTCTGACCCATTTGCTTTCAAATCTATCTTTTTGTAAAAACCATTTTAGGTGCCCAGCCACAAGGACACCATGCTTAGGATCCTCATTCAGGTGACGAGTTGTAGCTATTTGTGGAAGTTACAGGACTTTGCTTGTAGGCGCTTCATCTATGTTGACTCTATATTCAATATTTATCAGTTGTAGGGCATGTCGCCCATTTCTTTTAGAGACACTTCATTTATTTCAGTTATTCAGACTTCTGGCATGTAATTAATTCAGGATTCAGACTTGTCATATTATTTTCAGTTGTGGGATTGTTGTGAGGAGTTTTCCTCCGTACTTATTATTATTTGTTGGTTATTTCATTACTTCGTTATGGTGAATGGATTATGTTGTTCTTCCATTATTCTTTTATTGCATGTTAATCAGACTTAACTTAAAATTTGGCAACTTACTTTTTAAATACTAGGTGGTTAGTAACTATTAAAATGTTTTCGACAGTGATGCTATTAACTGAACCAACTTGGCATTTTGTATTGATTTAATAAAGGAGTAGCTACCCGGTATTTAATTAGTCGGGGTGTCACAGATCTTTTTTGAGTTAATATTGTCTTTTTGGACATACTTTATTTGGGCCTTATACTTAATTTTTTAGGCTGAATTCGTTATTCAAATACATCACAATTTAGTTGGTTTAATAAGTGTCGCTATAAAGCGACGATGTTTTAATAAAAATTAATGCATCATTAATCTAGAGTGTTGATTATTGATAACTAATCTAGAACATTAATTGGTGTTGTGTTTGTTTACAAACGGAAAATTGTTTTCTCGGGAAAAAAGCAATTGTTATAGACTTTCCCTCCCAGTTTGACTAATTTTGAAAATCCTCCCCATCTTCACTTATTATTGTTCCTTAGAAGTCCAAGACAGTGTAATCATTGTTGGTTTATTGGGAAAGGACATTGCAATGCTTGTTATGCTTGTCATAAACCATTTTATCCTAGGAGGCAGTGTAATACCCCGTATTTTTATGCTATAATAATTTGGGTGTTTTGTTAAATTTAATGAGAGTGAATTATTTAATAAAAATCCGGAAATTAATTATGTTATAATTATTAACGTGACGAGAGTTAGTAATTATATAAACATTGTCGAATATTACTAATGAGCATAGTAATATATGATATGGGTTATATTAAAGGTCACAAGTGAATGGAATGTCAATTTTGAGAATTTTAGTCGGGACGCGTCCGTGTCGCGTCGGGACTAATTATTGAGATATAAAAGTAAATATTTTATAAGTTGTTCATATGGTCGTTTTGAGTGCGCCAACGCGTCCGGAAAGGTCGAGATAGTCAGAAAAGTGTACCCGGGAGTTTAGTTTGGGTCTCGGGATGTTTTTAGGCTAAATTAGTGACCCGGGAGGGCATTTTGGTCATTTTACAATATAGGGTAATTAAACCCACGAATTTCAGCCATCCTTAGCAGCCATTTAGGTCAGCCTTTTAGGGTTAGAACATTCAGAACCCTAGAACGGCCATTGGAGAAGAGAGGAGAGAGCTCTCAAGGTGATTCAAGGCCAAAAACACCACCATTTGCACCACCGTCACCACCAACGCGTAGATCGCGAGGAAGAGAACGCAACCACACCAATATTAGCAGGAAACCATACCTCTGAAATCCCAGGCAAGTGTTTAACTTGCGTATTTTCGTTGGTGCAATATTCATATTAGTGTAGGAATGATTAGGAGTGTAATCTATGGAAGAAAACCCCAATTTTGATAGGGATTTGCATGTAGAAAACATTATAACCATATTCTGGAAATATTATGTGAAGTAGATGATTAACCCACGAATTTTTGATGATATGTTAGAAGGAAATTCTGGAGAAAACTGATTAGAACAAAAGTTAAGAAAACATTAGAGTTCTTGATGTTTAAATGAGATTTTGGGTTGTTTAACCATGTTTAATGATGGATATACGCATGCTTAACGTTAAAAACATCTGGAAATATGTTATTATGTTTGTAGTAGGAGTTTTGGGACGATTAGTGTTGGGAAATATTGATTTGGGTGAAGAATTTTGGTAAAACCCGTAACTGCACTTCTGCAGGATTTCGCAGACCTGCTTGATCGATCGATCGAGCCTAGAGCTTCGATCGATCGAAGGTTCGATCGATCGAGCCCCAGACCTCGATCGATCGACCCTTCCTGGCAGACTCTTATTTCCCCTTGTTGAATTAATTAAACATGATTCGTCGTGAAATAATTTTTGGGCTTTATGAATAAAATGTTTTGGGATATAGGAGAGACCAGTAGGACATATGATTAAGTGTTGAGAACTTTATTATGAGACGATAATTGTATTTTAGGGACAATTAGTTAAAGAACGAGGAAACTACGTAATTCAAGTGAGAGATTACGTCAAATACTTACGATAGTGAATAGACGTTTACCTACTGATTTTGCTACTTGGATGGATAGAATCCACGAGTGTCACGTAACTAGTGAGAAAACCCTTCGAGCTAAGGTTAGAGACGAAACCGTATACGTAATCATAATAATGGGAAATTAAGGATAAATGTTGTGACTATGGGTAACGGGAGGAACCTATATTAATATGATGAATGGGTATATTTGTATGATTGTGTATACATATATTATATACATGTGAAAAACGTACCCACGCTACTTGCTATCCCTGAGGTTACCGCGCTGGGACGATCTTATCTTGTGTTGCTTTATGGGGGATATTGATTCGTACCCTAGAAGTTAAAGATCCTAGGTACGGGCTATCAGATTGATAGTCGGACGGTCCTAAGAGACGTGTGGGTATGTACTGACCTCTTGGACTTGGAATCTATGCTTCGCCTCAACGTTGTTTTGTATATGTTAATACAGTTCGAGAGTGATTCCGAACTTGTATTTCCCTTTGTGTGAGTGATACAGGGATTGGATAGCAGAGTATGCCCGCACCATAGTTTAGTTGGGGTGCTGTTATATATATATATATATTATACGAGTAGTTAATATATATATGAGGTTATAAACTTTAAACTGCCTACTGTGATTTGATAAGTAGAACATGGTTGTTGACTCAAATTATTAAATACTTGTTTTGAGAAAGTATAAAATGTCACGGGAACTTTATTATTTTTATGAAGTTAAAAATAAAGAATTTTGGGCTACTGTTGGAACATCTTTTAAAGTGGATATCGTGTATTATAAATCTTACGAGTAATTTAAGTTAAGTTAAAGCTGTTAGAAAGACTAGTATGTTAGATGCTAAAACAAACCGTTGGGAAGGTTAGTACGATAGGTGTGCACATTAGAAGAGAGGTGAGTATTTCTCAAGAGAGAGACGCACTAATATGATTTGCATTGGCCTGTATCAATTTAAATACTTGCTTAACGTATTTTAAAATCAAACACACTTTCGGGCTCTGACCCGTTTCTTTCTCTCTCTCTCTCTCTCTCTCTCTCTCTCTCTCTCTTGTATATATATATGTATATTTTCAGGTGCCCAGCCACAGGGGCGTCTTGCTTAGGATCCCTTGAGAAGAACGAGCTGCAGCTTAGGTGGGAGTTGCAGGTCACTTGAGTAGACGGCTTCTGTTATTGACTCCACTCCTATTATTCTCATTTATTGGGCACGTGTCGCCCTTTTCATCATTTCATTTGTTGCTGGGATTTTGTATTTCATTTATTTCCAGTATTGTTCTATGGGATTTATTCAGGATGGATTTGTGATTTTAGTTCCATTTGTTGACATTCGATTGACGAATGTATTATGTTATTTGGTTTATTGTGGTGTGATTCTTTATTGTAGAAATGTTGTTTTAATTAAAATAAATCTTTTTCTTTAATTAAAATTTGGAAAGTTTTGTATGGAAAATGTTTTGACACTTAGCTTAATTATTTAGGGTGTTAAATTGGAAAAATTATTTTTATCGACAGTGATGCTGAGAATGAATCAACTGTTTACCTTGATTTAATTTAATAAAGGAGTGATCGCCCGGTATTTAATTAGGCGGGGTGTCACAGGCAGATGCCCATATCCATTGTCATATGCACTATACTGGGAAAGAATTATGTCTAAAAGAGAAAATGTTCAACTTTTAACTCGGTTTTCTAATTCAACCGTTAGTGATTGTATTGTAAGTATATTCTTTTTAATGCTTTGCATGTTCATGTTTCTCTATATTCTTTAGTAAAACTATAGTGATGGAATAATAATCTTAAGATAAAAATTTTGGATTTATAATTAGTTTATTATTCTCATTTACTACTAATAATCTTAAGATAAAAAATTTGGATTTATAATTAGTTTATTATTCTCATTTACTACCTAATGTTTTATTAAATTATAACACAATTCATATATAAATATTTTCTTTATTTTCCATGCTTTGAACAATTTGAATTCCATAATTTTTTTGTAATTACTGTATACATTTATATCATAAATTATAAATCAAACATATTTATATTCTATAGTTAAACTTTAAAACAAATTACAACCCAAATTTATACAAATTTTTGTATCTGTTTATTATTACTTTATTATCGATTCAGTATCATAATAGAAAAATGATATTGGTTATGTAAAAATTGAATTTAATTGAAAAATGGCAACTTTATCCATTGAAAATAATGTGACCAATCATACCAATAGCAACTTGCTTATATACATTCCATTTCATGCAAGCCATGGTGATAAACCCAAAAAAGTCAATAAACTTAATTTCGAGGGATGTTAATATAAACTGTTGTTTTACCTTATAACTTTATTTCGAGGTTTCTATATGAAGATGCTCTTGTGGTTGATGATAGAAAAACATATAAGACAAATTTGGTCACCATAAAAGCACGAAAGCATTTTTACTTCTTATGCAAAACTATATCCTTAATGAAGTGGACAACACGTTATATAACATGTATAGTCTAATGAAAACCTCAAAGTTGGTATGGGAGTCTTTGGACAAAAAATATAAAATGGAGGATGTCGTCATGAAGAAATTTGTTGGTGGTGGATTCCTTAATTTTAAAATATTCAATTCAAAGACTTTCAATAGCTAATTCCAAGAGATTCAATTATTTTTCACAAAATAAGTGTTGAAAATATGGTTTTAAGTGAATCATTCCAAGTGGAAACGACGAATGAAAAATTTACATCCTCTTAAAAAAATATTAAAGCATAAATACAAATAATGGGGTTCTGGGATTTAATCTCTCGGTTAAGGGTAAAGGAACATAATCCGATGTTTAGGAAAAAATTATATAAATAATTCTATGTAGTCTAAAGCCAATGTAATAGAGGGTTGTCACAAATCCAACAAAAGAGTAAGTACAATGAGAAAGGCTCAAGTTAAGGGGGAGTGATTCAAAAAGTTCAAAGGAAATTGATTTAATTGCAAATATCAAGGACATCATGCCAAGGACTATCGTAAAACTAGGAAGTAAGATAATTTTAAGTAAAAAGGTGCTCAAGAAAACATAATCGATGTAGATAAACTATCCGACGACATATCCGAAATACATCTATCGACAATTGTCTTTCAAATTAATATGGTGGGGAAAATAAAAGAATGGTGGGTTGATACTAGCGTTACACACCACATTTGCTCATACAAGATGATGTTCACTACCTACTAACCAATAAAAATAAAGAACAACTATTTATAGAAAATTCCTCCACTTCCAAAGTTGAATAGAAAGGAAAGGTCGTGTTAAAGATCACTTCGGGCAATGAGATGATTCTCAAAGACGTTCTACATGTGTTGGACATTTGCAAGAATCTTCTCTCCAGATCTGTACTAAGAAAGAAAGGGTTTAAACTTATGCTTTATCTAATAAATTTGTTCTTACTAAGGATGACATGTATGTGGAAAAAGGTTTATTCACTTGATGGGATGTTCAACTTTGACGTCAATAATAATAAGATATCAACTTCTCCTTATATTCTTGAGTACAAGAATGTGTGGTATTGTAAACACGGACATATTAATAATAACACATTAAGTAAATTAATTCATTTAGAAATAATTTCTAAATTTAACATTGACACAAATCATAAATGAGAAACTTATGTAGGAGCTAAATTAACTAGAATACCCTTTCATTTGCTAAAAGAAGTACTAATACCATAAAATTAATTATACTAATATATGGAACTTAATATTTGTGCAAACTAGAGGCGGTGGAAAGTATTTAATTGCTTTTGTGAAAAATTGCATTAGGTATTGTTATGTTTACCCATTAAGGATCAAAGACTGGGCAATTGACATGCTTTAACATTATAAGAATGGAGTTAAGAATCAACTTAGCAAAAATATTAAGGTTGTAATAAGTGATAAAGGTTGAGAATATGAACTTCCAATTAAGTATTTTGGTTATGAAAATTGTATCATACACCAAACTACCAGTCCTTATTCATCTCAATTTAATGATGTTGCTAAACATAAAAACAAACCTTGAAGGAAATGATAAATGTTATGTTGCTTAGTTATGGGTAACCTCAGAATATGCGTGTCTATGTGCATCGGGGGGCGGGGAGGGGGGGAAGGGGGTGATCATTGCTTTTCGCCACTGTTCAAAAAAATCCGCCTAGGCTTAAGGCTTGGGAGAAACGTCTCGCCTTAAGTTTTTTACGCCTTATTCTTGGTAAAACCCTTAAGGCGCACTTTTTTCTAAAAACAACAATGCTTTGGTGAAACGATATCGCCTTTTAAAGAATTTTTTTACTAACCGGACCATTATTTCATCCAAAATAATCCAATAGTATTTTAATTTGCATATATTTGGACATATTTTTATAATATGTACAATTTTAGTATTTTAATAGCCTTGTTTTGGTTTAAAAATATTAAAATATATTAAGAAGGCCTAAACGCCTTTTCACGCCTTTTTACGCCAAGGCCCGCCTAGGCTTCTAAGGCTTAAGGTTTGGCCTCCACGCCTCGACCATGCCCCGCGTTTTTTGGAACCTTGCTTTTCGCCAAGTATATTCTGGAAAAAAATAATTCTAAAGAAAACAAATAAGATATCTTATAAAACGTACAACTGTTGGAATCCTATATATAAATATCTAAAAGTATGGGTATGTCTTGCCAAAGTAATTGTTACTCACCCCGAAAGGGCTAAGATAGGTCCTAAAACTATTGATTGTGTTTTTATTGGTTATGCAATTACTATAAGTGCATAAATCTATTCCTAACATTCATTTTAATACAATTATAGAATCTAGGAATGCATAGTTTTTTTGAAGAATATTTTACTATATAAATATCTACAAGAAATAAATTCTTATAAAATAATGCATGATACTATGGATAGTGATACTCAAAGGTTAATAGACCACAAGTCTACCAAAAATGATAATGACGAAGAACCTAGACATAGTAATAGGGCCAAGACGTTAAAATATTTTGGTTTGGATTTCCAAACATATATGTTAGAGAGTGAACCTCAACATTTTAAAGAGGCATCATCCACTCAAGAAGTTTCAGACTGAAAATAAACAATAAATCAATAGTGAAATCAAATCCATTATGCAAAATCATATATGGGAGCCAGTGGATCTTCCACCTTGAACCAAACCTTTAGAATGTAAATGGACATTCAAAAGAACGATTATGGCTTATGGTTCAATTGAAAATAAAAGGCAAGACTTATTGCAAAAATCTATAAGAAAAATGAGGGAATTGATTATTTTGACACTTATTCACGAGTTATAATAACTACGTCCATAAGTATATTAATTGCAATAACTATAATATATAATTTAGAATACATAAAATGGATGTCAAAGCGTCTTTCCTAGATGGTGTCTTTAATGAAGAAATACATATGGAATAAACTATATATTTTATTGCTCTCGGTAAGAAGAAGAAATTATATTAGCTTGTCAAATCACTTTATGGATTGAAGCACGCACCAAAGTAGTGGCACGAAAATTTTGACAATGTGATGAAGTCAAATGGTTTCCTGAAAAATGAGTGTGACAAATGCATTTATGTCAAAAGCACTCAAAAGTGATATGTCATTGTATGTTTGTATGTATCCGATATGCTAATAATTGGCAGTAATGATAATGTCATTTACGATACTAAACACATGCTAAAAAATAAAATTGAAATAAAATATTTGGGCATGACGAATGTCATTGTTGGATTTAAGATTACTAGAAATTCCGATGGACTCATTTTGTCTCATTCTCACTATGTTGAGATTTTCACAATAAATATCACAAATATGACACGGGTTTAGTGAGGGCACATATCTATCTAACTCTTCATCTCATAACTAAAAAAAGGTTAAGGCATATCTCAATTATAATACTCTCGTATAATAGACAGTTTAATGTATTTAATTATCTATATGAGTTTAAGTGTATTTTGAGAGTGACATTCAGTTGCATTACAAAGACCTCATATGACCTTAACATATAGATAAGGCTTATCATATTTGTAATCTTCATTATTAGAGTATATATCCATAGAAAGAAATTTCATAGTGGGCATAAACCGCTCATGAAAGGTATGAAACCACTCTACATCCTATCTTATCATTGTCACTACTATAAACCCAATCCCAACCCATTAGAGGATCATTTGATGAGGCACATGTATCAAGTTAGTCCTAGCACCATCAATATTGATTAGTAAGAGGTTTGCTTAACTTTAATTTTTTTTTATCATGAAAGTATTAAAGTAATAAAAACAAGTGAAAATTATTGTGAGAGTGTATTTTTTATGTTTAAAACTAGCATACAACCCATGCGATGCACGAGCAATTAGGGCTGTCAATTTTTGACTCGATAAGCCATTTATGGTAATAACTCGAAATTACCCAAAATTTGACACGATTAGCTTATATAGATTTAAGAGTACCCAAAACTTATACTCAAATAAAAATCAAAGCGACCCCAAAATGACACGACTAACCCGAATTGCCACCCCTACGAGCGATGTACAATAAATAAATATAATGATAATTATAAAAATTAATATATATCATAAATTCAATATCTTTCTTATAGACATTATAAGAGGTTAATGTTTTAATAATTATAACTTATCTATTATTTTTAAATATTTTTACTATATAAAAGCTATATTTTATAAATAAAAACTTCAAAACAATTGTACGTATTTTATATAAAAAAATTATACATATTTTTAGTTGTTTTTAGTTTAAAAAACTATATGTCATTTATATATATAAACGTAAAGTTTTTTCTATAAATAAATGTTGAAAATGTTTTTATAACCAATTTTTTGCATTTGTATTAAAAGCAATTTCTAAATTTTGAAAACTTTTTTTTACTTAAAAACTTCAAAAAACTTTACGTATTTTATATATATAAATTATACATAATTTTATTTGTTTTTAGTTAAAAAAACTTTATGCCATTTATAAATAAAAACTTAAAGTTTTTTCTAAAAATACAAAGTTAAAAATGTTTTTATAGCCAAAACCTCTTTTATTTATATAAAAAATAAATTTGAAATTTTGAAAACTATTTTAAACTTTTTTTCTAGAAATAAAAACGTTATATAGATGTGTAGTATTAATAGCATTGTGTAATGTGATTTGAGTGGAGATTGATGAAAATAGATTAATTGAATCTAGATTGTGTTGGATCGAGAGATAAATTAATGGAGTGTAGAATGGATCATCTTTTTAGTTTTCAAAATATTTTTTGATTTATTCATTTTTTTTATTTTAACAAGATTTTATATTAATCTATTTAAGGGAAATGGAGCATTAATTTTAGGAGGAGAGAGATGTATGTAGGGAGGGAGTATTGGTTATCATTTACACGTCTAATACTATCATATTAGATAAGGTTTAATCAAATTATTATCGTATTAGAAGTATAATATAGATAAGATTTAATAAAATTACTCTTATTGTAACAAATTAATATTTTCTTATGAGTCATTTTTACAAAAAACCAGTTTGATAATACGATATTTGACATAATGTAACAACCCCCATTTTCTCACATAAAGACTGGTCAGACTCGATATGCCGAAGATGGGCTTATCAGCAATTTATACCATTCTCAGCACTGAAGAAATAATTTTTATTTTATTTTATATCAAAGTCCAAATTGAATAAAACAAAATCTAAATAAAAGTGATTCAGCATATAAATAATAAAAACTGAATCATCATACAATGTCCATAATGTAAAACTAAGTACAACCGATATAAATAAACCCTAGGGCGAATGCCCGTACAAATCCCAGTATGAAATATAATGATAAAAAGATGAAGTACAACCTATACTAGAATCAATGTAGCTAAATTCGCAACGTCCAATAAAACTGCAAGTTTGATCCATCGTCAGTCCTGCTATCCCTGTCATTAATATTACCTGGGGGAAAAACACTTATAA
Source organism: Sambucus nigra (assembly GCA_949130495.1). Lineage (NCBI taxonomy): Eukaryota > Viridiplantae > Streptophyta > Magnoliopsida > Dipsacales > Adoxaceae > Sambucus > Sambucus nigra. Next base: position 465,464,021 of record OX422211.1, on the reverse strand, counting down.
TTTGGGTGAGAGCCAGAGGTGTGCAAGGATTCTTTACTAGTAAATATGCAATTTGTTACTAACTTATACTTCACATCTCCCCATCGATGCTCACATGTAATGAGTACCTCGCCTCTCATCTGGAAGCAGTCCTACTCGTATCCTCAATAAAAAAAAGCCAATTATAACTTTCATTATTTAATCAGTCATGTAAAGAATAATTCATTCAGCTATGCAATAACTAAAAGTAGGTACCCATGTCTGACACCCCAAATCACCGATTAGATTTCATAAAATAAATTTCACAATTTACATAAACTAAGTGCATATTCACACGTAATAATTTTCTGTAACTCTTATTCGTCTCTTCAAACCATTTAATGATTTAATGCATATTTCATGTCGTCTATCCCATTAAACTTTAAGGGTATGTTTGATTTAGAAGTGGGCAAATATGGGGATGGCAAATTTTTCCATGGGTAAAATTTGCCACGAAAAAATTTACATTGTTTTTTCACATGAGACTATCAAACAACCATTTGTCGAAATTAAAGTCAATCCAATTAGTTTATTTAAATATTTTTAAAAAATATTTTTAAACAATTTTTAAAATATTTTTATAAAACTGTTTTTAAGACATTTCCAAAATAGTTTTTTATAAAATAGTTTTAAAACCGTTTATTATTCAAACAGTTTTTAAAACAATTTTTTAAAACACTTTTTACAATATTCGAAACAATTTTTTATTCATTCAAAATAGTTTTAAACCCTTTAAAATAGTGCTTTTAACACTTTTAAAACAGTTTTTTTTTAATAAAACAGTGTTATAAAACATTTTTTAAATTGTTTTTAAAACACTTTTTAAAAATATTTTCAAAATAGTTTTAGAACAACTTTTTTTACAGTTTTTAAAACAATTTAAAAACATTTTAATACATTTTTTTATAAACCATTTTTTTTACAGTTTATAAAATAGTTTTTTAAAACAGTTTTTTTAACAGTTTTTATAAAACTCTTTTAAAACACTTTTTATAAAACATTATTAAAAAAGTTTTTAAAATATTTTAGTATAAAAAAAATATAAAAAGAATTTGAAAGAAGTGAATTTGGTTGTCAAATATTTCTCACTCAAATCGCAAAGCAAAATTTGCCAACATGTTATGCATATGAGGTGTTGTAAATTGACAAATAGCTTGGAGGCAAATTTTGTTATCAAACACACCAAAGTATAGGCAAATACCATATTTTTCAATATATTGCCACTTGCCATGGCAAATAAGGCTATTAAACGGACCCTAAGTTTCATTCTCTTAGATTACAAAATTATTATTCTCATTTATAATTCGCTACCCAATTATTCGTTAAGACTCATCTTCGCCATTAATTATCCAAATCATTTTATTAGCCCAACCTTATTATCATTAAACGTTGTTTACATCTTTAGACTCAAAAGGGGAACATTTCCATATAAGGTACACCGAGATGTGTAAATGGATAAATATATATATATGTCTGCATATATACAGTCAGACTCTCTAACATACCTTCTAGCAACATACTTATGAACATACCCATTTTTTAAAATAGTAAAAAAATAGTTTTGAGATGATATTTTTTATATGGGTTCATAATATTTCAATGTGCTCCTATAAAAAAAGCAACTGAAAATAATATTTTTTGTTATTTTTAAAAAATAGGTAAAAAAATTTGACAGTTTTTACCTTTTAAAACTGTCAGTTTTTTTTACTTATTTTAAAAAAATAACAAAACACATTGTTTTGAGCTGAATATTTTTACAGGGGCACGTTGAAATATCATGAACCCATATAAAAAATATCAACTCAAAATTATTTTTTTTACTATTTAAAAAATAGGTATGTTCATAGGTTTATTTAATGAAGTATGTTAAAGAGCCCCTCTCTCTCTCTCTCTCTCTCTCTCTATATATATATATATATATATATATATATATATATATATATATATATATATATATATGCGACACACAAGGTAATCTACCGTTGGTGTCTCATTCGTGCTCTATCGGCAAGTCCGGAGGAATCTATTATCCTAAGCGGACATCACAAAACACACACAAGTTGTGGGCGGTCCCTACACAAGACACCTGTATACGACCCATACCCAACAGTGATACATGAATGGTCAGCGCCAACACCTACCTATCGTGGATGGAGCTTCCACGTAGTACCTATATGGCCTACACATCGTAAAGCCCACCTGTGCCGATGTGTGGTATGCCTCCCGAATGCACGAACCCCCGAGTCGATAGGACGCTCCACTGGTACGTCCACAAAAATTCATATTATCACCCAATATGTATAAGTAGTTACTCTATAACTACTTTAATTCAAGGAAATCTCAATCCACATAAATTACAGCGTTCTTGGCTTAATTATAACATTTTAGTCTATTATCTCTCTCATTTTAAGCCGTTATCGTACGATTACTTCCCAATTAAATATTAAGTGTCATACAATGCATGTTTTGGCCTAAAACTTGCATTTACTTCATTATTAATTTCTTTTTAAATAAATAGGCATAAGAATTCCCAAACTAACATTGCCAACACGATTATAGGTATAGTTATCCCAAACTACCCTTACCCATACGTTTAATAATCTTAGCGTGTTGTCCTATTGACTTGAACTTTAATCGTTCCTGATTATTAATAATTATTCAATTCATGATACCTTTTTAATGGGGTTTATATGTACATATATAAGGAGTCAACTAACGTGGAAAAAGGGTTATATATACACATATAAGGAATCCTCTAATATGGTTAAGTAGTATTATCTAACTACAACACCCATAATCACTCATTCGGTCCATATCTCCACCCTTCAGAATTCATTATACAAAAGGCCACTATTAGGTCAAACACCCTTTATTAAATTCGACATTTAATAATTTATTATACATATAATAAATTAAACCGTCTACCCTATGCCTAACTCCTGTAGCACTAGCCCTTAATACCCGAGTCAATTTTTTCAACTCTAAATTTAATTAATTTATTAAAAATGGTGTCACTCAACCAAAATGCCTGGACTCACTCCTTTGGCTCGTAAATTTATTCTTTATAATTTATCGCCCCAAATTTAAAAAATCTAGGTTTCCCTCTTTTTATCTCTACACCATTAGTTATACTCATCTCCTTTTTAAATCCCTGGTTATAAAAGGATGTAAATCCCTACTGAAACTCCCATTTAGACCCCAAAATATCACCTCCGGCCCAATCAGAATTAAGCGGACCTACGCGTGGCTTTTCCACGTCGTTCAAACGACTAACCCTATCGTTCGAACGACAGGTGATGTCGCGCGAACGAGGCCCATGGTCATTCAAACGACGCCTGATTTTTTCATTCCATTCTTCCTCTTCCTGTGAACGCTCGCCATGGGTGAAACCTTAAAACATTTTGTACCCATAAGCCTTTGGAACTAAAGAAATGCCTAATAGTTGTAAATCCCAAATTTTATACCAACTCTCGACACATTTACGAGATTTAATATAATATCTCCAATCACATATAGTACATTGAATCATCTCCAAATCTATAAATCGAATTACACAATATTTATAGTACCTCCATCAAAATTTGATCTCACAATCATAAATTTCACGTGAAAATTATCTGGGTTCAAATCACGAATCTAAAAATCGTCAAATTTTATACAGATTTAAAGGTCTCTAATCGTGCAGTCACAAAATATGATTCAGCTTTAAATATAAACATGGTGTTAACATTCATACAAGAATAGCACAAATTGAATAAGAATGGCAAGAGAATCCTCGCCTGAGATTGTGTAAAGAAGCTTCTGTTCCTCCTCCTAGGGTTTTCTTTCTCCACTTTTTGGTATTTATGGTGTTTTAGGTTTTCTCTAATGATAGTGAGAAGTAGGGGTGGACAAAAAAAAGACCGACCCGATTGACCCGATTGGACCGAACCGAACCGGACCCACATATATAGGCTTTTTTATAATTCGGTCCTAAATTAAGAGACCCGAAAAATTCAGTTCGGTCCAAAATATTTATTTTAAATTCGGTCTTAGGACCGGACCGTTTAATTTAATATTAAATAACTAAACACGGCCGCACACCCCCTCATTCATTTCACTTCTCACTTTTCTCTCTCATCATCTCATGTTCCTTTACACAAAGAGAACACCGGCTCAAATCCCATTCTCTCACTTTTTCCTCTCCATTTACCCCGGATCCGACGCAGCACACACACACACACATCCGCACCTCAACACAAAAATGGAACTTGCATCAAATTCGGCGCAACACACACAAATCCGACACACCACATACACAGAACTGATGCAACAATGGAACTCCAATGATTAAAGATCCAACGGTATGCCTACGACTATAGATCTAACGGTATGTTATTTTTTTCTGTACTTCAATGATTTGTTGTTTAATTTAAACGCAAATCCAGAGAAAAAATGGAACTTTACTTCAACGATTTGTTTTTTTTAAATGAAAAGAAAATAAAAAAATACACTTGTGCGATGTTTGAAACAGAAAAACAAAATACACTTCAACTGAACTGTTGTTCATGGTTTGAAATAAGTGAACTGAATTGAAATGTGGTTCATGGTTTGAAACAACTTGTGCGATGAGCCAATACTGTTGTTCATGGTTTCAATTATATTTAATCATTGTTTGAAATAACTGATATATTTTCCAGTTTGTTGATTTTATGTTTTGTTATTGAAAACATATATTTTTCAGTTTTATTGAAAAATAAATAACTAAATGAAATGTGGAGACCGATTATTAACCGAACCGGACCGAAAATAGCCTAGACCGAATAAAAAGGCTAAACCGATTAAAACGGTCTGAATTTGGTCTTCTCAAATATAGGACCGAATAATTCGGTCCGACACTTAAAATGGTAAAAAACGGGACCGGACAGGACCGCGCCCACCCCTAGTGAGAAGTGGTTTACCCCCATTTAAACACTTAATAAATGGTCAATCTCGAGTTGGACTTTAGGCCCTAACTTTGGACCCCCAAATGAGCCCAAATACAAAACTTAATTAGCTAAATAACTATCCAACTCACAGATATATACCCAATGAGTAATTTTAAGGGTCTAAAATACTCAAACGACCCGTAATACTTCTCAAAGTGTGTTCCAAATATTTCTATCCCCAAAATTTATATATATAATTGTGTCATGACACACCCCCATACTTTTTATAAAAATAAATCCTTTTTTGATATATTTACAAATCTTTAAAGTCAAATTATAAAATTTATAAATAATACTGAGTCTAATTACTCACAATTAAGTTTAATCCTTATTACATTATATTTTATTCCCAAATATATGGGGTATTACATCCGAATAAATTTAATCCTTATTAAATTATATTTTATTCCAAAAATATACGGGGTATTACACTTAACCCTAGTTTTTAACATTTATTAGACTATGCACCAAAAAAATCAAATGGTATTAAACTTCCATCCATTACTCTTAGTTATTACCCAAACAATCCTTTATCTATTCACTTCTCTCTCACTGTTCACAACCCTTTATCTCTCTCACACTCTCACAAATTTTAATAAATAAATTTTAAAGTACGATATTACAAATAATATACTAAAAGAATCAAGAAATTACATAATGAAATACAAAAAAGGCTTTAAAAATTCAAAAATTACTGATATATATAAAAAAAAAAACTAGAAAGTAGGTAATTAATCATACGTCAATATTTATAAACAATATTTTTTACTTTAAAAAAGCTAATTTTAAAAGCTTTTAGTAGACAACTATTTTTAATGATAAAAAGTATACAACCAGTTTTATTTTCACTCTCAAAATAGAACGTTATTAAATAATAAAAAGTACGTTATTCATAAAAAAAAAATTCTTTACTTTTTATCTTTTTTTATATAAAAAAATTGTATGTTATTTAAAAATTATTTTTAAAAATGAACATTATTTAAAAAATGCACGTTATTTTTTTAAAACTTTTTTTATATGAAAATTACTATATATTAATTATAATCTTTTTTAACATTTCCTATATATTAAAAATGTCCTTTATTTAATATTAGTTATAAAAAAATAATTTAACTTTAATCTATAAATAGAAATTGGTAAAATAACTGATTATTTTTAAAAATTATTAATAACATATTATTTTTTTAAATATACATATTAGTTTTATTTTATGTAGTGAAGTTTAACATAGTTATAATAGATAATTTGATTTTACTTTTGTATGGATATTTTTTTAGTTTAGTACACGCTGAAAATATTTAATAACAAGACTCAAGGATATTATAACTTTTTCAATGTGCCCCTCGTGCAATAATGTGTGCATTATTTTTCCTAATGACTTCAAGTTTAAATATGGGTATACAGTGATGAATCAACTAATACATTTGTTATTTTCCTGTAATAAAATTTAAACTTTTAATATTTAGTATTTTTTTGTTCTATATATAAAAAAGTTTTTTTTCATAAACAATACCTTTTCAAATAATTTTTTATATTAAAACGCTATAAAAATTATTTCATAATAAAGTTACGAATAAAGAAATAAAAACATGCATCATTAAGAGTCAGTTTTTCTTTATAAAAAATAATTTATATATATATATATATATATATATATATATATATATATATATATATATATATATATATATATATATATATATACAGGAATTCTCAAGAAAGGACCTCCAAAAAACGGACTAAAAACGGACTGATTTTTAAAAAATAGTAAAATGCATTTTTTTGAGTTGATTTCTTTTCTGGTATTTATAGACATACATGGGTACCCCCCCAAAAAAAATCAGCTCAAAATGAATTTGTTTCTTATTTTAAAAAATCTTTCAAAATCTGTCAATATATGTTTAGGTTTACACCAGCAAAATCTGACAGATTTTGAAAGATTTTTTTAAATAGTAAAAAAAATCTTTTTGAGTTGATTTTTTATGTAGAGGTACCCATGTATGTCTATATATCTCAGAAAAAAAATCAACTCTAAAATTTTACTATTTTTAATAAATCGGACCATTTTGGTCTGTTTTTAGTCCCAAAAACGGACGTCTGTTTAAGAGAAGCCTCATATATATATATATATATATATATATATATATATTTCTTTTTTTATAAAAAGTTATAAAGAAATTATTTATAAAAATGTTATTTTTAATTTATAAAAAATTTTATTATAAAAAATATAAATATATATTTTTTAAAAAGTTATAAAAACTATTTTATAAAAATGTTATAAAAAACGATTTCATAAAAAGTTGGTTTTTATTAAAAAATAATTTTTAATTTATATAATAATAATTTTTATGAAAAAGTTAGAATAAAATTATTTTGTAAAAAGGTTAACGAAACTATTTTATTGAAAAGACAATTTTTATATCTATGAAAAAACAATCTTTTATTTATTGATTTTTGTTTAAAATTAATATTTATTTTATACAAGAAGTTAATTTTTTTTAAATGACGTACGTTGTTTTAGAAAGAACGTCTGTTTTTTTTAAAAAAAATTAATGTGAAGATATTTTTTTAGTAATTACTGGATTTATAAAGCATTTTATGGATTTTTGAATTCTTTTTCTTTTGTAATTTCTTGATTTTTTTAATAATATAATACTAGATTTATAACTAAAATTTTCAAATTTTTATGAGAGCATGAAAGATATGTAGGGGTATAAGTAGAAAGAGGGTAAAATATAAAAGGAGAATAGAGAATGAGCAATTTGAACAAATACTAAATGTAATGAATGAAGGTTTAACACATTTGTTGCACAATATAATAATTGTCAAAAAATGGGTTAAGTCTAATATGGTATTATAAAACTGGAATTTGGTCAAAATGATTGTCTTCCAAGGGAAACATGGTAATAAAACTTAGACTCTTTAGAAATTAATGATAGGGACATACTAAAAATAATTTTGTCAATAAATTTATGTGTGTTACAATTATTAATATAAATACACGAATATATATATAATTACACTCAGTAATTTAAATACAGTTACACTTATTAATGTAGATAGAATTACAATTGAAATTGTATCTATATTAATAAGTGTTATTATATCTACATTGATAAATGTAACTTTATCGTTTTGACTTATCGTTATTTAATTAAAAAGTTTATGAGTTTAAAATATTAATAAGATTATCGATTGGACTGGTTATATATATATATATATATATATATATATATATACACAATCATGCTCTTGTGCGGACCAGTCCGCATTTTAAGAGTGCGGCCCTGACATGTGTCACCTGACGGTGAGCCCAGAAGAGAGAGAGTGTGCCTATAATTTTGGCGATAATTTATAGGCGCGTCGGGAGGTGACACATGTTCGGTTCGCATTATTAAAATGCGGACTAGTCCGCACAAGAGCATTATTATATATCAAGGTTCTAAAAAACGCGGGGCGTGATTGAGGCGTGGAGGCCAAGCCTTAAGCCTTAGAAGCCTAGGCGGGTCTAGGCGTAAAAAGGCGTGAAAAGGCGTTTAGGCCTTCTTAATATATTTTTTAACCATAACAAGGCTATTAAAATACAAAAATTGCACATATCATAAAAATATGTCTGAATATATGCAAATTAAAATACTATCTGATTATTTTGGATAAGATAATGGTCCGGTTTGTAAATAAATTCTTTAAAAGGCGACATCGTTTCATTAAGGCATTGTTGTTTTTAGAAAAAAGTGCGCCGTAAGGGTTTTACCAAGAATAAGGCGTGAAAAGCGTAAGGCGAGGCGTTTCTCCCAAGCCTTAAGCCTAGGCGGATTTTTTAGAACAGTGTTATATATATATGCACACACTCTCTCTCTTCTGGGTTCACCGCCAGGTGATACATGTTCGCTCTGCACTCTTAAAATGCGGACTGGTCCGCACAAGAGCATTATTTTATATATATATATATATATATATATATAGTCCCTGCTCTTGTGCCGATCACTCCGCATTTTAAGAGTGCAGACCGAACATGTGTCACTTGGCAGTGAGCCTAGAAATTATTGACTAAATTATAGACACATTCTCTCTCTTTTCTTGGCTCACCGTCAGGTGACACATGTCTGGTCCGCACTCTTAAAATACGGTCTCCACAAGAGCAATACTGTGTATATATATAGAAAGTCTCCTGTAAGGACTCTTTATGGTGCATGCCCCGGTACATACCATTTTTTTAAAATAGTATTAAAATGAATTTTTTAATAAAATTTCATGAATATGATCACCACGGTGGAAAGATCATCCCTAATTTTTTTCATAAAAAAATTCAATAAAAAAAACCGTTGAGATGAGGTGATATGTAAAAAAATAGTATAAATTTGCATTTTCAACCTTTGAATTTTTGGGTCAGAACCAACCACTTGATTGATTGAATTTTTTGATGAAACTTCATGGATATGATATTTTTGCCGTCGAGATCATATCCATGAAATTTCATCAAAATTTCAACAGTCGAAAATGGATATTTGTACCAGTTTTTACATATCACCTCATCTCAACAATTTTTTTTATTGAATTTTTTGATGAAAAAAATTTGGAGATGATCTTGTCACCGTGGAGATCATATCTATGAAGTTTCATAAAAAAAATCATTTTTTTACTCTTTGAAAAAAATAGTATGTACCCTGTCTGCACCATAAGGAGTCCTTACAGGAGAGGGTCTCTCTCTCTCTCTCTCTCTCTATATATATATATATATATATATATATATATATATTAGGGGTGTTCACGGGTCAGTCGGGTTTTTGAGCCGAACCGACCATGTCAGTTTTTGAAGGAGAAGAACCGAACCGTACAGGGTCGGTTTTTGACAAAGCCGGCTCGGTTTTTTCATTTATTTTAATAAAAAATATTTTTTTAATACCTAATATAAATATAAAATTAAAAAATATAATATAATATAATATGCCAACACTAATATAAATATAATATAAAATATAAAATTAAAAAGTATAAAAATTAATTCGGTTCGATTCGGTTCAAAAACGATTTTTTTATGCCAAAATCGAAAACCAAACCGGCCCCTTCGATTTTATACCTCATCAAACCGACCCTTAAAAAATCCGGCTCGAAAATTTTCGGTTCGGCTCGGTTTTGTCGATTTGATCGTTTTTTTTTCACACACCTAATATATATATATATATATATATATATATATATATATATATATATATATATATATATATATATATATAATTTCAAGGGATTTTTCCAATACTAAATGTGTGGATTGGAAGAGTGTAAATAGCCACATATGATTCATACAAACGAGAGGAAAAAAAGTGCCACAATACAAGCATACTAAATGAATGTGAAAGTGATGTGACAATAATGATTATCTACAATGTGCAAGAGACCCTTTCTACAATACAAGCATGCTAAATGAATGTTTGACATTAAATCCAAAATTATTTCTCCAATGCAATTATGAATGTGGCTCTTCTCTTCCATATTTAATACAAGTTAAACTTTAGACATTTGTAATGAAGAATTTTTTTATGGACAATATGTAAACTAAACTTTTGTCCACATAATATTCACATTATCTTGTTACAACTCCACATAAGCAAAATATAGATGATTGTATTGGAGATACTCTAATGCCCCTATTTTTAGTAGCATATATTATATTATATTTTCAAATCTTGAAAAAAAGTTACTAACATAGAAAAAAAACTTTAACCATAAACTAGCTTGCACGCCACGATTTGTGTGATTGTAAAGGGATATTTTTTGGAGACTTGCATTATAAAAGATAATAGTCAAGGAATTTTGAAAACATTTAACACAGTAGAACGATATTTTGTTGGTGAATAATGTGCTTGAATATCTTAATATTATTTTAAATAAATAAAAATTACTATTAAACTAATATATAAAAAATGTTTTGAAAGAGACTGCTATGTTTAAATGTATATAGAAAACAACATAAAATAACCTTAAAACTTTCAAGATGAACTCATCAAATAGATTACAAAATCTTAATATGTACCATTAAGCATTTTATACAATATATGTCATGTTATAAATTTACGCAAAACATATTTTAACAAACCTAATAAGCACATCATATTACTATCTATCGCTGAAAATGTAAGTGCAAGTAAATATAGTGCACTACTAATGCGTAAAACAAACATACAAATTAAGAACCCTATTAAACCATTTAAAACTATCACACTTCAAAAATTCAAATAGGAAAATATTCATTAGAGCTTTTATTTCAATAGATTATGTACTTTTGGGACTTAAAATAATATTGATTATGGATATAGGACAACAAACATTTCCTTTCCATTTTTAGTCCCTATTTTTAAATTAAAGGGACATGTGGCATGCTGTGATTGGTTGACGTTTTATGAATATGGATCTGCGCCAATGACTTTTTTCAAAAATAGGGACTAAAATCATAAATAAAATGTTTGTTGTCCTATTTTCAAAAAACATATTAGAATATGTCCTAAATTTAGAAAGTCTCTTTATTCAAATAGCTAAAGTATTCATACAACTTGAGAATACCACCGTAAATCCTTCATCCAAATACATGATTGCTAAAAATAAAAAAATATTTGAGTTGTAATAAAATACATTAACACACTCAATATTTAAGAGATAATGTTCAATATATGATGAGATAATTTTTGTTTACTACTCACGCAATATTTTTGACTTTTTATGACTTTACTTTAAAATACCAATATTATATGAGATTTATAAGACTTCTAAAATGTATCTACTCAAATACATATATTAATTATATTTAATATAAATATATTGAATTTAGACTTATATGTACGCACCCACTAAATGTATGTATTAACTAAATAAATTTAGACTTATATGTACGCACCCACTAAATGTATGTATTAACTAAATATATTAATATATATATTAATTTAAATAATATAAATTAATAAATAATTTAATAAAATGTATATGTGTCGTTATATGAACGTGGATGCTATGATGTGAAGATGATATTCATTCTATCTTGGTTAAAAATGTAAATGGTAAAAAAGTAGGAGGTCGGTAGCGCTTTGAATATATAAGTGATCGTGAGTTTAAGTGGGGGAATACTTTGATTCTTTTTTATATTGTGTTGGGAAAATAAAATCTGTCTGAATAAAAAAAAAAGTAAAATGGGTCCTATTTGAGGTATATCCAAATCTCCATAAAAATTAGTTTTGTTGATATGGGAAGAAGATGTGATGTACAAAAAATATATAAAAAAAAAGGGAAACGGTGGCAAATTGTTGGAGCAAGTGAAATGGTGGAGGCTGCAAGTTGCAAGTAGATGTACAAGTATTAGATTCCAATTTTATGATATTAGAATCAGCCACTCATCTCATCTGTTCCTCCTGGTCTTGTTGGAGACATCATATAGATATTATTATTAGTAGACTAGACTCGACTCGACGATATTTGGAAAATGTCCAAACCCGAAGATGAAAATCGGAGCTTCCCTCCCAAGTCAAAGGAAACAACAGTGATGATGGATCTGGATATGGATCTCGACAATTCTTGGACTTTCGATCAGATCTTTGCCCCGGACCCAAACTCTCACTTTCTTCTCTCCGCCGCCGACCAACCTTGCTCTCCACTTTGGGCTTTTTCCGACGAACCACCCGGGGATGACCACCGCCTCTCCGAATACACTAGACCCCTTTCCTCCTCTTGTAAGTAATTACATCTTTTTTTTTAATGACTTGGGACAAGTTATTCATTTTACTGTAGCAGCCTGCATGGGATGTGGACAAACGAAAAATGATTTATCAGACCCGTTAGCTGGGTCTGTTGTTTTTTCAGCAACCAAGATTGAAAATCTGCCACACTTTTTGCTACGCGTACCCTAGGGGCGACTCCTTTGCCCCCACCAAAATTTCAGTTTCCGATGGAGGGCATAAATGTCAATTCAATATTCTCCTTAATTCATCACTATTCTCCTCCTCTCATTGCTTACCTCAGTTGATGCTCTTTAAGTCATTCACTGCATAAAGAGACAAAAGTGTTAACCTAACCCCAAGGCTTGTCAAGTTGTAGAGTCAGCTGTTGCTGGAAACCTGACACTTGGGTTCGAGGCAGTTGCGTTTTGAGGCCACGGACCTCAGAAATTAAACGTCCATTATAGAAAGCCTTGTTCGGGGCGGAGGGATTAGTCTCGAAGTGCGTACAAGCTAGCCCGAGTATTACCATTCCTACCCCCCCCCCCAAAAAAAAAAAAAAGCCCAACTATGTTTGTGTTAATATTTCATTTGTCCAATCTAGCTTACTAGGTTGTGTAGTTGTTGGTATTCATTTGTTATGCTTTTGCTCTCTCTTCAAATGGTCCCAAGTAGGAATATCAACAGACATTTGGTAGGCACGCAGGATGCACAAAGATCATGTTTTCTTGATCCACAATTCGGCACTACCATGATGCAATAGCAGCAAAGCAAATAAGGATGGAAGAAACTGCCACTAATAAGATTAAAAAGTATCCACAAAGTACGAGCAATTTCTTTTTTATAAGGCTATAAGTCTTGCGCTAGCTCAAACTACTAAAAAAATGACTCCAACCTATACTAAGTACTAGTTTTGCAAATTGTCTTCTATGTTTTGGACTCTTAGTACTGCATGGAAAAATAATAGAAAACAAGAATAGAGTGAACTATTGAAAGCTCCAGAGAAGAACTGTAAAAATGACATTCCAAAATAAGAAAACTCACTGATGAGTGTTTGGTTGATTGATACAAACATGAATTCTGCTTCTTGCTAATTTAGGCCATTGAACAACCCATATTGCATCTGATGGAGCTTATCCAACAAGTAAGCATTCTACCATTACCATGATTAGCTGAGCACAGGATGAGCAATTCAGTATACAAACACTAAGCAAATACAGCATTCTTCATTTGGCAAGTCATGACAAGTAAATAATAACTTGTTTGCTTTGCAAACCGCGAGACACAACCATACGATTTCTTAGAAGACCATCCTTGACACCTACCAAGCTTACAAACACCAAGTGGAGCCACCACCACAAAAATGAAGGTTCAGAAAACTTAAGCAATATGTAAACATTCCTGTGGTTTACCCATTCCATGAGTGTGCTTCGTCATTTTCTTATCTTTTTAAACTTCCTCGATGACGATGTAATTGGAACCGTCACATTCATGTTCTTATTTATATTATTTCACATCAACATGCTTCATTAGAGCTTGTTACACTTTGTTTCAAGTCGAATACAATATTACCTATTTTTACTTCAATCCCTACTCACCCATACGTTCAAACAGACTGCTTCCTTTAATTCTTCCTTGAGAGCCATACATACTGGCAATATCATAGATAATACATCAATTACTTGTAACTAATAACTGTGGACACATTATATGTATTGGATTTCTTGATGTGCACAGAGGGCGGTGGACCCCTTTTGGCTAGGCAAAAATATCAAGACGAGGCAGATTCTTGCCTGTTCCATAATTTTAGGTATTTTTATTGTATTTTAGGTACAAAGAGTTGTTATTCATTTATACACCTCGACCCTCCAATATTATTAACCCCTAGAAATCTTGATCCCCCATTATCATCGAATCCCAATACCTCTATGTTCCCACACCCTCTCGATAAAAACATTTATTTAGAAGCAAACTACTCCTCGAAAATTTGTAAGGCACAAACATTAATTGAGCCACCATTACTGGGCACAGAGGTGGGATAGCGATCCCTCAACTAATTGGATCTCGAGACAACATTTTCAAGAGACAGTACCAGGTATGTATTTCCTCTAGTTTGTTTATTGGCTTGAGTTGGGCAGAATTCTAGGGCCAGTAGTCAAATTTCAAACCTCTCATCTCTAATGCGTGAGCTTCGAGTAGTTTGAAGGATATAGAATAAATGTCCGTTGAGCTGAGCTCCCATCAGCCAACTACCTCTTCACGAGAGTAAGGGCACAACTCCTACCCCAATAACCATAACCATAACCATAACCATAACCATAACCAGTCTTGATCTACCAACAACCATCATCAAGATAGAACTCTCAAGACCCCCTACCTTACCCCTAAAACATCATAATGCAGTTCCTACACAATATGAAAATGTGCAATGATACTGTAGGGTTTGAATAACTATTCTCTCCATCCCTACCTAGGCAAGCAACAATAGCTCACAAAAAACACAACGTCGAAACATATGATAGCCACCTTTGAACAGGAGGGGCATCTCCAACAGTAATACGAAGGTACAAGGCAACCAACCACAAAACACAAGGTATTACTTTCTACAAACTCTCAAGGGGGATTGACTCTAACACATTAGGTTGACCTAATCTAGGGGCTTAAGGAGGGCAGTTATGCCCGAGATTCCCCTTTGGGAACCTCTAGGGTATGTGGATTGAAGAATAGAGGGTATGAGATACGATAGGCTATCAAAGCTAATTACCTTGGAAAGAGATGAAGGGCACTACATACCATCCCCATTCGAAATCACCTTACACCCCCAGTCCCCCCACTTGATGATTACCTTATTCCCCACATTCGAAAGTCTTTTTATACCCCTACTCAAAGATCCTCTACAAACACCCATTGGATGTAACCCCCCGTTGATAATCCACTTGAAAGTAGCTCACTAGCCAATCAAAGATAACCGATTGCCCTACCCAAACTCTAACTAAACACAATCATTGCAACTATTAATTGACTTTATCCCCTCTGGAAACCAAATCTTACTTTATGTCACCTCTGGCCAACAACCTCCCTCTCGATACCTTATAAGATAAGAAGAGTCACTTCTCATTATTGCACCTGACATTTATTATTTCTACTGATCCTTTTGAGATCCAATGACCAGAAATACACCCCATCCTCATTAGAAATACCCCTCTGCCTCATTAGTATGGGACAATTAATTCTCACCTACCTAGTACTCCCTCAAACTTCAAGAACACAATCATTTAACAACCTACATTAATATAACTCTATCTCCCAAACTACCTAGTGTTGAGACTGCCATATCAATCCAATCTCTATTAAGGTGCCTACTCTCTCACAATCCATTGCATACACTTAGGGTTTCTCTCTGATTTGACTGTTTCCTCGCTTGGTATTAGTCATTGAACTTCGCTTTGCAGACTTTGCTTACTTCAAGTTTTGAAGTGTTTGTTCACCTGAATGATGCTAACTTTGTTTGTCTCGATTATTAACAATCCATGTAGCTTCATTTATTTTTAAATATCTATTGAAGCACTTGCAGTTCTACATTAATGTTGGAAGCACTTGCAGTCCTTTTATGTCAGAAGCACTTGCACTTTATTGCTTACTGTCTCCAGTTAGAGATTCACTGATGTGCTTTTTGATTTGGAAATTTAAACTTCATACAGGTAATCCTGATTTAGAAACTGAAGGCCGATCTAGAAACGATGATGTAAGAAAAGTACCTCCGCCAGTTTTGGGATTCATGCCGTTAGACTATTCAGATGGGTCTTGTGTGATTAAGGAGAGGATGACACAGGCTCTTCGATACTTCAAAGAATCAACTGAGCAGCATGTTTTAGCACAGCTTTGGGCACCTGTGAAGAGTGGGGATCGGTATGTACTCACAACTTTAGGGCAACCCTTTGTTCTTGACCCAACCAGTAACGGGCTTCACCAATATCGGATGGTCTCACTAAAGTATATGTTTTCTGTGGATGGGGAGAGTGATGGAGGCCTTGGACTTCCAGGCCGTGTTTTCCGGCAAAAGCTTCCGGAATGGACCCCAAATGTGCAGTATTACTCGAGCAAAGAGTATCCCCGTCTTAATCATGCTCTTCATTACAATGTTAGAGGAACTTTGGCTTTGCCAGTGTTTGAGCCTTATGGCCAGTCCTGTGTTGGTGTATTTGAGCTCATTATGACTTCACAGAAGGTTAACTATGCTCCTGAGGTCGATAAAGTGTGCAAAGCACTCGAGGTTGGTTCCCTGAAGCAATGCTCCCTCCTGATGCACACATCTAATCTCATATTGTGTTTTAACTTTTCACTAAGCATTAGACGATGTATTTTTCGTTATTTTTAAATGAGCCCTTCTATATTCTAATCCTCATTAATTATTTAAGGGGTACACTCCCCTTCCCTCTTGTTTGGCATAATTACAGATACCTCTCCTATTGTTTCAAATATTACAACATCTCCCCTCTTATTTTAATATTACACTCATCTCCCCTCTTGTTTCAAACTTTGAACAGACACTACTGCATGCAAAAGGTGTTACAAATCAAAACAAGAGGGAAACAAGTTTGATATTGAAACTAGAGGGAGGCGATTGTAATGTCTCAACAAGAGGGTATGTGTCCGTAGTTATGCCAACCAATAAAGGAGGTCCGTGTAACTTACCCAATTGTTTCAAATTGTGATTGCATAACTCATATTCCTGTCAAAGAGTGATTCGATGCTTATCAGTAGGCATATATCTTTACTTAGTAATTTTATATGAATGACAAAGGGTTTCGAGGACAGGCAGAAGGGTTCCCTAGATGCTGGGAGAGCTGTCAGCAGCCATTAGAGATATTAGGAGAGTATATTTTAGATGTTTTGAGCTACATCCGGAAAGTTTTCTTGGAACTCATGAAATGAGTTTGGGTGTGAAACTTGAACATGGGTTCACTATGCTACCTGCCAAAATTAGGGTAGTCAGATACATCTTCCCATTGTATGCTTTACTAGTTATAATTATTACAGATAAACAGTATTTCTTTTTTCTTTCATTTTATTTGTCAATCTTGATTCTGTAGTATGATACTAATTTATTTGTGTGTGCATAATTGCATGTGGTTGGTGAATACAAATGAGAGGAGACAGCTGCAACTGCCATAATAAATAATATACAGGGCAAGTACTAGACTTACCTCCCTTAAGGCATGGCCTAAATGCACATAGCTCTCCTATTATATAGATAATTACAATGACCTCCTCTATAACAGTGGTGGACCCAAGATTTTTGGTCAGTGGGCGCGGAATGTTTCAAACAAGGCTGAGGATTTGGGAGCGAAAGCCCTGAGACAAATTTTTTAGGGTTATTTTTAGTTTTTATGCAAATCAATGACAGTAACTATAATCAGCAATTACATTTGACAAAATTAAAAATATTCACTAATTTTTCAGAACATAAAAGTATCAAATAAATTTCTCAGCTAATTTAAATAGCAAACAATAAAACAAAAAAGCTGAGCAATTTTGTTTAGACTAAAAATATAATCAAATTTCAGCAACCAATAGAACTAAAATACTCGGTAGATCCCTCAACTAAAATACTCAGCAACAACGCAAGTACCAAAAACACTCAATAGAACCAAAATACTCAACTAATCCCAACAATACTATACTAATTTCAAAATATATTAAGAAAAATAAAAAAAGGAACTTGCATCAACAGCGCAAGAATTAAGTTCCAGGTAGCACAAGAATCCAGTTCAAGAATTAGCGTCGACGATCGAGAGAGAGAGAGAGAGAGAATAAGTGTGTGAGATGTTCAAACGAATTACGTATTTAGCCCCATCAACTTTGAAAAGCTTATTTTTACTTGCCTTTTACTTCCAGAAACTTACTTTAAGGCCCCTAAAAGAGAGAGAGAGAGAGAGAGAGAAGCAGGATTATTTAAGAGAGTAAGTGTGTGAGATGTTCAAACGAATTATGTATTTCGCCCCCTCAACTTTGAAAAGCTTATTATTACTTGCCTTTTACTTCCAGAAACTTACTTTAAGGCCCCTAAAATTTTCACCATATATGCAGGAAATTTTTTCAAAAACTCAGTGCCTATTAAGAATGCTTTGGTAGCAGACTCACCCTCTGTCAAAATAAAGCAATTATTTTATTGTTAAAATGATAAGAAACTGCCCATAACGGAATTGGACGACCGGTATTGGGTTTAGTCAAATATCTTTATTGTAACTTCTAGTAACTATTTTTATTTTAAAATCTATTATAATATGATAGATTCCCCTTTTCTTCCAAAGCTCCATCTCTCTATCCTCACATATTTTATACCTAATCAAGTTAATGTTAACAAGTTTGACTCATTGATGTCAGGCCCTTCAGATAATTGGTCTCTTCATTTCTATCTTATTTTAAAGCATGTTCGTAGGTTATCACATGACTGCATTAGTTGGTTAGTACTTTAGTCTAGAAGTAATATAGGGTCAACAAACTATAATATTCTTCAAGTTCTTTCCATCATCCTACCCCCGCCCTCCACAAAAAAAAAAAAATGTCTTATTAAAGGTTTCTAGTACTTTTGAATTATTCTAAAAAATATTGTTACTAAAATAGAAATTTCATCGCTTGTAATTTTTTCTGTAGGATTATCCTCTTTCCTTTTTCTTATTACTTTTTTTCTTTGTACTTTGGAATATCAATGTTAGGTTAAATGATGAAAAATAAAAGCTTTAGTTGACGTAGCAACTTCATCATTCCATTATAAAGTTACAAGATTTTTTTAAGTTGACTATATAGATGGATTTTTGGTGGTGATAATAATTACTAATTTAGTTTAGGGGGAGGGGCATAATTTTACAATGGGAGAGTGACAAAGATGTTGGTTTAATGCGGTTGTAGTATAATGGTGGTGATAATTTGGTGGGTTAGATGAAATTAGATAGAAAGATAAGTATTCTTTACCCCAATATAATATGATTATGGATGTTGATTTCAACAATATTTTTCTTTGGAAATATAAGATGCAAGATATTGTTTTGATGGCATAACATATGAACATGTGACAAGTGCATGTTGTTAGGAAATTGGAAGAAAAAAGGGATGCTAAATTTAGTCTAGAAGTGGAACCAGCTGGACATAACACATCTGGTGCAAGGAATGAGACGAAGCATATGAGAACTGCTATTAGTATTTTCTTATCCAGTATATAAGGCCTTTCACATTCGACATTACGTAATTATAGCTGAGGGAGTTTGACCCAAAGTATGCCTATTTGTCAGTCTTGTTAAAAATCAAACTCCGGGGGTGGGGTGGGGGGAGGAACCATATTCATTCTTGCTATGATGGTGAAATTATGTGAAATGCTCTTTTTCTTTTGCTAAGATTTTTGGAGATCTTATAAGTTGTAGGCAGCATGAATTTTATCTTAACTGGGTAGAAACCAAATTGACTTTACTCTAGCTTGAGATGTATAAAAATCATTTGCAAAACCTTTTATCCATATTTTTACGTTGGTAGCTGTTGCATTCGTGTTATACAGAGTTTGTGAAGAAAATACTAGTAAATGAGGTGCTCTTGCAGATTCTTTTTTCCTAACTACCATTTGTTGATTTCCTTTGAGATTTTATCATGATATGGCTAAAATATCGAATTATTTCTAGAGTTACTCTTGCGACAAAGGATGATAATCCTATTTATATCAAAACAATGATGACCAGTTCTGGGAGGGTGAACAAAATACGTAATGTTTGTGTCTAGTCTAAATATCATTCTCTTTTCTTGTAATCCTCCATTTGAAACCTTTCATGATTCCCCAGTTACATAGTTTCAGTTTCCTTGCAGGCAGTAAATTTGAAAAGTTCAGATATATTGGATCATCCAAACACACAGGTAAGCATCAAGTATAATACGAATATCATATCTACTCTTGTTTCTTTTTAGTGTTCTCATAAACGTGTGATGTAAACCAGATTTGCAATGAAGGTCGCCAAAACGCGCTGGTTGAAATCTTGGAGATATTGACACTGGTGTGTGAAACACACAATTTACCCCTGGCTCAGACGTGGGTCCCGTGCAGGCATCGCAGTGTTCTAGCCTATGGGGGTGGTTTGAAGAAGAGCTGCAGCAGCTTTGACGGAAGCTGCATGGGACAAGTATGCATGTCCACAACAGATGTAGCATTCTATGTCGTAAACGCCCACATGTGGGGTTTTCGGGAGGCTTGTTCTGAACATCACTTGCTGAAGGGGCAGGGGGTTGCCGGGAGGGCATTTTCATCACAGAGCTCGTGCTTCTGTGAAGATATTACCCAATTTTGTAAAACCGAATACCCTTTAGTACACTATGCACGCATGTTTGGATTAAGCAGCTCTTTTGCGATTTGCTTAAGGAGCACCCACACAGGGAATGACGATTACATTCTCGAGTTCTTTATACCCCCTAATGTAGTTGATTCTAATAACCAACAGGCCTCATTGAACTCTTTGTTGGCAACAATGAAGAAGCATTTTCGAAGTCTTAAGGTTGCGTCTGGTAAAGAACTTGACGAGGAGGGGGGATCTGTGGAAATTATTAAAGCATCCATGGAGGAGAAACAACTTGATACAAGTCTTGAATCTGTTCAAGTACCCCAATCTACCATACACCCACACGTGCCTGATTCCTTGCCAAATAGAGGAGAAATGGCTCATCTTGATACACTTGAACAACAGAAAATGGTGGGATCTGGCGCAGTACACAGTGGACGGGATGTTAGTGATGCTGGCGGAGTTCAAAATGGCGTTTCTCCTTCTAAGAATAAAGACGCTGGAAAGAAATCAGAGAAAAAACGTGGAAAAGCTGAGAAATCAATTAGCTTAGAGGTTCTGCAACAATATTTTGCTGGAAGTCTTAAAGATGCCGCAAAAAGTCTTGGAGGTATGCTTATATATACGCAATACGGACATGAAATACAACATAATTAAAAAAATTAGGAAATGATACGACTGAGATATGATATTAAAATAATAATATAATATATTGTTGTATCTACAAAAATTTAGTAATTTATTAACTTTATGAACACTTGCGACTAGAATTTTTTTAAAGTTAATAAGACTGAATACAACGTTAAAATAATATTTCATTGCTTAGATATTGTGTTCATTCATGTTTAACTCTGATTAGCAAGGGAATGGGGAGGGTGTCAGAGCGGCACTGTTGATAGAGACGAGTTGTTTCAGTTTCTCATTTTCTACTCTATTTTATCTTAAAGACAAATGACTGATTTGGGTTCAGTTTATTAAAAAAATCATTTTATATCATATAATTTCAAATATCCTTTCAAAAATTACGAGAGTGCTTGAACCGTATCCCCTCACGTTTCCTGGGAAAAAGTTAGATTGCATGCTCGTCATCAAATACTGTACAGGGAAACCTGTGATATAGTATCCTTGTTCCATAGCTTATACACTTTAAGGTGCTATCCATGTTTCATAGCTTATACACTTTAAGGCGCTGATTGTCAATGGGATCATTGTATTTTCAATCTCTAATTTGCGCACGAAACTGGAATAAATTGGTGTATATCAACCAGAAATCATGTTCATTTTTTATTTTTACAGTCTGCCCTACTACAATGAAGCGCATCTGTAGGCAACACGGGATCTCTCGTTGGCCTTCTCGCAAGATAAATAAGGTCAACCGTTCCCTTTCCAAGTTGAAGCGGGTGATCGAATCTGTACAAGGCGCTGAAGGAACATTCACTTTGGCCTCTTTGGCTACGAGTTCACTTCCTGCTGGTGCTGGTGGTGGTTCGATATCTTGGCCTGCCGGTTTGAACGGATCTAATCAACAGAATAGTTCACCAGTCCCGAAACCCGTTGAACTTCCCGAGGGGACAACACATAAAATGCTCAGAGACGGGTTATTGCATTACAATGAGCTCATTAACGTGCAAAATGAGTTAGGTGAGGGTTCGAACCCGTCCAAAACCGGGAGTGGCTCACAAGAAGAGGGCACCTCATCTCCCACTTCATCCTGCCCGGGAGTAGAATCCTCCCCACCAAAGGAACAGCGCATGAATATGGGGGGATTGTTTGAGTTGGCTTGTCAACCAATAGAGGAGCGGCACGTGTCAGTTGCGTTCTCAATTCCCAATGTCACCAACGCCGCAGTAGCAGCAGTACAACCCGAAGAAAAATTCAGGGGGATGCTAATTGAGGATGTGGGAAGCTCACACGATTTGACGAATCTCTGCCCAGCAGGAGAGGCTCTTCTTGATGAGCGGCTCCCAGAATACAGCTGGACAAACCACGTGGGTCCCAAGGAACTCTCAATAGCAAATCCTGACGATGACAGAACGGTAAATATTTTAACCGGCAGGCCTGAATTGAAGACTGTGACCATCAAAGCAACATATAGAGAAGATATTATAAGGTTTCGACTGTCACTAGATTCCGGTTTTGTCAAGTTGAAGGAGGAAGTGGCCAAGAGGCTGAAGTTGGAGATGGATACTTTTGATATTAAGTATCTAGATGATGACCACGAGTGGGTTTTGATAGCCTGTGATGCAGATTTGGAGGAATGCATGGATATCTCGATATCATTGGGCATCAATATAATTAGATTGATAGTTCATGACATAATGGCCAATCTGGGCAGCTCCTGTGAAAGCTCAGGTGAATTAGGAGGATAAGATTTTGTAAATATGGTAAGAAGCCCATTCCATGATTAATTCTTAGTGTTAGTGTTAGGAAGATTCGTGCAAACTGTAAATTTTGGTCCTGACAAGCTGCCCAAGTTGTGTAAGAAAATTTTTCCATTCATTTGTTTTTTGGGGCTTCTCTCTCTCTCCCTCCCTTTTTGTTGTTGATACATATAAAGTTGCAAGTAATTTACGAAGATTTCAGGATTCCTAGAGACCTCATGCATTGGTTTTGAAGGGCATTGAGGATATATTGCAAAAGAAAACTACGAGGAGGAAAATAAACAAAACTTGAAAACATTGGGGGTTTGAATGACACGTTTTGTTTGTATCTATGTAGTGCCCAGTTTAGCTGGCTTAGCGGTGTTGCCCTACAGTTTTTGTTTTGTCTAAGTTGTGTTAGTTTTGGTTGGTTGTGGCTTGGTAGTTTGAGGCTCTGTTTTGGTCATGCATCCCTTTCTTGTCTCCTTGCAATTAATTTCATTTTCTTGGTTGGTCGATAAGTTAGTGGCCCCATCATCAAGTGATATGGGGTTCGCAACTCTTTCTCATCCACACTGTAGCACCATTTAAGCATATGCCTTTTAAGATTTTTTCTCTCTCTGTACAGCGACTTAATACTTTCCATATCCAAGAAAAGGAAATAAATAGTGATTTTTTTTTAATCCTGCTCGATGCGCGGACATCTTACAAATCTCGACTAAAAGAAGAATATTATTCAAATATTATAATTTTTTTAAAAATATTTTTAATGAGAAAAATTTTCTTTTAGTTGACAATTACATAAAAAATGGGGTTAAATTTACATAAAAAAACTAATTAGCAATTTACGCTTGGATCCCGTGTTGACAATTTTTAAATATTTAAAGACAATTTATTATTAGGTCTGCTTGTTATACCACTCACGTAGACTACGAGAAGAGAATTAGTGGAGCTAAGTGTTTAAAATTTGTCAAAATTCCTTAAATGTTTAAAATTTGTTTGCTTGGAATTTAATAGTACTTTCCCCAAAATTAATTGACATGAAATCTACTTAATCAAGTAAATAGTATCTAGTTTTTTAAGATATACTACTCTTTTCATGGGAATTGTGCAAAAAATAAATTTGACATAATTCTAATCGAATAGTTTCGCGCACAATGCTACAACTTAATGTTAGAAGTTGTATAATGATGAATATTTTGTATTTTGGCTATAGCCTCAACCAACCTAATTCTTAATGGTGACGAAATGAGATATAGAATAAAAGTAATTTTTTTGGGCAATTTACTATTAAGTCCCTTGTTGATAATTTTTAAACAATTAAGGATAATTTAATATTAGGTCCACTTGATATGCCATTAGCGTGAACTTCTACAATAAGAGAATTAGTGGCTCTAAGTGTTTAAAATTTGTCAAAATTTCAAAAATGTTTAAGATTTATTTACCAGGGATCCTGGGAGTACTTTGCTAATTTCTTTTTATCGTTAGATCTTTTTTATTCTTATTGCAAAAGAAAATAATCAAATCATCAATTTAGTTGAATAGAAATAATCAAAAATTTATTTATTTTATTTAAGCAAAAATACAAATACATTTCTTATTACAATATGATAAAATCTTGTGATCAAACAAACACACAAATACAGTTAGCTTCTCATGGAAAAAACATCTCATACATATCATATATGGGGTCCATCAATGCGGCTTTTTTTTACATAGTAAAAAAAAATATTTTTGAGTTGATTTTTTTGTTTGATATTTAAATATTTCAAGGGATTCCATAAAAAAAACCAGTTCAATTTTTTTTTTTTTGTTATTGTGGGTACCTCGATTTGTCACTTGGGCCTAGACGAGAAGCCCAATCAAACGCGGCCCCGCGCTTCAACCAATTTAGTTTTGACCCTGTCAGTCCCTAAAATCTCTCTTTAGAGATATTCTAGGGATTGTGGGCTAACGTGGAGGAGCCCCACTCCTCCACTCTTCGAAATAACATGTATATAACCAACCCTCCGCCCGGGGCAAATGGCATGCATTATTCCTGTAAAACACTCCCCGGAGTAAAGAGAAATAATATTGAGAGCACCACCGTGGACGTAGGCATTCTTGCTGAACCACGTAAATTTTGTGTTGTGTGATTGTCATTCCTTGCGTTCTTTATTTGTTCTGGTGATTGCTTTTTCTTGTTATTTTGTGCTGAACTTAATTGTCACCACAATTGGCGCCGTCTGTGGGAAAAGTTTGTCTTCCTTTAAGAAAGCCCTCACCAACAAAGAATTTGGAATGTCCGGTCACAGTGGCAATGCCCCTCAAGCGGGGGATATCCAAGAGCAGCTTGCCCCTCGCAGGATCATATCTGAAGTTCGACGTTCAGATCATAGGGCTCGCCCAGAATGACAAGCCTCAGAAGAAAGTTAAGGACCAACCAGGTCCACGCAGATCTCCAGGTTGATCGATGCTTATGAGGCCAGGCTCCAAGAGCAAGGGGAGGCCACTCGCAAGCAAGAGGCTGAGAACGCTCGCCTCAAAAGGAGATTGGAAATGATGGAGAAAGAACTTCATCGTAGCACCAGGCAACGTCAATATCGCACTCCTAGCCCTCAGGCGAGCGAGTCTTGCAGCCGAGGAAGGAGCCCTAGGCGTGGATCTCAGAGATTCGAGGAACACAGGTCGAATGATGACTTACTCGAGCAACAGTAACTCGCTCGCCGTTACAGGAGTCCAGCTCGAGGAAACAATGATATACGAAATTTGGTCCGGAGGGAAATGGACCAGCACCCAGCACATTGAGGTGCCAGATCGACCAGAGAGTTAGCCAGGCGAGCTCTCAAGACCCAAATGAAATCCCCTTTCTCAAGGGAGATAGAGGAAGAAGAAGCCCCCAAGAAGTTCACAATTCCTAGATTCAAGATCCACGATGGAAAGACTGACCTTATCGATTATGTTAGGCAGTACAGGCAGGCCATAACTCTCTGGAACCACAGGGACGCACTTATGTGCCAGATCTTTCCTTCAAGCATGCACGATGTGGACCAAAAGTGGTTCGAGAGACTCCCTCACAAGTCCATCAGGAGCTTCGAGTCCCTGGTAGAGCTCTTCACGGCTCGCTTCATCACCAGCAACTCCCATCCAAAGAAGATGGATGCCTTATTGACAATGAAGAAAACGCCTCAAGAAAGCCTTAGGGACTATGCGAAAAGATATTGGGAGTTGTTCAATGAGGTCGAGGACTGCTCGGAGCAGGTCATCGTGGCATCCTTTAAAATCGGCCTACCCTGCTCCTACCTCTTGTACCATCCCTCACTAAGAAGGAGGCCACAACCATTGACGACCTAATGACTCTTTCGAAAAGTACGCCAAAGTCGAGGATGTGACCCGCCTTAGTGCAAGGGAAAATGGTCGCGCCAAGTTCACCGGCAAGAGTAGCGATAAAGCTGAGAACCAGAAGAAAGGAAGTAAAAATGGGGGGAAAGGTGGCTCCAAGAACGGGAACAAAAGCGATGCCTCAAAAGCATTTCAAGCAGTGAACACTGTCTTTAAAGAAACAATCTACAAGATCCTAGCAAAAATTAAGGATGAACCATTCGTCAAATGGCCCAGAAAGATGGGATGATATCCCTCAAAGAGAAACAACGCGCTGAGGTGCGCTTTTCACAAGGAAGGAGGGCACAAAACTGAGCACTACAAAGCTCTTAAGTCTCACCTTGAAGAGTTGGCCCAGACTGGGCAACTGAACGAGTTTGTGGAGAAAAAGGCAGAGAAGGTTGCTGCCAACGGAGACACAAGGCCCGACAACGTGATCGAGGAGGATGCTGGCCATGAGTTCACATTGATTCATAGGGCATCGGATCTAAAGCAGATTCAAGGAAATTCAGCCCGGATGGACGTGAAAAAGCTTACGGCAATAATGCAAGCTTTTCAAATCGATCCAGCAAAAACACAGGCAGAAAAGCGTCGGCGAGCAGATGACGTCGACTACAGCAAACACATAGTGTTCACGGATGAAGACTTAGTGGGAGTGAGAACCCCACATCATGACGCCTTGATCATTACACTCAGGATAGCAAACTATGATGTCGACGAGACTTAGTGGGAGTGAGAACCCCACATCATGACGCCTTGATCATTACACTTAGGATATCAAACTATGATGTCGACAAGTTGCTCGTCGACCAGGGAAGCTCATCCGAAGTAATGTATCTCGACCTGTTCAGGAAATTGAAGTTAAGCGTCGCCGACCTGAAGGAAGCCATTGTCTCTCTAGTTGGCTTTTCTGGAAAAGTGACTATACCTTTGGGAAAGATCGTACTGCCAGTGAGGGCAGGAAGTGTCTCCAAGATGATCAAGTTTCTGGTAGTCGACATTGACTCGCTCTACCAGGCTATCTTCGGCAAAGGGTGGCTATATGGGATGAAGGTCGTTCCCTCGACCTACCATTAGAAACTCAAGTACGTGAATGAGCGAGGAGTAATGGAGATCCACGGAGATCAAGCGATGGCAAGAAGGTTCTTCATAGCATCCATCCACCCAAAACCAGAGAAGAAGGTCGAGAAGGCCAAAGAGAAGGTTGAGGAACAAGAAGGTTTGATACCTTAAAAATAGCAGCTAAATTATAGAAGATCTAGAGTGGAGGAGACTAGGCTCCTCCCCTCTGAGCGGGTCGTTGAAAACCTGGAAGAGGTCGCAGCCGGTGACAGCGAAGAAGACAAAATGTTCTTGATTGGAGCCTCTCTTACAGATCGAGAGAAGAAGGAATTGACAGTACTTTTGAGGAACAATCTGGATGTTTTCACATGGGAACCTTACGAGCTGCCTGGAATTAACCCCAGTGTGGTTTGTCATCGGTTGCACGTCAACCTGACTTTCAGTCCTATCGCGCAGAAGGCACGGCGAACTGCACCCGAGAAGGCCAAGGTTGTAGAGAAACAAGTGGAGAAGCTGCTGGATGCAAGATCCATACGGGAAGTTCAATTCCCTAGATGGTTGTCCAACCCAGTAGTGGTTCCAAAGAGCAATGGGAAATAGAGGGTTTGTATTGACTTCACTGACTTTAACAGGGCGTGCCCTAAGGACAGTTTCCCTCTCCCGAAGATCGATCAGTTGGTGGACGCCACAGCAGCTCATGAAAGAATGATTTTCTTGGACGCATACTCGGGGTACCACCAGATTCCTCTATACATACCAGACCAAGACAAGACATCTTTCATCACCACCGTCGGATTATATTGTTACAAAGTTATGCCCTTTCGGCTAAAAAATGCAGGAGCAACCTACCAGCGGCTGATCACCAAGATGTTTAAAGACCAAATGGGAGATACCATGAGAGTCTACATTGACGATATGCTCGTTAAGAGCAGGCAGAAAGAAGACCACCTCTCAGACCTATCAAGGACCTTCAAAATCCTTAGGAAATACCGAATGAAGCTAAATGCGAGCAAGTGTTCCTTCGGTGTCCAGTCTGGAAAATTTCTTGGGTACTTGGTTAGCGAGAGAGGCATTGAAGCCAACCCGGACCAGATTGATGCAATCAATAAGGTGCAGCCTCCACGCACGATAAGAGACGTACAGAAGCTCACAAGCATGCTCGTCGCCTTGAATCAATTCATCTCGAAGTCATTCGAAAAGTGCCAGCCGTTCTTCCAGCTATTGAAGAAAAGCAAAACAATGGAGTCGAACCAAGATTGCTCGAAAGCATTCGAGGAGCTCAAAGCTTATCTCAGCAAACCACCATTGCTCGTAATACCTCAAGATAACGATTCCTTGTACCTATACCTTGCAGTCTCCAGTCACGCTGCCAGCTCTACACTAGTAGTGAAAGAACGGGAATCCAGCACCTAGTCTACTACGTGAGCAAGACCCTCTTGGACGCCGAGCAGAGATACCTACCGCTGGAAAATCTCGCCTTTGAACTAGTGATAGACTCGAGGAAATTGAACCACTACCTAGAAGCTCACTCTATCATCGTCCTTACATCACACCCCCTTAAAGCAGTCCTGCGAAAAACGGATCTATCCGGCAGACTATCAAAGTGGTCGATCGAGCTCGGGTGATTTGACATCCAGTTTCAACCAAGGAATGCAATCAAGGGGTAGGTCCTCGTCGACTTCATCGCGAAATTTACAGGAGATCATCCTTGTGACCAACTTCAATCCGTGGGTTAAAGGGAGGACCACTCGGCACAAGTTATTTGGCGACTGTTTGTTGATTGAGCCTCCAACTCCAAGGGGGAAGGAGTAGGCATTGTGCTCGTTACCCCAGAAGATACAATTCTCGAGCAAGGAATCAGGCTTGGATTTAAAGCCTCCAACAACGAAGCAGAATATGAAGAATTAATAACAGGTCTGCAGAAGGCACAGGCGTTGGGAGCAAAGCAACTCCAGGTGTTCGACGACTCACAACTGGTCTCCAATCAGATAAGCGGAGACTTTAACGCGAGGGATGAGAGAATGACAGCCTACCTCACCTTAGAAAATAAATTAATGTCTAACTTCGAGCAAGTCAGTGTCCAACAGTTTCCCAGAGGACAAAACAGTCATGCTGACGCCCTAGCGGCCTTGAGCTCAATAATCAACTCTGACTTAAAGAGAATAATTCCAATCGACTTCCTCGCCTAGCCGAGCATCGACCAGAGCGACGAGCTGCCAGACATGGGCCGTGTTCTCCAGATTGAACCAGCACCCAGTTGGATGGACCCCCTAAGGGACTATTTGAGAGATGGTGCCCTACCAGATGATAATAATGCCGCTCATAAAATAAGAGTCAAAGCTGCCCGCTTTCACTTATCTCCTGAGGGCAAGCTGTACAAAAGATCTTTCACCAGCCCTTACCTCCAATGTGTTCACCCAAAGGACGTCGAGCAAGTTCTGCACGAGCTTCATGAAGGAATCTGTGGGAGCCATATTGGGGGCATATCGCTAGCTTTCCGAGCAATGAAGGAAGGCTACTGGTGGCCATACATGCAGAAAGATTCTGGGATACATGCTCGCAGGTGCGAGAAATGTCAATTACACGCTCCTATGGTTCACCAACCTGCCAGTGACCTAAAATCACTTACTAGCCTCTGGCCTTTCGTCCAGTGGGGAATGGACATCGTGGGCCCTCTTCCTACCGCTGCCGGTAATCGCAAGTATCTGTTGGTCGCGACAGACTACTTCACCAAATGGATTGAGGCAGAGCCACTTGCAAACATCAGAGACGCAGATGTGATGAGATTCATTTGGAAGAACATAATTACTCGCTTTGGGATCCCAGGACCATCATCACTGATAACGGAACGCAGTTCGAGAGTGGCCTCTTCCAGAGTTTCTGCAGCGACCACGGGATTAGGCATCATTTCAGCTCGGTAGCATACCCTCAGAGCAATGGACAAGCTGAAGCTTCCAACAAAACAGTGATTGATGGACTGAAGAAGCAATTACAACGAGCTAAAGAGGCATGGGTGAGCGAGCTGCCACATATTCTATGGGCTCACCGCACTACCCCACGACGAATAACTAGGGAAACACCATTCGCACTAACGTATGGTATGGAGGCAATCATTACCATGGAAGCTGGCCTCCCCACCATGAGGTCCACCCTGGTCGACCAAGGCCAGAACGATGCAGCATTACTCGCTGAACTTGACCTGGCTGAAGAACGAAGAGAACTAGCTCTAGTGAAACTAGCGGGCTATCAGCAACAACTAGCAAAGCACTATAACAAAAAAGTCAATCCAAGAACATTCTAGGTTGGGGACTACGTCCTAAGGAAAGTTCTTGACAATGCAGTAAAACCATCAGATGGAAAGCTAGGTCCAAACTGGGAGGAACCATTCAAGGTAACAAGCGACAACCTGCAAGGAGCCTATCACTTAGAAACGCTGGAGGGCAGAGAGATACCCCGAGCTTGGAACGTAGCCAACCTAAAGAAATTCTACTTCTACTTTTCTATATTGGTCTTTTATTACATTGTTGAAATTGGCAATTCATTTTTCATTGTTTTTTGGTTAATAAAAGATTATTTGGCAGTGGCATTCTACGAAGTGCTATTTTTTTTATGAACTTTATAACGCGCACATCCTTTCCAAGAGACAGGCGTCCTACTCAACATATAAAAGCAGGTGTTTCCCTCCTCAAGTTTTTGTTATGAAAACAGGAACAACCTCCCAGCATTGCCCCTGGCAATATATGAAGCCTTACAGGGGACCCTTAGGCAGCTCGGCCAACTCAGGTTGGTCGCCAAATAAAGTTTGGCTAAAAAACTTGCTCGGATAGAACATCCAGCGCCAGGTGTGTCCTCGCCATTTCCACACTTAGGCCTAAGGGGGTGTGACGACACAACCTAAAAGGTAAAGTGGGTCAGAATGGTATCTTATAAGCATACTGGATTGGGAGGATACTCACTCGATAAAACAACTCTAGTCGGCTAAGAAGAGCCCAAGATAGTTAAAAAATAATGAAGTAGAAAATACAATACACATGTTTAGTCGGCGAATCGCCCAAAACATAAATATTTTATTATTTCATTACATTTACAAAGAGTTACATTGAAATCCTAATGAGGATTAGGCCTCTGAGCAAGATAATCAGCTACTTGCGCTCTTCGTCCGTCGTCCGGGTGAGGAGTTAATTCTTCCTCGACCTCATTTGCACCTGGCTCTAGTAGTTGCCTAGGGATGGCATCTATAGGGACCCACTGGTCTTCCCTTCTGAAAGGGTTAGGCATCATAGTTTAAGGGGAGATCTCATGACGATACCAGAGTACTCAGTTCCTGGGGACCTTCAAATCCCTGAGAGCATTCAACCATCCCTTAATAAAGGATAGCTTTTCAACCTTAGTCAACCTCGTCAGAGCATCTGTCCAACCCTAATCATAACCATCAACCCATACTCGCCGAGGACCTTTCTTGAACAGATGCCTCAGTAGCGTAACATCTTTTTGGAGACCAACAGCTATCACATATGCTCGACGAACATCTCCTCGAAGCTCTTCGATCTCCCCAGTTGAACCACGGACATCTGTACCAGCTCGCCGTCCAGTCGATGAAGAGGAACCACATAGAACCTGAGGAGAACTGCTAGGCGCATTCTCTCAAAATTGTGAGACCTCTCGCCTCAGAATTCCGTTCTCTTGTTGAAGCAGCTCTCCAACTTGATGAACCTCCGAGGCATCCAGGAGACTTGATTTCAGAGCATCCACCTCTTCTTGTACAAAAGCACATATTTCCTCCATCTCTTGGAGCCTGTCCTTCCGCTTGGCAACAAGCTCTGACTGGTCCTTATAATCCTTATTCCTTGATCGACGGGATTTACAAATCATTATGAAAGCCCTACGAACTTGATTGCTCGCATCAGGACCAAGAATCTTTCCCAGTTGAGAAGTAGCAGGTATATATTCATCAATATCAATCAGCTACAATCCATACAAGCATTAAAGAGCAAAGAAATCAGTACGCAGGAAGGAAAAAGATTTCATTTTCATTAAAGAAAAGGTTCCAAGTACATCAGTGAAAGAAAGGAAAGAACAACAAAAGCAAACAATACAAGAAATTCCCTAAGAAAAGCTAGCTGGCAACCTCAATCTGCTCTGAGGTCGCTGGTTGCTTCCCCTTGTCTGCAGCAGCCCCAGGCGCACCTCCCTCGGAGGGAGCAGTGGCCATTCCCTGGTTGAGGGGCACTTAGACAGCGGTAGTCTGGGCAACAGAACACCTACACCGACAGCAGGAGCAGGTGCCTCATCCACAACGGGCTTAGGGCTAAGATTGTGCTCGTCAAAAAGTGGGGAGTCGATATCCACCCCGGCAGCCAGGAGATCCTTGTCCCAACCCTTCTTGAAGTTCAGACGGTTGATATAGCCAATCTGAACATCAGCATCCTCATACGCAGCGGTCCATTCGGCGTTGTACGAGCTCTCCTTAAGGGTGGCAGCCTCAGATTCCACCTTCTTCACCTTTTTCGCGAGCACCCTGTTCTCCTCCACCACGGCCAGCTTGCTCGAGCAGACCAAGTCATAGGACTCACTAAACCAAAATGGGTAAATTGTAACCCTTCCAGCGGCTAGCCTTGTAACGATCATAAACCGTGACAAAAAATACGCATTTTGTGTCACGGTCATTGACCGTGACAAGACCGTGACAAAGACTTGTCATGGTCATTGATCGTGATAAGTCCGTGACCAATGTACTTGTCATGGACTTGTCACGGTCATTGACCGTGACGATCCTTATAATATTATCACCGTCAAGGACCGTGACACGTCCGTGACAAATGTCCCAGTAAAAAACCCTTTCCCCTTCTTTTTTTCCCCCGTCGATTCTTCCCTCCTTTTTTCTCTCTCTCTACGCTGCTCTCCCTCTCTCTCTCTCTCTCTCTCTCTCTCTCTCTCTCTCTCTCTCTCTCTCTCTCTACTTTCAGGTTACTTTCTCTCTCTCTCTCTCTCTTTTCCACACACACACACACACATGTGTGTGTGTGTGTGTGTATGTGCGTGTGTGTGTGTGTGGTGGGTGGGGTGGGGCAGGGTGGGGGAAGGGGAGGCTGTTTGTGTGTGTGTGCGCTTGTGTGTGTGGTGGAGGAAGGGGGTGGGGTAGGGTGGGGGAGGGGTAAGGGGGTGGGGGGGGGGGGGGGGGTAAGGGGCAGGGATGGGTGGGGGGTAGGGGTGGGGGGCTACGTGTGTGTGTGTGTGAATGTGCGCGCGCGCGTGTGTGTGTATATGTGTGTGTAGTGTGCGTGTATGTGCGTGTTTGTGCGTAATGTCCCTTGTAAATGAATTGATTGGTTATTAATTTTTTTAGTAAACTAATATATGATTGCCCCTCATTGTAAATTAGTAAATTAATATATGATTAATTATGAAAATAGGATCTCCCCTCATTGTAAATTAGTAAATTAATAATTGTATACTTTAATTGTTAGTTTAATTGATGAAAATAAATAATCGAGTAGATGAATTAGAAGGAGTACGTGATACACATTTGTTGTTGACATTGTTGTTGGATTATAGTGGATCGATGTTGGGTTGGTTAGTTTTAGAAGTGGCATGACCACTGGATTATTGTCCATATGTGGGTGGGATTTTTCAACTTTTTTTAAAAATTACTTTGTATATCGAACAATATATATATAGTATGATAATTAAATGAAACATACTTGAAATTACATATAGTGCGCATAGATACTAGCCTTCTAGTTCTTATACGTACGCATTCAATAACCCTTAGACCCGTTCGAGAGTCATTACCTCTGTAATGAGATCTCTCAAATTGTCCTGTTTGGACAGTTTGGGACTGCATAATTTCTGTATAATATTCTTAGTGGCTTAAAGTTGTTAATTTTGGAGGAAGTTCTGCATTCGTATCCTAATGTTTTCTGGGTACATACTAGATTGACAAGTGTGACTGTTATTTCAATTAATCAATTGAAATAATACTCACACTTGCCAATCTACGTCGTGTACTTGGAGAACTACGGGGATATGCTGCCGAATTTTTTTCAAATCGTAACAATGTGCATGAGCTGTTAAGTATATTACAGAAAAATGCGGTCTTGAATGGGATAGGACCATTCACCCTTTAGAGGAGATGGAGGAAGTAGAAATTTCTATTATAAATTGAATTTGAATATAAATAAGACATAATTAAATGAAACATACTATAAATCTAAGTTTTGTTTATACTAATCCATGAATATACGCTTCGTACCTTTAATAGGTGATTAGTTGTGGTAGCTATGATGGGATATCCGAAATACAAAGAGTGGATGGGTGAAACAAATAGAATGTGAGATGTGTTTCGCAGAGGTGCTAACGAATTTGTAAAATATGCAAAGAGATGCCATAATGATGAAGAGTTTCCATGTCCGTGTGCTAGGTGTAAGAATGGTAAGGTATTTGAGTGGAAAACAGTTGAACTACATTTGTTAAGATCGGGTATACAAGATAGTTATTGATTTTGGAGTTTTCACGGTGAATTAAAAGTTCCTTTTGTCCCCGACCAACCTTCAACAAGTAGGATAAATGTAGAAGGGGACGACGTAGATCATAATATGTTAGAGGATTTAGTTGATGATGCGTACGGAGTTTATGAAGCAAAAGAGAATGAAGTTACTGATGATGTAGAACGTTTAATTGCTCGTGAAGATATCACGATAAAACTTGACGATGACTACCAAAGTTTAAAATTTATGGCGACCAAACCGTTATACTCTAGCTGTGAGAAAGATCAAACAACTTTACATGCCATGGTTGGTTTGCACAATTTGAAGATGCAATACGATTTGTCTGAAAATAGCATGACAGGAATTCTGAAATGGGTGAAGGGCTTATTACCCAAGGAGAATACACTTCCAAATAACTATCCTGTTATGAAGAACGGTTTGAAAGGTTTGGGAATGAAGTATTAATCGATTCATGCTTGTGTGTATGACTGCATACTATACCGAAAGGAGTATGAAAATCTCGATCGTTGTCCAGTATGCGATGAACCTAGATATGTCCAATCTACTAGTAAGGAAGACACAAGCTTAAAAGTGCCTCAAAAAGTATTGAAATATTTTCCCGTTGGGCCTAGATTAAAGCGATTTTTCACAGTACCATGGATAGCGGAGGCAATGACTTGGCATGCTGGGGCAGAAGTCGAGGGTAATATCATGCGTCATCCTATTGATTCTACTTCCTGGAGGAGGATGGATTATGAGTATCCCGATATCAACAGATGGTTTCAATCCATTTGGAAATCTAAGCACCAATCAGAGTGTATGGCCAGTGATCCTAGCCCCACTCAATCTCCCTCCTTCACAGATGATGACTTTGTTGATACCTGTGCCCAAGGCACCAAGTGATGACATCGACGTCTACCTGGCTCCTTTGGTAGAAGAATTAAATGAGTTATGGGAAGAGTGTGTGCAATCATTTGACTCATTTAAAAAAGAAGAGTTTACGCTGAAAGCTATGTTGATGTGGGCAATTCATGATTTTTCAACTTATGGGACATTATCCAGTTGTGTAGTACATGATTATTTGGGGTGTCCTATTTGTGGAGAGACTGAATCTCTTCCTCTATCCTTTAGCTCAAAAAATGTATACCATTGCCACATGAGGTTTTTGCCCCCGGCTCATAGTTTCAGATTTGAGAAAAGTTCCAATTTTTTATTGGGCGGGGTTGAACATAGGCTACCGCTGAGACAACTTTCGAGTTCATAAATTGAAAGTAAATCTTCTGAATGTGACCCTAATATGCCAGGTAAGAATCCCAAATTTAAGAATGTCAAGCATAAGAAGACCCCAACTGGGAATGAAACTGAGATAAGAAAGGCATAGTCTAGGAGGTTAATTTTATTTGACTTGTCTTATTGGAAGAATAACTCGGTGCGCCATGTATTGGCTGTGATGCATGTAGAGAAGAACTTCGCTGAACATATTGTGGGCACTTGCCTTGGGGTGAGTCATTCGAAGGATGGAGAAAATGCACGAAAAGACCTTAAATCGTTAAAACTTAAGCCATAACTATGGTTGAAAGAAGATAGTAGGGGAAGGACAATAATTCCCCCTGGTGCGTTTACTTTGACGAGTGGGGAAAGGAAGGTTCTTTTAGACACAATATATAATTTGAAGGGCCCATCTACTTTTTCGTCCAACTTGCAAAGGATTGTGAATTATGCTACTCATGATTTACATAAGTGTAAGTTCCACGATTGGCATGTGATCATGAAATTGATTCCTCTATTGTTTAAGCATCGTTTCTCCAAGCACAAGGATTTGCGGAGGGCTATTATGCAAATTAGTATTACCTTCTCACTCTTGTGTGAGAAGGTAGTCAATCGAGAACACATAGTGTCCGTAAAATTGGCGGTGACCAAAGCGATTTGTGTATTGGAGAAGTAGTTTCCCCCAGCATTCTTTGACATAAGTGTTCACTTATTGGTACACCTATGCGACGAGGAACTTCTTTGTCGTCCAGTTAGATATCGGTGGATGTATCCGTTTGAAGGATTGATGAAAGTTTTTAAAGACTACGTCAAGAATATGGGATATATTGCAGGATCAATTGCAGAGGAATACATAATCGTGGAGTCATCAATATATACTCAGGAATATATGCCTGACACGACTAGCATTGATGACACTGATGAGTTCGTCGATGATGGTGGTCATGTGATGGGAAAATGAGTGAAATTAACGAGTTTGCAACATGAACAAGTAACTCGTTATCTATTTGACACACATGAAGATGTCGAAGAGTGGAAAAAGTAAGTTTCGATTATTATAATGTTTAACATTATTTTAGATTATTTTATACATGATTAATTTTGTAATATGCAGAAAATATGAAGCCCGTGAGAATAATAAAGACGAAAAACAATGGTATATTTAGGCTGTGGTTGACACAAGAGGTAATTATAATAAAAATGGTTGTTATATAACGTTACATTACACTCAAATTTTACAACTAATATAATTAATTTATCTACATTCTCAGCTCTTAAAGACGGGTGATACGACATCAAGGGTTACTCGTCTAGCCACTGGACCCTTGTTCGTGGCACAAGAGTACAAAAAGTATCGATTGAACGGTTACATTATGAGCGCTAAAGTGTACGAGGAAAGTAAAAATGTATAGAACTCAGGCATTTCATACAAGGCTCTTACTTTCTTTCGAGCGAGCGCAAATGATAAAAATCTCGTTGAAGCTGAAATGACTTACTATGGTGTAATCCGAAATATATTTGAATTGGATTATATAAGCTTCAAAGAGGTTGTATTTTACTGTGACTGGGTAAGAGTTGAGGATAAAAATGCTTGTAAAGTTGATCCTGTCACCAATTTGATCATGGTTGACTTGTCTAAGTTGAAGAGCAACGACCACGTGAGCGATGAGCCGTTTGTTTGTGCATTTTAAAAGTTTAACCAAGTGTTTTACTCGGAGTATATCAACAACGAGCCGTGGTCAATTGTCCAATACGCGCCAAAACGTCAAAATAGTAATGTGGATGACTTGGCTGCTCCTACCGAATATCAATCCATTTTTTATGATAACCTGAATTTTAAACAATTTTTCAATTTGTAATAAATATTCCAATTTGTACCGAAATATTCCAGTGCGTTTGGACAGTTTGGGACTGCATAATTTATGTATAATATTCTTAGTGGCTTAAAGTTGTTACTTTTGGAGGAACTTTCTATTATAAATTGAATTTGAATTTGAAATTTAAGTTTTGTTTATACTAATTCATGAATATACGCTTCTTACCTTTAATAGGTGATTAGTACATATTTGGGGTGTCCTATTTGTGGAGAGGAGACTGAATCTCTTCGTCTATCCTTTAGCTCAAAAAATGAAGCGAGAATTCCCTTCATATCCGAACACTAAGAAATGCCATAATCCAATGGAGTGATGCTCTGCAAATTCCTTCCAACCGTTGTGTAGCCAAACATCACCAGTTGAAGTTGCCAATTCCACTTTCCATACCCCACCACTTAGAACCTCTAGCAAAACATGGAAAAATATGGAAAGTGGAATTGATAACTTCAACTGGTGATGTTTGGCTACACAACAGTTGGAAGAAATTTGCAGATCATAACTCCAAAGGATTATGGCATTTCTTAGTGTTCAGATATGAAGGGAATTATATTTGACACGATTGCCCGGGGTACATTAGTTGGAAGGAGGTGCCATATGAGCTCAAGTTAGCTGTTTGGGTAGCACTACATGTAATTTATTTATATTTATATTTATATGAATATTTCAATTTCAATTTCGATTTCGATTTCAATTTCATTTTATATTTACATTATATTATTTTGATTTCAATTTTCTTGTTGTTAGCCCACCCCTTATGATAATCCTGGCTCCGCCCTTGGTTATGCCACATGTTTATTTAAGCTTCTTCGAAGGATTTCCAACGTAAAGTCTCTTTCATTATCATGTTCTACCATGTTGGTAAGCTATAATATCTCTGCTATTGTTGCTTGCATAAATGACTATATTATTTAGATTTATTACTTTTTAATTCATTTGTAAAATCTCTCTTGTGCAGTGTCTTGCAGTGGCTGATTCTTATAGTGGAACTGGAACTGGAAATTAGTGCTGGATTTTCTCAAAAGTTGTCCTCTTCTAGAGATTCTTATCTTTGAGGTACGTCAAGGATTCATAACATCACTTCCAGCTAAATAGTTTGTAGATTTGAGATAATTGACGGTGATGTTGTTTCTTCTTATATTAGGGTTTTCAGGACATCATGGTTGGAATGGTATGTACCTGATTGTTTGAGATCACACCTAAAGATAATCGAAATTACGGGATTGGGGTCGAACAATGGAATTGAACAGTTGAGGTACTTTGTGGAGAATGCCAAAGTTTTGGAGAAGACTATAATAAAGATGAAGGGTGGTGTTGAACAATTAAAGCTTCCAAAGTGTTCAAAGAACATGATTAGTAAAATAAGTAAATTAATAAAAACATTAAAATGACAAAAATATAGCATGACGCGAAGTTGTCCCGTTTGCATATTGTTTCTATTTTGAATGTATATTTGCATTATCTCTAGTTTATTTGGATATATGATGTTTGAACAGGTACAAAGTTGCTATAACATGTACAAATATACTGCCGGGCAGTGGCAGTGGCTAAACTGCCCAACAGACACTTTTTCAATTCTGCCCAGAATTGTCACGGTCATTGACCATGACAAGTCCTTGATAAAGGAAGTTGTCATGAACTTGTCACGGTCAATGATCATAATAATTTTTTTATAATTGTCACGGGCTTGTCACGGTCATAAACCGTGACAAACTAGTCACAATCAGGGTTCGTGACATGACCGTGACAATTTTAACGAGCTTATCACGGTCAATGACCGTGACAAAAAAAGTTGTCTCGCCCAGAATTATCACAGTCATTGACCTTGACAAGTTAAACTTGTTAAGATCAATGACCGTGATAATTCGGCAGATTTGGTGTAGTGACTGCCTCAACTCCTCGAGCACCTTAGTCTCCGCCTCTTTTGCTCGATTGGCCTCAATAAGGGCAAGATCGGAAGACTTTTAGGCAGCATCAGCAGTCTTCAAGTTGGCCTCTAGCTCGGCGTTCTTCCTCGCCAACTCATCGCCTCTGCGGTAGAGGATGGCGAAATCGGTCACAAACTGCAAAGAAGAGAAACGTTAGTAAGAGAAGTATTGAACAGAGTATTGTGAAAGAAGGGAAGAAAAATCAGATTTACCAAGGCTAGCCTCTGACTCGCCTTTAGAGCTAACTGGTCAGTCCCCATCGCCTTCTGACGATCAGTCAGTAAAATTTCCCTTTCGAGAAGCGCATAAGCCAGCTGAGGAGACAGGGCAACAGAAGCCCCCTTAAGCAAAGCAAATACCGGCACAATAGTTTGCCCCGCCTTTGTCCTTACCTCCTCTCTCATTTTCTCCTCTTCCCTCTCTTTCCTCTCCTTCTTAGCTCTCTTTCTCTCCTCCACCTTCCTCTTCTCCTCCTCCTTCTTTCTCTCCCTCTCTCTCAGCATATCTTTCTCTCTCTTCTTCTTATTCTTCTTCTCCTGCTCATGAGCAGTAGACTGAGAACTAGTGGCAGCACCCCCACTGCCAGATTTCTACTTCTTCGACCGGCGAGACAGAAGCACATCATCATCGTCATCATCATCATCATCATCATCTTGGATCAAATTCTTTCTAGGAGGAGCCATGTCTTCCTCGCTAGAACTACTTGATTCACTCAAAGACTCTTGAACTCCTGAACCCTTGTCCGAACTGGAAGATTCTTTACTGTCAGAACCCTCCTTACTGGAAGTACCTTCAACACCGCCCCTATTGGCACCCTCACTCTCCTCACCAGAGCTGCTCTCCTCCTCGTCCAACTGGATTGGGTCGACAGTAACCTCTTCTGAGGTGTCTAGCTCAGGAATGCTATCCACAGGTCGAGTAATAAAACTGGACCCAACATTCTTGTATTCTAAAAGGAACGCCGCTGATCGAGGGTGTTCACCGTCAGCCAAGGGCTCCCTGAGTTTCCAGGCTTTGACCAACTCAGCAGCTCGGATCTCGCTGAGAACAGGCTTCGAGTTCTTTGTCTTCGTTGAAAAAGAAAAAGAGAGGGATATGAGAAAAATATGCATAAACAGAGGCTCAATGGGAAAAACAAAAGCTATGCCTACCTATAAATTCCTCCCCATAAAAGGGAATCACAAATCTACCAGACCTCGACCCTTCATCATGGGGAGAAAATTGCTAATTTTTGGCGATAAATTCCTCATGCCAGTAGTCCTTATGGGAATCAGGTAAATTCACTACCAATACCCTATCAGGACTCCTGGCCTTGACGTAAAGAAGACCAGAGCTTATTCGAGAAAAAGAATAGCAGAAGCAGATTTCAGCAAGCCCTAAATTGGTGCCATAGAGCTGATTTATTCTATGCACACCATTGACAATTTTCAAGACATTGGGCGAGCACTGTGCAGTAACTATATTAAAGTAACCAAAAAAGTGCAAAAATAAATTATATGGGGGAAAGGTGAGATCCCCCTGGGACTGCAAGAGAACATGAATCCAGTGACTATCCTCAACTTCTCTGACATTACAAGGGATAGGGGCACATTCAATATCCACCCAGTTTGCAATATTAAAGTATTTCCTAAATTCAGCTATCGACCTATTTCCTATTTTAGCAATTGAAAAAGAAAAACCCTAGTAACTGATATGAGGAAATTCCAGCAGAGAAAAGAAGTGAGAAAGACTTATGAAGTAAGAGTCATCTTGGGACGAGGCAAAGTCACAAGCAGGGACGATGGGAAGATGCGAAAAAATCTTTAAGATGGAAGACGAGACCTGGGGGCAAGAAGAGCTACAATAAAAGCTTGGAGAAATTGAGAGAAAACAGAAAAGTTTGAAGCGACGTTCAGGGAATGGCCGTTTCGAAGTAATTTAAACCTTCCTAATCATGATGCATTGGTAACGAGGCGATCTGCCGCCTAAATCAATTCCATAAAGGCGTTTCAGCCCCAAGAATGTTGTACAAATTACAAAAGTGCCATTAAGACTAATCATTTAAAATTATTGAGCCCAAATTGTGACCCAAAAATTTTAGGGACAATTGTGGGTACCTCGATTTGTCACTTGGGCCAAGACGAGAAGACCAATTAAAAGCGACCCAGAGTCCAAAGGCCCCACGCTTCTGTAATACCCCGTATTTTTATGACTTTTAAATTTAGGGATTTATTAAATTTAATTGAGATAAATTAATTTAATTTTAATCCGGAAAGTTATTTTAAATATTTACTAGTGTGACGAGAGTTAGTAATTATTGAAAATTTGTTGATTTGTTAGATATTATTTATTGAGTAAAGTAATATGTAGAATTGATTTTATTAAAATTGCCACGAGTGAATAAAAATGACAATTATGGAAATTGAGTCGGGACGCGCCTGTGTCGTGTCAGGACTAAATTATTATTA
This sequence comes from Sambucus nigra, assembly GCA_949130495.1. NCBI lineage: Eukaryota > Viridiplantae > Streptophyta > Magnoliopsida > Dipsacales > Adoxaceae > Sambucus > Sambucus nigra. The sequence continues at coordinate 465,421,228 of OX422211.1, read as the reverse complement.
TTATTATTATTATTATTATTATTATTAGAAGTGAATAAATTATAAGTCACCCGTATGGTTATTTTGAGAGCGTCAATGTATCCGGAAGGGTCGAGATAGTCAAAATAATGTACCCGGGGGTTTAGTTTGGGTATCGGGGCGTTTTTAGGCCTAATTAACATCCCGGGAGGGCGTTTTAGACATTTTGTATTTTTAGGCATGGAAGCCCACGAATTTTCTAAGGTTTTATCAGATGTTAGGGGTTGTCTTCTAGGGTTAAGATAACCAAAAACTAATAACGACCATTAGAGAAGAAGATGAAAAGCTTTCCAAGGAGTTCTAGGCCAAGAACTCCACCATTTGCACCTCCGTCACCACAAAATTGTAGATCACGCGGCGAGGATCACAACAACACCCATTTCTTCCACAAATCAGAAAAATAGATTTCCAGGTAAGTATCTATCTTGCTTTATTTTAGTTAATGCTTCAATGATATTAGTCTAGGGTTGATGAGGACTAGTTTTTGTGAAAGAAAGCATATATTGGAGACTAAAATTTACATGTTGTAGAGGTAAAAATCGTATTCTGAAAATCTATTTCATATGTAGAGGTTGAACCACGAAATTTCATTGAGTTAGGAGTAGAAAATCTGGAAAAAAGAATGGGAAGAACTAAGTTAAAGAAAATATTAGGGTTCTTGAAATTTATATAGATTTTGCCCCTTTTAATTCGTTATACTTGATGAAAACTCATATGTCTTATGTAGAACATAAATCATTTGGGTATATAACACTTGTAGTATCATTTGTTGGGAGTTTGGGAATCAAATATGATGATTTGGATGAGTTTGGAATAGGATTCCCGTAATTGGTATTTCTGCAGTTTCGCCATAACTGCTTGATCGATCGATCGACCCAACAGCATCGATCGATCGATGGAACGATCGATCGAGCCCCTAACATCGATCGATTGACCCCTCCTAGAAAACTCATATTCCCCTTTTTAAATAGCTTAATTCGATTTAAATGGGTAGTAATCTTTGGACAATATTGTTAGAGCATCTTGGGACATAAATAGGACCAGTAGGACTTTATAAAAATGGAATATTGAATGTACGATATATTAGGGTTAACGGGGGGTGAATTACACTTAAGGAATAATGGAAATGAGTGTTTAAAGGAGTGAGACTCCTAAGGAAGTTACGTCGTAAAATAAAAGAGTACCTACTGAAATTACACTTAGGGAGATAGGATACTATGAGTGATATGAAGTAAGTTGGTAATAATTCCATAAATAAGAATAAAAGAGACGATCCGTTATACGGGATAATCTAGTAATGTGTACTAAGAATAAATATCATAATTATGGGTCGTGTGTGTACCTAATTTAGAAATGGGAATGGTAGTATACATATATATGACTGTGTTTGTGCATCTATTATATACGTGTAAAAATCATGCCCGCGCTACTTGCTATCACCGAGGTTACCGCGCCGGGACAGTCTTATCTCGATGGGACCTTTATGGGAGATATTGACTTGTACCCTAGAACATAGGAATCCTTGGTACAGGCTATCTGATCAATAGTCAGACGGTCCTAAGAGACGTGAGGGTATGTGCTGACCTCTTAGTGACTTGGAACTATACTTCGCCTCAATTTGTATATGTTTTGTGTTAATACAGTTCGAGAGTGATTCCGAACTAGTATTTCCCTTAGGACAAGTGATACGGGGACTTGATAGCAGAGTATGCCAACACCATAAATTTATGTGGGGTGCCGATAGTATATATATATATTATGAGAGTGATTGATATATATATATATAAAATTGAAATTGGAAAACTTTCTACTGTGATTAAAAGAAATTGAGTAATAAATAAATATTATGAATTTATAAGTGTTGGAAAAGTTTGAGGCAATACTGAAAGGCTTTATAACAAAATGAGATTTATGTGAGAACTTTGCTTTAGGAAATAAATTATCATAGTACTAGAAATTATCGGCATGGAACCTTATGGGGAATTTAAGATAAGCTAAACTGTTGGGATTAATAGTGCGGTAGGTGTGCACATTATAAGAAAGGTGAGAATTTCTCAAGGGAGTGCCGTATACTAATATGATTGTTGCATTAGCCGGTAAGCATTTTAAATACTTGCTAAACTAAATTTTAAACTGTTTTACAATCGGGCTCTGACCTATTTACTATTATCTCTTCTCTCTTATATATATATATATATATATATATATGTATATATTACAGGTTCCCAGCCACAGGTGAATCATGCTTAGGATTCTTTGGAAGGAACGTGCTGCAGCTTAGGTGGGAGTTGCAGGACTTTTGTTTAGACGACCTCATTATTGATTCCACACCTAGTTCTGTTTTATCCAGTTGGGCATGTGTCGCCCTTTTTCCTTATCCAGTTGGTTTTGTCAGAGATTGTAATTCATTTTCTTTCAGTATTTCTACTTTGAGATTGTTACTTTCATGATGCCTTTCCTTTGAAGTTTTAAAGTTGGTATTAATTATTTGAATGCTTAAATTACTTGGATTATCTTTTCCAATCTAGTTGTTGTGTGACGCTTAAACTATGAATTATGAAAGGTTTTATTATTGGGTTTAAATTCAATATGGAAATAGTGTTTTAAAAATGGTTTTGTGACTTAGCTTAATTATTTAGGGTGTTTAATTTGAAAAGTTATTTTTACGACAGTGATGCTAAGAATGAACCAACCGTTTACCTTGGTTATAATTTAATAAAGGACTGATCCCCCGGTATTTAATTAGGCGGGGTGTCACTGGTGGTATCAGAGCATCAGGTTCTAGTGTCCTTAGGATCTGTGCGGCTTATTATGCTTCTAGCGTTACTTTGTTTGATATAGAGCCCTATGTTTAGGATTGTTGTTTTCTATGGTGAGATTCCGTTCTCCTGCTATAACGTATGTACCTTAGTGACTCTTAATTGCGTTCGGGAGTGTTCGAACAATTAAATATGGAAGGCAAGGGCCGTTGGGTGGACAACAGGAGGCAAGGCTTAGTTGAGGTGGTAGAGCATATTTGAGGATGATGACCGTAGTTAAGGTCACCCCTATTATATCACGGGAAGCCAGGACTGTAGAGACGGCTAGGGCGCAGCCTATGATTACCAAGTGCTTCTATAGTCGAAAGAGGTGCGAGAGTAGACTCACCCAACGTAGTACGACTGGGAAAAGTCAGACGAAGCATTGTAGAGAACTGTCAGTGGAAATTCTAGAAATGCGAAAATTGTGTGTGTTAGCCCAAGGAGGTAAATTATCCAAATGCTTGGACATAGGACGGAGTGTGGCCAACTGAAAGTGAAAATTTGGAGATAAATTTTTTTGGCTTGTCGGAACAAGGTTATCATGGTGGGAGTCAGCCACTACTTTTAGAAGTGGAATGTTATGCCCATAGGAGAATATTAGGTACAGTTTGACCGCAAGTTCCTTCATCAGATGTTCAGGATAAGAAGTGAATGTTGTTCTGAACTCATTCAAGGAGGACCTGACAGAGGTCCATTTGTGAATATCAATCTAAACCGTTAACGAATCTTATATCGAAAGATGTAGATACAAATGGAGGAAGGGACTCCAAGTGGGAGATCGACTCGTAATAATAGTTGATAACACTTAAAAAGGGAATTCTGCTGGACGGTCGATTCAGAGGTTGACAAGGCCGTACTTTGTCAATGAAGATGATAATGCTTCTTGGTGTGGGAAGCTAAAAGAATCAAATAATTTAGTCAAGAATAAGACGGGATACAACGGTGGTAGTGTAGCACCACAAGGGGGTGTGGATACACATCAGGGCACCCATTTAAATGATTCGGATAGCTGAATTCTTACCAGACGATGGTAGATTTAGTAAGGACTATTGTAGTCAGTAACATGTTCTTTGGGGCCTAAAAGGCTATGAGAATAACGGGGGTAGCCATCAGAAATCGAGTTTACCAAAGTCCTAGAGAATGACAATCCTAACATGGTTAGTATGACAGGTGATAAGTGGGTTATGTGTTGAGGTATTTTGTGGAGATTGAAATCACACGCGCTAAATTTTTTTTTTCCTGAAGTGATTATAGGGTAGAAGAGTATGGTGCCTAGTAAAGGAGAACGATTAAAGTAGTGTTGTTCTGGTTTGGACAAGCGTGTTACGTCCGGAGACCATTTGTACAGTGAAGGCATTTGGCAAGGCAGAAGTATGAGTTTTATCCTCGGAGGAGGAGGTGTGTTTTATGTGACTCGAGCGAGTCAATATATTTTGTTCATTGCTAGATTAGCATGTGAGATAAGTTTAATGCGTATAACTATAAACATTATTATTATGTGAATATTTTCCCTAGTGTAGCGGGATTATCTTTAGTGCTATCCGAGGAGGATGAATGTGTGTATTAATAGTGTTATATACTTTATTGAGGTTACTCATTTTAGTAGTGTGATATACGAGTATGATATTATCTTGGTTATAACTTTATAGTAATGGTTAGTACGATAGTGGGCAATAATTGAAAGGCTATCAGAGTGGTTGCCTTAGTGCATCATGTTTTGTTCTGGCGAGGCCCCACCTGCGAGAAGGTCGGACTCGCACTTATATTAGCTATTTTAGAGACTTCAGAGGGGATAGTGGGTTCAAGATATTCGATTCTGGCGTGTGTAAGGACTTTGTTATTATGATTCAGTATATATTGGGTTTACTGTTGAGCGAAAAGATTTGACTCATTATTATGTGGAGCGCTTAGGACTTGGTGATAGGTAGAGAGCATTGATATATCTACCCTTTAGAGATGTGATAGTTAAGCGTTATACTCATATGCTTGGGATCAGGATTTTGAGAGTCCTGATTGTATGTGTACGAGGTTTGCGAATAGTGATTACCACCAATACTGGATGATAGTGGATTGGCGAAATGTTCTTGGTGTAGGTGTAATTACGGGAGGTGATGAAACTTTTCTGTCAAGAGACGGAATAAAGGGGTACATGTTATGGAAGGAGGGCCTAACAGATTTTGATAATCGAGAATGCTAGGTAGTAGTGTATCGGGGGGTTCCTTGTTTGGATTTCGCTTTGCGAGACATCCCACGCATGAAACTTAGCGTAAGGTTGGAATTAGGAAGATGTTTGGTCATTAGCCTATAAGTTTAGTACCTCGGTCATAGTAGGAGCAGGTAATTTTATCTGTAAATGGGAATTTGAATTATGAATTAAGGCCAGTGGAGCCGGTTGTGTGGTAAGAAAGCATTGAAAGTTTTGTTTTATCACCACGAGTAAAGGGGTGGAACAATGATAAGGAGAATTTAAAATTTCAATTTCTAGGGTGACTGGGAATACCCGAGTGTTGTAACCGCATTCTAAGCACAAGGGAAAATAAAGAACTTAGATGATTTTTAGCGTGGATTATCTGGGAAGAATTTTTCATAATAGGAGAGAAGACTTGTATTTATTTTGATGTATAGAACATTGGTAAATTACTTTAGTTATTGTATTTATTTGTGAGAATTGTTGTACTTATATGAAAAGATTTAGATTTGTGGTTTCTCTTTTGTTGTTGTGGGATTTAGATGCCCTATACCTTGTGATATTATGGATTTGTGTAGTTTTACCGACGAGTAGAGCGCCGTTCGCTCTTCCCGGGCGGTCGGGGTATTGCAAAATGTTGACATCCTAGTTAGCTGATGTTAGAATAGTCAGAGTGGAAGGTACGTGGGAATGGACGTGTAGAATATATGTTTGTGGGACTAGCATGACGAAGCGGAAGTGGTAGAATAGATTAAGCGTCGTGTGAAAGACGATAAATCCATATATATGAGTGCGATCAGAGTAGCACACCCGAACTTGGTTGGAAGGCTGGGGGATGCCATTTAAAAAGGGGTATTCCTTGAGAAGGGTAGAATTTAATTATTATGGATAACACTTGGAGAGGAGTTATAATTAGTCAAATGTTGAGAGCAAGATGCGCGTACAAAGAACGATGATGTTAGTATGGTATAAAAGGTCCAGAAGTGCACATCGTGGAGAAAAGTACACGGGTCGGAACTTTCGGTATACGACAAGGAAAGAAGGGGAGTATTAAGTGCCCCTTAATGTGAGACATTTCAAGTGGAAGTCGATGTTGAGCGGGACATAGTGAGTAGTCTCTTCATACACCACTCATAGATAGAGATCGGTTGGAATAAGAGGATCAACTAGAGAATTTTGTGGTTATCAACAATTCCTGTAACGAAAGAGGGCGGTAAAGTTGGTAAAGTTCCTTGGATGGGTTGCCATTTTCAAGGTAAGATCAAGGGTTCATCCGAACATGTGGAGCAAGTCGCCCAAGAAGGAAATGATTGATATTCCTTTGGGGTAATTCACAATATTAACTAGTGTGCCCCAGTCTCCCTTTGAAAGTAAGGGATCGTGCCGGTACGTGGTCCTACACGGTATTATTTTTCGAATTGGGATGAGATTTGTGAATACCACCTTCAAAATGGAATTTCAGGAAACAGCAGAGGTAACGTTTCGTTTTGAGTAGGAGGTATCACCCATAGCCGAGGAGTAGGCGCTCGGTGATTAACGATTAGTGGAGCCGCGTGAAGGTAATTTTAGAATATTGGTGATCATTTCGTTTCCACAACGGATATAACTAGCAAGTGAAGTATAGTATGGTAGAGTTCCGTGGAAGCACTCGTACCTGTTTGTCAGGAACGAGGTGCTTATTGAGGTTTTGGTGTGGAGGAACCTTAACTATTCTCCTTCTTTATGTTTAGAGGTGAGCGGATAATCAGAATTTTTGATCGGTCGAGAATAATTCGATGACTATGGTGGAATTCCACGACTGTTTTAGGCGAAGAAGAGTGGTCAGATGTTCGTATGATTTCTCTCAGAATGGGAGTTTTATGGTTAGATAAATCCGAGTAGTTGTCATGTAGTGAGGTGCAGCATCCCAATGATATTGAAATAATGGGAATTAATAGTGTATAGGCTTGTCTTATGCAAATGCTGTAGGATAGGAGCTTTACATGAAGTGTCGTTAATGAGAATGTTAAACAAGCTTGCGGAGAGACGGGGGCTATAGTCATTGAGCTCCCTACTATGTAGATTATTTGCGTACTGTTATGGTATCCAAAATTGTTTGACCAGGTAGGCCTTATTTTTTGAATTTCGGGACGAAATTCGGTTATTAGTGGGGAAGTACGTAATACCCCATATTTTTATGGCTTTTAAATTTAAGGATTTATTAAATTTAATTGAGATAAATTAATTTAATTTTAATCCGGAAAGTTGTTTTAAATATTTACTAGCATGACGAGAGTTAGTAATTATTGAAAATTTGTTGATTTGTTAGATATTACTTATTGAGTAAAGTAATATGAAGAATTGATTTTATTAAAATTGTCACGAGTGAATAAAAATGACAATTATGGAAATTGAGTCGGGACGCGCCTCTGTCGTGTCAGGACTAAATTATTATTATTATTATTAGAAGTGAATAAATTATAAGTCACCCGTATGGTCATTTTGAGTGCGTCAATGTATCCAAAAGGGTCTATATAGTCAAAATAATGTACCCGGGGGTTTAGTTTGGGTATCGGGGCGTTTTTAGGCCTAATTAACATCCCGGGAGGGCGTTTTAGACATTTTGTATTTTTGGGCATAGAAACCCACGAATTTTCTAAGGTTTTATCAGATGTTAGGGGTTTTCTTCTAGGGTTAGGATAACCAAAAACCAAGAACGTCCATTAGAGAGGAAGAGAAAAAGCTTTCCACGAAGTTCTAGGCCAAGAACTCCACCGTTTGCACCGCCGTCACCGCTAAATTGTAGATCACGCGACGAGGATCACAACAACACCCATTTCTTCCACAAATCAGAAACATAGATTTCCAGGCAAGTATCTATCTTGCTTTATTTTAGTTAATGCTTCAATGATATTAGTCTAGGGTTGATGAGGACTAGTTTTTGTGAAAGAAAGCATATATTAGAGACTAAAATTTACATGTTGTAGAGGTAAAAATCGTATTCTGGAAATTTATTTCATATGTAGAGGTTGAACCGCGAAATTGCATTGAGTTAGGAGTAGAAAATCTGGAAAAAAAAAGAATGGGAAGAACTAAGTTAAAGAAAATATTAGGGTTCTTGAAATTTATATAGATTTTGCCCTTTTTAATTCGTTATACTTGATGAAAACTCATATGTCTTACGTAGAACATAAATCATTTGGGTATATAACACTTGTAGTATCATTTGTTGGGAGTTTGGGAATCAAATATTATGATTTGGATGAGTTTGGAATAGGATTCCCGTAATTGGTATTTCTGCAGTTTTGCCATAACTGCTTGATCGATCGATCGACCCAACAGCATCGATCGATCGATGGAACGATCGATCGAGCCCCTAACATCGATCAATCGACCCCTCCTAGAAAACTCATATTCCCCTTTTTAAATAGCTTAATTCGATTTAAATGAGTAGTAATCTTTGGACAATATTGTTAGAGCATCTTGGGACATAATTAGGACCAATAGGACTTTATAAAAATGGAGCATTGAACGTACGATGAAATTAGGGTTAACGGGGGGTGAATTACACTTAAGGAATAATGGAAATGAGTGTTTAAAGGAGTGAGACTCGTAAGGAAGTTACGTCGTAAAATAAAAGAGTACCTACTGAAATTACACTTAGGGAGATAGGATACTATGAGTGATACGAAGTAAGTTGGGAATAATTCCATAAATAAGAATAAAAGAGACAATCCGTTATACGGGATAATCTAGTAATGTGTACTAAGAATAAATATCATAATTATGGGTTGTGTGTGTACCTAATTTAGAAATGGGAATGGTATTATACATATATATGAGTGTGTTTGTGCATCTATTATATACGTGTAAAAATCATGCCCGCACTACTTGCTATCACTGAGGTTACCGCGCCGGGACAGTCTTATCTCGATGGGACCTTTATAGGGGATATTGACTTGTACCCTAGAACATAGGGATCCTTGGTACAGGCTATCTGATCGATAGTCAGACGGTCCTAAGAGACGCGAGGGTATTGTAATACCCCGTACTTTTGACTATATTTATTTTTGGGATTAATTAATTAAATGCGTATTAATTGATAATTAATCCGGGTTATAAATACTAACGAGATGCGAATTGGTATTTGATTATGTTCATATATGATTATATATGTATTTGATATTATAAAAATTTGTCGTGAGATTTATATACGGCAATTTGGAAATTTTGTTGAGACGCGTGGGACCGCCGCGTCACGGTATAATATTTTGATAATAAAAGTGAATTTAAAATCTATAATCCGTATGGTCGTTTTGAGTGCGCCAACGCGTCCGGAAGGGTCGAGATAGTCAGAAAACACTAGCCGGGGGTATAGTTTGGGTCCCGGGGTATTTTTAGGCCATACCGGCAACTTAAAGGGTATTTTGGTAATTTTACATTTTGAGGAATTAAAAGTGACGAAAATTAGAGATGTAAATCTGATGTGGATTTAACCCATTAAGCCCATTAACCAAACCATATAAACCTAGAAAGCTACGTAGGTTATCATTTAGGTTTTCTAAGTTCCCAAATCAAAACCCTAGCCACCTTAAGCCACCATTGGAGAAGGAGCTTGGAGAAGGAGAGAAAGAGAGGAAATTCTGCAGAAAAACATCATCAACCTACACCAAAGTCAGAAATCAAACCAAGGCAAGTGACTTTATTCCATTTAATTTCTGAGAATGTCTTTTCCATGTTAGAAAATTCGGATTTATGGTTTGTTCTTGATAAAACATGAAAACCCATGTAGTTTAGATCATAAAACTTGAGGAATTTGAGAAGGATTGCATGTAGAATAGTTTGGAGACGATTAATCTGATGTTAATACATGTTTGGGTGAAAGAAAAACGAATTAAATTCTGGGATTTGATGATGATATGTAGTTAGGGTTCATGTTCTTGAGATATTTGGAAAAAGTGTAGAAAGTTGTAAATTTAATTGATGTTAGGATGGATTGATCCCTTAACAACATGTTAGGATGTGACTATATATGTTTAGTATTGATTATAGACCTTTAAACGATTGATTGGGACTTAGTTTAGAAGATTTGAGGTGTTAAAATGGATGAAAAACGATTTGGGGAAAAATCTGGGCCGAAGCTGGTAGCTCGTTAGAAGCAGCCCCCAGGTCGTTCGAACGAACTCGTTCGAACGAGCTTCTAACGAGTTGACCAGTCGCTGCTAACGAAAAGGAACTTCGTTCGATATCTCGTTCGAACGAGATATCGTTAGAAGGAACAGTTCGTTCGAACGAACTGGGATCTCGTTCGAACAGTCTCGTTCGAACGAGACTTCTAACGAGTTGGCAGAGGGATCTCGTTCGAACAGTCTCGTTCGAACGAGACTTCTAACGAGTTGACAGTTTGGTCCTTTTTGGACTGTTTTGATTTTTGGAGTTCCGTAAACTTGTTCGAGGATTTAGATATCATTCCATAGATGTAATAATGATAGAATTGGGACATTTGGGTATTTATGAGAAGGAAATTACATACGAAAGTGTATTGCATGGACGGTTTGGGTTGAGACGTGAGTGTCTACTACGACGTGAGATAATTATGGCGCGTACAATATCAAACCGAAATAGTATGAATTGTGTTAATTATAAGTTAGTATGAGAATATGTACTACGATAAAAATACGGTATTACTAAGACGTGTGTTTACTTAGTATTGGTATATGATTGTGTGTATGACATACCTACCATACTTGCTATCACGGGAGGTTGCGTTCTCTTAGGACCCTCTAATCCTTGTGTGCCTACGGGGGGGATATAGACTGGTACCTCGATGAACATAGGTCATAGAAGGACTTATTGTGATATTAATAAGTCTGCTGATCATGGGAGCGTAGGTATGTGCGTGACCCATGTGATGGTGACTGTGTTCGCCTCCACTATTTGTGATTTGTGTTATCTGAACTATTCCTGAGAGATTCGGAATATGTGATCCTTATGTACGTGATGTACCGGGATGGATAGCAGAGTATGTGTGCACCGCAGCTTAGTTCTCGGGGTGCTTGTATTGTATATTTATGATGTGAATAATATACACTTAATTAATGAGAACCTTCATGTTAATGATGTGAATATAATTACGGTATTGTCCCGAGAATAATATAACAAGTTAACTGTTAGTTATTTATATTGCATATTGAGCATCTGAGTTTACATTAAATCCCTATCTAATTACGAGCGTTATATGTTAATAGAACCGGGTAATAAGGGTAGAAACTATTACAGTCTAGCTAGTTATGATGTCACTTAGCTAGTGGTTTATATTGTTGTAGATGGGTACTTACGTTAGGAGTGCACAGTTAGACGAGAGGTGAGAATATAATGTGAGTACACGTCCTAACATGTACTTTGCATTTAATATTTTAAATGTTTTTAAAGCACTTGCAGGTTTTTAAAATATAACTCCACATTCGGGCTCTGACCCGTTTGCTTTTCAAATCTTTTTCTTGTAAAACCATTTTAGGTGCCCAGCCACAGGGACACCAAGCATAGGATACTCATTCAGGTGACGAGCTGTAGCGGTTTGTGGAAGCTACAGGGATTTGCATGTAGACGCTTCTATCTTTTGGATTCCAGAGTCACTATCTATCAGTTGTAGGGCATGTTGCCCATTTCTATTTAGAGATATTTTTACTTTTCAGTTCTCAGACTTTAGCATGTATTATTTCAGCATTCGGTTATTCATTTCAGTTTTGGGATTGTAGTGAGGAGTTTTCCTCCAGACTTTATTTACTCTATTGTGATGGTTATTCGTTTTACTTCAGTATGGTGAATGGTGTTATTTATTTCTTCATTACACTTGTTGCTTGTTAATCAGACTTTAAATAAAATTTGGCACTTACTTTTTAAATACTAGGTGGTTAGTAATAATAAAAATGTTTTCGACAGTGATGCTATTAACTGAGCCAACTTGGCATTTTGAATTAATTTAATAAAGGAGTAGCTACCCGGTGTTTAATTAGTCAGGGTGTCACAGGTGGTATCAGAGCATCAGGTTCTAGTGTCCTTTAGGATCTGTACGGCTATTATGTTTTCGCTACGTTTCTTTGATATAGAGCCCTATATTTTAGGACTGTTGTACTCTTATTGTGTATGCTTCGTTCTTCAGCTTTATTAAGTTTATAACCGTGAACTTATAAACTTTGTTCTTATTTCAGATGCCTCCACGACGTGAACGACGAGTTCCCAGGAATGCAATGCCCGAACCCCAGCCCGCTCCAGTTCAGGGCATGTTGAACGCCGCTGAGGTTGCAGCTATAGTAGCTCAAGCGGTAAATGCCGCGATTGCCGTGATTCAGCAGGCACCACCTCAGGCGCCGGTTGCCGCGCCAGCACAGGTTAATGCATTTCCGTCTGCTTGGGAGCGTGTACGAGACGCTTTTCAGAAAGCGCATCCGCCAGAGTTTGCAGGTAGCTCAGATGTGGTAGTCTCGAGCCAATGGAGGAAGGACATACAGAGGCATTTGAGGATGCATGAGTGCACTGATGTTCAGAAACAGGTGCTAGCTACTTTCAAGCTAGTGGGATCTGCACTACAGTGGTGGGAGTCTATTACCACCGCAGAGGAGAGGGATACTCTCACGATTCAGGAGTTCTGGGTGCGGTTTGACCGCAAGTACTTTTCGTCCGCAGTTCATACAGAGATGAGGAGAAAGCTGATGAGATTGAAGCAGGAAGGCAAGACAGTGGCCGAGTATGAGGCCGAGTTCACTAATCTGTTGAACATCGTTCCAGACGAGATACCAACAGAGAAGAAGAAGATTGAGAAGTTCACCGATGGGTTGAATTGGAGGATCCGTCAGCATCTGCTAGGGAACCTATCGTTGGCCACGTATTCTGATTTGGTTAACGCTGCATTGTTACACTGCCAGGACCACCGTTTTCATATGGCCGAGGGCAAGCGGTCGGGAGAGTCTAGCCATCAGGGCAGGACTGGAGGACATAGTGCCAGCGGGGCACAACCTGGTCAGGGGCAGAGACAGAATGAGCAGGGTAACCAGCAGGGGGATAATAAGAGGTTCCGGTCAGGGAACTACAGGCAGGGACAGGGAGGTTTCCGTCAGGGCCATCAGGGTCCAAACGGCAATCAGGGCCAACAGGGACAGAATGGGCAGCAGTTTCACCAGGGCCAAGGGAGGAACGGTAACGGCCACCAGGGCCGGGGACAGCAGGGGCAGAGGGGAGGGAACTTCCCAGGAAAGTGCTTTGTTTGTGGCAAGACTGGCCCTAAGAAGCAGGATTGCCCTGATAGGGGCAGGGCCCCACAGCAGCAGCAGCAGGGTGCTCGCCAGGAGCCACAGAGACCTATGTTTCCCGTCGCTCTTCCCGCACCGCCGCAGATGGCAGCATTGCCACCCATTCCAGCAGTCCCAGCTCAGCAGGGGCAGCTACAGTATGGACGTGTCTACAACGTCCATCAGGCTGCAGTTCCACAGGCACCGCCCGCGATCGAGGGTACGTTTCCTATCCATGGCACTATGGATCGGGTGTTATTTGATACGGGTGCTACACACTGTTTTATAGCTACACACTTCGCGAAAGCTTTAGGATTGTTAGCTACGGCAGAGAGCACAGTGACGTGTGTCGACTCACCATTAGGGAGTGGGTCACTTATTTTCTTTATATCCCGGGGAGTGGGGGTAGAGATTGGTGGTTTGGTATTGCCTGCAGACATGTTAGTGTTAGACATGCATGTTCACGATGTGATCATCGGTATGGATTGGCTCGTAGCATATAGGGCCATGATTGATTGCTTCAGCGGGAGCATTGTTTTTGCCATTCCGGGGCAAGAGATGTTTATAGTGGCGATGCCTCGCCCAGAGGGAGGATCGACCGCTCATCTGTATTACATAGAGGAGGATACCTCTAAGGAGGTTGTTATTCCTTTAGATTCGATCCCGGTTGTCAGGGAGTATTCAGATGTGTTTCAGGAGATACCAGGCTTACCACCCAGTCGAGAGATAGACTTCGTCATAGATTTGCTACCGGGTACGAGACCTATAGCACGTGCACCGTACCATATGGCTCCAGCTGAGATGCGAGAGCTACGGGATCAGATAGAGCAACTGTTAGGTCAGGGCTTTATTCGCAGGAGTACCTCACCTTGGGGCGCTCCAGTTTTGTTTGTGAAGAAGAGGGACGGTTCACTGAGATTGTGCGTGGACTACTGAGAGTTGAATAAGGTCACGATACGGAATAAGTATCCGTTGCCTCGAATCGATGACTTATTCGACCAGTTGAGAGGAGCTTCTTTCTTCTCAAAGATTGACTTGAGATCAGGATACCATCAGTTGCGTATCAGGGAGGAGGATGTCTCGAAGACCGCATTCTTGTCGAGATATGGTTCTTACGAGTTTCGGGTTATGCCTTTCGGCTTGACCAACGCTCCAGCAGTGTTTATGGACTTGATGAACAGAGTGTTCAGGGATTTCCTAGACCAGTTTGTCATTGTCTTCATTGATGATATTCTGGTTTACTCTCAGACAGAGGAGGAGCACGCCGAGCATTTGAGGCAGGTTTTGCAGACACTCCGTCAGAACGAGTTGTATGCAAAATATGAGAAGTGCGGGTTTTGGCTGAAGGAAGTCCAGTTTTTGGGGCATATCATTTCCGACCACGGAATATCTGTTGATCCGGGGAAGGTGTCAGCGGTGAGGGAGTGGGGGCAGCCCACGACACCGACTGAGATTCGTAGTTTCTTGGGTCTAGCAGGATACTACAGGAGGTTTATTCGGGGTTTCTCGGAGATAGCGGGTCCTTTGACACATCTTACTCGTAAAGGTGTGCCCTACATTTGGAGTGATGCCTGTCAGTTGGCATTCGATGAATTAAAGGACAAATTGACCTCAGCACCTGTGTTAGCATTGCCGAGATCGGGAGTTGAGTATTTGGTTTACATCGATGCATCTTTGCAAGGACTGGGAGGTGTATTGCAGCAGGAGAGACAGGCCATAGCTTATGCTTCCCGTAAGCTTAAGCCTCATGAGAAGAATTACCCCACGCATGATTTGGAGTTGGCAGCGGTGGTATTTGCCTTACGGATTTGGAGGCACTATCTTTTGGGGGAGAAGTTTCAGCTGTTCACGGACCACAAGTCACTACAGTATCTGTTCACGCAGAAGGAATTGAATATGCGGCAGCGTAGGTGGCTTGAATTTGTGAAGGACTACCAGTTCGACATCCAGTACCACCCGGGTAAGGCTAACGTGGTAGCAGACGCGTTGAGCTGTAGGCCAGCAGATGAGGTGGCAGAGGTGTGGAAGGCAAAGTGGAAGGAATTGGGACACCAGGATGCAGTGGCCCGATCTTTCATGTCCGTGATGACCGTTACACCGCAGATTGTCACGAAGGTAGTACGGGCACAGGCTAATGACTCGTTCTGTCAGGAGCAGATAGTTCGATTACTAGCAGAGGGAGCCGAGTCCTATACCGTTAGCTCAGACGGGGGATTACGCTTCAATGGGAGGTTGGTAGTTCCGAAATGGGAAGAATTACGACACGAGGTGATGGCAGAGTCGCACGGCTCACGGTTCGCGGTACATCCCGGAGGGGACAAAATGTACCAAGACATGAGACGACAGTATTGGTGGAGCGGTATGAAGAGAGATATCGCTGAGTTTGTCTCGAAATGCGCCACTTGTCAGCTCGTAAAAGTGGATCATCAGAGACCGGCAGGATTGCTACAGCCATTGGAGGTCCCGGTGTGGATGTGGGAGAGCATATCCATGGACTTTATCACGGGGTTGCCTACGTCGCAGAGGGGTCACGACTCCGTTTGGGTAATTGTGGACAGGTTGTCCAAGGTCGCTCACTTCTTACCCGTAAGGACTGACTACACTACGGGACAGTATGCCCAGCTCTTCATTTCAGAGATTGTGAGACTTCACGGTGTGCCCCTAAATATCGTGTCCGATAGTGACAAGATATTTGTTTCAAGATTTTGGGAGAGTTTCCAGGAGGCCATGGGCACGGAATTGCGGTTGAGTACGGCCTATCATCCGCAGACCGATGGGCAGACAGAGCGCACCAACCAGATGTTGGAGGACATGCTACGCATGTGCATTATTGACTTCGGGGGTGGATGGGAGCAGTACCTTCCACTGGTGGAGTTTGCTTACAACAACTCCTATCAGTTCACGATTGGCATGGCTCCGTTTGAGGCGTTGTACGGTAGGCCTTGTCGTTCCCCAGCATGTTGGTTAGAAGTGGGGGACAACAAACTACTTGGGCCGGAAGTGATTCAGGATATTTCGGCAAGGATTGAGTTGATTCGGAGTCGCATTCGGGTAGCTCAAGACAGGCAGAAGAGTTATGCTGATGCGAAGAGGTTTTTCAGGGAGTTCCAAGTGGGGGACCAGGTTTTGCTCAGGGTATCTCCGATGAAGGGGATTATGCATTTCGGGAAGAAGGGGAAGTTGGCACCGAGGTATGTGGGGCCGTTTCCTATTATTGAGCGGATCGGACCGGTTGCGTATAGACTTGGACTACCGGAGCACTTGCATCGGATTCACGACGTGTTCCATATTTCCTCGCTGAGGAAATACCTTAGAGATAATTTGGCCCATTCTCACATTGCTGTGGAGGACATCGATCTCCAGCCAGATAGCTCCTACGAGGAGGGGCCAATTGCTATTTTAGACCGAAGCGAGAGGAAACTGCGGTCAAAGATAGTCCCTTTAGTGCGTGTTCAGTGGCGACATCACAATGTCGAGGAGTCCACATGGGAGCGTGAGGATGAGATGCGCGAGCGTTATCCAGAGCTGTTTTTAGCAGGTACTTTCTAGTTTCGAATTTCGGGACGAAATTCAGTTATTAGGGGGGAAGTATGTAATACCCCGTACTTTTGACTATATTTATTTTTGGGATTAATTAATTAAATGCGTATTAATTGATAATTAATCCGGGTTATAAATACTAACGAGATGCGAATTGGTATTTGATTATGTGCATATATGATTATATATGTATTTGATATTATAAAAATTTGTCGTGAGATTTATATACGGCAATTTGGAAATTTTCTTGAGACGCGTGGGACCGCCGCGTCACGGTATAATATTTTGATAATAAAAGTGAATTTAAAATCTATAATCCGTATGGTCGTTTTGAGTGCGCCAACGCGTCCGGAAGGGTCGAGATAGTCAGAAAACACTAGCCGGGGGTATAGTTTGGGTCCCGGGGTATTTTTAGGCCATACCGGCAACTTAAAGGGTATTTTGGTAATTTTACATTTTGAGGAATTAAAAGTGACGAAAATTAGAGATGTAAATCTGATGTGGATTTAACCCATTAAGCCCATTAACCAAACCATATAAACCTAGAAAGCTACGTAGGTTATCATTTAGGTTTTCTAAGTTCCCAAATCAAAACCCTAGCCACCTTAAGCCACCATTGGAGAAGGAGCTTGGAGAAGGAGAGAAAGAGAGGAAATTCTACAGAAAGCATCATCAACCTACACCAAAGTCAGAAATCAAACCAAGGCAAGTGACTTTATTCCATTTAATTTCTGAGAATGTCTTTTCCATGTTAGAAAATTCGGATTTATGGTTTGTTCTTGATAAAACATGAAAACCCATGTAGTTTAGATCATAAAACTTGAGGAATTTGAGAAGGATTGCATGTAAAATAGTTTGGAGACGATTAATCTGATGTTAATACATGTTTGGGTGAAAGAAAAACGAATTAAATTCTGGGATTTGATGATGATATGTAGTTAGGGTTCATGTTCTTGAGATATTTGGAAAAAGTGTAGAAAGTTGTAAATTTAATTGATGTTAGGATGGATTGATCCCTTAAAAACATGTTAGGATGTGACTATATATGTTTAGTATTGATTATAGATCTTTAAACGATTGATTGGGACTTAGTTTAGAAGATTTGAGGTGTTAAAATGGATGAAAAATGATTTGGGGAAAAATCTGGGCCGAAGCTGGTAGCTCGTTAGAAGCAGCCCCCAGGTCGTTCGAACGAACTCGTTCGAACGAGCTTCTAACGAGTTGACCAGTCGCTGCTAACGAAAAGGATCTTCGTTCGATATCTCGTTCGAACGAGATATCGTTAGAAGGAACAGTTCGTTCGAACGAACTGGGATCTCGTTCGAACAGTCTCGTTCGAACGAGACTTCTAACGAGTTGGCAGAGGGATCTCGTTCGAACAGTCTCGTTCGAACGAGACTTCTAACGAGTTGACAGTTTGGTCCTTTTTGGACTGTTTTGACTTTTGGAGTTCCGTAAACTTGTTCGAGGATTTAGATATCATTCCATAGATGTAATAATGATAGAATTGGGACATTTGGGTATTTATGAGAAGGAAATTACATACGAGAGTGTATTGCATGGACGGTTTGGGTTGAGACGTGAGTGTCTACTACGACGTGAGATAATTATGGCGCGTACAATATCAAACCGAAATAGTATGAATTGTGTTAATTATAAGTTAGTATGAGAATATGTACTACGATAAAAATACGGTATTACTAAGACGTGTGTTTACTTAGTAGTGGTATATGATTGTATGTATGACATACCTACCATACTTGCTATCACGGGAGGTTGCGTTCGCTTAGGACCCTCTAATCCTTGTGTGCCTACGGGGGGGATATAGACTGGTACCTCGATGAACATAGGTCATAGAAGGACTTATTGTGATATTAATAAGTCTGCTGATCATGGGAGCGTAGGTATGTGCGTGACCCATGTGATGGTGAGTGTGTTCACCTCCACTATTTGTGATTTGTGTTATCTGAACTATTCCTGAGAGATTCGGAATATGTGATCCTTATGTACGTGATGTACCGGGATGGATAGCAGAGTATGTGTGCACTGCAGCTTAGTTCTCGGGGTGCTTGTATTGTATATTTATGATGTGAATAATATACACTTAATTAATGAGAACCTTCATGTTAATGATGTGAATATAATTACGGTATTGTCCCGAGAATAATATAACAAGTTAACTGTTAGTTATTTATATTGCATATTGAGCATCTGAGTTTACATTAAATCCCTATCTAATTACGAGCGTTATATGTTAATAGAACCGGGTAATAAGGGTAGAAACTATTACAGTCTAGCTAGTTATGATGTCACTTAGCTAGTGGTTTATATCGTTCTAGATGGGTACTTACGTTAGGAGTGCACAGTTAGACGAGAGGTGAGAATATAATGTGAGTACACGTCCTAACATGTACTTTGCATTTAATATTTTAAATGTTTTTAAAGCACTTGCAGGTTTTTAAAATATAACTCCACATTCGGGCTCTGACCCGTTTGCTTTTCAAATCTTTTTCTTGTAAAACCATTTTAGGTGCCCAGCCACAGGGACACCAAGCATAGGATACTCATTCAGGTGACGAGCTGTAGCGGTTTGTGGAAGCTACAGGGATTTGCATGTAGACGCTTCTATCTTTTGGATTCCAGAGTCACTATCTATCAGTTGTAGGGCATGTTGCCCATTTCTATTTAGAGATATTTTTACTTTTCAGTTCTCAGACTTTAGCATGTATTATTTCAGCATTCGGTTATTCATTTCAGTTTTGGGATTGTAGTGAGGAGTTTTCCTCCAGACTTTATTTACTCTATTGTGATGGTTATTCGTTTTACTTCAGTATGGTGAATGGTGTTATTTATTTCTTCATTACACTTGTTGCTTGTTAATCAGACTTTAAATAAAATTTGGCACTTACTTTTTAAATACTAGGTGGTTAGTAATAATAAAAATGTTTTCGACAGTGATGCTATTAACTGAGCCAACTTGGCATTTTGAATTAATTTAATAAAGGAGTAGCTACCCGGTGTTTAATTAGTCGGGGTGTCACAGGTATATGCTGACCTCTTAGTGACTTGGAACTATGCTTCGCCTCAATTTGTATATGTTTTGTGTTAATACAGTTCGGGAGTGATTCCAAACTAGTATTTCCCTTAGTACGAGTGATACGGGGACTTAATAGCAGAGTATGCCAGCACCATAAATTTATGGTGCCGATAGTATATATATATATATATATATATATATATATATATATATATATATATATATATATATATATATATAATTGAAATTGGGAAACTTTCTACTGTGATTAAAAGAAATTGAGTAATGAATAAATATTCTGAATTTATAAGTGTTGGAAAAGTTTGAGGCATTACTGAAAGACTTTATAACAAAATGAGATTTATGTGAGAACTTTGCTTTAGGAAATTAATTATCATAGTACTAGAAATTGTCGGCATGGAACCTTATGGGGAATTTAAGATAAGCTAAACTGTTGGGATTAATAGTGCGGTAGGTGTGCACATTGAAAGAGAGGTGAGAATTTCTCAAGAGAGTTCCGTATACTAATATGATTGTTGCATTAGCCGGTAAGCATTTTAAATACTTGCTAAACTAAATTTTAAACTGTTTTACAATCGGGCTCTGACCCGTTTCCTGTTATCTCTTCTCTCTTATATATATATATATATATATATATTACAGGTGCCCAGCCACAGGGGCATCATGCTTAGGATTCTTTGGAAGGAACGTGCTACAGCTTAGGTGGGAGTTGCAGGCCTTTTATTTAGACGACCTCATTACTGATTCCACTCCAAGTTCTGTTTTATCTAGTTGGGCATGTGTCGCCCTTTTTCCTTATCCAGTTGGTTTTGTCAAAGATTGTAATTCATTTACTTTCAGTATTTCTACTTTGAGATTGTTACTTTCAGGATGCCTTTCCTTTGAAGTTTTAAAGTTGGATTTAATTATTTGAATGCTTAAATTGCTTGGATTATATTTTCCAATCTAGTTGTTGTGTGACCCTTAAACTATGAATTATGAAAGGTTTTATTATTGGGTTTAAATTCAATATGAAAATAATGTTTTAAAAATGGTTTTGCCACTTAGCTTAATTATTTAGTGTGTTTAATTTGAAAAGTTATTTTTGCGACAGTGATGCTAAGAATGAACCAACCATTCACCTTGGTTATAATTTAATAAAGGAATGATCACCCGGTATTTAATTAGGCGGGGTGTCACAACTTCAACCAATTTAGTTTTGACCCTGCCAGTCCTTAAAATATCTGTTCAGAGATATTCTAGGGATTATGGGCTAACGTGGGGGAGCCCCACTCCTCCACTCTCCGAAATAACATGTATATAACCAACCCTCCGCCCGGGGCAGAGGGCATGCATTATTCCTGTAAAACACTCCCTGGAGTAAAGAGAAATAATATTGAGAGCACCACCGTGGACGTAGGCATTCTTGCTGAACCACGTAAATTTTGTGTTGTGTGATTATCATTCCGTACATTCTTTATTTGTCCGGTGATTGCCTTTTCTTGTTATTTTGTGCTGAACTTAATTGTCACCACAGTTATACAAAAAAAATCGGTCAAACTATGTTAGTTTTTAAGATATTTTTTAAGATACTAAAAACTGACATAGTTTGATCGATTTTTTTAAAATAGAAAAAGAAATTGTTTTGAACTGGTTTGTTTTTGTGAGATTCCCTGGAATGTGTAAATACCACACATAATAAATGAATTCAAAAATATTTTTTATAATTTAAAAAAAAACAGTTCTCACTTGTGATATGTATAGGTGGTATGTATAAGAGTGTGCCTATATATAATGTTTAATATTTAAATAATTAAGAAATCCTTCAAAGAAAAAACCAACTTTTTATCTCCTTTCTTAAATTTCAAATAATATAATGAGGGAGTAAATTTAACGAGCCACGTGGCGAAACTACTTTAAAAGACACTATTTTTATATTTATATGTTAGAATACCTTTATCGAACACATAAACAATCCAATAACTTTCCCTCTCTATCCCTTGTAACAAAAAGTCATTTTTATTAAATATTATGTCTTTTGGGTGGATGTCCACTCACATTCTATGTCTTTTGGGACACCTCACTATGTCCCATAAATAGGGGAATCTTTGTATGATTTTGTACTAAATACAATATAATTGAGAAATAAAATACTCCCTTATCTAAATTCTCTTTATGCCCTTTATTTTAACACGTTATTAACACAACACTCTATACTCCAACAAATCTGCCTGCTTTAACTATTGAGTTCTAGTTAGAAAATAATTGATTCATCTGAGCCATCTGGATCAAATTAAAAATATATTCATCTCCTTATTCCTTATCAGGTGCGTTTATATATTATATTTATATTGTATTGATATGTCTATAAGGATATTGGTTTCATATCATTGTGTGCATGTTAAAGGATATACAATGGTGATTAGGAAGATTATACAGTATATACATCATGTAATAATTAATGTTTAAGAGAATGATTTGAATAGTTCAGTGTTTTAATTTTTAATGCTTAGAACCACATACTAATGAACAAATGGGAAAACTAGATATATGAACTCTAATAGTCTGTCTGGGTATTTCTACTGAGGATCTTTTTATTTGATGATGGGAATTTTTAATTAAAAATTGGACTAATTGTTCTTGGTTTCATTAACTTTATTCTTTGGGTGATTTTGTGAAGTATGACCCTCGTACTGCTCAATGTGAGCATAAAGTGCGAAGGATAATATATCTTCAGGTAATTACAAATCAATGACCCGATGCATTCAATGATGATGCAAAAGTGACCAACTCTCATGTACCCCCGGGTAATGCACGAGACATAATTGATGTTCAAGTGGGACAAATTTTGATTTTAGCGGCAAATGAATCTGTTGCACGCCAGAAGTGTGGCAGACTTATAGGTTTCAAAGATTCCACTCCCCGGAAGTGGAGATCGAATGAAAAATCATGCCCTCATAATGCTCCAAAAGAGGTTATGAATAAAATATCCACTTTCTCTAAAACCCCTGAAGAGGTTAGTGTCCCTGAAAAGACACAAGTCCCTGAAGCGATAATATCAAAGACACAAGTCCCTGAAAAGACACAAGTCCCTAAGAACAATAATGAGATCTCTATATTTTATACATATTCAAGAGAAAAGTGGGATCGCAATAAAATAATCATCGATGACATATGTTGATGTAAAAAATTAGATTATCTCTAGTTAATCAATCACAGATAAAATAAACAAGACAAACGATTTTTAAAGTGGTTCAGCCTTGGAAGAATGGCCCATGTCCACTGTTTTGTTATTGCTGACTGTTTGTTTGGAATTCTCAATAATGGATTTTACCAAGAAATTCCGAGTCCCCCTAATCTGTTGATGTAAAAAATTAGATTATCCCTAATTAATCAATCACAGATAAAATAAACAAGACAAAAGATTTTTAAAGTGGTTCAGCCTTGGAAGAATGGCCTACGTCCACTGTTTTGTTATTGCTGACTGTTTGTTTGGAATTCTCAATAATGGGTTTTACCAAGAAATTTCGAGTCCCCCTACAATGAGGATGATACAATGTATTTATATCCCTGAGGCTGTACATGTGAAAGAATAATACATAGCTGTCCAATAGGCGTGTACATCTGTATGATAATAATGAGCATTTAATGCGCAGTCATCCTCTTGATTATTCGGATATGAATGCTTTGTACGAGATGCAGATCGGACCGCCTAAGTAGCTCGGTATACATGAGTTGCTCGGTACAATAAAGTTCTTCGGAGAACACTTGTGGCTCGGAGCGCCTGAGTTGGTCGGGGAGGTTGAGCTCCTCGGAGTCAAGGTGTTGTTCAAAAATGTTTGCGGGTTCCATGTAGATTGACACGTGTCTCCACATAATTGATCCACGTCAGCAGACTAAATTTGGTATCAACAGAAGCCCCCAATGTTTCATAGTTTGATGCTGAAGAAAAGTATGGAACATTCTGCTGACTAGACTTTCAGTTTTTATGGATTTTAGACAAACTTTCGTTGTTTATAACTCCTTTTTTGAGTGCATAGTATCAGGCTTTTAAAGTATTTTGAATTTCCATAACCGCTTCGTTTTTTTTGCCCTTTTCTTCTTTTTAGCCGCCGGGTACGCAATCGTCCGTCCTGGTAATCATTGTTTTTCTCCATTCTCGAGGTAAAGTATTTAAACGCTTCAGAAAATTCGATTGTCTTTTACTTTTTCAAATCTTCATCTTAGAACTTCTTCACTATCTTGTGCGTTCGTTTCTTCCATCGTTCGTTGTCAACTGATTCACCCTTTTCCTGTAAGATCTTTTTCCTTCTCTTTTATTTTCTTTGTTCATCATGTTTTACCCTGTTGAGTCGCTTGATAAATTTCGCTCTGATTTTTCTATTTCTTTGTGGGTCATATTGGAAGAACTTTCTGAACCTTCTCACTATTTTCGTTTGGCTGAGGGACATTGATTCCCCAGTCTCTTTGTGGCCGAATGTGGCTTTTCTTTTCCTCCAAATCCCCTGTGTTTGGAATTCTGTCAATATTTTGACGTTGTACCTGCAAAAATAGCTCCCAATACATGAAGAATAGTTAGTGGAGTTCATAGGTTAAATCAGATTCATGGAACCCGTTTAGGAATTTCAGAAATTATGTTTTGCTATAGATGGGCTGTCAGCGATAGTACTTTTTATTTAAAAACTATGTTTTTAAATAGGGCTTTAGTTGTCAATCTCCCAGATGCCAACAGGGATTACTTCGAGCATGGGGTTGTTATGAAAAATTGGCAACATGCTCCATTAAATGGAAATGATGTATATCAGGGTCCTAGATGCCTTCCCTATGGCAATGGGATAGGTTATTTTTATTTTATTTTATTTTTGAAATTATGTTTTCTTTGTGTTTGATAAAATACGTCATTGACATTTTAATTTTTGCAGTTGACAGCAAAATAAAATCTCCAAAGGAGACAGAGGTTAATTTAAAATATTTGAAACTTATGTGGAGTTTGCACCAAACTGTTGCGGACGAACATATTCGATCAGCCTCTTACTTGTTGCAGTACAAGAGCTACACTTCATCTTTTACTGCTTGTCCAGTGGTAGGTGACATCGAACCAGTACCAGCTTCTGAAGGTTCCTCCCCTGAATCAAATATTCCCCTCAGTATCAGAATGAAGAGACGAAAAGCCCCCTCCTACTTTGACAAATCAGTCTCTGCCAATGTGGAGGCAAAGAGAAATAAGCCGGATGTCCAAGAGGAAGGGATAAGAAAAGTTGATGCACCCCCTCCAGTTGTTGCTAAAAAAGTTACCGAGAAGCCCCCTGTGGCTCCGAGAAAGGTTGTTGTTATTTCTCCTCCAAGCGAGGTTATCGTTATATCACCAACCAAGACAACATCCTTGGTTGAGAATGTTCCTGCTCCTACGAGGAAGTTGAAGAAAAGTTCCTCGGATAAATTGGTTGAATCTATCTCTCAGCCTCTAACAGCGGGAAGTGGTGTTCCCAATTTTGTTGCTACGAGCTCTTCCATGAGCTCGGTGAAGTCTTGGATTATCCCCGAGATCCAAGGTATTGAAGACAGTTTTTCTCGGGATAGGGTTACCACCTTGGCAGCTCAACATATTACCTTAGTAAGTATTACTAATATAAACTTTCATTTTTCAATGTTATGTCCCTGCACTGACTTACAATTATTTTCTTTTTCCAGCTGGTAACATGTTTTAACACTATTTTGAAGAAGGATGAGGCTATCAAAGCTTCGAGCTCCTCGGGAGGTGTGGAGGAAGCTTTTGTGGGTCTGACACAGTCCTTAAAGGATTCTCGTCAGAAATATGATGAAGATAAAGTTGCTTAGGAGAAGCAACTAAAGTCCGTCGAGCAAGAGAGAGAAAAAGCTGTGGAGGCCTCTCAGGAGTTGGAGAGGAAAATGAAAGAATTTGAGAAGAAAAATGGAGATCTTGAAGAAAAGCTCAAGAATGCTGGAGAGCTTGAGACCAAGCTCAAAACTGCTGAAGAGGAACTTGGTAGACTTCACGAAGCTGATCGTCAGAAGGAAGAGATAAAAGGGAAATTGAAGGTTGCCGAGGAACTTCTTACTGAGAGTATTTCCTCGGAGAAGGTAAAGAGGAAACTTTCTGTTAAAAAGTCCTTTAGCGCTGGCTGGGACAAAGGTTGGAACAAAGGCCTAGCTGCCATGTCCTCTTAGATGGAATTTGCTAGCCTCAAGTACTTCAGGGATGGATGGGTCACAGCTTTGCAGGAGCTAAAGGTCTCTGAGAGTTCTGAATTATTTCAGCGTCATGTTCATGGTCCTCCTCCCTGTCCTAGAGAAGAAGAAGAGGACGAAGCTGCCTCAGAAGAGTCTTCAATGATAATTGGGGATCAGGCCCCTACTATTGAACTTCGCTACGAGCAACCCCAACCAACCATTACTCCTACCGAGCAGCTACTCGTGTCCACCGAGCACCCAGGCTCTTCATCGAAGTCTCCATAGGAAGTTATATGGAATAAAGAGAAGGTGTAAAGTAGTTTGTTTGTTTATTTTGTCACTTTATTGGATGTAACCTCAACTTTTGTATTTCCTTTTATGATAAAATAAAAATTCAAGCTTTTGGTTGTTTATCTTGACTTTTTCCTCTTCTCGCTCTGTCTGCATTCTTATTAATTCTTTATATCTCTTTTCTTTACTAGTTTATGGCTAGAATGGAGCTCTTGTCAGCCCACGATACTGAACTGATGAAAAAATGCAATGACTACTTCAAGGCTGGCCATGCAGATCTGAACGAAGCTCAAATCATCGACATTCTCGGTCCAGATATTTCTGAACGAGCAGTTGAGGCCTACCAATATCTAAAATGTTTGCTCGATCGTGCAGTTGCCAATAATGTGGCATATTAAGAGATGATTGAAGATCTACATAGTACTATCGAGGAACTTCAATAACAATACAAGGAATCTTGTACCCTTTTGCATCATGGGTATGAGAAAAAATATCAGCAACTCAATGCTGACAAAGGATATGACAAGTTTATTGCTGCTTATGAGAAGAAAGAGAGCATGTTGAAGCTTGAGGTCGAAGAGCATAGGAAGATTGCTCAACTATTGGAGTAGGAGAATAATGTTTTGCAAGAAGAGATGTCCCAACTAAAATCGGCAGCATCTTCCTCGGGTGCCGTTGTCCCTGTTAATGATGAAGGTTTCTCTTTCTTGGAGGTGGAGAATGCCAACTTGAGAGATGAATTAGAAACCTTAAAGAGGACTGGACCCTCTACTTCTGTTCGCGGACGAGCAAGAGCTTCTCGGGGACGAGCAAGGGCTGCTCGGGTTACTGTTGAAGAAGCTAGAACACAGGCAACCTTGGATAATCAGGCCTTCCAATTGATGGCGAATAATCAGGCTTTGTTAGAGATGTCCAAGAAGATTCTGACCCTCAACGAGCTGCTTTCCACCCAAAATTCTGCCTTGGAGAATAAAGAACTCTTAGCGAAGAACCTCCACGAGCAACTGGAGAGGTTAACCTACCAGTTTCACAAACAACCCAGAGAGTTTTGGATGGCTGGTTATAATGAAGCCCTCTACCATCTCGATGATCGGATTCAGAATTCAAATAACGAGGGTTACAAACAAGGATGGCTGAATGCACTGGGGGTGTTACAGTTGGAGCAGGGCCATTATCTCTGGCATTACTATGACCCTGGATTGCTCGAGTTACCTGTGCCACCTTTCAAACTTGATATGAGCTGGATTCCTGCTCGGGCAATTCCTCAGTGCTTAATCTCCAAGTATCTCGGCGACTACAGTCTTTATTCTAATTTTGAGATATCTCGCCCAGAGCACTTACTTGATCGGCCATGTGTGATGAATGTCAGGATGCTTAGAGATCTGAACTTCATAAATTCTCCTTACGCCTTAGATCATCCTCCTACTGGAGTAGAACCTGTTTCAAAGGCAGAAGGGAAAAAGACAATAGAGTAGGATTTTTGATGTAATGATTTCTTATGTAATATGTATTTTATTCTCAATGTAATTCGTTCTGATTTTAATGAAGAAATTTTTAGTTTTTCCTGCAATCTTGATTGTCATTGCTTTATAAAACATCTATCTTATTCACTGCTGAATGTGTATGTATATCTGTAAAAAGACAAAAATGTCCTGTGTTATTTTAAATTGTCGACCAACTGGAGTTGGTGAAAATTTATTGTTGAATATCCCGAGTTGGTGATAATTATCTGACGACCAACCAGAGTTGGTAATATTTTGTTTCCCGACCAACTTAGAGTTAAAATGTCACAAGTAAAGAAATTTTGTTTTATTTTTTGATTATAGTGACTTATCACTTTTTAATTATAAGCCATGAAATGACTTTCATCCCATGATCCTGCTTTGTTTAACCAACTGTTCCCGACCAACCGGAGTTGGTGGATTTTTATTCTCGACCAACCGTAGTTGGTGGATTTTCATTCCCGACCAACCGTAGTTGGTGGATTTTCATTCCCGACCAACCGTAGTTGGTGGATTTTCATTCCCGATCAATCGTAGTTGGTGGATTTTTATTCTCGACCAACCGTAGTTGGTGGATTTTGACTCTGGACTTGATGCGTAGTGTGTAGCACTAGTATTCCGAAAAAATTTCAACAAAAGGAGAGAAATGGGTAACACATCCAGAACTGTATTCATATTAAAGAAAACTGCATTAAATAGGGATTTTGACTACTGATAATACTTGCGCAGATGCTCTGCGTTCCATGCATTCTTAAACTCTTCTCCTTCTAAGGTTTCAATCCTGTATGTCTCTGGTCGAACAACTTCTGTTATCCTGTAGGGTCCATGCTAGTTAGCTTCCAGTTTGTTATGCTTTTGAATTACTTTCTTTAGCACATAGTCCCCTTCTTTCAAATCAAATTTCTTTATTCTCTTGTTGTAGAACAGAGCTGTTCGTTGTTGGTATGCAGCATTCCTGATTACTTCTTCTTCTCTAACTTCCTCGAGTATATCCAAGTCTAATCTTCTCATCAAATCACTGATAGGAGAATTAAAATTCAGCACCCGGTGTGTGGGGAGGCCCAGCTCGGCAGGTATAACAGCTTCACTTCCAAATGCTAACATGTATGGAGATTCTCCTGTTGCTGCTCGTGGTGTAGTACGATAAGCCCATAACACATAATGTAGCTCGTTGATCCAATTTGCCTTCGCATCATCCAGTCTTTTCTTCAAACCATTCAACAGTGTTCTGTTTGTCACCTCAGTTTGTCCATTGCTCTGGGGATGGCCTGGTGCAGAGTGGGTTTTCAATATGTTCGATTGATGACAATACGCAGCAAACTCCTCGTTGTCAAATTGGTTTCCATGATCAGTAATGAATGCATGGGGAAGACCATATCTATAAATAATATTTTTCCAAATAAATTGATACACCTTGTCATATGTCATTTCAATAAGAGGCTCAGCTTCCACCCACTTGGTAAAGTAGTCCACCGCGACCACGAGATATTTAAATCTTCCTATGGTCGTTGGAAGTGGCCCGACCAAATCTATTCCCCACATGACAAATGGCCAAGGGGAAGTAATAGGTGTTAACAATGCTTGGGGAGTTATTAGGATAGAGGAGAAGCGTTGACATTTGTCACATTTTTTTGCATAGGCTATACAATCAGCCCTCATCGTTGGCCAATAGTATCCCTGCGTCATTATTCTTTGCAAAAGCGTTCGACCTGCTACATGGGCTCCACATGACCCGTCATGGACCTCTTCAATCAAGTCTTTCACCTCGGAGGGATGCACACATCTTTGCAAACCTGCTATAATTCCTCGTCTATATAGAATACCATTAGTCAGTACATAACGAGCGGCTTTAAACTTTAGCTTCTTGGCTGCGAGTTTATCAATTGGTAATGTCCCTTCCTCAATATATGCCCTGATGGGATCCATCCAGGATGGTCCTAAATCAAGGGTAATGAAGCTCACCATCATATCTTTATCAATGCTCCTGCTAGCCAAAATTTCTATCGGAATTATTCTTCGTAGCTCGGTGCGTGTGGCTGAGGCTAACCGAGCTAAGGCATCTGCTCTTGCATTCTCTAATCTTGGTGTTCTAATTAACTGCACTGCGTTAAAGCTCGATACTATCTCTATTGCTTTCGCATAATACTTGATCATCAATTCTCCCTTTATCGCGTACACTCCCAGCATTTGATTTACGATCAACTGTGAGTCACTGAATACAATGACCTGCTCTGCCCCCATGGTTTTTGCTAAACTAAAACCTGCAATCATAGCTTCATATTCAGCATCATTATTAGAAGCCTTGAATTGAAAGCGCAGAGCATACTCCACATCGATCTCATCCGGGCTATTTAAAATAATCCCTACCCCACAACCTGTACTGCAAGATGAGCTATCCACGTACAGATTCTATATAGGTACTTTATCCTCAAATTTTTGATCGGATAAAGTTCCTCGGTGGAATATTTGTCGCTTCTTTATATCCTCCCCTAGCACTTCTTGCTGCTCATCGACCATCTCCTCTTGCTCGTCAACCGACTTAAGTTGGTCGGAGTTTAAATTTGATGATCCTGTAACATCCACAGGTTGGTCGGTATTCAGCTTTTGCTCCTCGGAGGTGTCAGGATAAGTGAATTTTGCGATAAAATCTGC
This sequence comes from Sambucus nigra, assembly GCA_949130495.1. Taxonomy (NCBI): domain Eukaryota; kingdom Viridiplantae; phylum Streptophyta; class Magnoliopsida; order Dipsacales; family Adoxaceae; genus Sambucus; species Sambucus nigra. The sequence goes on along the minus strand of OX422211.1, from coordinate 465,390,740 downwards.
TACTGCTTGCCCTTTAAGCGACGATCTAAGCTGATAAATTATGTCATATTCACCAAGTTCTAATCTCCCTGATTTTTCTGGTTTATGAAGAGCTTGCCTCAACGGCATATCGGTATACACAACTATGGTATGAGCTTGGAAGTACGGCCTCATTCTTCTACTCGCTTCGATCAACGCTAGTGCCAACTTTTCCAGTCTTGGATATCTGATCTCTGCTCCTCGAAAGGCCTTGCTAGTGTAATAAATTAGTTTTTTCACCCCATGCTCCATTCTTATCAATGCCGAACTAACTGCATTCTCCGAAACTGACAGATATAAGTACAATCTTTCTCCCATCACTGGCCTGGACAACAGTGGAGGTGCTCCCAGGTATTTCTTCAACTCTTGAAAGGCCTTCTCGCATTCATCATTCCATTTAAACATTTTTCGGAGTGTTTTAAAGAATGGTAGGCATCTATCAGTTGCTCGTGATACAAATCTATTAAGTGCTGCAACTCGCCCTGTGAGACTTTGCACTTCCTTCTTCGTCGTCGAAGATCGTAGTCCTAATAGAGCCTTGATCTTTTCAGGGTTTACTTCAATACCTCGTTGGTTGACAATATACCCGAGGAACATGCCTTCTCGTACTCCGAATATGCATTTGGTAGGGTTCAACTTCATTTGATATTTATCTAATTGATCAAAGGTCTGGCCTAAGTCAATTAGATGATTAGCAGCTTTCTTGCTCTTCGTTAGCATATCGTCAACATAAACTTCCATATTGTAACTGATTTGCTCTGCAAACACCTTGTTCATCAACCGCTGATATGTTGCACCTGCATTTTTCAATCCAAAAGGCATAACATTATAACAATAAGTTCCCCTAGGGGTAATAAAAGAGGTACTCTCCCTGTCTTCAGGTTTCATTTTAATCTGGTTATAACCAGAATAAGCATCCATGAAGCTCAACAGCTCGTGTCCCGAGGTAGCATCCACTAATTGATCAATTCGGGGCAAAGGAAAATGATCCTTTGGGCATGCTTTGTTGAGGTCGGTGAAATCTACACACATCCTCCACTTGTTGTTCTTCTTCTTCACCATCACCACATTTGCTAACCAGTCTGGATATTTGACATCTTCAATAAATCAAGCTTTCTGGAGCTTCTCGACCTCCTCTTGTATAGCTTGGTTCTTTTCGGGGCTGAACACTCTTCTTCTCTGCTTCACTGGTTTGATTTCCTTGTTCACATTAAGCTCATGACATAAGAATTTTGGGTCTATCCCTGACATGTCCTCATGGCTCCATGCAAAAGTTTATTTTCTTCTTTTTAAGAAGACTATCAATTCCTGTTTTACTGAGGCATCCAACGACGAACCTATTTGAGTTATTCGTTCCGGGTGCTCGTCATCCAGAATGACATTTTTAGTAGCTTCCACCACCTGGCCTTTCACGAGCTGCGACTCGTCTCTAGGATCTAATATTTCAATTTCTGCACCTTCATCCACTTGATAGGTAGTAGTCTTTTTCCTAGATTCCTCTAGTTCTTCCTGCTCGGCAGATGAATAGTATCATTCCCGATCTACTTTTTGATCACCCTTCACAATTCCTACTCCAAAGTTAGTTGGAAATTTTAGGCATTGATGTACAGTAGATGGTACTGCTTCGAACTTCTTCAAACCTACCCTTCCCATGATGATATTGTAAGCTGATTGGACATTCTTATCCATCACAAAAAAGCACACTCTTGCTGTTCGACAAGCAGGCCATGTACCGATGAACATATCCAACTTGATCGTCCCAAGTGGAAAAACTTTCTCTCCAGTAAAATCGAGGAGGGGCCTGTGATAATGCTCCAACTGAGACAATTTCAGATTTAAACTGTCAAAGCATTAATAGAACATGATGTCCACAGAGCTGCCATTATCCACCAGTACTCTTGAAATCACTACTTCCTTCATCCTCATTTTGATTACCAATGGGTCATCATGAGGATATAGCACACCGGCGAGGTCGTTCTTAAAGAAATCGATGACCAGTTTATCTTTGTTCACCTTCCTCGTACGATCATCTTCTGCTAGATTTATTCATTGAATGTATGAACAAGCTTGAGCCTCATTGAGGTAAGCTTTCCTCTCTGTAGTGAGGTCTCCACCTCCTGCATCTCCACCTGTAATAACATTACAATCAAATGATCCAAAATGAATTGAAAATACCTCACGTTCTGGCTGTCTTGGTCTTTGGGGAGATCAGGGTCGTCTTCTGGATCATCTTCATGATCTCTTTTCTTGTCTTCCTTTGCTTGACGAGGAAATCTAGACCTCTGTCTTGTTCGGTCGTTGCTCTTCCCGTCATTTCTTCGATCAACATACTTGGCCAACTTTCCTCGTCTGATGAGTGCTTCAATTTCATTCTGAAGAGCTATGCAATTTTTTATCGTATGACCATGGTCTTTATGGAACTCGCAATATTTGGTTTTATTCCTCTTGTCAGGATCTGTCTTCATTTTCTCTGGCCAGTTTAGCTCCTCGCTGTTCTTGATTTCTTCCAGAACGTGGTTTATGTCTACTTTCAAAGGAGTATAATTTCCAAATTTCTTCAACATTTCCCATGATGGCTTTGCTTTCGACTGCTTGTTACCACCATTGTTCTTCTACTCCTTCTTCTCAACCTTCTCGGCCTCAACCTTGGTCTCCTTATTGTCCATGTTCTTCTTCGCAGCTATAACTTCCTCAGCATTCATGATTTTGGCTGCTTTTGCCATTAGTTCTGACATAGTTTTAGACGGATCTTTGGCCAAAGTTTAGTACAATTTATTTGGTAACAGTCCACTCATCAAAGCAGTAATTGCTATCTTTTCCTCGTAATCAATAACTTCGAGCTTCTCGTTATTGAAACGAGTTATGTAATCCCTGGTGCTCTCACCTGCTTTTTGTCTAACACTTAACAAGTGTGCTACTCGTTTAACTGGTTTTGCTCCAAAACAAAAATTTCCAATAAAGAGCTCGGCCAGTTGAAAGAAAGTTGAAATCTTCCCCCAAGGAAGATTATTGTACCATATTTGAGCAGATCTGGTAAGAGTTCTCGAAAATGCCCTGCATTTCATCTCATCTGGCACGGCATAGATATCGGCAGCAACTTGGGATTGTTCTATATGAAGGACAGGGTCAGTTTTTCCATCATATTTAGGAGTTACAACAGGTGCTTTGAACTTTGATGGTGTGGGAAAATCCACAATTGCCTGGATAAAAGGTGTCCCTTGGACAAAAGTTCTTTGTAGAGGATTCTTGGCCTTAGCCATTTCCCCTAGTCTATCCTCCAACCTTTGAATAGAGCCTTTCCATGCATCATTTCCCTCCTCGAGCCTGTTGGTTCGAGCAACTAATCGTGTTGAATTTGCTTCCTAGGATCTTTCATTACGAGCAGTTGGTCGTGATTGAGCAGAACCTTCCCTTAGATCGGATGGTCGTCGAAAGTTCCTCGACGCAGCCTTAGGAGGACTTCTATTCCTCCTAGGGACCAAACGATCAAAACGAGAGACCCTGCTTAATTTCTCCAATGCACTGGTCCTTTCTGGAGAGAGAGTGATGTTTTGTTCAGTATATGTAGCTCGTACCGAGGAAGTACGCCCAGGCTGATAAGAAAAATCATTAGATCTCTCAGTGCGATATGAATTGGTACGCCTAGATCGAGATTCCTCTGAGAGTAACGTTCGCCTAGAAGGTAACCGGGTATTTCTTTGAACGCTTCGTTATCCTGAATGGGTAGATACTCCACCCTGGACAGTTTGTATGAGTTATCGCATGGTTTCTTACATGGCTGTTTGGCCTTGGGCTAGATTAGCCATTATTCCGGCCAGATCTTGGACATTTGGAGGAGTGGATGGATTTGGAGGAATCCCAGCGTTTCGATTACTGGATTCAGGATTATCAGCCATTGGTGATGAATTGTTTTGGTAAAAAATGATAATTATAGTCGTTTCCCACAGACGGCGCCAATCTGTTGATGTAAAAAATTAGATTATCTCTAATTAATCAATCACAGATAAAATAAACAAGAAAAAAGATTTTTAAAGTGGTTCAACCTTGGAAGAATGGCTTACGTCCACTGTTTTGTTATTGCTGACTGTTTGTTTGGAATTCTCAATAATGGGTTTTTTCAAGAAATTCCGAGTCCCCCTACAATGAGGATGATACAATTTATTTATAGCCCTGAGGCTATACATGCGAAAGAATAATACATAGCTGTCCAATAAGCGTGTACATCTGTATGATAATAATGAGCATTTAATGCGCAGTCATCCTCTTGATTATCCGAATATGAATGCTTTGTACGAGATGCAGCTCGGACCGCCTAAGTAGCTCGGTATACATGAGTTGCTAGGTACAATAAAGTTCCTCGGAGAACACTTGTTGCTCGGAGCGCCTGAGTTGGTCGGGGAGGTTGAGCTCCTCGGAGTCAAGGTGTTGTTCAAAAATGTTTGCGGGTGCCATGTAGATTGACACGTGTATCCACATAATTGATCCACGACAGCAGACTAAATTTGGTATCAACAACATATTTTCATATTCAATAGCTACATAAATATCAAAGGGCATTGATGATGATTATGAACCACGAACTATAAATGAATGTCGATAAAGAGAAGATTGGCCAAAATGGAAATTTGTCATCAAGGCAGAACTTGAGTCTCTAAATAGACGTGGTGTATTTGGACCTATAGTACAAACCCCAAAGATGTTAAACCAGTAGGTTACAAATGGGTGTTCGTATGAAAGAGCAATAAGAAAAATGAAATCACTCGATATAAGGCACGACTTGTAACGCAAGGTTTCCTACAGAAACTCAAGAATGAATATGATGAAACATACTCTCTCATTATGGATGGTATAACTTTAAGATAATTGATTAGTTTAGCGGTCTCTGAAAATCTTGATATGAGACTCTAGGATATTGTGATCGCTTATTTATACAGGGAGTTAGACACATAAATTAATATGAAAATCCCTAAAGGATTTACTTTTCCAGAAGCAATGCCAAGGAGAAAGACTTAATTCGATTAAGATGATCATTGGCTTAAAGCAATCCGGAAGGATATGGTACAACCGCCTTAGTAAATACTTATATAAGGATGGGTATGAAATTTGCCCATGTGTCTTTATAAAGAAATTTCCAATGGGATTTGCGATAGTAGTAGTTTATGTGGATGATATTAATTTAACCGGGACTCCAGAAGATCTCAAGAAAACTGTTAACAAATTTAAAGAAATAATTGAGATGAAAGACCTCGAAAAAACTATATTTTGTCTCGGCGTGCAGAGCGAGATAAATTCTAGTGGAATTTTTGTCTATCAGTCTAATTATACTAAAAAAGTCTTATAAAGATTTGGTATGGACATAACATATCCACAAAGTACACTCATGGTCTTCCAGTCTTTAGATATAAAGAAAGATCCATACCGTCCTAAAGACAAAGATGAGAAAATATTGAGTCCAGAAGTAACTTATTTAAGTGCAATTGGTGCATTATTATACTTGGCACAATGCACTAGATTCGATATTTTATTCTCAGAAAACTTGCTTTCCAGATATAGTTCTGAACCAATAAAAAGGCATTGGATTGGAATTAAGCATATCCTAAGATATCTATGAGGAACCATTGATATGGGCTTATATTATTCTAATCATTCAAATGGTTATAAGTTAGTAGGTTATGCAGATTCTCGATACCTCTCTGGTCCTCATAAGGGATGATCCCAAACAGGTTATGTATTTCTCAGTGGTAATACTGCGATTTCTCGACATTCTACTAAACAAACTTTAGTAGCTACTTGCTCTAACTACTCTGAACTTTTGGCACTTTATGAAGCAAGTCGTGAATGTGTATGACTTAGATCTTTAATTCAGCATGTTCGTAGTTCTTGTCAACTGTCTTCCATTACAAATGTTCTCAGTATCATGTATGAAGATAATGCAACATACATGACCCAAATTTAGGAAGGCTTCATCAAAGGAGACAAAATTAAGCACATTTCACCAAAGTTTTTCTTCACTCATGAGCTTCAAAAGAAATGAAATCGAAGTCAAGCAAGTGCGTTCAACTGAAAACTTAGCTGATCCGTTTACCAAGTCACTTCTAAAAGCAACATTCCAAAAAATTGTACATGGGATTGGAATGCGAAGACTTCACCAACAGTCAATCTGAGATATGCAAATCAGGGGGAGAATAAAAAATCATGCTCTTTTAGGACATAACTGCGCTGAATTCTTTTCCCCTTTTTTTTCCCATTGGGTTTTTCTAGTAAAGGTTTTAATGAGGTAGCATTACGCACACCCAATACCAATTCAATGATAACAAAAGTTGTACTATTTTTCCTTCACTTTGATTTTTTTCCATTGGGTTTTCCTTAGTAACATTTTAATGAAGCAATAACCATTGAATGGTGGATATGGTGTATATCCAAGGGGGAGTGTTAAATATTATATCTTCTGGGTGTATGTCCACTCACATTATGTATCTTATGGGATACATCACTATGTCCTATAAATAGAAAAATCCTTATATGATTTTGTATTACACACAATATAATTGAGAAATAAAATACTTCCTATCTCTAAATTCTCTCAATGCCCTTTATTTTAACAACTCTACCTTTTTTTTTAGTTAAATACTTACATAATTGATCCATTTTGATTTTAGACCCTTTACTAATGTTGTCACTATGCGCTAGTTCCATTTATTGGGTTAAAAATACATAAAATTTTATTTACTTTTCTTTAATGGACCAATTCCTTTTTCATTAATGATCACATATATTTAAACATAATTACCTCTCACACGTCCTCATTTTAAACTCACTCCCTCTAAAATCAAACACATAACCACACTCTCTATCCCCCCCCCCCCCACCAACTCCACTGGAGACTCGCCGGAACAGTCCTCCGGAGAAGCTCGCTCGAGGTTGCCAACCATGCTCGCTGAAGAGTCTCTCTCTCTCTCTCTCTCTCTCTCTCTCTCTCTCTTTGTTATTTCTTTCCTTTTTCTGATCCGCGCTATCAGCACAATCACCGGAGTTGGAGAAGGTTTTTCTTCGAAAAAATGGAGTTTTCGCTAGGAAATTGGGGTTTTACAGAAACATTTGCTTCGATTTTTCTGTAAAAAAATATCGAATATGGGTGTTGTTTGATAAATCTTGACGAGTAATTATGGACTATTAATGATTTGATATTTTTTTTGGAAAAAACGAGCTACTTAGCTGTCAAAGATATTGTGGTGGTATGTTGGTCATTTTAATGCGTTGAGTTGACAAAATAAGATATTTGACATCATGAACCAAGTCAAATGGTCACTTGCATCATTGACCAAGTTAATGGAACTTGTTACCTATTACCCATGTAATATTTTAGCATGGAGCTTTTCCATTAAGTATCAATTAGAAATAATAGTCATGTGCATTACATATGATTTGTGAAAAAAGAAATTATTTTCAAAAAATAAAAAATGGGAAATAATTAAAAAAAATTAAAAAATTAAAAGAAAAACCTACCCCCTTCCCCCATACAACCTACACCCCTACGTTGTTGCCTTCGCCCCTCTCTCTCGACGCCGCCACCACCGTCACCACCACCTCATACCACCATTCCTTGTTGGAATCGAATTCAAATGCAACAAAATACTAAATTGGACCTAAACCACATTTGATTTTGATTTTGGGTTATCGATATTGTTGGTGCCTGTTGGCGGTGGAAAAGGGTTAGTGGTGGAGAGTTGTTGGGGTTGGCGAGCTAGTGGGAGAGGGGTTGAGCATGGTGGAAGTTTGGGGGCAATGGGATAGTGGGGGAGGGGTTGGAGAGCGGTGGGGTGGGGTGGGGGGTTCCAATTTTTCTGTTTTTCTTTATTTATCTTTTCCTCTCTTTAAAAGTTTTTAATTATTTAATTTTATTAGTAGGTTATGTGCAAAACACATGACCGTTATTTCTAATTAATCTAATGGAAAAGCTACTAAACCCAAGTTCATCTAGTAAAAAGTAATAAAGTCAAAATGTGCCACTCTCGAGGAATTCAAACAAAAAAACTCAAAAAATAATGGGCATATACCAAATAGTACCTCAAACATTTTTTAATACAAGTTTAGTCCAAATCTTTTTATTTTATTTCAAAAAGTCTCTCGCCACATAAAAATACTCAAAAAAAGAAGCTCCGGTGAGGATCGCCGGAGCTCCGGCAGTGGGGGTTGGGGTGGGTGGGTGGGGGGGGGGGGGGAGGTGGGGCGGGAATGTCGCTAGCGTGGACCTTTAAAAATAAAAGAATATTGGTTAAATGAGTCTTTAAAGGACTTTTTGGAACAAAATAAAAGACTTAATCTTAATGTGTATTAAAAAAATATTTGAAGGACTTTTTAATAATTAATCTAAAAATAATTGATGCACCATCGAAACATGCTATCTTAAAAGTAAATAATATTGATTTTTCGCCAATAGCACAATGATATAAATTCGTTAAAAAAAATAGGAAATTAACATCGTCAAAGTAACATTGCATGTTTGTCGATATTTAACTATGCATAAATGCACTTACTGCATCGAAAGGCATGCACTGCTGTTCTCACAACAGGAACGAAAAAATGCTTTCGTAATAGCATTTTCCAAAGGAAAAACATACAAAAACAAGATTTCAACTATAGGTGATCATGAATTTTTTCTATATTGACCAAGAAAAGCACGCAGGTGGGTAATTAGTTTCTCTTAGAGATTCAGCCCATTAACTGGTAGTAGAGGTTTATTTATTAGATCCTACTAGCATGATCATTTATTAACTGGTATTTGGGAGTCTGAAGAGACATCTATCTAGGCCAAGCCCATCTCTCCTTTGCTCTTTCTTGCTGCCATTTGTTGCTTTGTGGATTTATAATATGTGGCGTACAATATCAGTTGTGCCACCCCAAGCAGTGTACCAATCCCGTTAGGTGCCTGAGTCAGAAAAATCATGTCTAGTTTTAAAAAGAGAAAATTATAGTTAACAAAATATGTGAAAATTTTCCCAATCATTTTTTTAAGAAAACATGTTGATAAATTCCTAAATTCTTTAAAAGTTAGCAATGGACGAGTTAAGAACAATTTCTCAACAAATCCGTAGGAAATTATAAATTTTCTAAATTTCCACAAAATCAAAATTATTACAATACCGCCGCTAAATCAAAATAAAGAAAGAAAACGTTAGTTTTTGTGACTAAAATGTCATTATATTACGGCAGCCATTCATTGTTTTCCAAGTGTATTTCTTTTTGCCACAAAAAATTATCTACATAGTTTTATAACACTTAGTTAAGGAAAATAAATAAATTTATATTGCTTTAATGTCCTAAATAAACTATGTACCAATAGTTTATGTTATGATGTTATAAATTTACCTTGGATGTACTTGTACAAAAGTGTAATTATGTAGTAGATGTGTTTATCGTTAATTAAATCGAAAATATGCTCTCCTTAAAATATCAAGAAGATTTTTGTAATTCCTAAGCGTATATATACAAAGAGTCGGGGTTTCTTTGACAAATGATCCTTCTTTTTAAAGAAAATGATATCTACTTGCAATTAACAAATTGGAATAAGTGGGACTTTAACAATTAAGTCATGTTTACATAAAACATTTCTTAATTAGCTTTATAAGTTCTTTTCCAAAGGTCCTATTACATATTTTGCATAATGTGTTATTATATTCAATATTTACCGCATTTAGTATATATACTTCAAAGTTTGCAAAAGTTACACATGTACTGTATATTTACTAGTTTGTTTAAAAGAATCATTAAAAAAATTTGTTTAAAAAGCACGGTTATAAAAGAATATGAGTTGGCCAACTAAAAACCACGATCATGTAACATCATTTATAAGAAGAGCAGTAATTGGCCCCGAAATTTTGATTGAATTTTTGTCGATTTAGTGACGTGTCGACTTGTTATTGGATGGTTATGTGGTCCCATTGACGTGGATCCCATAAATCAATCAATAACAAGTGGACATGTCATTAAATTAAGTTAGAATAGAATTTTTGGAAAAAAGTTAGTGTTGTATACATTGTGTATATTTTCATTCAATCACATATACGTAGAGAGAGAGAGAGAGAGAGAGTTACAGCGATGTAGGGGTCAAAACTAATGAGTGCATAAGAAGTCCAGCACACGCCGTTGGCCAAGGAAGCCAAGGAGAGAAAAAGGGGCATATACTCCACACTTTTTGTCGTAATCACCATTTTCTGCCCATCACAATATACATAATAGTCTCATCTCAAATATACAATAATAATGAGACAAATTAAAACTTGTAAGAAAATAACAAATAATGGAAATGTTGTATCATATGTAGTAACATACCATGACGGCCAGAGGTGACGCATACATGAAAAAACAACCCAACATGCATATGCTCCCCACAATAGTCGACCGTAGCTTGGTCGTATGAGCTAGACTTAGAACCAAGAGGGCTAGAACTCCTATGAATACAAATTCGGCAACCATTATTAACAGCACCCTCAGCCTCTTCTTTGGGTCCGAATATATGAGAAAGAGAAGCAAGTAGACTAGCTCAATGGCGAACCCTGACCCGTTTATGGTTATCACCAGGGTGCTGTTGGGGTGCACCATGGGCAGCCCGTACAACACCCAAAGTCCGCAGTTCATCAGGGTCGCAAGATATGGCGCTGCTGAATACTGCTCTACTGACCCTTTCTTCCATATGCCAGTAAAAGTTGGCCTAAATCGATACATACAAATTTATACCAAAATTCTCATTAGCATTTATATATAATTATATATAGGCATTTGTAAATTTAGAACCTATTCTAATATGTATTTCGAAAATAGGACAACAAACAATTTATTTATGATTTTAATCCCTATTTTTTAATAAAGCCGCTGGCCGAATCCATATTCATAAAACGTCAACCAATTGCAGCATGTCACGTGTCCCTTTAATTTGAAAATAGGTACTAAAATTGAAAACGAAATATTTGTTGTCCTATATCCATAATCAATATTATTTTAAGTTCTAAAATTACATAATCTATTATATATGTAGTGAGAATTTTGATGATCTGGGACACTCTTTTCATTGTAAAGCCATAATTGCCTTATGTTGTTCCATACAATTAAACATAGTTTTGGGCAAACTGAATCGGGATTTCTATGGACATTTGAAATTATATTTCCAACATATGTTTCAGAATTACAGAGATTAATCAAAATACGGAATCGTCTAAATATGATTAACCCAGAATATTGTTTTGATTTTCCAAGCCTTTTATTTTTAATCATTTTTCAAAAATATTTCACAAATTTGTAAAAGGACAATTATGTTTTGTCCCGACGAATAATCTTGTTATTTTATGTTTCAAAAAATTCCTTATCTATTTTTTTGATAATTTTTTTGGGATTTAGAATAAGAGAAGAAAGTGTGCTAGGACGAAAAATTAATTAAAAAAATGAGGGTTTCTGTCGCATTTGTCCTCCATTTATATTTTTGTAATGCATTTAGCCTCCACTATTTTCATTTCTTGGCTTTGATACCATAAGTACATAAAATTTCCATTTACCATAACAATTTTTTTTACAAAGCTTCGTGAAAAATATATGAATTATTTGGAATTTGATGCCATTAATTCTTTGTAATTGAGTTTAATCTTCACATTTTTCATTCTTTGGGGGTTTATCCTCCAATTGACTATTAGCGTTAAAAAAAGTGTCAACAAATCTTTTTTTGGCAACATCACTAAAAATCATTTTCAAACTCCCAAAAAGTGAAAAAATTGAGCGTGAAAGTCAATATCAAAGAATTATTGGGAACAAACTCCAAATAACTCAAAATATATTTACGATGCCTTGCTAGGTTAGAGTTTAAAAGTGAAAATAGTGAACGTTAAAGGGCGAAAAAGGCGACAAAAATTTCTGAAATTAGAAAATATTTAGAGGCATCCATGAAAACATCCATGAAATGATTTTATGGGGACAATTATGTCTTTTGAGAAAGGGTGCCCGTTCATCACAATCTATACGAAGTGTTGTGCTTGTGTGACCGTGTTTCCAAAAATGGAAGTTTCACTTACACCGGAGACAAGAACAAGGTGAGTGAAATGATGTTCCCTGAAAGTGAACAAAACAAACCCACATCAGTTTTGATTATAACACAAAGGAAAAAGAATTGTTTAACATCAGAAATGCCTCTCTCTCATCAAGAATTCCAAATTTTAATGAAGATGAAGGGAAGGTAAAGCATGTGTATGATGGATAAATCATAAAAGATCATTCTAACCTACATCAGTTTTGATTATAACACAAAGGAAAAATAATTGTTTAATCAGAAATAGCTCTCTCTCATCAAGAATTCCAAATTTTAATGAAGATGAAGGGAAGGAAAAACATGTGTATGATGGATGAATCATAAAAGATCATTCTTTCTAACCTACCTAGAATACCAACTGCTGTTCGAGCAACTTCACTGGAAACCATGGCTGAGTGTGAGTAAGAGAGAAAGAGAGATGTAGAGAGTTATATAGGCGAAGGTAGAGGAAACGAAAGGTTATGTTTGGATTTCTTGGGTTACATCTATCGCGTAAGCAGTCTATTTGGGTCAAATTACATATCTGCATGCCAGTTATTGGTTGGCGATATTCAGATGAACACATGTACACACTAAGGTTTAAATGCGGAGAGAGAATTTCTTGGGAGTCGAACTGCCTTCAAGATTCGCATAACCCTAGTGCACAATACCCATTTCTTGCATTGCTCTTTCTTGGGTTACACTCAATTTACATTCAATTTTTTGTTTACACTGAATTTAAGTCAAACTTATCCTTATCCACGTAAGCTTTATATTTGCATGCAGGGCAGTTATGGCTCTCTTTTGAAATTTAGAGTGCACCAGCTTTGAAAACAAACAGCACTAATGGTATAAAATGTAATCTCTTATTATATATTTTTAAATTACTTAATTTATAGTTTTCTTATAAGAGATAGTAATAAACTTAGGTATTCCTTTTTATCTCAAACTTATCCTGATTTGCTGAAAAAAGAAAGTAACACCCATTTTTGTGTTAACGGATCAAATTGTCATGAAATAACTAGGTCAATTCATTTTCTATGAATAAAAAAAATAAAAGAAGCTTTTGCCTCGTATCCGTTCTTAATTGAAGTTTTTATCCATTACATTTTTCTATATAATTGAAAATTTTATTTTCAACTGGCATTAGTAATAGTCCAGTTGTACTAAGGAATTGTTGTTTAATTGTATGTATCGGCATATTTAATTAGATTGTCAAATGTAATTTATAACTAGAGTATTTTGGAAATACGACAAATTGGAATTGACTCTATTTGTTAAAAACTAATTGAATTCCCTATTTTATGATATAGAATCTTGATAATATCATATAGATGGATTCAATAATAAGATTGAAAGTGAAATTGCGAGATAGTTAAGTAAAAAATCAATCGAAGGAATTTTGTAATTTAATATATTGATATTTTTTCCTTTTTTCTCTATCATTGTTTTATTCTTTCATAGTGAAAATGTGTTTTGTTTTCTATATCTTGAAATCTGTAACTTTAATTAATTATTGGAATCTAGAGTATTTAGTCTTATATGAGATGATTAAGTTACCTCCCATCCCATATATTGAGTTTTAGTTGTTGATGATGTTGAGTCGTGATAAATAATTTTCCAGAAAATGTATCATTTTTAAGGAACTAAAGAAAGGCAGTTAGATGCGATTATGAATTGTATGGAACTCATTACAATTTTAGAAGTAAATGAGATGAGTAAAAATTAAAATATTCCAAGCATCGATGAAAATTTAATTTTTATAATTTTGGCCACCCCATAAAATCAAATCGTGGTTTCGTCCCAGCTCTCCTAATGTTAGTAAACAGCATATTGTTTACTTTTAGGAGTTATTTTGTCCAACACAAAATGATAAAAATCATGTATATAACATTATATTAAATATTGTGTAATCTAATATTACATAATAATGTAGAATGTGTTGTAAATATTGTATTTATCCTATTTAAGTGGATGTCCACTCCTATTAGGACTCTACTAACTTGTACTACAAATAAGGGGTGACCCCCCCCCATTTGTGTGACACCAATTAATGAGAACTCTTTCTCTCTCTAAAATTCTCTCTGTGCCCTATTTTTCTTAGCACGTTATCAGCACGCTCGAACCCAAGAAACAAATACCGTCGTTTTTCCAGCGGCAGTAGACCAATAGCACTCCGCCTCCCTCACCCTCTCTTTTCTTTTACGGCTGAAATCCATCTCTCTCTCGGTTTTGTATTGAGATCGGAGGTGGTGTGCTGGTCCGGTGGGGTTTTTTCCGGTGTGGCAAAATTTTTGCTCCGGAGTTGGTCTGTTCCGGTTGGTCGCTGTCCGGCGTGAATTTTTCCGGTGGGATCTGTTTTTCTCTAGTGTAGAGCTTTTCCCTGCTCCCGTTTTTCCGGTTTGCCCTTCTTCCGATCTGAGATTTTTTGAGGTAACAATATATATATATATATATATATATATATATATATATATATATATATATATATATATATACATATATATTTGTTGGACTGTTGAAATCTTTAAGATCCATGTAACAGAAATTTGTTTTAAAAAATCAAATCTGCTACTGCGTTTTAAAAAATTTGGTTTGCCTCTTAACTGTGTGCGTGCACGAGTTTTCATCTTGCTACAGTGTTGCTACAGTATTGCTACAGTATTTGTACAGTGTTGCTACAGTCTGCTACAGTATTATTACAGTCTGCTACAGTATTGGTACAGTGTTGCTACATGGGCCACCATGCACCCCTTGTTCTCGAGGTAAACTAATTACTAAACCATCTTTTGTCAAAATTGCCTCTGAGTCACCATCCTTTTTACAAAGAATTCAAGGGGATATTTGTGGACCCATCCACCCTTTTAGTCGACCTTTTAAATATTTTATGGTTTTTATTGATGCGTCCACTCGTTGGTCACATGTTTGTTTGTTATCTACTCGTAATTTGGCCTTTGCAAAATTTCTTGCTCAAATCATAAAACTTAGAACACATTTTCCAGATCAACACATTAAATCCATCCGTTTAGATAATGCGGGAGAATTTACTTCTCAAGTTTTTGATGACTATTGTTTATCACAAGGTATTGATGTTGAGGACCCAGTCCCGCATGTCCACACTCAAAATGGTTTAGCTGAGTCTTTGATTAAACGTTTGCAACTTATTGCGCGACCTTTGCTTATGCAGTCTAAACTCCCAGTCTCTGCCTGGGGACATGCCATTTTACACGCTGCTAAGTTAATTAAGCTTAGACCCACGGCTTATCACCCTTTTTCACCTTTTCAACTTGTGTCTGGATGTCAACCAAATATATCCCACTTGCGTAAATTTGGTTGTGCAGTGCATGTACCCATCCCTCCACCCCAGCGTACCAAAATGGGTCCCCAACGTCGTTTGGGAATATATGTTGGTTATGATTCACCATCAATTATTCGTTATATTGAGCCACTGACAGGTGATACATTTACCGCTAGATTTGCGGATTGTCATTTTGATGAGACACTCTTCCCGCCGTTAGGGGGAGGAAAGAACGTACCAGAAGTACGGTCCGTTCCTGAAGAACGACGAGAATTAACATGGAACACTTCCACTTTGTCTCATCTAGACCCTCGTACTACTCAATGTGAGTATGAAGTGAAAAGGATATTGCATCTTCAGGAAATTGCAAATAAATTACCCGATGCATTCAATGATGCTGCAAAAGTAACCAAGTCTCATGTACCCGCTGCAAATGTGCCTGCAAGAATTGATGTACCAGTGGGACAAACATTGACATCAGCAGCAAATGAATCTGTTGCACGCCAGAAGCGTGGAAGACCTGTAGGTTCCAAAGACTCTGCTCCCCGGAAGCGGAGATCAAATGAAAAATCATGCCCTAATCACCCTCCCGAAGAGGTTATGAATAAAAGATCCACTTTCTCTGAAACCCCTGAAGAGGTTATTGTTTTTGAAAACACACAAGTCACTGAAGTGACTATACAAGCCCCTGAAGAAGCAAAGGTACCTTATAATAATAACGAGATCTCTATGTTTTATACATATTCGGGAGAAATGTGGGATCGAAAAGAAACTGTCATTGATGATGTTTTCTCATATACAGTAGCTACACAAATTTCAAAGGGCAGTGATAATGATACTGAACCACGTACTCTAAATGAATGTCGACAAAGAGTAGATTGGCCAAAATGGGAAATTGCCATCAAGGCAGAACTCGAGTCTCTAAATAAATGTGGTGTATTTGGACCTATAGTACAAACCCCAAAAGGTTTTAACCCGGTAGGTTATCGATGGGTTTTTATAAGAAAAAGAAACGAGAAGAATGAAATCACTCGATATAAGGCACGACTTGTGGCACAAGGTTTCTCACAGAAACCTGGGATTGATTTTGAGGAAACATACTCCCCTGTTATGGATAGTATAACTTTCAGATATCTGATTAGCTTAGCGGTCTCTGAAAATCTTGATTTGAGACTCATGGATGTTGTGACCGCTTATTTATATGGGGACTTAGACACAGAAATATACATGAAAATCCCTGAAGGATTTCCTTTGCCTGAAGCAAAGACGAGGAGTACGTACTCGATACGACTGAGACGTTCATTGTACGGTTTAAAGCAATCCGGAAGAATGTGGTACAATCGTCTTAGTGAATACTTGTCTAAGGAAGGGTATGAAAATAATCAAATTTGCCCTTGTGTATTTATAAAGAAATCCTCAAAAGGATATGCAATAGTAGCAGTCTATGTGGATGACATAAATTTAATCGGAACTCCAGAAGAGCTCGAAACAACTGCTAACTATTTGAAAAAAGAATTTGAGATGAAAGACCTTGGGAAAACTAAATTTTGTCTCGGCCTGCAGATCGAGAAAAATTCTAGTGGGATTTTAGTCCATCAGTCTAATTATACTGAAAATGTATTAAAACGTTTCAATATGGATAAGGCGCATCCCCTAAGTACCCCCATGGTTGTTCGGTCTTTGGACATAAAGAAAGATCCATACCGTCCTAAAGAAAAAGATGAGGAAATATTGGGTCCAGAAGTACCCTATTTAAGTGCAATCGGTGCATTATTGTACTTAGCGCAATGCACTAGGCCAGATATTTCATTCTCTGTGAATCTGCTTGCTAGATATAGTTCTGAACCAACCAAAAGGCATTGGGATGGTATCAAACATATCCTAAGATATCTACGTGGAACCACTGACATGGGTTTATTTTATTCATATAACTCTAATAGTTCCAAATTAGTTGGTTATGCAGATTCTGGATATCTCTCTGATCCTCATAAGGGTCGATCTCAGACAGGTTATGTATTTCTTTGTGGTAATGCTGCTATTTCCTGGCGTTCTACTAAACAAACTTTAGTAGCTACTTCTTCTAATCACTCTGAAATTTTGGCTCTTCATGAAGCTAGCCGTGAATGTGTATGGCTGAGATCTTTAATTCAGCATATTCGTAGTTCTTGTCAATTGTCTTCTATTACAGATATTCCAAGTACTATCTATGAAGATAATGCAGCATGTATATCACAAATTAAAGAAGGATTCATTAAAGGAGACAGAACCAAGCACATTTCACCAAAGTTTTTCTTCACTCATGAGCTTCAGAAGAAAAATGAGATTGAAGTCATGCAAGTTCGTTCAAGTGATAACCTCGCTGATCTCTTCACAAAGTCACTGCCAAAGGCAACATTTCAGAAGTTTGTGTACGAGATTGGAATGCGTCGGCTCCACCAACGGTGAAATGGGACATATCAATCAGGGGGAGCATCTTATCAGGGGGAGGATACAAGAACATGTAATTTGGGACATTTGTGCGCTGTACTCTTTTTCCTTTAACTAGGTTTTATCCCACTGGGTTTTCCTAGTAAAGGTTTTAACGAGGCAGCATTAAGCACGTCCAACACCGACTCAATGGTCACAATAAATTGTACTCTTTTTCCTTCACTACGGTTTTTTCCCAATGGGTTTTTCCTTAATTAGTAAGGTTTTAATGAGGCAATAATCATTGAATGGTGGATATGGTGTACATCCAAGGGGGAGTGTTGTAAATATTGTATTTATCCTATTTAAGTGGATGTCCACTCCTATTAGGACTCTACTAACTTGTACTATAACTAAGGGGTGACCCCCCCCATTTGTGTGACACCAATTAATGAGAACTCTTTCTCTCTCTAAAATTCTCTCTGTGCCCTATTTTTCTTAACAGAATGTATGTTTTATTATGTTATTGTATTATATCATTTGATGCACTTTTTTGTATTTTTCTTTAACGTATCAACTCTCATATACACTGTAATATAAGTACAAAGATGCTTTTGTATGTAGCAGTTCGTAAATATATTAATATAATAATTGGTGAAAAAATGAGAACCTTTGAAAATGCCCCATAGAATAATATATTACCTAGTTTCCGGTGACCATTCTCCGGGGATTTTTCATGTTGGTCCGGTGATCTAGTTTCCGGCGACCTTGTTCTTTTTTTTGGTGGTTCATTTTTGGTAACAGATCCTACACTCTCTCTCAACATGCTTATATATATATATATGATATTTGTTCTTGGAACATTTAGATCTAAAGCATTTTTTTTGATTTTTTTTTTTAAACAAGCACAAATCTGGTTGTTTTCTATAAGTGGGTAGCAACTGTTTTAGTTCATTTTTATTTAAGTTTGCTTTTACTTAAGACAAACTGTTAAAGCTTTTGGCTATACTTTGTTGTTTAGACCTATTCACTATATTTAATCTTGGATTAAAATTATTGGACTAAAAATATTTATTGTATTTATCCTATTTAAGTGGGTGCATATTTTTTTTTTTTTTGTGAGTTATTTACTTGGCCTTAACTCACTAACTTAATGCGGAGTCAACTCAGTGTGTTTTTTTTGGACATGATAATAACATGTACCATAAAATCAAACCTGAAGTTTTAATTTTTGGGACCAGAAGTTCCCAGTAATTAGGACCTGAAGTTCCCAATCCTCATTTAAATTTTTACGGCCTGAAGTTCGCAATTGATGTTCAATTTTTGAACATGATAAAATATCTCGTAAAATCAAACTAGAAGTTTTGATTTTGAGGACCTGAAGATCTCAATAATTTGGGCCTGAAGTTCCCAATTCTTATTTAAATTTTTGCGGCCAGCAGTGGGCAATTGATGCTCAAGATTTTGGACACAATAATTGAATGCGGCGAAAAATCAAACCCGAAATTTTGATTTTTTTTTTTTTTGGACCCGCAGTTCCAACAAATTTTTCTATAATCAAAGATGAAGTTTTGATTTAAAAATTTGGGACCTGAAGTTCCCAATATAATTTGAAATTTGGGGTCTCAAACTCTCAATTAGTATTTTTTGGGACTTAAAGCTTCTAATGGCTATTTACATTTGGGACCTGAAGTTCCCAAATAGTTATTTTAATTTGGGATATTAGACATACTCAAATAATTTTATTTGAACCTGAAGCTCCAAATATATATATTTGTGATCAAACCTGAAGCTTTGACACAATGGGGTGAGGATTTTCAAATCCCAAGATATTAATAAAATTGAACACAAAGTTCAATAATTTTATGTGTAGAACCAGAAATTCTCACAAATAAATTCTCAAATTATTTAAATTTCGGACCTGAAGCTCTGAATTGCTGTTTAATTTGGGACCTGAAGTTCCCATGTCAATTTTTTTTTATTTGGAACCTGAAGTTTCCAAATTATTTTATATTGGGACTAAACGTCCTTAATTTTTGTTCAAATTGTTGAACATGACAATGAAATATGCCCTAAAATCAAATTTGAAGTTTTGATTATTTTTCTAACAGAGCAAGGAATACTAAAAGTCCAATAACAATTATTTATAATTTGGACCCGAAGATCCAATAATTTTGTAATCAAACATGAAGTTTTGGTTACTTGAATAATAAGGGTAGGGATCTTACATGATCTGTAAGGATTATTTATATTTTTGGACCTGAAGTTCCAAACAATTTTACCCCTTATCAAACTTGAAGTTTGAATATAATTGGGCGGTTGTTAAACGTCTCAAAATATTTAATGTTATGATATGAAGTTGTCATTATTTATAATTGGGGCCTGAAGTTCTCTAATAATTATTCAAATATGAAAATTGAATTTCTCCGTTCAAATTTTGGGACGTTGAGTACATAAATTATTTGGGCCTAAAGTGACAAAAGAAAATATATCACAATCAAACCTGAAGTTTTGATTGTCAAATTGAAAGGTTATAGACCAAGATTCTCCCAATTATCATTGATTTGTGATGTGAAGATTCATATTCAATATTGTGACTAGAAGTTCACAAAATATTTTTTGAATTGGGATATAAATCCCATGCTATTGATGGTTGTTTGGACTTGCAGATCCAACTAAAATGCGCGATAAATTAAAACTCGAATTTTTGATTAGTCATCGGGTATGTGCGAAATATATTATTTTTATTGGGATTAGTTTCAAAATCAAATAAGTGTCCCTTTAACTATCATATTAATGGTTTCACCATTAAAATTTATGTCTCTCGACCTTTTTGGCTTTATTTAAGTGTTAACTTACTTTTAATGGTATTTAATTTTATCTCCTATTTCACATTCTAATTATTAACATACATTTGGGCCTTGGAAATGTATAGAGAATGTGAAAAAATAAAAAAAAAATTAAGTCTCTAATTTTTTTTAATAAAGAGGTTGGATTATTATTAGTCGGAGTTAATTAAAATATTTGTCACTTGTTTGGAAGATTCCCTAACATTTTTATTCTGTAGTCAAACCTGAAGTTTTATTACAAAATGGTAGAGAAACTCCTTATACTTATCAAATATTTGAGACCCGTCAATGTTGAGCCTTTGTAAATCAAATTGAACGCAAGCGATGATACTTGTCTGGTAGACAGTGGAACAACCCACACCAGTTTGAAAAGTAGAAGTTTTTCTCAGACTTGGTTTACAATAAAATGAATGTCTCCAATATAGCTGGTCCTGTTAAGATTATTGAAGGCTCTGAAAGAGCACACGTGGTGTTACCTAATGGTACCCACTTATTTATAAGTAAAGCTATATACTCAAGAAATTCTAGAAGAAATTTATTGAGTTTTAAGGACATCAGAGTGAACGGGTATCATATTGAAATATATAATGAAAGTAATAAAAAGTTCCTTTGCATTACTTTTAGTGTTGGAAGCCAGAAGCTCACACTAGAGAAAATGTTTGTTTTATACATGGGGTGATACCATACAACAATTAATGTTGTAGAATCACATACTGTCATGAGCCGGAAGCTCAATGATCCTTATAATTTAATGTTGTGGCATGACCGATTTGGTCACCCTGGATCAAACATGTTGCATCGAATCATAAATAACTCATATGGGTCCCAACGTCATTTGGGAATATATGTTGGTTATGATTTCATCATCAATTACTCGTTATATTGAACCACTGACATGTGATAGATTTACCGCTAAATTTGTGGATTGTCATTTTGATGAGACACTCCTCCCGCCGTTAGGGGGAGGAAAGAATGTACTAGAAGTACGATCCGTTCCTGAAGAACGACGAGAATTAACATGGAACACTTCCAATTTGTCTCATTTAGACCCCCGTACTGCTCAATGTGAGCATGAAGTGAAAAATGATATTGCAACATCAAATGTCACATGGACTAGTTGCAAATGTGCTTTCCAAAATCATTATCCCAGAAGGATAAAATAAATTTTGGCAGCAAATAAATTCATTGCACGCCAAAAGCATGGCAAACCTATAGGTCCCAACTATTTGACTCCATGGAAGTGGAGAAAAACATGCCCAAATAACGCTCTAGAAGAGGTTATACATAATGCTCCAGAAGAGGTTATGAACAAAGTATCCACTTTCTCAAAAACTCTAGAAGAGGTTATTATCTATGAAAAGACACAAGTCCCTGAAGTGACTATAAAGCCCTTGAAGTTGGCAAAGGTACCTAATATTAAATGAGATCTCTATCTTTTATAGATATACAAGAGAAAAGTGGGATAAACAAAGATGATCATCGATGTTATAATTATATATGTTGTAGCTACACAAAAATCAAAGGGAAATGAAACTAAAAATCCACGGATTATGAATGAATGTCGACAAATAATTTATTTTCCAAATTGTGAAAATGCCATGATGGCATAATTCGAGTCTTTTGATATACGTGGTATATTTGGACCTATAGTAGAAACCCCAAAACATGTTAACCCTGAAGGTTACGAATGGGTCTTTATAAAGAATGTGAAGTGTTAAAACTCACCAAAAGTGCATAATTTATGGCACAAGGTTTCCTGAAGGAACAAATTTGATTATATAAGAACATACCATCCCGTTTCGGTCGTAAGTACTTTCAGATATCTGACTAGCTTAGCAGTTTTTATTCTTTATATTATGTGAGACTCATGAATATTATAACTTCTTATATATACGGGATTTAGACAAAGAATACATATAAAAATCCTAGAAGGATTTTCTTTGCCTGAAGCAAAGATAAGGAGTACGTACTCAAATGCAATAAGACGTTCATTGTATAGCAAGCAATCCAAATGGATATAGGTACAACCGTCTTAGTAAATATTTGTCTAAGGAAGAGAGTGAAAATAATCATATATAAAAATGTGCCATTATAAAATATCTTTAATAGATGTGCTCCTAAAGAGCTCAATTGAAATGAAATCCTTAAATGGATATGCTCCCGAAGAGCTCAATTGAAATGAAATCCTTAAATGGATATGCTCTTGAAGAGCTCAATTAAAATGCAAAATATCCAAATAAGAATTCAAAATGAATGACCTTGGGGTAACAAGTCTTTGTTTCAGTGTGCAGATCGAGCACATTTTATGTTAAACTCATATCCATTAGTCAAATGGATTGAAAAGTCCAGCAAATGCTTTAAGCATACAATTTTAGTATACCCATGGTCTCCGGTATTTGGATATTATATTATCATCCTAAAGAGGATGATAAAAATAAATTTGGTCCCGAAGTACCATATGTGCATTTTATTATACTATTTGGTCTAGAAGTACCATACTTGTACGTTATTTGTATATTGATATATATAACACCATGCATGATATTGGATATTGTAATTACTGTCAATATCTTGGAAAGAAATAATTATCATTGACTTGCATAGCATGGGATTAATATCAATCATATCATATGATATTTTTATCTAACCATCTACGTCCAGTTAGTTATATAGATGCAGGTTATCTCTAGTATCCTCACAAGGAATAGTCAAAGAACTTATGACTTGCCTCGAACAATATATGTGCCTACTACTTCTTATGAAGATAAGTTATGAAACACACAAACTCCAGAAGAGTTATGAGTCGGACCAACACGCCGGACTCACCATTGATGGCCGGAGCAAGCTGCTACGCGGGACCAACACCAAAAAATGTAAACAAAAGAACCGTGTAGAATAAGACCCTCTCGTGCTGATAACGTGTAATTGATGACGAATCATAACCAACATATATTCCCAAATGACGTTGGGACCCATATGAGTTATTTATGATTCGATGCAACATGTTTGATCCAGGGTGACCAAATCGGTCATGCCACAACATTAAATTATAAGGATCATTGAGCTTCCGGCTCATGACAGTATGTGATTCTACAACATTAATTGTTGTATGGTATCACCCCATGTATAAAACAAACATTTTCTCTAGTGTGAGCTTCTGGCTTCCAACACTAAAAGTAATGCAAAGGAACTTTTTATTACTTTCATTATATATTTCAATATGATACCCGTTCACTCTGATGTCCTTAAAACTCAATAAATTTCTTCTAGAATTTCTTGAGTATATAGCTTTACTTATAAATAAGTGGGTACCATTAGGTAACACCACGTGTGCTCTTTCAGAGCCTTCAATAATCTTAACAGGACCAGCTATATTGGAGACATTCATTTTATTGTAAACCAAGTCTGAGAAAAACTTCTACTTTTCAAACTGGTGTGGGTTGTTCCACTGTCTACCAGACAAGTATCATCGCTTGCGTTCAATTTGATTTACAAAGGCTCAACATTGACGGGTCTCAAATATTTGATAAGTATAAGGAGTTTCTCTACCATTTTGTAATAAAACTTCAGGTTTGACTACAGAATAAAAATGTTAGGGAATCTTCCAAACAAGTGACAAATATTTTAATTAACTCCGACTAATAATAATCCAACCTCTTTATTAAAAAAAATTAGAGACTTAATTTTTTTTTTATTTTTTCACATTCTCTATACATTTCCAAGGCCCAAATGTATGTTAATAATTAGAATGTGAAATAGGAGATAAAATTAAATACCATTAAAAGTAAGTTAACACTTAAATAAAGCCAAAAAGGTCGAGAGACATAAATTTTAATGGTGAAACCATTAATATGATAGTTAAAGGGACACTTATTTGATTTTGAAACTAATCCCAATAAAAATAATATATTTCGCACATACCCGATGACTAATCAAAAATTCGAGTTTTAATTTATCGCGCATTTTAGTTGGATCTGCAAGTCCAAACAACCATCAATAGCATGGGATTTATATCCCAATTCAAAAAATATTTTGTGAACTTCTAGTCACAATATTGAATATGAATCTTCACATCACAAATCAATGATAATTGGGAGAATCTTGGTCTATAACCTTTCAATTTGACAATCAAAACTTCAGGTTTGATTGTGATATATTTTCTTTTGTCACTTTAGGCCCAAATAATTTATGTACTCAACGTCCCAAAATTTGAACGGAGAAATTCAATTTTCATATTTGAATAATTATTAGAGAACTTCAGGCCCCAATTATAAATAATGACAACTTCATATCATAACATTAAATATTTCGAGACGTTTAACAACCGCCCAATTATATTCAAACTTCAAGTTTGATAAGGGGTAAAATTGTTTGGAACTTCAGGTCCAAAAATATAAATAATCCTTACAGATCATGTAAGATCCCTACCCTTATTATTCAAGTAACCAAAACTTCATGTTTGATTACAAAATTATTGGATCTTCGGGTCCAAATTATAAATAATTGTTATTGGACTTTTAGTATTCCTTGCTCTGTTAGAAAAATAATCAAAACTTCAAATTTGATTTTAGGGCATATTTCATTGTCATGTTCAACAATTTGAACAAAAATTAAGGACGTTTAGTCCCAATATAAAATAATTTGGAAACTTCAGGTTCCAATAAAATTATTTGAGTATGTCTAATGTCCCAAATTAAAATAACTATTTATGAACTTCAGGTCCCAAATGTAAATAGCCATTAGAAGCTTTAAGTCCCAAAAAATACTAATTGAGAGTTTGAGACCCCAAATTTCAAATTATATTGGGAACTTCAGGTCCCAAATTTTTAAATCAAAACTTCATCTTTGATTATAGAAAAATTTGTTGGAACTGCACCCCTTGTTCTCAAGGTAAACTAATTACTAAACCATCTTTTCTCAAAATTGCCTCTGAGTCACCATCCTTTTTACAAAGAATTCAAGGGGATATTTGTGGACCCATCCACCCTTTTAGTGGACCTTTTAAATATTTTATGGTTTTTATTGATGCGTCCACTCGTTGGTCACATGTTTGTTTGTTATCTACTCGTAATTTGGCCTTTGCAAAATTTCTTGCTCAAATCATAAAACTTAGAACACATTTTCCTGATCAACACATTAAATCCATCCATTTAGATAATGCGGGAGAATTTACTTCTCAAGTTTTTGATGACTATTGTTTATCACAAGGTATTGATGTTGAGCACCCAGTCCCGCATGTCCACACTCAAAATGGTTTAGCTGAGTCTTTGATTAAACGTTTGCAACTTATTGCGCGACCTTTGCTTATGCAGTCTAAACTCCCAGTCTCTGCCTGGGGACATGCCATTTTACACGCTGCTAAGTTAATTAAGCTTAGAGCCACGGCTTATCACCCTTTTTCACCTTTTCAACTTGTGTCTGGATGTCAACCAAATAAATCCCACTTGCGTAAATTTGGTTGTGCAGTGCATGTACCCATCCCTCCACCCCAGCGTACCAAAATGGGTCCCTAACGTCGTTTGGGAATATATGTTGGTTATGATTCACCATCAATTATTCGTTATATTGAGCCACTGACAGGTGATACATTTACCGCTAGATTTGCGGATTGTCATTTTGATGAGACACTCTTCCCGCCGTTAGGGGGAGGAAAGAACGTACCAGAAGTACGGTCTATTCCTGAAGAACGGCGAGAATTAACATGGAACACTTCCACTTTGTCTCATCTAGACCCTCGTACTACTCAATGTGAGCATGAAGTGAAAAGGATATTGCATCTTCAGGAAATTGCAAATAAATTACCCGATGCATTCAATGTTGCTGCAAAAGTAACCAAGTCTCATGTACCCGCTGCAAATGTGCCTGCAAGAATTGATGTACCAGTGGGACAAACATTGACATCAGCAGCAAATGAATCTGTTGCACGCCAGAAGCGTGGAAGACCTGTAGGTTCCAAAGACTCTGCTCCCCGGAAGCGGAGATCAAATGAAAAATCATGCCCTAATCACCCTCCCGAAGAGGTTATGAATAAAAGATCCACTTTCTCTGAAACCCCTGAAGAGGTTATTATTTCTGAAAACACACAAGTCACTGAAGTGACTATACAAGCCCCTGAAGAGGCAAAGGTACCTTATAATAATAACGAGATCTCTATGTTTTATACATATTCGGGAGAAATGTGGGATCGAAAAGAAACTGTCATTTATGATGTTTTCTCATATACAGTAGCTACACAAATTTCAAAGGGCAGTGATAATGATACTGAACCACGTACTCTAAATGAATGTCGACAAAGAGTAGATTGGCCAAAATGGGAAATTGCCATCAAGGCAGAACTCGAGTCTCTAAATAAACGTGGTGTATTTGGACCTATAGTACAAACCCCAAAAGGTTTTAACCCGGTAGGTTATCGATGGGTTTTTATGAGAAAAAGAAACGAGAAGAATGAAATCACTCGATATAAGGCACGACTTGTGGCACAAGGTTTCTCACAGAAACCTGGGATTGATTTTGAGGAAACATACTCCCCTGTTATGGATAGTATAACTTTCAGATATCTGATTAGCTTAGCGGTCTCTGAAAATCTTGATTTGAGACTCATGGATGTTGTGACCGCTTATTTATATGGGGACTTAGACACAGAAATATACATGAAAATCCCTGAAGGATTTCCTTTGCCTGAAGAAAAGACGAGGAGTACGTACTCGATACGACTGAGACGTTCATTGTACGGTTTAAAGCAATCCGGAAGAATGTGGTACAATCGTCTTAGTGAATACTTGTCTAAGGAAGGGTATGAAAATAATCAAATTTGCCCTTGTGTATTTATAAAGAAATCCTCAAAAGGATATGCAATAGTAGCAGTCTATGTGGATGACATAAATTTAATCGAAACTCCAGAAGAGCTCGAAACAACTGCTAACTATTTGAAAAAAGAATTTGAGATGAAAGACCTTGGGAAAACTAAATTTTGTCTCGGCCTGCAGATCGAGAAAAATTCTAGTGGGATTTTAGTCCATCAGTCTAATTATACTGAAAATGTATTAAAACGTTTCAATATGGATAAGGCGCATCCCCTAAGTACCCCCATGGTTGTTCGGTCTTTGGACATAAAGAAAGATCCATACCGTCCTAAAGAAAAAGATGAGGAAATATTGGGTCCAGAAGTACCCTATTTAAGTGCAATCGGTGCATTATTGTACTTAGCGCAATGCACTAGGCCGGATATTTCATTCTCTGTGAATCTGCTTGCTAGATATAGTTCTGAACCAACCAAAAGGCATTGGGCTGGTATCAAACATATCCTAAGATATCTACGTGGAACGGGTTTATTTTATTCATATAACTCTAATAGTTCCAAATTAGTTGGTTATGCAGATTCTGGATATCTCTCTGATCCTCATAAGGGTCGATCTCAGACAGGTTATGTATTTCTTTGTGGTAATGCTGCTATTTCCTGGCGTTCTACTAAACAAACTTTAGTAGCTACTTCTTCTAATCACTCTGAAATTTTGGCTCTTCATGAAGCTAGCCGTGAATGTGTATGGCTGAGATCTTTAATTCAGCATATTCGTAGTTCTTGTCAATTGTCTTCTATTATAGATATTCCAAGTACTATCTATGAAGATAATGCAGCATGTATATCACAAATTAAAGAAGGATTCATCAATGGAGACAGAACCAAGCACATTTCACCAAAGTTTTTCTTCACTCATGAGCTTCAGAAGAAAAATGAGATTGAAGTCATGCAAGTTCGTTCAAGTGATAACCTCGCTGATCTCTTCACAAAGTCACTACCAAAGGCAACATTTCAGAAGTTTGTGTACGAGATTGGAATGCGTCGGCTCCACCAACGGTGAAATGGGACATATCAATCAGGGGGAGCATCTTATCAGGGGGAGGATACAAGAACATGTAATTTGGGACATTTGTGCGCTGTACTCTTTTTCCTTTAACTAGGTTTTATCCCACTGGGTTTTCCTAGTAAAGGTTTTAACGAGGCAGCATTAAGCACGTCCAACACCGACTCAATGGTCACAATAAATTGTACTCTTTTTCCTTCTCTACGGTTTTTTCCCAATGGGTTTTTCCTTAGTAAGGTTTTAATGAGGCAATAATCATTGAATGGTGGATATGGTGTACATCCAAGGGGGAGTGTTGTAAATATTGTATTTATCCTATTTAAGTGGATGTCCACTCCTATTAGGACTCTACTAACTTGTACTATAAATAAGGGGTGACCCCCCCCCATTTGTGTGACACCAATTAATGAGAACTCTTTCTCTCTCTAAAATTCTCTCTGTGCCCTATTTTTCTTAACAGAATGTATGTTTTATTATGCTATTGTATTATATCATTTGATGCACTTTTTTGTATTTTTCTTTAACGTATCAACTCTCATATACACTGTAATATAAGTACAAAGATGCTTTTGTATGTAGCTGTTCGTAAATATATTAATATAATAATTGGTGAAAAAATGAGAACCTTTGAAAATGCCCCATAGAATAATATATTACCTAGTGCGATTGTTGGTAAGATAGAAGTAAACAGGGAAGCCACTAACTACATAACTAATTGTAATTTGTATCATAACATTTTATAAGCATCCTTTTGTGTTCATTTTGTATCCTTGCTCATATAAGGTACATGAACGCTGGGGGTGAAATGTCACTGTTTACGGAGGGTAACAGCTACATTAAAGTGAAAACGAAATTAATATTCTCCCGAATAAATGTTAACAGGCCCCCCACAAGGAGTAATTTGAAGGATTTGAAAATGTCGAGAAATTTTAGATTTTAGTCAAGGGGTATCTGTCAGATATAAAAAGTCCGAATAATCCAACACCGTCCACTTTCAGAGTTACTTTCGCAATGGAAAATTATTGACTGATCGGAGCCGTACATTCAAATATGGTACAGGGTTTGTATTTTTGGTAAGTTGGTAGTCTAATAAAGCTAAAATGTGTCGTGTTCATGTTGATTTTTATTGTATTCAAATTTTATTTTATTTGTATTTAAATGAGTAATTTTTTTATCGTGTGATAAAATCATATTCAAACTCGACTCGTTATCTTAACGTGTCGTGCCGTGTTCACTCGTTATCACTCAATAAGATTATAAACTATTTTGAATCGTATACTGTGGGTACCCTGAATTTAGCATCATAGGTCTGGACGAGTAGCCTCTCCGTAGCGGCCCAAAGCCCAGGCCCATCACCTTTTGTATTGATCCGATTACCCCACGATCCCATGAAGAGAAGTTGTGGGGGAACGCGATCCCATGTGGGGGAGATGGCTAATAAGGAGGAACCCATCACCCCCACTACTCCAACATATACATGTATAAATTAAACCCTAAGTCCGGGGCAAAGGACAAGCTGTATTCTCTGTACTTATTCTTCATAATATAGAGAAATAACACTGACTGCACCATCGTGGACGTAGGCACATCTTTGCTGAACCACGTACACCTGTTGTTGTGTGATCTGCATTTTATTTATCTTCTCTTGGTCATTGCCTCTTTGATATTTATTCGTGTTGCAAAATAATTTTCACCACAATTGGCGCCGTCTGTGGGAAGCGTTCATCTTTCCCTGAGAAGAGCCCACACCAAGTAAAAATCTAAGATGTCTGGTCACAGCAGCAACGCTCCTCAAGCAGGAGATATTCAGGAGCCACCTGCTCCCCGCAGGATTAGGTCTGAAGTCCGACGTTCAGATCAAGGGGCTCGCTTAGAGAGGCCCGCCTCAGAAGAAAGTCAAGTACCAGCAAGGTCCACGCAGATATCCAGATTGATCGATGCAAACGAAGCAAGGCTCCACGAGCAGAGGGAGTCTTCTCGCAGATATGAGGCTGAGAATGCTACTAGAAAAAGAATTACGTCCTGATTCCAGGAGACGCCCCTATCGCACTCCTAGCCCTCAGGCGAGCAAATCTCGCAGCCGAGGAAGGAGCCCTAGGCAGCAATATCAACGGGACGAAGGTGGCGACTCAGACGACGACCTCCGCGAACAACTAAAAAAAGCTCGCCGCTACCAGAGCCCTGCTCGCAGCGACGACAACATACGGAACCTGGTCCGCAGAGAGATGGACCAACATCCAGCTCACCGCGGCACCAGGTCGACCAGAGAACTCGCCAGGAGAGCCCTCAAGACCCAGATGAAATCGCCCTTCACGAGGGAAATTGAAGAAGAAGAAGCTCCCAAAAAGTTTGCTATTCCAAGGTTCAAGATTTACGACGGGAAGACTGATCCCATTGATCATGTCAGGCAGTACCGGCAGGCTATGACCCTCTGGAATCACCGAGATGCACTGATGTGCCGTATTTTTCCCTCGAGCCTTCATGACGTGGCCCAGAAATGGTTCGAGAAACTCCCTCACCGATCCATCAGAAATTTCAAATCCCTGGCCGAGCTCTTTACGGCCCGGTTCATCACCAGCAGCTCCCATCCCAAAAGGATGGATGCTCTATTAACAATGAAGAAAACGCCTCAGGAGACACTCCGAGACTACGCGAAGAGGTACTGGGAGTTATTCAACGAAGTCGAGGACTGCGCGGAAGAAGTGGCAGTGGCTTCATTAAAAATTGGGCTACCTAGCTCTTCCCTCCTTTACCAGTCCTTGACAAAGAAGGAAGCTACGACCATTGATGACCTGATGGCCCGGATTGAGAAATACGCAAAGGTGGAAGATGTCACCCGCCTTAACGTAGGAGAAAACGGTCGAGCCAAGCTCGCTACCAGGGGAAGTGAGAAAGTTGATAACCAGAAAAAAGGAGGAAAGAATGGGAGCAAGAATGGCTCCAAAAACGGAGGGAACCCTGACGTTGCAAAGTCGTTCCAGGCGGTCAACACCGTCTTCAAAGAACCAATTTACAAAATTCTCGCGAAGATCAAGGATGAGTCGTTCATCAAATGGCCCCAGAAAATGGGAGGAGACCCCTCGAAAAGAAACAATGCACTGAGATGCACCTTCCACAAAGAGGGAGGGCATAAGACCGAGCACTGCAAGGATCTTAAGTCCCACCTCGAGGAGTTGGCCCAATCCGGACATTTGAAGGACTTTGTGGAAAAGAAGGTAGAGAGAGTGACCGTCCACAAGGAGGCAAAACCCGACAACGTATTGGAAGACGACGCCGGACACGAATTCGCAGTAATCCACGGAGTATCCAATGTTAAGCAAATCCAGGGTAACTCAGCTCGAATGGAGGTAAAGAAGCTGACAGCGGTGATGCAAGCTTTTCAGATTGATCCAGCAAAATCACAGGCAGGAAAACGTCGGCGAGCAGAGGACATAAACTACAACAAGGATATTATTTTCATGGATGAAGATCTTGTGGGAGTAAGGACCCCACATCACGATGCCTTAGTCATTACACTCAGGATAGCTAACTTTGATATCGACAGGCTTCTCTTCGATCAAGGGAGCTCATCCGAAGTAATGTACATCGACCTGTTCAGAAAATTGAAGTTGAACATCGCCGACCTAAAGGGAACCACTGTTCCTCTGGTCGGCTTCGCTGGGAAGATGACCATGCCTCTGGGAAAGATAGTACTGCCAGTGCTCGCTGGAAATGTTTCAAAAATGATCGAATTCTTGGTGGTCGACATCGATTCACCGTATCAAGTCATCCTCGGCAGGGGATGGCTTCATGCAATGAAGGCAGTCTCCTCGACCTACCACCAGAAACTCAAATATGTCACCGAGCGGGGAGTGATGGAGATACATGGCGACCAGGCGATGGCGAGAAAGTGCTTCATAGCGTCCATCCGACCAAAGCCAGAGAAAAGAGCTGTTCAAACCAGCGAGAAGGTGGAGTAAGGTGCAATTCCTTCCAAATAGCAATTAAAATATGGAAGGCCCGGGGTGGAAGAGACCAGGCTCCTCCCCTCCGAGCGCGTCGTCGAGGACCTGGTAGAAGTGTCGGCTAAAGAGGGCGACAATAGCAGAGTCTTCCTGATCGGAACCTCACTCACTGACCAAGAGCAAAAGGACTTATCAACCTTACTCAGAAGCAACATAGACGTTTTCGCTTGGGAACCCTATGAGCTGCCAGGAATCGACCCCAATATGGTCTGCCATCAGTTGCACGTCGATCCCACATTCAAGCCGATAGCGCAGAAGGCACGGCGAACTGCCCCCGAGAAGGCCAGAGCAATAGAGAAAGAAGTCGAAAAACTACTAGATGCAGGGTCCATACGGGAAGTGCAATTTCCCAAATGGTTATCCAACCCAATGGTAGTTCCAAAAAGCAACGGGAAGCGGAGAGTTTGCATAGACTTCACTGACCTCAACAAAGCCTGCCCCAAGGATAACTTCCCTCTTCCGAAAATAGACCAACTAGTAGACGCCACCGCAGCTCACGAACGAATGAGTTTCCTGGACGCATACTCAGGATATCACCAGATTCCCCTGTATACCCCAGATCAGGACAAAACGGCGTTTATCACAACAATTGGTTTATACTGTTACAAGGTCATGCCTTTTGGGCTAAAAAATGCAGGGGCAACCTATCAGCGGCTAGTTACTAAAATGTTCAAGAATCAAATGGGAGACACGATGGAGGTCTACATCGACGACATGCTCGTCAAGAGCAAGGAGAAGGAAAAACATCTCTCGGACTTATCAAGTACCTTCGAAATTCTCAGGAAGTACCGAATGAAACTCAACGCGAGCAAGTGTTCCTTCGGTGTCCAGTCAGGAAAGTTTCTTGGGTATTTGGTCAGCAAGCGAGGCATAGAGGCTAATCTGGACCAGATTGATGCAATCAAATGAGTGCAACCTCCTCGAACAATCCGCGATGTACAGAAGCTCACTGGAATGCTCGCTGCTCTAAATCGTTTCATCTCTAAATCCTCCGAGAGATGCAAGCCTTTCTTCCAACTCCTAAAAGGCAGCAAACCAGTAGAATGGACCCCAAGTTGCTCACGAGCATTAGACGAGCTCAAGTCCTACCTGAGCTCCCCACCATTGCTTGTCATACCAAAGCAAATGGACTCTTTATACCTCTACCTCTCTGTATCCAGCCATACTGTCAGCTCAGCGCTAATGTGTGAAGTTACAGGGATTCAACATCCAGTCTATTACGCGAGCAAAACCCTATTAGATGCCGAGCAGCACTACCTACCATTGGAAAATCTCGCATTCGCCCTAGTAATGGCCTCGAGGAAACTGAAACATTACTTCGAAGCTCATACGATCATCGTCCTTACATCACACCCCCTCAAGGCTATCCTAAGGAAGGCGGATTTGTCAGGCAGGCTATCTAAATGGTCAGTCAAGCTCGGCCGATTTGACATCCAATTTCAACCAAGGACAGCTATCAAGGGTCAAATCCTTGCTGACTTCATAGCTGAATTCACAGGCGAAGAACGCATCGACCAGCCTAAGCCAACA
Organism: Sambucus nigra; assembly: GCA_949130495.1. Taxonomy (NCBI): domain Eukaryota; kingdom Viridiplantae; phylum Streptophyta; class Magnoliopsida; order Dipsacales; family Adoxaceae; genus Sambucus; species Sambucus nigra. The sequence continues at coordinate 465,356,721 of OX422211.1, read as the reverse complement.
GAACAAAACAACCAGGCTACAGGGGGAAGCTGGAAACTATTCGTTGATGGAGCCTCCAACTCAAAGGAGGCAGGAGTAGGAATTGTTCTCATCACTCCAGAAAATACAGTCCTCGAGCAAGGAATCAGGCTAGGATTTGCAGCCTCCAACAACGAAGCAGAATACGAAGCCTTAATAGCAGGTCTCCAAAGGGCGCAAACTCTGGGAGCAAAGCATTTACAGGTATTCGGAGATTCGCAACTAGTTTCCAATCAGATAAGTGGAGACTATAACGCGAAGGATGAGAGGATGGCAGCCTACCTCTCCTTGGTAAAAAACTTAATGATGAACTTTGAAGACATCAACATCCAGCAGTTTCCCAGGGAGCAAAACAGCCACGCTGACGCCTTAGCAGCCCTGAGCTCGGCAGTCGATTCTAGCCTTAAAAGGATCATCCCTATCGATTTCCTCAGCTGCCCGAGCATCTACCCCAACTGCGAGCTGACCAAAGAGAAATCAATACTCCAATTGGAACCAGCCCCCAGCTGGATGGATCCCTTGAGAGACTATTTGAAGAACGGAACGCTCCCAGAGGATAAGAGAACTGCCCACCAGATAAGAGTCAAAGCTGCTCGCTTTCACTTATCCACAGGAGGCGACTTGTATAAAAGATCTTTCTCCGGCCCCTACCTTAGGTGCGTCTACCCAGGCGATGTCAAGGCAGTGCTTCACGAGCTTCACGAAAGAATCGGCGGAAGCCACGTCGGAGGAAGGTCTCTAGCCTTCCGAGAAATGAAGGAAGGTTATTGGTGGCCATACATGCAAAAGGACTCCGCGGTATATGTCCGCAAATGCCTAAAATGCCAACTTCACGCTCCCATGGTCCACCAGCCCGCCAGCGAATTAGAATCTCTAACCAGTCCCTGGCCCTTCGCCCAGTGGGGAATGGACATCGTGGGACCACTGCCCATCGCTGCCGGCAATCGCAAATACCTGTTGGTTGCAATTGATTACTTTACCAAGTGGATCGAGGCAGAACCACTGGCAAACATCCGAGATGCTGACATGATGAGGTTCATATGGAGAAATATAATCACTCGATTCGGAATCCCCAGAACCATCATCACTGACAATGGAACACAGTTCGAGAGTGGCCCTTTTCAGGACTTCTGCAACAAACACGGGATCAGGCATCACTTCAGCTCGGTGGCCTACCCTCAAAGCAACGGACAAGCTGAAGCTTCCAACAAGACGGTGATCGCTGGATTGAAGAAACGGTTAGAGCGAGCCAAAGGCGCGTGGACAACCGAGTTACCACATATCCTATGGGCGTATAGAACGACTCCTAGGCGAGCCACAGGAGAAACGCCATTCTCACTAGCATATGGAATGGAGGCGGTCATCCCACTCGAAGCAGGATTACCTACAATGAGATCCGACCTAGTCGAGCAAGGCCAGAACGATCAGGCCTTGCTCGTTGAACTCGACCTGGCCGACGAGCGCAGGGAACTTGCCTTAGTGAAACTAGCAAGCTATCAGCAACAACTTGCGAAGCACTACAGCAAAAGGGTCAATCCGAGGAAATTCAAAGTTGGGGACTACGTCCTAAGAAAGGTCCTGGGCAACACAGGGAAGCCATCAGACGGTAAACTGGGCCCTAACTGGGAAGGACCTTATGAGATAATTAGAGATGACCTGCGAGGTGCCTATCATTTGAAAACAATGGAGGGCAGAGAGATACCACGAGCATGGAACGCGACTAATCTCAAGAAATTCTATTTTTAGGAGTTATATTGTTAGATCTTTTTATTGTACTCATCTTGTGAAAGGAAAGTTCATTCCTCATTCGCCAATAAAAATCTCTCAGTTGATCACTCTCTAAAAAGTAACAATTTCATCTTATCACACATCCTTTTCAAATCACAGGCATAATGGTTGACATAGCAGGGGAGCACCCCTCCTCAGGTCATCGTCATAAAGCACGACAGACCTCTTAGCATTGTCCATGGCAATATATGAAGCCCTACAGAGTATTCTTAGGCAACAAACCTACTTTGGTTAAACAAAATCCTGACCGGATAAAGACATCCAATACCAGGTGTGTCCTCGCCAATTGCCCTACTTAGGCCTAAGGGAGTGTGACGACACGACCTAAAAGGTAAAGGGAGGGCACAATGGTATTCTTATACTGGACTGGGCGGACACTCACATGACAAAAGCTACAAGAATATAAAAGGATTGATGAACACGTTTAGTCGGCAAAATTGCCCAAAACTCGAACTTCTCATTAATCTTTTATATTTACAAACAGTAATAGTACATGTTTAGTCGGCGAAGCTCACCCAAAGCATTTACAATACAAGAATACAAAAGGATTGATGAACACGTTTAGTCGGCAAAATTGCCCAAAACTCGAACTTCTCATTAATCTTTTATATATACAAACAGTAATAGTACATGTTTAGTCGGCGAAGCTCGCCCAAAGCATTTACAATACAAGAATACAAAAGGATTGATGAACACGTTTAGTCGGCAAAATTGCCCAAAACTCGAACTTCTCATTAATCTTTTACATTTACAAATAGTAACAGTACATGTTTAGTCGGTGAAACTCGCCCAAAGCATTTACAATAATTAAGAAATCTCAAGAAGGTGGAGGCCTCCGAGCAAGATAGTCAGCAACTTTAGCTCTCCTTCCATCATCAGGAGCAGGGGCGAGCTCCTCCACGACCTCATTTGCGTCCAATTCCAATAATCGCCGGGGAATAGCATCAATGGGTATCCATCGATCATCCCGCCGGAATGGATTGGGCATCAAAGTAGAGGAGGACATCTCGTGTCGATACCACAGGGTTGAGTTCCTCGGGACCTGTAGCTCTTTGAGGGCGCTCAACCACCCCCTGATGAAGGATAACTCTTCAAACTCTGACAGTCTCGTCGGAGCATCCAGCCAGCCTTGATCGTAGCCATCGGACCACACTTATCGAGGACCGTTCTTGAACAAATGTCGGAGACGGGTGACGTCCCTCTGGAGCCCAGCAGCAATCACGTATGCTCGCCGAACATCGCCGCGGAGCTCCTCCATTTCCCTCTCACGCTGTTCCTCGACTTCCCTATTCCTACCCCTGGCACTCCTACCAGCACGCGGGAGGGGAGGACGAGCAGCTCGCGATGAAGAAGAGCCTTGTAGGACTGCCGAAACGGTGCTCGGCGAATGCTCCTTAAGCTTCGAGACCTCCCGCCTCAGGTCTTCATTCTCCCGCTGCAGAAACTCCCCAACTTGGTTGACCTCGGTGGCCTCCAGTAACTTCGCTCTCAGCTCGCTAACTTCTTCTTGCACTGAAGCACCGATCTCTTCCATTTCCTGGAGCCTTTCCTTCAATTTGGCCACTAGCTCGGACTGATCCTTATATTTCTGGTTCCGTGACTTAGCAAACCTGCAAAGCCTAGCGAAGGCCTGGCGAACTGCAGGGCTTGCATTAGGACCAAGAGTCCTACCTAGTTGGGAGGTAACAGGAATATAGTCATCCACATCAACCAACTACAAGTAAAAGAAAGAGAAAAGAAAGAGATCAGCATAAACAAAAATGAAGTCTTTTCATTGATAATGAGCGAGGTTACATCAGATCAAAAAAGAAAAAAATTACAAAGAAGCCCTATCAATTAGCAACCTCGGATGGTCCCTTGTCCTTGTCAGCATCAGCGGGGGAATTACCCTCTGCAGGGACGTCCTCTGTCCTCTTGACCAACAGAGCGTCAGTAGAGGTCACCCGAGAGACATGGTTGGTGCCTTCAACAGTTGGGGCTGGGTCCTCATCTACGACTGGCTTTGGCCCTGGGTCGTGCTCGTCAAAGAGGGGGGATGCAACGTCCACCCCAGCAGCCACGAGAGCCTTATTCCACCCTTTCTTGAAGTTCAGACGGCTGATATAGCCTATCTGAACCTCAGCGTCCTCATACGCAGCAACCCAGCCAGAGTTGTACGAATCTTCCTTAAGAGTGGCCGCCTGGGCCTTCTCCGCCTCCAGCTGCTCGGCCAGAACCCTGTTCTTCTCTGCAAGGTCTAGCTTGCTCGAGCACACCAGGTCGTACGCCTTCCTCAGCTCGCCAAGCTCCCTGACAGCGTCATCTCTCTCGCGAGCAGAATCAGCAAGGGCCGAGGCAGATGAAGCTCGATCTGCATCAGCAGCCTTCAGATCGGCCTCCAGCTCAGAACCCCTGGCTACCAGAGTAGACTTCTGCTGCTCCAGCTCACCGTTCCTTCTCACCAGCTCGTCGCAAGAGAGATAGAGCACAGCGAAGTCGGTCACAAACTGCAAAAAATAAGGAAAGGATCAGAACGAAGAGACCATCAAAACTGGTTAAAAGAAATGGAGAATTAGAAGAGAACTTTACCAAGGCGAGCCTCTGGCTAGCCTGCAGAGCCAACTGATCGGACCCCAACGTCCTCTCGCGATCTGCAGGAAGAACTGCTCTCTCGAGCAGCGCAGGGGCAAGCCGAGGAGAGGCGGCCACCGAAACCCCCTCGGGCAAAGTAGACACCGGGACCAGGGCTTGACCCATCTTGGTCCTCGAATCCACCCTCTTCCTCTCCTCCTCTTTTTCTCTTTCTCTTCTCTTTCTTTCCTCCACTTTCTTTTTCCCCTCCACTTTCTTCATCTCCTCCTCCTTCTTCCTCTCTCTCTCTCTCTCACCTGCTCCTCCTCTCTCCTCTTCTTCTCTTTCTCCTGAGAAGAAGGCCGGGAACCAGTAGCTATGGCCCCAGAGGCAGTCTTCATTTTCTTGGACCTGTGTGCGAGGAGCACATCATCATCATCGTCATCTCTGATTAAATTCTTCCTGGGAGGCATCTCTTCAGAAGAACTGCTGGTAGTGCTCGACGAGTCTTGAGCCTCAGAATCTCCTTCAGAAGAACTGCTACTGCCAGCACTTCCTGCACCCAAATTACTCACAACGCCTGCAGATTCACTCTCTGAGCTGCTCTCTTCTTCGTCCAACTGGATGGGCTCAGCCGAAGTCTCTACGGAAGAATCAAAGTCTGGAACACTATCCACAGGTCGAGCTATGAAGCTGGAGCCTGTGTTCTTGTATTCAAGCAAAAAAGCAGCAGCCCTAGGATGCTCGCCTTCAACCAAAGGCTCCCTAATATTCCAAGCTTTCACCAGCTCTGAGATACGGACCTCGCTGAGAGCAGGCTCCAAATTCTTTGTCCTCGCTGTGAAAGAAAAAGCAAAGAGAGGTTATAAAAATCACAAGTCAGGAAAGATTGAAGCGATAATATAACATCTACCTATATATTCTTCCCCATAAAAGGGAACAACGAACCTCTCAGACCTCGACCCTTCAGAATGGGGGGAGAATTGCCAATTCCTAATAAGAAAACCTTCTTGCCAATAGTCCTTATGGGAATCAGGTAGATTTACTACCAATACCCTATCAGGACTCCTAGCCTTAAGGTACAAAACACCTGAACTCGTACGAGAAAAGGAGTAACAAAAGCAGACCTCGGCAAGCCCTAACCTTGTGCCGTATAATTGATTTATCCTATGCACGCCGTTCACTATTTTCCATATGTTGGGCGAACATTGTGCAGGCGCAATACTAAAATAGCTAAAAAAATGAAAAAATAGATCGTTAGGGGGAAAGGTAAGTCCTCCCTGGGAGAGCAACAAAACGTGAATCCAATGCGCATCCTCTATATCCCTAACGTTCCTAGGAGGCGAGGCGTAACACTCAATCTCTACCAACTCAGGAACGTTGTAGAATTTTCTAAACTCGATGACTGACCTATTCCCAATCTTCGCCATTGGAAAACACAAGAAAAACTATAAACTCAAGAGAAAATGAAAAGGGCACGAGAGACTTACAAGACAGAAGATCAGGTCAAATGGCGAAGAAGCAACGAGAGTAGCGATCGAAAACAGAAGGTACAAAGCGTAAGAGTTCTCAGAAGATAGAAGATTGCTGGAAAAGCTGAAGCGACGAAGAGAAAATGTGTCTTATTCCAACGAGCCTTCAAGTCTAATCATAGCGCACGGATAGCGAAGCGGGTGCCGCCAAAGCAACTTCACAGTTTTCAAAGACATCAACCATAATAGCTGATTATTTAAATTCATTGGACCTGTAAAAATGGCCCAACAAATTTAGGGGCAATTATGGGTACCCTGAATTTAGCATCATAGGCCTGGACGAGTTGCCTCTCCGTAGCGGCCCAAAGCCCATGCCCATCACCTTTTGTATTGATCCGATTACCCCACGATCCCATGAAGAGAAGTTGTGGGGGAACGCGATCCCAAGTGGGGGAGATGGCTAATAAGGAGGAACCCATCACCCCCACTACTCCAACATATACATGTATAAATTAAACCCTAAGTCCGGGGCAAAGGACAAGCTGTATTCTCTGTACTTATTCTTCATAATATAGAGAAATAACACTGACTGCACCATCGTGGACGTAGGCACATCTTTGCTGAACCACGTACACCTGTTGTTGTGTGATCTGCATTTTATTTATCTTCTCTTGGTCATTGCCTCTTTGATATTTATTTGTGTTGCAAAATAATTGTCACCACATATACAAATTGACATATTCACTTCTTTTTAAATATAATTACTCATTGATTCATTGACATTACTAACTCTCTTGTTTAGTAAGATTCGTTATGTATAAAATACATTAACCTATATAAATTCTTTATAAGTATTCAACAATATATTTTATTTATTTAAATTAATGGATCTTAACGGATGTTTTTAAGTATTAACAGATGAAATAGATTAATCCAACTCATTAACTATCATATCTTATCGAATTAACACTGATATAATAAAAAATCATTAAGCTTCGCATATTAATTTATAACTTCGAATCGATTCAACCAATTTTAGCCAGGTCAATAGAACCAGCCATTTTTCAGTTAAAGTTGAAAGAACTGAGGACAGGTGGATTTTGGAGTTTTTATAACTAAGACTAAGCTTGTGTCATTTCAGGTTTTGACTTCTCCTTTCATCTAATAAACCACTCAAGTAGATAATCATTTCCTGAAGTATTGCAGGCGTTAAAGTCTATGAGTGGGGACAAAGCGCCGGGGCCGGACGGCTTCACGATGGCTTTCTTTCAGCATTTGTGGACGGTAATCAGGATTGATGTGATGGCTTTCTTTGATGAGTTTCATGATTGGGGGTATTTTTTACCGAGGTTAAATGCGACCTTCATCACCCTTATTTCAAAAAGGGGGGGTCAATTGATATTAAAGATTACAGACCGATTAGTTTGATTGGGAGTGTCTACAAGCTCCTAGCCAAAGTTTTGTCGGTTAGGCTCAGGAAGGTAATTAACCCTCTGATCTCAGAGTCTCAGAATGCCTTCGTCGGGGGGAGGCAGATTCTCGACGCTATTCTGGTGGCAAATGAGTGTGTGGAGGATAGGAGTAAAAGTGGGACTCCGGGTATTGCTTGCAAGATCGATATTGAGAAGGCGTATGACCATGTGAATTGGAAGTTTCTTCTTTATCTACTGAAAAGGATGGAATTTGGCGAAAGGTGGTGCCGTTGGATAAAGAGGTGTGTCTCCACAGCTAGATTCTCGGTATTGATTAATGGGGTGCCTGAGGGTTTCTTCCCTAGTTCGCGTGGTCTGCGTCAAGGTATCTCCCTTCCTAATCATTTTAGTCATGGAGGCCTTTAGTAGGATGATGGGAAGGGTGGTGGCGTCTGGGTGGATCAGGGGATTCGAATTTGGGGCTTCGGGTAATGTCATGGTGACGGTTACTCACCTCTTATTTGCTGATGACACGATTATATTTTGTGATTCAGACCGTAGGCAAGTCCGGGCGCTGAGGTTACTTCTTATTTGCTTTGGGGCGGTTTCGGGGCTTAGGATTAATGCGGGAAAGTGCGAGTTGATCCCTATTGGGGGATCGAGAAACATGGATGAGCTTGTGGGTATTTTGGGGGGCAAAAAAGGGTCCTTCCCAAATACTTATCTTGGTTCGCCTCTTGGAGCTAAGTATAAGTCCAAGGCGATTTGGGACCCGGTCTTGGAAAGAATGAGGAAGAGGCTGGCAGGATGGAAAAATGGGTTTTTATCGAAAAGGGGTAGGCTAATGTTGATCAAGAGCTGTCTGTCCAGTTTGCCTACTTACTATATGTCTATCTTACCTTTACCCGTGGTCGTGCGTAGAAATATGGAGAAACTCATGAGAGATTTCTTGTGGAGAGGTACGGAAGACGGTTTCAAGCACAACCTTGTCAGTTGGGATGAGGTCTGCAAGCCTATCAAGGAGGGTGGGACGGGTGTGAGGAATTTGAGCCTTTTCAATAGGGCTCTTCTGGGGAAGTGGCTGTGGCGTTTCCCTAGGGAGGAACACAGTATGTGGAGAAGGGTAGTTGGAGCTAGGTGGAGTTCTTCGCAAATGGGGTGGAGACCGGTTGTGGGGCCTTTAGCCCACGGAGTGGGTCTATGGAAGCATATTACGAGGGAGTGGGAGGATTATACTAGAAATACTGAATTCATTTTAGGAAAAGGGGACAAGATTAGATTCTGGACAGATAAATGGGGTGAAAATGGGTCGATTAAGTAACTCTTTCCTGGTATCTATAATATAGGGGAAAATCAAGATGGGACGGTGATAGAGCATTTAAATGTCAGCGGAAACGTGGTCACGTGGAACCCTCAGCTTAGGAGAAGACTTTGGGACTGGGAACTTGAAGAGGCGGATTTGTTTTTTGATTGGTTGAGATCGGCCCCCCGTACGTCAACGAGGGAGGATTCTTTGAGGTGGATAGGGGGTGGAACTGGGGTTTTCACGGTTAAGGGGTACTATGTTATATTAAGTGGTAGGGATACCCCCAGGGCCCGTTTTCCTTGGAAGAAGATTTGGAAGGTTAAGGCGCCTCCCAAGGTTAGATTCTTCGTTTGGACGACGGTGAGACAAACTATTTTGACGATGGAAGGTCTGCAGAAGAGAAGATATCGCCTGGCTAGCCGGTGTTGGTTATGCAAGGAAGAAGAGGAAAATACCGACCATTGGCTGTTGCACTGCAGGGTAACGAGAGGTTTGTGGGACATTTTTTTGGCTATATCTAGGACCCATTGGGTCATGCCGGGGTCAGTTAGGGTTCTTTTAGAGGCTTGGAATCCTTCATGGGGGTGGGGGGTGACAAAAGGGTTTGGCGCATCGCTCCTCACTGCATCTGGTGGACGATATGGAAGGAGAGGAACGCGCGCTGCTTCAAAGGTACTGAGATGGTGCCATCGAGACTTCGTTATCTATTTTTAAGCACCCTACTCAGCTGGTCAAAGAGTGAGATTTACGCCACATCCCATGATTTGGTTCGCTTTATAGGCGAGATTCTCTCAGTATTGTAATTTGGGAGGTTGTGAGGTGGGCGTATGTGTATGTTTATTTTCTTCTTTTTATTTTCTTTGCTTTGTATACTCCCTGTATACGGGTTCGCTCCCTTAGCGGTTGGCTTTATAGATACATTTAATTATAAAAAAAAAAAGATAAGCGGATAATGGGAAAATTTAAGAATTAAATATCAAAAAGTTTTTTAAATATTTTTTAATATATATTTAATTTAGGTAATTTATTTTGAATTAAATAATTCCTCAAATACCCATTTAACTAATATTCTCTTATTTTTAAAGGTTCGTGTCAATAGCATGGTGAAGGACTTTTTGAAACAAAATAAAAAGATTTAGACTAAACGTTTATTAAAAAATATTCGAGAGACTATATGATATATGCTCCAAAATATAACGAAGGGACTTAGTTTGAGCTTGAAATCATCATAAATTTGGCATGAAACATCGTGGTCGGCTAGACTTGTGTTAAGTTGGATTAACTGGAAAGCACTTGCATATACTGAAGTGGAATGAGACCAGTCTTTGCTCTCGCTATAAATTGTCAGATGTTGGTAAAACAGCCTATGTAAGCACCCCTCACTTTATTTATGACAGTAAGGCTTGTAATTGCAGCCACCGTCCGCCACCACCCTTCCTAACCACTTGTAAGGAAACGATACTCGTACATTATATTTTGAAACATCTCACAAAACAGTGATTAGCTGCTCTATATAACCTTTTGGGCAAGGACATAGTCAGAAATTATTGTGTGGCAAACTTCAATCAATTTAGAAGTAAGATAGAAATAGAAATATTAGATACGACACAATAATATGATACCAAATTAATACAATATATTGTATTTGTATCCTAATTTTGTGATACGATCTTGTTGTGTTTGTGCAAAAATTATGATTAGTATTATGGTATTTTTACTCATATTTCAAATATTATCATTGATGATAAGGGTCCATTTGGTTGATAATGGGCAAAAGAGTGCGCATGAGACAAATATTGCCTAGGTAAATTTTATCTAGTTTTTTCACACGAGGCAACCAAACAACCATTAGTCAAAATTAAAGTCAATTCAATTACTTTATTTAAAAATAATTTTTATATTATATTCAAAAATGTTAAAAACAATTTTTACAATATTTTTATATTACGGTTTTAAAAAAAAAATTGTAAAACATTTTCTTAACAATTCTTTATAATATTAAAACAGTGTTTAAAATATTACAAAACAGTTTTTAAATATTCACAACAGTTTTTTTAACTATTTAAAATAGTTTGTAAAATTGTTTTTTAAAACTTTAAACTGTTTTTATATTATATTCAAAACAGTTTTTAAAAATGTTAAAAACAGTTTTTACAATACTTTTATATTACGATCTTTAAAAAAATTTGTAAAACATTTTCTTAACATTTTTTTATAATATTAAAACAGTTTTTAAAATATTACAAAATAGTTTTTAAATATTCGTAACAGTTTTTTTAATTATTTAAAATAGTTTTTAAATTATTTTTTTAAAACATTAAAACTGTTTTTATATTATATTCAAAACCGTTTTTATAATATTTTTATATTACAGTTTTTAGAAAATTTGAAAAACATTTTCTTAACAATTTTTTATAATATTAGAACAGTTTTTAAAACATTACAAAATGTTTTTTTTACTATTTAGAATAGTTTTTAAAATTATTTTTTAAAACTTTAAAACTGTTTTTATAATATATTCAAATAGTTTTTAAAAATATTAAAAACTGTTTTTACAATATTTTTATATTACGGTTTTAAAAAAAAATTGTAAAACATTTTCTTAAGAATTTTTTATAATATTAAAAACAGTTTTTAAATCATTACAAAACAGTTTTTAAATATTCATAACGGTTTTTTTTAATTACTTAAAACCGTTTTTAAATTATTTTTTAAAATATTAAAAGTGTTTAAGAAGTTAGCAAATTTATTGACAAATATTTCTCACTCAGATAGGTAAGCAAAATTTGCCAACACCTTATGCATAGGAGGTGTTGTACATTGACAAATAACTTGTAGGCAAAGTTTTGTACCAAACACGCCAAACTGTAGCCAAATACCCCATTTGTCAACTTATTTGTCATTTGCCATGACAAATAAGGGCAACCAAATGGACCTTAGAGATGATTTCACCACAAAAATATGAATAGTTTGGACCGTTGGCCCAAAATAGGTCGGCCTCGTACCTTCACAGGCAGGGGCGAAGCTGTGCCATGGCTATGGGGGGCCATAACCCCTACCATGTATCTTCTCTCCAAGGGATTCTTCCTACTCATCATATCCCTTAACTTGTTTTTTAGCCTCTGAATGGATCTTTTCCTAGGTTTATCACTTTCAGGGTGATTATCTTCAGATCCTTCCTTCCTCGATTCCCATTTGCTCATATATATATATATATATATAATTTGTATATCACATATATTCTAAGAGAGTAAGTAAATATAAAATGTAAATATGAAGTTAGTACAAGACAAATTTATTTGCTTCCCATATTATATAAAACAGAAAATGCAATCAATTTTCTAATAGAGTTGAGTATATTATTTATACATAAATAATAAATTCAATTTTTACAGAGGTATAAAAATATGTGGTACAACAACTCAATTTTATTAATTAAGGGGTTAAAGAAAAAAATTGAGGCCACAAATCATTAACATAAGTTGCTAGAGCTTTTTCTCTCCCACATAACTATGCGAACATAGTATTTGTCCCACATCGGTTGAAAGAAAAAACTCTCAAGCTAGAGTGGTTTATAAAATGCACTTTTCATTCAATAAAGTAGAGGTCAATAATCGGGTCTTTGTTTAAGAGCATTTGAAAACTTTCTCTTTCTCTGAGATGGCAATACAGTTGTAGATTTATTAATTTTATACCCTACAAAAGGCAAGGTTTTGAAAATGCGGCTCTGAGTTTTTGAAACTGTGAATTTGACTCTAACAATTCGCGAATTTGACCTCGAATTGCAACAGATTGATGAATTCGCGATTTCCGTGCGCGAGCGTCAACCTACATGAACGGATTGGGGCACTAAGATCAAACCCTCTTCCCCCATATTTTCAAAGCAAATGTATCTCTCTCTCTCCTCCACAATTTAGTGTTTATTTTATTAGTTAATTTTATCCTATCCATGTTATGTTAATTACATTACATAAATAATTAGTATTAATTAGTTAATATTAAAAAACGTAATTAGTTAGAGTAGTATTATTTTTTTCCATTGTTATTAATTAGTTTGTGTTTGTAAAAAAATAAAATTCCCTCTGTTAGATCTTTATTGTTAACCAAGCCTATTGTAATTGTAATTTTTATATGATATTCTAGTATTTAATTTATATATGGTAATTAACTTTTTTAGAAAAAATAACAAATTTCAATTGTTTTATTTTTGTGTTGTAAAAATATGGGCAAATCAAAGACCTGTGATTCATTTTTTAAGAGAAAACATGTTGAAAGTGAAAATGTCGACGAGTCTCCGGTTTCCCCCGAGTCTAATGTTTAAAATTCGGTACGAGAAACACTTAAATAACGAACTTTAAAATCTTCAAGAATTGAAGTTGAGGGGTTTGATATTGATAATTTAGAGCGCGATCCTGGAAAATGTACTGAAATATGGAGGTATCATGTGCAATTCTGATACATCTCAACATGTGATTTGCTATTATTTTGTATTATGTTCCAACAATTACGTTTTAATGTCGGATCTTAGTAATGGTGAAAAAATGTGTTTTGTATGTGGTGCAACTATTATATTTTGATGGTGAATATATAAGTTATTGTTGGAAATTTTTTTTATGGTTAATATATGTTTAGTGCTAAAATATTGCATAAAAGTGTAAATAACCATAAAAAATTCGCCTCGGGAGCTCTCGCCCCCGAACCCCCGATAGATTGTGGTCCCCCCCACATAAATTCCTGGCTTTGCCCCTGTTCATAGGGGCATCCAAATTGCATTAAAAAACCAATAAATGCACATAATTCACCACAAAAATGCCATTTTAGTCATATCAACCCTGCACAAATAGGTGCACATATTTGTATTGCATGTGAAGACCAATGTCCACACATTTTATATAACTTTTATAAGGACATGTGTCAACAATCAAGAGGATCACACCAAATTGGCATTCTCCATGTGACTTGGAGTGCACATTACACTCCAAGCCACTTATAAATACATTGTGCCTTTCTAGTCAAATTATGGCAAAACTTGGTGTTACTCTATCAAAATACTCTATAGTGAGAGAAAGTACACCTGTAACTTGTAAAACACTGTTCATCTAGTGAGAAATGAGTTAAACCAAAGTGGATGTTGACGAATTGGCTGAAACACTCTAAATTTCGTGTGTTGATCTTTCTTTTTACTTCATTTATTATTTTTCATTATCATACCCAGATCATATTTATCTCCACTACTCACCGAGTTCCTTCTTATTATTTGGATATTACATTTCAATGTAACATTATATTGACGCCTATGATAATATGCACATATTTGAGTTAGCTCAGATCTGGATACATAATTTGAGGGTTTAAGTTAGGGATTTACACTTCTCTCATCTTCATCTCATTTTTAGGTATTGTATGAACTTGATTCTGGGTGAAATCACTATTCACCATCACATTTCTAGTAGTTTGATCCTAAAATCAGCACCAATTCATCTCTAATCTTGTTTATTTGATAGAATTGAAAATTCAGGTTAGAAACATTAGCCCTAATTTGTAAATCTTGTCTTTAATATTCATTATCTTACTCAGTGATTTCTTCGTAGAATTCCTTATCTCGAATATAAATTCATTGATTCGAAAATGTCATCAGACCTACCACTACCACCACATCCTAGGGGAATGCATGCTTCAAGCAGTGCACCACCGTCAGACATGATAGATCTCACCAGAGCACTAAGATTGATGATATATAACCAGGAGAAAATGAAGTCACATATGTTCACTCTTATCCAGATGATAGTGGGAAGACCATCGGAGGGGGCTGTGAACCCTTATACTTCGGCTACCATGGGTAGTCAAAACCCGTCGGAGGGGTTACTCTAAGCTCCTTAAAAAGTTGAACCATTGGGGATAAGATGCATGAGTGTGGAAGGATCCCATGATCTTCAAATGAGATATGAAGGGGGAATCCGAGTGACCAGGTTCTAGCAGTAGACGACGAAAATGATGAGTTAAAGGTTGATTCCCAACTTAGAAGCAAAGGAGACTGATAAGCACCCAAAAGTGTCTATTTTATACCCCGAATAGATGCATTTTAGTCGCTCGTTTTAATTAAAATCGACCTTATGTTCGTATTTTATCATTTTGCAGGTCAATACGCAGTTACGGCACAAATAATGCTAAATCAGTGCAATTGCGACTCAAAAGCGATCAAAAGCATGCACCGAAGAAATCCAAAGAGACCGTGAAGTGAGAAGTCCATTAGGAGCTTGCCCTGTTGTGATCCGATGCCCCGAAACAGTCTTGTAATCCAAACCTAAGCCTACACCGAGCCCAGACCATTCTCCGAGTCCCGTGTGTGTTGAGTTTGTACCTTTATTATTTTTCTAGATTTTTATTTTTAGTCGCTTTATTTTTTTAGGATTTATTTAGATTTATTTAGAAATTTATAAGATTTATTTTCTAATTTTCCATTTCTTTATCTAGATTTGGATTTTTATTAGTTTTTGATTTTTAATCTTTATTTTATTTTATTTTATTAGGATTAGTTTTTAGGAATTTATTTTTTTATTTTTTTAGTTTTATTAGATTTTGAATTCTTTTATTTTAGTTTTATTAAGATTATATTTTTTAGTTTTAATAGAGTTTTATTGTAATTTTTATTTTCAATTTTATTAAGTGTCTTTGAAAT
The DNA here is from genome assembly GCA_949130495.1 of Sambucus nigra. Lineage (NCBI taxonomy): Eukaryota > Viridiplantae > Streptophyta > Magnoliopsida > Dipsacales > Adoxaceae > Sambucus > Sambucus nigra. The sequence continues at coordinate 465,341,496 of OX422211.1, read as the reverse complement.
TTTTATTTTGAGATGTTAGTTTTTTTTAGTTTATTAGATTTTATGTTTTTATTTTTATTTTAGTTTTAGTTTTAGTTTTTTTTAAGTTGTGTTAATTTCTAGGGGTACAAATTAAACATAACACCCACTCACACCCTAAACTACCATACACACTCACATACACCTAAAACTAACCCTCACCCTCACTATTATTTCCTACACCAACACACACACAACCCTTTCCATCTTCATCTTCCCCAAACAAACCATATTCTCTCACCTCCATAACCAACCTTCACCCATCTACAACCTCACCACAAACCTCCAAACCAATCAACAACCCCAACTCGGCATCCCACCTGCAAACCTGCGCCGACGACCCCACTGCCCTTCGGCACCGGAACTCGCTGCCACACCCTCGCCCCTACCGACGATGAAGCCCCAGGCAGCGTCCTCTCGTCCTGCTGAACTCGCGGGCTGGACCCATCCTCTAAGCAGCCTCCGAGATCGACCTGCGGCCCTATTCGAAACCCACTAACCCAATCGCGTCTCTCAGCATACCCGAAACCCAGACCTAAAACAAACTCGGGTGAGATCCAATACCCACAACCCAAGAAACCTGAGCCCAACTCAGCCCCAAATAAGCACTATCCGCCCCTGCCAAACCCATATCCCATGAAAATCGGAAATACCCATTTCGATCCCAAAAAAAAAAAAAAACTCGACTTGGCCATCTTCAAATCCCTACAAAATCTTCCAACAAAATTCGTGGCTAATGAAAGAAGGGAAAGACATCTCATATAAAAAGAAGACTCTCATAGCAAAAAAAAAGAGAGACGCAGAGAGCGAGCGAGAGAGAGAGAGAGAGAGAGTGTGTGTGTGTGTGTGTGTGTGTGTGTATATTATGTACAGTTTTGGGTCATAAAAAAATTTGAGAAAAATACAAAAAAATTAATTTAGCTTTAGAATAATTTTTAGGTTTGTTTTTTTATTCTTTTTGGTGTAATCAAGTGCTGGATTAGTGAGAAGATTGAGACGCATTTCATGAACGCGATTCGACAAGGAGACTTGCGTATTGTATTCTATTTCTCTATTCAAATTTATGTCATCTTTTGATATTTTATTGAATGATGTTTATTCTAACATGAGAATGTTTGGCTAAACACCCCGTTCATGGGGTGGGGTGTATTGCGAATGATGTTACTTTAATTAATTGATTCATTAATTTTATATTTCTAGGTAAATTTATTTTTAATTGTCACCGATTAATTTATGTAACGAGAGTTAGTAAATTAATTGAACGAATTAATATTTGAATTTAGGAATCGAACTACAGATAGGTTTTTCCGATATTTGAAGATTGACTTTGTTTTCGTTAAATTGATCCTAGCGGGTAATTTTCTGAAAATAGTGTAGTCCTAATTTTTCATCGTGTGACATTTTTAAATTAATTTTCTGAAAAAGATTTTATTAAGTTTATAATTTTAACGACAGTTAGATTATCGATTTAATATTATCTCGAAATATTTCAAATTAATAAATTGAGAAATTAAAATAATTAAAAATGCAGTGTAATCCCATCTCTTGACCTTCTCACATATTTCACACTCGGTTGCACATTCTTTTTCATTATTTAGCATTTTATAATTTTTAGCATTTTGTTAGTTAATTTTCCCCTTGAAATTGTTTTAAAAAATAAAAAATAAAAAGATAAAAAAAAAGGATTTAAAAAAAAATTGAATTGTACGTTTTCACATTAATTGTTTCACCTTGAAAGTTGGATTGATACCCGTACTTACTGCAATACGAGTTATTTTTAGACAAGTTTTGTAGGTACTCAAGGGAATTTTTGAGAGTGACTTTTGAAGACAACGACCGTACGCAAAAAACTTCTTATCAAATGGCGCCATTGCCGCTTTCTTGACGTGGAGACATGATTGAAGACTTGTAATTTTATTTATAATTTTTTAGTGTAGTTCTTCCTCCTCCCTCCTCATTAGACTGGTTGTATATGATTTTTGAAGATTGTGTATTTATTTGGGGTGCATTTTGACCCCATATTATTTTGTAATAATTATTCCATAAAAATAAATAAAAAAAAAAGCGAAAAGGGAAACCGGACAAGGTAGAGAGAGAGCGTCCAAGGCGAGGATTTTTGAAGCCTCTCTACTTTGGGCCGGTAGGACTCCCGGGGACGACTGAGATAGGCGATATCTCCCCCCGGTCGACTCAGCTCGGTCTTTACCCCACGCATGTAAAAACCGTGGGAGGTACAATTTTTTGTATCCCTCGCGACTCTCCTGCCAGCGAGTTCATTATTTGTGTGATTAATTGCTCCAATGTACTTGTAATTTCTGCATCGCACTTAAATTGAATGGTTTGATGAATTAATTTTCCTAAGACCTGCACCCGGTCATTGCAACGAGAAGGGATTTCATCACCCGACTCCCTCGCTTATCCATTGTGTGCTACCCTAGATGTCATTAAAGTTAAAATCAATCAACTACCTAGCCCCGTAGGAGCACATTTTTGCAACAGGCGATCAGAAAGATAAATCCGGTGAATTTTGTCGCCCGCGGACTTAATTAAAATTTGACTACCCATTTCACTAATTTTGAAGATAATAATTGGCTACGTGCTCGTTAGGATTTTTTCTTGACTCGTGTGTGTCCAATTCCATTATTTCGGTAGTCGGGTTTCGTTAGTTCGCCCAAATCAAGAGTTCATTTCTCCCCTTTTTCGAAAAATACCCAAAATATTTTCCTTTTTTAAAAATATTTTCAAAACTTCCAAAAAGATTTTCTTTTTTTTCCCATATTTAAAATACCAAAAAGTTTTCCTTTTCTTATTTTCAAAAATCACAAAAAGATTTTCTTTTCTTTTGAAAAATATTTACAAACCAAAAAAATATTCCTCTTGTCATGGCCGAAGAATGTCCTTTACGGGAATACTTTGGCCATTTCACATTCTCTCGAAGTTTGTTTGATGATAAGCCCGAATCGACCCTTGATTCATTAATTCAGAGCTTTAACTCTCAAACGCACACCGTTGATACTCCTATGTCGTCCATGCACACATCTCATCTTTCACCGCCTCCGGTGACGAGTGTCAACCCATCACATGCTTCGCCATGCACACACTGCTTTCTTTACGATCACTTGTCCCATGAGTGTCCATTTATATTCTCTGCATCTGAATCCACCTTGGAACATGTGTATCCTTATGACACTGTTTTGGACCCACCCTCGCAGTATTTTCATAACATTTACAATGTCGAGGGGTATGAGTACCCGAGCTATTCATGGAGGCCTGATCATCCTTCCATGGAATATGAATCCCAACGCCATATTGTGGATCCTTACAGTTTCCAACAGTCGTCATCACCTCCTTGTGTACCTCATACCTATCAGTCCCCTTCATATGCTCCTCATGATGATCACACTTTTGTCCCTCACGGAGATGCTTCTCCAGTGAATGCTACACTTGACCCTGCTCCACACACTTCATATGAGTTTTCTCAACATCCTAGTGTTTCTAGCGAGTTATGTCCACCTCACCCACCACCGCCACCCGCCACCACTTCACCACCACCTTGAACATCCGCTCTCGAAAGTCTTTTGCAAAAGTTCGCGCACACTCTTCAATCTCAAACTGAATCACTTCAAAGGCTTGAACAATGATTATCTGATTTTGATTGTGCGAATGAGCTGGATTCCACCCCAAGTCGACCCATTATTACAGCTACGTGGGACAATGATGTGTCGTCTTGTGCCTCAGATTTTGAGTGTGACCAACTCTATCATCCAGAGGATCTTGACATTAAGACCACCCTGTGGTCCGAACCCCAAGTTGACAATTGTGTTGGCGTATCCATTGTATTTGAGACTGATCCTACACCACCATATCCCCTCGAACCCACCATTGAGGTTCGCCTTTCCCCTTCCATAGAATCCTTATTTATGCCTGAGCCTACACCTGTTGAGCCCACTGCGTATGTTCCCGAGGACCCACTTCATCCTAGGTTAGCTCTGGCTACGAGTGCTCACCATTTTCTTGATATTGAATTCTAGATGGTTTCTACCTCTCTTGATATGGATCATACCGCATCATATTTGGCTCCCCTCGAGCCGAATATTGATGTAGATTCATCTATCTCGGATCTTAAAGCCTCGTTTGACCCTTTTACCACCACGGATGGTGACATATTGATAGAGAAGTTGACCACTCCATCACTTAATACCACACTCCCTCTTCAGGAGGACCTTGAGGATCACTCCACGCCTCATGAGGAGTGTGTGTCTCCTACCCTTGAGTTAGATCATCTTCCCCCACCCTTTATCCCACCTGATCCACCCACTGTCCCTTCTACCCCTCCACTTGGTTTGGACCTTGCTATTGCACCTCACCTATTCCCATCTCCATATTTAGGTCCTCACCTACACCCACCCTCCACCCTAGTACTCCACGCTCACATTTGTGTATTTTTCATCGACACCACTATCTACGAGAGTATTTGTGCTACTATAATCTTTCGTGACACCGAGCTTATTACTTTATGCACGTCACTTCTTTGTGGTGTTGATTTTTTTCATTTAAAGCTCCCTGGTGTTTCACGGCGTGTCCATTATCACCGTCCATTTATAGAATGGTCGTGCACTTTCTATAAGGCCCGCCCCATTATTATTTCCAAACCATTTTGCCTTCCCCACCAACTTGAGCACCATACTTATAGGGCCCTTGTTGCCCTCACCTTTCGGCTCCATAAGGCCCGTGATCGATGCTTATTCTCCCATGCCTTTCTCATCCTTACCCTGATACCCACCCTCCCCTGGTCCATCGATGTTTTGCATCGAGTGATGCACTTTGCTATACAAGTGCATTGACCTCTTTTAGCCTTTATCCAACAAGACTGACGCTTCAGTCTTGTTGGGGGTGATTCTCATCACCTAATTTTTTCTGCCACCTGTGCTTTCCTAGTTCCTATCCTTAGGATGAGACTGTATCGGTGTGGCTGAAGACGTTAAACTTAGCGCTACCAGGAGGCAGCCCGCCATTCATTGTTTCTGAGTATGAGTCTTACCCTATTTGGGGGTGGTGTTTCACACCACCCAATGATTTTCATATGCTTTATAGACTTGTGCATATTTTTGTATCGCCTCTGTTCTTCAGGTTTGATCTCTGCTCCACCATGCGGTACAATTTCATAAGCGGTTCATTATGGTAATATCTTTCCTCCCTTGTGTTTTTATATATGGTTTTAAACATCGAGGACGATGTTCTCTTTTGTTTGGGGGTGGGAAATTTATCAAAATCGTACCTCTTTTGAAAATTTTCAGAAACAAGTGATTTTAAAAAATTTGTGTAGTTAAATTTAAAATTTTATGATATGATTTGTCTATCATCCCTCTTTTAGAAATTTTGGAATACCTGTGTTTGACCCAAAAATTACGCTTTTTACAATAAATTAATTAATACCTGTTTAAGCGGACGTGCACTATGAATTCCTAAACTCGGCAATTTTACACTATCACGTTTACAATCAAAAGTTAAAGAGTAATTATATTCTCAAGAAAGCCTTAAAAGATCACTAGTGGCGACTTAAACCCGTGAGATTTGAGCTATTCACCTTTTTTAGGGTTTTTACGTATCTCCGAGTCATAAGTTGACTCAACTTTCTTTGGGTACCGCATTTAGTCGTTGCATGATCTCATCATTTTTTTCAAATTTGGGTTAATCATTGAGAATGACATTACTTTCGAGTTGTAAGAAACATGTATCTTGTAGTTTGTCCCGAGCACTAAACCGATTTTGCCACACTTGCCATTTTTCATATCATATTTTCTATCCATATTTTCCTCATCCATATATATCCCAGTAACCATCCATATGTCATTTCCCATCACTACCATAATTTTTTAGAAAAAGAGTGCTTGAAATTATCAATGTAAATTGTCTTCACTTTCGTTATGAAAAGAAAAATGTATCGCAATTAAAAAAAAGGCAAAGAAAGAAAATAAAAATAGAAAAGTAGAAAAAGGAAAATGCGATCATAAATTCTAAAGATGAAGACAATAGTCAATCAAAATGTTTCACTCTTCTCAAAACACCCCATCATTCATCTTCTTCAATTCATTATCCCTACATACCTTACATAAACCCCATTTTCACCTTTGGTAAAGTGTTCGGGTAAACGAAAAGATTATATGGTGAGTAACTCGACATTCTCGACATAGTGGTTAGCATTCCTTCATGAGATCAGATTTTTTTCACGTATCCGTCATTCTTTATAAAGTGTGTGAGACGTTTGAACTCATTTACATTTACTCACATCCTCACACACTAGAGAGATACACTTACCTAATTCTCAGAGAGATATATCCAGTGAGAATTGAAGTCAAAGCGTTGATTCTATAAAGGCGATCTAGGAATTACTCTAAAGATACTTAAGATTGTTTCACACTACAAACGCCGAGTTTTAGGAAGGATTACGCTTTTGGTATTAAGTAATTTCATATCTTACTTTGATAGTTGAATACGGTGTTCCTTGATGTCCTTTTAAGTTGGGTTGTATAGCGTTTCATCATCTACTCAGATACTGCATTTAAATAAGTTTTTGAATTTTGTGGGTATATTCACTGCAAACCCTCACGAGACACCACTCGTCCTGTAGGGCAACCTACATGTTTAACGGCTTGTTGCACATGCTAAGTGCAATCGCCAGTGCCTGCGAAAGTGACACACTTTTGGTCACTTATCTCTGTTTTCTCTCTATTTTTTGCTCGAGGACTAGCAATGTTTTGTTGGGGGGGGGGGTGATAAGCACCCAAAAGTGTCTATTTTATACTCCAAATAGATGCATTTTAGTCACTCATTTTAATTAAAATTGGCCTTATGTTCGTATTTTATCATTTTACAGGTCAATACGCAGTTACGGTACAAATAATGCAAATCAGTGCAATTGCGACTCAAAAGCGGTCAAAAGCATGCATCGAAGAAATTCAAAGAGACCGTGAAGTGAGAAGTCCATTCTGAGCTTGCCCTGTTGTGATCCGATGCCCCGAAACAGTACCGTAATCCAAACGTAAGCCTACACCGAGCCCAGACCATTCTCCGAGCCCCGTGTGTGTTGAGTTTGTACCTTTATTATTTTTCTAGATTTTTATTTTTAGTCGTTTTATTTTTTTAGGATTTATTTAGAAATTTATAGGATTTATTTTCTATTTTTCTATATCTTTATCTAGATTTTGATTTTTATTAGTTTTTAATTTTTAATCTTTATTTTATTTTATTTTATTTTATTTTATTAGGATTAGTTTTTAGGAATTTATTTTCTAGTTTTATTAGATTTTGAATTCTTTTATTTTAGTTTTATTAAGATTATATTTTTTTAGTTTTAATAGAGTTTTATTGTAATTTTTATTTTCAATTTTATTAAGTGTCTTTGAAATTTTTATTTTGAGATGTTAGTTTTTTTTAGTTTATTAGATTTTATGGGTTTTTTTTATTTTAGTTTTAGTTTTAGTTTTTTTTAGGTTGTGTTAATTTCTAGGGGTACAAATTAAACATAACACCCACTCACACCCTAAACTACCATACACACTCACATACACCTAAAACTAACCCTCACCCTCACCATTATTTCCTACACCAACACACACACAACCTTTCCCATCTTCATCTTCCCCCAACAAACCATATTCTCTCACCTCCATAACCAACCTTCACCCATCTACATCCTCACCACAAACCTCCAAACCAATCAACAACCCCAACCCGGCATCCCACCTGCAAACCTGCGCCGACGACCCCACTGCCCTTCGGCACCGGAACTCGCTGCCACACCCTCGCCCCCTGCCGACGATGAAGCCCCTGGCAGCGTCCTCTCATCCTGCTAAACTCGCGGGCCGGACCCATCCTCGCAGCAGCCTCCGAGATCGACCTGCGGCCCTGCTCGAAACCCACCAACCCGATTGCGTCTCTCACCATACCCGAAACCCAGATCTAAAATAAACTCGGGTGAGATCCAATACCCACAACCCAAGAAACCTGAGCCCAACTCAACCCCAAATCAGCACTATCCGCCCCTGCCAAACCCATATCCCATGAAAATCGGAAATACCCATTTCGATAAAAAAAAAAAAAACCTTGACTTGGCCATCTTCAAATCCCTACAAAATCTTCCAACAAAAGTCATGGCTAATCAAGTGCTGGATTAGTGAGAAGATTGAGACGCATTTCATGAATGCGATTCGACATGGAAACTCGCGTATTGTATTCTATTTCTCTATTCAAATTTATGTCATCTTTTGATATTTTATTGAATGATGTTTATTCTAACCACTGTTCTAAAAAACCCGCCTAGGCTCCGCCTAGGCTTGAGGCTTGGGAAAAACGCCCCGCCTTAAGATTTTGACGCCTTATGCTTGGTAAAACCCTTAAGGCGTACTTTTTCTCTAAAAACAACAATACTTTAGTGAAACGATATCGCCTTTTAAAGATCTTTTTGCAAATCGGACCATTATCTCATCCAAAATAATCAAATAGTATTTTTATTTGCAAATATTCAGACATATTTTTATGATATGTACAATTTTAGTATTCTAATAGCCTTGTTATGGTTAAAAAATATTAAAAAATATTAAAAAGACCTAAACGCCTTTTCACGCCTTTTTACGCCAAGGCCCGCCTAGGCTTCTAAGGCTTAAGGCTTGGCCTCCACGCCTCGATCACGCCCCGCGTTTTTTAGAACCTTGATTCTAACATGAGAATGCTTGGCTAAACACCCCGTTCAAGGGGTGGGGTGCACTGCGAATGATGTTACTTTAATTAATTGATTCATTAATTTTATATTTCTAGGTAAATTTATTTTTAATTGTCACTGATTAATTTATGTAACGAGAGTTAGTAAATTAATTGAACGAATTAATATTGAATTTAGGAATCGAACTAGAGATAGGTTTTTCCGATATTCGAATATTAATTCGGTGTTGAAATTTGAAGATTGATATTGTTTTCGTTAAATTGATCCTAGCGGGTAATTTTCTGAAAATAGTGTAGTCCTAATTTTTCATCGTGTGACATTTTTAAATTAATTTTTTGAAAAATATTTTATTAAGTTTATAATTTTAACGAGAGTTAGATTATCAATTTAATATTATCTCGAAATATTTCAAATTAATAAATTAAGAAATTAAAATAATTAAAAATGTTGTGTAATCCCATCTCTTGACCTTCTCACATATTTCACACTCGGTTGCACATTCTTTTTCATTATTTAGTCATTTTATAATTTTTAGCATTTGTTAGTTAATTTTTCCCTTGAAATTGTTTTAAAAAATAAAAAATAAAAAAAAGATTTAAAAAAAAAATTGAATTTTACGTTTTCACATTGATTGTTTCACCTTGAAAGTTGGATTGATACCCGTACTTACCGCAATACGAGTTATTTTTAGACAAGTTTTGTAGGTACTCAAGGGAATTTTGAGAGTGACTTTTGAAGACAACGACCGCACGCAAAAAGCTTCTTATCAGAGACCAATCTTATCATGCATGTAAGACCTCCTCCATCTCAAGGACAATGTCAAATACATGAGCAAAGCATCCATCACAAAAGAGGGCTAGTGACTTCACCAGGATCACGAATCCATCAGTCTTTTAAAGGCTAGGACCAGACATTGTGACCCACTTGCTGCTCATAGCGAGTGTAGCATGAGGAAGTATTTTAAGAAACGTTCTGAAATACAGACCCTAAGGTGTTTGGACTAAGTTGGATTTTAAGATTTGTGTCATACGTTGACTAACATGAGCAAATGGGAATCGAGGAAGGAAGGATCTGAAGATAATCACCCTGAAAGTGATAAACCTAGGAAAAGATCCATTCAGAGGCTAAAAAACAAGTTAAGGGATATGATGAGTAGGAAGAATCCCTTGGAGAGAAGATACATGGAAGGCTCCCCCTTTTTCCAAAAAAATGTTAGCTATTCAACTCCTACGAAGTTTAAACCTCCGGTGGTGACACCAAGGTATAATGAGAGATCAAATCCTATTTATCATGTAGAGATGTACCAGTCGACTACAAATATCTAATTTGTGAAATATGAAATGAGATAACAAACATTTTCAAGAACTTTCATTAGAGAAACGCACATGTGGTACACAAAACTGCCTACGGGGATTAGAAACTTCAAGGAGCTTGCTGATAAGTTCATATACAACTCTTCCTTCGGCCTGAAACCAACTAGAAGGGTGACCCACCTCCGTAATGCCCGACAGAAGAAATGAGAAATACGCAGAGACTTCATCTCCAGATTTAACAAAGAGAAACTCAAAGTTGTTGATTACAATGAGAAGATTGTGATGATAACCCTTATTAAACGGGAACCTACTTGGAAAACTGTATTGGGCACTTTCAAAATTCCCTCCCATCAAAATGAATGAAATTTTGAGAGAGGAAGAGAATTTTATGGCAACTGAGGAAACGATGGAATCTAAGAAATGAGAGCTCAAAGTAGATGGGTCGGGTAAGTCTTCTTAGAGTAAGGACAAAGACAAAGGGAGAAATGAGTCTCAAGAGAAGTTAACTAGTTACATGCCCATATTTACACAAGTTCATCACATACGAAATGAAATTAAGGAGAAAGAAGCGATCAAATGGCTAGGAAAACTAAAGTCACCACCTAATAAGAGAAACGAAAATAAAAACTGTGAATTTCATAAAGACCATGGCCATGACATCGATAATTATTATTCTCTCAAGGATGGATTGAAAATATTATCAAGAAGGGTAGGTTAAAAAGATTTATGGGTAAAAAAGTTTGTCCTTAAGATAACAGGAAGTGGTAGGGGTCTCCAGTAAGAAAGAAAGAAGGTGAAAATCCAAAAGATGGGAATTCAGGTGACGACTTTAGTGATGAAAAAAATATAATTACCAAAGAATAATAAAGGCCCAATGGAGACTTGCACTTGATATAATTTGTTATACACATGATTTTTGGGAGAGTCGTTAGTGGAGAAACTGAACCTACCATAGAAAAGTATACGCAAGAGAAGCAAGAGCCGACACTCGAGGAATGGATATAATCATACAAAAAATAAATAAGCAATTAATCCTAGGGAAGTGAACATCGATCGACTGATCATTGGCTTTTCCAGGATTGATTTCAAGAACATCCTTTACCCACATGATGACGGATTATTCGTGAGCCTCATGGTTTGCCAATATAATGTTTCTCGAATCCTTGTTGATGGAGGAAGCTCATCAAGTGTAATTTTTTGAGATTGTTTCAAAGGTTAATGTGAAACAGCTCAAATCTGACCATCAACCCCTCATCGACTGTAGTGGGGAGAAACTATTCCTACTAGGTATGCAGGAGTTAGATGTATGCGTACGAAATGTAACAACCCCTATTTTTTGCATAACAATTAGCCAAGATAATATACCAAAGATAGGACTTGTCCAACAATTTATATCATTCTCATAATTAAACAATAATTAAATAAGAGTGACTTTTAAACTATTCACAATATGCGACAACTAAAATGATAAATAACTATGATATGAATAATATATCAAAACCACCCAATAACAAAATAGTCTGAAAAACTTGGCTTCAAACTAACTAACTGAAATAAAATAATTAGCCAACATGGTCCATAAAAATATCTGAAATAAAAATAAACAGAAATACTGAAAATAGTAGCAACATAATCTAGAATAATAGAGTTGAAGCTGCTAAACTAAGTTAAATGCCAAGTTTAAAGTCTCCTCAACCCTATTGGTCCTTTTTATGAAATCCTAGAAAATATTTTATATCATTTGGGTCAGATCCCGAAAGTTGAAAGAAATATATTTAATATCAACGATGTAAATGATGCGACTAATTTATAATAAACATGCCACCCCGTCGACTCTCACATTCAATAAGTACCTCAACCCTTAACTAAGTGCAATACTTCGAGTATACCTATATCATAATTACTCTAATAAGTATCTATTTCTACAAAATTGAGTTAACTCTAATAACAAAAATGTAGTAGGGATGTAACTGATAACATGTGTTAGAATAAAACCTAAATACTAACCCCCATAATGTCACCCACAATACACACATATCACAATAATGTATTTAACGTGACATAGGGTTCACTAATAAAAACATCTCGTTTATATATATTCACAATATGATCACACGAAGACAAAGATCTTCGGGTACACTCTCGTGCTTTTATCGATAAACTCGTAGGAGTCCCTCACCCATCAAATTTAAAGTACAACAATACACATAAATAAGAATGGGGGATTAATACACAATCACACCACTGTGTAGTCCCATACCAAAACTCAATCAATGGATTGGATAATTAACCTCTCATCACGAACTATAGACCAACTGAATGTATATAAAAAAATAAGACATCCACAATGACCTGCATTAATATTATAGTGTGTGGTACATGGTCACAACCTCCAAAGTAACCCTGATCAATAGATTCACCCCGAGTAACGGTGTGTTTACATAAATCAAGTGAATATATATATCACTTACTATATGTATTTAATTAAAAGATATCGCTCTCTAGCATATCTACCCAAATCTACCTAATCCCAACTCCTGATTGTACAAACTAAAGTAAGGTCCTCTATACATGAAACATACCTTAAATATCTTATTGTCATTAATTATTTTAATTTTTGTCTTAAACTATAAATCATTGAATAAAGTTTCCCATGAATAAATTATACCAAAAGATTCCACCATATACCTTATAGGTCAAAAAGCTATTGCTTGCCAAAGTAGCTCGAAAAGATTGCCTAGCCTCGTTCAATTGAAAAACTACATTTCATTTGAACGAGAAAATAATCTCGTTCGAACCAAAATAAACATATCGATAGAATGACAACAATCTCCTTTGAATGAGAATGGCGCTGATCGCCTCCTTCATAAAAAAAAATGTGTTTTCGAACCAAAACTAACATTAACAACATTCAAGCTTCAAACTAACAATGAAAACATCATCAAAATCAAAACTTAGTACGAGTTTATGATCCCAAAGATTTCCAACACTTATTAAAGATCTAAAACATCAAATAAGGTCTAAATGTTCAAAGTTCACATATTTAAACCTAGTTTGTCCTCAACAAGCATGAAGTCTAAATTATTCTATAATTTGAAATCCAAATATAAATAAATATGGGGATTCAACTTATAAATGAAATTAAATCCTAAAGCATAAGTTCTAATCACAAAATTATATGTTAAAACCATTTAATTTATGATTTCTCTTTAAAAGAACAATTCTTCAATACAAAGTTAATTAATACCAATCCTAATTAACATAATAAACAAACATGATTAAAATAATCAGATTCAATCCTAAACATGCATTCTAAAATCCCAAAATTAAATACGTAATATGGAATTATAAAGAAGTTATATATTAACAAGAGATACAATAAGAGATTTCTTATCTGAAACGATGAACAATGGGTCTCTACGTAACGATCCTTATTCCTCCTCTCCCAACGTCTCCTTAGGTTCTCTATAAGTCTAAGGCTACTACAGTTTGTCTCTTATGTGAAAAATACTCAATAAATGAGGTTAATCACCCTTAAATAGTCTTTAATCCCATAGGTATATAATAGGCCTATTTTTAGGCCCCTAAATGAGTGCAAAACACTACCCAAATAGCCCAAAACTTATTCCGATGGTATACGTACCCCCAAGCCCAGTTTAAGATGATAAAAAGATATAACCGCGCCTCTGCATCAGTCTGGAGTTCGCTTCAAATGCTAGTTACTCATAACTCATGGTAATACCTGACAATGTAAAATAAAATGTCCAATTAATTATTTTACGCTTAACTGTGTATAGGACGAGTAAATTAATTACATCGATTGATTAAACATAACATGCACCACAAACAAATCAAATAACATGAAAATATAATAATATTTAAATATGAATTATTACCAATTCACTCAAGTAATAATTTATTATAGATTATTAACTTATTCTCACAATTATCAATTTAAATAATAGCAAAAATCAGAGATATGATAGTGTTTCCCCTAATATAGGAATTCCGTTCTTGGAATTCAGTATGTGCCTGACTAGAAGAGTTATGGATACCTCTCTCGCATGTTATCCTCCTTCTCCAATGTCGACTTATCCTCGTTGTGATTCCCTTACTGGACACCCACTAAAGGAATTTCCTTGGAGCAAATTTTTGCTCCCCTAAGTCCAAAATGGCATTTGGTTTCTCCTCGTAACTCACTTCGGGATGAAGCTTTATCTCATTGAGATCAATATGATGATACGCTAAGTTACCTCTAACGAATATCTGTAGCGTTGAGACATGGAAAATATCATGAATCCTCTATAATTTATCAGGTAAGGCTAAATGGTACGCGACTGGTTTGATCCGTTCGATAATGGTAAATTGCGCCACATATTGAGGTGCCAACTTTCCCTTCTTCTCGAGTCGCATAACTCCCTAGTAACATATGATATACAATGACAAACTCTAGGTGCCTCCTATCCACATTTTCATGACTCTTTTGCCAACTCTGGTCTATCCGAATCCTATCTCTGACCATCTCCACCTTCTTTCAAGTGTCCTGAACAAACTCGGGTCTGAGAGGATTGTTCTTCCCCACCTCTAACCAAAATGGGAGTGGACTACAAGGACTCCCAGCAAATCCCCAAATGGTGTTATGCTAATCGTGAACTGGTAACTATTTTTTTTATAGGAAAGCTCTATCAACATTAAGTTACTCCCAGCTGCCTTTAAAGTCCAAGATGCATATTCGCAACATATCCTCCAGTATAGGATTCACCCTCTTTGTCTATCTATCTGTCTGTGGGTGATACAAGGTACTCAACCTCAACTATATCCTGAAATTTGCTAGATACTTCTCTAAAAGCGGTACATAAATGTCTTGTCTATATCTGAATTAGTGTTGAGCGGCACACCATGCAACTTCACTATCTATACAATGAAAAGCCCAACGTACTATTCTGAAGTAAAATCCATCCAAACTGCAAGAAAGTCAACTACCTTAGTCAATCGATCCACGATCACCTAAATGGCATCATGTCTCCGTTGTGTAATAATCAACCATGTAATGAAGTCCATGGAAATGCACTCCTATTTTGACAATGGAACCTCAAGAGGATGTAAAAAACCTGCTGGTCTTTAGTGATCTACCTTCACCATATAGAAAGTGACACACTTAGACACAAACACTAGGGTATCCTTCTTCATGCTCGACAACCAATACCGATGTCTCATATCCTGGTGCATCTTATCTATACTGGGATGCACTATAAAATGCGAGCCATGCGACTCAGTTATAACTGTCTACTGCAACTCCTCATCCTCGGGAACACAAGTATATTGTGGAACTACAAATTGCCGTCAGATCTAATCGATTATGACTCTTCCCCCTTTGGTAATAACTTTCGAACCTTATTTTGATAATAAGGATCCCCCGGCTATGCCTTCATAACCCGAATGATGATCTCGGGAGTGATGGTCAAAATAACCATGAATTAATGAGATAGATCATCTTCAGTACTGAATGAACCCCAATTCTCCTTCTAATTCATCGCAAGTGTCACTGGCGGCCTATGATTTAAAGCATCTTCCACTATATTTGCCTTTTCTAGGTGATACTAAATATCAAATTGGTAGTCTTTCATGAACTCAATCCACCTACGTTGCCTCATATTTAACCCCCTCTGCATAAATAAGTACTGCAAACTCTTATGATCCGTGAAGAGGTAGAATCTCTCCCTATAAAGATAATGTCTCCAAATTCGAAGAGAAAAACCACTGCTACCAACTCCAGATCATGGGTGGAGTAATTCCCCTCGTGAGGCTTAAGCTTGTGATAAGCCTAAGATATCGATTGATCTTCCTACATTAACACACCCATAAGTACCTGTAAAGATGCATCAATATACATTACGTACTCCAACCACCGAAATATAATCTAAAGACACGATGAATTCCTTATAATTATCCTCCTCAATGTAATACCCAATGCGTGCTCGACCCTCCCTCCAGACTTGACATCGCAACCATGTACATCTTTTTCCCCAGAATGGCAAAGATGGTAGGCCTCCTAAAATAATCCACACAAGCTCTATATATGGGTAATAAATCTATCCCCAGAATAATGTCATACTCAGACGTATCTAAAATAAGTAAGTCAGCTGTAGATCTAAGCCTACCAATATCCACCATTATCACGATACATGCAAAATGTGTAGGTGCCCCTCTACTCAAGGCTGAATCAACACACGTCACTATATTTGATGCTAAGTCTACCATCCTCAATGGCCTTGCAAAACTAATATTGATAAAAGAATATGATGCACTTGTATCAAACAAAATGCGTCCTATATCATCACATATCAAAACATACCCTCAACTTCCTAGGCCAGTGCATGCGAATTCATAGGTAAAATGTGATACAGACACTCGTACTATAGCTGCCGCTACCTTTAAGGCTAGTTTGGTGGTTCTGGTATCACTTGCACTGCTACAACTGGTGGGGCTGGCAATTATTGGCGTTTCCCCCTGGATGCCCTATGCCCACACTAGCCTCCTGTAATACCCCATATTTTTATGCTTTCTAAATTTGGGGATTTATTAAATTTATTGTGAGATATTAATTTAATATAAATCCGAAAATTAATTATTTTTAATTACTAACGTCACGAGAGTTAGTAATCATTGGAAACTTGTTGAATATTACTAATGAGTAAAGTAATATAATATTGGTACTATTAAATGTCACGAGTGAATAAAATGACAATTTTTGAAATTTGAGTCGGGACGCGCCCGTGTCGCGTTGGGACTAAATATTGATTAATAAAAGTGAATAAATTATAAGTCACCCGTATGGTCATTTCGAGTGCGTCAAAGTGTCCGGAAGGGTCGAGATAGTAAAAAATATGTACCCGGGAGTTTAGTTTGGGTCTCGGGGCGTTTTTAGGCCTATTTAGCACCCCGGGAGGGCGTTTTGGACATTTCGTAATTTTGGGTAATTAAATCCACGAAAATTACAAGGTTATATCAGATTCTTAGGGTTTCCTTCTAGGGTTTACACAACCAAAAGCAAGTGACGGCCATTGGAGAAGGAATGAGAGATCTTGCCAAGGAATTCTAGGCCAAAAACCCCTCCGTTTACGCCGCCGTCGCCGCCAAATGAGAGATCACGTCGCAAGGATCGTAACCACACTGATTTTAGCACAAATCAGAGACCAAAAATTCCCAGGCAAGTATTTATCTTGCTTAATTTCGTTAATGCATCATTCATGTTAGTCTAGGGTTGATTAGGATGAGTTTCATAGAAGAAAATCCATGTTGGAGATAGGAAAATTGCATGTAGTAATGATATAAATGATAATCTGGAAATCCCCTTCATATGTAGAGGTTGAACCACGAATTTATGATGGATTAGAAGTAGAAATTCTGGAAAAAAAGTTGAATAGAATAAAGTTAAAGAAATTTCTAGGGTTCATGAGATTTATATAAGTTTTGGCCCTTTAATCCATGGATATTGATGAAAATTCACATGCTTTATGTTGAAGATTGCTAGTTTGAGTTTATAATGTTTGTAGTACGAATTTCTGGGAGTTTGGGTGTTAAAAATCTGGATTTGGATGATGTTGGATGATAGAACCCGTAACTGGTTTTTCTGCAGATTCGCCATACTTGTTTGATCGATCGATCGAACCAGGAGTGTCGATCGATCAACGCATCGATCGATCGAGCTCCTGCCATCGATCGATCGACCCCTCCTGGCAGCTTCATAATTCCCCTTCTAAATAGTAAAATTTTATTTAAATGAGTAATAATCTTTCGACATCCTTATTAAAATATTTTGGGAGATAAAGAAGACCAGTAGGACATATTAAAAATATGAAATATTTAATGTAAGACGAGATTTACATTTTTTCGGGGATGTTTACATATAACGGACAATGGAACTATGTATTAAAAGGGGGAGACGAGTAAGGTAGTTACGTTGGAAAAATAGGAGTACCTACTGAAATTACACTTGGGAGGATAGGAATCCACGAGTGTCACTTAATAACTTGGAATAATTCAACAAATTAAAGTAAGAAACGAACCATTATACGTGATAACTAAATAGCGAGAAATAAGGATAAATATCTGTAATACCCCGTATTTTTATGCTATATTAATTTGGGGATTCATTAAATTTAATGTGAGTTAATTATTTAATAAAAATCCGGAAATTAATTATGTTATAATTATTAACGTGACGAGAGTTAGTAATTATCGGAAATTAATTATGTTATAATTATTAACGTGACGAGAGTTAGTAATTATGGGAAATTTGTTGAATATTACTAATGAGCAAAGTAATATGTAATATTGGTTATATTGAATATCACGAGTGAATAAAATGACAATTTTGGAAATTTGAGTCGGGACGCGCCCGTATCGCGTCGGGACTAAACTTTAATAAATAAAAGTGAATATTTTATAAGTCGTTCGTATGGTCGTTTTGAGTGCGCCAACGCGTCCGAAAGGGTCGAAATAGTCAGAAAAGTGTACCCGGGGGTTTAGTTTCGTTCCCGGGGTGTTTTTAGGCCTAATTAGTACCCCGGGAGGGCGTTTTGGACATTTCGCAATTATGGGTAATTAAACCCACGAAAATCAGTACCTATATCAGCCATTTAGGTTAGTCAGCTAGGGTTAGAAAACACAAACACAAGAACGGCCATAGGAGAGGAAGGAGAGAGCTCTCAAGGCAAATTCAAGGCCCAAAAATCCATCCGTTTGCACCGCCACCACCACCAACGCGTAGATCGAGCGACGGGCTACGCAACCACACCAAAATCATCTGCATATCAGAACACCAAAAATCCCAGGCAAGTGTTTATCTTGCTTATTTCGTTGGTGCATCTTTCATATTAGTGTAGGAGTAATTATAATGAGTTTTTATGGAAGAAACCTAAGATATGAGTTAGGAAATTGCATGTAGTGATGAATAAATTGATAATTCTGGAAACCCTTGCCATGTAGAGGAATTACCCATGAAATTATGATGTTTACAAGAAGGAAATTTCTGGAAATACTGTTAGAACCATGTTTAAGAGAATTTTAGGGTTCTTGGTAATTATAATAATTTTTGATTGGTTAATCCATGTATAATGATAGAATTCCTCATGCTTCACGTTGGAAATACCTAGTAGGATGATATAATGTTGGTAGTACAATTTTTGAGATGTTTGGGATTGAAAAATATGGATTTGGATGAAGAAATGTGTTAGAACCCGTAACTGCAATTCTGCAGAAATCGCAATACCTGCTTGATCGATCGATTGAGCCCAGAGCTTCGATCGATCGAAGGTTCGATCGATCGAGCTCCAGACCTCGATCGATCGACCCCTCCTGGCAGACTCCTATTTCCTTTTTAAATGAGTTAAATTCAATTTATTGTGAGATAATTCTTGGGAATCTTTAATAAAATGTTTTGGGAGATAGGGAAGACCAGTAGGACATGTGAATAGATTTTGGGACCCTTGATGTCGGGCAAATATTGTATTTTGGGATAATTACATAAGGGTCGGTGAATTTATGATTTAAAGAGAGAGACACGTAAGAGAGTTACTTTGGGACAAATGTGTATACCTACTGAATTTTATAGTTGGGAGGATAGAATCCATAAGCGTTATGTAGTAAGTGGAAAGGTTCCTCAAATTAAAGTAAGATGTGAATGGTTATACGTGATAACTAAATAATGAGAAATAAATACAAATGTCGTAATTATGGGAATTGAGAATATACCCATTAATGATATGGTGATATTGGTATAGTTATATGATTGTGTATGCATATACTATCTATGTGTGAAAATCATGCCCACCCTACTTGCTATCCCTGAGGTTTTCGCGCTGGGACAGTCTTATCTCGATGGGACCTTTATGGGGGATATTGACTTGTACCCTAGAAGATAGATATCCTT
The DNA here is from genome assembly GCA_949130495.1 of Sambucus nigra. Lineage (NCBI taxonomy): Eukaryota > Viridiplantae > Streptophyta > Magnoliopsida > Dipsacales > Adoxaceae > Sambucus > Sambucus nigra. Next base: position 465,321,509 of record OX422211.1, on the reverse strand, counting down.
GGTACAGGCTATTGGAATGATAGTTCGGACGGTCCTAAGAGACGCGGGTATGTGCTTTCCTCTTAGAGACTTGGAATCTATGCTTCGCCTCATATTGTTTGTGTGTAGATATCCTTGGTACAGGCTATCGCAGTGATAGTTCAGACGGTCCTAAGAGACGCAGACATATGCCATCCTCTTAGAGACTTGGAATCTATGCTTCGCCTCAATATTGTTTGAGTATGTGTTAATACAGTTCGAGAGTGATTCCGAATTTGTATTCCCTTAGTACGAGTGATACGGGGATTGGATAGTAGAGTATGCCCGCACCATAGTTTTATTTTGGGGTGCTGTTATGATATATATATATTTTACGAGTAGTTATATATATATGAAATTCTGAAATCTGGAACTGCCTACTGTGATTTGATATGTAGGACATGGTTGATGACTCAAATTGTAAATACTTGTTTTGAGAAAGTATAATATGACACTGGAAAAACTTTATTGATTAATAAAGTTAAAATGAGGACTTTGGCTACTAATTGAAATATTCTTTTCAAACAATTGAAATTTTGAATCCTGCGAATAACCTAAGATAAGTTAAACCATTGGGAAAGGATAGCGTGATATATGATGAGATAGACCACTGGGAAGGTTAGTGCGATAGGTGTGCACATTAGAAGAGAGGTGAGAATTTCTCAAGAGAGTGTCGCACTAATATGTTGTTGCATTGACCTGTATCAATTTAAATACTTGCTAAACAATTATTAAATCATATACACTATCGGGCTCTGACCCGTTTTTCTCTCTCTCTCTCTCTCTTGTATATATATGTATGTACACAGGTGCCCAGCCATAGGGGCGTCTTGCTTAGGATCCCTTGGAAGGAACGTGCTGCAGCTTAGGTGGGAGTTGCAGGCCACTTTCTTAGACGATTTCATATACTTGATTCCACTCCTATGATCCTCAGTTATTGGGGCATGTGTCGCCCTTTCCACTATTTATCTATTTTGTTGGGACATTTGTATTTCAGTTATTTCTAGTACTGTTACTTTGGGATTTATTCAGCATGTATGTTTTACATTTTGTTTTAAATGTTGGGATTTTGGTTGTTGAATGTTTAAAGTAATTGGATTATGTTCCAGGATAATTGTCGTATGATTCTTACTTATTGAAAATGTGGTTAATAATTAAATAAATAAGTTTTTCTTTAAAAATACAATTTGGTTAGAAAGGTTAAAAATGGTTTTGACACTTAGCTTAATTAATTAGGGTGTTACTTTGGAAAAGTTTATTTTTACGACAGTGATGCTAAGAATGAACCAACTGTTCACCTTGATTTTAATTTAATAAAGGAGTGATCGCCCGGTATTTAATTTGGCGGGGTTTCACAGGTGGTATCAGAGCATCAGGTTCTAGTGTCCATAGGATCTGTACGGCTTATTTCGCTTTCAGCCTAACGTTTTTGCTATAGAGCCCTATTATAGGATGGTTGTATTCTTGCTTTCAAGTTTATGCCTTCAGCTATTTGAGATTTGTTAATGACTGTAGACTAATAAACTTCTTCACGTTTCAGATGCCTCCGAGACGTGCACCGAAGGATAGGCGTGCCCAGGCCAAGCAGCCAGCATCTCCGGCACAAGGCACTATGAATGCTAATGAAGTAGCCGCCATTGTTGCTCAGGCGGTGAATGCCACGCTAGCGGTGGTTCAGCAGGCTAAACCCCAGATTCAGGCAGTGGCGCCAGTACCAGCACAACTTCCATCTGCATGGGAGAGGGTTAGGGATGCTTTTCAGAAGGCACATCCCCCTGAGTTCTCTGGTAGCTCAGATATCGTCACAGTAAGCCAATGGAAGAAAGACATCCATCGGCATCTTCGTATGTATGAGTGCACCGACGTGCAAAAGCAGTTGTTGGCTTCCTTTAAGCTGGTGGGGGCCGCTTTGCAGTGGTGGGAGTCCACTACCACATTGGAGGAGAGGGACACTATCCTTATTCAGTTGTTCTGGGAGCGGTTTGATCGCAAGTATTTTCCACCCGCCGTGCAGACTGAGATGAGGCGGAAATTACTGAATTTGAAATAGGAGAATTCTACCGTAGCTCAGTATGAGGAGGAATTCATGAGACTTCTCACCATCGTGCCAGATGAGGCACCCACTGAGGGCAAGAAGATTATGATGTTTGTGGACGGATTAGCTTGGAGGATCCGTCAGCATCTTATTGGGAATCTATCTCTGAGTACTTTTACTGATGTACTCAATGCTGCATTACTACATTGCCAGGATCACCGCTTCCATCTGCAGGGAAGCAAGAGAGCAGGAGAGTCCAGCCAGCAGGGCAGGACAGGGGGTGGTAGTGCTAGTGGGGCACCATCTCATGGACAGACTCGTCAGCACGAGCAGAGTTCCCATCAGGGGGACCCTGCTAAGCGATTCCGTTCAGGTGATTCCAGGCAGGGATTTGGGGGTTATAGGCAGGGTCAGCAGGGCCAGCCTAATCATCAGGGCCAGCAAGGCCAACACCGACAGCAGGGTCAGCAGGGCCAACAGGGCCAGTGGCGTAATGGTAACGGCCAGCAGGGCCATGGTCAACCGGGTCAGAGGGGAGGCAACTTCAAAGGCCGATTTTTTGGGTGTGGTAGATACGGCCATAGGCGCCAGGATTGTCCGGAGGGAGATAGAGCCCCACAGCAGCAGGGTGCCCGTAATGAGCCACAGAGGCCACTTTTTCCACCTGCCCTCCCAGCTCCAGCCCAGGTGCCAGCCCTACCAGCCGTTCCAGCAGCTCCAGTGCAGCAGGGGCAGTTACAGTATGGACGTGTCTATAACGTCCACCAGGCAGCAGCTCCACAGGCACCACCCGCGATTGAGGGTATGTTTCCTATCCATGTTACTATGGGTCGGGTTTTGTTTGATACTGGGGCGACTCATTGTTTTATATCTACGCATTTTGCGAAGGCCTTAGGATTGTTAGCCACAGCAGAGAGCACAGTGACGTGTGTAGACTCACCACTGGGGAGTGGGTCGCTTATCTTCTTTATATGCCGAGGAGTGGGGGTAGAGATTGGTAGTTTGGTATTACCTGCAGACTTGTTAGCCTTAGATATGTATGAGCATGATGTTATTATTGGTATGGATTGGCTCGCAGCTTATAGAGCCATGATTGATAGTTTCGGTGGGAGCATTATTTTTGCCATTCCGGGGCAAGAGATGTTTGTAGTGGCAATGCCTCGCCTAGAGGGAGGTTCGACCGCTCATTTGTATTATATAGAGGAGGATACCTCTAAGGAGGTTGTGATTCTGTTAGACTCGATTCCAGTTGTTCGTGAGTATTCCGATGTGTTTCAGGAAATACCAGGCCTACCCCCCAGTCGAGAGATAGACTTTGTTATAGATTTATTGCTAGATACTAGACCTATAGCACGCGCTCCATACCGTATGGCTCCGGCGGAGATGCGAGAGTTATGAGATCAGATAGAGCAGCTGTTAGGTCAGGGCTTCATTCGCAGGAGTACCTCACCTTGGGGCGCTCCAGTTCTGTTTGTGAAGAAGAGAGATGGTTCACTAAGGTTGTGTGTGGACTACCGGGAGTTGAAAAAGGTCACGATACGGAATAAGTATCCGTTGCCTCGAATCGATGATCTGTTCGACCAACTGAGGGGAGCAACTTTATTTTCGAAGATAGATCTGAGGTCGGGGTACCATCAGCTACGTATTAGAGAGCAGGATGTTTCAAAGACTGCCTTCTTGACGAGATATGGGTCTTACGAGTTCAGAGTGATGCCATTTGGTCTCACAAATGCTCCAGCCGTATTCATGGACTTAATGAACCGAGTATTCAGAGAGTTCTTGGATCAGTTTGTCATCGTCTTCATAGATGACATTTTGATATATTCACACTCCGAGGAGGAATATGCCGAGCACTTGAGGCAGGTTCTTCAGACTTTACGAGAGCATTAGTTGTATGCTAAGTACGAGAAGTGTGGATTCTGGTTGCGAGAAGTACAGTTCTTGGGGCATGTTGTTTCTGAGCAGGGGATAGTAGTCGACCCGAGTAAAGTGTCAGCAGTGAGGGAATTGGGACAGCCCACGACACCGACGGAAGTGCGTAGTTTCTTGGAGTTAGCCGGATACTACAGGAGATTCATTCGGGGATTCTCCAAAATAGCGGGTCCATTGACGAACCTGACTCGCAAAGGGGTACCATATGTTTGGGATGACGCTTGTCAGTTGGCTTTCGACGAGCTGAAAGACAAGCTTACTTCAGCGCCAGTCCTTGCTTTACCGAAGCCGGGTGCGGAGTACTTGGTTTACACCGATGCCTCTTTACGGGGACTTGGGGGAGTACTTCAGCAGGAGGAGAAGGCTATAGCTTTTGCCTCCCGCAAGCTTAAGCCGCATGAGAAGAATTACCCCACCCACGACCTGGAGTTAGCAGCGGTCGTTTTTGCATTGAGGATACGGAGGCACTACTTATTGGGGGAGAAATTCCGCTTGTTCACAGACCACAAGTCACTGCATTACCTATTCACTCAGCGAGAGCTGAATATGCGACAGCGCAGATGGTTAGAGTTTATGAAGGACTATCAGTTTGTCATACAGTATCATCCGGGGAAAGCCAACGTAGTCACTAATGCGTTGAGCCGTAGACCGATAAATGAGGTAGCGAACGTCTGGAAAGCAAAGTGGAAGGAGTTAGGCCACCAGGACGCATTAGCCCGTTCCTTCATATCTGCTATGACAGTCACACCCGAGATTGTTATGAGGGTAATACAGGCCCAAACCACAGACCCGTTTTGCCAGGAGCAGATTGTACGACTCTTAGCTGAGGGTGCTGAGTCCTACTCTGTTAGTTCTGATGGGGGGTTTGAGGTTTAATGGAAGGTTAGTGGTTCCATAAGGGGCAGAACTACGTCATGCAGTGATGACCCAATCTCACGGGTCCCGATTTATGGTACATCCTGGAGGAGATAAGATGTACCAGGATATGAGGAGGCAATACTGGTGGACTGGAATGAAGAAGGACATTGCTGAATTTGTGTCCAAGTGTTCTACCTGCCAGCTGGTGAAAGTGGACCATCAGAAACCGTCGGGGTTGCTTCAGCCATTGGAAGTACCCGCGTGGAAGTGGGAGAGTATTTCCATGGATTTTATTACAGGGTTGCCTACATCACAGCGGGGCCACGATTCTATCTGGGTGATTGTAGATCGTTTGACCAAGGTGGCTCATTTTCTGCTGGTGCGAACAGACTATACCACGGGTCAGTATGCTCAGTTGTTCATTGCTGAGGTGGTCAGATTACATGGGGTGCCCCTGAATATTGTGTCAGATAGAGACAAGATTTTGGTGTCACATTTATGGGAAAGCTTTCAGGAGGCTATGGGTACTGAGTTGAGGTTGAGTTCAGCTTATCACCCACAGACAGATGGACAGACAGAGCGTACTAATCAGATGTTGGAAGATATGCTACGCATGTGTGTTCTTGATTTTGGAGGAGGTTGGGAGCCACATCTTCCACTGGTAGAGTTTGCTTATAATAACTCTTATCAGTTTACGATTGGTATGGCTCCATTTGAGGCTTTTATGGCAGGCCTTATCGTTCTCCAACTTATTGGCTTGAGGTGGGGGATAACAAGTTGCTAGGACCAGAGGTGATTCAGGAAACCTCCGCGAGGATTGAGATGATTAGGAGTCGCATTCGAGTAGCCCAGGACAGGCAGAAGAGCTACGCCGATGCGAAACGGTTCTTACGGGAGTTTAATGTGGGGGACCAAGTGTTACTGCGTGTATCTCCTATGAAAGGAGTAATGAGGTTCGGGAAGAAAGGGAAATTGGACCCGAGGTACGTGGGACCATTTCCCATCATCGCGAGGATTGGGCCGGTAGCATACAGATTGGGACTACCAGAGCATTTACATCGCATTCACGATGTATTCCACATCTCGTCGTTGAGACGGTATCTTCGGGATGATATGGCCCATACTCACATCGCGATAGATGAGATAGACTTACAGCTTGACAGCTCTTACGAGGAGAGACCGGTGGCTATCCTAGACTATAGTGAGAGGAGATTGAGGTCGAAGATAGTTCCACTTGTGCGAGTCCAGTGGGAGCATCATAATATGGAGGAATCCACTTGGGAGCGCGAGGCCGATATGCGCGAGAGATATCCAGATTTGTTCTTACCAGGTATGCCTTGTTTTCCGAATTTCGGGACGAAATTCCGTTATTAGGGGGGAAGAATGTAATACCTCGTATTTTTATGCTATATAAATTTGGGGATTCATTAAATTTAATGTGAGTTAATTATTTAATAAAAATCCGGAAATTAATTATGTTATAATTATTAACGTGACGAGAGTTAGTAATTATCGGAAATTAATTATGTTATAATTATTAACATGACGAGAGTTAGTAATTATGGGAAATTTGTTGAATATTATTAATGAGCAAAGTAATATGCAATATTGGTTATATTGAATGTCACGAGTGAATAAAATGACAATTTTGGAAATTTGAGTCGGGACGCGCCCGTGTCGCGTCGGGACTAAACTTTAATAAATAAAAGTGAATATTTTATAAGTCATTCGTATGGTCATTTTGAGTGTGCCAACGCGTCCAAAAGGGTCGAAATAGTCAGAAAAGTGTACCCGGGGGTTTAGTTTGGGTCTCGGGGTGTTTTTAGGCCTAATTAGTACCCGGGAGGGCGTTTTGGACATTTCGCAATTATGGGTAATTAAACCCACGAAAATCAGTAACCTATATCAGCCATTTAGGTTAGTCATCTAGGGTTAGAAAACACAAACACAAGAACGGCCATAGGAGAGGAAGGAGAGAGCTCTCAAGGCAAATTCAAGGCCCAAAAATCCATCCGTTTGCACCGCCACCACCACTAACGCGTAGATCGCGCGACGGGCTACGCAACCACACCAAAATCATCTGCAAATCAGAACACCAAAAATCCTAGGCAAGTGTTTATCTTACTTATTTCGTTGGTGCATCTTTCATATTAGTGTAGGAGTAATTAGAATGAGTTTTTATGGAAGAAACCTAAGATATGAGTTAGGAAATTGCATGTAGTGATGAATAAATTGATAATTCTGGAAACCCTTGCCATGTAGAGGAATTACCCACGAAATTATGATGTTTACAAGAAGGAAATTTCTGGAAATACTTATTAGAACCATGTTTAAGAGAATTCTAGGGTTCTTGATAATTATAATAATTTTTTGGTTGGTTAATCCATGTATAATGATAGAATTCCTCATGCTTCACGTTGGAAATACCTAGTAGGATGATATAATGTTGGTAGTACAATTTTTGAGACGTTTGGTATTAAAAAATATGGATTTGGATGAAGAAATGTGTTAGAACCCGTAACTGCAATTCTACAAAAATCGCAATACCTGCTTGATCGATCGATCGAGCCTAGAGCTTCGATCGATCGAAGATTCGATCGATCGAGCTCCAGACCTCGATCGATCGACCTCTCCTGGCAGACTCCTATTTCCTTTTTAAATGAGTTAAATTCAATTTATTGTGAGATAATTCTTGGGCATCGTTAATAAAATGTTTAAGGAGATAGGGAAGACCAGTAGGACATGTGAATAGATTTTGGGACCCTTGATGTCGGGCAAATATTGTATTTTGGGATAATTACATAAGGGTCGGTGAATTTATGATTTAAAGAGAGAGACACGTAAGAGAGTTACTTTGGGACAAATGTGTATACCTACTGAATTTTATACTTGGGAGGATAGAATCCATGAGCGTTATGTAGTAAGTGGAAAGGTTCCTCAAATTAAAGTAAGATGTGAATGGTTATACGTGATAACTAAATAATGAGAAATAAATACAAATGTCGTAATTATGGGAATTGAGAATATACCCATTATTGATATGGTGATATTGGTATAGTTATATGATTGTGTATGCATATACTATCTATGTGTGAAAATCATGCCCACCCTACTTGCTATCCCTGAGGTTTTCGCGCTGGGACAGTCTTATCTCGATGGGACCTTTATGGGGGATATTGACTTGTACCCTAGAAGATAGATATCCTTGGTACAGGCTATCAGAATGATAGTTCGGACGGTCCTAAGAGACGCGGGTATGTGCTTTCCTCTTAGAGACTTGGAATCTATGCTTCGCCTCATATTATTTGTGTGTAGATATCCTTGGTACAGGCTATCGCAGTGATAGTTCAGACGGTCCTAAGAGACGCAGACATATGCCATCCTCTTAGAGACTTGGAATCTATGCTTCGTCTCAATATTGTTTGAGTATGTGTTAATACAGTTCGAGAGTGATTCCGAATTTGTATTCCCTTAGTACGAGTGATACGGGGATTGGATAGTAGAGTATGTCCGCACCATAGTTTTATTTTGGGGTGCTGTTATGATATATATATATTTTACGAGTAGTTATGTATATATGAAATTCTGAAATCTGGAACTGCCTACTGTGATTTGATATGTAGGACATGGTTGATGACTCAAATTGTAAATACTTGTTTTGAGAAAGTATAATATGACACTGGAAAAACTTTATTGATTAATAAAGTTAAAATGAGGACTTTGGTTACTAATTGAAATATTCTTTTCAAACAATTGAATTGTTTAATTTTGAATCCTGCGAATAACCTAAGATAAGTTAAACCATTGGGAAAGGATAGCGTGATATATGATGAGATAGACCACTGGGAAGGTTAGTGCGATAGGTGTGCACATTAGAAGAGAAGTGAGAATTTCTCAAGAGAGTGTCGCACTAATATGTTGTTGCATTGGCCTGTATCAATTTAAATACTTGCTAAATAATTTTTAAATCATATACACTATCGGGCTCTGACCCGTTTTTCTCTCTCTCTCTCTCTCTCTCTCTTGTATATATATGTATGTACTATAGGTGCCCAGCCACAGGGGCGTCTTGCTTAGGATCCCTTGGAAGGAACGTGCTGCAGCTTAGGTGGGAGTTGCAGGCCACTTCCTTAGACGACTTCATATACTTGATTCCACTCCTATGATCCTCAGTTATTGGAGCATGTGTCGCCCTTTCCACTATTTATCTATTTTGTTGGGACATTTGTATTTCAGTTATTTCTAGTACTGTTACTTTGGAATTTATTCAGCATGTATGTTTTACATTTAGTTTTAAATGTTGGGATTTTGGATGTTGAATGTTTAAAGTAATTGGATTATGTTCCAGGATAATTGTCGTATGATTCTTACTTATTGAAAATGTGGTTAATAATTAAATAAATATGGTTTTCTTTAAAAATACAATTTGGTTAGAAAGGTTAAAAATGGTTTTGACACTTAGCTTAATTAATTAGGGTGTTAATTTGGAAAAGTTTATTTTTACAACAGTGATGCTAAGAATGAACCAACTGTTCACCTTGATTTTAATTTAATAAAGGAGTGATCGCCCGGTATTTAATTAGGCGGGGTGTCACAATATCATAATTATGGGTTATGAGATGTACCTAAATTTGATGTGGTAATAGTAGTATATTTATATGACTGTGTTTATGCATATACTATATACGTGTGAAAACCATGCCCGCGCCACTTGCTATCCATGAGGTTACCGCGCTGGGACAGTCTTATCTCGATGGGACCTTTATGGGGGATATTGACTCGTACCCTAGAAGATAGAAATCCTTTGGTACAAGCTAATCGGATTGATAGTCAGACGGTCCTAAGAGACGTGGGGGCATGTGCTGACCTCTTAGAGACCTGGTATCTATGCTTCGCCTCAATATTGTTTGTGTTTGTGTTAATACAGTTCGAGAGTGATTCCGAACTTGTATTTCCCTTAGTAAGAGTGATACGGGGACTGGATAGCCGAGTATGCCCGCACCATAATTTTTATGTGGGGTGCGGTTAGAATATATATATTATATGAGTATTTAATATATATATTAAATTCTGAAATTTGGGAATTTCCTACTGTGTTTATGGTAAGTAAGAAATGAATAATGATTTCAATTGAGAAATACGTATTTTGAAAAGTATAATATGTTACTGGGAAACTTTATTAGCAAATAAAGGTTAAATGAGAACTTTGTTATTAAATGAAATTTACCTTTTAAACAATTGAATTCGTCAGTTTAAATCTTACGAGTAACCTAAGATAAGATAAGTTAAACCGTTGGGAAGGTTAGTGCGATAGGTGTGCACATTAGAAGAGAGGTGAGAATTTCTCAAGGGAGTGTCGCACTAATATGATGTTGCATTGGCCAGTAAACATTTTAAATACTTGCTAAACAAATTTTAAATCATTTTTATAATCGGGCTCTGACCCGTTTATATTTTCTTTTCCCTCTTGTATATATATGTATATATTACACGTGCCCATCCACAAGGGCGTCTTGCATAGGATCCTTTGGAAGAAACGCGTTGCAGCTTAGGTGGGAGTTGCAGGCCTCTTGCTTAGACGACCTCATTTTTTGATTCCTCTTCTAGCATTATTTATTCAGTTGGGCATGTGTCGCCCTTTTCCATTATTCCGTTATTTATTGGATATTGTGATTTGTTTGTTTCAGTATTTACACTTTGGGATTTATTACTGTCAGGATGTTTTCCTTTAAGTTTTAATGTTGGAATCACTTAGTTGGATGTTTCATTAATTGGATTGGTTGTTCCAGTATAGTTGTTGTATGATTTTTTAATTATGAATTTCGAAAAGTTTTAAATGTTGGTTTATATAAATAAAATTTGGAAAGTAATGTCTAAAATGGTTTTGACACTTAGCTTAATTATTTAGGGTGTTAAATTGGAAAAATTATTTCTATGACAGTGATGCTAAGAATGAACCAACCGTTCACCTTGATTATAATTTAATAAAGGACTGATTACCCGGTATTTAATTAGGCGGGGTGTCACATGTGGTATCAGAGCATCAGGTTCTAGTGTCCTTAGGATCTGTACGGCTTATTTCGCTTTCAACTTAACATTTTTATTATAGAGCCATATTTTAGGACTGTTGTATTCTTGCTTTTAAGAATACGTCTTCAGCTATTTGATATTTGATAATAACTGCAGACTAATAAATCTCTTCACGTTTCAGATTCCTCCGAGACGTGCACCAAAGGATAGGCGTGCCCAAGCTGAGCAGCCAGCAACTCCGACTCAGGGTATGAGAATGCTAATGAGGTAGTCGCTATTATTGCTCAGACGGTGAATGATGCACTAGCGGTAGTACAGCAGGCTCCACCCCAAGTTCAGGTAGTGGCGCAAGTACCTGTACAGCTTCCATCAGCATGGGAGCGGGTTAGGGATGCCTTTCAGAAGGTGCATCCCCTGAGTTCTCGGGTAATTCAGATATTATCATCGTCAGCCAATGGAAGAAAGATATCCAGAGGCATCTACGTATGTATGAGTGCACAGACGTGCAAAAACAGTTGTTGGCTTCCTTTAAGATAGTGGGGGCCTCTTTGCAGTGGTGGGAGTCCACCACCACCTTGGAGGAGAGGGATAAAATCCCGATTCAGTCTTTCTGGGAGCGGTTTGACCGCAAGTATTTTTCACCCGCCGTGCAAACTGAGATGAGGTGGAGATTACTGAACTTGAAGCAGGAGAATTCTACTATTGCTGAGTATGAAGAGGAGTTCACAAGACTTCTCACTATAGTGCCAGATGAGGCACCCACTGAGGGCAAGAAGATACTGTTGTTCGTGGATGGGTTAGCTTGGAGGATCCGTCAGCACCTTATAGGGAATCTGTCTCTGAGTACCTACACATATGTACTCAATGCTGCTTTGCTACACTGCCAGGATCACCGCTTCCATCTGCAGGGAAGCAAGCAGGCAGGAGAGTCCAGCCAGCAGGGCAGGACAGGGGGTAGTGGCGCTAGTGGAGCACCGTCATCTCAGGGGCAGACTCGTCAGCATGAGCAGAGTTCCCATCAGGGGGACACTGCCAAGCGATTCCGATCAGGTGATTTCAGGCAGGGATTTGGGGGATATAGGCAGAGTCAGTAGGGCCAGCCTAATCAGTAGGGCCAACAAGGCCAACACCGCCAGCAGCAAGGTCAGCAGTAGGGCCAACAGTGTTTTCATCAGGGCCAACATGGCCAGTGGCGGGGCGGTAACTGCCAACAGGGCCGTGGTCAGCAGGGTCAGAGGGGAGGCAATTTCAGGGGCCGATGTTTTGTGTGCGGCAAGAATGGCCATAAGAGCCAGGATTGTCCAGAGGGTGATAGGGCCCCACAACAGCAGGGTGCCCGTAATGAGCCATAGAGGCCACTTTTTCCAGCCTCCCTCCCAGTACCAGCTCAGGTACCAGCCCTACCAGCCATTCCAGTCGCTCCGGTGCAGCAGGGGCATTTACAGTACGGACGTGTCTATAACGTCCACCAGGCAGCAGCTCCACAGGCATCGCCCGCGATTGAGGGTATGTTTCCTATCCATAGTACTATGGGTCGGGTCTTATTTGATACTGGGGCGATGCACTATTTTACAGCTACCATTTTGTAAAGGCCTTAGAGTTATTAGCCACAGCAGAGAGCACTGTGACGTGTGTAGACTCACCACTGGGAAATGGTTCGCTTATTTTCTTTATATGCCGGGGAGTGGGGGTAGAGATTGGTAGCTTGGTAATACCAGGAGACATGTTAGTCTTAGATATGCATGAGCACGATGTTATTATCGGTATGGATTGGCTCGCAGCTTACAGAGCCATGATAGATTATTTCGGTGGGAGTATTGTCTTTGCCATTCCGGGGCAATAGATGTTTGTAGTGGCGATGCCTCGCCCAGAGGGAGGCTCGACCGCTCATTTGTATTACATAGAGGAGGATACCTCTAAGGAGGTTGTGATTCCCTTAGACTTGATCCCAGTTGTTCGTGAGTATTCCGATGTATTTTAGGAGATACCAGGTCTACCCCCCAGTCGAGAGATAGGTTTTGTCATAGATTTATTACCGGACACTCGACCTATAGCACGCGCTCCATACCGTATGGTTCCGGCGGAGATGCAAGAGTTACGAGATCAGATAGAGCAGCTGTTAGGTCAGGGCTTCATTCGAAGGAGTACCTCACCTTGGGGCGCTCCAGTTTTGTTTGTGAAAAAGAGAGATGGTTCACTGAGACTATGTGTGGACTACCGGGAGCTGAACAAGGTTACGATACAGAACAAGTATCCGTTGCCTCGAATCGATGATCTGTTCGACCAGCTGAGGGGAGCAACTTTCTTTTCGAAGATAGATCTGAGGTCAGGGTACCATCAACTACGTATTAGGGAGCAAGATGTTTCAAAGACTGCTTTCTTGACAAGATATAGGTCATATGAGTTCAGAGTGATGCCATTTGGACTCACAAATGCTCCAGCCGTATTCATGAACTTGATGAACCGAGTGTTCAGAGAGTTCTTGGATCAGTTTGTTATCGTCTTTATAGATGACATCCTGATATATTCACACTCTGAGGAGGAGAATGCCGAGCACTTGAGGCAGGTTCTTCAAACTCTACGAGAGCATCAGTTGTATGCTAAGTACGAGAAGTGCGGGTTCTGGTTACGTGAAGTGCAGTTCTTGGGACATGTTATTTCTGAATAAGGGATAGCAGTTAACCCGAGTAAAGTGTCAGCGGTGAGGGAGTGGGGACAGCCCACGACACCGACGAAAGTGCGTAGTTTCTTGGTATTAGCCGGATACTACAGGAGATTCATTCGGGAGTTCTCCAAAATAGCGGGTCCATTGACGAACCTGACTCGCAAGGGGGTACCATATGTTTGGGACGATGCTTGTTAGTTGGCCATCGACGAGCTGAAAGACAAGCTTACTTCTGCACCGATCCTTGACCTACGTAAACCGGGCGTGGAGTACCTGGTTTACACCGATGCCTCTTTATGGGGACTTGGGGGAGTACTTCAACAGGAGGAGAAGGCTATAGCTTTTGCCTCCCGCAAGCTTAAGCCGCATGAGAAGAATTACCACACCCATGACCTGGAGTTAGCAGCGGTAATTTTTGCATTGAGGATATGGAGGCACTACTTATTAGGGGAGACATTTTGCTTGTTCACAGACCACAAGTCACTGCAGTACCTGTTCACTTAGTGAGAGCTGAATATGCGTCAGCGCAGGTGGTTAGAATTTGTAAAGGACTATCAGTTCGACATACAGTACCATCCGGGGAAGGCAAACGTAGTTGCTGATGCGTTGAGCCGTAGACCGGTAGACGATGTAGCGGACGTCTGGAAAGAAAAATGGAAAGATTTGGGTCACCAGGACGCAGTAGCCCGTTCCTTCATATCTGTTATTACAGTGACACCCGAGATTGTTACAAGGGTGATACAGGCACAGACCACAGACCCGTTTTGCAAGGAGCAGATTGTACGACTTTTAGCTGAGGGGGGTGAGTCCTATTCTGTTAGTTCTGATGGGGGTTTGAGGTTTAATGGGAGATTGGTGGTCCCAGAAGGGGCCGAATTACGTCATGCAGTGATGACCCAGTCTCACGGGTCTCGATTTGCAGTACATCCTGGGGGAGATAAGATGTACCAGAATATGAGGCGGCAATACTGGTGGAATGGGATGAAAAAGGACATTGCTGAGTTCGTGTCCAAGTATTCTACCTGCCAGCTGGTAAAGGGGGACCATTAGAGACCGTCAGGGTTGCTTCAGCCATTGGAAATACCCGCGTGGAAGTGGGAGAGTATTTCCATGGATTTAATTACAGGGTTGCCTACATCACAGCGGGGCCACGACTCCATCTGGGTGATTGTGGACCGTTTGACCAAAGTGGCTCATTTTTTGCCGGTGCGAACAGACTATACCATGGGTTAGTATGCTCAGTTATTCATTGCTGAGATTGTCAGATTGCATGGGGTGCCCCTGAATATTGTGTCAGATAGAGACAAGATTTCGTGTCGCGTTTCTGGGAGAGCTTTCAGGAAGCTATGGGTACTGAGTTGAGGCTAAGTTCAGCTTATCACCCACAGAAAGATGGACAAATAGAGCGTACTAATCAGATGTTGGAGGATATGCTACGCATGTGTGTCCTTGATTTTGGAGGAGGTTGGGAGCCACATCTTCCACTGGTGGAGTTCGCTTATAATAACTCTTATCAGTTCACGATTGGCATGGCTCCATTTGAGGCTTTGTATGGAAGGCCTTGTCGTCCCCCAACTTGTTGGCTAGAGGTGGGGGATAACAAGTTGCTCGGACCGGAGGTGATTCAGGAAACCTCCGTGAGGATTGAGATTATCAGGAGTCGCATTCGAGTAGCCCAGGACAGGCAAAAAAGATACGCCGATGAGAAACGGTTCTTCCGAGAGTTTAATGTGGGGGAGCAAGTATTACTACGTGTATCTCCTATGAAAGGAGTGATGAGGTTCAGAAAGAACGGGAAATTGGCCCCGAGGTACATGGGGACCATTTCCCATTATCGAGAGGATTGGGCCGGTAGCATACAGATTGGGACTGCCAGAGCATTTACATCGCATCCACGATGTATTCCACATCTCGTCGTTGAGACGATTCCTTTGGGATGATATGGCCCATACCCACATCGCGATAGAGGAGATAGACTCACAGCCTGACAGCTCTTACGAGGAGAGACCAGTGGCTATCCTAGACCATAGCAAAGAGGAGATTGAGGTCGAAAATAGTTCCACTTGTACGTGTCCAATGGGAGCATCATAATGGGGAGGAATCCACCTGGGAGCGCGAGGCAGATATGCGCTAGAGATACCAGATTTATTCTTACCAGGTATGCCTTATTTTCTGAATTTCGGGATGAAATTCCGTTATTAAGGGGGAAGTATGTAATACCCCCTATTTTTATGCTTTCTAAATTTGGGAATTTATTAAATTTAATGTGAGTTATTAATTTAATATAAATTCAGAAATTAATTATTTTTAATTACTAACATGACGAGAGTTAGTAATCATTGGAAACTTGTTGAATATTACTAATGAGTAAATTAATATAATATTGGTACTATTAAATGTCACAAGTGAATAAAATGACAATTTCAAAAATTTGAGTCAGGACGCGCCCGTGTCGCATCGGGACTAAATATTGATTAATAAAAGTGAATAAATTATAAGTCACCCATATGGTCATTTGGAGTGCGCCAAAGTGTCTGTAAGGGTCGAGATAGTAAAAAATATGTACCCGGGGGTTTAGTTTGGGTCTCGGGGAGTTTTTAGGCCTATTTGGGAGGGCGTTTTGGACATTTCGTAATTTTGGGTAATTAAACCCACGAGAATTACAAGGTTATATCAGATGCTTAGGGTTGCCTTCTAGGGTTAATACAACCAAAATCAAGTGACGGCCATTGGAGAAGGAAGGAGAGAGCTTGCCAAGATATTCTAGGCCGAAAACCCCTCCGTTTGCGCCGCCGTCGCCGCCAAATGAGAGATCACGTCGCAAGGATTGTAACCACACTGATTTCAGCACAAATCAGAGACCAAAAATTCCCTGGCAAGTATTTATCTTGCTTAATTTCATTAATGCATCATTCATGTTAGTCTAGGGTTGATTAGGATGAGTTTCATAGAAGAAAACCCATGTTGGAGATAGGAAAATTGCATGTAGTAATGCTATAAATGATAATCTGGAAATCCACTTCATATGTAGAGGTTGAACCACGGATTTATGATGGATTAGAAGTAGAAATTCTGGAAAAAAAAGTTGAATAGAATAAAGTTAAAGAAATTTCTAGGGTTCATGAGATTTATATAAGTTTTGGCCCTTTAATCCATGGATATTGATGAAAATTCACATGCTTTACGTAGAAGATTGCTAGTTTGAGTTTATAATATTTGTAGTACGAATTTCTGGGAGTTTGGGTGTTAAAAATCTGGATTTGGATGATGTTGGATGATAGAACCCGTAACTGGTTTTTCTGCAGATTCGCCATACTTGTTTGATCGATCGATCGAACCAAGAGTGTCGATCGATCGACGCATCGATCGATCGAGCTCCTGCCATCAATCGATCGACCCCTCCTGGAAGCTTCATAATTCCCCTTCTAAATAGTAAAATTTAATTTAAATGAGTAATAATTTTTGGACATCCTTATTAAAATATTTTGGGAGATAAAGAAGACTAGTAGGACTTATTAAAAATATGAAATCTTTAATGTAAGACGAAATTTACATTTTTTCGGGGATGTTTACATATAAGGGACAATGGAACTATGTATTAAAAGGGGGAGACGAGTAAGGTAGTTACGTTGGAAAAATATGAGTACCTACTGAAATTACACTTGGGAGGATAGGAATCCACGAGTGTCACTTAATAAGTTGGGTAATTCCATAAATTAAAGTAAGAAACGAACCGTTATACGTGATAACTAAATAATGAGAAATAAGGATAAATATCATAATTATGGGTTATGAGATGTACCTAAATTTGATGTGGTAATAGTAGTATATTTATATGACTGTGTTTATGCATCTACTATATACGTGTGAAAACCATACCCGCGCCACTTGCTATCCCCGAGGTTACCGCGCTGGGACAGTCTTATCTCGATGGGACCTTTATGGGGGATATTGACTCGTACCCTAGAAAATAGAAATCCTTTGGTACAGGCTAATCGGATTGATAGTCAGACAGTCCTAAGAGACGTGGGAGCATGTGCTGACCTCTTAGAGACCTGGAATCTATGCTTCGCCTCAATATTATTTGTGTTTGTGTTAATACAGTTCGAGAGTGATTCCGAACTTGTATTTCCCTTAGTACGAGTGATACGGGGACTGGATAACAAAGTTTGTCCGCACCATAATTTTTATGTGGGGTGCGGTTACAATATATATATATATTATATGAGTATTTAATATATATATATATATTAAATTCTGAAATTTGGGAATTTCCTACTGTGTTTATGGTAAGTAAGAAATGAATAATGATTTCAATTAAGAAATACGTGTTTTGAAAAATATAATATGTTACTGGGAAACTTTATTAGCAAATAAAGGTTAAATGAGAACTTTGTTATTAAATGAAATTTACCTTTTAAACAGTTGAATTCGTCAGTTTAAATCTTACGAGTAACCTAAGATAAGATAAGTTAAACCGTTGGGAAGGTTAGTGCGATAGGTGTCCACATTAGAAGATAGGTGAGAATTTCTCAAGGGAGTGTCCCACTAGTATGATGTTGCATTGGACACCAAACATTTTAAATACTTTCCAAACAAATTTTAAATCGTTTTTACAATCGGGCTCTGACCCGTTTCCATTTTCTTTTCCCTCTTGTATATATATGTATATATTACAGGTGCCCAGCCACAGGGGCGTCTTGCATAGGATCCTTTGGAAGAAACGCGCTGCAGCTTAGGTGGGATTTGCAGGCCTCTTGCTTATACGACCTCATTTCTTGATTCCTCTTCTAGCACTATTTATTCAGTTGGGCATATGTCGCCCTTTTCCATTATTCAGTTATTTATTGGATATTGTGATTTGTTTGTTTCAGTATTTACACTTTGGGATTTATTACTGTCAAGATGTTTTCCTTTAAGTTTTAATGTTGGAATCACTTAGTTGGATGTTTAATTAATTGGATTGGTTGTTCCAGTATAGTTGTTGTGTGATTCTTTAATTATGAATTTCGAAAAGTTTTAAATGTTGGTTTATATAAATAAAATATGGAAAGTAATGTATAAAATGATTTTGACACTTAGCTTAATTATTTAGGATGTTAAATTGAAAAAGTTATATCTACGACAGTGATGCTAAGAATGAACCAACCGTTCACCTTGATTATAATTTAATAAATGACTGATCACCCGGTATTTAATTGGGCGGGGTGTCACACCTCCCTACTCCTTCACATCTTGATTCTCTCTTGGGCACCTATTAGCTCTTTGTCCACGCTCTCTACAAGGAAAATGTGTGTCATTAAGACAATGTATCTCCCATTACTGCCCATGCTCTCTCTGCTGATCTCAATGTTGTTGGCCCTGATCCTGATAGCCCTGATATGACAGCTGTCCTTAGACCTGGTGTCCCTTACGATTATAATAACCTTTGTACTTCTTATGGTGATGCTCCCATGACTCAGGACCCTTAGGTAGTTGGGCCCTCTAAGTACCTCCTCTATTTATCTTGCCATGCTGGTTAGACGAATCTGCAATGGGCTTCTTCTCACCCCAACTCTTGTGAAACTCCCTATGGTCCTAGAAATGTAACAAAGAGGCATTCACAACCTTTGTGTACGTGATATAATTTGGGTTCCCCTAAATAGCTTGCTTGATGTGCCAAGTCAACCTGGAAATGGATTTCTACGTCTTCTTATCTTCGTTGTCTACATTCTCTGGCGAAAATAGAGAAAGAGTGGTAAAATCCTTCTCATATTCAACCACAATGTGACCCTACTGCTTGAGGCTTATAATTTGCCTCTTCTTCTTATTCCTAACTACTGGCGGGAATTACTTGTAGTCAAACTTAACTAAGAACTCTTTAATAGTCATCGTGACCCCCTCCTCTACTGTGGTGACTGACTCCCACCATTGTAACTCCTCTCTAACCAGTCTAAATGTGGAAAACATATGCTTGTGGACCTTCGAGCACTCGTTCATCCTCAAGTGTCTCTATATGTCCTTCATCCATTGATATGAAACAATAATGTCTATACTCCCCGTGAACATTAGTCCTTTGCAAAGTCTCCACTATCACTCTCCCATATTGAACTCTACTGCTGAACAGGTACGATAACCTACTGTTGTGGCTCCGACTATGGTAGCGGCAGGTGTGACACCTCGCGTATTTTGACATTGGAGGTGGCCAGTCTCACTACCAAACTACACTGATGAATGCATTATTTTGCATGAACTATGTCCAAATCTAGACATTTTTAGGTCCATTTTATCATAAATAATGAGCTTTTAGGGTCATTTTTGTAAAATAAAAGGAAAATGCAAGTTTGAATAAATTCGAGTTAAAAATAAAATTTTAGTAACCTGAAGGGGTGAAATCATAATTTTCTAAACTTTATGAGCCTGAAAATAATTTTTAAATGTTTATCTAGGCAAAATAAAGTTCTCTCTGAAATTTGGTTGAATTCCGAATTAAAACGAGCAATTTATGAATTTCGAGGGCTAAAATGCAAAGAAGGGTAAGTCTGTAATTTTCTAAATCTTTATGACCCTAAATTTGAATTAATTATATTTATTTTGCATTTTTACAGGTATCCCAGAAATTTGGACAACAAAGGAGTCGATGTGCAAAAATTACTAGGATATGTCGCAACGCGACATGACACGACACGATTGACACTGTTGTACTAATTATTTTTTATAAAATCGCTCGAGTGTTCATTGAGGCCGTGCTATAGCTTTTCGAAAAGTTCTTGACAAGAGTCACAACTTTAAAGTTCGAATGAAAATGAGATTTTGAAGTTTTGGGGGTAAAAAATGCGATTAAAGCTGCTGCTGTGAATTGTGATGTGAATAGTGCCAAAATTAGGGATAATTATTTATATAAAAAAGAACACTTACCAATTATCTCCAATTCTTCCAAGACTCAAAAATATATTTATCAGCTCAAATACAACCAATCAAAGAAAGTTTCACTCCAACTCTAACACATCATTCATAAGCTTATAAATAAGACCCTTTGGCTCATTATTTTGGAAAGAGGAAAATTAGAGAGCTTGAGAGATAGTTTTTTGTTCCTTTATTTTGAGAGTATATTTTCTTTGAGGTCCAAGAATTATTTTGTGGGAGAGGTTTTGTCAAGATTTATTGTAAGACACGATTATTGTAAGTTTGTTTCATTAATGAGAATTAATATTCATTCTTGTAATTATATTTTGTCTTCAATTATGCTAGCTTAATTTCTTTACTAGGACTAGGTGAAGTTTATTATGTCTGATTAATATTGTGTGTATTTTAAATTCGTCTTTATTTCTCGACATGTTCTAAAAGTTTTAAAGATTCGGTATGCATTTTAAAGCGACACGAGAGTGTGTTTTAAAACTTTCAAGATTGTTTTGTCAAATAAAGTTCTGAAAATTAAAAATAACAATTTTTGATGGATTATGCTTGCACTTTGATTTTTTTGATAGTCCATGCTTAAATACATTTGCGAACTTTAAAACTTGGATTTTCTAAGGGAATAGGGATTTTAGGCGTCAAAATTTAGAGACGTTAAATTGTATTGTGAAGTTAACCGTGTTATCTTTTGAATTAAATGCGATGAGAGTCGGTTTAATTTGAGCTATAAATTTGGAATGACGAGTTTAAATTATGAATAACACTAGACATACACGATTTTTTAAATCTCCTACCCGCCGTATAAGACAAAAGAGAATGCCCCACCACAAACCCAAACTTAAACTTACAAAGGAAAAGAAAAGAAATTAGGAACCATCAAGCCTCAAACTCTAAATAGAAAAAAAAAATTGACCTGAACACCTGAACGGATTCTAAACAGCTCAACCATTTTCAGCTTCTCTCCTTCAATCCATTTTTATTGTTCCAAATTGCATTTCCAGTGAGATTACGAAAGTTTTATTTACAATGCAAAATAAACTTGATACACAAGACATCATAAGAATATTAGCATTTCATAACAGTTACAAAACATAATTACGTCCCAAAAATACATTGGATGTCATAACAATTACAAAACAGAATTACATCCCAAAAAATATGCAAGACATCAGTGGATGTCAAATATATTTCGATACAGAATTACAAGAATTACTTCCCCAAAAATACACTGGATGTCACAACATATACATAATTACATCCCCCAAAATAGTTACAAAACAGTGAGCAATTCAGTGGATGTCAAAATAGTTACAAGAAGGACATCAAATATTTTGTGAATGTTGTTCAAATGCCTTGTACCAAAAAGGATTCTGAATTTGAGAAACAATGGATTAATATTGATATGCTTCAAAATTGCTTCCCAGATTTGGATGCTGTGAACCAAGTGTGAGGTAGTCCCCTGTTGGCTATCCTAAATTCCCAACATTTACATCAATATCGCACATATTCAATGCTTCTGAAGCCTACATAACAACAAATATATTTAGAAATTTTCAAATAATTTCATAATCAGAAATATATTATTACAATAAAAAATAAAAACAACTAACCGTTTGCAAATCCAAATTAATGTTGACATTATTTTCAATTTTCTTCTTTTCCTTCCTCTTTCTAATAACTTGCTCTACCTTAGATTGTTTCCTTTTATAGGGCGGTCGACCTTTACCACGAATGGTCACGTGACTATGAAAATTGATTAGAACTGACATTTGGTCAACTTTCACGAGCCTTTGTTCACTACTATCACACGTGAGATTAAAATTATTTAATTTATTGATCAAATCGTTAATACAAATCATTACCACTTTTGTCTTGTCTTCATTATCGGTTGCTAAGTTAGCAGCTTCATAAAAGGCATTGCACATCTTGTCAACGCGCTCATTTTCTGGGTGGAACGCCCAATTGGAGTATATGATTTTCACTTTTGTGTGCTTCCTCTTAACATATTTCTGCCATCTACGAAGAATATACTTATCGGGTATAACTTCAACCATTTTGTTAATCAACACGGTAATAGCATGCCTGCATAAGATTCCTCTAAATTCTAATAATTGGCAGGTGCACTTTATATCACAATCATCCTCCTTAAACCACATAGAATAGTTTGCAAGTCGATTTGTCTCTCCAACCATATCCTCATAAATGTCATATCTAAGACAACCACATTCCTCTTTAATACGACATATTTCACAATAAAGCTTTCCGGTCAACTCGTTTTGGAATTCTCTAAATTTTGAAGTTTTGTAAGCATCTTGAAGTTGCTTTTCAATTGCATAACGTGTAATACATGGGATGAAGGAGTTGTAGTCACTTTGTTCCTCCTTTTGTACTTTACTTCGCAATGCATTTTCATATTGTTCGGCAAATTATTTTAGTGTTGTTTTTGAGTTCACATAACCATCGAAAAACGCATTCATGCTCTCACTTCTTTGAGTCGATGACATTCCCGCCCAAAGAGTATTCTTCAAATACGTAGGGACTCAACGGTTCCTCTCTTCATATAAGCCACTAAACCACTCATTATCACGGAGTTGAAATTTTTCAATGAATATTTTCCAACGTTCTTCAAATTCCACGGGAATCAATGAATCATAAACGTCATTTTGTATTGCATACTTCATTGATTCGTATTGATTATAACCTCGCAATTTTTTGGGCAATTTTTTCATTATGTGCCACAAACACCATCTATGTCGTGTATCCGGGAAGACAACTTCAATAGCTTTTTTCATTGCTTTGTCTTGATCGGTAATAATTGCAAAGGGAGGATGGTTATTCATACATATTAGCCATGCTTTAAAAATCCAAGTAAATGTCTTAACATCCTCATTAGATATTAATCCACACCCAAATAATGTTGAATGACCATGATGATTTACACCAACAAAAGGAGCAAATGGCATGTCATATCTATTTGTTAAGTGCGTAGTATCGAATGTGATAACATCCCCAAACTCCCTATATATAGCCCTACTCCGTGCATCTGCCCAAAACACATTTTTTACCCAACACTCGGCATCGAAATCCATCACATAAAAAAAGTTGGCATTGTTAGTTTGCATTTTCATGAAGTAGCTTTGAAGAGCCATAACGTCACTTTCCCCGAGTCTTAACCGCTTCAGCTTATCAATAAAATTGTAGCAATCTTTATCTAAAAAAGGCAAATTCTCGTGCCCACCCGATTCAATTGCCAATGAAGTAAAATTCTTGCATGGTCGGATACCCGCTTTGTCATTCATTTCAAGCCTTCGTTTAACAAAAGAACTTACGACCCGATTGTTTTTATAAAATCTTGCTTTTCCGGGGCTCACCCTATGATTATGTTCCAAGTTTACAACCGACACCCGCCATTTTTCATCGGCACAAAGTAAAATTCTTACTCTTGCCTTGCAATCAGTTCTCGCAACAGGGTGCTTTTTAAAAATATTTTTTGTGTTGCTTTCTAGTTTTCCGGCATGAGATCATGCCACTACAACAAAGGTGGACCCGTCATTTTAATTTTTTCCCGATGATCTTCTTTTAACTGGAAATCCCTTTTCATTACCATATTTTTTTATAGTAGTAAAAAAATAGTTCAAATGTATCAAACTCTATTCCGACTTCGGGATCTCTTATTTTATTGGCCTCAACTGTTTCATTTTCAATTTCCTCGCATTAGCAAAAACATCATCCATTTCATCACCAGACGATATCATTTGTGGTCATACAATTTTTTTCATAACAATAAGAATAAAATTACCAATAACATTAATAACAAAAATACCAATAACAATGCTTATATACAGATTTAATAGTAAATTAACACCACTCACATTAATAGCAAAGATTTAATAGTAAATTAACACCATTCATTTTAATAGCAAATTAATGTTATTCACAATGTTTATTTACAGATTTATTGGAGCTACAAAATTAGTGATATATACACACACATAAAGAGAGGGATAGTACCTGTTAATTGCTGAAAATTTTGTAGAAGAGTTTGGCCAGTTTGATCAAAGATTGGCACAAAACAGAGAGAGCAGTTGTGGGTTTTGTTTGCTGTATAAGGTTTGATGCCTAAAAATGTGTATTGATATGAGAGAGAGTACCTGGTTTCTTTTCTTTTCTTTTTTAATTTTAAGTTTGGTTCCTGATTTCTTTTCTTTTCCTTTTTAAGTTTAAGTTTGGTTTTGTGGTGGGGCATTCTTTTTTGTCTTATACGGGTAGGAGATTTGGGTACAAAATCGTGTATGTCTAGTGTTATTCTTAAATTATTGCATAATATTAGTTGAAGGTGATAAATGGATCCAACGTCCTAGTTTTTACGCCCACTTGATTATATCTCTCGTAGTCATACTTTTTATTTGTGTTTACTTAGTTTAATATTACATATCTTCTTTACCCCGTTTTATCTAGTTGAACAGTTGCAATTCTTTTAAAAGTTAAAATTGACAAATCTCTGTGGGTTCTACCTGTACTTACACTCGTTATTCTATAATAGCCCGTGCACTTGCGGTATTTTTTCTCTAGTTTTTGGTGTTATTGCGAGTTTTTTTTTTCGATTTATTTTTAAGAATTGTGACTTTCGGACTAGCTTTTTTTTTACTTTTGGCACTAGTTAATCCTAAAATATAAAAAAATTAAAAAAAAAACTCGATTTTTTGTTTTCTTTTCTGAAAATTTCCAGATTCGTTTTTTTTAGCCTGTAGTCCATAAAAAAATTTTGATTTAATTAGATTAAGATGATCATTGTATGGCTTAAAGCAATCCGGAAGGATATGGTATAACCGTCTTAGTGAATACTTATCTAAGGAAGGGTATGAAATTTTTCCATGTGTCTTTATAAAGAAATTTCCAATGGGATTTGCAATAGTAGTATTTTATATGAGTGATATTAATTTAATCGGGACTCCAGAAGATCTTGAAAAAACTGCTAACTATTTAAAGAAATAATTGAGATGAAAGACTTCAGGAAAACAAAATTTTGTCTCTGCATGCAGATCGAGATAAATTATAGTGGAATTTTTGTCCATCAGTCTAATTATACTAAAAAATTCTTCAAAAGATTTGGTATGGACACAACATATCCACTAAGTACACTAGTGGTCGTCCGGTCTTTAGATATAAAGAAAGATCCATACCGCCCTAAAGACAATGATGAGGAAGTATTGGGTCCAGAAGTACCTTATTTAAGTTCAATTGGTGCATTATTATATTTGGTACAATGAACTAGATTGGATATTTTATTCTCAGAAAACTTACTTGCCAGATACAGTTCTAAACCAACAAAAGGGCATTGGATTGGAATCAAGCATATCTTAAGATATCTACGAGGAACCACTCATACGGGATTATATTATTCTAATAATTCAAATGGTTATAAGTTAGTAAGTTATGAAGATTCTGGATACCTCTCTGATCCTCATAAAGGATGATCCCAGGTGGGTTATGTATTTCTCAGTGGTAATACTGCTATTTCTCGGCATTCTACTAAACAAACTTTGGTAGCTACTTTCTTAACCACTCTGAACTTTTAGCATTTTATGAAGTAAGTCGTGAATGTGTATGACTTAGATATTTAATTCATCATGTTCATAGTTCTTATCAACTGTCTCCCATTACAAATGTTCGTACTATCATGTATGAAGATAATGCAGCATGCATGACCCAAATTTAGGAAGGCTTCATCAAAGGAGACAAAATTAAGCACATTTCACCAAAGTTTTTCTTCAATCATGATCTTCAAAAGAAAAATGAAATCGAAGTAAAGCAATTGCGTTCAACTGAAAATTTAGCTGATTTTTTTTACCAAGTCACTTCTGAAAGCAACGTTCCAAACATTTGCAGATGGGATTGGAATGCGGAGACTTCATTAACAATCAATCTGAGATATGCAAATCAAGGGGATCTCCTTTCTAGGGGGAGAATAAAAAATCATGCACTTTTAGGACATAATTGCGCTGTACTCTTTTTTCTTTGTTTTTCCCATTGGGGTTTTCTAGTAAAGATTTTAATGAGGTATCACTAAGCACACCCAATACCAATTCAATGATAACAAAAGTTATACTCTTTTTCCTTCACTTTGGTTTTTTCCCACTGGGTTTTCCTCAGTAAGATTTTAATGAAGTAACAACCATTGAATGGTGGATATAGTGTATATCTAAGGGAGAGTGTTAAATATTATGTCTTTTGGATGTATGTCCACTCACATTATGTGCCTTATGGGATACATCACTATATCCGATATATAGGGAATCCTTATATGATTTTGTATTACACACAATATAATTGAGAAATAAAATGCTCCCTCTTTCTAAATTCTCTCCATGCCCTTTATTTTAACAACTCTACCTTTTTTTTAGTTAAATACTTAAAAAAATTGATCCATTTTGATTTTAGACCCTTTTACTAATGCTGTCACTATGGGCTAGTTACATTTATTGGGTAAAAAATGCATAAAATTTAATTTACTTTTAGTTAATGCACCAATTCCTTTTTCATTATAGAACACATATATTTAGACATTATTACCTCTCACACATGCTCATTATAAAACCACTCTCTCTAAAACTAAATATATAACCACACTCTTTATCCCCCCCCCCCCCCCTCAACTCCACCGGAGACTCACCGGAATAGTCCTCCGGAGAAGCTCGCCCGAGGTTGCCAATCATGCTCACTGAAGATTTTCTCTCCCCTTGTTTCTCTCTCTCTCTCTCTCTCTATTATTTCTTTCCTTTTTTGATCCTCGCTAGCGACACCATCACCGGAGTTGGAGAAGTAGGTTTTTCGTCGAAAAAAATGGAGTTTTCGTCGGAAAATGAGGGTTTTACTGAAACATTTGCTATTATTTTTTTTGTGAAAAAAATACCGAATATGAGTGTTGTTTGATAAAACTTGATGACTAAATTCGAAAAATATAAATTTTGTGGATTTTGCATTTGTAGATTTGGAGTATGGACTATTAATGATTTGATGTTTTTTTTTGGAAAAAAAGAGCAACTTAGCTATCAAAGATAGTGTGGTGGTATGTTGGTCATTATAATGCGCTGAGTTGGCAAAATAAGATATTTGACTCCATCGAAGTCAAATGATCACTTGCATCACTGATCAAATTAATGGAACTTGTTACCTATTACCCATGTCCTAATTTAGCTTGGAGCTTTTCCATTAAGGATCAATTAGAGATAATAGTCATGTGCATTGCATATGATTTTTGAAAAAATAAAATATTTTCAAAAAATTCAAAATTAAAAAAACAAACACCCCTTCCCCCATACAACTTGTACCCCTACCTTGTCGCCTTCGCCCCTCTCTCTCTCGGCGCCGCCACCACCAACACCACCTCCTCATATCACCATTCCTTGCTGGAATCTAATTCAAATGCAACAAAATACAAAATTGGACCTAAACCTCATTTGATTTTGATTTTGGGTTATCGATATTGTTGCTCCGTGTTGGTGGTGGAGAGTTGTTGGGGTTGGTGGGCTAGTGGGGGAGGGGTTGAGCATGGTGGAAGTTTGGGGGCAGTGGGATGGGGGAGGGGTTCCTATTTTTCTGTTTTTTCTTTATCTATCTTTTCCTCTTTTTTAAAGTTTTTAATTTTTTAATTTTATTAATAGATTATGTGCAAAACACATGACCGTTATTTCTAATTAATCTAATGGAAAGGCTACTAAACCCAAGTTCATCTAGTAAAAGTAATAAAGTCAAAATGTGCCATTATTGAGGAATTCAAACAGAAAAAACTCAAAAAATAATGGAATATATACTAAATAATCCCTCGAATATTTTTAAATACATGTTTAGTTCAAGCGTTTTTATTTTGTTCCGAAAAGTCTAGCCACATAAAAATACTCAAAAAAGGACGCTCTGGTGAGGATCGCCGAAGCTCCAGCGCGGGGGGGATGACGCGAGCGCGGACCTTTAAATATAAAAGAATATTGGTAAAATGAGTGTTTGAGGGACTTTTTTGAACAAAATAGAAAGACTTGATCTAAATGTGTATTAAAAAAAAATTTGAGAGACTTTTTAATAATTAATCTAAAAATAATTGATGCACTATTGAAACACGCGATCGTAAAAGTAAATAATATTGATTTTTTGCCAATAGCACAATAATATACATTCGTTAAAAAAAAATAAAAGATATTTTAACATTGTGAAAGTAACATTGCATGTTTGTCAATATTCCTTTAACTATGCATAGATGTACTTACTGCATCGATAGGCATGCACTCAAGGGCGGAGCCAGAATTCATTGAAGGGGTGGATTAATACTGGTTTAAATTCCATTAAATAATACGGTTAAAAAGGAAAAAGGCGATATTTTATATTAATCTTCGAATGACTTTTCATGTGATACTTAATTCAATAAATCAACCGTTATATTGAAATTTCCCCCCATTGATTAGAAGTGGGGACTAAATAATACATTTTTACATTTAGAAAGCTCCGTCTTGCTGTTTATTCTCTAAAGTTTCCATGCATCCCATGGTTATATTTATGTAATAGAATTTTCATAAATCTGACAGCCCACTTTGTTTACACAGCTTAAAACTTTAAACTAGGCTATGTTACCTTGATAGGCCAGTAAATAACCATGGAGAGCTAACTTAACTTGCCCATTTCTTATTTACCCTGGGCTACAGCCCTGGTCAGCCCAGGGCTGTCTCCGCATGCACTGCTGTTCTCACAACAGGAACGAAAAAAATGCTTTCGTAATAGCATTTTCCAAAGGAAAAACATACAAAAACAAGATTGCAACTATAGTTGATCAAGCCATGTGACCATGTCACTTAGGGATACATGTATTTTTTCTATACTGACTAAGAAAAGCACACAGGTGGGTAATTAGTTTCTCTTAGAAATTTAGCCCATTAACTGGTAGCAGTGGCCTGTTTATTAGATCCTACTAGCATGATTATTTTGAGGCCCATTGCTTTGTATTTTGGAGTCTGAAGAGACATCTATCTCGGCCAAGCCCATCTCTCCTTTGCTCTTTCTTGCTGCCATTTGTTGCTTTGTGGATTTATAATATGTGGCGTACAATATCAGTTGGGCCACCCCAAGCAGTGTACCAATCCCGTTAGGTGCCTGAGTCAGAAAAATCATGTCTAGTTTTAAAAAGAGAAAATTATAGTTAACAAAATATGTGAAAATTTTCCCAATCATTTTTTTAAGAAAACATGGTGATAAATTCCTAAATTCTTTAAAAGTTAGCAATGGACGAGTTAAGAACAATTTCTCAACAAATCCGTAGGAAATTATAAATTTTCTAAATTTCCACAAAATCAAAATTATTACAATACCGCCGCTAAATCAAAATAAAGAAAGAAAACGTTAGTTTTTGTGACTAAAATGTCATTATATTACGGCAGCCATTCATTGTTTTCCAAGTGTATTTCTTTTTGCCACAAAAAATTATCTACATAGTTTTATAACACTTAGTTAAGGAAAATAAATAAATTTATATTGCTTTAATGTCCTAAATAAACTATGTACCAATAGTTTATGTTATGATGTTATAAATTTACCTTGGATGTACTTGTACAAAAGTGTAATTATGTAGTAGATGTGTTTATCGTTAATTAAATCGAAAATATGCTCTCCTTAAAATATCAAGAAGATTTTTGTAATTCCTAAGCGTATATATACAAAGAGTCGGGGTTTCTTTGACAAATGATCCTTCTTTTTAAAGAAAATGATATCTACTTGCAATTAACAAATTGGAATAAGTGGGACTTTAACAATTAAGTCATGTTTACATAAAACATTTCTTAATTAGCTTTATAAGTTCTTTTCCAAAGGTCCTATTACATATTTTGCATAATGTGTTATTATATTCAATATTTACCGCATTTAGTATATATACTTCAAAGTTTGCAAAAGTTACACATGTACTGTATATTTACTAGTTTGTTTAAAAGAATCATTAAAAAAATTTGTTTAAAAAGCACGGTTATAAAAGAATATGAGTTGGCCAACTAAAAACCACGATCATGTAACATCATTTATAAGAAGAGCAGTAATTGGCCCCGAAATTTTGATTGAATTTTTGTCGATTTAGTGGCGTGTCGACTTGTTATTGGATGGTTATGTGGTCCCATTGACGTGGATCCCATAAATCAATCAATAACAAGTGGACATGTCATTAAATTAAGTTAGAATAGAATTTTTGGAAAAAAGTTAGTGTTGTATACATTGTGTATATTTTCATTCAATCACATATACGTAGAGAGAGAGAGAGAGAGAGAGTTACAGCGATGTAGGGGTCAAAACTAATGAGTGCATAAGAAGTCCAGCACACGCCGTTGGCCAAGGAAGCCAAGGAGAGAAAAAGGGGCATATACTCCACACTTTTTGTCGTAATCACCATTTTCTGCCCATCACAATATACATAATAGTCTCATCTCAAATATACAATAATAATGAGACAAATTAAAACTTGTAAGAAAATAACAAATAATGGAAATGTTGTATCATATGTAGTAACATACCATGACGGCCAGAGGTGACGCATACATGAAAAAACAACCCAACATGCATATGCTCCCCACAATAGTCGACCGTAGCTTGGTCGTATGAGCTAGACTTAGAACCAAGAGGGCTAGAACTCCTATGAATACAAATTCGGCAACCATTATTAACAGCACCCTCAGCCTCTTCTTTGGGTCCGAATATATGAGAAAGAGAAGCAAGTAGACTAGCTCAATGGCGAACCCTGACCCGTTTATGGTTATCACCAGGGTGCTGTTGGGGTGCACCATGGGCAGCCCGTACAACACCCAAAGTCCGCAGTTCATCAGGGTCGCAAGATATGGCGCTGCTGAATACTGCTCTACTGACCCTTTCTTCCATATGCCAGTAAAAGTTGGCCTAAATCGATACATACAAATTTATACCAAAATTCTCATTAGCATTTATATATAATTATATATAGGCATTTGTAAATTTAGAACCTATTCTAATATGTATTTCGAAAATAGGACAACAAACAATTTATTTATGATTTTAATCCCTATTTTTTAATAAAGCCGCTGGCCGAATCCATATTCATAAAACGTCAACCAATTGCAGCATGTCACGTGTCCCTTTAATTTGAAAATAGGTACTAAAATTGAAAACGAAATATTTGTTGTCCTATATCCATAATCAATATTATTTTAAGTTCTAAAATTACATAATCTATTATATATGTAGTGAGAATTTTGATGATCTGGGACACTCTTTTCATTGTAAAGCCATAATTGCCTTATGTTGTTCCATACAATTAAACATAGTTTTGGGCAAACTGAATCGGGATTTCTATGGACATCAAAGGGAAAAGAGATT
The DNA here is from genome assembly GCA_949130495.1 of Sambucus nigra. Lineage (NCBI taxonomy): Eukaryota > Viridiplantae > Streptophyta > Magnoliopsida > Dipsacales > Adoxaceae > Sambucus > Sambucus nigra. The sequence continues at coordinate 465,289,701 of OX422211.1, read as the reverse complement.
TAATTGTATATATATATATAAGTAAACTTTAAATCCATAAAACGCAAATTTATATATATATATAAATTTGTATATATATATATATATAAAAATTTGCATATTCATAAAACGCAAATTTGTATATATATATATATATAAATTTGTATATATATATACAAATTTATATATATATATATATATATAAATTTGCGTTTTATGAATTTATATATATATATATATAAATTTGTATATATATATATATATAAATTTGTATATATATATATATATATAAATTTATATATATATATATAAATTTATAAATTTATATATATATATATATATATAAATTTATAAATTTATAAATTTATAAATTTAAATATATATATATATATATATATATATATATATATATATATTTATAAAAATATATATATATATATATAAATTTATAAATTTATATATATATATATATAAATTTATAAATTTATATATATATATATATATATAAATTTATAAATTTATATATATATATATATATATAAATTTATATATATATATATAAATTTGTATATATATATATATATACAAATTTATATATATATATATATATATATAAATTTGTATATATATATATATATAAATTTGTATATATATATATATATAAATTTGTATATATATATATATACAAATTTGTATATATATATATATATAAATTTGTATATATATATATATATATAAATTTATATATATATATAAATTTGTATATATATATATATACAAATTTATATATATATATAAATTTGCATATTCATAAAACGCAAATTTATATATATATATAAATTTGTATATATAGTGAGAATTTTCATGATCTGGGACTCTTCTCATTGTAAAGACATAATTGCGTTTTGTTGTTCCATACAAGTAAACATAGTTTTGGGCGAACTGAATGGGGATTTTTGTGGACATTTAAGAATTATATTACCAACATATGTTTCACAATTATAGAGATTAATCAAAATACGGAATCATGAAAATATTATTAACCCAGAATATTGTTTTGATTTTCCAAGCCTCTTATTTTTAATTATTTTTGGAAAATATTTTACAAACTTGTAAAGGGACAATTAATGCTTAGTTTATACTAACAAAGTACATTTTGCACTTAGTCCATCTTATTTTTTATGTTTCAAAAAGTACCTTATCTAATTTTGATAAACTTTTCTTGAGGTGCAGAATAAGAGAAGACCGTGTGTTTGGACTAAAGGTTAATTAAAAAAAATGAGGGTTTATGTCCCATTCGTCCTCCATTTATATCTTTGTAATGCATTTAGCCTCCACTATTTTCATTTCTTGGCTTTGATACCATAAGTACATAAAATTTCCATTTACCATATTAAAATTTTTTTTACAAAGCTTCGTGAAAAATATATGGATTATCTGGAATTTGATGCCATTAATTCTTTGTAATTGAGTTTAATCTTCACATTTTTCATTCTTTGGGGGTTTATCCTCCAATTGACTATTAGCGTTAAAAAAAGTGTCAACAAATCTCTTTTTGCAACATTTTTTTCATCACTAAAAATCATTTTCAAACTCCCAAAAAGTGAAAAAATTGAGCGTGAAAGTCAATATCAAAGAATTATTGGGAACAAACTCAAAATAACTCAAAATATATTTATGATGCCTTGCTAGGTTAGAGTTTAAAAGTGAAAATAGTGAACGTTAAAGGGCGAAAAAGGCGACAAAAATTTCTGAAATTAGAAAATATTTAGAGGCCAACATGAAAACATCCATGAAATGATTTTATGGGGGCAATTATGTCTTTTGAGAAAGGGTGCCCGTTCATCACAATCTATACGAAGTGTTGTGCTTGTGTGACCGTGTTTCCAAAAATGGAAGTTTCACTTACACCGGAGACAAGAACAAGGTGAGTGAAATGATGTTCCCTGAAAGTGAACAAAACAAACCCACATCAGTTTTGATTATAACACAAAGGAAAAAGAATTGTTTAACATCAGAAATAGCTCTCTCTCATCAAGAATTCCAAATTTTAATGAAGATGAAGGGAAGGTAAAACATGTGTATGATGGATGAATCATAAAAGATCATTCTTTCTAACCTACCTAGAATACCAACTGCTGTTCGAGCAACTTCACTGGAAACCATGGCTGAGACTGAGTAAAGAGAGAAAGAGAGAGAGGGGTAGTATAATGAGTTGATGGGGATAATTGTGAAGTAGAGGATACGAAAGGGTTTGAGAGATGTAGAGAGTTATATAGGCGAAGGTAGAGGAAACGAAAGGTTATGTTTGGATTGGACTCATGTATCGCGTAAGCATTCTATTTGGGTCAAATTGCATATCTGCATGACAGTTATTGGTTAGCGATATCCAGATGAACACATGTACGCACTAAGGTTTAAATGCGGAGAGAGAATTTCTTGGGAGTCGAACTGCCTTCAAGATTCGCATAACCCTAGTGCACAATACCCATTTCTTGCATTGCTCTTTCTTGGGTTACACCCAATTTACATTCAATTTTTTGTTTACACTGAATTTAAGTCAAACTTATCCTTATCCACGTAAGCTTTAAATTTGCATGCAGGGCAGTTATGGCTCTCTTTAGCAATTTAGAGTGCACCAGCTTATGGTATATCTTATTATATATTTTTAAACTAGCATGTAGGTCACCCGATGCGTGATCGAATATCTACAAATTAACGGGACATGTATAATTCACTCGGCGTCATACATTTTTTTATATAATTGAGGTTCTTATTATTAAACTTTAAATCCATTCTAGTTACATTTTTCTATATAATTGAAAAATTAATTTTCAACTTGCATTAGTAATAGTCCAGTTGTACTAGTGAAGTGTTGTTTGATTGTATATATTGACATATGTAATTAGATTGTCAAATGTAATTTATAACTAGAGTATTTTGAAAATACGACAAATTAGAATTGACTCTATTTGTTAAAAACTTATTAAATTCCCTATTTTGTGATATAGAATCTTGATAAAATCATATGTGATGGATTCAATAATAAAATTGAAAGCAAAATTGCAAGATAGTTAAGTAAAAAATCAATCGAATGAATTTTTGTAATTTAACTGTAATACCCCGTACTTTTGACTATAATTATTTTTGGGATTAATTAATTAAATAGCGTATTAATTGGAAATTAATCCGGGTTATAAATACTAATGAGATGCGAATTGGTATTTGATTATGTGCATATATGATTTTATATGCACCATAACCATCTTTGATAGCGTATTTGATAGCGTATTAATTGGAAATTAATCCGGGTTATGATTTTAGTCTTCCAACTCTCCCAAAGAAAACCCTAGCCACCATAACCATCTTTGGAAGAAGAAAGTTTAGAGAGGAAGGGAAAGAGGAGGAATTCTGCAGCAAATCTGCAGAAAGAGATTACAAATCCAACACCAGATTCAGAAACAATCAAGGCAAGTGATTTATTCCATTTAAATTTCGGAGAATGCTTCTTCCATGTTAGATTATTAAAAAACTTTGTGTATTCTTGGAAGATAATGAAAAACCCATAAGATTGGAGTTATTAGTTTAAATTTTGGGATATAGGTTGCATGTAGAATGTTACTGGAAAATCATATTAAGAGAATTACTGACTTTGCTATACCAAAAACGGATTTAAGATGAAGTTTATGAATGTTCTTGAGATAAATTAGAAAACTAGGTTTTTGATGAAGATTGATCCATATGTAGCCTTTAGTTGTTGAAATATTGATTTGTGGACGTTATTAATATCGTAGGATGGTTATATGACATTACTATAACGTTATACTAGAGAATCTTGCCTTAAAAATAAGTTTTGGGATGTTTTCGAACCTGCAAAACGAAGCAGTCCGTAGCCATACCTGTTCGATCGATCGATCGACATTCATCAGTCGATCGATCGACTCAATCGATCGATCGATATTCATAGGTCGATCGATCGACATCCCCAGAATGAGTAAAATTTTCCTTAATTTGATTTTAATGGTGGAAACCCTCGGAGAATATGTTTGGAGAACTTATGAATACCCTCACCCTTAAGGAAGACCAGTAGGTGTGATTATTATAGTGGACTTTAATTAGAATGCAATTCGAGGAATTAGTCTAAATTATTGAAATTCGTTAGTGAGGTAACGTTTGGGTTAATAGTGTAAAATTGTGTAATTTGATGAAATAAGGTTTAGAGCAGAAGTAAAGACCTTAGGAATAAAGATGTTATATTTGGGAATAATCGGAACCTGATAATCTATTATAGATAGGTTTTAAGGATAAGGGACTACGGCGTGAGACGTGTCGGCAATTTAACTTTATATTAACGGGAGACTTGAAATATATAAGTTTGGAATGATGGTATAATGATGTAGAGTATATCTTATTAATATGGTGATATCTAAGATGTGTGAATGCTTAGCATATAATTTAATGTGTATGACATACCTACCATACTTGCTATCACGAGAGGTTTACGTGCTCTTAGGGCCTTCTTATCCTTGTGTTGCCCGGATATAGATTGGTTACCTCGATGAACATAGGTCATAGAAAGACTTATTGTGATATTAATAAGTCCGCTGATCGTGGGAGCGTAGGTATGTGCGTGACCCATGTGATGGTGACTGTGTTCGCCTCCACTATTTGTGATGTGGTTATCTGAGAACTATTCCTGAGAGATTCGGAATATGTGATCCTTATGTACGTGATGTACCGGAATGGATAGCAGAGTATGTGTGCACCACAGCTTAGTTCTCGGGGTGCTTATATTGTATATTTATGATGTGAATAATATACACTTAATTAATGGGAACCTTCATGTTAATGTTGTGAATATAATTACGGTAGTGTTCCGAGACTGATAACGAGTTAACTTATAGTGATATATATTGCATATTGAGCATCTGAGTTTATGTTAAACCCCTATTTAATTACGAGCGTTATAATGTTAATAGAACCAAGTAATAATGGCAGGTCCTATGATAGTCTAGCTAGATTCGATGTCACTTAGCTAGTGGTTTGTGTCGTTGTAGATGGGTACTTACGTTAGGAGTGCACAGTTAGTCGAGAGGTGAGAATTTAATGTGAGTGCACGTCCTAACATGTACTTTGCATTTAATGTTTTAAATGTTTTTAAAGCACTTGCAAGTTTTTAAAATGATTTCCACTTTCGGGCTCTGACCCATTTGCTTTCAAATATATTTTCTTGTAAAACCATTTTTAGGTGCCCAGCCACAAGGACACCAAGCATAGGATACTCATTCAGAAGACGAGCTGTAGCTGTTTGTGGAAGCTACAGGGATTTGCTCTTAGACGCCTCTCTCATTTGGATTCCAGTCCCAGCAATTATCAGTTGTAGGGCATGTTGCCCAATTCTATTAGACATCTTTTACATTTCAGTTTTCAGACTCTAGCATGTATTGCTCAGTATTCAGTTTTTAGTTAATTACTTCAGTTTACTTATCTGTTGTGGGATTTGTTTTGAGGAGTTTTTCCTCCAGAGTTTATTTACATTTTGGTGATGGTTATTTGTTTTACTTCAGTATGGTGAATGGTGTTATTTAGTTATTCATTACTCTTGTTGCATGTTAATCTGATTTAATAAAATTTGGCACTTATTTTTTAATACTAGGTGGTTAGTAATCTTTAAAATATTTTCGACAGTGATGCTATTAACTGAGCCAACTTGGCATTTTGAATTAATTTAATAAAGGAGTAGCTACCCGGTATTTAATTAGTCGGGGTGTCACAGGTGGTATCAGAGCATCAGGTTCTAGTGTCCTTTAGGATCTGTACGACTTATTGTGTTTTCCGCTGAACTTTCTTTGATATAGAGTCCTAAATATTAGGAATGTTGTATTCATCTCTGTACTTTGGGAATTCGTACTTCCGCGGTTTGTTTATTTGAATGATGAACTCATCCAAATTTACTTAAATTTTCAGATGGACGGTCAAGAAGAACTAGCTCGAACGGGTAAGGGAATAAACGGGCAAGATCGACTCACACCTTGGGTACCCCCGGTTAGAATATCAACCGCCGAGTTAGTGGGTATCGTGGCACAAGCAGTTACCACTGCAGTTTTACAATACCAAGAACGCAGCATACAACTTAAAGGAGGCAAAAGACCTAGAGAGGTTAGCCAAGTGCATGTGAATAAGGCTGACAAATGTGCGAGGACCCCGAAAATTCGACAACAGACTGCCCAAGACCGAGTCGGTTCTAATCAACAACGGGGTACAATGAAACAATTTCGAAAGAGGAATAAAGTTTCAAGTCTACAAGGACGACATTGTCAACAGCAGTGTCAGAGGGGGAGTAACTTCAGAGGCCGATGTTTTGTGTGTGGCACGCACGGCCATAAACGTCAGGATTGCCCAGAGGGTGTTAGAGCTCCCCAGCAGCAGGGTGCCCGTGATGATCCACAGGGACCACTTTTTACAATCGCTCTCACAGCACCAGCTCAGGTGCTAGCCCTACCAACCTTTCCAGTAGCTCCAGTGCAGCAGGGACATAATGGTCATCAACAGTTTCACCAGGGCCAGCAATGCCAGGGCAGAAATGATAATGGTCACCAGAGTCGTGGTCAGCATGGACAACGAGGGGGAAACTTTCGAAGGAAGTGTTTCGTTTGTGGTAAGATTGGTCACAAACGTCAGGATTGTCCTGATAGGGGCAGGGCCCCACAGCAGCAGCAGCAGGGTGCTCGCCAGGAGCCACAGAGACCTATGTTTCCCGCCGCTCTTCCTGCATCGCCGCAGATGGCAGCATTGCCACCCATTCCAGCAGTCCCAGCTCAGCAGGGGCAGCTACAGTATGGACGTGTCTACAACGTTCACCAGGCTGCAGTTCCACAGGCACCGCCCGCGATCGAGGGTACGTTTCCTATCCATGGCACTTTGGGTCGGGTGTTATTTGATACGGGTGCTACACACTGTTTTATAGCTACACACTTCGCGAAAGCTTTAGGATTGTTAGCTACGGCAGAGAGCACAGTGACGTGTGTCGACTCACCATTAGGAAGTGGGTCACTTATTTTCTTTATATGCCAGGGAGTGGGGGTAGAGGTTGGTGGTTTGGTATTACCTGCGGACATGTTAGTGTTAGACATGCATGTTCACGATGTGATCACCGGTATGGATTGGCTCGTAGCATATAGGGCCATGATTGATTGCTTCAGCGGAAGCATTGTTTTTGCCATTCCGGGGCAAGAGATGTTCGTAGTGGCGATGCCTCGCCCAGAGGGAGGATCGACCACTCATCTGTATTACATAGAGGAGGATACCTCTAAGGAGGTTGTGATTCCTTTAGATTCTATCCCAGTTGTTAGGGAGTACTCAGACGTGTTTCAGGAGATACCAGGCTTACCACCCAGTCGAGAGATAGACTTTGTTATAGATTTGCTACCGGGTACGAGACCTATAGCACGCGCACCATACCGTATGGCTCCGACAGAGATGAGGGAGTTACGGGATCAGATTGAACAATTGTTGGGTCAAGGGTTTATACGGAGGAGTACTTCACCGTGGGGTACCCCTGTGTTGTTCGTGAAGAAGAGAGACGGTTCACTGAGATTGTGTGTGGACTACCGGGAATTGAATAAGGTCACGATACGGAATAAATATCCGTTGCCTCGAATCGATGACTTATTCGACCAGTTGAAAGGAGCTTCTTTCTTCTCAAAGATTGATTTGAGATCGGGTTACCATCAGTTGCGTATCCGGGAGGAGGATGTCTCGAAGACTGCGTTCTTGTCGAGATATGGTTCTTACGAGTTCCGGGTTATGCCTTTTGGTTTAACCAACGCTCCAGCTGTGTTTATGGATTTGATGAACAGAGTGTTCAGGGATTTCCTAGATCAGTTTGCCATTGTCTTCATTGATGACATTCTGGTTTACTCTCAGACAGAGGAAGAGCATGCCGAACATTTGAGGCAGGTTTTGCAGACACTTCGTCAGAACGAGTTGTATGCAAAATACGAGAAGTGCGGGTTTTGGTTGAAGGAAGTCCAGTTTTTGGGACACATCATTTACGACCGGGGAATATCTGTGGTTCTAGGGAAAGTGTCCGCGGTGAGGGAGTGGGGACAGCCCACGACACCAACGGAGATTCGTAGTTTCTTGGGCTTAGCAGGATACTACATGAGGTTTATTCGGGGATTCTCGGAGATAGCAGGTCCTTTGACACATCTGACTCGTAAGGGTGTGCCCTATATCTGGAGTGATGCCTGTCAGTTGGCATTCGATGAATTGAAGGACAAGTTGATCTCAGCACCTGTGTTAGCATTGCCGAGACCGGGAGTTGAGTATTTGGTTTACACCGACGCGTCTTTGCAAGGACTTGGAGGTGTGTTACAGCAGGAGAGACAGGCCATAGCTTATGCTTCCCGTAAGCTTAAGCCTCACGAGAAGAATTACCCCACGCATGATTTGGAGTTGGCAGCAGTAGTTTTTGCCCCGCGAATTTGGAGGCACTATCTTTTGGGGGAGAAGTTCCAACTGTTCACGGACCACAAGTCCCTACAGTACCTGTTCACGCAGAAGGAGTTGAATATGCGGCAGCGTAGGTGGCTTGGGTTTGTGAAAGACTACCAGTTCGACATTCAGTACCACCCGGGTAAGGCTAACGTGGTAGCAGACGCGTTGAGCCGTAGACCAGTAGATGAGGTGGCAGAGGTGTGGAAGGCAAAGTGGAAGGAATTGGGACACCAGGATGCAGTGACCCGATCTTTCATGTCTGTGATGACCGTTACGCCACAGATCGTCACGAAGGTTGTACGGGCACAGGCAGATGACTCGTTCTGTCAGGAGCAAATTGTTCGATTACTAGCAGAGGGAGCCGAGTCCTATACCGTCAGCTCAGACGGGGGATTACGCTTCAATGGGAGGTTGGTAGTTCCGGAAGGGGAAGAATTGCGGCACGATGTTATGGCTGAGTCGCACGGCTCACGGTTCGCGGTACATCCCGGAGGGGACAAAATGTACCAAGACATGAGGCGGCAATATTGGTGGAGCGGTATGAAGAGAGATATCGCTGAGTTTGTCTCGAAATGCGCCACTTGTCAGCTTGTAAAAGTGGATCATCAGAGACCAGCAGGATTGCTACAGCCGTTGGAGGTTCAGGTGTGGATGTGGGAGAGCATATCCATGGATTTTGTCACGGGGTTGCCTACGTCGCAGAGGGGTCACGACTCCGTTTGGGTAATTGTGGACAGGTTGTCCAAGGTCGCTCACTTCTTACCCGTAGGGACTGACTACACTACGGGACAGTATGCCCAACTTTTCATTTCAGAGATTGTGAGACTTCACGGTGTGCCCCTGAATATCGTGTCTGACAGAGACAAGATATTTGTTTCGAGGTTTTGGGAGAGTTTCCAGGAGGCCATGGGCACGGAATTGCGGTTGAGTACGGCTTATCACCCGCAGACCGATGGGCAGACAGAGCGCACCAACCAGATGTTGGAGGACATGCTACGCATGTGCATTATTGACTTCGGGGGTGGATGGGAGCAGTACCTTCCACTGGTGGAGTTTGCTTACAACAACTCCTATCAGTTCACGATTGGCATGGATCCGTTTGAGGCATTGTACGGCAGGCCTTGTCGTTCCCCAGCATGTTGGTTGGAGGTGGGGGACAACAAACTACTTGGGCCAGAAGTGATCCAGGATACTTCGGCAAGGATTGAGTTGATTCGGAGTCGCATTCGGGTAGCTCAAGACAGGCAGAAGAGTTATGCTGATGCGAAGAGATTTTTCAGGGAGTTCCAAGTGGGGGACCAGGTTTTGCTCAGGGTATCTCCGATGAAGGGGATTATGCGATTCGGGAAGAAGGGGAAGTTGGCACCGAGGTATGTGGGGCCGTTTCCTATTATTGAGCGGATAGGACCGGATGCATATAGACTTGGACTACCGGAGCACTTGCATCGGATTCACGACGTGTTCCATATTTCCTCGCTGAGGAAATACCTTAGGGACAATTTGGCTCATTCTCACATTGTTGTGGAGGACATCGATCTCCAGCCGGATAGCTCTTACGAGGAGGGGCCGATTGCTATTTTGGACCGAAGCGAGAGGAAACTGCGGTCAAAGATAGTTTCGTTAGTGCGTGTTCAGTGGCGACATCACAATGTCGAGGAGTCCACATGGGAGCGCGAGGGTGAGATGCGCGAACGTTATCCAGAGCTGTTTTTAGCAGGTACTTTCTAGTTTCGAATTTCGGGACGAAATTCAGTTATTAGGGGGGAAGTATGTAATACCCCGTACTTTTGACTATAATTATTTTTGGGATTAATTAATTAAATAGCGTATTAATTGGAAAATAATCCGGGTTATAAATACTAATGAGATGCGAATTGGTATTTGATTATGTGCATATATGATTTTATATGTATTTGGTACTATAAAATTTGTCGTGAGATTTATATACGGCATTTTAGAAATTTTGTTGAGACGCGTGGGACCGCCGCGTCACGGTATATTATTTTGTTAATAAAAGTGAATTTAAAATCTATAATCCGTATGGTCGTTTTGAGTGCGCCAACGCGTCCGGAAGGGTCGAGATAGTCAGAAAACACTAGCCGGGGGTATAGTTTGGGTCCCGGGGTATTTTTAGGCCATACCGGTAACTTAAAGGGTATTTTAGTAATTTGGTATCTTTGGGTAATTAAAAGTGACGAAAATTGAGAGTTGTAATCTGATAAGGAATTAACCCAACCAACCCTTTATTAACCCCATAAGCTACGTAGGTTATCATTTAGTCTTCCAACTCTCCCAAAGAAAACCCTAGCCACCATAACCATCTTTGGAAGAAGAAAGTTTAGAGAGGAAGGGAAAGAGGAGGAATTCTGCAGCAAATCTGCAGAAAGAGATTACAAATCCAACACCAGATTCAGAAACAATCAAGGCAAGTGATTTATTCCATTTAAATTTCGGAGAATGCTTCTTCCATGTTAGATTATTCAAAAACTTTGTGTATTCTTGGAAGATAATGAAAAACCCATAAGATTGGAGTTATTAGTTTAAATTTTGGGATATAGGTTGCATGTAGAATGTTACTGGAAAATCATATTAAGAGAATTACTGACTTTGCTATACCAAAAACGGATTTAAGATGAAGTTTATGAATGTTCTTGAGATAAATTAGAAAACTAGGTTTTTGATGAAGATTGATCCATATGTAGCCTTTAGTTGTTGAAATATTGATTTGTGGACGTTATTAATATCGTAGGATGGTTATATGACATTACTATAACGTTATACTAGAGAATCTTGCCTTAGAAATAAGTTTTGGGATGTTTTCGAACCTGCAAAACGAAGCAGTCCGTAGCCATACCTGTTCGATCGATCGATCGACATTCATCAGTCGATCGATCGACTCAATCGATCGATCGATATTCATAGGTCGATCGATCGACATCCCCAGAATGAGTAAAATTTTCCTTAATTTGATTTTAATGGTGGAAACCCTCGGAGAATATGTTTGGAGAACTTATGAATACCCTCACCCTTAAGGAAGACCAGTAGGTGTGATTATTATAGTGGACTTTAATTAGAATGCAATTCGAGGAATTAGTCTAAATTATTGAAATTCGTTAGTGAGGTAACGTTTGGGTTAATAGTGTAAAATTGTGTAATTTGATGAAATAAGGTTTAGAGCAGAAGTAAAGACCTTAGGAATAAAGATGTTATATTTGGGAATAATCGGAACCTGATAATCTATTATAGATAGGTTTTAAGGATAAGGGACTACGGCGTGAGACGTGTCGGCAATTTAACTTTATATTAACGGGAGACTTGAAATATATAAGTTTGGAATGATGGTATAATGATGTAGAGTATACCTTATTAATATGGTGATATCTAAGATGTGTGAATGCTTAGCATATAATTTAATGTGTATGACATACCTACCATACTTGCTATCACGAGAGGTTTACGTGCTCTTAGGGCCTTCTTATCCTTGTGTTGCCCGGATATAGATTGGTTACCTCGATGAACATAGGTCATAGAAAGACTTATTGTGATATTAATAAGTCCGCTGATCGTGGGAGCGTAGGTATGTGCGTGACCCATGTGATGGTGACTGTGTTCGCCTCCACTATTTGTGATGTGGTTATCTGAGAACTATTCCTGAGAGATTCGGAATATGTGATCCTTATGTACGTGATGTACCGGAATGGATAGCAGAGTATGTGTGCACCACAGCTTAGTTCTCGGGGTGCTTATATTGTATATTTATGATGTGAATAATATACACTTAATTAATGGGAACCTTCATGTTAATGTTGTGAATATAATTACGGTAGTGTTCCGAGACTGATAACGAGTTAACTTATAGTGATATATATTGCATATTGAGCATCTGAGTTTATGTTAAACCCCTATTTAATTACGAGCGTTATAATGTTAATAGAACCAAGTAATAATGGCAGGTCCTATGATAGTCTAGCTAGATTCGATGTCACTTAGCTAGTGGTTTGTGTCGTTGTAGATGGGTACTTACGTTAGGAGTGCACAGTTAGTCGAGAGGTGAGAATTTAATGTGAGTGCACGTCCTAACATGTACTTTGCATTTAATGTTTTAAATGTTTTTAAAGCACTTGCAGGTTTTTAAAATGATTTCCACTTTCGGGCTCTGACCCATTTGCTTTCAAATATATTTTCTTGTAAAACCATTTTTAGGTGCCCAGCCACAAGGACACCAAGCATAGGATACTCATTCAGAAGACGAGCTGTAGCTGTTTGTGGAAGCTACAGGGATTTGCTCTTAGACGCCTCTCTCATTTGGATTCTAGTCCCAGCAATTATCAGTTGTAGGGCATGTTGCCCAATTCTATTAGACATCTTTTACATTTCAGTTTTCAGACTCTAGCATGTATTGCTCAGTATTCAGTTTTTAGTTAATTACTTCAGTTTACTTATCTGTTGTGGGATTTGTTTTGAGGAGTTTTTCCTCCAGAGTTTATTTACATTTTGGTGATGGTTATTCGTTTTACTTCAGTATGGTGAATGGTGTTATTCATTACTCTTGTTGCATGTTAATCTGATTTAATAAAATTTGGCACTTATTTTTTAATACTAGGTGGTTAGTAATCTTTAAAATATTTTCGACAGTGATGCTATTAACTGAGCCAACTTGGCATTTTGAATTAATTTAATAAAGGAGTAGCTACCCGGTATTTAATTAGTCGGGGTGTCACATTAACATTGAAAAAGTTTTGATATGTTGATATTTTTTTCCTTTTTTCTCTGTTATTGTTTTATTCTTTCATAGTGAAAATGTGTTTTGTTTTCTATATCGTGAAATCTACAACTTTAATTAATTATTGAAACATCAAGTATTTAGTCTTATATGAGATGATTAAGTTACCTCCTATCCCATGTATTGAGTTTTAGTTGTTGGTCATGTTGAGTCGTGATAAATAATTTTCCGAAACATGTGTTATTTTTTAAGGAACTAAAGAAAGCCAGTTAGAGGCGATTATGAATAATTATGGAACTCATTATAATTTTAAAAGTACATGAGATGAGTAAAAATTAAAATATTCAAACTTATCCTGATTTGCTGAAAAAAGAAAGTAACATTCACTTTTGTGTTAACGGATCAAATTGTCATGAAATAAGTAGGCCAATTCATTTTCTATGAACAAAAAAAAAATAAAAAAACTTTTGCCTCATATCAGTTCTTAATTGAAGTTTTTTTTTAAATTTTAAATCCATTCTAGTTACATTTCTCTATATAATTGAAAAATTAATTTTCAACTTGCATTAGTAATAGTCCTGTTGTACTAATGAATTGTCGTTTGATTGTATGTATTGGCATATTTAATTAGATTGTCAAATGTAATTTATAACTAGAGCATTTTGAAAATACGACAAATTAGAATTGACTCTATTTGTTAAAAACTAATTAAATTCCCTATTTTGTGATATAGAATCTTGATAAAATCATATATGATGGATTCGATAATAAAATTGAAAGCGAAATTGCGAGATAGTTAAGTAAAAAGTCAATTGAAGGAATTTTTGTAATTTAACATTGAAAAAGTTTTGATATGTTGATATTTTTTTCCTTTTTTTCTCTGTTATTGTTTTATTCTTTCATAGTGAAAATGTGTTTTGTTTTATATATCGAGAAATCTATAACTTTAATTAATTATTGGAATATCAAGTATTTAGTCTTATATGAGATGATTAAGTTACCTCCTATCCCCATGTAATGAGTTTTGGTTGTTAGTCATGTTGAGTAGTGGTAAATAATTTTTCAGAACATGTGTCATTTTTTAAGGAACTAGAAGGGCAGGTAAAGACGATTAGGAATGATTACGGAACTCATTACAATTTTAGAAGTACATGAGACGAGTAAAAATTAAAATATTCCAATTATCGATGAAAATTTAATTTTTATAATTTTGGCCCCCCTTAAAAAATCAAATTTTGGTTTCGTCCCTGCTCTCCTAATGTTATTAAACAACATATAGTTTACTTTTAGGAGTTAGTTTGTCCAACACAAAATGATAAAAATTATGTATATAACATTATATTAAATATTATGTAATCTAATATTACATAATAATGTCGAATTTATGTTTTATTATGTTATTGTATTATATCATTTGATGCACTTTTTTGTATTTTTCTTTAACGTATCAACTCTCATATACACTGTAATATGCGTACAAAGATGCTTTTATATGTAGCAGTTCGTAACTATATTAACATAGTACTTTCTTGGTGAAAAAATGAGAACCTTAGAAAATGCCCCATAGAATAATATATTACCTAGTGCGATTGGTAAGATAGTAGTAAACAGGGAAGCCACTAACTACATAACTAATTGTAATTTGTATCATATCATTTTATAAGCATCCTTTTGTGTTTATTTTTTCTCCTTGCTCATATAAGGTACATGAACGCTGGGGGGGTGAAATGTCACTGTTTACGGAGGGTAACAGCTACATTAAAGTGAAAAGGAAATTAATATTCCCCGAATAAATGTTAACAGGCCCCCCACAAGGAGTAATTTGAATGATTTGAAAATTTCGAGAAATTTTAGATTTTAGTCAAGGGGTATCTGTCAGATACAAAAAGTCCGAATAATCCAACACCGTCCACTTTCAGAGTTACTTTCGCAATGGAAAATTATTGACTGATCGGAGCCGTACATTCCAATATGGTACAGGGTTTGTATTTTTGGTAAGTTGGTCGTCTAATATAATTAAAATGTATTGTGTTCATGTCAATTTTTATTTTGTTCGAATTTTATTCTATTTATATTTAAATGAGTGATTTTTTTATCGTGTGATAACATTATATTTAAACTCGACCCGTTATCTTAACGTGTCGTGCCGTGATCACTCGTTATCACCAAATAAGATTATAACTTATTTTGAATCGTATACAAATTGATATATTCTGTTGTTTTTAAATATAATTACTCATTAATTCATTGACATTACTAACTCTCTTGTTTAGTAAGATTCGTTATGCATAAAGTACATTAACCTACATAAATTCTTTATAAGTATCCAACAGTATATTTTATTTACTTAAATTAATGAATTTTAACGAATATTATTGGATATTAACAGGTGATAGAAACTAATTCGATCCATTAACTATCATATTTTATTGAATTAACATTAATATGATCAAAATCATTAAAAATCCACGTATTAATTTATAACTTAAGGAATCGATTCGACCAATATTTGCCAGGTCAATAGAACCAACCATTTTTCAGTTAAAGTTGAAAGAGATGAGGACACGTGGATTTTGGAGTTTTTCTAACTAAGACTAAGCTTGTGTCATTTCAGGTTTTGACTTCTTCTTTAATCTAATAAACCACTCATGTAGATAACCATTTACTGAAGTATTGCTGTAAGTTAAGCGGATAATGGAAAATTTTAAGTATCAAATATTAAAAAGTTCTTTAAATATTTTTGAATACATATTTAGTTTAAGTGTTTTATTTTGTATTATATAGTTCTTTAAGCACCCATTTAATTAAAAAAAAATTATTTTTAAAGGTTCGTGTCAACGGCATGGTAAATGACTTTTTAAAATAAAATAAAATAATTTGAACTAAACGTGTATTAAAAAATATTTGAAGAAGTATTTGACATATGTCCCAAAATTTAACTTAATTTGAGCTTGAAATCCTCATAAATTTGACATGAAACAACCTGGTCGGCTAGACTTGCGTTAAGTTGGATTAACTGGAAAGCACATATACTGAAGTGGAATGAGACCAGTCTTTGCTCTCGCTATAAATTGTCAGATGTTGGTAAAACAGCCTATATAAGCACCCCTCACTTTATTATGACAGTAAGGCTTGTAATTGCAGCCACCGTCCGCCACCACCCTTCCTAACCACTTGTAAGGAAACGATACTCGTACATTATATTTTGAAACATCTCACAAAACAGTGATTAGCTGCTCTATATAACCTTTTGGGCAAGGACGTAGTCAGAAATTATTGTGCGGCAAACTTCAATCAATTTAGAAGTAAGATAGAAATAGAAATATTAGATACGACACAATAATGCAATACCAAATTTTGTGATACGGTTTTGTTGTGTTTGTGTAAAAATTACGATTAATATTATGGTATTTTTACTCATATTTTATATATTATCATTGATGATAAGGGTCCGTTTGGTTGATAATGGACAAAAGATTGGGCATGAGACAATTTTTGCCAAGGTAAATTTTACTTAGTATTATTACATGAGGTAATCAAACAACCATTAGTCGAAATTAAAGTCAATTCAATTAGTTTATTTAAAAATAATTTTTATATTATATTCAAAAATGTTAAAAACAGTTTTTACAATGTTTTTATATTACGGTTTTTAAAAAAATTGTAAAACATTTTCTTAACAATTTTTTATAATATTAAAACAGTGTTTAAAATATTACAAAACAGTTTTTAAATATTCACAACAGTTTTTTAACTATTTAAAATAGTTTTTTATAACTTTAAACTGTTTTTATATTATATTCAAAACATTTTTTAAAAATGTTAAAAACAGTTTTTACCATACTTTTATATTACGGTCTTTAAAAAAATTTGTAAAACATTTTCTTAACAATTTTTTATAATATTAAAAACAGTTTTTAAAACATTACAAAATAGTTTTTAAATATTCATAACAGTTTTTTTAATTATTTAAAGCATTTTAAAATTATTTTTTAAAACATTAAAACTGTTTTTATATTATATTCAAAACAGTTTTTAAACATATTAAAAACCGTATTTACAATATTTTTATATTACGGTTTTAAAAAATTTGTACAACATTTTCTTAATTTTTTTTAATAATATTAGAACAGTTTTTAAAATATTAGAAAACAGTTTTTTTAACTATTTAAAATAGTTTTTAAATTTTTTTTTAAAACTGTTTTTATAATATATTCAAAACAGTTTTTAAAAATGTTAAAAAAAGTTTTTACAATATTTTTATATTACAGTTTTAAAAAAAATTGTAAAACATTTTCTTAACAATTTTTTTATAATATTAAAAACAATTTTTAAAACATTACAAAACAGTTTTTAAATATTCATAACGTTTTTTTTAATTATTTAAAACAGTTTTTAGATTGTTTTTTTAAATATTAAAAGTGTTAAGAAGTTAGCAAATTTGTTGGCAAATATTTCTCACTCAGATAGGTAAGCAAAATTTGCCAACACCTTATGCATAGGAGGTGTTGTACATTGACAAATAACTTGTAGGTAAACTTTAATACTAAACACACCAAATTATAGACAAATACTCCATTTACCAACTTATTTGCCATTTGTCATGACAAATAAGAGCAATCAAACGGACCCTTAGAGATGATTTCACCACAAAAATATGAATAGTTTGGACCATTGGCCCAAAATAGGTCGGCCTCGTACCTTCACAGACAAGGGCGAAGCAGGGCCATGGCTATGGGGGGCCATAGCCCCTACCAATCTTTTGGGAAAAAAACAACCCATATATCATATATCTTTATTTTTAAACCCAACATAAAAAAAGGCTCCACTCAAGTAGTTATTTTTTAAGGAACTAAAGAAAGTCAGTTAGAAGCGATTATGAATGGTTATAGAACTCATTATAATTTTAAAAGTACATGAAATGAGTAAAAATTAAAATATTCAAAGTATCGATGAAAATTTAATTTTTATAATTTTGGCCCTCCTTAAAATCAAATCCTGGTTTCGTTCCTGATCTTCTAATGGTATTGAACAACATATAGTTTACTTTTAGGAGTTATTTTGTACAACTCAAAATGATATAAATCATGTATATAACATTATGTTAAATATTGTGTAATCTAATATTACATAATATTGTAGAATGTTTTATTATGTTATTGTATTACATCATTTGATTGGCTATTTTGTATTTTGCTTTAGGACAATGATATACGTATTAAGTTTTTACACCAAAAGTGATTTATCAAGTATATTAAATTGTTGTACATTACTGTAGATACAATAGTTTAATCCACTTGGTAAATCACTTTTGATGTAAACACTTGATACATATATCCTTTAAAGTATCAACTTTCATATACACTATAATAAACGTACGAAGATTCTTTAGCATGTAGGAGTTCGTAAACAGGGGCGGCCCTGAGCATGTGCTAAGTGAGCGATCGCACAGGGCCTCCCGTTGATCCATTTTTATTACTTATATATTGAGGGCCCATTTTTTATATCAATACAGGTAAAAGGGGCCTATTTTACAATTTTTGCACGAGGGCCTTGTCAATTTTTATCAATCTCAGGACCGGCCCTGTTCGTAAATATATTAACATAATACTTTCTTGGTGAAAAAATGAGAACCTTAGAAAATGCCCCATAGAATAATATATTACTTAGTGCGATTGGTAAGATAGTAGTAAACAGGGAAGCCACTAACTACATAACTAATTATAATTTGTATCGTATCATTTTATAAGCACCTTTTGTGTTCATTCTGTTTCCTTGCTCATATAAGGTACACGAACGCTGGCCGAATGATCCATCACCGTCCACTTTCAGAGTTAGTTTTGCAATGGAAAATTCTTGAATGATCGGAGCCGTACATTCCAATATGGTACAGGGTTTGTAATTTTGATAAGTTGGTCGTGTTTTACAACTAACCATTTTTCAGTTAAAGTTGAAAGAGCTGACGACACGTGGATTTTGAGTTTTTCAAAGAAAGATTCCACTGGCTTACTAAGCTTGTGTCCTTTCAGATTTTGACTTCTCGTTTAATCTAATAAACCACTCAAGTAGAAGAACCATTTACTGAATTATTGCTGTAAGATAAGTGGATAAGAAAATTTAGTGAAGCGACTTAATTTGAGCTTGAAATCATCATATGTTTGACATGAAACATCCTGGTCGTCTAGACTTGCGGTAAGTTGGATAACTGGCAATCACTTGCATATACTGAAGTTGAACGAGACCAGTCTTTGCTGTTGGTAAAACAGCCTCTATAAGCACCCCTCACTTTATTTATGACAGTAAGGCTTGTAATTGCAGCCACCGCGACGACCCTTCCTAACCACTTGCAAGGAAACGATACTCGCACATTATATTTTGAAACATCTCACAAAACAGTGATCAGCTGCTCCATATAATCAAGTGTCATGATACATTACATTGGTATAAGTCTGTAATTGGAATAGTTTTAACGGCTCGTTTGGTTTGAGGTTTGGCAAGGGAATGAGAATTCATAATTTCAGGAATTCTAAATTTCTGGAATCTTCAATTCCTTTCCATTGTTTGGTTCAAGCAGGAATTCTTTTTTCCCGTCATCTAAAATCCTTTCTATGTAAACTGTTAAAAATATATTAAATATATACTATTTTTTGAAAAAGTTTAAAAAAATATGTTTTGTTACACTTTTATTTAAATATAAACAGTTTTTAGTAATTTTTTTTAATTCTTTACAAAAAAATAAAGTTGTAAAAAAACAGTTTCTAAATAAAAACAAAAAAAAAAGTTTTTGAATAACTTTTTTTATTAATCTTTCCTGAAAAATAAAGTTGTAAAAAATGGTTTTTTTTTTCCGTTTTTTTCCTTAAGCAAAAAAACAAATTTTTTTGTTGTAAAAAAACAGTTGTTTGAATGTTTTGATATTTCTAATATATAAAAAACAGTTTTTTTAATGTTTTTATTAGAAATATAAAAACATTCAAAAAACTATTTTTGTACAACAAAAAAAAATGCAAAAATAAAACTGTTTATATATAAAAACTGTTTAACAAAACACATTTTTTAATGTTTTAAACAAAAAGCACATATTTAAAACATTAAAAAATGTGTTTATTAAACATTAAAAAATGTGTCTATATAAATAAAAATGTGTTTATATATTAACATATTAAACAGTTTTTTTTTTGCATTATTTTTTGTTGTACAAAAACAGTTTTTTGAATGGCGAAAAACATTAAAAAAACTGTTTTTATATATTAGAAATATATATTAACATTTTATTTAAAAAAATCAGTTTAAAGAAACATTTAAAATATATTTTTATAGTTTTAATCTATAATGCACTGTTAATATATTAAAAAAATGTTTATATATGAAAAACAGTTTTAAAAAACACGTTTTTTAACTTTTTAAAAAACTTGTACATATTTAAAACATTTTTAATAGTTTATATAGAAAATTATTTTTTTAACTTTTTTATTTAAAAAAAAGAGTTTTAAAAACATTTAAACATTTTTGTAATATTTTTATATAGAAAAACTGTTATTAAAGAAAAAATGTTATAGTATAAAAATGTCATTCTTTTTTTATATATAAATGGTGTAAACTATTTTATTTCCTATTAAATGAAGTGAGAGAACGTCACTTGAATATGAGATAATGAATCATTAAATGAAGTGAGAGAACACTTCTTAAAAAATCATGTGATTGGACGACATCAAAACTTGATGTCGTTGAACACATCAAAAAAAAAATTCGAGAAAGAGAGTGTGTATATGTATGTGTGTGAGAGAGAGTGTTTATGTGTGTGAGAGAGATAGAGAGAGCATGTGTGTGAGAGAGAAAGAGAGTGTGTATATGTATGTGTGTGCGAGAGAGAGTGAGTATGTGTGTGAGTGTGTGTGTGTGTGTGTGTGAGAGAGAGAGAGAGAGAGAGAGAGAGGGAATGTGTGTGTGTGTGTGTGTGTGTATGAGAGAGAGAAAGTGTACTTAGGAGTTTATGTGAAATGGTATATTTGTCTCACCACAAAAGTAAGGTAATATGTCCGGGAATATAGGATTACCCCCATTTTAGAGGGGAAAGGAGAATCCAATTTCGTGGGAATTCTAAATTTCAGGAATTCTAAGTTCTCCCTTAAATCTCCAACCAAACATTGTAATTCTAAATGAGGGGAATTCTAAATTCCAGGAATCTTAAATTCCCTTTCCAAACCTCGAACCAAACGAGCCCTTAAAAGATAATTGAATTTGCTCCCCAATTTGATCCCTAAAACTGTCAAAATAATGCTTGATCAGCGGAAGCCACGAACCGCGAACGTGAATTAATCGAAGTGCGCTTTATGCGAGCCAGACAACATGATATATATAAAAAAAAATATAGCCTTTTGTGCAAGGACATAGTCATAAATTATTGTGAGTAGCAAACTTCAATCAATTTAGAAGTTAGATAGAAATAGAAATATTAGATACGACACAATAATACGATACAAAATTATCACGATATATTGTATTTGTAACCTAATTTGGTGATAGAATGCTGATATTTGCCCCCCAAAAAGATCTCATTAACACCAAAAAGAAAAGAAGTCATTTTTTTAACTATTCAACCCAACAAAATCTCACGGCTAACCTTAACCGTGGTATCCATTTTCACAGCCAACCTTAGCCGTGGTACTCATTTTCACGGCTAACCTTGACCGTTGTATCATTTTCAGGGCTCACCTTGGCCGTAATACTCATTTTCACGGCCAACCTTGACCGTGATACTCATTTTCACGGCCAACCTTGGCCGTAGTACCCATTTTCACGGTTTGTCGTGTTAAGGAGATAAAAATGAGTTTTTTGTGGTGTTTTGGAGTAAATGGTATTTTGGAGAACTTTTTGGGTGGCGAATATCACCACCCTTAGTGATACGGTATTGTTGTGTTTGTGTAAAAATTATGACTAGTATTATGGTATTTTTACTCATATTTCATATATTATCATTGACGATCATAAGATCCGTTTGGTGCATGGCATGACAAATTTTGACACGACAATATTTCTCATATTTTTCTCAAATTAGGCTATCAAATGCCAAATGAAGTAAAACAAGTTTTTTAGTCAAAACATTTTAATAACACATTTTTGTCCTTGTTATCATACATAATAACAAAAAAGTAGATTTTTTTAAAAATTTTCGTCCCAAGTTTTATTTAATAAAAAACACCTTTTTCTTTTATTTTATTCCCCATTTTTATTTATTAAAAAACTAACAAACTATATTTAAAAAAATGTTTTTACCTCAAAATTATTTATTAAAAAACCTAAAGATTTTTTTTTTTTATTTTCTTCTTCCTCCCTATGTTTTTTTTAATTAAAAACAATTTCTACAGTTTTCAAAAATATTTAAAAATGTTAAGAAAAAGCAGTTTTTACAGTTTTTAAAAATTTTACCAAAAAAATAATTTTTACGTTACGAAAAAACAATTTTTACGTTACGAAAAAACTGTTATGGAAAAAAAACAGTTTATTAAAAATGTTTTCAAAATTATTTATTTAAAAATACAGTTTTTAAAAATGTTAAGAAAAAACTGTTTCTACATAACAAAAAAACTGTTACAAAAAAATGTTACGAAAAAACAGTTTATTAACAATGTTTTTAAAATTATTTATTTAAAAAAATAATTTATAAAAATGTTATGAAAAAATAATTTTTACAGTTTTTAAAAATGTTACAAAAAAACAGTGTTACAGTTTTTAAAAATGGTTAAAAAACTTTTTTAATTACTGAAAATAATTTTTAAACTTTCTAAAACAGTTTTTAAATTGTTTTAAAAATAGTTTTTTTTATTAGTTTGAAAACATTTTAAAAATAGTTTTACAACAATTTTTTAAAACAATTTTTTTATTTAACATAGTTTTTTTTATTTAAAACAGTTTAATAAAACAATTTTTTATTTAAAACCTTTTTTTTAACAATTTATAAAACATTTAAAAAAATATTTTAGTATAAAAAAATAAAAAAAGCACTTGTAAAAATTGGCAAATTTATGTGGCAAATATTTCTCACTCAAATAGTAAAGCAAAGTTTGCCAACATTTGTGGAAAATTTATGCATAGGAGGTGTTGTACTTTGACAAATAATTTGTAGGCAAACTTTTGTACCAAACACGTCAAATTCAAATTGTAGACAACTACCCCATTTGCCAACTTATTTGCCATGACAAAGAAGGGTAACCAAACAGACCCTTAGAGATGATTTCACCACCAAAATGTGAATATTTTGGACCCTTGGTCCAAAATATGTAGGCCTCATACCTTGACATGGTCGGCCAAATTGCACCAAAAAACCAATAATGCAGATAATTCACCATAAAGGCCATTTTAGTCATATCAGGCCTGCACAAATGGATGCACATATTTGTATTGCATGTAAGGAGAATGTTCACACATTTTATGCAACTTATATAAGGATAAGTGTTTACAATCAAGAGGATCATACCAATCGACATTCTCCATGTGACTTGGAGTGCACAATACACCCCAAGCCACTTTTAATACACTGTGCTACTTGTTCCATAAGACAGATAATGGTAAAAACTTGGTGCTACTTTATTAAATTACTCTCTTGTGAGAGAAAGTACACCTATAACTTGTAAAACACTATTCATCCAGTGAGAAATGAGTTGCACCAAAGTGAATGTTAGCTAATTGGATGAACCACTTTAAATTTCGTGTGTTGATCTCTCTTTTACTTTATTTTATGCATTTATTACTTTTTATTATCATACCCAGATCATATTTATCTCCACTACTCATTGAGTTCATTCTTATTTTTTGGATGTTTCATTTCAATGTAACATTAGATTGACGTCATCCATGGGAATCGATTGTTAACTCCGTTGTTTTTCGCAAGTGAACTCGTCAATAACCTGATTATAAGCACATATGTGAGTTAGCTCAGATTTGGATATGTAATTTGAGGGTATAGGTTAGGGATTTACCCTTCTCTCATCTTCAACTCATTTTCTAGGTATTGCATGAACTTGATTCTGGGTGAAATCACTATTCATCATCACATTTCTGGTAGTATGATCCTAAAATTTGCACCAATTCATCTCTAAACTTGTTTATTTGATAGATCTGAAAATTTTGAGTAGAAACATTAGCCCTAATTTGTAAATCTTGTCTTTACTATTCATTATCTTACTCACTGTTTTCTTGGTAGAATTCCTTGTCTTAAACATAAATTCGTTTAACCGAAAATGTCATCAGACCTACCACTACCACCACATCCTGGAGGAATGCATGCTTCGAGCAGTGCACCACCATCAGACATGATAGATTCCACTAAAGCACTGTGAATGTGTAATACCCCACACTTTTATGGGAAATTAAATTTCATAAATGCGTGTAAATTGGAAATTTAAGGAATTTCTCGGAATAATAAGTTTTGGAGTTTAGGAGTGTTAGATGATTTTCGATGCATGTTATAACTACTTTTGAGAATAAGTAGATGAGAAGGATTATTTTATTACAAGTCGCAGTTGAGTAAAGCGACAAAGGACAATATTTTAATGGGAAAACACGCATTAAGTTGTGTTGAGTTAAAATAGTGAATTGCGGTCAAGTACCTCAGATGGAAATTTCGATTGCGCGGTTGGTCTCGAAATGGCCAAGATAGTCAGAATAGAGTATCGGGGGGGTATAGTTTAGGCTCCGAGAATTTTTGGGCTAATAGGGACTCGTAATTGAGTAAACGAGTCATTTTTGGGTTTAAAGGGATAAACCCTTATTTCTCCCTATATAAGGGACGGGAGAAGGAAATTAAAGAGAGAAAAGAAAGAGAAGAGGAAAGGAGGAGAGAAAAGAGGAAGAAAAGGGAGGTTCTGGCCAAACTCCGCGGGATTCGACTCGGGATCGTCAGGTTTTATCCACGAGGCAAGTGTGTACTTGCTTATTTCGTTTAAAGCATAAATCTCATATTGTAGTTGGTAGTGATAAGCCACAAAGATTTTCGGGATGGGTTTTTGTAAACCAAAACGGGTTTTCGGAAAAGTTTAACGGATTAACCCCGAAAAATATCCCAATTGGAAAACTTAGGATTTAGTCAAAAATTGTTGTTGGTAAAGGAGTTCTAGGATGTTTAGAACCCTTGTTGTTTGTGTATATGTAGTTGATTGAGGTTGGGGGACATTAGGTGAGGAGACAAAAGCTTAGGAGAAGCTTTAATGGCCGAAATAGCTTCTCGAAGAAGCACCTGTCTGGGGCGATCAATCGATCGACGGTCCACGGTCGATCGATCGACCCTTCAGGATTTTTGGCAATTTTGCCCAGGGTTAATTATATGAGAAATTCCGATTTAAGTTGTTCCTAGTTTATTTATTTGAGGAAATAAGTATTTATCTAGTAATTTATCACTAGCCATTTGGGGGAAACTTATGGGGGGCTAGGAGGGTGCTATAATTGTGTGGCACTAAGGTATAATTTCGAGGAAAATAAATAAATTGAGGGATTAGACAATTGGGATTTCCAGAAATATAAGAGGGGACTTTTTAATTATTATGATTGGATTGAAATGTATACCTCGGATTAATTGAGTAAAATCCAAGACTTATTTAATTATGGATGTTAGGAGGGAGTAACACTCGAGGGAGTATTTTAGCGAGTAATTATAGCTAAATAATCGTGCGAATAGGAAAAAGTAAGTGTATATGGAATTAGTGAGTAACTCCTACGAGGTGACTAGGATGGAATTTAGGTTATAAGTTAAAGATAAGTTGAGGGTATACGTATCATACGATTATGAATCGGGATATTTGGAGAGTATATAAATCCCTAACCGCGAATAAGGTGTGAGGCATAATTAAGTAGAAAAATACTTAAATATTATTATGAGATTGGCAATTTTAGCCATGTATATATTTGAGGAATGATGTAATATAAATGTATATATATATACATATATATATACGATATGATTAATGTATATATATATATATATATATATATATATATAATATGATACGTATATGTATATATATCTATGTGTGGATGGTATATATATATGTGAAGCATACCCCCTCTAATGCTATCATGGGAAGCTGTGCGATGTGGGTGAGGCCCCTGGCTTGAGATGCAGGGAGCGTATACTCCCCAGGTCATAGCGTCCATTCTTATATTGTGTGATTTTTATTAGGGTGAGACGTGGTGGGTATGTTTCGTCTCATTGCCGGGGAGGAACTATGACCGCTTCCCAGACGTTGTGACTTATGGCCGTGATGTCGGTGATATTGAGTCCGACCGCTGGTTCCCAGGATGGTATGTGAGTGTTTCCCTAGAAGATGATAGCATTGAGAGACCGCATCCTCGAGTTATAGCTCATTGGGATGGTTATTATACTTATGTGTGCAATAGGTATAATTATATACTGGATGAGTATAGTATATTGCTTGTATGTGTAGACAGACCATCATAGAGTAAATTCACGTATATAAAGTGAAAAGCCTAATAAGGTGTATTTTTCCCCTTTCCGTTAGATTTGGATCCGGATGTATATGAACCTTTAGTATGAATATATATATATATGTTATTAGTGTATGTATATATGAGTCTTATATACATGTCATGTGCTGAAGGTATAATGGATCTCGACGATCGACGCTGCTGAGCAGTAGTGTATCGGGGGGGTTCCTTGTTTGGATTTAACTTTGTGAGACACCCCACGTACGAACACGATGCAGTGTTGAGACTCGAGAGAAGTTTGGTCCTTAATACTCAGGTTAACTAGGATTGTTAGAGATTGGGTTAAACGGATTAGTTAGGCAGGGTAGCTTAACTAAGGTATTTATTTGGGTATACGATAGGTGTGCACTATTAGAAGAGGGGTGAGGGGTATCTCATGGGAGTGCTATACCAATTTAAATATGAGGTAAAACATATATTTTTAAATAAAGCATTTATGCACTTGCAAAAATATTTTTACAACTCGGGCTCTGACCCGTTTTCCTATTTTTCCCTTTCTTGCTATATATGTGTGTGTGTGTGTGTGTGTGTGTGTGTGTGTGTCCAGACACAGGGACGCCTGAATTATTATTTCTTCGAGTCAGACGTCTACTGCAGCAGCTGTGGATGCATGCAGGTTCACTGTAGACGCTTATATCCTTGTAATCTAGATAAGAGGTACTGTATAAACACTTGGGGAAAAGCCCAATTGCATTTATTTATTCTCTTACCGCCTTTGAGTGCGACATTTATTATGGTTGTATTATGTTAAACCGAGTGTTCGGTTATTTCATTTCATTTCAGTTTTATTTATTCAAACTGTGTGAATGTTTTAATTGAAAATTGTTTAAAAAGATTAGTTAAGTAAAAATTTTGACGCCAACCTAATAGGCTATTAGTTATTAATTTGGTTTTTGATAGTGATGCTAAGAATGAACCATATGCAACTCCTGTTTTAATTTGGTACAGGAGTGATCGACCGGTATTTTTTTAGGTGGGGTGTCTGATCGAGGTGGAAACCGAGCGTCCGTGTAAATACGCTAATCGTTGTTATCGGCTTCCAACCACAATACAAAAACCTAAACTATAACTACACTCTTGTGGATTATAGTGGCTAGTCTGGGTATCGAATCCTCAGGGAACTAGGACGAGTGAACGTGACGATGTTGGATAGACAGAGAAATCCTAACTCTAACTCTAAAGAAAAAGGAAAATTGATTTGGTATTTGAGAATGATTATGCTAAATTCAATTTTGAAATTATGAAGAAATGCAACTATACTAAACTACCTAAAATATGAATGAAAAAATGATTTGAAACTTTTGAACTAAGTGATGCGAAAAACAGGACGGGAATACAATCCCCCAACCCTAGTGTATTGCAGTTATAATACTAATCGTAAATTTAACCGATTGATTTAACCCGGAATTTAGTACTCCCAAGCATTACGTATACGAGGTTCAATCCCGCGTCATACTTAATCTGAGGACGAGTAAATCGGTATCGCGATAGTAACACTCGAATTGCACTCTAAATCATCACGAGTACCCAGAGGCAAACGAGATATAAAGATTTGCAATTGTTTTGTAACTATGCAATACGGTCGTATTCAATCACTAAATTCAGAGGATTAATGTTATACACATACAATTAACACATCAGGCCAGGTTCATGTACCCCGGCCTTGGGGAATCTAGCCTAGCATGCTGAAAGTAATGAAAACAGTGTTTGATGTGCAGGAATTCATGACTAATCTAAAGAAAACTTGTGAATAGATGTAGAATAGAATTGAAAAGAAGAAATTACTCACTAATTTTTACCAAAGCCGTAATTGCAGCAATGAATAAAACTGATAATCAAATAAAATCTGAACAAAGCTTCAATATTGGAATTAAATCTGGAATTTGTATCTAAACTAGGGTTTGCTAGAAAAAAATAGAAAACTATCTAAAATATCCTCTAATCTACGTGCTAAGAATGATAGTAAAATGGGTTTATATACCCTACAAGACTCCAAGAGTTTTAGCAGCATTAGGACTCTCTATTAGAGGAAAATTAAAAAATTAAAACTGCGACAGGCGGACCGGTTCTTTTAATTTCTTCCTTCTTCGGTTTGCTTTCGATCCGAGGTCTACTGGAGTTTGCACAGCGGACCGGTTCTTTTAATTTCTGGGCGGACCGGTCCCAGGGCGGACCGGTTCTTTTAATTTCTGGGCGGACCGGTTCTTTTAATTTCTGGGCGGACCGGTCCCCTCTCTATTTGACTTTTTCTTCTATCTTTGACTGATCATAACTTTCACACCCGGACTCCGATTGAGGTGCCGTTTTTTCCAGTGTTCTTGTAGTTGAAAGATCTTTAACTTTCAAGTTGGCCCCACCTCCGGAATAAAGCTGAAAAATTACGAAAATGCCCTTTACTCCCCGTTTCTTGGTTTTCTTTCACTGTTTTGAGTTCTCTTTGGCACTACCTTGCATGAAATACCTGTAAAACACATAAGAGATACACAAAATACAAAATACTTGCCAAAAATGGTTAGTAGCATAAATATAAGCCAAATCCAATCTATTTACACCGCACAAAATCATAAAAATACCGAAATTAAGGGGATAAATGTGAAGAATTTATGCCTAATCAAATCCCCCTAACTTAGAACTTTGCGCATCCCGAGTAATGTAAAAGAATCCTAGCAAAGATTAACTCTTGAAAATCACATTTTATTTGAATAAAATACCTTTTTCGCGGGCAAGCGATTGCATTTAGCGTATGCAACAAGCCTTTAAACCCCTAGGTTACCCTAGTGGGGCGAGTTGTGTCTCGTGAGGGTTTGCAGAGAATATACCCACAAAATTCGACTCAAAGAACTTCAAAATAACCAAAAATTGTATAATTCAAACTTTTGCAGAAAATAGTCATCATTAAGTCATGTTTACATGTCTCAAACTGTAGTGCGTGTGTGCGAAGCCAGAAATATAACCGCCGATTTCCACCGATTAATCATTACGTTACTTATCCGAAAATTCGTTTTGATTTCAAATTCTCACGGGAAGCTCTCTCAAACGAACCACTCGGAATATGGCTTTTCTCTCGGTATGCGTGATATAAAGAGTAAATATAATGGACGCAAAATCACGCATACAATTAGAAAGACGGAAATTTTATGACGAAAGGATCTCTTCAACGGATTACGGTTTTAAAAACGGGAACATTGCCTCTATTTCGTGCATATTTCATCTCTTATACTATCTTTTGGTGTCTTAGCTCTCCACGCGGTAATCAAATTTTGCAATTTGGACTCGGTTAGGACTTTTTCGGGATGAAGGTTGCATTGGGTAAAATGAAGGAGGTATGGAAGGTTGGAATTGGAAAAGTCATTAATGATGTCCATTTGTGCTTTTTCCGGGCTATTGCTCATTTTTTCTTCTTTTTCTATATTTTTTTTTCATTTCTTTTCTTGTTATTTTTGTTGAGCATTCTTCTATTTTTTCTTGCCCCTTTTTGTTGCACTTTTCGGACTTAAATTCTGAATTTTTTCATTTTTCACAATTCCGGCTATTTTGGGTTTTTCGGGTTGTCAAACGAAAGGAAAAATTTATTCGGCTCAATTTGGGTTACAAAAGGGATAATTTTTCGGTACTTTTTCTGGCCAATATTTTTGGGGTGACAAACAAGGGCCTACTTCATTGTCCAAAATGACAATTGCGTTACCATATGCGTTTCGAGGTGAATTTAAGTTTAGAGACTAATTTGACACGTTTTTCAAGGCAATATTGCACGCATTTTTCAAAACCGATCAAATGAAAGAATTGAGATCCTTGACAACTTATTAAGCGCTAAAAAGAACTTTGAGTTAACAATTAACTCGGATTGATTTAAAATCTCGCAAAACGTGATAGGCTCGAATCTCATCGGGTTTGTTAATCTCCACATTCGTTCGTTAAGTCGTCAATTTTCGCTCAATTTCCATCTTTGGTCAATTTCGGCTTTGTGTATGTTGGATGTTTACAATTTGAGACTCCAATTCGACTTTTAATGATATTTTTGAAAATTTTGAATTCCAATTTTTATTTATTTTGAACAAAAAATATTTTTGGATTTTTCAAAATTTTATGATTTTTTGGAAATTTTGGGCATTTTTGAAAATTTGTGAAGTTTTAGAAATACGCACTTGTGACCCCCCCTAACTTAGACTTTTGCATTGTCCTCAAGCAAAAAGGACGAAAATCTAACTCAAGGCGAATGAAAAGTGCGGAAAAATAAAACAAACAAATATGAAAAATGCAACAAGACACTATATGACACTCATGCATGACTCAAAAATACGACAACAATCACCCTATATGCGTCGGGGGTGCGACGACCTCTCATCTCTCCACAAACTCACCCGACCCCACTTACGGGGGTCGATGCTCTCCTTTTCACTCCTGTCCTAGGATTATATTCCAGCAATCGAAACAAGTTGGGACCTCGCCCATAGATAAAGGATAGACCAGGAGACTCGTCGTGACTAATTGGAAAGGGATCCTCGTGATGCTGACTCAAAGCGTGGTCTACGTGCACTGACTCGGAGGGGACACCTAGCTTTCTTTCAATTTTTAAGATGCATGGGCCGGGCTCTAAGTCGGATGAACCATAACTTTTCTCCTCACTCGCCTTCGGGACCTCTAGTGGTATGGGTGGATGGTCACAAAGAAGAAATTCATCGATTTTATCTTTCCATTCGCTTTCTTCTAGGTGTCTAAATGAATCCAATAGAGTTTGGACTTGGTCGTTAAGGCTCTCATCTAGGCTCTCATCCACCGGACCGAATTCTTTTTCAAATTCTTCCATGCTCATGTCCCCTAGATCTCTCTCTCGAGTAGTGCCTACGTCCTCTCTTGCTTGCTCGATCTCCAACTCCACCATTTTTCTCTCTTCTAACCCCTCTCTCTCTCTTTCAATTGAGGTCATTACACACCTCTCCCCTACTTTTCTCTCATTGTCACAACTATCACTATTACTTGATGAACTAGGGTACACTCCTAGCGGCTCTCTCTTGTGTGACCCCTCATTCTCATGGCTCGATACTAAGCAGGACCCTAGGGCATCTCCACAATCATTTTCCTCAAAGTACTCCCCTACGATCTCGTCTATGAAGCTCACCGCGTGAAGGTCATCTTCTTCCTCCGTATGTTGGGTGACATGGAAGATGTTGGTCTCTAAGGTCATGTTCCCAAAGGTGAGTTGCATTCTCCCATTCCGAGTATTGATGATTGCGTTAGCCGTAGCTAAGAAAGGGCGCCCAAGGATGATGGGAACATGGTTACTCCAGTTAAAGGAGTGCTCCGTGTCCCAAATGACAAAGTCTACCGGGAAGTAGAAAGTGTCAATTTGGACGATCACGTCCTCGACTATGCCTCTTGGGATCTTCACGGTTCGATCCGCTAGTTGGAGAGTGACCTTTGTGGGCTTGAGGTCGCCCAAGTCAAGTTGCCTATAAATGGAGTAAGGAAGTATGTTTACACTTGCTCCCAAGTCAAGTAAGGCTTTCTCAATTTTATTATCTCCAATGATGCATGATATGGTGGGTGCACCGGGATCTTTGAATTTAGGCCGGAGATCATTTAGTAGAATGGAACTCACGTTCTGAGCTAGAAAGACATTCTTTTTAACCTTCATCTTCCCTTTTACCGTCAACAAATCTTTGATAACTTTGCCATAGGCTGGAATTTGCTTGATGGCATCAAGGAAGGGCAAGTTTAGCTTTACTTGCTTAAGTACTTCTAGCACTTCATCATGTGGGCATCCTTTATGTGAAGGAATCAACCTTTGAGGAAATGGTGCCGCGGTGGGTGGTTTCACTACTACCTCGGCCTCACTAGTGTCTTCTTTGTCACTCTGATTCAAGGGGACATCTTCGGCCTCTTTCGTGCCGGGCGAAATCTCCTTGTTTTTAGGTACGACTTGTGGAAGGGGTGACAAGTCAACTACTCTCCCACTACGTAAAGTGGTGATTGCGCTACATTGCTCAAGATGGTCGTGGGGTGTCGAGCTAAAACTAGTTTGACCTTGGAGAGGTCTTTGGCCCTGGGCAAGAAACTTCCCCTTCTCTTGAACACTCAATGAGGACTGTATTTGTGACAGATTCGCATTTATGTCGCCAATTAGACGATCATATTTGGCATTGTTTGCGATCTGGCTTGCGATGAATTGATTCACAGTATCCTCGAATGTTCTCCGCTGTGGCGGGATATAATTTCCGTGAGGTGGTGGTGCTGGCACATGTCCTTGCATGTGTGGAGCTTGTTGAAATTGTTGTGGAGGAGGGGGGCAACATGTGAAGGAGGGTTCATTGCGGCATGTTGCTGCCCGTAGCTAAATTCAGGATGATTTTTCCATGAAGGGTTGTATGAATTCCCGTGCGGGGCACCGAAATTACCCTTAAAGCCTCCTATACCACTAACTTGCTCCTTCAATATTACTTTGCAGGCGGGTATCGTCGGGCATTCCTCAGTTGAATGTCCCGCCTCACAAATCGCACACACCTTTTCGACGGGATTTTTGATAGATCCAACTACCTCACATAAATCTCAAAATCCTTTCTCAAGGGTGTCCAACCGACTGTCCGACATAGAGGTCTTATCTACATGGTATAGGCCGGACGCCGATGGAGTGGTGGTTGCTTGACGATTTCGATTCTGAGCATTAGGATCAGAAATATCCCATGATTGGGTAGTCTCGGCGACATACCTCAGGTGAAGCTCAGCATCGCGGTAGTCTAGTTCGATAAACGGACCACTACCCATGGTTTCAATGAGTTGCTTGGAGTTAAGGTTCAACCCATTATAGAGGAAGGAAATGATTTGAGCTGTATCAAATCCATGATGGGGGCACGAAGCAGTTAACTCATTGGAACGCTCATAACATCGATGGAATGGCTCAATATCCAATTGCCTGAACGATTGAATCTGAGCCTTTATGGAGATTGTTCGATGTGGTGGAAAGAACTTCTTGAGAAATCTGGATTGTAACTCGTTCCAAGATGGAATCGAGCTCGGAGGTAAAGGCCATAGCCAGGTCTTAGCTTTATCTTTTAGCGAGAATGGGAAGAGTTTGAGGCGAATCACCTCTTGTGTGCAAGTTTGATCGTTGAGAGTATCACACACGTCCTCAAATTCCCTTATATGCAAGTATGGCTTTTCAGAATCCATACCGTGGTAATGTGGTAGCATCTGGATCATCCCATTTTTGAAACGGAACTGCCCGACATTATACAGGAGTATAATGCATCCCGGAGTGACAGTGCGCTCGAGATATAATAATTCTCTCAACGGGCGGTACGGAGGCTCTTCCTCACCGGTAGCTGCATTGCTATATTGCGACATCTCTATCTCACTTGACGATTCAGTGCTCTCACTAGGTGTGCACGACGTGTGTCCTACGAAGGAGAAGGGAGTGTTACTAGAGATTGAGTGTGACGGTGTGGGAGGTGGGATCCAGAACTGTGGGGCTTGTGGAGTGTGGGGACTATCAGGATTATACTCAATAAGTGGATTTTCGTGAATGCTGGTTGGAGTATTTTGGGGTGTGGGAGTGGTTTCAGAATTTTGCATTAAAGCTTAGGAGAGATGGTGGTGAATCTTTTTGTGCTTTTTATATTTTTTTATTTTATTTTTTGGATTTTTGAATTTTTGGTCAAAGTTTTGGATTAACTCGATCTAATCCTAAGTCTACCTAGTTCCCCGGCAACGGCGCCATTTTGATCGAGGTGGAAACCGAGCGTCCGTGTAAATACGCTAATCGTTGTTATCGGCTTCCAAGCATTACGTATACGAGGTTCAAGCCCTCGTCATACTTAATCTGAGGACGAGTAAATCGGTATCGCGATAGTAACACTCGAATTGCACTCTAAATCATCACGAGTACCTAGAGGCAAACGAGATATAAAGATTTGCAATTGTTTTGTAACTATGCAATACGGTCGTATTCAATCACTAAATTCAGAGGATTAATGTTATACACGTACAATTAACACATCAGGCTAGGTTCATGTACCCCGGCCTTGGGGAATCTAGCCTAGCATGCTGAAAGTAATGAAAACAGTGTTTGATGTGCAGGAATTCATGACTAATCTAAAGAAAACTTGTGAATAGATGTAGAATAGAATTGAAAAGAAGAAATTACTCACTAATTTTTACCAAAGCAGTAATTGCAGCAATGAATAAAACTGATAATCA
The DNA here is from genome assembly GCA_949130495.1 of Sambucus nigra. Classification (NCBI taxonomy): domain Eukaryota; kingdom Viridiplantae; phylum Streptophyta; class Magnoliopsida; order Dipsacales; family Adoxaceae; genus Sambucus; species Sambucus nigra. Next base: position 465,254,807 of record OX422211.1, on the reverse strand, counting down.
AAAAAAATCTGAACAAAGCTTCAATATTGGAATTAAATCTGGAATTTGTATCTAAACTAGGGTTTGCTGGAAAAAAATAGAAAACTATCTAAAATCTCCTCTAATCTACGTGCTAAGAATGATAGTAAAATGGGTTTATATACCCTACAAGACTCCAAGAGTTTTAGCAGCACTAGGACTCTCTATTAGAGGAAAATCAAAAAATTAAAACTGCGACAGGCGGACCGGTTCTTTTAATTTCTTCCTTCTTCGGTTTGTTTTCGATCCGAGGTCTACTGGAGTTTGCACAGCGGACCGGTTCTTTTAATTTCTGGGCGGACCGGTCCCAGGGCGGACCGGTTCTTTTAATTTCTGGGCGGACCGGTTCTTTTAATTTCTGGGCGGACCGGTCCCCTCTCTATTTGACTTTTTCTTCTATCTTTGACTGCTCATAACTTTCACACCCGGACTCCGATTGAGGTGCCGTTTTTTCCAGTGTTCTTGTAGTTGAAAGCTTTTTAACTTTCAAGTTGGCCCTACCTCCGGAATAAAGCTGCAAAATTACGAAAATGCCCTTTACTCCCCGTTTCTTGGTTTTCTTTCACTGTTTTGAGTTCTCTTTGGCACTACCTTGCATGAAATACCTGTAAAACACATAAGAGATACACAAAATACAGAATACTTGCCAAAAAGGGTTAGTAGCATAAATATAAGCCAAATCCAATCTATTTACACCGCACGAAATCATAAAAATACCGAAATTAAGGGGATAAATGTGAAGAATTTATGCCTAATCAGTGTCCAAGATGGTATCAGAGCATCAGGTTCTAGTGTCCGTAGGAATCTGTACGGACGTACTACGCTTTCAGCGTTGCTCTCGATTTGATATAGAGACTTAGCATTATGATTTTTGATACCTCTTGTGAGATTTCGTTCTCCTGCCGTTTCATAAGATTATAGTAATCTTTTGCGAGCTCGTTCGAGATTCGTGTGCTGATCAATGAAGGACAACGACATAAGGCCATTGCAAGGGTAGCCGAAGGCTGGACTTATTTGGAGCGGTTAGTTAAAGTTGGAGAATAGGACCGTATTAGAGGTCACTCTCCTTGTGGCCTTTGTCAAATATGGTTGAAATGACTACTAAGGTGTGGTGGTTATAGTTATCCACACATCGTTATCGGAGCGAGTGGTGCTAAACTTAAAATTACCTAGTGAAGTGAATTAGGAAAAAGGTTCGAAAGGTCCTTGATAAGGACCATATGTTGAAGTTGATATTATACCGTGTAAGTGTAAGGTGATTCAATGGAAGTAAAACGCTTAGAAGCTTTGGCTTAAAGAAGGGTGTGGAAATACCCATATGTGAAAATTGTAGGATTTTTTTTTCACTCGTAGGAGCAATATTAAAATGTTGGGAATGGTGGTCACCATATTTCGGGGAGCAGGATGTTTTTCCCCTAAAGGGATCTTACGGATATTTTTTAACCGTGAGTCCCCATGATTTAGCAGGAAGGAAAAGAATTCAACGCGAGAATCGTTCAGAGGCCGACAGTGAATAAAGAGAATTATGGATAAATGAATTTTGTACTGAATCAAGGTAAGTACAATGAAGAGAGAATCCTTCCGAGTAATGATAAGGTCACTAGGGAAGTGTTGCTACCACTTATAGAGAATGTGTGTATTCGTGGAACCCCCTTGGGTGGAAATCCACCCGGGGAATTCTTTGAAACAAAGCTGTTGAGGCCGGTGGTGGTGTTTCCTTTTAACGAAGAAGTTAAGGGGACTATGAAGGCGATTGTTAGGATCGAGACTATAGAGTCTAAGATACTGATAATCTTGTTATGGTCAGGGTGGCCAGGGATGGGGAATGTTGCAATGAGGAGCATAGAACCACGCGGTTAGTCCTTTCTAGGTGGGAGTTGAAAGACAAGAATGGAGTGCAGAGATGGAGAATTAATTAAAGTAATTTTTAGGTTCAGTTAGGACAAGTGTACTAAGTCCGGGAACCATTTGGAGTAGCCAGAGATATTGGCGAAGTTATTGTTATTAGTTTTACCTCAGATGAGAGGTATATTTGGTGTGACTTGATATAGTCGTGGTATTTCGTTAGCCCTAGACTCGTGTGTAATTTGAGCTTTTTGGGCGCTATCAGTAATATTATATAATGTAGGTCTATGTGCTTTTCCGCAGTAGCGGAGTTTTATTTTCTTTCATTCGCTATAAAAGAGGGTCTTGATATTTTGAGTATATATCTGGGTTGTACTACTCGTTTTATGTGTAAAATACAAGTATGGTATTATTCTGAGTATAAAATATTCTTTGTTGATCGGAGTGATAGCAGACTAATGATTGCAAGACTACCGTGTCCGTAGTATTAGGGTGGAATACGTTATTATTGCGATATCTCACCTGGCTACAGGTTGAGTTCGCCTTTGTTATTATGGGTAGGTAAAATTTCGGCGATCAGAGGTTTCATTATTATGATTTGAGTGTGTGGTGACTTTTTGGAGATGATTTAAGGCATGCAAGGTTATTATTGAACTGTGAGTTTAAGCTCATTATTATTTGCGCAAGGAATTAGTGCGAGCGCTTAGTGCTATGGCTCCTGGAAAGAGCTAGGGGTTCAGACCACATTTTGTTGAAAGAGGGGATAGGGTTATCCCGATTGCATATTTGAAGTTAACGAACCTTCACGGCCGACAAAGTTAAGTAGTAGTGTATTGGAGGGGTTCCTTGTTTGGATTTATCTTGCGAGACGCTCCACGCATGAACCTTAACAACGTTGGAAGTGGAGAGATGTTGTAGGATGTGAGGATGTTGGTTTTGTTGATAAGTCATATAGTGCAGAAGAAAACACTATGGACTGAGAGCCGTGTGATGATTGTATCCTTAGAGATGCAAGTGCTATGGAAAAGCACTAAAATGGTTCTCTCACCGCAAGTATGTAGGTGAGACAAGGTAAAAGAAATTGATTTAAGTCTTGTATCTAAGCCTTGATGAGAAGGAAAATTTGAAGATAGTATGTTGTGGGTGTGATGTTCACAATAGGTTTGAAGGGAGTAGGCACCTTGATTTGTTAGACTTTCCTTTTGCCAAGATGAAGGATAGAGTGGTAGAAGTACGTTAGTAGGTTAGTAAAATAGGATTTAGGACGTCCCGCTGGTGTGCCTCAGGCTGTTATGTCTCGATGACTGACAACGCGAGGAAGTTGTGTAACGGGAGGGTTTCTTGTCTGGATTTCGCTCTGCAAGACGTTCCACGCATGAAACTGAGCAAATATCAGAAGTTGAGAGAGGCATTGGGCACTAGGGATATACTTAGGATTATGCTCGTTTCGCGTGGGTAGGGTAACGCATAGATCGTAGGATTATTAGGGAGTAAGTTCAATAGAGTTGGTGTCACCAATATAGGAAGATTTTGGGAAGTAAACCACAAGAAGGTTGGTTGATTAACCATGAGAAGAATTTAATTTCGCGGGTTAGGAAGACCTATGTGTGAGTATTACACCGAGGAAATAAGGCTAATATTTAGAGAGAGTGTTACATATGTCACGTTTACAATGGTTGTACTGATAAGCATATGTTAAAAGGTGTATGAGCACATTGGTAAATTGGTTTTATATACCGTCTGATATAGAAGAGGTATAATATATAAGTTGAAGATTATATCGCGAGGCAATATAAGTGGAATTGGTATGGGTCGAAAAGAACGTCGTAAGATGTAGGAGATAATCCAATTGTATAGGGCAATAAGAGGAAGCATGCCCAAGATAAGCGATGACACTGACGAGAGTGGTCGAGCGTTAAAGTAATTTCTTTTTGAGGGAAATTAGATATCCTGATGTAGACCAATGGACGTTTAGAATCGTGTTTGGACATCAGAGCGGCGGCTGTAGGCTCGCTTTTCTACTTGGGGAATTCGAAACAATGGGTGCAATGTGACGTTATTAGAGTCACCATACGACCGTGGTAGCAGAATAGTATCATATAAACATGGTTAAAGTTGAGTGCTGAATGAGTGTATGGTTGAGAGCCACTGGGTTAGTACCGTTCCCCTTGAGGCATTAGGATGTGGAGCGATCCTACATTAGTGTTGGTAGTATCGGTTGTATCTAAATTTTGAGGATGAAATTCCATTGTAAGGGAGGGGGGAGTATGTAATACCCCGCACTTTTATGGGAAATTAAATTTCATAAATGGGTGTAAATTAGAAATTTCAAGAATTTCTCGGAATAATAAATTTTGGAGTTTAGGAGTGTTAGATGATTTTCGATGCATGTTATAACTACTTTTGGGAATAAGTAGATGAGAAAGATTATTTTATTACAAGTCACAGTTGAGTAAAGCGACAGAGGACAATATTTTAATGGGAAAACCCGCATTAAGTTGTGTTGGGTTAAAATAGTGAACTGCGGTCAAGTACCTCGGATGGAAATTCCAATTGTGCGGTTGGTCTCGGAATGGCCGAGATAGTCAGAATAGAGTATCCGGGGGTATTGTTTAGGCTCTGAGAATTTTTGGGCTAATAGGGACTCGTAATTGAGTAAAAGAGTCACTTTTGGGTTTAAAGGGATAAACCCTTATTCCTCCCTATAGAAGGGACGAGAGAAGGAAAGTAAAGAGAGAAAAGAAAGAGGAGAGGAAAGGAGGAGAGAAAAGAGAAAGAAAAGGGAGGTTCCAGCCAAACTCCACGGGATTCGACTCGGGATCGTCGAATTTTATCCACGAGGCAAGTGTGAACTTGCTTATTTCGTTTAAAGCATAAATCTCATATTGTAATTGGTAGTGATAAGACACAAATATTTTTGGGATGTATTTTTATAAATCAAAACTGGTTTTCGGAAAAGTTTAACGGATTAACCCTGAAAAAATATCCCAATTGGAAAACTTAGGATTTAGTCAAAAATTGTTGTTGGTAAAGGAGTTCTAGTATGTTTAGAACCCTTATTGTTTGTGTATATGTAGTTGATTGATGTTGGGGGACATTAGGTGAGGAGACAAAATCTTGGGATAAGCTTTAATGGCCAAAACAGCTTCTCATAGAAGAAGCTATCCCGGGCGATCGATCGATCGACGGTCCAGGGTCGATCGATCGACCCTTTAGGATTTTTGGCAATTTTGCCTAGGGTTAATTATATGGGAAATTTCGATTTAAGTTGTTCCTAGTTTATTTATTTGAGGAAATAAGTATTTATTTAGTAATTTATCACTAACCATTTGGGGGAAACTTATGGGGGGCTAGGAGGGTGCTATAATTGTGTGGCACTAAGGTATATTTTCGAGGAAAATAAATAAATCGAGGGATTAGACAATTGGGATTTCCAGAAATATATGAGGGGACTTTTTAATTGTTATGATTGGATTGAAATGTATACCTCGGATTAATTGAGTAAAATCCAAGACTTATTTAATTATGAATGTTAGGAGGGAGTAACACTCGAGGCAGTATTTTAGCAAGTAATTATAGCTAAATAATCGTGCGAATAGGAAAAAGTAAGTGTATATGGAATTAGTGAGTAACTCCTACGAGGCGACTAGGATGGAATTTGGGTTATAAGTTAAAGATAAATTGAGGGTATACTTATCATACGATTATGAATCGGGATATTTGGAGAGTATATAAATCCCTAACCGCGATTAAGGTGTGAGGCATATTTAAGTAGGAAAATACTTAAATATTATTATGAGATTGACAATTTTAGCCATGTATATATTTGAGGAATGATGTAATATATATATATATATATATGATACGGATATGTATATATATCTATGTGTGGATGGTATATATATATATATGTGAAGGATACCCCCTCTAATGCTATCATGGGAAGTTGCGCAATGTGGGTGAGGCCCATGGCTTGAGGAGCAGGGAGCGTATAGTCCCCAGGTCATAGCGTCCATTGTTATATTGTGTGATTTTTATTAGGGGTGAGACGTGGTGGGTATGTTTCATCTCATTTCTGGGGAGGAACTATGAACGCTTCCCAGACGTTGTGACTTATGACTGCGATGTCGGTGATATTGAGTCCGACCGCTGGTTCCCAGGATGGTATGTGAGTGTTTCCCTTGAAGATGATAGCATTGAGAGACCGCATCCTCGAGTTATAGCTCGTTGGGATGGTTATTATACTTATATGTGCAATAGGTGTAATTATATACTGGATGAGTATAATATATTGTTTGTATGAGTAGACAAGCCATCATAGAGTAAATTCACGTATATAAAGTGAAAAGCCTAATAAGGTGTATTTTTCCCCTTTCCGTTAGATTTGGATCCGGATGTATATGAAGCTTTAGTATGAATATATATGTTATTAGTGTATGTATATATGAGTCTTATATACACGTCATGTGCTGAAGGTATAATGGATCTCGACGATCGACGCTGCCGAGCAGTAGTGTATCGGGGGGGGGGGGGGGTTCCTTATTTGGATTTCGCTTCGCGAGACACCCCACGCACGAACATGATACAGTGTTGAGACTAGAGAGATGTTTGGTCCTTAGTACTCAGGTTAACTAGGATTGTTAGAGATTAGGTTAAACGGATTAGTTAGGCAGGGTAGCTTAACTAAGGTATTTATTTGGGTATACGATAGGTGTGCACTATTAGAAGAGGGGTGAGGGGTATCTCATAGGAGTGTGATACCAATTTAAATATGAGGTAAAACATATTTTTTTAAATAAAGCATTTATGCACTTACAAAAAATAGTTTTACAACTCGGGCTCTGACCCGTTTTCCTATTTTTCCATATATATATATATATAGGTGTCCAGACGCAGGGACGCCTGGATGAGGATTTCTTCGAGTCAGACGTCTGCTACAGCAGCTGTGGATGCATGCAGGTTCACCGTAGACGCTTCTATCCTTGTAATCTAGATAGGAGGTACTGTATAAAATTGGGGCAAAATCCCAATTGCATTTATTTATTCTTTTACCGCCTTTGAGTGCGGCATTTATTATTGTTGTATTATGTTAAACCGAGTGTTCGATTATTTCATTTCATTTCAGTTTTATTTATTCAAACCGTGTGAATGTTTTAATTGAAAATTGTTTAAAAAGATTAGTTAAGTAAAAATTTTGACGCCAGCCTAATAGGTTATTAGTAATTAATTTGGTTTTCAACCGTGATGCTAAGAATGAACCATATGCGACTCCTGTTTTAATTTGGTACATGAATGATCGCCCGGTGTTTTATTAGGTGGGGTGTCACACAATGATGATATCTAACTAGGAGAAAATATCTATATCTATATCTATATATATTTATTATCTATTATATAATAGTTATAGTTTTTCAAATTATAGATGCCAAAAGTAGTAAATTAATAAAAATATTAATACATAAGAAAAATACAAGAAAAGATATGAAATAATGCACCCCCCTAAAGATTTGGTACCCTCTCCTACAAAGAAACTCATAATACCAACTCCATTCGTAATTCCATCAATTATTTGTCTATAAAAAAATGAGTGAATTCAACCAATCCTCTTATCCCCCTATTAGGGATGTTGCATAAAAAGCATCTATATAACCACGATTATATGACCAATCATATATACCATTTATTAGTTTGTCCGAGGAGACCAATCTTTTCAGGCATGTAAGACCTCCTCCATCTCAAGGAAAATATCAACTACATGAGCAAATCATCTATCACAAAAGAGGGCTAGTGTCTTCATCAGGATCACGGAGCCATCAGTCTTAGAAAGGCTAGGACCTAGACGTTGTGACCCACTTGCTACTCATAGTGAGTGTGTCATGTGGAAGTATATTCATAAACGTACTGGAACACTGACCCTCAGGTGTTCAGACTAAGTTGGATTTCAAGATTTGTCTCATGCGTTGACTAAGATGAGCAAATGGGAATCGAGGAATAAAAGACCTGAAGATAATCACCCTGAAAGTGATAAACCTTGGAAAAGATCCATTCAACGGCTAAAAAACAAGTTAGGGGATTTAATGAGTAGTAAAAATCCCTTAGAGGGCAGATACATAGAATGGTCTCCTTTTGTCCTAAAAAATGTTAGTTATTCAACTCGTACGATGTTTAAACCTCCCGTGGTGACACCAAGGTATAATGAGATCTCAAATCCTATTCATCATGTATAGATGTACCAGTCGAATACAAATATCTAATCTGTGCTAGAAGAAATGAGGTAACAAGCATTCTCAGGAACTCTTATTAGAGAAATGCACATGTGGTACACAAAACTGCCTAAGGGGAAAATAAGAAACTTCAAAGATGTTGTTGATTATTTCATATACAACTCTTCATTAGGTTATAAACCAACTAAAAGGGTGACCTACCTCCATAATACTCGACAAAAGAAAGGAGAAACACTCAGAACTTCATATCCAGATTCAACAAAGAGAAACTCAAAGTTATTGATTGGAACGAGATGATTATGATGATAACCCTTATTAAATGGGATCCAACCTGGACAAATGTATTGGGAAGTTTCAAAAGACCCTCCCACCAAAATGAATAAAATTTTGATAGAGGAAGAAAAGCTTATGGAAGCCGGGGAAGCAATGGAATCCAAGAAATTAAACCTTAAAGAAGATGGGTTGGGTAAGTTTTCTTAGAGTAAGGACAAAGACAAAGAGATACATAAGTCTCTAGAGAAGTTAACTAGTTACATGCACCTCATTATACAAGTTCTTCACATCCTAAATGAAATTAAGGAGGAGGAGATAAAATGGTTAGGAAAACTAAAATCACCATCTATTAAGAGAAATGAAGACAAAAACTGTGAATTTCATGAATACCATGGCTATGAAATTGATGATCGTTATTCTCTTAAGGATGAGATTAAAAATCTTATCAAGAAGGGTAGGTTAAAAAAATTCTTGGGTCAAAACATCCGTCCTTAAGATAAAAGGAAGAGGCACGGGTCTCCAGCACGAACGAAAGAAAATAAGAGAGAAGGTAAAAATCCACAAGATGGGAAATCGGGTGGCGACTTCAGTGATAAAGTAATATAATTACCTAAAAAGAATAAAGGCCTAAGGGAGACTTGCACTTGATATCATTTGTTATGCACATGATTTTTATTGGAGTCGTTGGTGGAGGAACTAAACATACCATAGAAATGTATACGCAGGAGAAGTAAGAGCCGACACTCGAGGAATGGATATAATCATACACCACAAAATGAAAAAAAATTAATCCTAGGAAAGTGAACATCGATCGACCGATCATTGGTTTTTCCAGTTTGGATTTCAAGAACTTCCTTTACCCACATGATGACGCATTAGTCATGAGCCTCATGGTTTGCCAATAAAACGTTTCTCGAATCCTCCTTGATGGAAAAAGCTCATCAAGTGTAATTTTTTGGAACTGTTTCAAAGGTTAATGTGAAACAACTCAAATCTTACCATCAAACCCTCATCGATTCCAGGGGGAAAAACTCTTCCTACTAGGTATGCAGGAGTTAGATATATGCACAGGTAATGTAACAATCCCTAGTTTTTCATAACCGTCAGCCAAGATAATATACCAATGATAGGATTTGTCCAACAATTTATATTGTTCTCATAATTAAACAAAAAGTAAATAGGAGTGAATTTTAAACTATTCACAACATGCGGCAACTAAAATGATTAATAGCTATGATATGAATAATATATCAAACCACCCAATAATTAAATAGTCTGAAAAACTTAGCTCCATACTAATTGACTGAAGTAAAATAATCAGCCAACAAGGTCCATACAAATCTCCGAAATAAAAATAACCTGAAGTACTAAAAATAGTAGCAACCTAATCTAGAATCAAAGAAATGAAGCTGCTAAGCGAAGTTGATAGGTAAGTCTAAACTCTCCTCAACCCTATTGGTCCTCTCTATGAAAGCCTGGAAAATATTTTATATAATTTGGATCATATCCTGAAAGTTGAAAGAAATATATTTTATATCAATAATGTAAATGATGAGACTAATTTACAATAAACATACCACGCAATAAGTACCTCACCCCTTAACTAAATGAAATACTTCAAGTTTTTCCCAACCCATATCATAACTACGCTAATAATTATCTATTTCTACAAAAATGAGTGAACTCTGGTACAAAAATGCAGTAGGGATGCAACTAACAACATGTGTTAGAATAAAACCTAAATACTAACCCCCATAATGTCTCCCACAATACACACATATCATAACAATGTATTTAATGTGACATAGGGTTCACTAATAAAAGCATCTCCTTTATATATATTCACAATATGATCACATGAAGACAATGATCTTCGGGTACACTCTCGTGCTTCTATCAGTAAACTTGTAGGTGTCCTTCACCCATTGAATTTAAAGTACAACAATACACAAAAATGAGAATGGGTGATCAATACGCAATCACACCACTGTATAGTCTCATACTAAAACTCAATCGATGGATTGGATAATTAACCTCTCATCATGAAGTCTAGACCAACTGAACGTATAGTAAAAAAAATAAGTCATCTACGATGACCCGCATTAATATCAAAGTGTGCGGTGCACGGTGACAACCTCTAAAGCAACCCTGATTGATAGATTCATCACGAGTAATGGTATGTTCACACAAATCAAGTATTAACTAAAGGATATTGCTCTCTCGCGCATCTACCCAAATCTACCCAATCCCAACTCTAGATTATACACACTAAAGTAAGGTCCTTTGTACGAGAAACCTACCTTAAATATCTTCTTGTCATTAATTAGTTTAATTTTTATCTTAAACTACAAATCACTGTATGAAGTTTCCCATGAATAAATTATACCAAAAGATTCCACCCTTTAACTTGTAGTTCAAAAAGCTGTTGCTCGCTAAAGTCATTCGAACGATTGCCTACCCTTATTCAAACGAAAACCTAGATCTCGTTTGAATGAGGCAACAATATTGTTCGAACCAAAATAACCATATCGATAGAACGAAACAACAATCTCATTTGAATGAGTATGTGCGGATCGTTTCCTTATCCTAGAAAATGTGTATTTGAACCAAAACCTCCATTAACAATATTCAACTTAATTTTATGATCCCAAAGATTTCCAACACCTATTTAAGATCTAAAACATCAAATAAGGTCTAAATGTTAAAAGTTCACATATTTAAACCTATTTTGTCCTCAACAAGCATGAAGTCTAAATTATTCTATAATTTCAAATCCAAATATAAATAAATATGGGGATTCAACTTATAAACGAAATTAAATCCTAAAGCATGAGTTTTAATCACATAATTATATGTTAAAACCATTTAATTTCTGATTTCTCTTTAAAAGTACAAGTCTTCAATACAAAGTTAATTAATACCGGTCCTAATAACATAATAAACAGACATGATTAAGATAATCAGATTCAATCCTAGACATTTGGGGTGTTCGCGGACCGTTTTTGAGGTATTTTTGGGATCAGACTGCATTAATCGTTCCTAGAAAATTATGTACCGAGATCGGACCAAAATAATCGGTCTCGGTCCTATTTGGTTTTCAAGCGGGCCGTGTTCGGTATCGATCCTATTCGGTCCATACCCATATAAAATAACACTTTTTTTTTAATTAATATCCATCAAAAATAACAAACAACAAACAACAAATACCGATAAAATAATACGCTACAGATACAAAAGTATGTCCACCACATAATTAATGCATTCATAGTATCATGTTTAATTAAAGTATTACAAATTCAACACAAATTCTTCAAAACTCCAACGCATCCATGTCTCCACGCATTAAGCTTCTCCACTTATAGCTCCCAACAACTTTACAAATCATTAAGAACAAGATTATCAATAATAGCATTTAAATAATCAAATAAGGTGAAACATCACAACATAACAATTTGTTACCCGAATCAAGTTTTTCTATTTGTTGAATGTATCCCAGGTATCTCGAATATTGATTGGCTTTGTTGAGGAGCGTAGCCAATTTTGACCACAAACAAGTGCTTCCCCCGTATTTGTTGATAATGAGCTACGAAAAGGGTCAAGAATATGACTTCCCGTGCTAAATGCGGATTCAGAAGCAATGGTAGACACTGGAATAGCTAATATATTATGGGCAATAAGAGAGAAGATTGTGTATCTATTTTGATTATTTTTCCACCAAAAAAGAATATCAAAATTTATACTATCCATCTCACATGCTTTCAACAAATATTTTTCAACTTCCGACTTAGCCCCAAAGTTATCTTCCGCTTTCAAATGTTTTTTACATCTAGATAATAAAAACGCACGCTTATCCATATCATTGTCATCATTAAGAACAACAAAACTTGGTGTTGGAGTTGTATTGCTCGTATTTGTATTAAAAGAAATATATCCATAATACCAATCAAAAAGGCGAACTAAAGTCTCTCTTACCTTCCTAGTCAAGTCTATTACCAAAATAAAGCCATGTGATTAGGCGTGAAAAGTAGCGCGTGTCAAACGCTGATAGTTGTTTTCTATTCACCGCCTTAATACAAAAACCTAAACTTATGACTTCACTCAACAGGTGAGTATAGCGACCAAGTCCGGGTATCAAAAATCCACAAAGACAACTTACTGGAATTTAATTGGTTTAATATTCCTAAAATAAAAGTGTAAAAGATAATTATAAACAAAAAGGAAAAGATGCAAAAAGGGAAAAATTAAACTAGGCGAGTGTATTTAAACTAAATTAACAAATCGGAGAAAAACTATAGGTTACGTTGAATATCCCTCACCCGAGTTAATTAGTGTAAAATAGTTACATGGGTCCATCTCATTTCGACAGTTAATTAAGTCAAGAGTTGTCACATCCCTAAATTCTCATAAAAGTCTAATAAGATTTTGGCGGCAACAAATACCCTGGAAATTACGCACGCAAGGTCGTAAGCACGGAGCATACATGATATACCCCGTTAAATCTCCTAGGCGTAATAACTAGGACAACACACTCGAAATAGACCCGTGAAACTCCAGCACTAAAGCAAAGCAACATGTCAACCCGAGGTGAGTTCAATCCGACACAACCTAAAATAATTTATATAGAAAGCACAGTAAATAATATGTATTGAAAGAAAGAAAGTAAACCTAATTATGAAAGCAATAAATAGCAATAAGTAAATGTTAACTAGGCATGGAAATTAAAGGAAGCAAGTAAAGAAAGCAAGAGAATAAGGAAAATAACTTAAATTAATAACCTTACATACATCAAAGTGGGTAAAACACCCAAAGTGGTGGAGTAGGGAAAAACTCCATACAAACCCTAAACTAATGTAAAATGTAAGATAATGAAAATAGAAACCAAAATTGGTTTATATGGTAAGTTGGAAAAGAAATAAAGGAAAAAGAAAAGAAAAGAAGAAAGTGGCAAAATATCTGGCATACGCGGTCGACCAGTCGCAGGGACGCGATCGACCGCACCTTTGGGTTAAAGCCCACTATCTCCTTTCCACGAAAAAACTCCAAACCACGGTTGACTATCCTTAAAGCGTGGTTGACCGGTACTCTATTTTTTGGCCTTGATTGGTCCAACATGAGGGGAAAAAATCCATTACAGAAATGACCCTAACTTCTTCATCCTAACTCCAAATGATGCGCTATTTATGGCCACGTGATGCTAACTCAACGAACTACGCATCCGTGGAATTTCTATGAGTCGATGATGAAATATGATTTGACTAAAATGCCCTTAAAGTAGCGTTCGACGACAAAACTTATCCAAAATGCAATCGATCCTCATTTTTAGCGTTCCAATACCTACAAAAGCATAATTAACCCCTGAAAGCATGTATATATACAAATACGAGTTGTCTGATTAATGAGCATAAATATAGGCATTAAGGACTGTAAAAGTGCTAGAATGAATAAAGATATAGGGCAGAAATATGCAATATTTGTGTCGTATCACACCCCCTAACTTAGACATTCCTAGTCCCCAGTGATGAAGCAAATAAAACCAGTCCACAGAAGGCAGTATAAGGCTTATATATGCATAGAAATATAAATGCCACTTTCATAGGGAATACGATTGCATTTAGCATATGCAATAAGCCCTTAAACCCTTAGGTTACCCTAGTGGACGAGTGTCGTATCGTGAGGTTTTTTAGGGATCAAACCCACAAACATCATATAGTTTCCTCAAAATATTCCCAATCACATGCGACAAACTCAACAATAGAGAAAAAGATTCCATACACATTATTAGAAAGTGGAATGAATTTACACAAAAGTCCGTATTATTAACATTATAGAATGAACTTCGTAGAATTGAAACCTTAAAAAGTGGGAGGGGAGTGAGCACATGCAAAGTGTGATTTGACAAAAACTTAAATAAACCGGATGAAAATTAAAGCAAACATATATTCAGTCCTCATGGGCATTACACTCATCAAGTGAATTCACTCGAAACAGGGAGTTAACACATGGAACATACGGGCATAAGGAGTAAATATAAATGGAAACTAGGCCGCGCACATGTTATAAATGAAGAATGCTATATAGGAGATTAAAAATTGTAATCTCAATGAAAGATACCACACCTTAAAGGAAACGAAATGCATTTTCACAGATTATCAAAACTATTTTAACTTTTAAATTACATCTACTTAAGATCACATAGGACTTTAATAGGGTTGTAATATAGACTAGGCCTATGTATGAAATGAAAGGGATGTATGTACGGATTCAATGTGTTAGGAATGAAAAACTTGGAATAATGAGAAATAGTGCGGGGAGTATCAAAAATTGGAAAATAAGTTCCATAAAAGGCATTGTATATATCATTTGGAAAGCAATAAAAGCTTATTGAACTATATACACAACATATACAAATTTCTCTTTTTTTTCTTTTCTTCTTTTTCTCACTTTTTCTATTTTGTTTTCTTTTGCTTTTTGCTTTCTCCTTTTCTTTTTCACGACACTTTCTTTTCTTTACTTTTCACACTCTCACATGCCTAAATTGCAACCACGCGATAATAACATCATTCAATCCCAAGTAACATTCCAAACAAGGGTAAGAAGGGTAACAAGTATGGGCTAAAACTCCAATTTGGAGTTGGTTATGGGATTTTTGGTTAATGAAAAGAAAGTCTATATTAAGGCACAAAGGGGTTGACGAGGGAAAACATTTAAGGTGAGGTCAAGGCTCATATGGATGATATAACAAAGATGGCCTATGATCATTCCATAAAGTTTATGGAATTTTCGAGTCAAAACAATATATGAAAATCATGGTGAAGTAATACATTTCATATATGAACTCAATTAATGAACGGTCAAATGAAAGAATAGTGAGATTACCAAGGAATTCAATGTTTTCAAAGATGAAAGAATAATGTATACACTCATAAACGAAGAAAATCCAAAAACTCACTCGGTGAAAGTATATACAATGCAACAAAAGATTACCGAGTTATAAAAATCTTAAACCAAATCAATAAAGCAAGAAAAGTGCATGTGCTCATGGAATTAGAGTTTAATTCATGAAGTTATTCACAATATCAATAATTGAGGACTAAATTCTAATAACTTCTAAAATCTAAAACATGCATTATTGAGTTGTCTATTGGATCGGGCAATTATTGAAATTTATCATCGGAAACAAAGGCAAAATGTCCAAAAAAGGAGAAAAAAGAAAGAAAATCTTTTTGAATTTTTTGAATTTTTCTAAGAAAAGCATACTAAGTAACTAACTTGTGAGCAAAACAACGACTAAATAAAGTAATGGATAGAATATCCCCCATCCCCTAACTTAAAACCTGACATTGTCCTCAATGTGAATTAAGAACCAAGTTAAAGAGAGGAAAATAGTGATATTACCTAAAATTGGAGCGATCCCTATAAGAACAAGTCCAAAGAATCTACAAAACAAGTTAGTACGGAGCATAGCAAAAAAAAATAATAAAAAGTTAACTAATTACAAAAGACTAAATTAAAATAAAGAAAAACAAAAGAAAGAACTGATAAAGGGCTAACTATATATAACCTACTATTTAGGCTTCACATAAACTATACACTAGATGTCTAAATAGTTGAGGGTCCACCACGAAAATGATTTGACTTTGGAGGGTGACCGGTGTACCCTCACTCTCAAGCATGCCTTCCGAAAAATATGAATTTTGTTTGAATAACGGAAGGCATGTGTAAGGCGGAAGAAATGAACCATCGCCAATTAAAAGTTTTGGAGGGACGATGGGGGATTTGGATAAGATGGGTGACAATAATATATGGGGATCGAGAAAAGCAGAATATCCTCCCAAGGATTTTAAAATTGGAATGGGAGGTGGCACACATGAGAGCAAAGATGCCTTCATGGAAGGCGAATCGAGCAAGTACTCCTCATTGGCGAAAAGGTTTAACACATTAAAGTTTGAAACTGATTCATCGGGTACTTGTATCGGTGTGATAACAGAGAATGAAAATGGGGAGGAAAGAAATTCAAACTCAAGAGAGGAGTCATCATCGCTTGAAGATTGAGTTTCGAAGGAAATAACATCATTTTCAATGAAATGTTCTTCTTAGGGGGCCAAAGAAGAAACCATTTCATTGCAAATGGATATTACTTACATTTCATCCTCACTTTCATTATCTATTATGCTATGGGCAAAGTCAATAATGGTTTGTTCCAAAGTAGGCACAAAGTACTCATTTGGTTCAAAACATTCCTCGACTTCAAAAGTCTTGGAAGAAAAATTGCCGTCGGATTCAAATAATAAATCCAATTCATGCTCCCACAAATGATTTTCTTCTCGATAACAGTTTTCAAGTTTCTCATTTTCAAGCATGCGCAAGCCCTTACCGAATGCCATAGGTCGAGGCACGAATACTTGCAAATGAGAAGTTTGAAAATTATTATCGGAACTATACTTAAACTCATTATTATAAGAATTTTGAAACCTATTGCAATTCATTTCAAAATTCCTATTATAAGGAATTAGAGGCCCAAAATCGTTATCATCCTCCACAAATTACACGCACTCGAAAGCTTTACTTTTGTAATACTCGCCCAAAGACATTTTTGAATTTGTAATTTTTTGGGACTCTAAGTATTGACCAAAAGTGAAAGGTTTGCGAGGATTTTGAGAATTATTATAATGATTACCGAAAGGATTGGAATACGACATGCTTACCCACAAAATGGCTTGAAGTGGTGAATTCCACAAAGTAGATGCGCACGTGAAAAATTCAAGGGGTTCTTGGCGCTCAAATGTAGAAGTCCTACAAAAAATGTTAGGCAAAAAATACAAATAGAAAGAAAATACTATGAAATACTAAATCAAATAAATTCTAAAATAAACTCATTCCCGACAACGACGCCATTTTGATTAGGTGTGAAAAGTAACGCATGTGAAACGCTGATCGTTGTTTTCTATTCACCGCCTTAATACAAAAACCTAAACTTATGACTACACTCAACATGTGAGTATAGCGGCCAAGTCCGGGTATCAAAAATCCACAAAGATAAGTTGCTAGAATTTAATTGGTTCAATATTCCTAAAATAAAAGTGTAAAAGATAATTATAAATAAAAAGAAAAATATGCAAAAAGGGAAAGATTAAACTAGGCGAGTGTATTTAAACTACATTAACAAAGCAGAGAAAAACTATAGGTTGCGTCGAATATCCCTTACTCGAGTTGATTAGTATAAAATGGTTACATACGTCGATGAGTTATTAAGACTGCGTCTCGTTTCGACAGTTAATTAAATCAAGAGTTGTCACACTCCTAAATTCGCATAAAAGTCTACTAAGATTTTGGCGTCAACAAATACCCCAAAAATTATGCACGCAAGGTTGTAAGCACGGATCATACATGATATACCCCATCACATATCCTAGGCATAATAACTAGGACAACGCACTCGAAATAGACCCGTAAAACTCCATCACCAAAGCAAAGAAACATGTCAACTCGATGTGAGTTCAATCCGACACAACCTAGACTAATTTAGATAGAAACTATGGTAAATAACATGTATTGAAAGAAAGAAAGTAAACCTAATTATGAAAGCAATATATAAATGTTAACTAGGTAAGGACATTAAAGGAAGCAAGTAAAGAAAGTAAGAGAATAAGGAAAAAGAACTTAAAGTAATAAGATTACATACATCAAAATGGGAAAAACACCCAAAGTGGTGGAGTAGGGCAAAGCTACATACAAACCCTAAACTAATGTAAAATGTAAGATAATGAAAATAGAAACCAAAATTGGTTTATATAGTATGTTGGAAAATAAATAATGGAAAAAGAGAAGAAATGAAGAAAGTGGCAAAATATCTGGCATACGCGGTCGATCGGTTGCAGGGCGCGATTGATCGCGCCTTTGGGTTAAAACCCATTGTCTCCTTTCCATGGAAATCTCCAAATCGCAGTCGACCGATACTCTATTTTCTGGCCTTGATTGGTCCAATATGAGGGGGAAAAAGTCCATTACGGAAATGGCCCTTACTTCTTCGTTCGAACTCCAAACGATGCGCCGTTTGCGGCCACGCGATGATAACTCAATGAACTACGCATCCATGGAATTCCCATGAGATGGAGATGAAATGTGAATTGACTAAAATGCCCTTGAAGTAGCGTTCGACGACGAAACTTCTTCGAAATGCAACCGATCCTCACTTTTAGTGTTCTAATACCTATAAAAGCACAATTAACCCCTGCAAAGCATGTATATATCCAAATACGAGGTTGTTTTGTTAATGAGCATAAATATAGGCATTAAGGACCGTAAAAGTTCTAGGATGCATAAAGTTATAGGGCAGAAATATGCAATATTTGTGTCGTATCACCATGCTACTCTCCGCAAAAGTATTCAGCATACTTCAACTTATATCTAGGATTAAGAACAACCGCAACAAATAATCGAAAGTTAATTTTTCAACATTCCAATACTTGTCAAATTTTGATTGCATGCTCGCCTCCATAGTAGATAAAAAATAATCTCCACTATTTCTCAAAGATATCAACTTTCTTTGAATCATTAATGGACTTTTTATCATCTACCTAATATCAAAAGTTCACAATAATAGAAAAATAATAATATAATTAAAAAATGATATCTCCATAAAAAATATACCCATACATGTGATTTTGAGTGTGGTTCCTCCAATAAAAAAGATATATGTGAGGTCGAGATTCAACCTACAATCAATAAAAACAAATAATTACTTTTACTGAAGCAAATAATTTAATTTCACAAAAAAACTGTAAATCTGTATAAAGAACATGATATCTGTAAACACTGTAAACTAACTATGTAAAATCAGATTCCTTCACATTAATACAAACAATGTTAAGATTGTATAGATAACAGATCTAATGGTAATGAAAAATTCCGTTCCAAACTATCAACCCAAATTTCAACTCTGTTTTTGGAATCATGAAACAAAATAATGTAAGGTCGTAAGAGGTGGGCAACTCAACGAAAAATGAATAATTATTTTCATTTAAAAAAATCAATTAATGAATTACTCGTGTCTTAAGAAATGATTTTAGTTCGTGACCAAAACATTAGTTTGACATGATTTGGCCCTGTTAGGATATACAAGTTTATAATTAGAAACGAAAAAAAGGAAAAAAAAATACACTCGGTCGTAACTTATTCATAGATTTAATAATTAATTCTAGTTAACACACACTATAAACTAATTAAACATTAATCATTAACAAACCAAATCCCAAATATTAGTCAAAATCCAAAAAGTAGGGGCATCAAACTACTCAAATCTAATAATATCTAACAAAAACATGAATAACTTAAGGTCGTAGTAGACCAACAAATCGTAAAAGGTAGGCAACAATGAAATAAAATTACTTACCTACTTATCTTTAAGGTTGTCAGGTTGGGGATTTAGGCAGTTTGATTAGGGGTTTAGGCGATAGGTTAAGGGTTTAGATCATGACAGAGGATTGGGGTTTAGATTGTGACAAAGGAGAGAACCACGGTGAGAGAGGGAGGAGATGACGAAGGGGTTTGTTACCGACGGTGCTATGTAGAGAGAGAAGAAGAAATGTTTTATGTTAGGATTGTTGGGTAGAGAGAGGTCGAGTGAGCATGTGTGATGTGAGTGTGAGTGTGTTTGTATGGGTATATTATGGGTGAACAACTATATATATATATATATAAAATAAAAGTGGTCCGGCCCCGTCCAAACCCGCTTTTTAAGACCCAAGACCGAGACCGACCCGAATAATGTGGTCCTCCACATTTTAAGACCGAATTAAAAATGAATTTAAAAAAACTCGGAAAAGTGGGTTCGATTCGGTTCATTTTTTTGGTCCGTTCAGTTCATTTGGGTTTGTGCACACCCCTACCAAACATGCATTCTAAAATCCCAAAATTATCTACGTAACATGGAATTATAAACAAGTTACAGATTAATAACTCATATAGTAAGAGATTTCTTGTCTTAAACGATGAACAACGGGTCTTTACATAACAATCCTTATTCCTCCTCTCCCAACATCTCCTTAGGTTATCCCACGAGTCTAAGGCTCTCTTATGTGAAAAATACTCAATAAATGAGGTTAATCTCCCTTAAATACTCTTTAATCCCATAGGTATATAACATGCCTATTTTTGGGACCCTAAATGAGTGCAAAATACTACCCAAATAACCCAAAACATAGAAAAAGGGTATACCTACCCCAAACCCAAATTAAGACGTTAAAAAATATAACCGCGGCTCCGCATCAGTCTAGAGTCCGATTCAAATTATATTTACTTATATCTTATGGTAATACCTCACAATGTAAAATAAAATGTCGAATTAATTATTTTACGCTTAACCGCATATAATACGAGTTAATTAATTATATTAATTAATTAAACATAACATGCACCACAAACAAATCAAATAACATGCAAATATAATAATCTTCAAATATGCATTTTATTATTACCAATATACTCAAGTAATAATTAATTATATATTATTAACTTATTCTCACAATTAGCAATTTAAATAACAGTAAAAACCCAGGGTATCATAGTGTTCCCCCAATATAGGAATTCCCTTCTTGGAATTCAGTATGTGCCTGACTAGAAGAGTTCTAAATACCTCTCTCACACGTCATCCTCCCTCTCTAATGTCAACTTATCTTTGTTGTGATTCCCCTACTGGACACCCACTAAAGAAATTTCCTTGGAACAAAGTTTCTACTCCCTCAAATCTAAAATGGCATATGGCTTATCCTCGTAACTCACTTCAAGATGAAGCTTTATCTCATCGAGATCAATATGATGATATGCTAAGTCGCCTTAAATGTTGAGACATGGAAAATATCGCGAATCCTTTACAAATGATCCGGTAAGGAAAAGCAGTACGCGACTAGTCTGATCCGTTCGATAATGGTAAATTGCCCCACATGCCGAGGATCTAACTTCCCCTTCTTCCCGAGTCGTATAACTCCCTAGTAACACATGATATACAATGACAGACTATAGGTTCCTCCTATCCACATTTTTATGACTCTTCTTCCAACTCTAGTCTTTCCGAATTCTATCTGTGATCATCTACACCTTCTTCAGGTGTCCTGAACAAACTTGGGTTTGAGAAGATTATTTTTCCCCACCTCTAACCAAAATGAGGGTGGACTACAAGGCCTCCCAACAAATCCACATATGGAGCCATGCCAATCATTAACTGGTAACTATTTTTATAGGAAAACTCTATCAACGTTAAAATACTCCCAACTACCTCTGAAGTCCAAGATGCATATTCACAACATGTCCTTAAGTATAAAATTCATCAGCTTCGTCTATCTATCTATCTATCTATCTATCTATCTATCTATCTATCTATCTATCTATCTATCTATCTATCTATCTATCTATCTATCTATCTATCTATCTATCTATCTATCTATCTATCTATCTATCTATCTATCTATCTATCTATCTATCTATCTATCTATCTATCTATCTATCTATCTATCTATCTATCTATCTATCTATCTATCTATCTATCTATCTATCTATCTATCTATCTATCTATCTATCTATCTATCTATCTATCTATCTATCTGTGGGTGATACGAGGTACTCAACCTCAACTATATTCCCAAATTTTCTAGATACTCCTCTAAAAGTGGTACACAAATGCCTTATCCCTATATAAAATAGTGTTGAGCGGCACACCATGAAACTTCACTATCTATACAATGAAAAGATCAACGTACAATGATGAAGTAAAATCCATCCAAACTGGTAGAAAGTTAGGTACATTAGTCAATCGGTCCACAATCCCCTAATTGGCATCATGTCTCCACTATGTAATAATAAACCATGTAATGAAGTCCATGGAAATTCTCTCCTATTTCGACAAGGAACCGCAAGTGGATCTAGGAAACTTGCTGGTCTCTGGTGACCTACCTTCACCATCTGGAAAGTGACACACTTGGACACAAACACTTCGATATCGTTCTTCATAATTGACAACCAATATCGGTGTCTCATATCCTGGTGCATCTTATCCATATTAGGATGCACTGTAAAATGCGACCCATGCGAATCAGTTATAACTGTTTGTCGTAACTCCTCATCCCCTGGTAACACAAGTATACTTTGGAATCGCAAACCCCCATCAGATCTAATCAATCATGACCCTTCTCCCTCTGGTAATAACTTTTGGAACTTTTTTGGACAATAAGAATTCCCCGGCTATGCTTTCACAATCCAAATGATGATTTTGGGTGTGATGGTAAAAACAACCATGAATTCATAAGATAAATCATCCTCAGTACTGAATGAACCTTGATTCTCCTTCCAAATCATCGCAAGTGTCACTGTTGATTATGAGTCAAAGCATCTACCGCTATGTTTTCCTTTTCTATGTGATACTGAATATCAAACTGGTAGTCTTTCATGAACTAAATCCACCTATAGTGCCTCATATTCAACCCCTATGCATAAACAAGTATTGCAAACTCTCACGATTCATGAAAATGCAACATCTGTCCCTCAAAAGATAATGTATCCAAATTCAGAGAGGAAAAATCTCTGCTACCAACTCCAGATCATGGGTAGGGTAATTCCTCTTGTGAGGCTTAAGCTTGTGAGAAGCTTAAGATATCGATCGATCTTCCTACATCAACACACCCATAAGTACCTGTTAAGATGGATTAATTTACACCATTTACTCCAACCACTTGAATAGAATCTAAAGACACGATGAATTCCTCAAAATTGTCCTCCTCAATGTAATACCAAATACGTGCTCTACCCCCCCTCCAGGCTTGGCATCACAACCATGTGCATCTTTTTCCACTGAATGGCAAAGAAGATAGGCCTCCTAAAACAATCCATACAAGCTCTATATATGAGCAAACGATTCATCCCCAGAATAACGTCATGCTCAGACATATAAGATAAGCAAGTCAACTATAGATCTAAGCTTACTAATGTCCACCCTTATCACGGTACGCGCAAAACGTGTAGGTGGTCCTCTACTCAAGGGTGAATCAACATATGCCACTATATTTGATGCTAAGTCTACCTTCCCCGATGATTTAATGAAACTAATATTAATAAAAGAATACGATGCACTTGTATTAAACCAAATGCGTCCTATATGATCACATATCGAAAACATACCCTTAACTACCTAGGTTAGTTCCTGCACATTCATAGGTAAAACATGATACACACACTCATACTATAGCTACCGCTGACCTTGAGGTTAGGTTGGTGGTTTTGGTATTACTGACACTGCTGCAAGTGGTGGGGCTAGAAATTTTAGGCATTTCCCCTTGGGTGCTCGATGCCCACACTGACATCCCTACTCTTGCACCTCCTTATTGCCTTTTGGGCACCTCCTAGCTATGTGTCCACCCTCTCTATAAGTAAAATATCTTCCATTAAGATAACGTCTCTGTCATTGCTGCCCATGCTCTCCCTGCTGATCTCGATGCTGTTGGCCCTAACCCTGATAGCCCTGATGTGATAACTGTCCTTGGACTAGGTCTCCCTTACAATTATCATAACCTTTGTACTTCTTATGGTGCTACTCCCATGTCTAAGGAGCCTTATGTAGTTAGCCCCCCTAATTACCTCCTCCATTTATCTTGCCTTGTTGGTTAGACGAATCTGCATTGGGATTTTTCTCGCCCCAACTATTGTGAAACTCCTTATGGTTCTAGATATATAACAAATAGGAATTCGTCACCTTTATGTAAGTGATAAAAGTTGGGTTCCACAAAATAGACTACTTGATGTGCCAAGTCAACCCAAAAAAGAATTTTTCCATCTTTTTATCTTCAATGTCTACCTTCTCTAGTGAAAATAGAGAAAGAGTGGTGAACTCCTTCTCATATTCAACCTCAATGCGACTGTACTACTTGAGGCTCATAATTTGCCTCTTCTTATTATTCCTAACTGTTGGTGGGATTTACTTGTAGTCAAACTTGACTAAGAACTCAATAATGATCATTGTGGCCCTATCCTCTACTATGGTGACTGACTCCCACCATTGTAAGGCCTTTCCAACCAATCTAAATGTGGATAACATATGCTTGTGGACCTTCGAGCACCCCTCTATCCTCAAGTGCCTCCAAATGTCCTTCATCCATTGATATTAAACAATGACATCTATAATCCCTATAAACTTTAGTGTGTGGCCATTTGCAAAGGACCCACGAGCTCTCTCCCGTATTGAACTTTGCTGCTGAACAAGTACGATAACCTACTATTATGGCTATGACTATGGTGGTGTGACACCCAGCATTGTTTGACATTGGAGGTGGCCAGTCCCACTCCCAAACTACGTTGAGCGTCAAAATTAAAATACCATTTTTAGCATGTGATAGAAATATGAGACATTAATTTTTTTTTCCATAAGATACAATCCAAAATTTAATCCAAAGAATATAAACGTCCACCCAAGAAATTTGATCACCATTCTAACTCCAAAATAAAACTCAACTCCAAGAGATAGATTAATACTTAAATGAAATAATCCAACTACAAATCTCTAACTGAAAATCGTTAGCAACTGTAGAACCGAATGGCCCACCAAATTCATATATAAATGTCTCTATAATAAAACGATGGAATGAAACAATTATAGACTACTAAACCGGTAAAATTATACTCCAGCTGCACTAAAAAAATCTCCAATCCATCCTATGTAGTTATTTGAGCAACTATATCTAAAATGCTGGTAAATCTGATGGGTCAGAGCCCACCTCATGAATACCAGTTACTCCTCCCAATTAGGATCCGTGAATACTGACATAAGCATTATATGTGATAAATATTGCAATAGAGTATTTTA
The DNA here is from genome assembly GCA_949130495.1 of Sambucus nigra. Classification (NCBI taxonomy): domain Eukaryota; kingdom Viridiplantae; phylum Streptophyta; class Magnoliopsida; order Dipsacales; family Adoxaceae; genus Sambucus; species Sambucus nigra. The sequence continues at coordinate 465,229,601 of OX422211.1, read as the reverse complement.
AATTACGTGATATAAAAACATGTGAGTAAATTAAAACCATACTAGCTACTCACATAACTAAACCACTCTATTATTCAAGTCCACTTATGTGATCACAATAGCGAATTACCTCAAAATCTTTATCTTACTTTATTTAAATATTTAAATTTCTTACTCGTGTGATACCACATAGCCACCACACCCATTCCCCTTACTATAGCTAATTAACCCAATTGCATTAGCTCTGCACATACACACGACGTCCCATGCACGACACATCACTATAGCCAGTCAACTCAATTATCATTAGCCCTTCACACACTTATGACGCCAACGCACACCCACGCCTCTATAATCAGTAAGCCCAATTATTGTTTGCCCTGCACATACTCGCGGTGCAAATTTATTTTAGTAACCGTTTATTATCTTAGGCTTTAATTATTAATTCTTAATCAAATTTTCTTATTCTCTATTATCCCCACCCTTAATTCAGGTATCATAATAAAAATCATCCCTAGTCCCATACCTAGAGACACTACACCAAAAATGCTAATCTGGCACGCTGTGGCAAGGAGATTCTGGCACTGTTTTAAGCTGTGCCAGATTCTGGCACGGTTTAATGACAATCTGGCACACTTTAAAACAGTGCCAAAATTTGGCACTGCTTTAAAGTGTGCCAAAATTGAGTACACTTCACTAAAATATAAATAATCAAAAAAAAATTTATCCCCCTTAATTTTTTTAGCTTCCCGCTCTCTCCCTCTCTCGATCGCTCAGCGTTATCTCTCTCTCTCCCTCTCACACGCTCAACAAATCGCTCAACCCTATCTCTCTCTATCCCTCTCTCGGTCACCGACCTTCGCCATCCTCCACCATCTCTCGATCGCTCAGCCCTATCTCTCTCTCTCCCTCTACCGCCGCCGTCCTCGCCATCCACCGTCCTCGACTCAGTCTTAACTCTTTGTTTGTTTCCTATGATGGAAATACGGAGAAGTTAGCATCAGGGTTAGTGAAACCATTTGTGACACATTTGAAGGTTGCAGAGCAACAAGTTGCATTAGCTGTTCAATCAATTAGACTCGAAATTGAAAGGAAAAAAAATGCTGAAACGTGGTTCACAAAGGGAACACTTGAGACAAGGTAACCCTTTACTTTAAACATTTAATTTCTTTCGCCCCTGATTTTTGCCCCTGTTTGTGGTTGTTTTCAAGTTAAAACTGACTTTTTTGTTTTTGTGCTGTTGAAACAAGATTATTGAATGGAAATATTACATTTTTGGAGTTGTTGATTCTTTTTTATATACACACAAAACGTATATAAAAAATAATGATTCTATTTTTTATATACATAAAAAATACTGATTCTTTTTTTATGTATACATTTCTTTTAATGTACATCTATTTAATACAAAATACCTAATTATATTATACCCAAGTTACTGATTTATACCCGAATTACTGATTTATGTTAGATTAATTAGTTAAATAAATTTATATTAGGTTTATGGTTTTTAATATTAAAAATGAATATTAATGCATGGTTTTTCTTGTTGATTTATGCCCAAGCTACTGATTTATGTTAGATTTATACCCAAATTGCTCAAATATATGTCAATTTAAATTAGTTTGATTTTTCAGTCCCTAAGTTTATGAATATTTAAATTAGATTAATTTTTCAGCGCCTAAGTATTAGTTTGCTCATGGTTGAGTCCAAATTTAACGGGGTTCTTTTAGGGGAGAACTTATCCATGGCAGGTTTTGTAGAGATTCAATGGGTTCTTCATCAAGCTATTTCTCTTTCATGGCAGGGTTTTGTGAATATTTATTAAGCATTATTTATTTCTTGAAATTAATTAGGTATTGTTAATAATTATTGATAGTAGTTGTTTGGGCAACTATAATTTGTATAAAAATCAATATAACTAAAAAAAATCGTGTCGGGGGCTCCCGCTCCCGAACCCGCAGCACCATTCGAAACTTTCGCCCCACTTGACAAAAAATCCTGGATCCGCCACTGCTTGAGAGGTAATGCAAATCCAGACGCAACATTATTTGACAATGCATATGACCTTTGAATCTTTGATGTAATTGGTATTGTTTTTAGGTTTGTGCGGTTTGTCAGTACACCGGAAGTTTTGGAATTGGTCAATACCTTTGATGAAGAGATGTCTCAACTAGAAGCAGCCCGGAGGATCTATTCACAGGTAACATTTTTTTAGCGTGTATAAGTTTTTCTTAGGGGTTTACCAATTAAAATCTCTACCTAATTTTCTTTTTCTTCAAAAAAAATTGATCTCAAGGAGCAGGAGATCACGTTTCCAGTACGTTCGGTATGTTTATCTGCCTATCGTGTTGTTTTATGTACGATTTTCTTATAAAGATAATTACACTGATCTCCAATACACTATTTTTTTCAAACAGCCTGTAGACCTTTAGAGTATTTAATTGTGCAGTAAAATAAGGAATGCTTGCACAGTTTAACTATGGTCACAGAAGTATTATTAATATTAGTTCAAGTCTAACTGAATTGTAAAAGACAACTACATCATGCAGTTTATTATGTGGAACATTTTGTTCCAGATTTTAGTACCATTATCTTATTGATAAGCAATTCCATAATTATCGTTTAATCACCTAGTATAAATATTTATGAAAATTGCCTTGTTTAAATTTGTGAGTCCAATGTTGCCAGATTATGTACCGGAGCTGTATCATTTTCCAGAAATATTGTATCATGTATTTTAACATATTGTAGTATACTCTTGGATTTTTATAATAACCACATATATCTTAATGCCTTGAGCATCAACAATTAAAAAATTATTAGAAAGAGTTAAGAGTATCTGTTTCTATAATCAAAATCCCCACAAAATGATAGTTTTTCGTTTCTATACTCTTTTCGATTCTGCAACATCCAAACTATAAGTATTACTTAGTCCATAACCTAGGAAGAATACCTAGAAAAAATCACCACCTAGTCTTGTAAAATCCAATGATATGGTTATATTCCTCTTAGAAAGTTAACAAATAAATTCTTTTGGATGATCTTGAGAAAATAGGCCATTCTTCTTAAAAAATAAACTTGAAAATATTCTTTAATGGAGGCTAGAATTTTTATGAAAAAGGGGGGATACTTTGGGAGAGAAAGTCTCTTGAAAATAGGTTAATATGAGTTAAAAAAGTCCTCCCACGATCCTCCTTTAAATTAGGTAAAAATATAGGAATCCTTATCCCATTAGAATTCTGAAAAAACACAAATTCACACAAATCTAATATTCTAACAAATTAAATACATTTTACTAAAATGACTACTGCTCTTTCCATAAAACCCCAAATGAACTGATTCAATGCTCATCGGAAAGTTAAGATCCATATCTTTCTTTGCATCTATGGCTCATAGTCTTATTCAAAATAGAAATAAAATGGCATGCATTATAAGTGACGTCCAAAATCTGGCACATTGTCATCATAACTTTGGGATATTCATCTCATAGAAATGAATATTTTATTTTCATCGAAATTGTTTATATTGAATTCTAAAAATCATTTTTATAACCCCACTAATAAAAAATTATCTTATTAATAATTAATCCAAATTGACATGTTTTCATGATTCCATATTTTTATAAGTCTGAAAACACCCGAATTTCACATTTTAGCAAAAGTACCAATTTCAAGTAATAGCCATTAACTATTTTTACAATTTACAATTTATTAACCTTAAATAAATCCTTAAAAGACCCGGGGTATTAAATATAGAAGTTTTGTAACATGGCAACCAATGTTATAGTTACTACCTTGGTAATAGTGGAAGCTAGATATACTATGGATTCTATTGGTGGTGCCTGCTGCAGCTATGGATGCTGCTGTAACTGAGCGTGTATCTATGCAACATATTTAGCTCTAGTATGTCGAGTGTTATTCATTTGAACGTAAAAAAAATTGTATCGAAAAAAGTTTCACGAAAGAATACAACAAATCTGATTCACAAATCTCTACATACCAAAGAACTCAAAGCATTACATAATGAGAGAACTGCGGATCCTAAGTACACTAATACCAGGATGATCTAATTCCAACTATAACAACCCATATTTTTAGCATAACAGTCCATCGGGCTAATATACCGAAGAGAGGACTTATTTTATAATTTATATCATTCTCAACATCAAACAACAAATAAATAAGAATGAATTTAAAGCTATTCATAACATGTAATAACTAAAATGATAAATAACTCTGATACAAATAATATCTCAAAACCATCCAACAATAAAATTGTCTGAACAAATCAACTCCAAACTAACTGACTGAAATAAAATAATTAGGACATAGGGTCCATATAAATATGTAAAATAAAATTAAACTGAAATACTGAAAAGAGTATCACCCTAAGCTTGAATCAAAGAGATGAAGATGTCAAATGAAATGGAGCGATAAGCCCGGAGTATCCTCGATACTACTGAATCTGTTTATGAAATCGTGGAAAACATTTTATATAATTTAGGTTAGAGCCCAAAAGTTACAAGAGCTATTTGCAATATCAATGATATAAGTCATGCGAATCATTAACAATAAACATGCCACCTCATCATCTCATATGAAATAAGTACTCACCCCTTAACTAAGTGCAATACTATGAGCATTTATCAATCCATGGCATAATTATGCTAATAAGTCTCTATTTATATAAAAATTCGTAAATGCTAATAATAAAACATAAGCCCTGCGCTAATAGCTAGGTGTGCGGTACACGTTCACAAGCTCCAAAGTAATCCCGACCAATAGATTCACCACGAGTAATGGTATGTTCACGAATCAAGTATACACACATAAACATTTATATATATATATATATATATATATATATATATATATATATATATATATATATATATATACGTATCACGCAACATATGTATACATATAAAGGATATCATTCTCTTGCATGTCTACTCAAATCAACCCAATTCCAACTTCGAATTGTACAAACTAAATTAAGGTCCTTTACAATTGAAACATACATTTAATATCTTATTTTCATTAATTAGTTTAATTTTTGTCTCAAACTTCAAATGAGTGTATAAAGTTTCCCATGAATAATTTATACCAACCAATTCCACTCTTTAACTTAATGGTCAAAATGCCACTTCTCTCAAAAGTCGTTCAAACGACTACCTACCCTTGTTCAAACAAAAACCCAGATATAGTTCGAACGATATTGCTAATCTCGTTCGAACAAGATAACAGTCTCATTCGAATAAGAATGGCACTGGTACCTCATTCGTCGCAGAAAATGTATTTTTGAACCACAACCTCCATTAACACTTCCAAGCTTCAAACTAATGACCCAAACATCATCAAAATAAAAAAACCAAGTACCACTTTATGAACCTAAATGATTCCCAATACTTATCTATGATCTAAAACATCAAATAAGGCTTAAATCTTCAAAGTTCACAACTTTAAACCTAATTTTTCCTCAACAAGCATGAAGTATAAATTATTATGTAATTTTATATCCAAATATCAAATTAACATGGGAATTTAACTTATAAACGAAACTAAATCCTAAAGCATGAGTTCTAATCACATAATCATATGTCAAAACCATACAATTTCATATTTCTCTTCAAAACTGTAAGTCTTTAATAAAGAGTTAATTAATACCAATCCTATTTAACCCAAGAAAAAAACATGATTAGATAATCAAATTCAATCCTAAACAGACAATCAAAATCTCCATAATTATCTACACAATATGGAATTATAAACAAGTTATGGATTAGCAATTGATATCATAAGAGGTTTCTTGCAAGAAATGATGAACAATGGTTCTTCACTCAACGATCCTTTTTCCTCATCTCCCAATGTCCCTTTAGGTTCTCCTATATGTCTAAGGCTTCTAGGGTTTGTCTCTTATATGAAAAGTACTTAATAAATCAGAGTAATATCCCTTTAATATTTCTTAATCCTGTAAGTATATAATAAACCTATTTTTGGGCCCTTAAATGATCCTAAAATAGCCTCAAACGTAGCCTAAGGTATACTTATCCTCCGAGACCAACTTAAGATGATAAAGATAAAACGACCCTCCTTATCACTTAATGAGTTATCTCCAAATGGTAGCACCTCATAACTCACAATGTAAATTAATACATCCAATTAATTATTGTACCAGTAACTGCACATAGTTTAAGTTAATTAATTATACCGATTAATTAAACATAACATGCTGCAAAAACAAATCGCATAATAGGAAAATTTAATGATCATGTACATATGCATTTTATTTTACCAATTCACCCAAGTGATATTTAATTATTCTCACAATTAACAATACTTGAAATTATACCAATAATACGGGGTATTACAGTAAGTGGCCTATATGTTTGTTGAAGAAAGTAAACTTCTTTGTCATGGATCAACATGTGATACGACTTACAATATTATATTGGGACGAGTCTTCATAAAATAATTTGAAATTATTCATTTTTCTATTCATCACATGACAAGTTTTTTTTTACTTATTTTGTGGTAGGAAAAGTATTTGGATATCAAGTTGAAGAAATATAATGCTACTTCACATCCCTGGAACAAATGGAACAATATAAATAGAAGATCTCTTCATAAAACATTAAAAACCTTGACCCAATAGAAAAGGAGAAGTTATTAAAGGGTGAGGTAACTGAGTAGGTGGAATCGATGGTTCACGATGAAGTGGACCCTGAAGAAACCATGCACATTGGCTCATCCTTGAAATCCAATGTCACGGTCAGGTTGGTTAAACTCTTTAAGGAGTGTATGAACATCTTTACATAGTCACAAAAGGATATGCAAGGGATAGATCTCGAATCCATATGGCATTCATCCAAATAAGTTATGCAAAAGAGGAGGAAGTTTTCCCCAGATCGGTAGCATATCATTCAAGAAGAGGCAAGTAAACTTTTAAATGCATGATTCTTAGAATAAGTAAAGAATACCTCTTGGCTATCCAATGTTGTGATCATACCAAATAAAAATGGAAACTAGAAAATGAGTATAGACGTCACTGACCTGAATGAGGCATGCCCAAAGGATTATTTTCCTTTGCCTCAGATGATCAAATTATGGATGCCACAACATGCCATGAACTTATTAGATTAATGGCTGCATACAACTAGCTCATCCAAATATCCATGAATGATGATGATGTCGAGAAGACCTCATTTGTAATTAACAAAGTAATGTACTACTATAAGGTGATGCCATTTAGCTTGAAGAATGATATATCCACATACCAATGATTGATGAATAAGATTTATAAAGATCAAATATACCAACCCATGGAAATCTATATCGATGACATGTTGACTAAGAGCCTCAAGGCAGAGGGCTATGTGAAGGATTTGGTTAATAATTTTGATACGATGGAAAAGTACCAGATGAAGTTGAACCTAGCCAAATGTGTCTTTAGAGTTAGATAAGGAAAATTCCTTGATTTTATAGTAAAATAAAGAGGGATAGAGGCTAATCCAATAAAAATCAAGGTTTTAATTAAGATGAAGTCGCTAAGAAATAGGAAGGAAGTTCAGAGACTCAAATGTTGTATAATATCCTTAAACAAGTTCGTCTCCAAAGCCACTGATAAATGATTACCATTATTTAAAGTTCTAAGGCAGACCTTAGAATGGAAAAAAGAATGCGAGAAAGACTTTTAAGAAATGAAGGTTTACTTAGTATCTACTCCTTTGCTGACACGACCACTGTATGGTGAAAATCTATACTCGTATCTAGCAGTCTTAAAATCGTCTATAAGCGTAATAATGGTTCAGTTAGACTAAGGGATTCACAAACCATTTATTATAAAAGAAAATATTTTTAAGGGGTAGAGAGTAGCTAACCTAAGATGAAGAAATTAGCCTTTTCACTAATCCACATAGCAAGGATGATGTAATTATACTTACAGGCTCATACAATTATAGTCCTAATAGATCAACCTCTTCAAAAAATCTTGTATAAACTTAAAAAGTCTAGTTGGCTAATGCCAGAATCCATTGACTTAGAGCCTATGACTTAGATTTCCAGCCTCGTACTGTGATCAAGATCCATAATTGGTAAATTTGGCTAAGGAAGGTTCATTAATTAATATATACCCTTCAATTGCAGCCTTAACTCCAGCAATTAAGGCTCCCTCTCAAGCCTCAACTCTAGTAATTGACACTCCCTCTAAAGCCTCAACTTGATTTATTGGGGTTCTATCTCAATCCTTAACTCCTTCTCAATCCTCAACTTCAATTAACACAAGATTGGATCTAAGACAAGGGAAAGGGGTTATTAAAGACAAAGATACTGTGACAACCCATATATAATTTTGATAGATTATATTTAAATAATGCTTACCTTATGTGATATGAATAATGTTTTATTAGTATATCTAATGTTAAGAGATCATTGTTACTATAATCCTACTTTCATAAATCATGAAATATCAAATTATTTCCAAACACAAGATTTCGTTATTTTCGGTAGAATTGTTCCTGTTGGAGACTAGTTTTGACCATTATAATATAACAATTGACTCAAGATGAAAACTATATAGTTGTATATATATGAGTTAGGTTTGCAAAAAAATAAACGGTTCATCAAACGGATATCCGAGTAAGAAGTTAGGCCGAATTTACGAACGAGGGGCAAATATGTCCATTCCCTTAAGTGGTAAATTATCTTTTAGTAAACCAAATGTTTTAATTTGATTGGTTGGCATGGGAGGCAGCATTGTCCGACTTAAAACTCTTCTTATAAGCTATTAATTCAGCAAATAAAATCCTAGGTTTAGTTTTGGAGACTTTTTGCTTGAGGAAATAGAAAGTGGAAGTTTAAGGAAGAAAAGATTTCAAGAAAAGCTAGAAAACATCCAAGAAAATCCTGAAAGTGTTTCCAAGGTATAATTATGTGATTAATATTGTTTTAATCTGGTATTATACTTATTTCAAAGTATATAAATTATAAATGATTGATTAAAATTCCATCCTCCTTTGGGATAATAAGTATTTGTTCACATGTGAGATAAGTGGTGTATGTAGCTCATATAGTTTGTTATTGAAATCCCTTGTATTCAAACTTGCATATATTTTTGTGTGATTACTGGAATTGAGAAATTACAATTTTATATTAAAATAGAATCATATATTTATATCATATCCAAAAATTAGAATTTAACTGCTTGTGGTTGGGCCTTGGTGATGGTTTCAAGTTGGTACATAGTTGCTGTTTGGATATTTAATTTCGATATGCCCTAAGTTTGGTCAAGCTTTTGACATAGTAAATGACGTCAAAACATTATGAAACTTTAATTATGTACTATTAAGTATGTGTATTGAAAGTGGGTGAAAAATCATGGAAATTTATGCTGTAGAAAAATTATGAAAATTCTTGGAAGTTGAAGGAACAATAGAGGAGCTTGTGGGGCAGATTTAGTAGGTTATAAAGAAATGGTCATAACTTGCTCTAGGAAGCTTGAAAAATTTCACCGTCACTTGTAATGGAAAGTATATTCAGATATGTTTTTATATTGATAATATTGGACACCTGTATATGTACAATTTATGAATATGGGATGGTTAAGTATGGAGGACAATAATTTGAGGCCATATTGGATACCCCATGAATGAATGTTTTTATTTGCTCCTTCCCAAGGGTATTTTGAGTACATGTTTCATGTGTATATATATTAAGTAGTATACATTTATGTTTACTTAATTTTATCTATAAATTGCTTACGAGGTAGTTTATAGGTTTGAATGTTCATGACCTTATAAACATATATACCATTGTTTTGTCTTTACACATGTTTCATAGAATATGACTTGAGTAGAATTATATTGTTGTTGTATAGTCATTGAAAGTTACATAGATATATTAAGCTAATAATTATGATTGAGATTCAGTACTGATTTAATTGGATTAACAGGTATAAGGTCAAATCAACCAAGTTCAGCTCCAATCGAGGGAAGCGTGAATACATAGTTGACAACCCAATGTGAGTGTACTTGCCGAGTTGATTATGGATATGATATGTATGTATTATATATTGAGATGATATGGCTTATTAAAAGTCATGAGATGTTGAGATGTTATGGCTTATTTAAAGTCAAGAGATGTTGAGATGTTATGGCTTTGTAAAAGTCAAGATATGTTGAGTTGCTATGCAATTCAGGAGATGTTAGGTTATTAAAAACTATGGATATGATTATTGCCTACGGGCAGGAGATGTGGGGTTTATTAACTCCAGATATGTATATGTCATAATTTAGCACAAATATGGATATATATTGATATTTTGAGATGCTAAAATAGTACTTTTACTATATAGAGATGTAGTACATTCACTGAGTTTTTAAACTCATGGTTTTATATATTTACATTTTCAGGTTCTGAAGCTGCCACTACCTGGTCTAGGAGGTTGAGTAAATAGTAGTAGGGTCTTGTTAGTTTTGTTTTATACAGTGTACTAGTTGTAATTAAGTTAAATGGTATGCGAGTCCTGTTTAAATTATGTCTCCTTAAAACGATTGGATTTTTAGTATTCTGCATTTTAACCTTGAAGTCGTTTCAATATGTATTACTAAATAAATAAATAAATAATAAATGTGGTTTATGAACTATTTAATTAATTATATCCTAATGGGTTTAGAGGGTGACAGATACGGAGATGACTATATATGGAAATCAAGAGGAAGACCACGAACATTTTTTTAAGATATTATAGTTTGGAAATTATACGTTGATGGATTTTCATGTGCAACAAGAAGTGGTGTAAGGTTTATCGTCTTTGGCTCAGATACAACACACATTGAATACGCTCTTCAATTCAGCTTCTCGACCTACAACAATGACATAGAGTATAAAGCTATGATATCAGGATTTAATCTTTCTTTGTTAATTGGAGTTAAGCATATTCAAGCTCATAGTGCTTCCTAACTCATGGTATGACAAATATCAGGATAATATGAAGTTAAATATGAGAAATAGTTGACTATTTAGCCAAAATGAAGACACTCATATCTCGATTTATGAAAGCAAATATGTAGAAAGTTGAAAGAGTAGAAAATGATAGAGCTAACATTTTAGCAAAATTGGACCCAACCACAAGAACAAAGCTTAATAGGGTGGTGATGATATAAATATTGGCCAAACCCAACATCGAAAGGGAAGACCCAAAGATTGAAATATTTAACCTAAATCTTATCCCTTAGTGCATGGATCTGATTATAGACTACCTAAGAGATGAGTAATTCCCAAATGTAGAGAGGTAGGCAAGGAAAATCCGATTCAAATCGGCCAAATTCTTTATGTTTGGGGACATTTTGTATAAGAGTGGTTTCTTTATTCGTCTTTTAGAGCACATTCATCTTTCAAAGATAGAATACATTTTTTAAGAGGTGCACGAATACGATAGTCATATAAAGGGGAGTTTATTAGCTAAAAGTATTATTGTGCAAGGTTATTATTATCCAATCATAGTTAAATATTCCCACACCTAACAAAAGAAGTGCGGTTCCTGCTAAAGGCATGCAAATATAATTCATCAGCCTCAACAAACCTTCACACACATTACAATTTTATGTCCATTTTCATAATGGGGAGTGGAAATCATCTACCCTCTGCCCCAATGCTAGGACAGTTTAAATACCTAGGTGTGTTAGTGGATTATTTCATGAGATGGGTATAGGCCATGATTGAAATCACTAACAAGAAATGTTTTTAGTTTATGTGGTGAAACATCATGTGTAGATATGGGATCCCTTCAGACTTCATCATTGATCACGGGGAATTTTGTTGATAATGATGTACTGAAGGAATACTACGAAAATTAAAGGATAAGGCATTTATATTTAACTCTTTCTCTTTCATAGAATAATGGTTAAACAAAGGTTACAAATTAAACTCTACTCTTAGGAATCAAGACCACACTTAAAGATGCTAAGGTGAAGTAGATGAAATAACTCTACAATGTGATGTGACCATATAATACTATGCCTAAGACTCTAACAAGGGAAACCCTATTTATGTTAGCTTTTGGGTCTGAGGCAGTGGTGCCGACTGAAATTGGCTTGCCAAGACATAATGTTCAATATATTAATGAGAAGAATTTTAATGAAGATATGAGACTAGAATTAGACTTACTTGAAGAGATTAGGGAATATGATCTTGTACGATGGACACCATATCAACAAATAGATCCCATATACTACAATAAGAAAGTGAAGAACCAACCATTGAAAGTGTGGGATTATGTTCTCAAGAAAGTGATTTAGAAGATGAACAAGCTTCATCCCTACTACCATGACCCTTACAAGATCAGCGAAAAAATAGTTCCAGAGACTTATAGGTTTGCAAATCTTGAGGGATAACCCTTTTCCAACACATGGAATGCAGAGCTTTTGAAGAATATTCCCACTAGAGAAAGGAAAAGGGGTTAAATAAATGTTGTCTAATGATGAATGAAAATAAGAAAAAGTTTCCCTCTTACACTACTTGTTGATTTATTGCATAATTCTTCTTATGTTAAGCCTTATACATAGAATACACTACACCATACTAAGGACATTATCACGATTTTGGATCATGATAAGGGTTTATAGGTCACGGTATTAGATCATTATCATATTAAGGGTGAAAAAATTGTGGGTCATAGTCCACTGGGTGATATATGTGGTCACAGGTTAGTCACGGTTAAGGATCGTGACCCAGTGTTCACCGCTAAAAACCATGACCAAACCTGTGACCATTAAAGGGGTGTTTAATTGTGATCACAAATCAAAACTATGACCTATCCTTTGGCCTAATTTTTTTGGTGTTTTAGTAGTCATGGTCCTAAACCATGATCATTAAAAAAGGAATTTTTTCTTGGTTACGATTTTGGACCATGACCATTTTTAAAGAAATGAATATATGGTCGCGATCTAAAATCGTGATCAAGACCGTAACCATATATTAATTTCTTTAAAAATGGTCACCACCTTGGTCACGGTAAAAACTGTGACCATTTAAAAAAATAAAAAATAAAATTTAATTTTACGTAAAAGATAGGTGCCTTTTTCAAACTTGTATACATTTCTAGAAATAAATAATAAGCAACTACACCTTCCATAAATTAAATATTTATAATACAACACAAATTAACTTACTATTAAGCCATCAATTTGTTCAATAGAAATAATAATACAATGCATGGTTGCGGATATATGAGAATAACATCTTAATATCTTCATCGAAATCCAATGTACATTGTGGATATCCACCCAACACATTGAAATTCGATGCATTGTTTCCTTCCATAAAAAATATGCAACATGTTCCAAGTGTTCTTTCTCTAACTAGCCCCGCAAACAAGTGTAAGAGCAAGTTTTATAATTGCTTAGTTTATTTTTTATTTGGCTTATCTCATTACATATATACTGCACCATTATGATTGATTCTACGTATTCGAAGACATAGTTGAAGACTTTTAGAAGATTGAAGAATTGTTTGTCTCCACAATATTTATAAGAGTATGGTAGTTTGGCAAAGCCTTTACTTTTCCAGGTATTACATTTTAAAGAGTTTGCATTTCCAAATGTTTTAAAAACTATTTTTTTAAGAAAGTTTTTAAAATTTCAACGGCTCATTAGAATGAGTTTTGCTTGTTGTTGGAAAGAGATTTCAAATGTTCAAACGAAATATGGGATGATGCCTTTTAGTTAGTTCTGAAATGTTGTTTGAATGCTCATTGTAACTCGTTTAAACTAGATAGGATATGTCACTATAATGAGGGTTCCCATAATCAAACGAGATAATTTTTCCTCAAGCACTAGAATATCGTTTGAAATGACGTTGGAAGACTGATCGAACGAAAAGGGTACATTATTCCAACGAGCGCACGATATTTTATTTTTTTAATTAAATCTGATTCAAATATCTAATGTTTATCCTTTTACATCCAAATTCTTTATAAATAGCGATGTGGAATTAGAGTCTTTTATAACTCTTTTTAAAACTTTTCCACACACTTTTAGAGTTCCTTTTGTGATCAAACTCTACCAATTTTCATTAAAACCCCTCAGAAATTTAGAGACCAATTTATTAAATAAATATGAACGCTTTCATGTTCAATAACCCTTTTAAAGTTCATCTCTACTGCTGATTAGTGAAGTAGAGGCTCTACTGCTGAATAAGAAGGCTGATCGGTGGATACCGAGGAAGACAACTTCCTGTGGGTGGTGCTGGGTTGTGCCATTGCTGTAGAAGACTTAAAGAACTATGCGTTATTATTAGAGTGCTAAGTATTCCGTGAGTCATATTGTGCCTGTCAAATCTTGTACAATTCTGAAATAGAGGCTTTGTCTGAAAGGGATTTTTCCTACTTCTCCGCAAGTTTGCATGCTTGGTTTGCTATATTTAATTTGGATTACATCACTGCATGCACACTAAATTAATTTAAGACAAAATTGATTTTGTGTGTGGTTGGCCTAAGATAAAAATCATTCCCAAGAATTCTCAATTTTTGAAATTGGTATCACAGCAAGTTGCACTAAAATATCGTGTGATCTTGATTTTTACAAAAAAAATTGAGATAGCAATTTTCTCAAATTGGTATCAGAGAAGGCTGCACTAAAATATTGCGTGGTCTTTTAAAAAAATGATATTTTTGTTTTTACGTGGTGATCTTTTAAATTTTAAATTTCATGGATAATTTGTATAATAGGATGCCTATTTTTTGTGGGTCTAATTATGCATACTAGAAAGCTAGGATAAAGTCTACCTTAAAATCCATTGATGAAAGAGTCTAGCTTGTTTGTGAAAGAGGGTTGCTAAAATCTAAGTGACAAATGACGATCATAGATACAAACCTATCTCTACTTGGGCATAACATGAATTTAAATGGAGAAGTTTTAACTCATGTGGCTTAAGTTCCATTTCTGAGTTGTCACCCCTGATGAGTTTTGTCACATCATGACGTGCACCACTTTTAAAGAATCTTGGGATACCTTCCAATTCACTCAAAAGTGTACCAATGCTATTTTGGCCATCCCCGATCCTCACGAATGGAGTGACGAAGAAGAGGGGGTGTCTTCATCTCGAGAGGATCTTCATCTCGGGAGCGCTTCAGCCGACGTCGGTGATAAGGTGAAGAATGTAGAGAGATGGAGTCGCCAGTCTATTTTACTCAAAACAGACAAAGGAAAAAGGAGCCATCTCGAAGGACATCATCCAAATACATACTGTTGCATACGAAACTAAAATGATTCGGAAGGATTCAGAGGCTAAGTTACGAAATAGGAAGGTGTTAGGCACCCATTCCGCCCTTATGGTCTCGCATGGGTTATTATTATTTTCCTTTTATTTCCCCGTGATGTGTGTGCATGTGTATATGTAGTGGAGATAGGAATCATCAACTTGTATCATGGAAGAGCTAAAGCGAGTCATCCGTAGGAATGTTCCTAAAAAATAATATTAGAAAATAAGATTTATGCGATTATCCTTGCGTTGATCATTATAATGGAATGATAACGCATATTGTAGACACCCTATTCCATTACCCCTAATTCTCCTTAGGTCCCTAGTACCTCCCTTCATCACTACAAACCCAGGTCATACCCCGAGTACTGACTTGGGAGCCATCGGGCACTCCCCGGCTCAGTTTGACCAAAAAGTCAAACTCTTCATCTCGACTGAGACTGAATGAATCTTCGAAGGGCTGTACGATTCCAACTTACCATGCGGACAAACGATCCGTTTGCATTCGAAACTTGACTAGAGGCCACCGGGCGCTCTCGGGCTCTGTTTGACCTAGGTCAACTCCTCAACATGACTGAGGCTGGATGAATATTAGAAGGGCACTGAATACCCTTTCCAACGGTCCGTCCCATGCACGATTCCAGCTTTCCATGCGGACGAACGATCCATTTGACTCCAAGAGGTCACCGAACGCTTCCAGGGCCCGATTGACCAAAGTCAACTCCCCAAACCGGGTCAAACTCTTTGGAATGTCGAATTACATCTCCTAACCTTCCAACGATCTGCCCCGTGCATGATTTGGACTTACCATGCGGACGAATGATCCGTTTGCGTCCGAATAATTCCTTGTCTAATGGACCGATAAACGCTTTCGAGCCATATTTGACCCAAAGTCAACTCCCTAACCCGAGATCGGTCCAAAGGAATTTCAAAGGTCTCTGAATTACCTTTCCAACAGTCTACCCCGTGCGTGATTCTGACCAAAGGTTTGTCCTCAACAGCCGATTTCCCGAAAAGGCCTCAAACACACTGCCAAATGGCAGGTTTCAGACCCTGCCTATCGGCAGGTGCCGATAGGCAGGATCAGGTCTATGCCGATCGGTAGTGACCTGAGCCTATAAAAGGAGGCCTTCACCTCTTTTGCAAAGGTAGCCCAGATCTGATAAAAATCATTCTCAATGAATCCAAGAAACCTCTCCCGAAGGCAGCGTGATTTCAACCTCCAAATCCCTTTTTTACTTCCACTTTTCAGCATCCTTTTCATCAAACTTGGTGAATTAACCACTCTACATCATCATCCAAGTGCAAGGGATGCTCTCCCACATTTAAGATCAAGCTTAAGGTCTCCAAGAAGATCCATCTTTCTCAACTTTCTCTTCAAATTCTCTTAAATTTGCAATAAGTTGTTTTATTATTTAGAACTTTTATTATCTCATTTCACACATCCTAATATACTTCTTTATTTAGTATTATTGCACATCTCTTATTTTCATATAAATAAAATCCAAAAAACAAGAAAAAGATGGTTTGCTCATAAATTCCAAATAGGGATTCTTATACTTTTCTCACACTTTTCTCACAACTAAAACACTTTTTTTTTCTACGCACACACACTCACAAATAAGAGATCCCCCCATTTGGATTTATGGGATAAACCCCACCTCTCATTTTGTATGCAAACTACGTGGACTTTGATACCTTTATAGGCTACGTAGGCGTCTCGGGGTAAAACTCGAGACTCGAGTCCCTTTCTCACTTTTTTCTCTCATTTTCTATCTTCTCTAAATCTAATCTTCTTATATTCTATATACTTGGTCTTAGTGACGTATTACTCCATATGCGTTATCATTCCATTATAACGATCAACGTAGGGGTAATCACGTAAATCTTATTTTTTTTAATATTATTCTTATATCTTCTTACGGATGACTCGCTTTATCTCTTCTATGATACAAGTCGAGGATTCCTATCTCCCATATATATATACACATGCACACATATCACGGGGAAAAATAAATGAAAATAGCAAATATCCATGAGAGACCGAAAGAGAAAAATGGGTGCCTAACACCTTCCCATTTCTTAACTAAGCCTCCGAACCCTTCTCGAATCATTTTTGTTTCGCATGCACTAGTATGTCTTTGGATGCCATCCTTTGGGATGGCTTTCCCTTTTTCTTTTGTCTGTTTTGAGTAAAATAGACTGGCGATTCTAAATCTCTCTACATTTTTTGCACCTCATCTCAAATGACGTCGGACGAAGCGCTCCCGAGAGGGATGCATAGGACCCGAGGATCCTTTTTCCTCCGTGCGCCCGCCCACACGATGAGGATCGGGGATGGACACAGTGGCGACTCCGCTGGGGAATTATATATTTTGAGGGCTTGACTCTATTTTCATGGATGCTATATTTGTTCATATTTCCCCTATATTTGCATGTTCCCCTTTTTTCCATGTGTATCCCATGCTTATGCTTATGTTCACACACTTGTAGAAAATTTTCCATGTACACTTTGCACCACGTGCATCTAGGATCACATATATTCCCATGTTGCACGCATCACCCATCCATACTTGGTGTACCTTTGGTACTTGTACTTTGCTCCCTGTTTGGCATAATCAAGAAAGGCATTCTCATCACAAGATACTAATAAGAGAATCATGCATGATTCACATGACATCACCAAAGATCATTGTTATTGACCAAACTTTACCCAGTAACTGGAGGGTCACTTCGTGATGGGCGCTGGTCCGGCAGGTCGTAGTTAGCCTAAGCGATATGACTCTCACCTTCCATTGGCCAAGTACCTTCGACGTATATCGAACGGTTCCCCCGCATTATACCGCTTAACCGAAGTCATGACGGTAGGTATATCGTAGGGAATTCATTTACGTACGCCGAGTATATTGAATTCTCTCTCAAAAGCACTGTCCCCATGAGGTATATGGTAAGGCAATTCACGTACACTCAGGTATATCAAATGTCTTGTCCACACGTACCGATTGCCCACAAGAGCAAGACGTATCTCGTGGAAGTCACGCCAAAGGAGGGAACCCATTCCATGAAAGAGTTGGCGCTTGCGTTCAAATAAGAAATAATATAATAAACACCAATTTTAACCCAAATTAACCCTAAGCATGCAACTAGGTGTGATTGAAACAATATGAAATCATGCACAAGATATTCAACACACAAAGTTTAAGGAAAAATCCCCCACAGGGGCAAAACCATTTGTATATCACTATAATTTGTAAAATACGGTTTACAATCGGATTACAATGAAATACAGATTGACTAAGAATTACCCTCGGGTATCGGATTCTGTAGTCGCGGCTGGAAGAAACCCTTTCCAGTAGGGGTGGCGGCTGAAACTATCCCTGTCCAGTAGGGCTGCAATGAAGAGGAAGAAGCGGTCCACTTCACAAAGGGTTGAACATCAATGGTGTTCTTGGGTTGCTTAAAGGATTCACAAAGGTTTGGAAGAATTGTGTGAATCAAAACATGAGTCTTGGGACTCAAAAATATGAAGACTAGATGTATTTGGACTCTCAAAAACGTCTTCTAAAGTCTTGCAAAACAACTCCCCCGAAGTTGGTATTTATAGGAAAAAATATGAAGAATCCCGCTTTGTTAAAACTCTTAAAAACTTATCAGCGTACAGGTACACCGAACCCCATCTGGGGTACACCGAACCGGTTTGGTGTTCCCATCCTGGTATGAGGTTAAAAAAACAGCATTCTTCAAGGAATTTTCTCCAACTTCAAAAGGTCATAACTTTTTCATCGTAGCTCGGATTGAGGTGCCGTTTCTTCCAGTATCTTCGTTGCGGCGAGATCTTCAACTTTCAAGTTGACCAGACCTCCGGACTATGGATGTGAAATTACGAAAATGCCCTTGAACTTCCCTATCAAGCCTTTTTTCACTGTTTTGACTTCCCTTGCGTTCCACTTGCATTCCGTGCCTAAAATCAAGGAACGTGAAGTCGTTGCGGCAGATGAGGGACACATTTAGGAGTTGTTGAATGCTTGATGCTTGGAATTCGGATAGAGGCCGTCGTGAGCGATCGTGTAGAGACGTGCCAGATGTAGCCGAATGTAGCGGCGTATGACATACAAAACTGTAAGATAACGGACATGAGAATTATGTCCTTACAAATCTCCCCCTATGTCTATGCCGGTACATACATAAAAAAATCCGAATTATCAAATATGAAATTGCCTATACAAATCTACCCTCCCATGAACCCAAAACTGGAAAAGGTACAAATGAATAGTCTTCATCGTTTGTTCTTCAAATGTTCAGGAATCTCAAATCTTTTCTCATCAGGGTGTGCAATTCAGAGATCATCATTGTAGTACCTACACACATGAGAAAAAAAAATACCAAGTGACGTATCGAGTTTGAAATGAGATAAACATAGATACCAATATATGATAAGCATAAGTCAAATCTCAAAACTCCCCCAAAATTCAAACTCCCCCATAAAATGATAATTCTTTCTCCCCCTTTTTATGATGTCCCCAAATAGACAAATAAGAAGAATGAATCAAACAAGCAAAATCGGGGTGTCACGGTATAAAATCACACCATGAATGAACATAAAACAACCAAGTCGGTGATAGCGTAAAAGAATGTGTGTGATCAAAATTCGATAGGAAAATCAAAGCATACAAACATGACATATGTGCACGATGAATATTGGATATTCCTAACGAATGAACTCAAATGCTTCCTTTGGTGTAAGAGATAGGAAATATAAGACATTGACTATATCAAATCTACAAATCAAAGCTCAAAGTGATTTCTACACCAATAACGTCCAAAATGATTTTCATGCTTTTTCACGACTTTCAAGGAAGTGCAAACCCGTTATCAATCTCCAACCAAACTCCCTCAGATTTATATTTTGAATAGAGGTATACTAAATTCTCAAACTTTGGAGAATTGCGTGAAACCTAAATGGCCCATATTTGGCAGGTATTGCTTTTTATTGCCTTTAATTTTTTTCGGGCTCTTTTAACCTCTTAGGACCTCGGATATTACAATTCCTCCATTTTTTAGGTCCTTTTTTTTTTTTTTTTTTTTTTTTAACGGTGGCTTTTGCGCAAAGGATAAGAATCAACTTTCGCAGCCCCTCTCCGTTATGCAAATTATCACACAGTCTCACCAAAACGGTTTTTACATGCAATCCAATCTTGTCAAGTTTTATCGCATTTTATACATTGTATAGACAGGATTGAGATGGAAACACTCAAGCCAACATGAGATTGACAAGTGCAATAATCAAATATAGCCGTGCATGTGTGCAATAAAGGATATAGGAGTCAAGCATGTAGGAAATATCACTAATTACATCTCAAGGACTCCAATCAATGTTAAGCACATGGATGAAATGATGTAGCCTCTCAAATCTCTATCAAACAGTCACATGGATATATGGAATGAAGTTGTGACTTGGCTATCTTAAATGCTCATCCATAAAAGGCAAATCTCTTTTTGAATTTTTCAAAAATTTTATCAAAATAAAATCTTTTTGTGCTTTTCTGAAAATTTTTCTAAAAAGAAAATCTTTTTGTATTTTTTTTTTTTCAAAAGAAATATAAAAAGCAGAAAGAATAAAACAAAGTTGTACAACAAAGTAATGGTACATATAAAACAGACTAGCAATAGGAAGCATATGATATGAACATGAAGAAGCATCCTATTCTAGACATAGACCAACCCCTCAGTCAACTGTGCAAATCCCCAAAAACTTCCTAAGATTCTCAAATCTAAGGGCATCTAAAGGTTTCGTGAAAATATCGGCTAACTGACGGTCGGTAGGAACAAAACTCAGGATTACGACCTTCTCCTCAACTAACTGACGTATAAAGTGCTCGCATAACCTGATGTGCTTTGTGCGCGAATGTTGGACAGGATTGCGGGATATGTGTATCGCGCTCGTGTTATCACAGGAAATGGTCATGGTGTCCTGTGAAATCCCATAATCCTCCAACATTTGCTTCATCCACATGAGTTGCGTGCAACAACTCCCGGCGGCGATGTACTCAGCCTCCGCAGTGGACAAAGAGATGGAGTTTTGCTTCTTGCTCAACCAAGAGACAAGAGCAGAACCAAAGTAGAAACACCCACCAGAAGTGCTCTTACATCCATCTACGTCCCCGGCCCAATCGGCATCCGAATAGGCGGACAAACGGTCATCGGTATCAAAGGAATACCAAATACCGTATGAGAGAGTCCCACTCACGTATTTGATAATACGTTTTAGAGCGAGTAAGTGCGACTCTTTAGGAGACGCCTGATAACGCGCACAGACTCCAACACTAAAGGCAATGTCGGGACGACTAGCAGTCAAGTAGAGAAGACTGCCTATCATACTTCGATATAAGGTTTGCTCTACATCCTTGCCTGAAGTGTCCTTACTAAGCTTGGTAGTGGTACTCATAGGTGTACGAGCATGCTTAGCGGAGTCTAAACCAAATTTCTTCACTAGGTCTCTAGCATACTTGGATTGGGAGATGAACATCCCATCCTCTAGCTGACGAACCTGGAGACCAAGGAAGAATGTAAGCTCACCTACCATGCTCATCTCAAACTCACTTTTCATCTCCTCCTCAAAGTGGTGAGCATGCTGGGAGCATGTGGATCCAAAGACTATGTCGTCCACATAGACTTGGGCAACCAAGATAGCACCGTCATCTCTCCTGACGAACAACGTCATATCAACTCCCCCTCTCTTGAAGCCACGGGCTAAGAGATAGGAAGTAAGCCTCTCGTACCAAGCACGGGGTGCTTGCTTCAAACCATACAAGGCTTTCCTCAGATAGTAGACGTGATCAGGGTGCTTAGGGTCTTCAAACCCTTTTGGTTGTTCCACAAAGACCTCTTCCTGTAGAATGCCATTCAGAAAGGCACTCTTGACATCCATCTGATATACTTTAAAGTGCAGATGACATGCGATGGCGAGTAATAAGCGGACGGACTCAAGCCTCGCAACAGGAGCAAATGTCTCCCCAAAGTCTACACCCTCTATCTGTGTGTAGCCTTGAGCAACCAACCTAGCCTTATTTCTGATTATGGTACCATTTTCATCCATTTTATTCTTGAAAATCCACCGGGTACCAATAACATTAGTATCACTAGGTCGGGGGACAAGTTCCCAGACATTGTTTTTCTTAAACTGAAGCATCTCATCCTGCATAGCAGATATCCAGTGTTCATCTTTGAGTGCTTCTTTGTGGTTCTTGGGCTCGACTTTGGACGTGTAGCAAAGATGGCTAACAACGTTCTCTAGCTGAGCACGAGTCTTGACCCCTAGAGTGGGATCACCAACAATGGCAGAAGGGTCATGACTCTTGCGAACCCAAGCAGGTGTGTCCCCTAACACAGGAATAGGGTCCACAGAGTGTGGGAGAGGAACAGGTAAATCACTGTCAGAATTGTTCTCATCCTCACACTGAAGGTTGGGATCAATAACCGTCGGAGGTTCGTCATCTTGCACAGTGACGTTTATTGATTCCATAACCTTAGAGCTCTTCAGGTTAAAAACCCGGTACGCTCTACTGTCCGATGAATATCCTAGCAATATTCCCTCGTCGCTCCGGGAGTCAAACTTTCCTAATTGCTCTCTATCCCGTAGGATGTAGCATTTACTCCCAAAGACACGGAAATAAGCCAGGTTGGGTTTCTTGCCTGTCCACAATTCATAAGGCGTCTTAAGTGTGTGTGGACGCAGATAGACCCTATTCACCGTGTGGCATGCAGTAGACACTGCCTCTGCCCAAAATCTCCTAGAAATTTTATGACCTAGAAGCATAGATCTAGCCATTTCTTGGATCGTTCTATTTTTCCTCTCAACAATCCCATTTTGCTGAGGAGTTCTCACAGAAGAAAACTCATGTTTGATTCCAAGGCTATCACAGTACAAATCCACCTTTGCTTCCTTAAATTCAGTGCCGTTGTCACTACGTATTCTGTTAATAGTGACCCCGTGTTGATTTTGCAGGACACGGCACTTAGTCGTTAAAAATTCTACAGCATCAGATTTCTCTCTTAGAAAACCTACAATGGAGTATCTAGAGAAATCGTCTACCATCACGAGAATGTATCTCTTACCACCTAGACTCTCCGTGCGAGTAGGACCCATAAGATCCATGTGAATCAACTCAAGAGTACGGGAGGTGGTAATGGAATTCAACTTCCTATGCGGGCTACGGATTTGTTTTCCCAACTGACAGGGTCCACAAATCATGGAAGTTGGCTTTCCAAGTGAAGGTAAGCCACGTACTAGGTCCTTTTTGACTAAACGAGATAAGTCTCTGACGTTCACATGACCTAGACGTTGGTGCCACAGATCCATAGGAGTGATCGTGGCGCTGTTGCAGACAAGTGAGGATTTGGGCTCAGTCCCATAACAGTTATCTTCTGTCCTCACCCCTTGCACTAATAGTTTACCGGCTTGATCATAGACCTTACAAGTTTTCCGGTCAAACTTCACTTCAAAGTCATCGTCGCACAGCTGGCTGATGCTAATAAGGTTTGCTTTCAAACCTTTGACGTACAGCACGTTCTCTAGCTTTGGAAATCCTGGTAACTCTACTGTACCTCGTCCTACTATGCTAGATTTGCTACCATCTCCAAAGGTGACTCTCCCATCATTATAATCCTCAAGATGGGTAAAATATGAGGTATCACCTGTCATATGTCTGGAGCAACCACTGTCAAAATACCACTGTGAGGTATTATGGGCTTTGAGAGCGACATGGACAACAAGGGCCTTTTTCTCTTTCTTAGGAACCCAAGAGTAGGTACCTTTTAGTATTCCCTTGTTGTTGTTGGTTTTAGCCGGAATGCGGGGCGCATTCATTGATGGTAAGGTCATCCGTCGGAATTCCTCCATCAAGCTCTGTGATGTGGCGGCTAGAAACTCAACACGCTCTCTCAGACTGGCAAACTCATCAGTCTGAAGTGGTGGAGCAACCGTACGTCGTGTCCGACCCAACTTATAGCAATCATCCCTAAGGTGTCCATTTCTTTTGCAATGGGAGCAAAAGGGCACAATATTAGGAGAACCTTGGTTTGCTTTTCTTGGTCGAACTCTCCTTCTTGGTTTTTTATGACGGCCATAAGGAGTCGTAGTAAACTCAGGAATTGGTCCGGGTGCAATTTGAGACGTGGAGGCACCATCAAAACCTATTCCTTTCCGGTCACCAAAACCTAAAGCGGGACCGAGGAGCATCTTTCCCATCTTCCCAGATCTGTCCTCGATTTGTACCTTGACTTTCCTAGCTCTCTCAACGTCATAAGTAAGCTGAGCAACAAGGGCTTCAAGTTTCTTTCGAGTCTCCAGGGAGGAATGGAGCTCACTCGTAAGACTAGCCACTTGTTTAGTCAAGTCCGCTTTTTCTTTCTCAAAACTGCACTCTCTCTCTTTAAGCAAATTTTCTTTACTAACCCAGGCAGACTCTCTCTCTTTCATGGCGGTGCAGGTGGAGGACTCTCTCTCTCTCATCTTTCCTAACTCTTCTTCTAACGCGGTGATCCTAAGAACTAACGCCTTATTACGTTTTTTAGTTTTGAAAGACTCATCATATAACTCGGCGTAGGCGCGTTGAAGGCTACTCTCGTCCTCACTACCTTCCTCCTCTCCCTCACTCTCTTCGCTCTCGCTGTCGAGGTGTCCCTGTGAAGTAGCATCCTCATCGTCGTGAGATGCACTAGGAGTACTCACATGACTAGCCATGAACGCGGTGAAGTTACGCTCATGCGGTGACTCATCTCCCGAGTCCACCGACTCGACCTCACTGTCGTCACTAAGGGTAGCGTTTAGGACAGCTTTACCCTTTTCCCTATTCAGACGAGTGGCACACTCAAACGCTCCGTGTCCCTTACCGTCGCACTCAAAACACCTCTCACTGTCTTTAGGGGGTTCTTTGAAGTCTTTCTTTTCAAACTTATTTTTCTGAAAATTCTTTTTATCTTTGAAATTCCCATTTTTCTTAAATTTCAGAATTTTCTTGAAGTTTTTAGCAAAAAGTGCCAAATCATCTAGGTCAAACTCACATTCAGAATCAGAAGTTTCTATCTTTCTAGACGACTCGACTCTCTTTCTTGCCGACCCCTCACTTTTTCTCTCTTGGGCTTTAAGGGCAATCCCCTTATCTTTTGGCTTGGCAGATTTAGGAAACATGTCTATTTCATAAGTTTGTAAATCTCCTACCAGTTCTTCCAATTTTAGAGTATTTAAATTACCCAAGGAATTCAGCACAGTGACTTTAGGTATAAAGCGCTTAGGAAGGGAACGAAGAATCTTTTTAACAACCCTAGCATTTGGAATATGTTCACCAAGATTATAGCTAGTATTAACAATGTCAGAGAGCCTAGCATAAAATTCATCAAAACATTCATTTTCATGCATGGTGATGGTTTCAAATTGAGTTGTTAAATTTTGCAATTTTGACTCTTTAACAGCATTTGTTCCTTCATGGGTAAGTTGCAAAATATCCCATGCTTCTTTTGACGTGGTGCACGTCATTATGCGTTTGAACTCATCAGGAGTGACAGACCCAGAAATAGCACTTAGACCTTTAGAGTTAAAAGACGACCATTTAAATTCATCATCAGTCCAAGTGATGTCAGGTTTCAAGTTGGTCACATTATCAACAGTCACGGTTGGAGGAGTCCATCCTCGTTCAACTAAAATCCAGACACGTTCATCAATGGCTTTTAAAGCCGACCTCATACGGGCTTTCCAATAGGCATAATTCGACCCGTCAAAAATAGGCATTTTATAATATGACTTCTCCATTTGAACACGCTCTTTTCAAAAATCAATTTATTTCAAAAATTGATATCTTTAGAAAAATTTTGCGGAAAAAGGAATACGCGATAGATTAGCGTAACCCGCTCTGATACCAATTTGAAAGAGTTGGCGCTTGCGTTCAAATAAGAAATAATATAATAAACACCAATTTTAACCCAAATTAACCCTAAGCATGCAACTAGGTGTGATTGAAACAATATGAAATCATGCACAAGATATTCAACACACAAAGTTTAAGGAAAAATCCCCCACAGGGGCAAAACCATTTGTATATCACTATAATTTGTAAAATACGGTTTACAATCGGATTACAATGAAATACAGATTGACTAAGAATTACCCTCGGGTATCGGATTCTGTAGTCGCGGCTGGAAGAAACCCTTTCCAGTAGGGGTGGCGGCTGAAACTATCCCTGTCCAGTAGGGCTGCAATGAAGAGGAAGAAGCGGTCCACTTCACAAAGGGTTGAACATCAATGGTGTTCTTGGGTTGCTTAAAGGATTCACAAAGGTTTGGAAGAATTGTGTGAATCAAAACATGAGTCTTGGGACTCAAAAATATGAAGACTAGATGTATTTGGACTCTCAAAAACGTCTTCTAAAGTCTTGCAAAACAACTCCCCCGAAGTTGGTATTTATAGGAAAAAATATGAAGAATCCCGCTTTGTTAAAACTCTTAAAAACTTATCAGCGTACAGGTACACCGAACCCCATCTGGGGTACACCGAACCGGTTTGGTGTTCCCATCCTGGTATGAGGTTAAAAAAACAGCATTCTTCAAGGAATTTTCTCCAACTTCAAAAGGTCATAACTTTTTCATCGTAGCTCGGATTGAGGTGCCGTTTCTTCCAGTATCTTCGTTGCGGCGAGATCTTCAACTTTCAAGTTGACCAGACCTCCGGACTATGGATGTGAAATTACGAAAATGCCCTTGAACTTCCCTATCAAGCCTTTTTTCACTGTTTTGACTTTCCTTGCGTTCCACTTGCATTCCGTGCCTAAAATCAAGGAACGTGAAGTCGTTGCGGCAGATGAGGGACACATTTAGGAGTTGTTGAATGCTTGATGCTTGGAATTCGGATAGAGGCCGTCGTGAGCGATCGTGTAGAGACGTGCCAGATGTAGCCGAATGTAGCGGCGTATGACATACAAAACTGTAAGATAACGGACATGAGAATTATGTCCTTACATTCCAATTCACCCAACCAAACTGTATACCCACGTATAGGTTTCAAACCTAGGACACGCACTTTAGATTGCCAATTTCAACCCGAAACTCCGCCGAAATTTTGGGTCAGCCTGCCGCCTAATTTTCGCGCATTTTTAAAACGGGACCCTGTCCTTGAGCCTGGTTACAAGTCCAACCGTAGCTTTGTATATATTAAAAACCCCACTTTTTCAGGCTCAGGTCCCGTCTGGCATTTCATTTAGGAGAATTAAATACAAGTGAGAACATAGTAATAGTTTCGTATCCAAAAACATTTCTCCCTTCTTTATCAAAAATCCAAAAAAATAGTTTCTTTCCTTTTTCTCAAAAATAACTCTCATCCTACACCTTCTCAGGTCGATCGCAAGCCCTTGGACTGGCTCCCTATTGGCTTCGGTCTTCAGTCAAATCACCCCGGAGTTTCGTACATTCCTCTACTACTTCTTTTAGGTCCGGAATCCATCCACTTTCCATAGAGAATACAGATCAAGTACCAGTCATACATCCAGATCTGACGACAGTCCTAGCTCATCACGTGTCCAAGATTTACAACCTCCAATCTAAGGTTCGAAAGATGCAACGAAACTAGGTTCCAATTCCTCAAGAGCCCGAGGCCCTATTACCTCGTGCTATGGGTCCACCCGAGCCTATCTGGATTCTCAAAGAATATCAGCATGCTCCACGTGCCCCTCCTGCCAATGGGCTACCGCCTGCCCAACTTTCGATGCCAAACATTGCCCAGCCTGTGGCTAACCTGCCTATGATCGTTGATCCAAAAGAGGAGGAGTTGAATAAAGTCAAAGATGATCTCAAGATGCTCACCAAGAAGTTCTACCAAGTCAGGATCTTTGCGAATTACATGGACAACACCCACATGTCTCCTTATCCTAAACCGAGGTTGCCCGAGAAGTTTAAGATGCCAAATATCAAGAAGTTTGGAAGGAGTGGACCCTCGATTGTTCATCTTCGCAGTTATCATTATTCCATGACTTCTACTAGGGGCTTCTGAAGAAGTGATGGCCCAATTATTTCAGCAAACTTTGAAGGATAGTTCCCTCCGATAGTTTTTATCTCTTGAGGAATCCAGAGTCCGTAACTGGGAGGATGTAGCCCAAGAATTAATGTCGTAGTATAAATACAACAAAGAGCTTGAGGTCACTCTTCGTGATTTAGAGCTGCTCAAATAGAATCCAGGGGAATCAGCCAGTAACTTCATGACCCGGTGGAGGGCACAAGCATCTACCATGACCAATCGGCCATCCGAGGAAGAACATGTCAACATTGTGAAGAAGAACCTCTTGCCCCTTGTCAGAGCGACGATGGGAGGACAATACTATCCCTACTTCTGAGCTCTCAGAGAGGCTGGAGTGGAAATCGAAGAAAGCCTTGTTAAAACAGAGGTTGGACTGAAGAAGGTGTTCAAAAAGTTCACCCCTAGAAAGTATGACAAGCCTGCTAGTTCTACAGTCTCAACCATCAACAACATCTCTCAACCAACCACATCATGGGCACCAGAAAGTCGCCCCGACCCCACCCGAAGGGAATACGCTGAGCTCCATGCTCCCCTCTCCAAAGTTTACCAAGCCCTGTTAAGCCGAAATCTCATCAAACCCTTGGATCCACGTCCATTGCCAAATCCACTCCCAAGAAACTTTAAGGCCGATGCTCATTGCGCCTTTCACCAAACTGCCGGCCATACCACCAACCAATGCTTTCACCTTCGAAACATAATCCAAGATGTCATTGACCGAGGTAACATCACCCCACAAGCCAATCCTAAGCTAAACACTACTCACAATCCACTCCCAAATGATACCAATGCCATCTTCTTAGAAGAAAACCCAGATTTCGATCCCTCAACTCAAATCACACCCATATACTCTCCTACACCTCTTCAAATTTGCCCATATTTCCTCCTACACCCTACTAGCCTCGCTGATCAGGCACTGTCACTCCTTACCAGAGCATGCATCACTGTCTGTACCCATTATGAAAATGGAAGTACGGAATTGTCAGAGGTGTTGAACTAACTCCTAGAGTTCGGGCTGAAATTGCCCTCACAGATGGTCATCGATTGCCAAAGGTTTAGTACACTATTTTTGGAAGCACGGAAATAGGCCCGAGATTTAGACAAGTGGGTGGTACCAACCGACGAAGTCAGCCTAGATGATGTTGTCAAGATTATGGCAGAATTATTTAGGCAAACCAACAGCATTTGCAGTATCACCGGGTTAGTTGACACTTTGAAGCTATAAGGACGCTTGGTCCCTTCAATCACACATATCCCCACAGAATGGGAGGACCTGTATGAAGAACACATTATAGTTGTGGAATGCATTGACTTCACATGGAAAGATAGAATTTTTGCCACCGGATGGGGGGAGGAATTCGAAGATTCGAGCGAAGAACAAGCTTCAGGAAGAGCTGGGCCAGTAGCCGACATATGTGGGATGATATCATTTGAAGAACTCCTCAGAGAAATAAACAGGGTGGAAGAATAACCTGAGATTGACGAGGAAACGTGATTCATGTTCTTCCCTTCTTCAGTCAATCACATGACCAGATCAGGGAGACATTACCAGGTTCCAAGCTCACTACCAGCAAATGACAAAGGGAAGGGCATTGAAAACCTTCCTATGCCAGATATGACCATCGAGGAAGGCAAGATCCTCGATTAACTGAAGAAAACTCAAGCTAACATCGCTCTTTGGTGACTTTTCATGTCTTCTCAGCTACACATAAATGCTTTAATCAAACTGCTCACTGGACCCACAGTTCCTCCCTCTACCTCACCAGAAGAAGCAGTAAATCTGATCGGATCTTTGACCTCTACCAAAATGCTATCATTTTCTGAAGAGTAAATCCCCAGAATTGGGCCGAATCACAATCATGAGCTCAACATCTCCGTCAAAGTTATGGGAAAGGCCGTGGCACTCTCCCTTGTCGATAATGGATCCACCTTAAATGTTTTCCCTCTGAGAACCTTCAAGTGTTTAGGCCTGAAAGAAAGCAACCTCGATTCAACCTCCTCCGCTGTACGTGCCTATGATAATACCCGTCGTGAGGTGATGGTATCCATAAAACTTTTAATAGGGGTTGGCCCTATAAACCTTGTCGTTGAATTCCAAGTCTTAGACATCCCAACTTATTTCAACCTGTTGGTCGGACGACCCTGGCTCCACATTATCAGGGGTGTGTCTTCCTCACTCCATCAGAAATTGAAGTTCTTCGTCGAAGGGCGAGTCATCACTGTTTTAGGCGATGATGAAAATATCGAGGGTGTAAGCACCAACAATCTAATCATTGAGATACAACACGGGTCAAATGATATTCTCCTATCAGGATTCCAAGTTGAACCACTCCTACTCCCGGCAGGGGATGGTTTCAAAGAAAGGGTTTGTCCGGAATATGACCCTCGTGGCAATGTCAATGTGATTCAGATGTTCAGAAACATGCACT
Source organism: Sambucus nigra (assembly GCA_949130495.1). Taxonomy (NCBI): domain Eukaryota; kingdom Viridiplantae; phylum Streptophyta; class Magnoliopsida; order Dipsacales; family Adoxaceae; genus Sambucus; species Sambucus nigra. Next base: position 465,198,876 of record OX422211.1, on the reverse strand, counting down.
TCATGCCTAGACTTGGGCTAGGGCAAAGGCAGCAAGGAATACTTGAGCCAATCGAACTGAAGAAAGCTTTCCCTCCTTATGGCTTGGGGTATCAACCATTGGAATAAGAACTCAGAATGATCCACCAGTCTTGACCAAAGAGAAGAATAGACTGCACCCGAACTATCCCAGGAGACTCCTTGAATGGATAATTTACCAAAAAAGGCCAAGACTTCCCCTTTTGTGGCTTTCCAGAACCATGGTAGGACCACACAGACAAGAAGATGAGGCCTGGAATGGAGATCTTTTTCCAAGATAGCTACCTATGGGCCGAAAGTTTCCAACATCAAGTACAACCGCTCATCAAAGATACCGAAGAGACTGAGGAAAGTGATTCCAAAGATTCCTTCAACTTACAGACACTAGGGCTAGCACTCTGCATGGTTCATTCAAGCACTACATTAATGGATCCATCCCATCTGCTTAAAGATGCTGATACACCCCTCCTCAACTGGCATGCTGTGCCAGTTCTACCTCTTGAAATATCCCCTAACCCCAATGTTTACCCTATTTCTTCTTCTGTTGTCTATCCTTGTTCAAATGTAATCAAGACCTCTTTTGACGAGGTTCTCAATGCTGTTTTTCCTATCAATGAAATAAACGAAGATTTTGAGTATCTTGCTGTGCCTTACATAAACTGCTTGGATTCTAATCAAACTTTTGATGATGATGATTTTGCAAATGAAAAATTCTTAACTGATCTAAATAAGGTTAATAATAAACAACATAACCGCATTTAAGTAAATGAAGATGAGACTGTTGTCATTAATCTCGGTTCTAGTTGCCAACTACGCGAGATTAGGATGGGGGCCACCCTTGACGAGCATGAGCGCGCACAACTTGAAGAATTACTGAAGGAGTTCGTGGATGTCTTCGCATGGTCCTATGATGATATGACCAGCATTGATCCTGAAATAGCTCAGCACGAGATCCCTACTCTCCCAGATTACAAGCCGATTAAATAAAAATTGCGAAAACTCAACACGGAATGGTCGCTCAAGGTCAAAGAAGAGGTGGTCAAACAGTTAAACGTTGTCTTCATTCGGGTGATTGAATATCCCACATAGCTAGCCAACATAGTACCTATGCCAAAATCAGGGGGGAAGGTTCAAATGTGTGTGGACTACCGATATTTAAACAAAGCTTATCCAAAGGATGATTATCCACTACACAATATCGACATGATCGTGGATAACACAATCTGTCATGCTCTCAAGTCATTCTTCAATGGTTTTGTCGGATACAACCAAATTAAGATGCACCAAGACCATCAAGAAAAAAACGCATTCATCACCACATGGGGAACCTTTTACTACACCGTTATGCCATTTGGTCTCAAGAATGTTGGGGCTACCTAGCAAAGGGCTGCCATAACCATCCTTCACGGTCTTATTCATAAAGAAGTCGAGGTTTATGTGGATGATATGATTATCAAGTCCAAAACTAGAGAAGGTCATGTTCCCGCTCTCCGAAAGTTCTTCGAACGACTGCGACGATATCAGGTCAGACTTAATCCACAGAAGTGTGTCTTCGACGTTACAAAGGAAAAACTCTTGGGATTCATGGTCAGCGAAAAGGGGATAAAGGCAGATCCTCTAAAGTCGAAGGTCATACTTGATATGCCACCACCCTGAACAGAGAAAGAAGTCCAAGTTTTTCTTGGGAAATTGTAATATATCATCAGGTTCATTAGCCAGCTAACCTCTATCTGTGAACCAATCTTCAAGCTCCTCTGAAAGGATTCAACCAAGGTTTGGAGCGAGGCCTGCCAAAAAGCTTTTGACCGAATTAAACAATATCTGACCCAACCTTCAGTGCCCATGCCACCACATCCTAGTCTCCCTTTGCTCCTATACCTAACCATAACCGAGACTGCAGCTGGAGCTTTGCTAGACCAATACCTTGAAGACTCTCGTAAAGAAAGAGCCATCTATTATGCCAGTCGCAAATTGACTGGGTACGAGGTCAACTACACTGCTCTAGAAAAGGCGTGTGTCACACTTGTCTGGATCACCCAAAAGCTGTGACACTACATGCTCGCCTTCCCCATCAAACTTGTATCCCGAATGGACCCCATCAAATACTTGCTTGAGAAACCCTCCTTATCCAGTCGAATGGCCCGATGGTTGATGCTCCTAATCGAGTTCGATATCATGTACGTCACTCAAAAAGCTGTTAAAGGAAGAGCCATCTCTGACTACCTCGCCGATTACCCTGTAGAAGAAATAGATGTCCAGATCTCTGAATTCCCAGATGAAAATATCCTCTGCATCGCTCAAGACCGCCTTCGATGGAAAATGTTCTTTGACAGCGCTATCAACAAAAAGGGATATGGCATTGGGATACTTCTGATCACCCCAGATGACTCCCACACTCCCATCGCCATTAAATTGGATTTCCCTTGCACCAACAGCATGACGAAATACGAGGCATGCACAGTATGCCTCAAAGTTGCTCTCGAGAAAGGTATTCAATACCTTGATGTGTACGGGGATTCTGCCCTTATCATCGGTCAAGTGCTCAGAAAGTGGAAAGTCAAGGATGAAAAGCTCCAACCGTTTCATGCCCAATTAGAAGAGTTAGCCTCCCGATTCTGAGATATCACCTTCCATTACCTACCCCGAGCAAATAATATCCTAGCCGATGCTCTCACTACCTTGGCCTCCATGGTCGACATGACCAAAGGAATAAGAATGACCCCTTTCCTAGTTCAAAAGAAAGACAAACCAACCCACTGCTTCCATATTGAGCTTGTCTCCATCGAAGATCCCGAACTAGCCGATTACTGGTACTATGACATCTGGTGCCTCCTCAAACAAGGTAGGTATCCCAAGCGTTCCAACAAGAAAGATCGAACGACCCTCCAAAGACTGGTCGCCCAGTACATCATCTTTCATAAAGCTCTACTTAAGAGGAACTTCGATGGAACTCATCTATACTGTATCGCAGGGGCTGAGATTGAGAAAATAATGCAAAAAATCCACAGTGGGGAATACGATCCCCACATGAATAGTCACATGATTGCCAAGAAGATCATCCGACAGGGTTACTACTGGACCACCATAACCCAAGACTGCACCACCTATGTCCAGAGATGCCTCAAATGACAACAATTCTCCAATCTTAAACACCTACCTCCATGAGAATTACACAACATGACCTCTCCCTGGCCGTTCTCCACCTGGGGTATCGACATCATAGGGAAGGTTACGCCGAAGGCTTCAAACGGATATGAGTTCATCTTGGATGCCATTGATTACTTCACCAAATGGGTCGAAGCTGAGTCATACGCAGTATTGAACTCTAAGAAAGTGGCTAAATTCCTCAAGAAAAATATCATCTGCCGATATGAGGTCCCGCACGAGTTAGTATCAGATAACGGGTTGCATTTCGAAGAAGAAGTCGCAGAAGTAGTCAATGAGTATGGGATTCAGAGACACAAATCTTCTCCCTACCGACCTCAGACTAATGGTGCAGTTAAAGCCGCCAATAAGAACCTCAAAGCTATCATCAGCAAGATGACCGAAAGTTATAGGGATTGGGTCGAACGGATCCCGTTCGCCCTATGGGGCTATCGAACCTCAATCCGAACCTCTACTGGGGCTACCCCTTACTCTCTGGTCTACGGCATGGAGGCAGTCCTACCCGTGGAGCTGGAAATACCCTCGCTACGCGTCATGCTCGAAAGAAAAGTTAGCGAAGAAGACTTGTGCCAAATCCATCTTGATGAGCTAGCCCTCCTAGATGAAAGAAGATTGAAAGCTATTTACCACGTACAGGGGTACCATCGTCAAATAACGCAATCATTTAATAAGAAAGTCAAGGACCGCGGTGTTCGGGAGGGGGATTTATCCCTCAAAGAGATAATAGAACCCATTTGGGATCCCAAAGGGAAATTCAAGCCCAACTGGAGCGGCCCCTACATTGTGAAGAAAATCTTATCGGGCGGTGCCGCCATGCTCACAGACCTAGATGGGGAAGAGATGGATCGTCCAGTCATCCTGGACCATCTCAAGAAATTCTACCCCTGGTCCGAAATCTCGACGCGCTATGACTCTTCTCATCCCCCTTCTATTCTAAAAAAAAAAATTCTCTTCATTTCCCTCTACCCAGAACTACGTGGGCCCGATCCTCTGCAAAAAATATTTTCAAACAGAAAAAAAACTTTTCAAAAACCCCAAAGGTACGTAGGCAGCTCATACACCTCACATGAGTGCGACCCTTTCTTTTTCACAAAATTCTATTCTTTTCTTATCTCCGAGAACGGCAGTTCATTCTAACAAAAACTTGAACAAAAGGATTATGCATGCCTTAGCGATCAGTATAGATAATTCAAAATACAAAACTCATCGAAAGGCACAGCTGGATGATAAAAAACTTGTTTATTTCATTAGTAAGAAATTACAGTACGGATTACATAAGAAAAGGAACGGATAACTCCCTCCCCCTACTACTATAAAAAGCCAATCCCCGCATCTATTACACAAATAAACTCTCCAAGAGTCCTACCCACAGCTACCAGAGGAGCCTGCACCCTCATCATCTACATCCTGAGGTCTCCAAGCTTCCCCTAATTGAATAGAGTCTCGTAAACACTCCATGGATCAATGAGCCTGAACCATCTTTGAAAACACCACAACACCCCTTTCCATGGTGTTGGATAAAACAAACCATCTTTATCCAGTCTCCACTGCCAACATCTTACTAACTACTTTCCTCCACAACCACTTCATATAATCTTTGGGGATATTCCAAACTTTCCCGACAGACTGGGAGGGATGGGTCGACGGACGCCAATTTTCCTATAGAGATCCAAGCAATAGACGCAGGCGCTCGGTCAAAACGTCTACTGGAAAGAAATCTAGTGTCCGAGATGTCACGACCTGTGCCCAGCCAAATTGGCGCAAAAGTCGCCAAGGGAAATAAAAGGAGGTCTGCCTGAGACCAATCAGCCGCACATATGAATACTCTCCTAGCTCCAGAACAGGCTGCAACTGCCCCCACCAAGGCACTGACCAATACAGACCACGAACCCCATGCTCCACAAACCAATGCTCCCAGTTCTCAACATACAGACCAAGACTAATAAAGTAGCGCGAAAAAAAGTTGGGTACAGTCGACAAGGGATATTTTGGAGGAGTCGCCAAGCAGAATCTTTCTGATAACCACATGAACAGCATCACGGGGCTACCCCTCAGGAAGTCAGAACGACCATCTCTCCAGGCATCCAAGACATTCAGGGTCTCCGCCAGTATCACCGTCGCAGGGCTGTGACGGTATGACATCCATGAAGTAATGGCTGCAAGTTTTGGGTACACCTGTAATTCCCCAGTCATCGGAAATAATTTTTAAACCAGGCCTAGAGCAACTGCTCCAGCATAGCCAGTACCACCAACTTCCTGCAAATGCACGAACTGCATCACCGTCGGGAGGGAGATAATTTCTTCAGTAACCAATGATCTGGCCGCCGAAGGCAAAATATGAAGAAGCCCGGACAACAAATCCCTGGGAGAACGAGAAAATTCGGGAAAAGCCGCGACAACACTAGGATTTACACCTAACATGGCAGAAAATTCCTCGTAGGTGGGACAAACTTCATCTAACCCAAAGAGGAATACGTGGTCTTTGGGGTACCAGAATTATATCGCCGCCATCAACACGTTCCACTCAAGAGGACGATTGCGCCGCAGAGATACTCGACGCATGTTGAAAGCATCGTAGTCGATATTATAAGAGCACATTGCTTCCAAGGTTTCGAGATAGTTAGCAAACTCAATACTACCAGGGAGAGCCATCTTGAAAGGTTAAGAAATAATGGGCAAGTAGGTGAAAATGCAAAGGTGTGATGAAAACACTCCACCTTACCCCTTTTTATACTTGAGAACCCTCACAAGAGACACAATCCCTGCAGAAATTGGAGGGAATCCTACCCCACAAGGTACCAAAGGCTGAAAAGGGCACCATTCAAAGCTTTGAATTGATGGGACTGGACTGAACTGCCGATTGGCAGGTCAGGGTCCTTGCCGATCGGCAACCCCTCCATTTTTAGAAATTTCCTTTTTTCCTCTTTTGTTAAATCAGGAAACTCATTGAAAATAAATTGATATTCTCAATATAATTTCAAAATCCCTTTTATCCTTATATAATTTCCCTTTTTAATTAAAAACTTTCCTTTAAAAAATTCCAAAAAATTCCTTTTTACGATCTCAACAGCAAAGTAAAAAGCGCATGTGCGTGCATTCATTCATCATTAATAAAAGATAATAAAAAAACTCCATTACATTGCATCTATTTGTGTTCTGTGTTACATAAATTTTGCAGGAAATAAAAGGAAAAAGCAAAAACAACGGGACTCAGCCCGAACCCACATCCTCTATCTCTCTCACACTAAGGGCTTCCACCCCTGCGACATGCTCTATTTCCCCTACGGCGAGAGGATGCACCACCACTACCCGAGCCAGAGTCCTCTCCGGACGAAGCAGACGGCACCAAGAAAGAAGGAACAGGAACCACGTACTGAATATGGGCAGTCGCCGAAGATATACAGTCTCTGATGTCCTTTAACCAAGTGGTCGACAATCGAACTTGCTACAAGGAAAGGCGAAATCAGTATCAAAACAGAGATGACCAAAATAGAAAAGAAATAAAGAGAGGAACAAAAAGGTATACCTTAGGTCGAAGGACCTCCTCTATCAAACCCAACTCCTCTGGATCCATCGTATGAGGACGGTGCAACATAGGCACCATCCCTCTATCAGCCCGCCAAATGGTGTATGAGGGGGTATGCAACCGCACAAAAGGAACCTCTGAAGTTGCCACCGTCGCAGATGCCGTCGGACCACCGCCGTTGTGGGAAGATCCCACCACCCGACTCGAACCCGCAGGAGGTAAAGGCAGGGTATCATATATACTGGGCTCCATCAACTAGCTCATTACAAAGTCCATATAGTCATATAGCGCAGCCGTATCGGTGTACAACAAGTAGGACTCGCCGATCATCGCTGCGATCCTCTCATCCTCCAATAGCAGTGGCTCCCGCCTCATAGACGTAAGAGGCTGCGCAAGTGTCACCACCTCCTCCTCCTCAGCAATCTGATGAACCACCTGCTCCCTGAGGTACCAAGAATGACCGAACTCATGTGCTAGTAAATGCCTCATCCGCGTATTCACCCCCGTCGCCCCGTCATCCTGAATGGATGTCCCCTAGGGATAAAAGGTCACCTAAAAATCTCCAAGCAAGAATAAATAAATACAAGATCAGAAGGTGAAAAAACCAAGACTGAAAATGGAAAGAGTCTTACCCTATCATTGGTCAGGTCATTCAAGACCTGATGCACTGCCTCCAGAGAGAGAGATCCCTTCGACTGCCGGTTGGCCTTACGTCATTGATACAATCGATATGAGTCCCCAACAGTGTCATCCTTCAAAGCGATCAGCGGGGTATTGCACCCAATCACGTCTGAATTCACAAAACAAAAGAGACGCATAAGGAAAATGAGAATGCATGAAAGGAAAATGCGGATGCATGAAAAGATATGAGCAAACCAAAGAATACCTCGAGAAGGAACGTGGCTCCAGTAAAAGTTTACCTACAGCACCGGCTAAATTCATCCAGAGAAGAGTAAAGGGTCGCCAAAGTTAGACTCCTCCAATCATAGAAAGGGATGTTCGAAAACATCCTCAGGTACGACAGGAACCACAAATGGACGACATCGCCGCTCGATGCCACTATGAAACCTCCCAACACTAGCAAAATGAATAATCGGGCCATCTGCCTCACTTGCAGCCTGTCCTCTACATCAATAACCCTGCTCAGCAGAACATCCTTCAGCAGGGACAGCCGAATAGAATCCCCAAAAACTATCCTCCCTACATCACCAAGTTCCGCATGCACTACCTTCGGTCTCACCTGTAAAGAGCGATCCACCTCTATCTGCTCTCCATCACAATCTAGCCCCAACAGCTGTTGCATGTCTATGGGAGTCACAATCATCTCCCCGAACCCGAAATGGAAGGTGTGGGTAGTATCCTACCATCTCTCTCCCAAAGCACACAGGATCGCTATCGAACAAGGCGTCTCATCCAGCACTCATGCCAACCTCCCAAAACCCGCTGATGATACCACCTAACACACCACAGGTGGGAGATGCTACCAGACATCCCTGAGCCCCATCATCCCGCGGGCGCGCATGTTCTCCAAAGAAATATCAGACTGGCAAAAAGGAAAAAGTATCATCAAAAGTCAAGAAAGAAAGAAAAATCACCAAAAAGAAAGGAATGTCAAAGGTCAGGTTACTTACATAACCACCGGGAGCGATGATGCGACGGCTCCCGCAGCAAGGTCTGCTTATCCGCAACAGGCTCAAACGCATCAAAGGAGTTCTCACTCCCTAAAGAAAGAGGTGCCCTGGCCCTCCAATCCACATTCGCCCAGTCATCAATGGTCAACCACTCTCGATGGACTATAGTGCTCACAAAACAGGCCATTCCTTAAAGATCAGAATGCTAGAACGATTTGCAAAAAAGTCGCAGAAAGAGAGAAGGCAAAGAAGCTGTGAAAAAATGAAGGGATTTGCCCCCTTTATATAGGATGCTAAGTGCCATGCCGATCGGTACTTTCCCCCACCATACCAATCGGTACTAACTCCTTAACTTCCCGAGGCAGTCCAAAAGTCTGTGCCACTGCCGAATGGCACCCTTCATACCATGCCAACCGGCACGCCCCTTAAATTTCGTACATAAATTCCTAAAAAATACCAGAAAGCCCCGAACAATCCTCGGAAAATTCCTAAAAATCCCAGGAAGAATTTAGAACCTTTCCACTGAGAAAATTTCGCATTTCCTCAAGCGGAACCCTCTTTCCCAGTGAATCCTCAAAAAACCAAGTGAATCTCCTCTCGGCAAAGCTCCGGAGGATCTCTAAGGATCGCCTGATCACTTCCCCAGCAGAATATTTTTTTACAACACCAAATTGGTTATTCCCCCCACGAGGTCTCCTAAACAAACAAAGCTTCCCTAACTCAAATCAAAATCACAAGGCACTTTCTCCAGCGAAATTGAAATCCAATATTTATCCACTCTTAGGTCAGAATTGACCTCGGTCCTTGGTCGTCACCACTCTTAGGTCAAAATTGACCTCGATCTTGGATCGTCACCTGAGTTGGGTCATAATTGACCCCGGTCCTCAGTCGTCACCACTTTAGGTCAGAATTGACCTCGGTCTTGGATCGCCACCTGAGTTGGGTCAGGATTGACCCCGATCCTCGGTCGTCACCACTCTTAGGTCAGAATTGACCTCGGTCTTGGACCGTCACCTGAGTTAGGTCAGAATTGAGCTCGGTCCTTGGTCATCACCACTCTTAGGTCAGAATTGACCTCGGTCTTGGATCGTTGCTTGAGTTAGGTCAGAATTGACCTCGGTCCTCGGTCTTCACCACTCTTAGGTCAGAATTGACCTTGGTCTTGGATCGTCACCCGAGTTAGGTCAGAATTGACCTCGGTCCTTGATCGTCACCACTATTTGGTTAGAATTGACCTCGGTCTTGGATCGTCATCTGAGTTAGGTCAGAATTAACCTTGATCCTCATTCGTTACCACTCTTAGGTCAGAATTGACCTCGATCCTCGATCGTCACCACTCTTAGGTCAGAATTGACCTCGATCTTGGATCGTCACCTGAGTTAGGTCAGAATTGACCTCGATCCTCGATCGTCACTACTCTTAGGTCATAATTGACCTTGGTCTTGGATCGTCACCTGAGTTAGGTCAGAATTGACCTCGGTTGTCACCACTCTTTGGTCAGAATTAACCTCGGTCTTGGATCGTCACCTGAGTTAGGTTAGAACTGACGTCGATCCTCATTCGTCACCACTCTTAGGTCAAAATTGACCTCGATATTGGATTGTCACCTGAGTTAGGTCAGAATTTACCTCGATCCTCGGTCGTCACCACTCTTCGGTCAGAATTGACCTCGATCTTGGATCGTCACCTGAGTTAGGTTAGAATTGACCTCGGTCCTCAGTAGTCACCACTCTTAGGTCAGAATCGACCTAAACCTTTGATCATCATTCCATCCTCAGCACACTCCTTAGGTCCTCAGAATCGGCCTCGACCCTATGAATCGATCATACTCCCTCAAAAGCATCCTGTGGTGTCTATTCGACAGTTATCATTTGTTCCAAACTCACCTATCAAGGGGATCTATAGACACCCCATTCCATTACCCCTAATTATCCTTAGGTCCCTAGTACCTCCCTTCATCACTACAAACTCAGGTCATACCCCGAGTACTGACCTGGGAGGCATGGGGCACTCCCCGGCTCAGTTTGACCAAAAAGTCACACTCTTCATCTCGACTGAGACTAAATGAATTTTCGAAGGGCACTAAATACCCTTTCCAACGGTCCATCCCGTGCGTGATTCTGACTTACCATGCGGACAAATGATCCGTTTGCGTCCGAAACTTAACCTAGAGGCCACCGGGTGCTGCCGGGCTATGTTTGACCTAGGTCAACTCCTTAGCTCGTTTGAGGCTGAATGAATCTTCGAAGGTCACTGAATACCCTTTCTAACGTTCCATCCCGTGCATAATTTCGACTTACCATGCGGATGAACGATCCGTTTGACTCCAAGAGGTTATCGAACACTTCCAGGGCCCGATTGACCAAAGTCAACTCCCCAAACTGGGTCAAACTCTTTGTAATGTCGAAGTAAATCTCCTAACCTTTCCAACGGTATGCCTCGTGCATGGTTTGGACTTACCATGCGGATGAACGATCCGTTTGCGTCCGAATAATTCCCCGTCCAATGGACCGATAAACGCTTCCGAGCTATATTTGACCCAAAGTCAACTCCCAAACCCGAGAGCGGTCCGAAGGACTTTCAAAGGTATATGAATTAATTTTCCAACGGTATACCCCATGCATGATTCTAATCAACGGTTTGACCTCAGCAATCGATTTCCCGAAAAGGCCTGAAACATACTGCCAAATGGCAGGTTCCAGACCCTGCCTATCGGCAGGTGCCGATAGGCAGGATCAGGTCTATTCCGATCGGTAGTGACCTGAGCCTATAAAAGGAGACCTTCACCTCATTTGCAAAGGGAGCCTAAATCTGATAAAAATCACTCTCAACGAATCCAAGAAACCTCTCCCGAAGGCAGCGTGATTTCAACCTCCAAATCCCTTTTTTACTTCCACTTTTCATCATCCTTTTCATCAAACTTGGTGAATTATCCACTCTCCATCATCATCCAAGTGCAAGGGCTTCTCTCCCACATTCATGATCAAGCTTAAGGTCTCCAAGAAGGTCCATCTTTTTCAACTTTCTCTTCAAATTCTCTTAAATTTGCAATAAGTTGTTTTATTATTTAACACTTTTACTATCTCATTTCACACATCCTAATATACTTATTTATTTAGTATTATTGCACATCTCTTATTTTCATATAAATAAAACCCAAAAAATAAGAAAAAGAGGGTTTGCTCATAAATTCCAAATAGGGATTCTCATACTTTTCTCACAACTAAAACACTTTTTTTCTACACACACACACACACTCAAAAATAAGAGATACCCCCATTTGGATTTATGGGATAAACCCTCTCATTTTGTATGCGAACTACATGTACTTTGTTACCTTTATAGGCTACATAGGCATCTTGGGGTAAAACCCGAGACTCGAGTCCCTTTCTCACTTTTTATCTCATTTTATATCTTCTCTAAATCTAATCTTATTATATTCTATATACTTGGTCTTAGTGACGTATTACTCCATATTCGTTATCATTCCATTATAACGATCAACGTAGGGGTAATTGCGTAAATCTTATTTTTTAAATATTATTCTTATATCTTCCTACGGATGACTCTCTTTATCTTTTCCATGATACAAGTCGAGGATTCCTATCTCCCTTATATATACACACATGAACACATATCACGGGGAAAAATAAAGGAAAATAGCAAATATCCATGAGAGACCGAAAGGGCGAAATGGGTGTCTAACACCTTCCCATTTCGTAACTAAGCGTTCGAACCCTTCTCGAATCATTTTGGTTTCGTATGCACCAGTATGTCTTTGGATGCCATCCTTCGGGATGGCTTTCCATTTTTCTTTTGTATGTTTTGAGTAAAATAGACTGGCGACTCTAAATCTCTCTACATTTTTTGCACCTCATCTCAAATGACGTCGGCCAAAGCGCTCTCGAGAGGGATGCGCAGGACCCGAGGATCCTTTTTCCTCCGCCCTCCCGCCCGCACGGCGAGGATTAGGGATGGCCACACATACGAAATAATATGCCACTAAGAACAAATATATGTATATGTAAACATATAGATTTTAGGAGAATTAAGTTAAAAAAAACTAGAAAAATAAAAAGCAGTAGAAAAGTAGGAATAGGACTCGAGTCTCGAGTTTTATCCCGAGATGCCTACATAGCCTATAGAGGCATCAAAGTCCACGTAGTTCGCATGTAAAATGAGGGGTTGGATTTATCCCATAAATACAATCGGGAACTTCTCTTATATGTGTGTGTGTGTAAAAAGTGTTTTAGTTGTGAGGAAAGTGTGAGAAAAGTGTGAGAATTCCCTGGAATTTATAAGCAAACCCTCTTTTTCTTATTTTTTGGGTTTTATTTATATGAAAATAAGATATGTGAAATAATACTAAATAAAAATTATATTAGGATCTATGAGATGAGAGAATAAAAGTGCTAAGTAATAAAAGAAGTTAATGCTAATTTAGAAGAATTTGAAGAGAGAGTTGAGAAAGTTGAACCTTCTTGAAGATCTTGAGCTGGATCTTGGATGTTGGAGAGAAGCCCTTGCACTTGAATGATGATGGAGGTTAGTTAATTCACCAAGTTTGATGAAAAAGATGATGAAAGGTGAAGGTTGGAAATGGATTTGGATGGGAAAATCACGCTGACTTCAAGAGAGGTTTTTTGAGCTCGCTGAGAGTGATGGATTTCAGATCTTGTGTTTTTGAAATGAGGTTAGGCCCTCCTTTATATAGGCCCATGGCATCACCAATCGGCATAGCACTGGTCCTATCGGCAGGGTTTGGAACCTACCCTTTGGCAAACTGTTGATCCGAATCGTGCACGGGGTGAACCGTTAGAAAGGTACTTCATTTGGGACTGCTCCCGGGTCTGGGAGTTGACTTTGGGTGAAATGTGGCTCTAAAGCATTCATTGGTCCTTTGGACGAGGGATCGTTGGACGCCAATGGATCGTTCGTCCGCATGGTAAGCCAAAATTGCGCACGGGGAGAACCTTTGGAAAGGTTAGGAGATGTACTTCAACATTCCAAAGGCTAGGAGAATGTGAGGATTGCGGCGATGATTGGCGAGTCCTATCTAGTGTACACCGATACAGCTGTGACATATGATTATATGGACTTTGTGACGAGTTGGCTGATGGCGCCCAACATATATGATGTACTTCCCTTCCTAACTGTGGGTTCAAGGTAGCCAGTGGGGTCCTCCCACAGTGGTGGCGATCCGTCGACATTTGCGACGGCGATGACTTCAGAGGTCCCCTTTGTGAGGTTGCATACCCCTTTATACAACATCCGGTGGGATGATGGAGGGATGATGCCAATGTTGCATCGTCCTCATGCGATGAACTAAGAGGACTTGGGCTTGATAGAGGTGGTTCTTCATCCTTTGGTATATTTTTCTGTTCTTCTCTTTTCCATCTTTTTGCTTTATTTTGATCTTTTTTGCTTAATATTGATTCTGCTTTTCTTGCAGCAAGTTCGGGTGTCCACCACTTAGTTGAGGGATATTAGGGACTGGATATCTTCGGTGACTGCCCATATTTGGGATGCAGTTCCTATTCCTTCATGCTTGGTGACATCTGCCTCATCTGGGGAGGAATCTAGTTCGGGTAGCGGTGGTGCGTTTTCTCACCGCAGGGGAAATAGAGCGCGTCGCAGGGATGGAAGCTCTTAGGAGAGAGAAGGGGAAGGGTAGTGAGAGAGAGATAATGTGGGTTCGGGATGATTCCCATTTCTTTTGCTTTTCTTTATTTCCTGCAAGGCTGATGTAACACCGAAACATATCTATGCAATGCAATGAAGTTTTTTGAGTATCTTCTGTAAATGATGAATGAATGAATGCATGCACATGCACTTTTTTACTTTGCTGCTGAGACTGTAAAATATTTTTAGAATTTTGAAAGAAAGTTTTATTCATAATAAAAAATTATATAAAGATGGAAAGGGGATTTTTGAAACTCTGTTGAGAATATCGATTTATTTTTATTGAGCTTTCTGATTTTGACAAAAGAGGAAAAAATGTAAGTTTCTAAAAACAAGGGGTTTTCGATCGGCAAGCACTTTGTCCTGCCTATCTGCAGGTCAGTCCAGTCTAATCAATCAAAGCTTTGATTGGTACCCTCTTCAGCCTTAGGTACCTTGTGGGGCAGGATTTCCTCTGATTTCTGTAGGGATTATGTCTTTTGTGAGGGGTTTTAAGTATAAAATAGGGGTAAGGGTGGAGTGTTTTCATCACACCTTCATATTCCTACTTTTTTGCTCTGCGAGATGGCTCTCCCTGGTAGTGTTGAGTTTGCCAACTACATCAAGACTTTGGAGGCGATGTGCTCTTACAACGTCGACTATGATGCTTTTAACATGCGTCGAGTTTCTTTATGGCGTAATCGGCCCATAGAGTGGAACATGCTGATGGTGGCGGTACAATTTTGGTACCCCAAAGACCATGTATTTTTCTTTGGCTTGAAAGAAGTTTGTCTGACTTATGAAGAATTTTCTGCCATATTGAGGGTAAATCCTAGTGTGGCGGCTGCTATGCCTGAATTTTCTCGATCTCCCTAGGAGTTATTGGATGGACTTCGGCGTGTCTTGCCCTCGGCGGGTAGATCCTTGGTTACTGGAGGAATGATTTCTCTTCTGATGGTGCTGCGACCTGTACATTTGTAGCAGGTTGGTGATATTGGACATGTCAGAGCCATCATTCTGGGCTTGGTTTCAAAATTGCTACTGGTGACTGGGGAACTGCTGGTGGACCCACAACTTGTAGCTATTAATTTATGGATGTCCTACCTTCGCAATCCTACAACGGTGATACTGGCGGAGACTCTGAATGGCCTGGATGCCTGGCAAGAAGGTCGTTCTGACTTTTTGAGGGGTAGCCCCGTGATGCTGTTCATGTGGTTGTCTGAAAGATTCTGCCTGGTGACTCCTCTAGAATACCCTTTGTTGGTTGTACCCAACTTCTTTTTATTCCATTTCATCAGTATGGACCTAGATATCGAGAGATGGGAGAACTGGTTTGTGGAGCATGGGGCTTTAAATCTGTACTGGTCAGTGCCTTGGTGGGGACAGCTACTGCCTATTCTGGAGCTGGGAGAATATTCGTACGTTCGGATGGGTGGTCTCAGACAGACCTCTTTCTATTTCCCTTGGCGTCTTCTGCGCCAATTTGGCTGGGAGCAGATTGTGCCACCTCGAACACTAGATTTCTTTCCGATAGAAGATTTGACAGAGCGTCTCTGCATGCGGCTTGGCTCTTTGTGGGAGAGTCGGCGTCCGTCGACCCGTCCCTCTCAGTCTGGTTGGAGAGTTTTTCACATCCCTGGGGATCATATGAAGTGGCTGTGGAGAAGAGTGGTCAGCAAGATATTGGTAGTGGAGACTCGACAACGGTGCCTTATTTTATCTGATACCATGGAGGTAGGTGTAGTAGTTTTTCCTAGGCTGGTTCGAGCTTATCGATCCATGGAGCGTCTGCGACACTCTGTTCAGGCAGGGGAAGCTTGGGTACCCCAGGATGTAGATGACGATGATGGAGCGGGCTCCTCTGGTAGCTGTGGGTAGGGCTCTTGGAGAGTCTATTTTTGTAATGGGGAATAAATTTGGAAATTTTATTTGCATTTTTAGGAAAGTAGGGGGAAGGGAGTCATCCGTTTCTTTTCTTATGTAATTGCACTGTAATCTATTATTAGTGAAATAAATAAGTTTTTGATCTTCTAGCTGTGATTTTTGATGAATTTTGTATTTTGAATTATCTATACCGATCGTTAAGGTATGCATAATCCTTTTGTTCAAGTATATGTTAGAATGAACTATCCTTCTCGGAGATAAGAAAATAATATATTTTTGTGAAGAAGAAAGGTCCGTGCTCATGTAAGATGTATGATCTGCCTACGTACCTCTAGGGGTTTTTGAAATTTTTTAATATTTTTGAGAATGTTTTTTTTTTTGCAGAGGATCAGGCCCATGTAGTTTTGGATAGAGGGAAATGAAGATTTTTTTTAATAATAGAAGGGATATGAGAAGAGTTATAGCGCGCCAAGATTTCAGACTAGGGGTAAAATTTCTTGAGATGGTCCAGATTGACTGAACGATCCATCTCTTGTCCATCTAGATCGATGAGAATGGCGGCACCGCCAGATAAGATTCTCTTTACCATGTATGGGCCGCTCCAATTGGGCTAGAATTTCCCTCTGGAGTCCCAAACAGGCTCTGCCATTTCTTTGAGGGCTAAATCCCCTTCTCGGACACCGCAATCCTTGACTTTCTTATTAAATGAATGAGCTATTCAGTGATGGTACCCTTGTATGTGAAATAACGCTTTCAGTTTCCTTTCGTCTAGGAGGGTCAGCTCGTCAAGACGACTTTGATGCCAGTCCTCCTCACTGACTTGGATTTCGAGAATGACACGAAGTGAAGGGACATCTAACTCCACGGGTAGGACTGCTTCCATGACGTAGACTAGAGAGTAAGGGGTAGCCCTAGTAGAGGTTCGGTAGCCCCAGAGGGCGTAAGGGATTCAGTTGGCCCAATCTCGATAGCTTTCGATCATCTTACTAATGATGGCTTTGAGGCTTTTGTTGGCGGCCTCGACTGCACCATTGGTCTGAGGTCGCTAGGGAGAAGATTTATGTCTCTGAATCCCATACTCGTTGACCACTTCTGTTACTTTTCCTTGAAATGCAAGCCGTTATCTGACACTAACTCGTGCGGGACCCCATATCCACAGATGGTGTTTTTCTTGATAATTTGGGCCACTTTCTTGGCATTCAGGACTATCTATAACTCAGCTTCGACCCATTTGGTGAAGTAATCAATAGAGACTAGGATGAATTCATCCCGTTGGAAGCCTTGGGTGTAACCTTTCCTGTGATGTCGTTGCCTTAGGTGGAGAATGGCCAGGGAAAAGTCATTTGGTACAATTCACGCGGAGGCAGGTGTTAAAGGTTGGAAAACTGTTAGCATTTGAGGCATCTCCGGACATAGGCGGTGCAATCCTGGAACATAATGGTCTAGTAGTAGCCTTATCGGATGATATTCTTGGCAAGCATGTGACCATTCATGCGGGGGCCGCATTCCCCGCTATGGATTTTTAGCATTATCTCTTCAATATCAGCCCCTGCGATGCAGTGTAAATGGTTCCATCGAAGTTTCTCTTGAACAGTACTTTATGACAGATAATGTATTGGGCGACCAGTCTTCAAAGGGTTGCCTGGTCTTTCTTATTACAACCCTTGGGATACCTACCATGCTTGAGGAGGTGCCAGATATCATAGTACCAGCAACTGGCTAGCTCGGGATCTTCTTTGGTGATGAGCTCAATGTGGTAGCAATGGGTTGGTTTATCTTGCTTTTGAACTAGGAAGGGGGACATTGTTATTCCTTCGGGTATGTCGACCATGGAGGCTAGGGTAGCAAGGGCATCGGCTAGGTTATTTTTTTCTCGAGGTAGGTAATGGAAGGTGATGTCTTGGAATTGGGAGGCTAGTTCTTCTAAGTGGGCATGGAAGGGTTGGAGTTTCTCATCCTTGACTTTCCATTTTCTGAGCACTTGACCAATGATGATGTCAGAATCCCCGTAGGCATCTAGGCATTGAATTCCATTCTTGAGAGCAACTTTGAGGCCTACCGTATACGCCTCGTATTCATTCATGTTATTGGTGCAGGGGAAATCCAATTTGATAGCGATGGGAGTGTGGGAGTCATATGCGGCGATCAGAAGTATCCCAATGTCATATCCCTTTTTATTGGCCGCACCATCAAAGAACATTTTCCATCGCAAGTTATCTTGAGCAACGTGGAGGGTGTTTTCATCCTGGAATTCAGAGATCCAGTCATCAGCTTCTTTTGTGGGATAGTCAGAGAGGTAGTTAGAGATGGCTCTTCCTTTTATGGCTTTCTGCGTGATGTACATGATATCAAACTCAGCTATGAGCATCAACCATCGGGCCATTCAATTAGATAATGCAGGTTTATTAAGCAGGTACTTGATGGGGTCCATTCGGGATACAAGTTTAATGGGGAAGGCGATCATGTAGTGTCATAACTTTTGGGTGACCCAAACTAGCGTGACACATGCTTTTTCCAAAGCAGTGTAGTTGACTTCGTACCCATCCAATTTACGATTGGTATAATAGATGGTTCTTTCTTTACCGGAATCTTCAAGGTATTGGGCTAGCAAATCCCCAACTATAGTGTTGGTTATGGTTAGGTATAGGAGCAAGGGGAGACCAGGCTGTGGTGGCATGAGTACCGGAGGTTGGGTCAGATATTATTTGATTCTATCAAAAGCTTCTTGGCAGGCCTCATTCCAAATCTTAGTTAAAACCTTTCGTAAGAGTTTGAATATAGGTTTGCAGATGGAGGTTAGTTGGTTGATGAACCGACTGGTGTATTGTAATTTCTCGAGAAAACCTCGAACTTCTTTCTTCGTCCAGGGATGTGGCATCTCAAGTATGGCTTTCAGCCTTATAGGATCTGCTTCTATCCCCTTCTCACTCACCATGAACCACAAGAGTTTTCCCTTTGTAACGGCGAAGACACATTTCTGTAGATTGAGTCTTATCTGATATCGTCGCAGTCGTTTAAAGAACTTTCTAAGAGCGGGGACATGACCTTCTCTAGTTTTGGATTTGATAATCATATCGTCCACATAGACCTCGACTTATTTATGAATCAGATCGTGTAAGATGGTCGTGGCAGCCTTCTGGTAGGTAGCCCCAGTATTCTTGAGACCAAATGGCATAACAATGTAGCAAAAGGTTCCCCATGGGGTGATGAACGCGATTTTTTCTTGATGATCTGGGTGCATTTTGATTTAGTTGTATCCGACAAACTCATCGATGAATGACTTGAGAGCATGATTGGCTTTGTTTTCCACGATCATGTCGTTATTGGGTTACGAGTAATCATCCTTTGAAGAGGCTTTGTTTAAGTCCCGATAGTCTACATACATTCAAACTTTTCCTCCTGATTTCAGCACAGACACTAAATTTGCTATCTATGTGGGATATTCGATCACACGAATGAAGCCCACGTTCAGCTATTTGACCACCTCTTCTTTGACTTTAAGTGACCATTCGGTGCGGAGCTTTCTCAACTTTTATTTAACTGGCTTGTAATCTGGGAGAGTGGGGATCTCATGTTGAGCTATTTAGGGATCAATGCCGAACATATTGTTATAGGACCACGCGATTACATCCACGAATTCTTTGAATAATTCTTCGAGTTGTGCGCACTCATGCTCATCGCGGGTAGCCCCTATCCTTATCTCGCGCAATTGGCTACTAGAATCGAGGTTAATAATAACAGTTTCTTCTTCATTAACTTGAACGCGGTTATGTTATTTATTATTAACCTTATTTAGATCAGTTAAGAATTGTTTATTTGAAAAATCATCAACATAAAAAGTTTGTTTGGAATCTAAACAATTAATGTAAGGCATAACAAGATACTCAAAATCTTCGTTTATTTCCTTGATGGTAAAGACAACATTGAGAACCTTATCAAAGGAGGTCTCGATTACATTTGAGCAACGATAGACAACATAAGAAGAAATGGGGTAAACATTGGGGTTAGGTGGGATTTCAACTGGTAGAAGTGGCGCAGCATGACAGTTGAGGAGAGGTGTATCAGCAACTTTCATCAGGTGGGAGGGATCTAGTGATGTAGTGCTTGAATGAACCATGCAGAGTGTCAGCCCCAGTGTTTGTAAGTTAAAGGAGTCCTCGAAGTCACTTTACTGAGTCTCTTTGATATCTTTGATGAGCAGTTGTACATGGTGTTGGGAACTTGCGGCCCATGGGTAGCTGTCTTGGAAAAAGATCTCCATTCCAGGCTTCATCGTTTTGTCTGCATGGTCATACCATGGTTCCAAAAAGCCATAAAAGGGGAAGTCTTCACCCTCTTTGATGAATCTTCCATTCAAGGAATCACTAAGATAGTCTAGAATGCAATCTACTCTTCTCTTTGGTCGAGACTGGCGGATCATTATGAGCTCTTGTTCTGATGGTTGATACCCCAAACCATAAGGAGGGAAAGCCTTTTTCAGCACAATGGGATCAAGTATCCCTTACTTTTTTTGCCCTAGCCCCAGTCTGGGCATGAAGTGCATATTTCTAAATATCCGAATCACATTGACGTTGCCATGAGGGTCGTATTCTGGACAAACCCTTCTTTGAAATTTTCCCCTTTCGGGAGTAAAAGTGGTTCAACTCAGAATCCTGATAGGAGCATATCATTTGACCCGTATTGTATCTCAAGGATTGGATTGCTGGTGCTTGCACCCTCAGTAATATCATTGTCGCCCAAAATGGTGATGATTCATCCGTCGACGAATAAATTTAATTTCTGATGGAGTGAGGAAGACACACCCTTGATACTATGGATCCAAGGTCGTCCGAGCAATAATTTGAAACAAGATGGGATGTTAATAACTTGGAATTCAACAACAGGGTTTATAGGGACAACCCCTATTACAAGTTTTATGGATCCCATCACTTCTTGACGAGTATTATCGTAGGCACGTACAGCAATGGAGGTTGGAGCGAGGTCACTTTCCTTCAGTCCTAAGAATTTGAAGGTTCTTAATGGGTAGGCATTCAAGGCGGATCCATTATTGACAAGATAGAGTGGTACGATCTTCCTCATAACTTCGACGAATATGTTGAGAGCATGATTGTGGTTCAACCCAATTCTGGGGATTTCTGCTTTGGAAAAGGATAGCATTCGGGTAAAGGTCAAGGATCCGACTAAATTTACCGCCTCTTCTGGTGTGGTAGAAGGAGGAACTGTGGGTCCAGTGAGAAATTTGATCAAAGCATTTCTATGCAGCTGGGAAAAAATGAAAATCCCCCATAGAGTGATGTTAGCTTGAGTTTTCTTCAGTTGATTGAGGATCTTGCTTTCCTCGAGGGTCATTTATGGCATAGGAAAGTTTTCAAATCCCTCCCCTCTGTCATTGGCTGGTGATAAGTTTGGGATCTGGTAATGCCTCCCTGACCTGGTCATGTGATTTACTGAAGAAGGGAAGTACATGAACCTTATTTCCTCGTGAATCGCGGGTTATTCTACCATCTTATTTATTTCTTCGAGGAGCTCCTCCAATGATATCATCCCACACATGTTGGAAATCGGGCCAGTTTTCTCTGAAGCTTGCCCTTTATTTGAATCTTCGAATTTTTCCCCCCTTCCGGTGGCAATAATTCCGTCTTTTCATGTAAAGTTAATGCATTCCACAATTTCAATGGCTTCTTCATATAGGTCCTCCCATTCTGTGGGGATAATAAAGGGTGAAGGGACCAAGCATCCTTATAGCTTCAGAATATCAAGTAACTCGGTTATATTACAAATATCATTGGTTTGCCTAAATGATTCTCCCACGATCTGGACATCATCATCTAGGCTGACTTCATCGGTTGGTACCAACCAACTGTCTAACTTTCGGGCCCATTTACTTGCTTCCAAGAATAGTGTGCTGAACCTTTGGCAATCAATGATCATCTGTGGGGGCAATTTCATCCCAAACTCTAGGAGTTGGTTTAATACTTCTGATAATTCCATACTTCCCTTTTCAGAATGGGTACGAACAGTGATGCATGCACTGGTAAGGAGTGACAGTTTCTAATCAACAAGGCTAATAGGGTGTAGGAGGAAGTATGAGCAAGTTTGGAGTGGTTTGGGAGAGTATATGGGTGTGATTTGAGTTGAGGGATCAAATTCTGGGTTCATATCTTGGAAGATAGCATTGGTATATTATTTGGGAGTGGGTTGTGAGTAATGTTTGGCTTACGATTGGCTGATGGGGCAATGGTACCCCGATCAATTAGACCTTGGATTATGTTTCGGAGGTGAAAGCATTGGTCGGTGGTATGGCCAACAGTTTGGTGAAAAGCGCAATGGGCATCTGCCTTGAAGTTTTTTGGGAGTGGATTTGGCAATGAATGGGTATCCAAGGGTTTGATAAGGTTTCGACTTAACACGGATTGATAAACTTTGGAGAGGGGAGTATGGAGCTCGGTGTATTCCTTTCGGACTGGGATAGGGTGGCTTTATGGTGTCCATGAGGTGGTTGGTTGAGAGATGTTGTTTATGGTTGAGACTACAACACTGGCAGGTTTGTCATATTTTCTGGGGGTGAACTGTCCAGACACTTTCTTTGGTTCAATTTTTGTTTTAGCAAGACCTTCCTCGATTTCTACTCCTGCTTTTCTGAGAGCTCAGAAATGGGGATAGTATTGGGCTCCCATTATTGCTCGGATATGGGGTAAGAAGTTATTCTTCACTATGTTGACTTGTTCTTCCTTGGATGGTCGATTGGTCATAGTGGCTTTTTTCTCTCTCCATCGAGCTATGAAGTTACTAACTGACTCCCCAGAGTTATGTTTGAGTAGCTCTAGATCATGGCGGATGACCTCAAGCTCTTCGTTGTATTTGTACTGCGATATGAATTCTCGGGCTACATTCTCCCAACTACTGATTTTGGACTCCTCGAGAGACAAAAACCATCGGAGGGCACTATCCTTCAAAGTTTGCTAAAATAATTGGGTCATCACTTCTTCAAAAGCCCCTAGGAGAGTCATAGAACGGTGATAACTGCGAAGATGAATAATCGAGGGTCCACTCCTTCCGAATTTCTCGATATTTGGCATCTTAAGCTTCTCGAGAAACCTTTCCTTAGGATAAGGAGACATGTGAGTGTAGTCCATGCAATTCCCAGAGATTATGACTTGGTATAAATTCTTAGTTAGCATCTTGAGATCTTCTTTGACCTTATTCAACTCTTCCTCTTTTAAAGTAATAATCATAGGCAAGTTAGCCCCAGGCTGGGCAAGGTTTGGCATCGAAAGTTGGGCAGGCGGTAGCCCATTAGCAGGAGGGGTATGTGGAGCGTGCTAATACTCTTTGAGAACCCAAATAGGCTCAGGTGGACCCATAGCACGAGGGAATAGGGCCTCGGGCTCTTGAGGAATTGGAACCTGGTTCCGTTGCATCTTTCGGACCTCAGTTTGGAGGTTGTTGTTTATGCAAAAAACTGGACCGAATCCCATTTTTATGATCACAGATAAATAGATAAAAGCAATCCAATCAAGCACATGAGAGACAAAGATTTTTAAAGTGGTTCGGCTATAAGGAAAAGCCTACGTCCACTGTTATTTTATTCCCAGGGGTTTACAATAGCACAATGTGGTGTAGAGAGAAAAAAGGTATGGATCTTGTGTATTGTGTCTCTCGGTTCTTGGATCTCTTGGATCTCTCTCTTGGATCTCTCCTCCCATTTGGCTAAGGGAATACATGTATTTATAGTGGTGGGGGATAAAGAGATTCATTGTATGTAGACATTTATACATTATGTCTACATTCAACGAATCTAATTGCTTGGTATGCTATCTGTTGTCATCTACAATATAAATGTACATTAATGATCATTAAATACGTAGTTATCCTTTGATATTCCTGGTTGGTATGCCGACCAACACTCTTCGGGTGCCGACCAACTCTCCTCGGGTGCCGACTAATACTCTTCGGGTGCCGACCAACTCTCCTCGGGCGTGGACTAACTCTCCTCGGGTACCGACCAACTCTCCTCGGGTGCCGACTAACACTCCTCGGGTGTCGAATATTGCCACGTAGGATGACACGTGTTCTTTTCTGATTGGTCCTCGCAGATGGAGAATTTTTGCGTTAACAGAAGCCTCTGTTGATGCAAAAAACTGGACCGAATCCCATTTTTATGATCACAGATAAATAGATAAAATCAATCCAATCAAGCATATGAGAGACAAAGATTTTTAAAGTGGTTCGGCTATAAGGAAAAGCCTACGTCCACTGTTATTTTATTCCCAGGGGTTTACAATAGCACAATGTGGTGTAGAGAGAAAAAAAGGTATGGATCTTGTGTATTGTGTCTCTCGGTTCTTGGATCTCTTGGATCTCTCCTCCCATTTGGCTAAGGGAATACATGTATTTATAGTGGTGGGGGATAAAGAGATTCATTGTATGTAGACATTTATACATTATGTCTACATTCAACGAATCTAATTGCTTGGTATGCTATCTGTTGTCATCTACAATATAAATGTACATTAATGATCATTAAATACGTAGTTATCCTTTGATATTCCTGGTTGGTATGCCGACCAACACTCTTCGGGTGCCGACCAACTCTCCTCGGGTGCCGACTAATACTCTTCGGGTGCCGACCAACTCTCCTCGGGCGTCGACTAACTCTCCTCGGGTACCGACCAACTCTCCTCGGGTGCCGACTAACACTCCTCGGGTGTCGAATATTTCCACGTAGGATGACACGTGTTCTTTTCTGATTGGTCCTCGCAGATGGAGAATTTTTGCGTTAACAGAAGCCTCTGTTGATGCAAAAAACTGGACCGAATCCCATTTTTATGATCACAGATAAATAGATAAAAGCAATCCAATCAAGAACATGAGAGACAAAGATTTTTAAAGTGGTTCGGCTATAAGGAAAAGCCTACGTCCACTGTTATTTTATTCCCAGGGGTTTACAATAGTACAATGTGGTGTAGAGAGAAAAAAAGGTATGGATCTTGTGTATTGTGTCTCTCGGTTCTTGGATCTCTTGGATCTCTCCTCCCATTTGGATAAGGGAATACATATATTCATAGTGGTGGGGGATAAAGAGATTCATTGTATGTAGACATTTATACATTATGTCTACATTCAACGAATCTAATTGCTTGGTATGCTATCTGTTGTCATCTACAATATAAATGTACATTAATGATCATTAAATACGTAGTTATCCTTTGATATTCCTGGTTGGTATGCCGACCAACACTCTTCGGGTGCCGACCAATTCTCCTCGGGTGCCGACTAATACTCTTCGGGTGCCGACCAACTCTCCTCGGGCGTGGACTAACTCTCCTCGGGTACCGACCAACTCTCCTCGGGTGCCGACTAACACTCCTCGGGTGTCGAATATTGCCACGTAGGATGACACGTGTTCTTTTCTGATTGGTCCTCGCAGATGGAGAATTTTTGCTTTAACAAAAGCCCCCAATGCTCCATGCTTGATGGTTTACTTGAAAGGATGGAGTATTTATTCTGCAGTGTTGCTCGGTGCTCGTGAAATTCCTGATCTACCTTCTTGATTTGTTCAACATAAAGTGCATTATCTCCTGGACGACATATGATGCAGGCTGATCGATGGTTGCTGATCTTTCTTTTGAGGAACTCCGTGTGCTATGTATCACCCCTGGGAATTTGGATGCAGCCATGCCATAGTATGCAGCTTGTCATAATCTTCAAGTATGTTGATTGGTTTGCCAGCCGACCAACTGCTTCCCGTGTCGAGCAACTGAGTGCTAACTTCACGTGCTTGATTTTTCTGATTTATGCTCCTCTGAATAATTTGTCGAGTAACATATTAGCTTTTGAACCCAACTCTTCAATCTGATTAGTACCAAGCTAGTGGTGGACTTCGAAACATTTTCACATAAATTCTTCTTCATTATTGGTTGAGACAGTATTAGCAAAGATCTCAGTGCTGTAGATGTTGATTTTGACTTTTACCTCTACTCGGGGACGAGCAAGAGTTTCTCGGGGATGAATAAGTGATTCTTAGGGATGAGCAAGTTCTTCTCGGGAATGAGCTAATGCTTCTCGGACAAATCATTTGTGATGAATATCAGAATGTTGAAAGATCTTAACTTCATAAACTCCCCTTATATTTTAGATGATCCTCCTGCTGGCGAGGAACCTGTTTCAAAAGTAGAAGGAAAAGAAACCAATAGAATAGGAATCTCAATGTAATAGTTAGTATACATTTTCATTCTCAATGTATTTTGTTTTTTATTTTAATGAAAGACTTTCATTTTTGTTCGCAATCTTAATTGCTATTGTTTTGTAAATATCAAACACTTTACATTTATGCATATGTATCTGTTAAAAAGATAACAATATTGTGTTGTTCATCGACCAACTTAGTAATAAAAAGAATTACAAGTATTAAAAATGTTGCTTGATCACTTAATAATAAAGTAATGAGTATAAAAATGTTTAAATTTTTTCCAACCAACCAAGGTTGTTAAATTGTGCTCATCGACCAATTATAGTTAGTGAGAGTTTATCCCCGACTAACCATACTTGGTAAATTTTTGTCTTTATAAAATGTATCCGACCAACTAAGGTCAATAAATTCTTCTTGTCGACCAACTACAGTTAGTGGGTTTTTATTCCCGACCAACCATACTTGGTTTATTTTGTTTTTCAAAGAACTTTTTACTAGTTATCTTACCAACCGTAGTTGACCATGCTAGTGTACACCTCCTAACCAAAGGAGTATTTTTGGTTCTTTCGAACTATTTGGTTCTTTCGAACTATATGTCCACTAGATATCTTACCAACCGTAGTTGATCACACTAGTGTACGCCTCCTAACCAAAGGAGTATTTTTTGGTTCTTTCGAACTGTCCACTAGTTATCTTACCAACCGTAGTTGATCACGCTAGTGTCACCTCCTAACCAAAGGAGTATTTTTTTGGTTCTTTCGAACTGTCCACTAGTTATCTTACCAACCGTAGTTGATCACGCTAGTGTCACCTCCTAACCAAAGGAGTATTTTTTTTTGGTTATTTCGAACTGTCCACTAGTTATCTTACCAACCGTAGTTGATCACGCTAGTGTCACCTCCTAACCAAAGGAGTATTTTTTTTGGTTCTTTCGAACTGTCCACTAGTTATCTTACCATCCGTAGTTGATCACGCTAGTGTCACCTCCTAACCAAAGGAGTATTTTTTGGTTCTTTCGAACTATTTGGTTCTTTCGAACTATATGTCCACTAGATATCTTACCAACCGTAGTTGATCACACCAGTGTACGCCTCCTAACCAAAGGAGTATTTTTTGGTTCTTTTGAACTGTCCACTAGTTATCTTACCAACCATAGTTGATCACTCTAGTGTCACCTCCTAACCAAAGGAGTATTTTTTGGTTCTTTCGAACTGTCCACTAGTTATCTTACCAACCGTAGTTTATCACGCTAGTGTCACCTCCTAACCAAAGGAGTATTGTTTTTGGTTCTTTCGAACTGTCCACTAGTTATCTTACCAACCGTAGTTGATCACGCTAGTGTTACCTCCTAACCAAAGGAGTATTTTTTGGTTCTTTTGAACTATTTGACCAACCGAAGTTGATCGTGGGTTTGAACTATCGGTGTTTGCTTTTATTGTTGGGCAGCGTAGTGTTGCACACAATACTGACTGTAGCTCATTAATCCAATTAGCCTTACATAGCCTCTTTTTCAAACCATTTAGTAATGTTCTGCTCGTCACTTCAGTTTGTCCATTATTCTGAGGATGACCTGGTGTTGAATGAACCTTCAAAATGTTTGACTGATGACAATAAGCAGCAAACTCCTCGTTATCGAATTGTGTTCCGTAGTCTGTGATGATGGCAATGACGAGGTATTTGAATCTTCCTCGGGTCGTCGGCAGTGGTCCAACCAAATCAATTCCCACATGGCAAATGGCCAAGGAGAAGTGATGGGTGTCAACAATGTTTATGGAGTTCTTAGGATGGAGGAAAAGCGTTGGCACTTGTCACATTTCTTGGCATAGGCTTATATAGTTAGATTTCATCGTCGACTAGTAGTATCCCTGCGTCATCACCTTTTGCAAAAGTGTCCGACCTGCTACATGGGCTCCACAGGACCCTTCATGTATCTCTTTAATCAATTCTTTCACCTCGGAGGGATGTACACATCTTTGCAAACCTGCCATAATTCCTCGTCTATACAAAATACCATTAATTAGTACATACCGAGCAGCTTTAAACTTCCATTTCTTGGCAGCGAGCTTATCCTCTGGTAATTGTTCCTCCTCAATATA
Source organism: Sambucus nigra (assembly GCA_949130495.1). Taxonomy (NCBI): domain Eukaryota; kingdom Viridiplantae; phylum Streptophyta; class Magnoliopsida; order Dipsacales; family Adoxaceae; genus Sambucus; species Sambucus nigra. Next base: position 465,170,704 of record OX422211.1, on the reverse strand, counting down.
TGCTCCGATGGGATCCATCCAAGATGGTCCTAAATCAAGGGTAATAATATTAATCGTCAGGTCTTCATCTATGCTCCGACTTTCTATACTTCAATTGGTATCGTTCTTCGCAGCTCGGTACGAGTAGCTGATGCTAATCGGGCCAAGGCGTATGCTCTCACATTCTCCATTCTTGATATTCTTACCAATTGAACATCAACAAACTCTGATACCAACTCCATCACCATTTCTTGATACTTGATCATCAATTCTCCTTTGGCTGCATATATTCCCAACATTTGGTTTACGATCAATTGAGAATCACTGAAGACAATAACCTGCTGTGCCTCCATAGGATTTGACAAATTAAGACCTGCAATCATGGCCTCATACTCATCCTGATTATTAGAAGCTTTGAATTAGAAACGTAGGGCGTATTCCATGTCGACCTCGTCTGGGTTGTTCAAAACGATCCCTGCCCCACAGCCTGTAGTGCAAGATGAGCTATCTACATATAGCCTCCATATAGGCAACTTGTCTTCTAATTTTTGGTCTGACAGAGTTCCTCGGTGGAATACTTGTCGCTTTCTTTCATTATGTCCTGGTACTTCTGAATACTCCTCTTGAATTTCAATATGCCTCATGGACTTCAATATTCCTCCTGAACTTCAATATCAAAAGTAATTCCTGAGCAAGAAAAACAACTCCTGAATGATGATTAGTCGGGGCCCCGAGTGTGTGAGTTTGTGGAGTTGAATTTGATGCTCGACTGCATGATGTTATAAGAATGTGCCACCAAATGAACAAATATATCTGTAATAGAAGCCCCCAACCGTGGAATGTGAACTTTGAATGAGATTTATCGACCAATACCAACCGGAGTTGGATTTTATCTACCAACTGGAGTTGGATTTTGTCTACCAATCGGAGTTAGTGGTAATTGATAATAAATGATGAAGACTTCCTCGGAGCTGACCAACAGATTGTTGGGAATAAGATAATATAAATGCTAGAGACCTCCTCGGCGTTGACCAACAGATTTGTTGGGAATAAGATAATATAAATGCTAGAGACCTCCTCGGCGCTGACCAACAGATTTGTTGGGAATAAGATAATATAAATGCAGGATACCTCCTCGGCGATGACCAACAGATTGTTGGGAATAAGATATAATAAATGCTGGAGACATCCTTGGAGCTGAATAAGATATAATAAATGCTGGAGGCATCCTTTGAGCTGAATAAGATATAATAAATGCTGGAGACCTCCTCAACAAATTGTTGGGAATAAGATAATATAAATACAGGATACCTCCTCGGCGATGACCAACAGATTGTTGGGAATAAGATATAATAAATGCAGGAGACCTCCTCAACAGATTGTTGGGAATAAGATAATATAAATGTTGGAGATATCCTTGGAGCTGAATATATGATTATAAATATTTGTCGAGCTCCATGCTGAAATGAGAATAGAATATGCATCCAAATAGATATAAAGAATAATTAAAAATAATAAAGTCCCTCGCCGATCAGTCGAGGTAGAATCATATAATGCCGAACAAGAATAAGATCTTTCAGAACATAAGAATATGGCCGAGAACGTTGTCAGGCCTGAATATAAATAAGAATTATCCGAACGAATGTTGTAATTCTCCTTAAAGCTGAATAAGTATCTTGTCGAGGCATAATTGCAGAATGCCGAATAAGAATAATATTTTCCAGAACATAAGAATATGGCCGAGAACTTTGCTGGGCCTACATATAAATAAGAATTACCCCGACCAACTATCCGTTGGGGGTTAAATATAATAAATGTTATAGTTCTCCTCAGAGCTGAATATGATAATAAGTATCTCGCCGTGATCCATGCTGAGATGAATATAGAATATAAATCCCAATGGATATATATAATCATTTGTGCTGGAGCAGATATCATAGCAATAATAAAATCAATAGTTCCTCGCTGAGGTGAAATTTCATACTGCCGAGCTATGATAATATTTTTCAGAAGAGTAAGATTATTTCCGAGCATTCGTCGGAGTTGAATCTTGTACCTGTAAAAATTAATATCTTGCTCTACCATTTGTGTAGGATGAATTGATTATTCATGAGAATAATTTACTCATCCAATCAATATATGATATGTATCAGCATAAAAATTTCAAAATATGAAATAATATTTTTGTGCCACACGTGTGTGAGATGGACAAATTTTTATTAGATATGCATCATAAATAAGACGTAAAGTTTTTTGTAAATTTATTTAATCTCCAACAACTAATCAGGTATAAGTTGCTGTTTGAAAATTATTTATCACTTGGTTTTAAAAATATTTTTGGGGTGATCATAAGTTAAAAAAGACTTAAGCCCCCTGCTTGTCCCCAAGCCGAACTCGTGTTTAAAGAAATATCAGGGGTGCTTAGCATTTTTTAATACCCCAAGATTCTACTGCTGCCGACAAACAACATGGATGTTGCCGACCAACATTTAAGGATATCTCAAATTATAGAATATATGGTTGGATGACCAGAATATATCGAATCTTTAGATCAAAAAATAACATTCAATGTAAAATTTAAGCCTTAAGAATGTTAATTAAATGAATAAATATATAACCCACTAGATCGTGTGGTTTCGACAAAGAAACCTTGTGATGTGATGAGCGAGGGGCCAACATATCAAATTTGTGCCCAGAGTCTTGATATGGTCATGATTATTTTACTGATCCTCTTTTACAAGAGGTGGGTAATGATTTTTCAGGTGAGAGAAAATTATTTTTTATACTGGTCCCTTCATATTTCCTATTTGGAGAGATAAAAATATGCCGAATGATCGAAATTATTATCAAATTTATATCAAAAATCAATCAATGAGACTTTATTGACATAGATGGAAGATGAACCAAATTAAGTATATAGTTCATAAAAGTGAATGCAAAGAGACTCAAACTTGAAGAGAGAGAAAATAGATCTGGGTCATGATTTCCATGAGAAGACTTTTTATTGTCTTTAACCTTTTCCCATTATTTTATTAAAAATATGATGGGAATTTGAATAGACATCAAAGATCTTACAAAATTTATTTCAAAATCAACAATGAAAATGATTAAATCTTATCATCGTCGTATATATTGGTATATGTAATCATTTAAAATATTTATCCCATGATATAAAATTAAAACTTGAGAATCAAGCAAAGAGTTATGATTTATGAAATCTACTATTTTTTAGATTTCTAAATAAGAATTAATCTAACAGTTATGATTTTAAAATCATGATATGCAATATTTTGCAGATAAAAATTGGACAATTAATTTATGTATATAAACATAAAAATCATGATTGAATCAAAAGGTGTATGTATAATTGATTATACGTAGAGAAAATAAAAACTTAGCTTTTGATGGAGAACAACGCTTGTAACACGTTCCCACAGACGGTGCCAATCTGTTGATGCAAAAAACTGGACCGAATCCCATTTTTATGATCACAGATAAATAGATAAAAGCAATCCAATCAAGCACATGAGAGGCAAAGATTTTTAAAGTGGTTCGGCTATAAGGAAAAGCCTACGTCCACTGTTATTTTATTCCCAGGGGTTTACAATAGCACAATGTGGTGTAGAGAGAAAAAAAGGTATGGATCTTGTGTATTGTGTCTCTCGGTTTTTGGATCTCTTGGATCTCTCTCTTGGATCTCTCCTCCCATTTGGCTAAGGGAATACATGTATTTATAGTGGTGGGGGATAAAGAGATTCATTGTATGTAGACATTTATACATTATGTTTACATTCAACGAATCTAATTGCTTGGTATGCTATCTGTTGTCATCTACAATATAAATGTACATTAATGATCATTAAATACGTAGTTATCCTTTGATATTCCTGGTTGGTATGCCGACCAACACTCTTCGGGTGCCGACCAACTCTCCTCGGGTGCCGACTAATACTCTTTGGGTGCCGACCAACTCTCCTCGGGCGTCGACTAACTCTCCTCGGGTACCGACCAACTCTCCTCGGGTGCCGACTAACACTCCTCGGGTGTCGAATATTGCCACATAGGATGACACGTGTTCTTTTCTGATTGGTCCTCGCAGATGGAGAATTTTTGCGTTAACAGTTGTAAATCTTGGACACGAGCTGAGCTAGGACTGTCATCAAATCTGGCTGTATGACTGGTACTTGATCTGTATTCTCAATGGAAAGTGGATGGATTCCGGACCCCGAAGAAGTAGGAGAGGAATGTACGAAACTCTGGGGTGATTTGACTGAAGACCGAAGCCAATAGGGAGCCAGGCCAAGGGCTTGCGATCGACCTGAGAAGGCGTAGGATGAGATTTATTTTTTAGATAAAGAATGAAAATATTTTTGACATTTTTTTTTCATTTTGAGATTGAAAGACAAAATATTTTTGGCTTTTTGATAATAAAGGGAGAAATATTTTTGGATTTTTGATATATAAGGGAGAAATGTTTTTGAATTTTTGATAAAGAAAAGAGGAATGTTTTTGGATTTTTTATAAAGAAAGGAGAAATGTTTTTGGAAGACGGGTCTCACCATGATTATTATCACTATTATGTTTTCACTTGTATTGAATTCTCCTAAATGCAAAATGGAATACCGGACGGGATCCGAGCCTGGAAAAGTTGGGCTTGTAACATATGCAAAGCTATGGTTGGACTTGTAACTAGGCTCACGGGCAGGGTCTCGTTTTTAAAAAATGTGCAAAAATTTGGGCGTGGCGGCAGGCCGACTCGAAATTTTAGCTGAGTTTCAGGTCGAAATCGACAATCTAACATGTGTGTCCTAAGATTGACACCTATATGTGGGTATGCAATTGGTTTAGGTGAATCGGAAAGGGTTCCCCCCTTTGTCATGGATTCCATAATATACATCTTGCCTTTGAGGGCAATCGATACGTGTGGACAAGCCATTTGATATACCTGAGTGTATGAGAATTGCCTCACTATATACCTCATGGGGACGGTACGTGTGAGAGATAATTCGATATACTCAGCGTACGTGAACAAGTTCCTTGTGATATACCTCCCGTCATGACTTCGGTCAAGCAGTATGATGCGGGGGAACCGTTCGATATACGTCGAAGGTACTTAGCCAATGTAAGGTGAGAGTCGTATCGCTTAGGCTAATTGCGCCCTGCCGGACCAGCGCCCTACTGGACCAGAGCCCATCACGAAGTGACCCCCCAGTTACTGGACAAAATTTAGTCAATCACAATGCTTTTTGGTGATGTCGTGTGAATCGTGCATGATTCTATTATTAGTATCTTATGATGAGAGTATCTTTCTTGATCATGCCCAACAGGGAGCAAAGTACAAGTTCTAATGGTATACCAAGTATGGATGGGTGATGCGTGCAACATGTGGACATATGTGATCCTAGGTGCACGTGTTGTGAAATGTACGTGGAGAATTTTCTACAAGTGTGTGAATAGAAGCATAAGCATGGGGTACACATGAATAGTAAAGGGGCATGAAAAATAGGGGAAAATATAAGCAAATATAACAACCATGTAAATAGAGTCTATCCCTCAAAATAAGTATCCCCAGCAGAGTCGCCACTGTGGCCATCCCCGATCCTCGCGGCGGGAGGGACGAAGAAGAGGGTGTGTCTTCATCTCGAGAGGATCTTGGTATCGCGCATCCCTCTTGAGAACGCTTCGTCCGGCGTCGATGATGAGGTGAAAAATGTAGAGCGATGGAGTCGCTAGTCAATTTTACTCAAAACAGACAAAAGAAAAGGGAGCCATCCCGAAGGACAACATCCAAAGACATACTGATGCATACAAAATCAAAATGATTAGGAAAGGGTCTGGAGGCTAAGTTACTAAATATGAAGGTATTAGGCACCCATTCCGCCCTTACGGTCTCTCATGGGTTATTGTTATTTTCCTTTTATTTCCCCGTGATGTGTATATGTAGTGGAGATAAGAATCATCGATTTGTATCGTGGAAAAGATAAAGCGAGTCATCCGTAGGAATGTTTCTAAAAAATAATATTAGAAAATAGTATTTATACGATTATCCTTACGTTGATCATTATAATGGAATGATAACACATACAGAATAATACGCCACTAAGAACAAATATATGTATATGTAAACATATAGATTTTAAGAGATTTAATTTAAAAAAACTAAAAAAATAAAAAGTGGTAGAAAAGTAGGAATAGGACTCGAGTCTCTGGTTTTACCCCGAGACGCCTATATAGCCTATAGAGGCATCAAAGTACACATAGTTCGCATGCAAAACGAGGGGTGGGATTTATCCCATAAATCTAATCGAGAACTTCTCTTATATGTGTGTGTGTAAAAAAGTGTTTTAGTTATGAGGAAAGTGTGAGAGTTCCCGCTTGGAATTTATGAGCAAACCCTATTTTTCTTATTTTTTTGGTTTTATTTATATGAAAATAAGAGATGTGCAATAAAACCAAATAAAAAGTATTTTAGGATATATGAGATGAGAGAGTAAAAGTGCTAAGTAATAAAATAAGTTAATGCTAATTTAGGAGAATTTGAAGAGAGACTTGAGAAAGTTGAACCTTCTTAAAGATCTTGAGGTGGATCTTGGATGTTGACGAGCAGCCCTTGAACTTGAATGATGATGGAGGGTAGTCAATTCACTAAGTTTGATGAAAAAATGATGAAAGGTGAAGGTTGGAAAGGGATTTGGATGGGGAAATCACGCTGACTTCGAGAGAGGTTTTCTGAGCTCGCTGAGAGTGATGGATTTCAGATCTCGTGTATTTGCAATGAGGTCATGCCCTCCTTTTTATAAGCCCAGGGCATTGTCGATTGGCATAACCCTGGTCCTTCCAGTCGACATGTGTGTTTAGGCACACTGCCGATAGGTAGGGTTTGGAACCTACCGTTTGGTAGTCTCTTTCAGGTTCCTTCGGAAAATCGGTCATAGAGCGCAAACCGTTGATCCGAATTGTGCATGGGGTGAAACGTTAGAACTGCTCCCGGGTCCGGTAGTTGACTTTGGGTCAATGTGGCTTGGAAGCATTCGTCGGTACTTTGGACGAGGGATCGTCGGACGCAAACGAATCGTTCATACGCATGGTAAGCCAGAATCGCGCACGGTGCAAACCGTTGGAAAGGTTATGAGATGTACTTCGACATTCCAAAGTTTTTGACTCTGTTTTGGAAGTTGACTTTGATCAACCAGGTCCTGGAAGCGTTCGGTGACCTTTCGGAGTAAAATGGATCGTTCGTCCACACCGTAAGTTAGAATCGCACAAGGGACGAACCGTTGGAAAGGGGTTTCTTTTCCCTTTGAAGATTCATTCAGTCTCGATTGAGCTGAAGAGTTGACTTTGGTCAAATGAAGCTCGGGAGTGTTCGGTGGTATCTTGATTAAGTTTTGAGGGAAAACTGGTCGTTCGTCTGCACCATAAGTTAGAATCGTGCACGGGACGAACTGTTGGAAACGGGTTTCAGTGCCCTTTGGAAATTCATTTAATCTCGGTCAAGATGAAGAGTTTTACTTTTGGTCAAATGGATCCTGGGAATGCCCAATGGCCTCTAGGTCAGTACCCGGAGTATGACTTAGGTTTGTAGCGATAAGGGGAGGTGCTAGGGGACCTACAGAGAGGTTATAGGGTGTTAGAATGGGGTGTCTACAGCTATGAAAGATTATAAGCTACAAAATCTCACTACAAAGTTTGAGATTACTACCATGCTAGAGTCTGAGTTATTTGATGAATTTTATGCACGATTGTCTGATATCGTAAACTCTAATTTTAATTTAGGTGAAAATATTCTTGAAACACGTGTAGTTAAAAATATTTTAAGATCACTTTCGACCCATTTTTTTTAAGGTTACTGTCCTGAATTCATTATGAATATTATGTACTCTTAGGTTAGAACTCGTAGGAGACCTTCAAACTTGTGAAATCGACATGTTTCCCAAAAACTAAAAAGAAAAAAAAATAGGGATTGCTTTAAAAACTCAGCTAAAAATAAGAAAGAAAAGGTTTTTGATTTTGAATCTGAGTTTGATTTTCAGCTTAATGATTTATCTCTTTTTATAGTACAAATTTAGAAATTTCTCAAATTTGACAAAGAAAATTCTCGCAAAGAAAATATTTTTGAGAAAGATAAAAATGGAATTAGGGCAAGAATATTTATGAGAAAGATGAGGTGATATGTTATAAGTATGAGGGAAAGGGACACAAAGCCCACGAGTGTTACACTAGATTAAAAAGACAAGGTAAGAAAGTTACACATAAAGCCACTCTTAGTGATAGTGACGTCGAGTCGGCGGATTTCGAAGATTAATCACTATAAGAACCTAACTTCACTGCGTTCATGGATAGTCGTGTCAGTACTTCTAGTTTTGCACACAATGATGAGCATAGTTATAAAGTGAGTGCCTCAATGATGTTTCGAATAATTCTGGAGAGAGTGAGAGTGAGGAAGAAAATCTGAGTAAGGGAGAAGGTAGTCCAAAAATCCTTTCTTGAACTTTACACCGAGACTTTAAAAATGAAAAACTTAAGAAAGATTTATCTCCTAAGTAGTGTGATTTGGAGAAGGAAGTGAATGTTTTGAGAGAGTGTAGGGTGTCGATGAGTCAACTCAAAAAGGTGAAAATATCTTTGTGTGAGTAATTGATTGCTATCGGTGGGGAAAAGACTAATTTAACCAACACTGTGGCTAATCTTACGAGAGATCTTCAAGCTTCATTAGTGACTAGTGAGAAACTTGAAGTCCCTGTATCCTAACTCGAGATTGATCTCGAACGTGCCCAGGAGGTTAAGGTCATTTTAGAGGACACATCTAAGCAGGTTGGAAAAATGCTCCCCAGTTCCTCATTAGGTAACATTGAGAGGCAAGGAATAGGTTATGGCAGTGCATCCACTTTCTATGTCGCACTCGAGCCGGTTCCCGAGTTTGTGATGGATCCTTATAGACTGTAACACCCTGTAAATTCAAGGACCTTTAATTAAATTATATTTAGGAGAAAAATAATTTATTTTATTAGAAGGAATTAAATTCATGATTTGGGAAATTTTTAAATTTGAGGAATTTATTAATTTGGCGAATTGAGGTATAAATATTTGGACTATTTTGTGTCGCATGTTAGGGTCAAAATTTTTGATAATGTCATAAATTAATTCGGATGGCAATTCAGAGTGCACGGTTCAGTTCGGATGGGTCGAAATAGTTGGAAAAAAGTGTCCATAGGTATAATATGGGTTTCGAGACTTTTCTAGACATATTTGAGCTACCAAATAAGTGTTTGGGCCCTTTTTATAAAGCCCACATGCCAAAAAATGGGATTGAGTTATTAAACCCTAAAAGTGAGAGGGTGTGGCATTCATGATATATTTTTAGAAGGGTGTTTTTACATAAACCAACGATACTATTAACAACCCCTAACAGATAGAGTCCAATTCTTAAATTATAGTGATAAAAATCCCCTTTAAAAGCCCCCGATCACAAGATTCAGAACAACGTGTGTTTATTGAAATAACTGTAATGTTTGAGAACTTGAATACCATTCACTCCATTGATATCGAGTATCCAAAAAGCTGCTTAATCAATATCCAATAAAACCTGCGTAATAAATATCCAAGAAAACCTGCTTAATCAATATCCAATAAAAACTGCATAATCAACAACCGGAGAAAAAGAAATGCGCGTTCAATATACAATAAAATCACTGTGTATGCGATATCCCAAAAAAATTGCGTAATCAATATCCAAATTTAAAACTGCCATAATAATAGAGTATTCCACTAGAACTCAAATGAAAAAACTTTCAATCACAATCCGAACATTCATGACCGTGTGAAATCAAATTGCATAGTATCAACAAAATGCAAATAACAGATTGTTCCAATAATAACTCAATCCACTAGTAATAAAGCATCCATTCAATCTCTTAAAAAATCATTTGTTTGTCTAAGATTTATTTGGTTGTTCAAATCTTTTTACAAACTCTTCTATACCCCCACCTATTGGGTGATGTTGAATGATTTGGATCCCATTAGTGCAGGCTAATAAAACCGGGGGCTCTATAAAGAATAGTGAGGGTTTATATAAAAACACCGTTTTAGAAAAACCCTTTTTAGAGAGAGAAAGTGGGTGGAAGTGGGAGAAGCCATGGGAGCCAAAGATCAATAATAAGAGAGGATGACATTTATCAACCCATCATCTTCATCAAAGATTCAGATTCTACAAATCTTAAGATAAGTGGTTTAACTTGCATCTAAATTAATTGCATATTTCTATTCATATCATAGTGGGTGTGATAAGATGATATGGTTTTGGGTTATTTGATATCTAAATTGTGTTTTAATGGGTAGGGTTGAATTTTAGAACAATTTCTTGAATTTGAAGAAGTGTATGAAATTGGGTAAATTAAACCGTCATTTTAGAAACTATTTCTAGACCCTTTGGTTATGAAAATGGCGATTCTGTTCACGTTGCCATGTAGAAAATCCCATTTTATACATTTTGTTCTCTCATATGTTTTCTCCAAAAATGGCTCCAAAATGCCTCAAAACGGCATTGTAAAATCTGGGCAGATTCGTGAGGCAAATTTTTAAGAAATGTTATTATTAGTTGTTATTCCATCGGAGGTTCCCTAGATTGATTGATTATGATTTTTGTTCTATAATATGGACATTAGGCCTAAAGTGGAGATTAGGTTTACATAAAGTGAGACAAGTAAGTATTGGGATAATTGAGAAAATAATCGATTAGGGAATTAAGGTTGAAATTGAGTAAATTGAAAACCTTGGATTAATAATTGTGCAAAATTTAATGATGAGAATTTTGAATAATAAATTCGGGATATTCTATTTTCGGATCAAGAGAGTGAGTCCGGCTATATTGGGTGAGTGACGCCAAGATAATTAATCAATGCGTGATTAATTCGATTGAGTCGGCATATTGACTCGGTGAAGTTTGGAGTAGTGCTACGAGTGTTGAGGCACGGATTGGGTTTAGATAATTTATTATAGGGCCATATAATAAATTATGGAATATTTAAAAATAAAAATTGTGTTAACCTTAATATGTGGAATTTGAGGAATAAGTTCTACATGATGAGATTTCGGGCTAGTGATGTATGTCCGGGTAATTTTAATTGGGTGACACAACTTGAGTGATAAATATATAATTGTGGGAGTTATTTGAATATCAAGTCGATATATAGACTTGGGAATATTAGGCTAGTGTTATGGTATTTGTGCATGGGTAGCCTGGATTTAATATATATATATATATATATATATATATATATATATATATATATATATATATATATATATATATATATATATATATATATATATATATACATATACTCTCATATGGGATAGTTCTTCTTCTGGAAACCTTACTTTCGCAGAAGCCTACAGTTGTATTAAAAATGATACTCAAATAAATTCTAATTTCAAAGTTATTTGGAATAATTTTGTTCCTCCTAGAATATCCATGATAAGTTGGAGACTTGTTCATAACTGTTTGCCTACGGATGATAGAATTAAAGCTAGAAGAAATCCAATGGTTTCCACATGCCTCCTTTGTGACAATATCCACTGTGAAGAAAATGCAACCCACCTTTTCATGGGATGTTCTTTTGACAAATTCTTATGGAGCTGGATAGCAGGTATTTTGAACCTAAAGATTACAATCACTGATGAGGTTGATGTTGTCTGGACCTTTATTAGTCATCCTCACCATGGTCCTCAAGTACATAACCTCTGGAAAGTTGTCTCTCTTTATATTGTCTACAAGATTTGGTGTGTAAGGAATAAACTCATATTTGAGAACATTCATCCCAATAAAGTTTCTATATGTAGCAGTATAAAGGCTTGGCTCCTCTTTATGAGTCCATATACCCCTGGATTCTTCAAAAATAATATTGACTTGGTCATTCTTAACAACCTAGGAATTCTTACTGGGTTAAGAAAAGCTCCAAATATCTCTCCATTCATGTGGAAACCCCCACCCCCTTTTCCTTAGATTAAAGCCAATTATGATGGTTTATCCAAAGGAAACCCTGGACCCTCTGCTTTTGGAATCATATTTAGAAGTTTCAAGGGTGAATTTCTTGGCAGCTTTTGTCAGAATATCGGTTGGCAAAACTCTTTCTTTGCTGAGCTCAATGGAGCCATTACTGCTATTGACATAGCTTTCTCTAAAGGATGGCTCCATCTTTGGTTGGAATGCGACTCTTATAGTGCCATCTCTTGCTTCAACAACAGTGGCTTCTTTCCTCCATGTCCTTTAAAAATTGTTTGGATTCATTATCTCCATCAAATATCACATATGAACTTCAAATGCTCGAACATCTATAGAGAAGGGAATTTCCCTGTTGACAAGCTTTCCAACCTAGGTCTGGCCCATAACAATGGCCTATGGTTAGACCAATGACCCAAAGATCTCTTCAGCCCTGTCTTCAATGGCTTTATGGGCATGCCCTTTTATAGGTTTCAATAAGACAAGATGATTTTTTTCTTTCATTCTTCATTGTATTTTTGCTTTTATTTTTCCTTGTAATCCCTCCTTGTACTCTTCTTGTTTTGTTTCAATAAAATTTTCTTATTTTGTTATATATATATATATATATATATATATATATATATATATATATATATATATATCGGTGATGTATAGTATATATATATATGATTTATAAATATTGGTGTGAATAATATTTATAGGGAAGCATACCCACTCTAGTGCTATCATAGGAGGTTGCGTGATGTGGGTGAATCTCCTGGCTAAGAGAATACAGGGTGAGTATAGTCCCCAGGTCATAGCGTTCGGGTTCAGGAATGAGACGCTTTGGGTATGATTCGATCTCATTACCGTGGGAACATATGGATGCCTCCAATGAGTTTATTTTACTGATTCAGTGAGCGCACCGCGTCAGGGTTGAGGGTGGATGAGTGTACCCGATGGTGATTGCATTTAGAGATCATCCGATGAGAGCCTACTTAGGAGGATGGTTATATCTACGACATGTGTGTAAATGTTGTAATATGATGATATGTATATATGATATAGATTTATATACGGTTAAATACATGATGTGAATTGTATTGATTATATAAATTCTGAGATTGTTATATAGTATCAAATGAGAAATGATTTAAATAAGTTAGTGTGGTTAATAACTTATAAAACGTTTACTAAACTCACCCGGGATAGAGTAGTGGGAAATGTAGGATATGTGTATATATATGACAATACTAGTTACGAGATATATATCTAGATGGATCATATATAGGTACATTAGGCGTGCACATTAGTTGAGGGGTGAGCTGGTTCTCAAGAGAGTGTGCGACACTAACTTAAATATGAAGAGCATTCATGCATTTTAATTTACTGCAATTAAATTCACTTGCTTAATATTTTCAAAATATTTTGGGTTCTAACCCTTGCTATAAAATATTTTCCAAAACCTTTTAGGTGTCCAGCCACAGGGACGCCAGAATTGTCCTATTCCAGGGTTACATAGTTGCGGCATATGTGGATGTTGCAGGATTTTGACTTAGCTACTTCAGTCATTTCATTCCTAGAGTAGGATGTAGTTAATATTTCATTTGGGCATGTCATCCTAGTTATTACTTTTGTTCCATCCAGATGATGTACTCATTTTATTATTCTTCTGTTGTATATTTTTGTGATTTGGGTTTTGTAGTCGGTGGTTTTCTCGGCAAGGATTTGTAAATATTCATTTTCAGTAGTTTTTGATTTAGTGATTGCGTGTATGATTTATTATATATATTCTTTTGCATGTTGTTTATGAGGTTTAATAAATAGATAAAATTTGACACCATGTCTTTTGAATACAAGGTGGTTAGTAAGTTTAAAAAGTTTTTGACAGTGATGCTAAGAATGAACCAGATGAGATTCCTTTTTAATTTGATATAGGACTGATCACCCGGTATTTTATTAGGTGGGGTGTCACCGATGGTATCAGAGCATCACATTCTTGTGTCTTTAGGATCCGTGCGACTTTTCACATTCCAGCGTAGCGTTCTTTGATATAGAGCCTTATTATAGGATTGTTGTATTCCTTCTCGTATGAAACTTGCATTATCCTGCCATAAGTATAGTTCAAGTGATTCATATACGGTTTCGGCTGCGAGTGGCAGATCGAACATTATAGAAAAACAAACGTGGGACGTTAGAAGGGTTACAGGAGGGAGAACTCATCAAAAGCCATAGAGTATTCTTAAAATAGTGATGCGATAGGAGTCACCATATTGTTCGAACAATTGAAGTTGGAGAAACCGCTGGGGCACAGTAGTTGCCCCAAGAGCCATCGGGAAGGATGATGGTGCAAGTGTAGACGACAAGGGGTAAGGGCCGAAGAAGATTTTATTTTCGAAGAAAATCTTCTAGAATTCGAGGGAGGTGCGGAAGGGTGATTTACCAATGGATAAAGAACATCCAATTGTGATCACATGTAGGAGAGTGTAGTAACACTCAAGTCAAAATTTCGGGCAAAGAATTTTGCTCTTAGAAGTAGTATGGGGTGACGGGAGCCAGTCACCTCATCCATGGGGAGATACTACGAATGACAAGGAGTTTGGTGTGTGGAGTATTACGAATCCTCTCACTAAAGGTTAAATAGAGAAGCAAAGGAAATTTTAGTAACTTTCCAAAAAGGGTAGGACAGTGGCCGGAGGGTAAGGAAAGTTGACAGAATTCGCAACTTCATAACCAATGAGAAGGATACGAAGAAACAAGTAGAGTTTCAAGTTGATAATATAACTAGGGGTAGAAAATACAAGAATGAATAGGAGATTCGGCTAGAATGACTGGTGTCGTTGTCATCAAGGTTGTACATTAACATATTGGTGTCAATGCTCGCATGAGAAGGGAGTTGGAGAATCTATCAGAGGAGTAAGATTGGATTTTTAGTGTTAGTAAGGTTCCAAGGAAAGGGATACCCAGTAAGGGACCTAGATTAATGATCAAGATCATTACAATTTCTACCAAGTGACGTTGGGTTCGGTTAGGGCTGTCAAGCCCATCAACAAGTCTATGGGATCAGCGAATCCAAATGGACATTTGGGGTAGCAATCAAGGTTAAGGCTATCAGGTTAGTGAGAAGGATAACCTCGACATGGATGGTGGGGCTAGAGAAAGGGGAAAGACACAGAGAGATGTCTTATGTGTAAAAGAGTAGAAACACATGGGTGGATCTTGTTCGTAGTGAGGTAGGGGACAGGAGTGGGATGTATAGGAAGGGATCAGTAGAAACGTTTTTAGTTTGGTTAGGACGAGGGTGTTATGTTTATTAACCATTGAGCCGATAGTGCAATGGGCAACTGAAACTATGAGTTTTATTTCAATATGATTGGGGTCTGCTTTGTGTGATGCGAGCGGGTCACATGAATGTATTAGTACAAGGTTCGCGTGAGAAATGAATTTAGTATAGGTATTGTTAATATCAATAGTGTGTATTTTTACCATGGAGTAGCGGGGCACTCTTTAGTTTCACCTTAAAGGAATGGGTGGGTACGTTGAGATGATATATGGTTCTGAAGGTTAGCTCGTTTGAGAGGTAATATTCGAGGAATGGTTTTTATCATGGGTATGGATGGGTTCGCAATTATGGGCGATCATAGAAAGGCTATCGTGTTCGTTATCCTAGGGTAGGAGGTATGTTTATGTGATATCCCACCTAAAGAAGGTTGAGCTCGTGATGATATTTTATGAAGTAGACTTCAAAGAGTACAGTTGTCTAGTTATATTGGATCCCAGTTCGTAGGACTTTTACTAATGATATTCATGGTATTTTGGGTTGCCGTGGAGCGAAGAGATTTATCTCGTTATTAATATTTAGCGCTAAGGGCTTAGTGTTAGTGTGAGCACAGTAAGATATGACTCCTTTAGAGACACATGAGTACATGATTAGGCTTGTGGGTATATGGATGAGGTTTGAGTGTCCTGGTTGTATACTTTGGATTTTAAAAAATTGAGGATCGGTAATGTTGAGAAATAGTGGACTTTGCTGGGAGGTGTTACACGCATAAGCCTTAATATCGAAAGTGGGAAGACGTCGTTGGAGTCTAGGTCATCGTATTTAATGATAATTAGTGAACGTGTGAAGAAAATACGTTGAGCAGAGAGCTACTAAGGGATAGGGCCAGTGGAGTCGGGAAGTGTTGTGAAAGAAACACTACGAAGTTTTTCACCACAAGTTGATAGGTGGGACAATGTTAGGAGGAGATTGAATGGTAATTAGTAAGGTCATCGGAAACATTTGGAGGGTATATCCATGTTGAAGATGTGGTAGCGGAACTTGAGATAAAATGATTAAGTACGTGATGATCAGAGGTTTGTGCAAATATGCACGAAATATAGGGTGTATGGGCACCCTAAGAGGAGCCAGAGTCTCTAATGTGTAGATACTTAGAAGATTCGGGGAGAAGACGTAAAGGTGATGATTTTGGGTATATTCTAGAGGAATGGGAATAAGATGTTCCTCGGATTATGAAACATTGAGCGTGGGTGTATTTGGAAGTGACATTGAGTGCATCACAACCTATGGTTTGTTACCACTAGGATTCGAAAGTGAGAGAGATATTGGTGGATGTGTTGGCCGAAATAGACATAGTGTATATATTTAAGTACCGTGGGATAACAGGGTTATTTGGTGTTAACCACAAGAGAGTGGAAGGTACACTAAGAGGATGGTTGTATTATATCAGATATTTTTACTTTTGAGAATTATGGGAGTAACGTGGATGTTTTTTCAAGTTTCAAACCGATTAGCTATAGTTTTTGGCTATAGTGGGTAGTTATAGTAAGATTGGATGTTTGCGGTACCAGGGTATGAATTATCTTTGCTAGGTTTCACAGATCTAGCATATATATACGAGTGTATTTAACTATGATGTGTTGCATATTAATATATTAATACTTTTAATTGAAATCCTGGGGAGTAGGGATATTTATGATGTGATTCAGGTTGGGTTTAATTACTGTCGAGCGGGGAGATTTAGCTCAAGATTCATTTTGCGCGAGAAAACTAGTGATAGTAAGGGTGCGATAGTGTATGTTGTCTTTTTCAGCATAAGAGTGGATATATACACTTTTATGTTATGAGAGAGGTATTTGGAGTGTTATAACTATGGGATTGAAGTTATATGATAGTTTAAGGGCTGGTAAAAGCGGGGTTTTATTTCTTGCGATTAAGCACGGGTATAGGGTGTATGTTCGATCTGGTTAATAACATTCACTTAAGAACTATGTGTAGAAATTCTAAGGGTAAGTGATTAGGGAGCAAGTTAATACGGGGAGTACTAGGCTTATTCGAATTTCGAGGACGAAATTCCATTCTAAGGGGGGAAGTATGTAACACACTGTAAATTCAAGGACCATTAATTAAATTATATTTGGGGAAAAAGAATTTATTTTATTGGAAGGAGTTAAATTCATGATTTGGAAAATTTTTAAATTTGAGGAATTTATTAATTTGGCGAATTGCGGTTTGTTGCCAAATTATACTCAAGGGGGGGGGGGGGGGGGTGAATTGAGTTTTTACAAACTTTAAGTCAAATAATTATTTTAGAAAAATCTTTAATTTATAACACTTTGACAAATTTCAGATTAATAAATCTATAAAGAATAAATCCAATAATATCAAATAAATGCAACTAACTAATTTAAACAACTAGAGATGCAGATTTTTACACTTTAGAAATATTAAATTAATTTTCGTATTTAATTTAAAGTGATATTCTGAAATTAATTATTTAACTCAAAAAATAATTATTTTAACCTTAAAATCAATTTAGTCAAATTTCGGAATTAATTTATTTGCAAGATAGTATGCTGAAAATATTAATTCAAGCAAGCATGTGCAAATAAATAAATAAGAGTGCGGAAAATAAATGACACCGAAATTTAACGTGGTTCGGCCAAATCCCGGCCTACGTCCACGCGCCTAGAGCCCCTGTCTCCTTTGATCTTCACTAAACCTGATCCACTTGCGGGTAGGATCAAACCACCGCGTACAACTGTTTGCAAGCTAACTCCGAGCTTCAAACCCCGTGGTCCACTTGCGGGTAGGAACCAATCACCGGTACAATTGTTTGCAAGCTAACTCCGAGCTTCAAACTCCGTGGCCCACTTGCGG
Source organism: Sambucus nigra (assembly GCA_949130495.1). Lineage (NCBI taxonomy): Eukaryota > Viridiplantae > Streptophyta > Magnoliopsida > Dipsacales > Adoxaceae > Sambucus > Sambucus nigra. The sequence continues at coordinate 465,152,582 of OX422211.1, read as the reverse complement.
GTAGGAACCAATCACCGGTACAAACCGAAGCTTCAACAAAGCTTCACAACAAATCTGAATTTTTGTAGTACAAGATACAATACTGAAACTCCTTAAAATACAATTTGTAATCTTAGTTTCTCCTTCTTGAATCGGACTTCAATAAATGATGTTGAAGTAGGCACAAGTCTTCTTCTTCAATGATTGAGCAGATGATAAAATTAATTGCTCTCTTGAATGTGTAGCTAAGTAGTAAAATAAATTCTCTCAATAATATTTCAAGTCTTGCTCATGTTCTCATTCAAGTCTTGTGTATTAAATGCAGCTCCTCATAGCTTTAAACGTGTCTTCCAAAAACTAGTTGTTAGACACATGCATTTTGAGCATTAAATACTCCTGATTTTGCTGAGGTGAGATGACTGAAAATAATCTCCAATTCTGATATACAAATCTCCAGTTTTATCTTCCCCATAAAATATAGCTGTTCTAGCACAAAAATGGTAATATGAAAAGATGGAGTCTGAGAGAGGGTAGGTAGATGACCCATATATTTTCTGTAAAAAAATTAGTCCAACAGATAATAGAATTCTGATAGTATAAGTTGTTTCAACTGTTCAAAGTTGTTTCAACTGTTCAAAGCTCCTGTCAAAGAGATGTCCAATATGATAAACATGGTATAATGAAATCTTTTAAAAAAAATACTCATGCAGTCAGATCAAGTAGGAGCGTGGCCCCAATATATATAGCTGCCAAAGACAGAAGAATGCATGGCTCGAGGTAAATGGTATAGTTTCAATCGGACCGTATATATAAAAAAAATTATGATAGCAAAATATTCTAAAGATTTAAGAACTAGCAGGTACAACTACTCATGAATTATACATGACTATTAAGGACGCAAATCAGCTATGTCGTCAGTCCGGTTTATCAGTAAAAGGACTAGACATGATGTACAGCTATTAAAGTATGGGTTCAGCTCAATCGGCCAGAACCAATTAAGAGGGAACTGACTATAGCAGGTGTAGTACACCAAAAACAGTGTAGTTGTTAATCCTATCCGGACAAATCTTCCTAGTCAAAATAAATCCATCTAAGGTTATAAAGCCAAATCAAATCCAAGACCTTTTAACTCGACACGGTATCATTTTAATAAACAAAAAAAAAAGATTTTGGTAAAACGTGGGCGCAAATCAGAAGGCTCCATGACGGGACGTGATCAGTTCTGATAATAAAAAATAGAGGCGTCAACACGGTAAGGCCAAAGGCCACAAGCGGTCAATTCGCCAACTGATAACTCATAAAGCCTAAGCAAAAGCTTTTTTTAAAAAAACTAAAGCATAGATGTATGGTGAGGTACACGCATCCAACAGTACAAAGGTACAAATGCATGGGACAAATCGTTCAGGTCTAGGGCTATAAAAGTTAAGGCAAGTAATATTAAACAGCATACATGTAAAAATATATTAACATTATATATAAACATATATATATATGCTCATATGAAGTACATAACATATATTAAAATGTGATAGAGAATAAAGTGGACAAAACAATAGGCTTGACATCTATGGGCTGTGGCCGAAAATTGCTATAGCAGGTAATTTAATTTTCAAAAAGATATTTTCTTAGTCGAAAAATTAATTTTATTAATAAATTCTGAAAATAATTTTAAACAAAGTTTCACCAATTTTACTAAGAAATTATCTTAAGTAAAAATAATGTAATTTCATTTTTAGAAAATTATTTATGCTCACAATTAATTAGTCACACAATTAACAACATAGATCAAGAAATATGCATGAGTGCCTAATGTGACAAGTGCAAATGTGCAACATACGTAAATACCTTTTCTCAGATATGTCATTGAGTAGAGTCGACGCGTACTGAGTCATGAAAATAAAACTTGACCATAAACAAATATAACTCACTCAGAATAGATATGTAATAAATATATGTATATCATGGTATATAAACAAGATTATACAATAATAAATATCTATAGAATAACCTAATAAAAATATGTTTGGAATCATCAAAATCAATATATTAAGTTAAACTAAAATGTTCATTAATTAAACTAATTTAATTAATTAGGGATAAAATACATTTTCGTTAACACGGTTTTATTATTTGGACTATTTTGAGTCACATATTGAGGTAAAAATTTTGGAGGATGTCATAAATTAATTCGGAGTGCACGGTTCAGTCCGGAAGGGTTGAAATAGAGTGCCCATAGATATAATATGGGTTTCGGGATTTTTCTAGACACATTTGAGCTCCCAAATAAGTGTTTGAGCCCTTTTTAGTTATAACTTATTAGTTAACATGTTGTGGCCATGTTCACCCCTTGCTTAAGGGATGGTTGTTTGGGTGAACACAAATTGGTTGAAGGGCTTGCACATTTGTTGGACATATAGTAATTTTAGGATTAATTTAATTAAAAATAACTTAAATTTAACTTGTTGATACTTTGTAAATGAATATTAATACATATATATGTTTGGTTAACTTGTCGCGGATATGTTCACCAATTCTTTAAGTGATTGTTGTTTGGGTGGACACATATTGGTGGAAGGGCTTGCACATTTGGTGGACATATGATAATTTTTGTTTAAAATGAACTTAAATTGGACTTGTTGTGTAATGTTGATCGGTTGAAATCCCATAATTAGTTTCGAATTAATTAGAGACATTATATCTAAGACTCATATTCACATCCTCCTTCTATATATTTTCTCTAAAAAATAAGTCATGTAGTTATTATTTTAAATAAGAGTATGAGAGGGTGAAATTGGACCTCACTAAAATAGTTCATTAATGCGTGCCATGTAGAGGGAACTCCTATTTAAAAGTATGAGAATACAAAATTGAACAATTTAATTACCTTAAAAATTGTGAAATTCATATCTCGCAAGCATATAAAATGTTAGGAAGAGGTAGTAGAGATTATATTTCTCCTTCATAATCCCGACTAAGCATTGATGTTGGTGACATTATTAGAAAAGGAAAAAAAGTATTCATCCATTATGGATGCACCTTCGTAAACAGAGTATTTACACAGATTGTGGCGTGTCGTGACATATGAACATTAAAAACAACCCTACAAATAAGTCGAAAAAGAAATAATTTTGAGTTCATCTCATGGACCTTTATATGTTAATCATAGACATGTTTCTACCCAAATAGCCGTGTACAAAGTTTCATAAGTTTTTAAAAAGTGATACTGCTATGATGGAAATCAGACACATCGAGCATGTTTTAAAAGTTAGTGAAATTGTATATACATATATTTAGTCATAAAAATGACATTCGTACATTCGTCACTAATTTTTTTTTGAATTGTAGGAAATGTCAAACATGAGTGAAAGTAATCAACCAAATAGCGTAACACTTCCAATTAGGTTCCCTCTTATACCCCAACCTCAATTCTCATCTCTTCCTGGTTACCAATACTCCACTCTGTTGGAGATTTAGTCTACTACTCCATCTCCGATTCATCAAACTCAACAACTCCTTGTTAATCCAACACCCCCACATCCTCTGAGTCGTTAAACTCAATAACACCTATTAATCCATCACCCCTACCTCATGATACCAAGGAATCCCAAGAAAACTTATCATTGCATTCTCTATGATCAAGAATCATCCTAACGGTAAAAAAAACTAACGTCTAGATTTTTGAAACTATTATTTGTCTGTCAGAAAGATGACTGTCCGCATCGAAGGCTCAGACACCTGGAAGAAGGTTGATCTTGCCATAAAAGATGACTTGTGGGAACAAATATATACTAGTGGTAACCCGTGCGATGCACGGGCATGGGTAATACGTTATTAAATTTATGATCCATATTTTAAAAAGTAATCATAAATTTTTCCATAAATATGTAAATGTAGGTGGGATTTTAGTAAGTGTGCAATAATTGAATTTATAATAATAACAAATCGTAAACCCAAATCCCATGATCGAAATTAAAAAAGATTACTGAACTAATTAAACCCAATTATACTTTCCTCACATAAAACATATCATTTCCACTATTCAAATCCATTTTTATGATTAATTTAAATGAAAACTAGGTACAAAAATTAAATATTGGAAAAATAATAAAAAACATAGGACAATCCTCTACAAACAACTCAATTACCCTAATGTAAATACAATTCAATTACCCAAACATAAATACAAACTTACAAATTGTGTCAAGCTCTCTAAAACTCACATTATCTATCCCATTATTGATGTTATAGCTTGAAATGTTAAAACCTATAATTGGCATTTCAAACAACTTAAGTCATGAATAGTTCCAAGGAAATTTAAAAAGGGGGTTACAAAATTTGTGAGGCAATTCTAATCTATTTTGGCATTATTTTTTGTCCTTATCCTCACCAATCCGCGACGTTGGAGATAATGCAGAAGAAGTGAAACATAAATCCATTAAACAATTTTCCATTTATCTAATGATAAGCACAACTCATAAGCTTATTATATGTGGAATAAAAAGAAACAAATCCATCATCTACTAAATCTTTTAAAAGAAAGAAGAATGCTATTGAGAAGTAAAGTAAACAGTAACAAATTAATTGAAAATAGTGTTCAGTTAATCTGACTAAGATCTAATACAAATAATACATACGATTAAAAAAATGACCATAATAATAATTATAAAGATAAAATAATATATACATACATACATACATACATACATATATATATATATATATATATATATACAAACAATTGTGTTGGTAGTACACTTAATATAAATTCCCAATATGTATACACAAAACAAAACCATACACACCTAATATATATATACGCACACCCATACAAAATATAGCATACACATACCATGTATATTTCTAGGGGTGACAATTTTAGACATGATATGATAATATGAGACGTAAGGACACAAAATTGACCCGAAATTTACGTCGTATGTTATGTTTATGTCGTGTTTTTTTAACACGAAGTCTTGTTGTGTTGTGTCCATGTCATAATTAAAACTCGTGTTAATTGTGTCTAAATGTGTTATCCTTATTTTTAATTAAGTTTTTGTGTGTTATTGTGTTTAATTAGGTATAAAGAATGTAACCATGTCGTGTTGTGTTTTAAATGGATTGTGTTTTTGTCAAGTACAAAAATACGAATTCGTGTCTAAATAGTGCTTGTCGTGTTTGTCCCAAACACAACCCAAAAATATGAATTAACAGCCTTACATACCGTATACTGAAACCTATAAAGAACCCATTGAAACACTCATGTTGGGCCTTAACCTTAGTCTTCTCAGACGAGGCCTGTTTATCCCCAATTTGACTTTAATGATTTATAGTTTCGTAAGGACCAAATTTTCATTTGGCTTATCATATTTCAAGAGTCGATCCCTCATGTATGTCATATTTTGATAAATGCCTACGAGTTCATATCCCTAAGAATTTTTCTTTTTATAACTATGACAAATATCGGGGATTGTCATGGTTAGTTGGTCATGTTCCAAAATCATGCCCACTCCAAAATCATGGCCAATCAGGCGAGCAGGTGAAAGTGTGACATTAATAAGGGAAGGGTATTGGTTTAGAACCGTGACCATATTAGGGACAACTCAAGTAGTTAATTTTCATGAATTTGTAGGCCTTATCGCATAGTCTTAGGAGTGTAACTTGGAAAACTATTATCATAACAATGAAGGTTATCTAAAGAGTTATAGCGATAGATTTCAAATTAGGCAATTCAAAAACACGATGAACACCAAAATTTCAAGATTTTCGAAATAATTTAGCAAAAGTTAAAAATAAAGAAAAAATAAAGAATACAAGTATGAAGAAAAGAATACTATGAAATAATAAAACAATAACAATCCATAAAAAATATTCCCCGATAATGGCATCATTTTGATGTGGATGAACACCATGGATCCGTGTAGATACGATAATCGTTGTTATCAGCTTCCGACCGCAATGCAAAAAATTTAAACTCTGACTAAACTCTTTACGGGAGTTTAGCGGCCAATCCATGTATCAAAAATTTACAGGGAATGTTTTACAGAATTTAATTGATTTATTACTTTGAAGATAAAAGTGTAAAAGGTGATGTGGTTAAAAAGGGAAACAAGGGATAAAGATATTAAGCTAGACAAGAACAATAAAATGGGACTACCCTGCTCTGGGCTAAACAATGCGTAAAAAGGATTTCGGTTTGAAAACATTTAACCGAGAATACTCAATTTATTATAAACACCAAACATGAAGAAAATTAATTGAACAATGAAAGATTAAATAATTAATACAAAATGATCACACATGGATTAAAATCAGATTTTCTCTTTAAACACTAATGTTGCGTGAAAAAGAAAGTTAAACGCATGATATTCCAACTTTAATACATGAGGTTTCAATTAAACGCATTTTGACCCAAAACCTAGATTTCAAAGCTCGAGACCCGTTAATGGCGGAAACATAACCCCAACCCTTAAAATAGCTACAATACATAATTAAAATAATAAATAAACCTAATTCACAAATGAAAACAACTTATTAACCAAGAAGGACTAAATGCAAGGTAATGAAATAAGAGATAAGGCAAGAAATAAAGCCTTAAACAAGTAAACAAGATAATGAATAGTAAAATCAACTTACATAAATGAGTATTAACCCAAAGAGGTGAAGGAGAGGGTGGTTCCCAATAATAAACCTTAAAAACTAAACAAAAATTAAAGATATCCTACAAAACAAACCTAACATCGTTTATATAGTAAGTGGGGAATAAAATAAAAGAAAATAAAAATAAAAATAGAGCAAGTGCCAAAAATCTATAGTGACTAGTCGACTGCGGTGTAGATACCACATTCTAGGACACCCCCTCCCCCCCCCCCCCCCCCAAAAAAAAAAAAAAAAATCTCTCCATAGGTACTTAGCACCTCCCCATTCACTACAAACCCTAGGTCATACTTCGAGTACCGATCTAGAGGCCATCAGGCTCTCTTGGGCCTTATTTGACTTCGGTTAACTCCATCGTCAGAGTGAAATATCAATGAATCTTCGAAAGTCTCTGAATCCCCTTTCTAATGGTCTTTCTCGTGCACAAATTAACATAACGGTTTGGACAAACGAACGATTTTACTATTAAAAATCGATTTGGAGGCCATTCCGGACCCCAATTTGACCCCAATCAACTTAATTGTCTGAGAAAAATCTCAATGAATCCCGCAGGTCACTAATACCCTTATCCAAAAGTCTGGCTCACGAAATGACATAACTGTTCGGACGAACGATCCATTTTCCCCCGAAAGTGGTTCGGAGGCAACCGAGCGCTCACTGGGTCCGTTTGACCAAAGTTAAATCTTCAGATCAAAAGAGACTGAATGAATCTTCAATGGGCACTGAATACCCTTTTCAACGATCCACCCCATGCTCAAATCAGCCTCATAGTACGGAACAATGATCCGTTTTACTTCGAAAGGTCATTAGGCGCTTTCGGACCCCGTTGGACCAAAGTCAACCATCCCAATCTAACGAAGATCTTTAAAATGTAAAAATTCCTTGAATAAAATTTCCAACTTTCTGCCCCGTTCACGATTTGGACTTACAATTTGGATGAATGATCCATTACTGTCTGACGATCTCCAGTTCAAAGGACCAATGGGTGCTTTTGAGCCCCGTTTGACCCAAAGTCAACTCTCGGACCCGGGAGTAGTCCAAGGACTCTTTAAGGTATCTAAATTACTTTCTAACGGTATACCCTGTGCGTGATTTTTATTTATGAATTGGGTTTTATGATCATTTTTTTGAAAATATCTGCACGAGACTACCAATTGGCAGGTTCATTTCGATGCCTATCAGCAGTGTGTCGAGGGTCACCTGCTGATGGCAGGGATAAGGTTAAGCTGATTGAAATTCCCCTACCCTATAGAAGGAGGTCATGAGCTCACTTCCAAGCATACCTCAGATCCATCAATATTAGTGATCTCTGCAACATTCTTCTTTAATCAGTGAAGTTTCCTTGTGGAAAATTCCTTGCCCACCTTTCATTCGCATCATTTTCATACCCAATTTAGCGAAAAATATCTTTCTCTCTCATTCAATATATATCCCAGCTTGCAAGGAAGTTCTTCAAGGATCAATATCAAGCTTTAAGTCTCCAAAGAAGGTCCAAACATCATTCTCTCATTAAATTTCCTTATTTTCGCATTAGTTATAAAAATTTCCAATTTAGCTCTTACTTTTGATCATACAGATTAATATCCCATCCTTCATTAGTTATAATGCACATAATTTAATTTCTATAAAAACTCAAAACAAAGAAAAAAAGGGTTACATCTATAATTTCCAAAGAGATTCTCCATCACATTTTCTCAAAACTAAAAATATCTTTTCTACACACATACATATAATAAACTCCCATTTGAATCTATGGGATAAACCCCACCATTGTGCTGCATGAGAACTAGGTGGACTTTGATGCCTTTATAGGCTACGTAGGCATTTTGGGCTAAAACCTAAGACTCGAGTCCTATTTTCCAATCTTCCTCCGTCATTTTTCTTATTCCATCCATATACTATTGATATATATCATAGTTATGAATCATACTTGAACCTTATCCAACATATATTATCGTTTCATCATTGCAATCAATATCTCGATAAGCGCACACATTATATTATTTGTTGTATATATCTACCTCATGCTTATATCCCTCTTCACTCACACACTTGTAGATACTATCCATGTACACTTCACACTACTTACACGTGGGATCACTTATATCCACATATTGCAGACACCATTTAGAATATCCATGATTAGATGTCAGTAACACACACATCCACTTATCACACTTGTATATAACCATGCTAACTCACACTTATCGCACACCACTTGTAGATGATCCATGCTTTGGTTCACTATCATACACTCACTTATAGATTTCACACTTCACTCACTCTCACATATCCATGCTTAGTATAATCTCCATGTTAGATTTACCTTTCATAATACTTGTACATTCTGCCTTATTAGTATAGTGCTAATCATTCTAAATAAAATACCCTCTCCATAATAAACTAATCAAGAATCATGCATTTTGCACACTATATCACCAAGAGCATGGCTATTGACCAAAATTTTGTCCTATACCGGGGGGTCACTTTGTGATAGGCATTGGTCCGACAGGTCGCAGTTAGCCTAACCAATATGACTCTCACCTTTCATTGGTTAAGTACCTTCGATGTATATCGAACCGTTCACCCCGCATCGTACCACTTGATCGAAGTCATGACGGGAGGTATATAGCAAAGAACTCATTCATGTACATAGAGTATATCAAATTTGTTCTCACACGTACTGTCCCTACGAGGTATATAGTGAGGCAATTCACGTTCACTCAGGGATATCAAATGGCTTGTCCACGCATATCGATTTCCCTCAAAAGCAAGACGTATATCGTGGAAGTCATGCCAAAGGGGTGAATCTTTCCATTAACCCAACAACTGCATACCCTCATATTGGCATCAAACATGGCCACTCATATTTAGTTTGTCAGTTACTACCCGAAACTCTGTCGAAATGATAGGTCAGCACGCCCAAATTTTCATGCGATTTAGTCTTTTTCCAAAACAACACCCTGTCCGCGAGCCTGGTAATAAGTCAAACCATGTTTTGCATATTTTTCAAACCTAATTTTCCCAGGATCGGGTCTCGTCCGACATTTCTTTTGCATTTAGGTAAACTTAATAATAATAATAATAATAATAATAATAATAATAATAATAATAATAATAATAATAATAATAATAATAATAATAATAATAATAATCACGTTTAGACCCTTTTCTCATTTTTCCTCCTTCAAATACCAAAAACATTTCCCCTCATTTTATCAAAATACCAAAAAAAAATCTCCTCTTTTACCAAAATACTAAAAACATTGTGTCTTCCCCTTTCCCAAAAATATTTGGAAAACATTTTCCTCTTTTCTTAAAATAATTCTTCCCTTTCTCTTTCAAAAATAAATTCTAATCATTTTCCTTTTCAGATCGATCACATACCCGACCCTTGGCTTAGCTCCCTATTGGCTTAGGACTTCCGTCGTACTGTCCTGAATATCCTTTAGTTCTCCCGATACTTTCTTCGAGTTTGGAATCCACCCTCACCCACTCTCCATGGAGAATGCCGGCTAGGTACCCAATGTGCAACCTGATTTGATGACGGTTCTAGTCCAACTTATTGCCAAAATTTACAACCTTCAAACCAAGGTTAATGAGATGTAGAAAAAATGGTTCATATTCCCAAAGAGCCCTAGGTCCTCTTCCCTAGAACTATGGTTTCGCCCGCACCTAAGCCTATTTGAGTCTCAAAAGAGTATCAACATGCTCCACTTGTTCTTCCTGCCAATGGGCCACCGCTAGCTCAACTCCCTATGCCGAATCTTACCCAGCCAGGGGATAACCTATCAATACTTGCTGATCTGAAAGAAAAAGTTAAATAAAGTTAAGGACAACCTAAAGCTGTTGTTTAAGAATTTTGACCAAGTCCGAATCTTTGAGAACAATATGGATTACACCCATATGTCTCCATACCCTGAAGCAAGGATGTCAAAAAAATTCAAGATGCCCAATATTGAGAAGTTCGGGGGTAGAGGGCCCACAATTATTCATCTCTGAAGTTATCACCAAGATATGACTCTCCTAGGTGCCTACGAGGAAATAATGGCCTAGATGTTCCAGTAGACTTTGAAGGACTATGCTCTTTGTTGGTTCCTATATCTCAAGGAATTCAGAATTCACAGTTAGGAGGATATTGCCCCTGAATTCATGTAACAGTACAAGTACAATGAGGAGTTATAGGTTACACGTCGTTACCTAGAACTTCTCAAGAAGAATCCCAAGGAAACTATTTGCAACTTCATAGCAAGGTGGAGGGAGAAAGCAACCACCATGACCAAACGGCCTTCCGAAGAGGAGCAAGTAATTATTGTGAAGAAAAACTTCTTACCCCATGTTCGAGAAATGATGGGAGGACATTATTACCCCCATTTTTGAGCCCTTATGGAAGTAAGAGTGGAGATTGAAGAAAGTCTTGCCAGGACAGAGGGTGAGCCAAAGAAGGTTTCTAGATAGTTCACTCCGAGAAAGTATGAGAAACCTGCCAATTACATAGTTTCGACCATCAATAACATCTCTCAGCCTACCACTTCATGGGAACCCAAAAGCCACGCTATCCCACTCGAAAAAGAGTACACCGAGCTTCACTCTACCCTCTCTAAAGTCTACTAGTCCCTATTAAGAAAAAATCTCATCAAGCCACTGGACCTCCATCTATTACCAAACCCACTTCCTAAAAATTTCAAACCCGATGCCTATTGCAATTTTCACCGAAATGCAGTCCATACCTATGATCAATGATTTCATCTCCGAAATGTATTCCAAGGTCTGATTGACCAGAGTGTTTTCTCCCCACCAGTCAATCCTAAACCCAACAGTACTCACAATCCACTTTTAAACCATAAAAATGCTATCTTCCTTAAAGATGACCCAGAACTCGATCCATCCATCCAGATTGTACCCAATAAATTACCCATTATACCAATATATTCTCCCAAACCCCTTAAGGTTTGCCCATATTTTCTCCTAGACCCTACCTGTTTTGTTGACCAGGCCCTGTCGCTTCTTATAAGAGCATGCATTGGCATTCGTACTCATTCCGAAGGGAAAAATATGGAATTACTGGAAGTACGGAACCAACTCCTTGAGTTCGGGATAAAATTGCTCTATAAAATGACAATTAATTGACAGAGGTTTAGGATCCTATTCATAGAATCCCAAAAGTGGGATCGAGAGTCAGATAATTGGATGGTACCTATCAATGAAGTTAGTTTAGATGATGCCGTTAAGATTATGGCAGACTTTTTTCGACTGATTGGTCAAATTTTCAATATGACTGAGCTACTCGAATCTTTCAAACTGTAAGGGCACTTGGTACCTTCACTTACACAGCTCCCCATTGAGTGGGAAGGCCTATATAAAGAAGTTGTGGAAGTTATGCAATGATTTGACTTCTCTTGAAGGATAACATCGTTGCCATTGGATGGGGGGGGGGGGAATTTGATAGTTCAGATGAAGAGACTAGATAAGAAAAGGTTAGCCTAGTGAGCAGTGTATGTGGAATGAAATGATATTGTTTGAAGATCTGTTAGGGGAGATCAACAAAGTGGATGAACATCCCGCTATAGATGAAAAAATAATATTTTTTTTCTTCCCCTCTTACCATATGACCAGATCTTTGAGACATTTCTAAAATTTGAACCCTCAATCAACAACGACGGATAAAGGAAAGGGTATTGTGGACAAACTCCCCATGCTAAAAATGACCATTGAGGAGAGAAAGATCCTCGACCAGTTAAAGAAAACTCATGCTATCATCAATATGTGGGGATTTTTCATATCTTCCTAACTGGACCAAAATGTCCTGATTAAATTGCTTACCGAGCCCATAATCCCTCCTTCCACCACTCCGAAAGAAGCCGTGAACTTGTTTGAGTCTCTAACCTCTATTAGAATGCTCTCCTTTTATGAGGAAGAAATCCCTAAGTTTGGTCTTAATCATAACTATGCTCTCAATATATTTTGTCGAGGTGATGGGGAAGATAGTCCTGCTTTCGCTCGCTAATAATGGATAAGCACTTAATGTTTTCCCGTTAAAAACCCTCAACTGCGTAGGTTTGAAAGTAAGCGACCTTGCTCCAACTTCCGCAGTGCGTGCTTATGATATTACTCATCAAGAGATAATGGGATCCATAAAGCGTATAATAGGTCCTTGCCTCATAATCCCATTACTGAGTTCTAAGTTATCGACACACCGAATTATTTTAATCTACTGCTCGTTCGATCGTGGCTTCACAACATCAAGGGCGTATCTTCCTCTCTCCATCAAAAACTGAAGTTCTTCACTAACGGGAAGGTCATCACCATCTTGGGCGATGATAATAACACCAAGAATGCGAGCACCAGTAGCCCCGTATTAGAGATACACCATTAGGTGAATGATATGTTTATATCAGGTTTTCGAGCCAAACCACTTCCACTCCTAGCAGGGATTGATTTAAAATATAGAGTCTGTCTAGAGAATAGACCTCACAATAATGTCAAAGTGATGCAGTTCATGCCTGGAATGAGTCTGGGACAATGACAACAAGGGATATTAGAACCCATGGTGCTGAAGAAGGCCTTTCCTCCATGTGACCCAGGTTATCAGCCATTATTAGAGGACCTTAGAATGCTTTGCCAACCTCGGTTGAAAAGAACGCTAGAAAGTGCCAAGACTGTCTCAAGGGATTCCTTGAATGGGAGATTCGTCAAAGAGGGTGAAGATTTTCCTTTTTGTGGATTTCCAAAATCTTGGTTTGATCACGTGGATAAGAATATGAATCTAGGGGTGGAGATCTTCTTCTAAGACAGTTATTCATGGGCCCAAAGTTCCCAGCATCATGTGCAACCTCTCATTAAGAGGACTACAGTTATTACAAAGGTTTTTTAGGAAAGTGATCCCAAGGACTTATTCAATTTGTAAACACTGGGGCTGACACTATGTATGATCCACTCAGATGCTACATCATCAGATCCATCCATCCTGATTAAGGCTGATGATACACCTCTCCTCAATTGAAATGCTGTACAAGTTCCACCCGCTGAAATGCAACCAAACCCAAATATTTATCCTATTTCGTCTTCTTTTGTTATTCCTCTTTATTCTGATCACAATGTAATCAAGACCTCCTTCAATGAGGTTCTCAATGCTATTTTTCCCCAGAATGAAATAAATGGAGATTTTTAGTATCTTGTTATGCCTTACATTAATTGTATTGATTCTAATCAAAATCTTAATAATGATGATTTTACAAATGAACACTTCTTAATTGATGTTAATAAGGTTAATAGAAAATAACATAATCGCATTTAAATTAATGAGGATGAAACTATTGTTTTTAATTTTGATTCTAGTAGCCAATTGTGCAAGATTAGGATAGGGTCCACCAGTGATGAGCATGAGAGCGCGCAACTTGAAGAACTATTGAAGGATTTTGTGGACGTCTTCACATGGTCCTATGACAACATGGCTGATATTAATCCTATGATCGCCTACCACGTGATTCTAACTCTCCCAGAATGTAAATTGATCAAATAGAAACTGTAAAAGCTCCGCACCGAATGATCAGTCCAGATTAAAGAAGAAGTGGTCAAATAGTTAAACGTAAGCTTCATCCGGGTGATCGAATATCCCACATGGTGCCAATATTATACCAGTACCAAAATTAGGAGGAAATGTTTACATGTGAGTTGATTACTGAGATTTGTACAAGGCCTCTCCAAAAGATGATTACCCGTTGCCAAATATCGATATGATTATGGAAATAAGACCATGCATGCTTTGAAGTCTTTTGTTGATGGGGTTGCCAAATATAATCAGATCAAGATGCACCCTGATCACCAATAAAAAACCTCATTCGTCACCTCCCGAGGAACCTTCTGTTACATATTTATGCCATTTGGTTTAAAAATTATAGGGGTTACCTATTAAAGGGTTTCCACAACCATCTTACATGATTTGATACACAAATAGGTCAAGGTCGACGTGGATGATTTGATCATCAAGTCTAAGACCTGGGAAGGTCATGCTCCCACTCTTTAAAATTCTTTGAATGACTACGATGATACCAGACGCAACTCAACCCCCATAAATATGTCTTTAGTGTTACCAAAGGAAAATTTTTAGGATTCATGGTTAGCGAGAAGGTGATTGAAGTAGATCTTGCCAAATTGAAAGCCATACTCGAAATGCCAACACCCCAAACAGAGAAGGAGGTTTGGGGATTTTTAGGAAAATTACAATATATTATGCGGTTCATCAGCCAGTTGAATTCTATTTATGAACCCATCTTCAAACTCCTCTGAGAGGATTCCACCAAAGTCTCAAATGAAGCTTATTAGAAGGCATTTGACAGAATCAAGTGGTACCTAACTCGACCTCTAGTACTTATGATGCCTCAACCTGGTCTCCCTTTACTCATATACTTAACCATAACAGACACTACAGATAGGGATTTGATAGCCCAACACATTGAAGAATCCCATAATTAGAGGGCTATCTACTATCTTAGTCACAAATTGGTCGGGTACGAAGTCAACTACACTACCTTGGAGAAGGCATGTGCCGACCTTATATGGGTCACTCAAAAACTGCGACACTACATGCTCAGTTTTCCTATCAAACTTATGTCCTGAATGGATCCTATCAAATACCTACTCGAGAAATCTAACATGTCTAGTCGAATGGCTCGATGGTTGATACTGCTAGTCGAGTTCGATATTGCGTATGTCACAAGGAAGGCCATAAAAGGGAGAGCTATCTCGAACTATTTTACTGATTACCCTATGGAAGAAGCCAACGTTTGGATATCTAAACTCCCAAATAAAGATATCCTTTGCACCTCTCAGGATGACCTATAGTGGTAAATTTTCTTTGTCGGCACTACCAATAAGAAAAGATATGTCATTGGGATACTCTAACACTCCTATTGCCATTAAACTAGATTTTCCCTGCACCAACAACATGACCGAATACGAGGCATGCACTGTAGGCCTCAAAGTTACTCTCATGAAAGGAATCCAGTGCTTAGATATTTACGGGGATTCTACCCTCATCATTGGCCAAGTCTTTAGAAGGTGGAAAGTCAGAGACAAAAAGCTCTTACCTTTCAACGCTCACCTAAAGGAGTTGGCCTTCCAATTCTGAGATATCACCTTCCACTACTTGCCCCGAATAACGAACAGCCTGGCAGATGCCCTTGCCACCTTTGTCACCATGGTCGATATGTCCGAGTGAATAACGATGGCCCCTTTCCTAGTCCAAAAGCAAGCTAAACTAACCCACTGCTACCATATATAACTAGTCACAAATGAGGATCCTAATTTTTCTGATTGCTAGTATTATTACATTTGGTTCTTCCTCAAACATGGTAGGTACACCCAGGATGCCAGTAAGAAAAATCGAGCAACCCTCCACAAACTGGCTGCCCATTACATAGTTTGCGATAAAACACTATTAAAAAGGAACTTCGATGGAACCCACTTACACTACATCACATGAGCTGATATTGAAGAGATGATGTAGAAGATCCACAGTGAGGAAAGCAAACCCCACATGAATGGCCATATGCTTGTGAAGAAAATTATCAGACAGTGTTATTATTGGACTACTACGGTTCAAGATTTCACCGCTTACGTTCGAAGATGCCTTAACTTCCAACAGTTTGCCAATCTACAGTACTTGCCTCCGTAGGAATTATAGAACATGACCTTTCCCTGGCCGTTCTCCACATGGGGCATTGATATCATAGGGAAAGTTACACCCAAAGCCTCCAATGGGCACGAGTTTATCCTGGTTTCCATATATTACTCCACCAAATGGGTCGAAGCCAAGTCATACGCAGTACTGAATGTTAAAAGGTAGCCAAGTTTATCCGGAAGAATATCATCTGTCGACACGGTGTCCTCCACAAGCTAGTGTCAGACAATGGGTTACATTTTGAGGAAAAAATCATGAAATTGGTCGATGAGTATGGGATTTAGAGAAAAAAATCTTCTCCCTACCGATTATAGACGAATGGTGCAATTGACGCTGGCAATAAGATCCTCAAACAAATGATTAGCAAGATAATCGAGAGTTATCGAGATTGGGCCAATCGAATCCCTTACGCCCTCTAAGGCTCCCTCACTTTATTTCGAGCATCAACTGGGGCTACCCCTTAATCTCTGGTATACGTCATGGAAGCAGTCCTACCCGTTGAACTAGAAATTCATTCACTATGTATCATGATTGAAAGCAAAGTCAACAAAGAAGACTGGCATCAAAGCCAACTTGACGAGTTGTCATTCTTGGACAAAAGGAGACTAAAGTATCTATATCATACACAGGGATACCATCGTCAAATAGAATAGTCATTCAATAGGAGAGTTAGGAAGCACGGTGTCTGAGAAGGGGATGTATCCCTCAAAGAAATCATAGAACTCGTTTGGGACCACAAATGGAAATTCAAGCCAAATTGTAGTGGCCTTTAGATCGTGAAGAAGATCCTGTCTCGTGGCGCCACTATGCTCACCAACCTTAATGGAGAAGATATGGCCCATTCATTCAATGTTGACCATCTCAAGAAATTTTACCCCTTGTCCGAATCTCGACGCGCTATGACTTCTCTCATCTCCCTTCTATCCCAAAAAAATCTCCATTTCTCTCTACTGAAAATTATGTGGGGCCTGATCCTTAAAAAATATTTTTCTTTCAGAAAATGAAAACTCAATTTTTTTTAAAAACCCCAAGAGGTACATAGGCTGCTCATACGCTTTACAAGGGCACGACCCCCTTCTTTTTCACAAAAATCTATTATCTTCTTACTTTCGAGAACGATAGTTTATTTTGTCATTTACATGAACAAAAGGATTGTGTATGCCTTAGAGATTGGTATAGATAATTAAAATGTAAAACTCATTAAGAGACACAATAATATAATTAAAATCCTTTTTTATTCCAATTTAAGAAATTTTGGTACGATTATAGGAAATATCAGCATAGGGAGTCAAATAACTACCCCCGCTAACATGACTGTCCTCAAAATATATCAAACCAAGATACTCCTAAACAAGCTAACCAAACCTTCCCAAATTTATTCCCAACAAACCCAAAATGATAAAATACATAACCAAACACATAAAATCTTCACAAATAATCCCCAACTTCACAAAAGACCGTACCCATAGCTACCAGAAGATCCTGCCCCATCATTATCTGCATCTTAAGGCCCCAAAACTTACCTTTCCTAGATAGTATACTGAAGTAACTCCATGGATCGGTTAGCCCGGACGATCCTAGAGAAAACCACTATGCCCCCTATAGTGTCAAACATAGAAAACTATATCTTCCCGATTTCCTCGACCAAGATCTTGGCCACTACCGTCCTCCACAACCATTTCATATAGTCCCAAGAAATATGCCAAACTCTGCTAATAGATTGAGAGGGATGGGTCGATGGCCAGTGATTCTTCCATAGATAGCCCAACCTCATGTGCATGCCTTCTATCAAATCATCTACTGGGAAGAAATCCAAGGCACGTTAAGGCACAATCTTCTCCCATCCGATTTAACGCAGGAGCCTCTAGGGAAAATCAAAGGAGGTATGCCAGAGGCCAACTAACTCAACATACCAGTATTACCCCAGTTCTAGAATAGGCCGCAACTCCCCCCATCAGGGCACCAACCAGTGTAGACAACGAGCTCCGTGCTCCAAAAACCAGTTTACCCAGTTATCGATTTAGATAAATATGAGTAAAGAAATAATACAAGATATTTTTAAAGTGGTTCAGCCTCAAGGAAATTGCCTACGTCCACTTTTTTTTATTACTGGGTGTCTTGCCTCTATCTCAATTATGTTTTCTTGGTTAACTTACCTTGCCATGAGGGTATTACAATGTATTTATAGCCCTTGGACTGTCAATGTGAATAGATAATATGCCTTTATTGAATTGGAATATACATCTGTACATGATAAGGAATGACTATAATGCAATAAACATTGAATATGTCTGGTCTTTTAGTCTTCCCAATAAGTAGCTCGGTATGCAGAGTAACTCGGTACATTGAGTATCTCAGTACTTGAACGTGTGCCATGTTAGATTATGTGTGTCTTCATATAATTGGTCCACGTCAGCTGACTAATTTTTATATCAACAATGATCCCTCGTGCCTATAATGCACACGCTTCCCCTAGCGACGAGCTGAGGAACCTCTGCTACCTGATCCAGATCCCTCCTAAGAAGAAGCAGAAGGTACAAAGTAGAAAGGAGCCAGGATCGAATCTCGAATTTGAGCCATTTCAGAAGACACCCAGTCTTGAATGTCCCCCCAGCCAGGTATTCAACACCCAAACATGCTGCAAGAAAAATAAAAAGGGAAAATCAATCAGTCTGAAGCAAAAAAATCAATTAAAAAGGAAAAATACAAATGAAAAAGGTATACCTCCGGCTGAAGGGCATCCTCCGTTAACCCCAACGTCACCGGGTCCATCACATTAGGGCAATGATGCATACTCACTGATCATCCTTTAGGTAGTTGGATATTATTTGAAGGAGGAGCAAGACGGAGAAATGGAGCCTCTGATGTCACTTCCGCTGCTTACGTCGATGCACCACCGGTGTTGTGGATAGACCCAAATGGTCGACTCGTACCCCTACCTGAAGCTGTAGGAGGTGGAGGAATATTCACCACATCGTAGATGCGTGGACGACATCAACCGGCTCGTCACAAAATCAAGGTAGTCCTTAGTTGCTGTCGTATCCATGTACAACGAATAGGGCTCACCAATCATCACCGCCACTTAGTCCTCCTCTCACATCTCTCAAATCTGGATCATGTATCTCGGAGGCAACACAGGTGGGACCTACATCTGATCTTCCATAATCTGTTGTACTAATCTCTTACCCAGATACCAGGAGTAGACAAACTCGTGCGCCAGCAGTCGACACATCTACGCGTGCATATCGATCACCCTCGTGTGCTAGATGGACATCCCCTAGGGATAGAAGGTCACCTGCATTTTGCCAAGATAAAGTCAGTACTTGCACAAAGGAAATGCCCAGGAAAGGACTCAAGAGAAAAGAAAACATAACATAGTCACTCGTCAGGACATTCAAGACCTGACGCACCGCAACTAAGGAAGGAGATCGCTTCGACTGATGATTGGACTTCCACCACCGATTCATCTGCCAGAAGCTCCCCATTGACTCGTCATGCAAACCAATGAAATGTACATTAAGCCTAATCACCTCATAAAACATGTTTACGAAAGAAAAAGAGTTAACAATCAGGAGAAATCAAAAAATAAATGAAAGAAAATGCATAAAGGAAAAATTCAAAAAAAAGAAAATACCTCCAAAAGATACGTGGCTCCAGTAAAAGTTTACCAGCAACACCGGCTGAAAGCATCCAAAGATTAATAAAGGGTCACCAAAGTCAGGCTCCTCCAGTCGAAGAGCTGGATATTAAAAAATACCCTTAAGTATGGTAAAACCATAAGTGGATGACGTCGTCGCTCGATGCCAACAAAAATCCTCCCAACAGCAAAAGAATAAATAAATGATCCATTGGTCTCATCGATTTACCAACTCAGCAGAACCTCCCGAAGAAGAGATATACAGATCGAGTTCCCCGAGACTATCCGTCCCACATCGCCTTGCGCCGCCTCCACTGCAGCCGGTGTCACTCTCAGGGATCGGTCCACCTCTATCTGCATCCCCTCAAAGTCTATCCCCAACCGCTATTATACATCAATGGGGGTCACCGCCATCTCCCCGAAACCCAAATGTATGATATGGGTAGTATCCCACCACCTCTCTCCCAAAGAACATAGAACAACCGTTGATCGGGACATTTCATCCAACACAGACGCCAAACTAGAAAAACCCGCGAAAGAAACCACCCAATGCACCACCACATGAAGGTGCTCCCACACATCTCTAAATCTCGTCGTCCCCCAGGAGCGAAGACTCATCACAGTAATGTCAGTTTGTCAAAACAAAAGAAAAGCCTTTTGTCAAAACTTAAAGAAACAAGAAAATGCAAAAAGGAATGACAAAAGTCACACAACACTTATATAACCCTCAGGGTCATCCTAGAAGACCGATGGTGCGAAGGCTCACGCAGAAGAGTATGATCGTCAGTAGCAGGCTCGAACAAACCAAAAGAGTTCTCATTGTCCAACACTAAGGGCACCCAAGCCTATATTTTTAAGATCCTAAATACCCAGCTGGATTAATACCACATTTTATCCCCACCCTAAACCTAAAAATTACCGCACTCGCGTCCCCAAAACTCACTACAACTCCGCAGCGGAATCTAAAAAAACTTCATCCGCAGTAGAATCCAAATGCTTCCCTAGTAGGGCTAAATAGTATCCTATCCATTTCACTAGCAGGAACACCTGAATTAAACTTTTTCCCCAAGCCGATCTAAAAGACCTAACTGGACATCTCTCCCAAGCAACACAATCCACAGTGAAAATCCCAAAACCTTAAGTCATCAAATTTTTCCCCAAGTGGAATTTCCAGACAAAGATTTTTAGCTCTTCTTAAAAGACATAAACCCCAGACTGATGTCTCTTCGCCGATAAAATCTTAAAAAAAATTCACCAGGAAAGCTATTCCCCACTTAAGGTCCTCAGAATTGATCTCGACCCTCAGAATTGGTCACTCCCACTTAAGGTCCTCAATTGACCTTGACCCTGAAAGTTGGTCGCCCTATCTTAAGGTCCTCAGAATTGACCTCGACCCTCAAAATTGGTCATCCTAACTTTAGGTCCTCGAAATTGACCTCGACCCTCAGAAATGGTTGCTCCACTTAAGGTCTACGGTCCTTAGAATAAACCTCGACCCTAAAAATTGGTTGCTCCAACTTAAGGGCCTGAAAATTGATCTCTAACCTCAGAATTGGCCGCTCCCTACTTAAGGTCCTTAGAATTTACCTCGACCCTCAAAATTGGTCCCTCAAACATAAGGTCCTCATAATTATCCTCGACCCTTAGAATGGGTAGCTCCAACTTTAGGTCCTCATAATTGACCTCGACCTTCAGAATTGGTTACCCCTACTTAAGATCCTCGGAATTGACCTCGACCCTCAGAATTGGTCGCACCCCACTTAAGGTACTCAAAATTGACCTCGACCCTCAAAATTGTCCGCTCCAACTTAAGGTCCTCAAGATTGACCTCCAATCTCAGAATTGGTCTCTCCCATCTTAAAGTCCTCAGAATTGACCTCCACCCTCAGAATTGGTCGCTCCAACTTAAGGTCCTCAGAATTAACCTCGAGCCTCAGAATTGATCGCTACAACTCTAGGTCATCATAATTGACCTTGACCCTCAGAATTTTTCACTTCCATCTTAGGTCCTCATAAATGACCTTGACCCTCAGAATTGGTCGCTCCAACTTGATGTCCTTAAAATTGATCTCGACCCTCATAATTGGTCTCTCCCATTTAGGACCTCAAACTTGACCTTTGCTCATAGAATCGACCTTCCCCATCTTTACCTTAGTCCCTAAAAAATGGGATCCCTGTGAATTTGTCATCCTCATCCTTTTTGGTCCCTAAAATCGACCTCTTTCCTAAGCATCATGTGGTGTCTATTTCTGAGCTTTCACTTATTCCAAGCTCACCCGTCGAGAGGCTCTATATACACCATATTCTAGGGCCCCCCAAGTCTCTCCATAGGTCCCTAGCACCTCCCCATTCACTACAAACCCTAGGTCATACTCCGAGTATCGATCTAGAGGCCATCAGATGCTCCTAGGCTCTGTTTGACTCCGATCAACACCATCGCCAGAGCGAAAGCTCAATGAATCTTCGAAGGGATCTGAATCCCCTTTCCAACGGTCTTCCCCATGCGCTAATCAGCATAGCCGTTCGAATTAATGGACCATTTTACTACCGAAAATTGATTTTGTAAGAGGGTAGTCCCCTTGTAGCCTGGGAGTATGGTAATACTAGTTGACGTGTAGCTCCTATTAGTATGGTTATAAATGATAACCCAAGAGATTTTCAATAAATACAAGTGGGCACACAATATTGTATATAATCAACACTCAGATTGAACTCACTAGACACTAGTGTATATCTCAAACAATGATGAATGAACTCAAAAGAAACTCATTCAAAGGGAGAGATATGTAATCACCCTAGATACACCTTGGTAGGTAGCCACACACCAACAACCTCTGAAAGATCTCTGGTTTAGTGATTAAAAGCTTCACAATAAATGATAATTGTGGGTGAGTAAACTCTCTGGTTTGCATAACTTATCTATGGTATATTATCTCTATAACAATAATATCTAGAAAGAACTCTCCTATCTCAAAAGTGGTTGAGGCTAATAAATAGCCCTTCCCCATTCCCAAGATGCCTCAGTCCTTCATAACTGTGAAAAATATCCTCTCATACTTTACATCATAAACATTAAATGCATGATGGGCTAGCCTTGCCTACGTTATAAACATTAAATGCCAAAACATGCATTTTGCCTAACCACTATGTGTGAGAGGACTGTCACTACAGAGATGGCTCACCAAACTATCTGACAACACTGATACCACAGTAGTTTACTCGATTTCAGATTGGATGATGACTAGCTGGCTGGTGATATCACCTAAAGTAGATGTGGCATTAGGTAGGGGGATGTTTATCTCAAGGCCTGATAAATGATTTAGCTCAAGGCTACTCTATACAAGATTCCACAATGAAAGGTCACTCGGTGTTTTACCAGGTGTATATAAGACGATCAAGACAAGCCCTAATGCTACCTCACTTCTCAGTACTCCAAACTAAGTCCCTTTGAAGTTACCACAGTGAGGTCATTCGATAAAGCATGTAAGCTTTCCTAGGACCTACCAGGCCTTGTCTCTCGCGAATTTCGTTTGACCTCACACTGAATAACATAATCATTACAGTATTACAACCAATGTTCATGGGTACAATTAAACTAAATAAGAGAAAGAAGATAAAGGATGAGTTTTCTCGGCCAATTTCCTCGCTGGGCTGCCATGGTGAGTTGCCATATTGAGCTGTCTTTCTTATCCGTTATTCATCCCCGTTTCAAATTATTCAAAAAGTAAAATTCTCCTTGATGTGCATGAGCTAGAATTAACTTCGATTGGGCTTGTGGCGAGGGAACATCGTGAACTTTTTAAATTATGCTACGAGGAGACTCTCCTCTAAAGTTGATATTCTCCCCAATGCCTTTTCAACCCATTTTATCTTAGTTTAGGTTTCTAGCGTGGGAACTCTGTATGGTTCAAAACATTTGGTGTTAAAACTTAACTTCTCTTAAAAGCAACACACCTTTTCCCAAATGTCACCTTATTAGTGATGAGATCCTGTCTTTTCAACTGTCAAAGTGTGCCCCAAAGTGCCACATGTCCACTTGAAATCATTTTGACGGCTTAGCACGTGCCTTTGTGGGAAACCCAAAAGTTCACTTGAATTTCAAAAGACTTATTCCCAACACTTAGCCATTTTTCATCTTCCTATCTTTGTTTGCCTATTTACTTACAGAGCTTTTAGAGAGAGAAAGTGCCATCTGCCATTGTTGCTAAAGGTTTTCTTCTGTTTCCTCTTCTTTCGCCGTCTCTGTCTCTTCCACTCAATATTACTCCACCATTGTCAGTACTCCCTTTCTGAAGAAACGCTTTAATACTAAAAGCTTTGTTTACAAGGTTGATAACAAAATGTTATGGTTGTGTAAACTTCGAATAAACTTTTTGGGCAAAACTCTTTTCGAAAAAAACACAAGATGTGTTGTAAAAGCTGTTTTTGAATGTATGGATTAAATTTGATTGTTTATTACCTTTCTTTTTAAAATCTAATAAACATCTACTAAAATTACCATCCAGTCCCAATCACAACAACAGTTAAGAACATTCACAAAAATAGACACATGAATTTTTAACGTAGTAAAACCCTTAAACAAGGGAAACATCCACGGTGCCCTTTACGTCACAAAACAAAAATCCAGTAGAATAAAAATCAAATTACGGCACTTAAGTAAACCACAAATATCCTAACCTAAGTTCAGAATGTTCCTACATGAGATTCTCCACTCCAAAGGTATTCTGACTTTGAACTTGATCTTTTCTTGCTGCTTCTTTGTCTTTTCCTTGATCTCCTTCTCTTTGAATTCTGATTCCATTAACTCTTTCAATTTCAAGATTCCCAGATAGAACCACAGTGTCTAAGTGTTCGTGTGAGATAATGTTTGTTATGTTCTATTACATGCAAACATGATACTCACCCTCTCAAGATTTATACAAACAATCATAACAAATTACAACAGTTCTAAAATGAATGGTTATTCCTGAATCTTAATTTTTCGAGCCAAGACTTCTTGATCTTTTATTTATCCACAGATCTCAAGGATACCTTGCTCAGAAGACGGTTCAAAGTCTTAAACAAATTCAAGGTTTTGAAAATATTTTTGAAATTGTAAACCTCCAATTGAGATCCAAACTAGACTAGAAGTCTACTTTACTAAAACAAAATCAGACTTAACATGCATAAACTGATTCAATAATTTTTGGCATAAAACTTCTTTTTCATATCTATGAATACGCCTTAGAACTTTGGCAAGAGGTCTTTTGTGTTCCTTTTATTTTTGTACACCAGTATTTTATAAAACATGAAATACAAAACTAGAAACATACAACTCACCAGATCTGAAAAATATTTTAAAAACTTAAAAGTTTTTATTTCAAAATTTATTAAAACATAATAGATCTAAAATGCCAGATCTAAAAAGAGAAACAAAAAACTATAACATGAGATGTTCTCTTTTAGAAATACTCAGTTTCAATAATGAAACTTAAATCTCTCTTAGAGATGAGTTCTGAGAGAATTAAATATTTGAAGAGGTATTCAAACGAAAACACAAAACCAACAAAAGGATCTAACTCTCAAAAGTAGGTTTTCTAGTGTATGGGACTTTTAGGTTTTGGTGTTTGGTTTGGGAGAAAACTCACAGAGGTTTGAACTACGAAGAAAACTAGAGTTTCTTTTTCTAATCTTTATCTCTTCTTTCCCTCTCTTCTCCCTTCTCTCTATTCTCTGAGGATGTGCAAGTGTTTTGTGTGTAACAGAAAACACAAATCTACTCGTTAGGTTGCCAACACATGTACACACAGGATAAAGGCTGAGGCGTGTGTTAAAAATAATTACAAAGCACACCTTCAACTCTCTAGCGCTTTCGGATTCTACCCAGGCAAACAATAAGCATAGAAAATAAGTTTATGAAATTCAACTTTTACTCACAACACTTTTAAAAACCAAGTTTTAATTAATTCAAAAATCATTTAAGATTATTTAAAATTATATATAATGATTTCAATTGAATTTAATTGATTTTAAAAAGATTTGAAGTGTTGAAAAACCATTAAACCAATAGATGATATGTATGATGCAGTGCAAGTGTCCTATTTAAGGTTTTTGGGGTTTAGAATTTACTTCCCTTCGAAGTTTCTTTTGGACTGGATTTCTTCATGGAGTATTTACCTTTGAGGAGATGGAGTTCTCAAACAATTCTAACCTAGTTTGTCTATATATCCAAACTAGTTGGAACTCCTATATATGCAGACTCAAGTGAGTCAATATATAGTGTGTTCTCACTCTGTTCTCTACAATTCCCCACCATCTCTCATGGATCCTTCAAGCTTTCTAGTTTCTTACGGCTCTAATGCTCCGCCTACGACCACCACTATCGCCTCTACTACTCCTTTGGAATCCACCACTTTTGTTGCAGCTCGCCAGGAACAACTTCGCTTCTACTATCGCTCTCCTATTTTTGACAAGGGTGATAATTATTAATCCATGCACAAAGTCATTGTTCTCAATGCTAAGTGTGACTGTTTAACACTTGTTGATGAAGAAGGCAAAGTTAATTGTTGGGGTTTCTTCACCCCAGAGGGGACTGTGAATTTTCGTCTTAATCGTGGTGACTTCCTCTACTCCCAGATCGATTTTGAAGGGCCAAAAGGTTCCCCAACAAACTTTGCTATTTGGAACACACACACATGCAAAACACCTACGCTGATGCACTTACTAAGATTGGGCTCCATCGAGCCAAGTGGTTTGGTGAGTTAACTCTTTCCAAACATAATGCTGCACTCCAAGTCTTGGTCTCTCACTGGAATATTACTACCCACACTTTTATGGTTGCATGGGGTTAGTTTACCATCACGTTGGAGGATGTTTGTGAACTGTTGGGGCTTGAGCCCACAGGTGCCATGCCTTATTCTGATGAGGCTCTTGATGGCAAAGAAGCTACTGATTATTTAAAGTTGGATTAAATTTGCCGAAGCTGCACCGGGTCATCCAATAAATCCACCTTCACTCCTCTCATCAACTACTTTTTTGAGATCCTTTTGAAAAGGATGGTTCTTCTGCAGTTGGTAAGGGCCAAGGTATATCTCTATAACTTTTAGCTTACATACTTATCATTCTTTCCCATTTTGTGCTACCTGGGAAACCGAATGACCAGTCCCGAAGGGACCTCATCAATATATCCATTCATTTGGCCAGGGGTGTCAAGCTTCCTCCAGCAGCCATGACCATGGGTTCCCTCTACACCTGGATGGACATGACCTATCTAGATTTGGAATGATCCCTTGCCCATTAGAACCTAGATAATTTTTCCAACACCGTCTCCTCATAGGCTTCCTTTATACCCATTTCCCTGTGATATCAGCCAAATACATCCGTCATCCCTCTGGTGAATCTATCAAACCCCATCATTCTTACTGTTATAAAAAAATAGAGCCTTAAGGACATCTTGCCCATTTTCAACAAACCTAACATTTTTTCTGTGAGGCCTTATTGTGAAGAAGTTTTCCTCCACACTCATTTTTTTCAATATAAAGCAAGAATGGTCCAACCAACTACTATGTACCTAATTATTGGAGATCCCTCGCTAGTTGTGGTAAATATGTTCTCTCCAGGACATTTAACTTCTTATACTAAGTGGGGATATACTTCAGAGCATTATAACCCCAATTAGTGCAGCCTTCAATTTGGTTTCGACCAAGGGGGCCCTTGCCTAGTTATCCAGATGTCCCATCCCAAGGTCACCTTTACTAGTGCTTACTCCTTCTACACCTCATTTACTTCTTGGTCCATTAGTTCAATGATCGTTGGGTGAATCATCATCCTAAGTATTATAAGGAAGGGGGATGTGACTTCTTTATTTGCAACCAAGTACTGGCCGATGCAGCTGGTTAAAATTACCAAGTTCATTTAAAGCCTATCAGTGTATCCCCCCATTCTATCTTTTCCTCCTTTAAAACATGGCTTTAAGGGAAATTATGTTCTTGGCATTGAGTTCCCTCTAAGCAACACTCCAAAGGGTATCCCAAGCGAGCTACCTCCACGTTACCCCCATGATCCCCACTGCCACACCCAAAGCCATAAACGCTCCCATGCCCAAACAAACCATCGTTACCGAAGGTACCTCTAGCGACGGGCCTTCAAAACCTCATTCAAAGAAAATTAAGACTTCTAAGAGTTGTAATTCTTAAAAATCTAATTCCTAGCTGAAGTTTCAAACCCCTGTAGACGCATTCCTTTTTGCCTCCATTCCACCGTCCATGTCTGCAGATCTGAGTGACGAAATAAGAGGCATAGCGAGTACAATGCGCATTTGAACATGACACTCCCCCTTCATCCTATTGTTTTATTCCCTACCATCATCGTACATCCCACTGAGGGAGTATTAAAATGAAGAAAGTGTTCCAGAGTCCCCTCTACTGCTGGTGGCTCTGACACTAGGAAGGCGACTCTATGTAAAAAAATCCATAGGAAATGTGCTTACGAGGTGCAACCAACACTTGCTGCTTTTGCTACTAAGGCCTTTCCTTCTCCATCTCCTATTGAGGCTATAACTCTTGACGACAAACCTGATGCTGAACATGGTCCAACTAAGAGAGCTTCTCTAGTTCCTTTATCGGCTGCTTTGCCAGTGGTCATATCATCCCACTATTCTCCAGAGCAAGAGGTATATTTTTTTCACACTTATCCATTTCAAGCCTAGTGAAGTGTATTTTCTAACACTTGGTTAACTTTTGTTTTTATTTGTGCAAGAGAATAAAAGAGAAAGGCCTTTTCCACTTGTGAGCCTTTTGTGGGAGGATGCTTCGCGAACACTTCAGCCGCTGCATCTTCACCATGTTCTTCTATGTATGGGTTGACCTATTCTCATCGATCTGCCTCTAGACATGTAAAGGAGGTTGCCAGGAGGGCTGCTGCTTCTGGGCAATCCATTGGGGCTTCTCGTCAGACAGATAAAACTCCCATGGCTCCTTTTGTATCGTATTCTCTTCCCATGGTTCCTCTGGATGTTGTTTCAGTCTCTTTCAGCCATCCAGATGTAATAGCTTGATCATCACTTTGCTCTATTTGTACCTATTTTGTTGTGTACTTAGTATTTTCTTGGCTTTTAGGTTGTCATTGCTCCTTACTTAGCCACCTCTCTCATTGGGTTAATTTTTTAGTTCCTTCTGGTGAGGCCTGTAATTTTGTTGTCTCCCTTCATCAATATTACTGAGGTAAGCACCCTCATTGTACTATTTTACATTTCTGTGTTATGTTGATTGTGACTAACACTTTGTTATTGTGTTCAACATTTCCCAGGTTTAAGTCCTCCATCTCCCTCTAGTACCCCTCATATTACTTAGGCTACTGTTGGGCTATCTTTTCGACCAGGGGTTCCTTTGGCCCCTATGAGGGTGGATACCCCATTGAGAGTACACATGATTTTTTTATCCCTCCCCTATCCTGGCTATTGCGTGCTTTCCTTGGAGAAGGTGCGTCACCAGAGGTTGAGGTTCCTCTGACTGGTGGTTCCTTTGAGGCTCAAGGGGATGCTAATTTTTCTTCAGTAGTTTCTACTATTCCAGTTGTTTCTCTATCCACCATTACTGCTTCGGATATCCCCGAGGTATTTTTCTTCTTTATCCTTCTTTTTTGCATAGGTCTTTTCATCATCCCTCAAAGTAACTTTAACAATGAAAAAACACTTGTTAATTTTTTTTCTCAAACTCCACTAATAACAATGTCTTAGCAATGAAACCACCCTTGTTAAGATTTTTCCATAAACTCGACCTGAAATGGTGACTTAATAATGAAAACACATGTGTTAAGATTTTCCATAAACTCCACCTATAACGGTGACTTAACAATGAAAACAACTTGCTAAGATTTTTCATAAACTCCACCTATAACGGGGACTTAGCAATGAAAACTATTTGTTAAGATTTTTCAAAAACTCCACCTATAATGGTAACTGAACAATGAAAACCACTTGTTAAGATTTTTTGTAAACTCTACCTATAATGGCGACTTAATAATGAAAACCACTTGTTAATATTTTTCAAAAACTCCACATATAACGGTGACTTAACAATGAAAATCATTTGTTCTGATTTTTTGTAAACTCCACTTATAACGGTGACTTAACAATGAAAACCACTTGTTTAGATTTTTCATAAACTCCACCTATAATGGTGACTTAACAATGAAAACCACTTGTTAATATTTTTCATAAATCAACCTATAATGGTGACTTAAAAATGAAAACCACTTGTTAAGATTTTTTGTAAACTCCACCCATAACGGTGACTTAACAATGAAAACCACTTGTTAAGATTTTTCATAAACTCATTCTTCTCTATCACGTTACAGGTTGTGAGGGAGCCTGCTATCATCTAAATTCCAACTCAGCATGATCCCTCCCCTATTGAATCTACACATCAAGAACCAATCCCTTTTGAGGACTCAAGCCATAATGACCGTGGTTCAACTACAAACCTGTTGGCTGACAGTGAGTCAGGTTGTGAGGTTTCTCCCCTAAACATGGATCCTCATGAGTTCTACCTCATAGACCTTCGGTAATATCCTCAAATTTCTGCGTGCGATCGTTCTATCATCGAACAAATTGCCATCAACCACCCTTAAACCTTTACTACTGATTGTGTGCGCTCAAATGTGTTGGCGATGAGTCGTAGGCTCCAAGATCTGGCGATCGTTATTGATAAGGTCGTTAATACTCAAACATCTAATCTTACCATACCCCTCATCAATCGTCACTAAGAATCTTCAAGGAGATGGGTAAGGATAGTTTCCAACTGAACTCGCTGATTAGACACTCGAAGATTTTGAAGAGCCAATAATTGGAAAGCTAGAGGGAACTCTATCTGAAAAAAGTAGAGGGTCAAAATTATGAGGATAAGAGGCCAACAGAGTTGTCCCCTGCGTTAGTAGTAACTTATGATAAAGTGAGGGTTGTCGAAGAAGCTCTGTCGAAGGCCAAGCTAGATCATGAGCCTTATTGATCGAATGAGCCCAAGTTCAGATCAGGCATGAAGGCTGCCTTTATGCTCAGAGAATATGCTTGGAGGCTTCTATGAGCTTTCCTGTAGACTTCTTCTCCTAACCTAATTTGTGGTTTCTTCTGGGCTAAAGTCTCTTCTTTTGTATTGTAATTTTTTTGCTTATTCCACCGGATGTAATTTTTGGGCACTAGTTCCCAATTTTATTATCTTTACTAGCATATCAATGAAAGACATAATGTTTTATTATCATGTACCATTTTATTATAACGCTTCCATTTATTGCAAAGTTCAAACTCTTATAATTTTGAAGTAAACTCTTTCTTTTTCATCTCATTACAAAATAAATAACTCATATAATGAATTGCAACATAACTTTAACAAAAAATAAATTTATAGCTGAGGTTACTTTCTCAAACATGATAAACTTTCAACCACTTGTTATTAATCTTGAAAGGTTTATCTTCTTTCATCTTATAGATTAAGTAGTAACCTGAATCGTGAGCCTCCTTTACAATGAAAGGCCCCTCCCAATTCGTAACAAATTTATTCAATGGGAGCCCCCAGATATGCTTCACTACTACTTTCAACACCAAATTCTCTTCTACAAATTTTCTTAGCCTGACCAAGTTATCATATGCTATGGAAAGCTACTTCGTGTACATTTTGAAGTGTTACATCGCATTATCCCTGTGCTCATCCAGTGCTTTCAGCTGTACATATCTATTATGTTGGAGCATGCTGCTTTGTAAGGCATATCAGGCTAAAGAAACTTCCAGCTCTACTGGAAGAATTAATTGGGCTCCAAATACAAGGGAGAACGAGGTATACCTTATAGGTTTCCTTTTCATCGTTCGATAAGCCCACGGGACTATTGGGATATTGTCATCCCATGATACTGGAAAGTCTTCCATTATCTTGGTCACGATGTTGACCAAGATCTTGTTAGTCACTTCAGCTTGACCATTTCCCTTAGAACATGCCACCATTGAGGTATGATGGATGATGGAATGTTTGTTTGTAAGCATTGTTACTTCTTTGTTAACGAATGAGGTCCCGTTATCAGAGAGGATAGTCTTTGGAATTCAAAACCTATATATAATATACTCTCTAATAACGTTAGCCACTATGCTTATCATTGCTATTTTGAGTGGTATTGCCTCAACCCACTTCGTGAAATATTCTATTGCCATGATTATCTAGATTTTCCCCTTGAAGATGGGTGTATTTCCCCTACCAGGTCAAACGCTCAAGTGTGGAATGGGTAAGGAATGGACAGAGATTGTAACTCCACCGAAGGCGCATGGATCATGTTTCCATGTAGCTAGCACGCCTTGCATTTGTGTATAAACTCAACAGAATCCTTCTCCATAGGTTGCTAATAATAACCCAAGGTCATTAACTGGTCATATAGCTTTGCCCTTTCAATGTGATATGTATCGTGAGCTTATTTTATAACTTTTGTTGCCATCTCATTCGTGATGCATCTTAAGGGCCTGTTGAAGTATCCTCTGTGATAAAGCTGCTCTTTTTTAACGTAAAAATAGGGGGACCTTCACTTGAGTCCCATCTCATCCATTTTATTCATAGTAATAACTTAATCTTTGATAAAATCAATATAAGGATGTCTCTAATCCATCTGAGTCTTAATAAAGTGGCATTCAGTTACTTGAAATAAAATTTGACATTTATTGCACCTTCGTTGTAGCTCTCTTGCATCTTGCTTCTTCATAGGCCAGAAGTATCCCTCTCTTATTAATATTATGTACAGAGGGATCTCAATTATTTCGTAGTGTTTATCACGTGTTTTCTTTAATCTCTTCTCTGCTTCTTCTGGATCCATGTATCTTTGCAACCATCCTCCCAGGTTCATGAAGTAGAGGTTTCCTTTATTGGAAAAGTACTGCTCAAGATCTTTCAGTTCCATTTTACCTTCCCCAAACTCTAATTGCATCCTAATCTCGCACCTCTAATATGAATCATCTTCCATTGGTAAGATCGATTGCACAACTGAGGGAGATGTTATCCATTGTATCACCACATTTGTTATGTCCGTTTTCATGGCCACTTTTTGAGCAATGGTGGCATAGGCCTCAATATGTCTATTCATAGTTCTAGGATGCCTTCTTATCTTGACCTGATGGAACTGGTTATTTAGTCGTTGGATCGTTCTATAAGGTGCCAGGTTGAGGTGCTTCAACATATATTTTTCGTTCACTTACTAAACCACCAAGTTCGAATCGCCTTTGATGCATGGTGAACGGATGCCCCTTCGGAGGGTCTCTAGCAACCCCAATACTAATGCTTCATATTCTGCTTTAGTAGTGGATCAAGGGTATTTAACTTGTAGGAAATGTAAAATTCTTCCTTACCTTTTTAAAAGATAACCCCTGCCCATCCCTTTTTTTTGCCTAAGAACCATCGAACTGCATCGTCCATTCTTCAATGTTGGCATCCAGAAAGTTCACCTACAAATCATATCCAGGAATTCTCTCTCGGGGTGGCTCAAGTACACCCGATGGGAAAACCACCAATAGTTCTGCATACGCCTGGCTCTTGATTGCGCGAGGTACCACACATTTTAAGTCATATTCTAAAATGATGAGGAACCATCTAGTTGATCTTCCAAACAAAATAGTTCTTGCCAACAAAAACTTAATTGGGTCACATCTTATCACAATGTGAATTGTGAAAGATAGTTATAATGTCTAAGTTTTGTGTTATAAACACCATGGCAAAACCATGTCTTTTTATACTACTGTACCTTGCCTCTGGTCTATGTATTATCCTACTCAGGTAGTAGACTGGACGTTCTTGCCCATCGGCCTCCTGCGCTAAGAGAGCTACAAATGATCTTATAGTAGATATGAGGTAGAGCTGCAATGATATCCCTGCACTGGGAGGAATCATCATTTGTGGAGATGTGAGAAGCTTTTTTAATTGGATCAAAATTTATGGTGAGCTTCCTCCCATTTGAACTTCGTGCCCTTTCGCAGTAGCTCCATCAGTGGATGAGTTATTTCGGCTAGCCCTGGCATAAACCTCCCAAGGTAGGAGAATTTACTGAGGAAACTCTTGAGCTCTTTCGTTGACCTTGGATATGGCATCTCCAGAATTTCTCGTTGCTTATCCTGGTCCATCTGCACCCCATACTAATATACCACAAAACCCAGGAACTTTCCACATGTAACCTCAAAAGTACACTTCAACGGGTTCATCTTTAGTTTGTATTTTCTGCATCAAATGAACATTTTCCTCAGATCATCTAGATGGCACTCCTCCTTCTTCTTCTTGATGACCAAATCATTCACATAAAATTCCAAAATCTTATTGAAAAAGTAATGGAAATGGCCATCATCATCCTTTCATACGTTGCCCTAACATTCTTTAACCGGAAAGGCATCACTTTGTACATGAAATTACCTAACGAGGTTCTAAACACCATTTTCTTTGTATCAGATAGGTACATCTTGATTTGGTTGTAACCTACGTACCCATTCATAAAGTTGTACATCTCCTGCCCAATAGTTGCATTGATCAAACTATCAATTTAGGGAAGATTATTCAGGTAAGCTCTCTTCAAATCCTTAAAGTCCACACAGATCCTTATCTTGTTCTTATCCTTCTATCCCATTGGGATGATGCTTGACAACCTAAGTGGGTGTTGTATCGGCTTGATGAAGCACATCACTAGGAACTATTTCACCTTCTCCTTGATCTTTAGGTCCAGTTCAGGATTGTAAGTTCTTATGGCTTGCTTCATAGTTATAGCTGAAGGCATAACGCTAAGCTTGTGGAAACTTACTTATTCAATTAACCCACATGCAAAAATGTCTTTGAAATCACAAATTAGCTCAACCAGGGCCATTGTTTTCTTCTCGCTCATATCTTTTGAAATGATGATTGAACTTGGGTCTTCTCCTTCATCGACTAACTCCAGCTGTTCTAGTTCTAACACTTGTGGCTTCAGCCGATCTTCTATGTACTTCGGCTCCTCTCCCATTTTTTCCACTAACACTTGTATATAAGAGTTATCTATGACCATACATTTCCCATGTTGGTCTACTAAGAAATACTCATACACCGAGTCAGCCTCTTCATCAGCTTCTAGAATAGCTCATTCGATCGCCCGCTCACACCTTCAAAGGAGATAAATCACCCTCCCATCCTCTATGATCTTCTTCTTACACTGCCTACTGTCCATTATAACTGCCTTTATTTTCCTTTCCCTCGAAGCTCTTACCTATCTATTCCCAGAAAACCTACTCGGCACGCTCTGTCATTGGGCTTCATACTCTCTCGGGTCCATTATAGGCCTCATTATATCTATGAGTTGTTTCAAGATATTCTGGGGCTTACGGTCGGCATGATGAACATTATCAACTATTTCTCTTCTCCCTATTCCCTCCCTGCTCTGGCCATTCACAGGCCCCATCCGTTCTCTGATAGAGGGAACTCTAAATCCCTCCATTCTTCTCTCTAGGACCCTAGAATCTTCCTCTAGCTCTATGTAGGACGCTGCGCCCACCAGGCGCGCTTCTTCTGCGGCAAAGGGTTTCTTCGTTGCACATATAAAAATTTTAGTCCCTTTCACGTTTTCCTTTGCACATTAGTGATATGTCGAAGGGAGTAAACCATGATTGTGCATCCACACCCTTCCTATCAGAAGGTGGCAAGAAGTAGCACTCTCAATCACATGGAATTTAATGTGTGAAGTGGGGTTCTCCATCACATTCCAAACATTCACATATCTAATCGACTTGGATTGTAATACCCCACCCTATAAATTAAGTATTTAACATTATTTAAGGTGTTTTGTCCAGAGGAAAATTCGAGGAATAAATAATCCATGTGTAATACGTAAACTAATACGTAAAGTGGCGTATTACGTAAACAGTTTAAACGAGAAAAATCACATGATGCATGCATATTTAATCTCTAATAGTATTATCTAGGATTTTCGTTAAGTTTGAGGGAAAAATATCAAGGAACGAATGTGATACGGACAAGGTTAATACAAAGCGATATTTAGATAGTACTAAAAGCAAAGTATCACAATATGGATTAAACAAGAAAGTTTTTCATTGCATGGCTCTCCTGAGTTTTATTTTTAGTTTATATTATTAATTTAAGTTCTTAGATTAAGTTTTATGCGATTCGGCCAAGCAACGAGCGCTACGCGCGCCTGAGTACAAATTATCTGACGGTGCGCGACATTGTGAAAGTCCAATTTTGAGCGAATTGTTTGGGACAATTGGTAAGTCAAAAAAATATTCCGACCATATATTTAGACTGATAAAAATATAAGAAATATTGCCATGTGAAGAAAAATAAAAAATAATATATTTTTCACAGAGGTCCTGATTGTTGGGCGCCTTGTATAAGACAATCCGGAAGACCAAACGACTATTGTAAAGATGATCTTTTAGCCAAACAAATGCAAGGAATATGAATCTCAAGTTAAAAGTTTTAAAAAATATTTTTGGAGAGAGAAAGTGACACAAATAGCATTTTGCGGGTGTTTTGGGTCATATTTAAAATGAGTTTTTGGGGTCACATGTTGGTGCATTGTGATGTCATTTTCCTACCTTGGTTTGTAGGTATTGGTAAGTGTTTTACACATTTTTGAACACATCAACACTTGTTATTTGGGTCATAAGTTGAAGACTTCCTAAAATAGCTTATAATAGAGAAATGTGAGTGCATAGGCTTCCTCATTCAATTCCCATAAGATTTATCATCAGTTTATCTCCCCTTGAACTCCCTTAAACCATTAGACATCCTAAAAATTCGTAGCTACCCTTGAGCTACCCCAAAACCACCATGAAACCGCCATTTTATAGCATAGAAACACCTTATTTTACCAATAGTAACCATAGGAAGGATGTTGATTTGTTAGATATGTTATTCTTTGAGGTTGGTTGAAGTTTATAAAAGCTTGAAGATGAATTTTTGGAGAAGAAGGAGAAGTAGTTAGTGGAGATTGAAGTTTTGTTTGGGAGCTTGAAGATTGGGAAATTGTGACTCTCTTTAGGGCCACCTTTGGGGGTGGGGGAGTCACCCACCTTCCTTACCATTTTTTGAAGACCAGTTTATGGTGGGAAATACTTATCTGTTACTAAGTTAAGTTGATGATGATAATAGTATGATTATTTTGCATCTTGTTGATATTATGTGTGTAGAAATAACCATCCATGATTAAAGATTGAATACTACATGATTTCAAGATACAATTTAGAAGAAAATGGGATCTTATTATCTTTGAAATGGATCTTGTAGTAAACCTATGTTTAGCTTCATTTTTCTACATATTTAGAGCTTAAAATTTGTTTATTAAGGTTTTAAATGTACTAATAGGCTTATTAGTATCATTCTTAATATTTTCTATGAAATTGGGCACTTAAATGAATGACTGGGTTTTTAAAAATGGATAGTTTTCAGTCCACTATTCGTAAAATTTTTATGAAATAAAATATTTTAAACTCATTTTTTAAGGTGAATAAATGATTTCTTTGATGTGAATAACTTTGGTATTTATGTGCCCCTTTTTTGTGAGATTACTATAGTGATTTTAATTTTGATGAATCATTATGAAATGAGAAAATGGATTTTCATTTACAAAGTGTACAATTTAGTTTGTTAAACTAAGTTTTGGGGTTAAAAGTGTAAATATGTCAAAGTACAGTCTTGTTGCAAACTTTGGGTGAAAATATAAATAATAAAAGTGTAGAAGACTAAGTGTGAATAAAATGACTAAGTGTGGGTATTTATACAAAAAGTCATAATTAAAGTGCGTAACACTAAGTTTGAAATGTAAAATGTCAAATGTGTAAATGTTGACTAACATGGATTTTTAATGTTAAAACTCATAATAAATGCTTAGACTTTAATATGTGAAAATCACGATTTTATGTGTTAAAAGGAGCAATGTGCAAAAAAGTGATTTTCGACAAAGTGAAAAGTTAAAAATGTCATAGAGACTAAAATGCCTACGTGTTAAGTTTGAAGCTTAAAAAGGGTGTTTTTGTAAGTAACACTTTAAAACAAAAGTGAAGTTACGTATTTTGATGTAAATTGGGTAAGTTGACAATTTACTTAAAGTGTAACATTTTCAGAAAACAAAAATGTTAAAGTGTGTTTTGACACATATGTAGAAATAATGAAATGAGTCCTTAAACATAAATGATTTTCAGTGTAAAGTCAACATATGTGACAAAATAGGACTATAATGGAATATAATGATTTTTTTCTAAATGAATAATGGGAAAATGGAAGGTTAAGTCCAAGGCTTGGGCTTTGTCCCGAAAGAGGAAAATTAATGTGGACAATATGAAAAATCTCGAAAACTATGGCAAGATGATGATATTGGATGATGCCGTGTTAAATAATTAAGCATGGCTATTGTTTCCCTAGTGGTAAAAGACCCCAAACCAACTGCAATTTACTTGGTGCTCGGTGCCAGACGGTGAAATTTTGGATGTGCGTGTGTTGTGACGGGCGTGTGCGTCGGCGGAATCCTTAAAGAAAACTCTAAGTAATGAATTGAATATTCGTAAAAGATGCATAAATTAATGGCATTAATTCATTGATTTACTTATGCAATAATAATGCATTAAGTGTTTAATATTCATGTGGTAACATGGGATGGTTTAATAAGATGATATAATGGTGTTTAAACTACCTAATGAGGTTTGAACCATAATCAGCACAAGCATGTGTTATGTAAGGTTTTCAAAGGAAAATGACTATTTTTCTAAACATGATGTGTGTACGTTGAAAGAAAGTCTTAAGTAATGATTAATAACTCGATGTGAGTTAATGAATGTTGGATAATAAACATTTGAAAGTAAATGAAAGATTTTTCTCAACAATTGATAATTGTTTAACTGTTTACGTTGATGGGAAGGAATGCTAGTTTTTAAGCATAATGATACAAAATGATTCTTTGTAAAGATAAGGAGAATAAGCGTGTTAAATGATGTTTTTGGAATAAAATGGTTTAATACATTGGGATATGTATTTTCAAAGGTATTTATGTATATACATATGTACTTTCACATGCATGTAGTGTAACGTGTGAGTATTCTTTTCTGTCGTTCATTTATATACTGCATTTTTATAGTTCCCACTGAGCATTTGGCTCACATCCCCCCTTTTGTTACAGAAGGTTGCAGGTTGTTTTGTACTTTGAGAGCATTATACAGGTAAGTAGTTACTTGCATTTACGATTATTAGCTATATTTACTTGGCATTGGGAGCACTTCCCTTGGGTCCTATCACGTAATTGATAAAAAAATTAAAATCGTATGCTAACAAGAGTAATGTTAAATAATAATAAAACTTGATTAGAAACATCATTTAGGTTATTTCACTGCACTTCACAATTAATGTATGAACTCGATCGGGTTGATCCTTCATTAACCCTTAAATCTGGATCGTGGCATTACAACTTGATATCAAAGCTTAAGGTTCAATGTTCCTTTCGGGTGTGACGTGGTCAGGTTGGTAGTTGATCTATTGGCATCGTTGTTGGTTGGTGTTAGTCATGCTTGTCTGGTGACGATTTTGAATTGTACCTTGATGGTTAAGTCGAGGTCTTGAGAACATTGTGCCCTTCTATTTAAGTTGGTGATTGTCTAAGTAAGTAGCCATTCTTATTCCGCTGCATTTATTCTGGTAGTGTTAGCTATCAAGTATCGAGTTTTGGTGAAGGGAATTAGATGGTGGCACCTTAGGCTTGTGTGAGATGTATCATATGGAAGTTTGAGGATTAAAAAGTTTTAATGATTAAAGTTGCATCTTAGATGGTACGCTTGTGGTTTCATCTATGAGATTAGGTGACTAAGTAGCGTGGCTTGTGAATAAATAATTCTATGGAAATTTGAATTCCTAAGTGACTTGATGCTGATTTGGGTTTGGATAATCATATTGATTCAGTGTAATTTAAGAACGAATCTATATATAGTCTTTGGGACTTAGTTCTAGAAATGGTGGTATTGAATTATGGTTTTAAAAAAATGAATTGGAATTGAGGAATAGGATCTCTTATGGCTTCAAAAGTATTGGACCAAAGTTTTATATGTAGTACCCGATGCCCCATATCCTACCAAAAGTTTTATAGAAGTGATAACTTGTTATCTTGCAAATGAGTGTGATGGTTATGTAGTGAGATAAGTTAGTTGTCATAACTGAGTGTTCAATAAGGTTAAGTTATATGCCATGATGAGTTTAATCTTGGGTTATAGTTATGAACAAGCTTGTGAACCCCTACTGATAATGCCTTAGGAGATATGTGCTATGGATTAGATAATGAGTTATTAGTACAAGTGATAGACACTCCATAGTAGTGGTGAACATTAAATTCTAGGGTTGCACTCCGCATAAAATTTGCACATTGAGAATGTAGCCTCTCATGTGAATTTGGATTGTCATACCTAGGATGACTCTAGGTTAACGTGTAGTCTTGTAGGAGGTATTGATTGTATGGACCATTGAGATTAAATGGCTGTTTCGAAGTCATTGATGCGAATAGTTATTGATGTTGAGGATGTATTTTCATAGGCTAGGCATGATCCAAATCGTTTGACGACATATAGGCTTGCAAATCTCGTTGTTTGGAACGATTCATGATAATGAGTTCTTTGGGTGTTAGCATGATATTTGGTGATTATCAATTATTTTGAGGTATTATTTAGATGGGCATGATAGGAATGCTTGGGAGTTAGAAATAATATGTCAGGATCCTCTATGGTTCTATCAAATTAATTATATGAAATCTTTGTAGTGTTAAAGACACCTAGGATTAGAATTAATTTTGAGGTGTTTTTTCCAAAGAAAAATTCGAGGAATAAATAATCCACGTGTAACATGTAAAGTAATACGTAAGGTAGCGTATTACATAAATGGTTTAAATGATAAAAATCTCATTATGCATGTGTTGCATGAATGCGTATTTAATCTCCAATAGTATTAGATAGGATGTCCGTTAAGTTTGAGGGAAAATATCAAGGAACGAATGTGACACGGAAAAGGTTAATACAACGCGACATTTAAATGATACTAAAAGCAAAGTATCACAATTTGGATTAAAAAGAAAGTTTTGCGTTGCATGACTCTAATGAGTTTTATTTTGAGTTTATATTTATTTTAAGTACTTAGATTAAATTTCACGCGATTTGAACAAGCAACGAAAGTCCAATTTTGCGCGAATTGTCTAGGACAATTGGTAAGTCAAAAAAATATTTCGACAATATATTTAGACTCATAAAAATATAAGAAATATAGCCATGCGAAGAAAAATCGAAAAAAAACATGTTTTGCGCGGAGGTCCTGATTGTTACGCGCCTAGTATAGGACAATTCAAGAGGCCAAACGACAATTATAAATATGATATTTTAGCCAAAAAAATGAAAGGAATATGAATCTCAAGTAAAAAGTTTAAGAAAAAAATTATTTTTAGAGAGACAAAGCGACGCAAATAGCATTTTGTGGGTGTTTTTGGTCATTTTTCAAATGGGTTTTGGGGTCACATGTTGATGCATTGTGTTGTTACTTTCCTACCTTGGTTTTCAGGTATTGGTAAGTGTTTTAAACATTTTTGAACACACCAACACTTGTTATTTGGGTCATAAGTTGAAGACTTTCCAAAATAGCTTATAAAAGAGCAAGGTGAGTGCATAGGCTCCCTCATTCAATTCCCATCAGATTTATCATCACTCTCTCTCCCCTTGAACTCCCTTAAACCAATAGACATCCAAAAAATTTGTAACTACCCTTGACCACCCCAAAACCACCACGAAACTGCCATTTTACACCGTAGAAACACCTTATTTACCATGTGTACCCATAGCAAAGATGTTGAGTTGTTAGATATGTTATTCTTGGAGGTTGGTTGAGATTTATAGAAGCTTGAAGATGAATTTTTGAAGAAGAAAAAAGAGTAGTTAGTGGAAATTGAAGTTTCATTTGGGAGCTTGAATATTGGGCTATTGTGACTCCTTTTAGGACCACCTTTGGGGGTGGAGGAATCACCCACCTTCCCTGCCATTTTTTTATGACCATTATAAGGTAAGAAATACTTATCTCTTACTAAGTTAAGTTGATGATGATATTAGTATAAGAACTTTGCATCTTGTTGATATTAGGTGTGTAGAAATAGCTATCCATGATTAAAAATTGAATACTACATGATTTCAAGATATTGTTTAGAAGAAAATTGGATTTTCTATCTTTAAAATGGATCTTGTAGTAAACCTATGTTTAGCTTGATTTTTCTACATATTTAGAGCTTAAACTATGTTGATTAAGGTTTTAAATGTAATAATAGGCTTATTAGTATCGTTATTACTATTTTCTATGAAAATGGGCACTTAAATGAATGATTGAATAGGTTTTAAAAATGGATAATTTTCAGCCCACTATTTGTAAAACTCTTATGAAATTAAATGTTTGAAACTCATGTTTTAAGGTGAATAAATGATTTCTTTGATGTGAAGAACATTTGGTATGTATGTGCCCATTTTTTAGGAGATTAATATAGTGGTTTTAATGGGTATGAATCATTTAGAAATGAGGAAATGGGTTTTCATTTAAAAGTGTACAATTTAGTTTGTTAAACTAAGTTTTGGGGTTAAAAGTATAAATATGTGAAAGTGTAGTCTTCTTGCAAATTTTGGGTGAAAATATAAATAATTAAAGTTTAGAAGACTAACTTTGAACAAAATGACTAAGTATGGGTATTTATACAAAAATTCATAATTAGAGTGCGTAACACAAAGTTTGAAATGTAAAGTGTCAAATGTGTAAATGTTGACTAACATACATTTTTAATGTTAAAAGTCATAAATAAATGTGTATACTTTAATATGTGAGAATCATGATTTTATGTATTAAAGGGAGTGATATGAAAAAATATTATTTTTGATAAAGTGAGAAGTTGAAAATGTCATAGAGACTAAAACGCCTATGCGTTAGGTTTGAAGCTTAAAAAGGGTGTTTTTGTAAGTAACACTTGAAAACAAAAGTAAAGTTACGTATTTTGATGTAAATTGGGTAAATTTGCAATTTAGTTGAAGATTGTTAAAGATTGTTCTGACATGTATGTAGAAAGAATGAAATGAGTCCTAAAACGGAATGATTTTCTGTGTAAAGTTAACACATGTGAAAAAGGGGCTTTAATGGAATATAATGATTTTTCCTAAATGAATAATGGGAAAATGGACGGTTAAGTCCAAGACTTTGGCTTCAGCCCAAAAGAGGCAAATTAATGTGGACAATATGAAAAATGTTGAACACATTGGCAAGATAATGATATTGGATGATGTCGTGTTTAATAATTCAGTAGGGATATGTTGTCCCTTGTGGTAAAAGACTCTAAATCAACTGCAGTTTACTTAGTGCTCGGAGCCAGACGGAAAAATTTCATGAAACCGTGGGTGTGCATGTGCTGTGATGGGTGTGTGCATCGACGGAATCCCTAAAGAAAATGCTAAGTAATGAATTGAATATTCATGAATGAGTCATAAATGAATGGCATTAATTCATTGATTTACTTTTGCAAGAATAACAAATTAAGTGTTTAATATACATGCGGCGACATGGAATGTTTTAATAAGATGATATAATGATGTTTAAGCTACCCAATGAGGTTGAACCATAATGAACACAAGTGTGTGTTATGTAAGGTTTTCAATGGAAAATGAGTATTTTTCTAAACACGGTGT
The DNA here is from genome assembly GCA_949130495.1 of Sambucus nigra. Taxonomy (NCBI): domain Eukaryota; kingdom Viridiplantae; phylum Streptophyta; class Magnoliopsida; order Dipsacales; family Adoxaceae; genus Sambucus; species Sambucus nigra. The sequence continues at coordinate 465,108,926 of OX422211.1, read as the reverse complement.
GTGTGTACGTTGAAAGAAAGTCTTAAGTAATGATTAATAACTCAACATGAGTTAATGAATGTTGGGTAATAAACGTTTGAAAGTAAATGTAAGATTTTTCCCAAAAATTGCTAATCGTTTATCCGTGTACGTTAATGGGAAGAAATTGTAGTTTTTAAGCATAATGATACAAAATGATTATTTGTAAAGATAAGGAGAAGAAACGGGTTAAATGAATTTTTTGGAATAAAATAGTTTGATACATTGGGATATGTATTTTCAAAGGTATATATGTAGATACATAGGTACTTTCACATGCATGTAGTGTAGCGAGTGAGTATTCTTTTCTACCGTTTGTTTCTATAATGCTTTTGTATAGTTTCCACTGAGTATTCGACTCAGATTCCTCTATGTCTTCTTGCAACTTCTGTCGTTATCTCTGCTAGAAAAATGTTAAATTCTCCCTGATGCACCTGAACCCAAGCTCTGAAAATTCTTGGAAAGTGGCGAGGGGACATTGTAACTTTTTTTTGTTATTATATCCCAGACGTTCTTTTTTCTTCACTGGTGCGGGGAATTCTCTCAAAATAATTGAGGAAACTGTCAATTACCCATTCTGACTGTTCAAAAGTAAAATACTCCCCTATCTGTACTATTACGTTCTGCCATGCAGTGAACTTATAGTGAGTGGAAATTTTCGTTAGGACCACCCCTAGTAGTATGAATTCTCCCCCTGAAAAAAAAATCCTAGCGTTTGGACTTGTAAAATTCTCCGAAAGTAACTGTTGATCTTTGAATTCTCCCTAGTCTTTTCATTTCGTTCCCCGATTGAGTAAACCTTATCGTTTGGACTGCCCATGGTGGAGAGAGTTCTCGTTATTTTCGCTTATCCGTTATTCTTCCCCATTTCAACTTGTTCAAAAAGTAAAATTCTCCCCGATGTATCTAAGCCAACTCTAATCTAGCTTGTGGCGAAGGGATATCGTGAACTTTTTGAACTGTGCAGGGAGGAGCCTCTCCTCTAAAGTTGATATTATCCCCCAATGCCTTTTCAACCCATTTAATATTAGATTGGGTTTTCAGCGTGGGAACTCTATGTGGTTCAAAACATTTCGCGCCAAAACTTAACTTCTCTTGAAAGCAACACACCTTTTCCCAAACTTCACCTCATAATGATGTGAGCCTGTCTTTTTAACTGTTGAAGCGTGCCTCGAATCTCCACATGTCCCTTTGCAATTATTTTTATGGTGTAGCACATGCCTCAGACATCCACTTGATTTTCAAACAACTTATTCCCGGCACTTAGCCATTTTTCATCTTCTTCTCTTTGTTTGCCTCACTACTTACAGAGCTTTTAGAGAGAGAAAGTGTTATTCGCCATTGTTGCTAAAGGTTTTCTTCTGTTTCTTCTTTATTCACCATCTCTGTCTCTTCCACTCATTGTTACTCTACGATTTTTAGTACTCCCTTTCTTCTCTATAATCCTCTACCATCTCTCATGGATTCTTTAAGATCTCCAGTTGCTCCTAGCACCAATGCTCCGCTTGCCACCACCACTACTATTTCTGCTGATCCTTTGGATGCCACTGCTTTGGTGGTAGCTCGCCAGGAACAACTTCGCTTCTACCGCCACTCTCCTATTTTCGACAAGGGTGATCGATGTGAAAAGTCATTGTTCTCAATGCTAAGTGTGACTACTTGCCACTTGGTGATGAAGACGATAAAGTTGATAATTTCATTTTCTTCTCCCTAGAAGGGACTATGCATGGTGACTTCCCCTACTCCCAGATCAAAATCGAAGGGCTGGGAGGTTGCCTCAAAGAATTTGTTGTTTGGAACACACATATGCAAAACACTTAGGTTGATACCCTAACCAAGATTGGGCTTCATCGAGCCAAGTGGTTTGGTGAGTTCACTCTTTCCAAACACAACGCTGCACTCCAAGTCTTGGTCTCTCACTTAAACGTTACCACCCATACTTTTATGGATACATGGGGGTGAGTTTACCATCACGTTGGAGGATGTTTGTCAACTACTGGGGATTGAGCCCATAGGTGCCATGCCTTATTTTATGAGGCCCTAGACGCCGAAGAAGCTACTGATCGTTCATAGTTGGATCGAATTTGTCGAAGCTGAACTAGGTCATCCAACAAAGCCACCTTCACTCCTCTCATCAACTGCTTCTTTCTAGATCCTTCTAAAAAGGATGGTTTTTTTGGTTGTTTGTAAGGGCCAAGGTACATATCTAGAATTTCCATTTTGTGCTGTCTGGGAAATTGAATGACCAGCCCCGAAGGGACCTCATCAACATATCCATCCATTTGGCCAGGGGTGTCAAGCTTCCTCTAGCAACCACAGCCACGGGGTCCCTCTACACCTGGATGTACAGGACCCATATGGACAAAAAATGATCCTTTGGTCGTTATAACCTTAGCCAATTTTTCCAACACCAGAGCCGTAAGGACAACCTGCCCATTTTTTACAAACCTGACAGTTTTGTCATGAGGCCTTACTATGAACTAGTTTTCCTCCACACTTGTTTTTTTTAACATGAAGAAAGAATGGTCCAACTAACTACTATGGACCTTATTATTGAAGATCCCTCGCTAGTTGTGGTGCTTCTGTTCTCTCCAGGGTATTTACCTTCTTACACTGAGTGGTGATATACTTTAGAGCATTACAACCCCAATAGTGCAGATATAAATTTTTTTTTACCAAGGGGACGCTCACTCAGTTTTCTAGTTGTCCCATCCCAAGTTCACATTTAATAATGCATGTTCCTTCTATACCTCTTATATCGCTCGGTCCATCAGTTCAACGATTGCTGGCCGAATCACCATCCGAAGTATTACAAGTAAGGGGGATGTGACTTCTTTGTGCTTTTTTGCATTTTTATGTTGTGTTGCTTGTACCTAAAACTTTGTTATTATGTGTAGTGTGACACACCGCCTAATTAAATACTGGGTGATCAGTACTTTATTAAATTAAAACATGATTTACAAAATGGTTCATTCTCAACATCACTGTCGAAAACTAAATTAATTACTAATCACCTATTAGTTAATTAAGCTGGTGCCAAATTTTATCTTGCATTAAAAAGACAAATGATAATAATATGCGGAAACTAAATTACAACATTCTCATAGTGCTAGAGTCCAAGTCATTGCAAGTAAAAGTAAATAAAGTCTTACCGAATAAACCATCGACTCAAATCCCAAACCAAATAATAAATCCAACTGATAAGAAAATACGAATACAAGTCTCAAACCGAAATACTAAATGAATAAAATCTCAAATGGGGCCAACATGCCCAAACTGAAATACTGAAATAAACTTCTATGCTAGGAGTTAAATGCTAGATGTGTCTACTCAAAACTCTGTAAGCCTGCACAGCGTTGCAGCTATACGTCCCTATAAGGAATCTTCAGTCGGGCATCATTGTGCCTGGACACCTAAAAGGTTTTGAAAAGATTTTATAGCAAGGATTAGAACCCAAAATATTTGAAACTAATTAGCGAGTATTTCTCACAATTTAAAATTAGTTATTGATTACACATGTTAGGTTCAGGTACAGTCATTTGAGTTTCCTCACCTCTCAACTCTTGTGCACGCCTAACGTTTTTACTTAGCCCACCCAGCTATTCTACCCAAGCAAACTAGACATAAGTATTTCTCAATACAAACACGTCTCTGTTCCCGTACCACCCATACAGTACTTCACCTATTAGTTAACATTTCTAATACGTTATAATAGTTGAAATTATCATATCACTTACATACTCATTCTTCAATTAGTTAAGTTTCACCACTTAATTCAATCTTTAGATATCCACTATCTAACTGACTACTGTCACATATAAGTAAAATATTCACATCAATATATTAATCTCGCTAATATATATATATATATATATATATATATCATTACGGTGTCTCTCAAAAGGACCACCGTGAAACATGGGCATACTCTGATATCAGTTCAAGTACGTCTCGTACTAAATATGGATAATTGGTTTGATACATCTCCTCGAACCCAAAATCAAATGACAACCTGTGGAGGTGAAAATAGTTCAAATCCTTGGGGTTATGCAGATACCTAACGTACCCAAATGACATGACGGACACACTAATACATGACACATAGTGAGCCGCATAAGTTCTATGTTCTGGGGCACAAATCTAGACCTCCCTGGAATAGGCAAGGTGGGATCTCCCACTGCGCGGGAACCTCCGTGATAGTAGGAAGCATATGTATGTCAACATATATTAACAATTATATAATAGGTTCACACACAACCTATATATATTCAGTAGGTATTCACACAACTTAATTATCATGATTTGTACATAGTACATATCACTAGAATACTCACCGCATGTTCAATTTATGATTATTCTCACTATCGTATTTAATGGAGTATTATTCTTTACTCTAAGGGCCCTAGTTACCCCTTATTCTATTTTAGTAGCTAATTCTTCCATACCCTACTGGTTCATGCCATAAGCTCACTAATGCTTTTCCGTAATTATATTATCATTCTCGTGAATTAATTTTAGTTTAATCCCAAATCATTCTAGTCTTATCTATTTCCTTAAGATTACCACATGCCCTGATCAAGGTCCTACTGTAATCCCATAAGTCCCTCATAATGATTTAAAGAGGTCCCAAAGGCCACCCAATCATTTACACAAAGTTTCAAGGCTTAAATAGGCAACATAGGCAAAACTTGCACGGCCGAATAGATTCTCCCAAATACAAAATCGATTCGCCTTGCCGAATCATTTCGGTCTTAGGCCGAATCGATTCAACTTGCACGTAGACCTCTTCTTTGTTGTTTTTTCATGCGGTTTTCACCATTTTCACATATGTACCTTATTTTTTTCTTCATCAAATTCAAAATAAACTTTTCCAAACCTTTTCTACATGAATTAAGATAATTTCTAACGTTCTAAACAAATTAAATCCTCAAGAAATTCAGTCAAGAAGGATTCAAACTCAATAATCATCAAAAAACCTAGTTTTGTGTTCTTACCACATATTCATTCAAAAACTCAAATTTGATCCGTGGTGCTATTCACATATTTTCTAATTTCTAATCCTCTACAGACATTGAATCATTCAGCATGAAATCCTTACCCATAACATGTATAAACATCATTCTTTTCATCCAAGAACATTCATTTAATCAATATAATTGCAACCCTAGTCACGTGAATATTATAACGTCATAATGAATTGCAATAAAACATTTGCCTTTGATCAGTAGGGTGTGATTTCGTGGTTAGGATGATGGATTGATGATCTTCTCTTCCAATCCTCACTCCAAGCTTGATTGTGGTACAAGAACACACTTCAACCTCTTAAAAACTCTTCAAAACCTCCAATAATTCTCTCCTTTTGCCCTCACATGGACTCCCTTTGTAATTTGAGTTTCTAATCCTAGCCCATCTTATCTAACTTCTGATAAAGGATTTAGAAACTCGTAGGTCTCCTAACCCTTCCCGAGTCATCCGTGACCTTAAAATCATCATCCGAGTCACTCTATATAATTATTCCATCTCGACCCAAATTAGTCTACGCGCGACTCCCGATTGAGATATTCCACTTACGCCAATACCACTTTCTATTACGGGTAAAAATTTCCATACGTTATTTACTATTTTCACTTAGCAAATTAAATTCTTATTATTAATCTCACATTATCAATCAATTTAATTAAATTACTTCTCTCGCGTAATTTTAAATAAAACTAATTAATTACAGAATTAATTAAATTCAAATACTCAGAAATACAGGGTGTTACATGCCACTTTCCTCAGGTTTAACTCTTCCATCTCCCTCCGAGACCCCTCATATTGCTCAGGCTACCGTTGGATCATATTCTCTCCCAGGGGTTCTTTCGTCCCCTTTGAGGGTTGATACTCCGTTGGGAGTACAAACAGTTCTTTCTGATCCCTCCCCTATCCTAGCTATTTTTCCTTTTCCTGAGGAAGGTGCATCACCAAGGGTTGAGGTTCCTCTGACTAAAGGTTATTCTGAGGCTTAGGGGGATCCTGATTTTTCTCCTGCAATTTCTACCATTCCATCCGTTTCTCCAGCCACCATTACTGCTTCGGGCATCCCTGAGGTATTTTGCTACTTTCTCCCTTTTTTTTCATAAGTCTTTTCGTTATGCCTACATGGTAACTTTAATACTGATTTTTTTCTTAACCTCCACCTATAACAGTGTCTTAAAGATGAAACCACACTTGTTAAGTTTTTTTCATAAAAGATTTTTATGAACTCCACCTGTAAAAATGACTTAAAAACGAAAACCACTTGCTAAGATTTTTCATAAACTCCACCTATAATGGAGACTTAACAATGAAACCCACTTGTTAAGATTTTTTAAAAACTCCACCTCTAACGGTGACTTAACAATGAAAACCACTTGTTCTGATTTTTTATAAACTCCACCTATAACGGTGACTTAACAATGAAAACCACTTGTTAAAATTTTTCATAAACTCCACCTATAACGGCGACTTAACAATGGAAAACCACTTGCTAAGAGTTTTTGTAAACTCGTCCCTATAACGGTGACTTAATAATGAAAACCACTTGTTAAGATTTTAAGTAAGCTCCACCCATAACGGTTACTTAACAATTAAAACCACTTGTTAAGATTTTTCATAAACTCATTCTTGTCTATCACATTGTAGGTTATGAGGGAGCCTGCTATCATTAAAATGCCTACTCAGCGTGATCACTTGCTAGTTAAATCCACACATCAAGAACTAGTCCATTCGGAGGACTCAATCCATAACGATCGAGGTTTAACTACAAACCTGCGAGCTGAAGTGAGTCAGCTGGTGAGGTTACTGCCTCAAACATGGTTCCTCGTGATTTTTGCCTCATGATCCTTCACTAATCTCCTCAAATTTCTATGCGCGACCATTCTATCATCGAATATATTTCCATTAGCCACGCTTAAACCTTTACCATTGATTGTGTATGCTCAAATGTGTTGGTGATGAGTCATAGGCTCCAAGGTCTGGTGGTCATTATTGTTGAGGTCTACAATACACAAGTATCTAATCTTATCAGGCCCCTCATCAATCGTCTTCTGGGAAGCTTAAAGGAGATGGGCACATATGGTTTCCAACTGAACTATTTATTTAGCCACTTGAATCTTTTGAAGAGCCAACAATTGAAAATCCTGGGGGAACTTTATCTAAAACAGGCAGAGGGTAAACGATTTGAGGAGAAGAGGCTAGCAACGTTGGGCCCTTTATTTGTAACTGATAATGATAAAGTGAGGGATGACGAAGAATCTCTATCTAAGGCCAATCTAGAACGTGAAGCCCTATAGATCAAACAAGGTCAAGTACGGACCAGTCTTGAAGGCTGCCTTGCTTCTCAGAGAACATACTTGGAGGCTTCTTCGAGCTTGCCTAAAGGCTTTTTCTCCCAACCTGATTTGTGGTTTTTCTGGGCTTAAGTCCCTTATTTTGTATTGTAAACTTTTTCTTTATTCCACCAGATGTAATTCTTGGGCACTAGTTCCTAATTTTGTAATCTTTACTATCATATCAATGCAAGAGATAGTGTTTTATTATCATCTACCATTTGGTTGCAACGCTTTTATTTATTACAAAGTTCAAACTCTTACAATTTACAAGCAAACTCTTTCTTTTTCATCTCATTATAAAAGAAATAACTCATACAACAAATTGCAACATATCTTTAACCAAAAATAAATTTCTAACTGAGGTTACTCTCTCAAACATGATAAACTTCCAACCACTTGTTATTAATATTGAAGGGTTTATCTTTTTCCATCTTATTGATTAAGAAGTAATCGGAATCGTGAGCCTCTTTTACAGTAAAAGGTCATTCCCATTCCTCAGTAAATTTAGGCAATGGGAGCCCCCGAATGTGCTTCATTATTGCCTTCAACAATAAAATCCCCTTTCTAATGGGTACTCCCAGGCTTCGTTTGACCAAAATCAACTCTTCAGCTTAAACGAGGCTGAATGAATTTTGAAAGGGCACTAAATACCCTTTCTAAGGGTTCAGTCCATGAATGAATCAACCTTAAATTATGGACGAACGACCCCTTTTACTCTCAAAGGTGACTAGGAAGTTTTGAGCCCCATTTGAATAAAGTCAACCGTTATAACTGAGCAAAGATCTTTAAAAGTGAAAGTAACTCACATAACATTTCCAACGGTCCACCCCGTGTGCGATTCGGACTTATGATTTTGAAGAACGATCCATTATAGTCTGACGATCTTTTATCCAAGGGACCAATGGGAGATTTCGATCCCTGTTTGACCCAAAGTCAACTCTTGAACCCAGGATCAACCCAAAGGACTCTTAAATGTCTCTTAATTACTATTCTAATGGTATGCCCCGTGCACAATTTGGATATATAAATTGCATTCTATGGCCGTTTTTCTAAAAGAATCTGCACGAGACTACCGATTGGCATGTCCATTTCCTTGCATGTCGATAATGTGTTAAATTTCACCTGCTGATTGGTAGGGCTATGTATATGTCAATCGATAGTCCCCCTACCCTATATAATGAGAGCATGATCTCACTTCTAAGGACACTTGAGATCCATCAATATCAATGATCTCCGCGACATTCTTATGCAATCAACGAAGTTTTCTTGTGAGAAATTCATTTCCCACCTTTCCTTCACATAATTCTCATCCCAAATTGAGCAAATATATATTTCTCTCTTATCCAACATTCATCCCAACTTGCAAGGAAGTTCATTAAGGATCAAGATCAATCTTCAAGTCTCCAAAAAAAGTCCAAACATCATTCTTTCTTTAAATTTCTTTATTTTCTCATTAGTTATAAAAGTTCTCATTTTAGCCCTTACATTTGATCATACAAGTTAATATCTCATCCTTTATTAGTTATATCGCACATAATTTGTTTTCTATAAAAAAAGAAAAAAAAAATAGGGTTACACATATAAGTTCCAATGAGATTCAATATATTTTCTACACACACATATATATATAATAAACTCCCGTTTAAATCCATGGGATAAACCCCACCATTATGCTGTATGAAAACTACTTGGACTTTGGTGCCGTTATAGGCTATGTAGGCGTTTCGGGCTAAAACTCGAGACTCAAGTCCTATTTTTCTATCTTTCTTTTTTCATTATTTTTCTTATTCCATCCATATACTATTCATGTACGTACTTGTGATTCATACTTGTGCCTTATCTAACATATATTATCTTCTCATCATAACGATCAATATCTTAATAAGTGCACACATCATATTTTCTAATTATTATTTTGGGAACATCCCTTTAGATGACCCCACTCTTTCTTTTTCACGATATAAGTTGAGTAATTCCTATCTTCATGTATATATACATGCACATACACTTCACATAGAATTAAGGAAAATAATAACATAAGCCCTAGAGAGACCGAAAGGGCGGGATGGGTTCCTAATACCTTCCCATTCTGTAAGTTAGCCCCCGAACCTCTGAACTATTGGTTTCATAAGAATCGGTTTGTCTTTAATGTCACTCTCTCGAGGTAGGGCTGGCGACTCCATCTCATTACATAACCCCACATCGACGATGACATAAGCATTCCTCGAAAGGTGTATGCGACGTTCTCTCATTCTTTAATTACGCGCGCGATCGCATACCCCGAGACGGAAGAAAATTAGAGGGATGGACACACGTTGGATAGGGAAAAAGTTGATCTCTTGGTTTATAGGATTATTTTGATTCACCGATCGATCGAGGTCCCAATGCCAGTCGACCGGTCCCTTGTTTTTTGGAAGATTTGGCCTATTATGAGGGGAAAAGGAGTTTTACAGAATCGCCTCTAACTTTGTCATCCGAATTCAAAACGACGTGCCGTTTGCGTCCACGCAAAGATAACTCAATGAACTATGCTTTCGTGGAATTCCAATAAGCTGAAGATAAAGTATTAAATGAATAAAATGCCCTTGAATTTGAGTCAGATGACGAAACTTTCTCCAAAAGCAACTAATCCACACCTGGAGTATTCCAATACCTAAAAAAGCTTAATTATACTCGTAAAACTTATAAACATACAAAATAGAGGTTGTTTGGTTAATGAGCATAAATATAGGCATAAGGAACACAAAAGTGCTAGCATGCATAAAGATAACGGGCACAAATATGCAATATTCATGACCTATCACACTCCCTAACTTAAACATTGCTTGTCCCTTGTAATGAAACAAAACAAAATAAGTACAACTGAAGGCGGTGTAAAAAAATTTCGTAGGGAACAGGACTGTATTTAGCATATGCAATAAGCTGTTAAATCCCTAGGTTACCCTAGTGGATGAGTGTTGTCTCGTGAGGGTTTTCAGGAATGAAACCCGCTATCATCAAAGTTTTTTCAAAATATTTGCCCAACCAACTTGCGACAAGCCCAAAAACAACAAAAAAAAATTCAAGCACGTTATTAACATAGTGAATGAATTCATGAAAATTCCATATAATTAACATTATAGAATGAACTTCATAGAATTGAAACCTTAAAAATGGGAGGAAAAGCGAGCACATGCAAAGTATAATTTGGCAAAACTTTTATAAACCGGATAAGCATTAAAGCATGCATATATGTCAATACTCACAGGTGTATACACTGAACAAATGAAATCACAATGAATGTGAGGTAATACACGGGACATGTGGGCATAAAGTATAAATATAAATGGAAACAAGGTCGGGCACATGTCACTAATGAAGAACGCTATATATAAAATGAAACACATGTAATCTCAATGGAAGATGCCATCATTAAAGGAGGCGGAATGTATTTTCACAAATTATCGTGACTATTTAAACTTTTGAATTTAATTTACCCCAGGATCATAATGACTTTATAGGGTTGTAATATAGGTTTGGGGTTAAGGTTAGAAAAAGAAGGGATTATTTACAGATTCAAACGTGTTAGGGGATGAAAAACTTGTGATAATGGAAAAATCGCGGGCAATTTCAAAATGATTTCCATAACAAGCATTAGATATGAAATTGGAGAGCGACAAGGATTATTGAACATTATATACATTATATACAAACTTTCTCTTTCTTTTATTTTCTTCTTTTTTTCATATTTTCTTTTTCACTTCTTTCTTTTATTTTTACTTCTTTCACTCTCACATGCTTAATTGCAACCACCTAACAAGAACATCATTAAATCCCAAGTAACATTCCAAATGATGGTATGCAAGGTAATATGTCAGGTATATAACTCCAATGTGGATTTGAATAAGGGATTTTGGGTTGAAACGAGAGGCTATATTAAAGCTCAAAGGGGTTAACTTGTGAAAACATATAAGGTGAGGTCAAGGTCAATATGGATGATATACAAAAAATGGCTTATGATCATTTCCTAAAGTTTACGTAATTCTTGAGTCAAAATAACTTTGAAAAGCATGCTCAAGTAACACATTTAATAAATGAACTCAAATAATGAACGATCAAATGAAAGAATAGCGATATTACCAACAAATTCAACGTTTTCAAGGAGGAAAGAGTAGTGTATAACACTCAGAAACGAAACAAAGATCACTCAGTGTAAGTATATACAATGCAACAAAGATTACAGAGTTAAAAAAATTTCAACCAATTCATTAAAACAAATAAAGCGCATCTGCTCATGGTATTAAAGTTTAATTCATGAAGTTATTCATAATATCAATGATATGAGAACTGAAGCCTAATAACTTATAATATCGAGAACACGCATCATTGATTCGTCTATTTGATCGGGCATTTATTGAAATTTATTATCAGAAACAAAGGTAAACAACCCAACAAAGGAGAAAAAAGAAAGAAAATATTTTTTAAATTTTCAATTTTTACAGCAAAGCATGTTAGTGAATAACATGTGATCAAATCAATGAAACTACCAACGAATGGATAGAATATACCATACCACCTAAATAATGGTTGCATTGTCCGCAATACAAATTAAGAACACAACACAAAGAGAGGAAAAGAAAGATGTTACCAAAAGTGGAGCGATCCCCAATAAGTCGAGTCCATTGAATCTGTAAAACATGCTAGAACCAATCATAACAAAAAGAACAATAAGAACTTCAACTAATTACACTAGACTAAAATTAAAAAGAGAGAAAAAGAACGAAAGAAAAAAATAACTATATACAACCTACAATTTTAACATTTATCTAATTATATACTAGAAGTCTAAATTTTGGAGGGCCTACCCAAAATACAATTTGACTTTGAGGGATTAATGGGGTACCCACACTTGAATGCATCCCTCCCAGAAAATAAGAATTCCATTTGAACAATGGAAGGTATATGTAATGCATAAGAACTGAACCATCACCAGTTAAATATTTTAGTGGGGTGATGGGGGGGGTTGGATACTAAGGGTGACAACTACCACATTAATCTCAGAAAAATTGAAATCACACCCCCAAGGTTTTCTTATCAGAAAGGGAGGTGGGGCAAGTGCAAGAAAATAGCCCATGAGATGAAGCATATCCAAATAACATTCTCGTTCAAGAATCGGGTCAAAGTCCTCAAGTGTTTCAAATGATTCTTGTGATAAATTTAATGGTTAGAAAATAGTATGGAATAAAGGAAATGAAGGACCTTCAACCTTAAAATAATTGGAAATATTAATAAGAGATTGAAATTCAAAAGTGCTTGGATCACTCTCAATTATTTCTTTCTAAAAAAAGAGTGGAGGTGAAATGAAAGTTCCAACCTCTACCGGGCTTTGTCAAGAACCAATAAGCTCATTGTGTTGGCTATTTGTTCCTTGAAAGCTAATTCATGATCAAACCAAGAAGAAAACATGACATCTTTCCCAAGTTCCTTTCCAAGGCGATGAGGGATTAATTACAAATTCTTGAATTTCACGCTCAAGTCGTTCATTTTCAAGCACTTGTAGGCATTCTTGCATAGTCTTGGGAGTGTAACATGGAAAACTATTCTCATAACAATTAAGGTTATCTAAAGATTTATAGCGAGACATTTTAAATTAGGCAATTCAAAAATGCCACGAGCACCAAAATTTCAAGATTCTCGAAACAATTTAGCATAAGTCAAAAAGAAAGAATAAACAAAGAATACAAATATGAAGAAAAGAATATTAGGAAATAATAAAACAATTACAATCCATAACAAATAGTCCCCCACAATGGCCCCATTTTTACATGGGCTAAAAACGTGCATCCGTGTAGATATGCTACTTGTTGTTATCGAATTTCGATCACAATGTAAAAAACCTAAACTATAACTACACTCTTAACAGGAGTATAGCGGAGAGTCTGAGTATCGAAGATCGTAGGGAATATTTGACAAACTTTAATTTATTTATTACTTTAAAAATAAAAGTGTAAAAGGTGATGAGGTTAAAGGGGGAAAATTAAAATAAGAGAGAACAATAAAACACGATTATGGTCACATTCCCGCCTTGGGCTAAACAAGGCATAAAAAAGATTTCAGTTTGAAAACATTTAACCGATCATACTCAATTAATTATAAACACCAAACACAAAGAAAATTAATTCAACAATAAAAGATTAAACAATTAATCGAAAATGGTCACACATGGATTAAAATCGAATTATCGCTTTAAAAAGTAATTTTGCGTGACAAAGAAAGTTAAATGCATACTATTCCAACTTTAACACACGAGTTTTCAATTAAACACTTTTTGAACCAAAACCTAGATTTAAAAGCTCGAGACCCATTAATGGCGAAAACATGACCCCAAACCTTAAAATAGCTACAATACATAATTAAAACAAGAAATAAACATAGTTAACAAATGAAAACGACTAATTAACCAACAAAAACTATATGCAAGTCAAGAAAATAAGAAACAAGGCAAGAAATAAAGGAAATAAATCATTAAACAAGAAAAGAAGATAATGAATAGTAAAATATACTTCCATAAATGGGTATTAACCCAAAGAGGAGAAGGAAAGGGTGGCTCCAAACAACAAACCCTAAAAGCTAAACAAAAATGAAAGATATCCTAGAAAATAAACCTAAAATCATTTATAGTAAGTGGGAAAAAAAATAAAAGAAAAACGAAATAAAAATAGGGCAAGTGCCCACAATCTGTAGTGACCGATCGACCGCGGGTCAGGGAAAAAGCAACTGTCTTGGTTTGTAGGATTATTATGATTCACCGGTCGATCGGGGTTCCAAGGCCAATCGACTCTTATCTTGGGTTTTTGGACGATTTGGCCAATTATGAGGAGAAAATGTGCTTTACGAAATCGGCTCTAATTTCTTCAGCTGAACTCGAAATAAAGTATCGTTTGCGGTCAAGAGAAGTTAACTCAACGAACTACGCTTCCGTGGAATTCCACTGAGTGGGAGATGAATAATGAAATGAAAAAAATGCCCTTAAATTTGAGTCAGACAATAGAACATCCTCAAAAAGCAACTGATCCACTCCTTAAGCATACCAATACTTACAAAAGCTCAATTATACCTCACAAAGCATATAAACAAAAAAATAAAGTTTGTCTTGTAAACGAGCATAAATATAGGCATAAGGAACACAAAAGTGCTAGAATGCATAAAGATAGCGGGAACAAATACAAAATATTCGTGACCCATCACACCCCCTAACTTTAACATTGCTAGTCTATAGTAATGAAACAAAACAAAACCAGTTCAATGAAAGGCGGTGAAATTTTTTTATGTGCATAATCATATAGATGCCACTTTTGTAGGGAACACGATTTCATTTAGAATATATGCAATAAGCCATTAAATCCTTAGGTTACCTTAGTGGACGAGTGTATTCTCGTGAGGATTTTCAGGGATGAAACCCACAAACATCAAAGTTTCCTTAAAATGTATGCCCAACCAACATGCGACAAGTCCAACAACAACGAAAAATATTTCAAACACGCTATTAGCATAGTGAATGAATTCATGCAAAAGTTCATATTATGAACATTATAGAACAAACTTGGGAGAATTGAAACCTTAAAAGTGGGAAGAAAAGTGAGATCATGCAAATGATGATTTGATAAAACTTTTATAAATTGGGCAAGCATTAAAGCGTGCATATATGTCAATCCTCACCGGTGTATACACCAAGCAAATGAAATCAGAATGAATGGGAGGTAATCCAAGGGACATGCGAGCATAAAGTGTAAATATAAATGGAAACAGGGTCGCGCACATGTCACCAATAAACAAAGCTATATATAAAATAAAAAAAACATGTAATCTCAATGAAAGATACCGTCATTAAAGGAGGCAAAATATATTTTCACTGAGTATAGCTACTATTTTAACTTTTGAATTGAATTTACCCTAGGATCACATAGGAATTTATAGGGTTGTAATGTAGGTTTGGGGTTAAGGTTAGGAAAGAAAGGGATTATTTACGGATTCAAAGGTGTTTGTGGATGAAAAACTTGGGATAATGGAAAATTACGAGCAACTTGAAAATTGGAAAATGATTTTCATAACAAGCATTACATATGAAATTGGAGAGCGACAAGGATTATTGAAGACTATATACATCATGTACAAGCTTTCTCTTTATTTTCTTTTCTTCCTTTTCTCATGTTTTCTTTAATCATCTTTTCCTTTTCACTTATTTTTTTTTTCACTTCCTTATTTTCTTTTTCACTTTTCTCGCTCTCACATGCTTAATTCCAACCACATAACAAGAACATAATTCAATCCCAGGTAACATTCCAGACGAAGGTATGGAAGGTAATGTCTATGATTTATAACTCCAATTTGGAGTTAGTTAAGGGATTTGGGGTTTGGAAATGAAAGGCTGTATTAAGGCTCAAAGGGGTTGATTAGGGGAAACATATAAGGTGAGGTCAAGGTTAATATGGGTGATATAACAAAGGTGGCCTATGATCATTTTCTAAAGTTTACGCAATTCTAGAGTTAAAACAACTTTGAAAATCAATCTCAAGTAACACATTTCATAAATGAACTCAAATAATGAACGATAAAATGAAAGAATAGTGAGATTTCCAACGAATTCAACATTTTCAAGGAGGAATGAGTAGTGTATAACACTGACAAACAAAGAAAATTCCAAATCTCACTCTGTGTAAGTATATAAAATGCAATAAAGATTACCAAGTTATAAAAATCTTAAACCAATTCATTAAAGTAAGGAAAGCGCATGTGCTCATGGGATTAAAGTTTAATTCACGAGGTTATTCATAATATCAATGATACGAGGACTAAGTCTAATGACCTCTAAAACAGAGAACATGCATAATTTAGTTTTCTATTGAATTGGGAATTTATTGAAATTTATCATTGAAAACAAAGGTAAAATGCCCAACAAAGTTGAAAAAAGAAATAAAATATTTTTGAAATTTTCAATTTTTTACATAAAAGCATGCTTAGTGAATAACATGTGATTCAATGAAATTACCAAAGAATGGATATATATCCCACACATTCTAACTTTAATGTTGCATTGTCCTCAATGAAAATCACGAAAACAATGTAAAGATAGGAAAAAAAGATATTATCTAAAGTTGAGCGATCCCCAATAAGTACGAGTCCATTGAAACATCATAACATGTTAGAACCAAGCATAACAAAAATAACAATAAAAACTTCAACTAATTACACTAGGCTAAAATTAAAAAGAGAGAAAAAAACTAACTCTCTACAAGCTACAATTTTAACTTCTATCTAACTATACACTAAAAGTTTAAATTTTTCGAGTGTTCACCCCAAATATAATTTGACTTTGAGGGATTTATGGTGTACCCTCACCCGAGTGCATGCCTACCATAAGATAATAATTATGTTTGTACAATAGAAGGCATGTGTAAGGCGTAAGAAATGAACCATCACCAATTTAAAATTTTAGTGGGGTGATGGGGGGCTTGGATACTAAGAGTGACAAGACCACATTGATGTCAGGAAAATTGAAATCACATCCCCAAGGCTTTTAAATTGGAAGGGGAGGTGGGGCAAGTTCAAGCGAGTAGACCATGAGATGAAGCAACTCAAAATAACATTCCCGTTCATGAATCGAGTTAAAGTCCTTAAGACTTTAAACCGATTTTTATGATAAATTTAATGGTTCAAAAGTAGTAGGGAATAAAGTAAAGAAAGGACCTTCAACCTCAAAAGAATTGGAAATATTAATAAGAGGTTAAAATTCGAAAGTTCTTGGATCACTCTCAATTATTTCTTCCTAAAAAGGGGTGGAGGTGAAACGCAAGTTTCAACCTCTATCGAGCTTTGTGAAGAAGAAATAAGCTCATCGAGTTGGCAATTTATTTATAAAGACCAAGCTTTAGGACTGTCAGATTGGTCATTCAATTCCTTAAAAGCTAACTCGTGATCAAACCAATAAGAATGCATGACATTGTCTTGGTATCGAAACTTGAATATTTATATATAATGGTTTAATATTAAGCCACCTATCAATTTTTACCCATGATTTTCCTGGAAGCCCTGTCAAGTTTAACACATGCTTTGCCAAGCTTGGCACCTGCTCTGCCTGAAAATTTAACCCACACTTGGAACATGCTATGCTGGAACTTAAAGCTGTTCATTTTATGTCCCTTATCTCATCTCACTCCCTCTCTCATGAACACGCACTTGGCACACCATTATCACACTCATTCCTTCTACTTCTTTTCTTAGTTCACCCGAGTGCCATTTACCTCACCCATTTCTCTCTCTCCATCTCTCACATCAAACTGATTTTGGTATTACCTATGTAATGCACATATAAACATATCTCATTATTTATGATGTGCATTTATTCTCACATGTCTACTATTTTCTTAGTCTATTTCCAAGGTTTAATTTTTTAATTGTGGTTTTGTGGATTAAAGTTGATTATCCCATACAGAGACGATCACATTCATCCACTCTTTTTTTTCAATTCACTACACTGTCATCTCCCTCACCCATTTTGTTCTCTATCTCATCAAACTGAATTTGGTATGTTACTCTCTCTCTCTCTCTCTCTCTCTCTCTCTAGAGAGAGAGAGAGAGATCAACTCGATTTGATGAGATAGAGAGGGTGAGTGTGGGAGATGATCGTGTAGTGAATTGACAAAAGAAAATGTAGAGGGAATGAGTGTGATATGTATATATATATATATATATATTAGTGTGTTTAATTTTAGTTCATTGGATCGTTTTCTTTCTCACACATTTGTTTTTTTGTCGGGTTTCACAACATTTAGTTCTTAAAAAAACACCTGCTATATGTATAGAGAATCATTTATAAATTGCATGTGTATCTATATTTTTTATGTGTGTATCTTTAGTTTTTGTTGGGTATTCATAACATTTAGTTCTAAAAATAATTGTGTATATTTTGTATGTGCGTGTAGGAGTTTATTTTTGTTGGATTTTTTAAAAACCCACCCCATTTATTTTTTATTGTTTTATGTGTATATTCAAACACAACAAAGTAGAACTGGAAAAAAATCACATAGGTTATAAAAAACCCCATGTGGAAAAACGAAAAGACTCGTTTCTATAAAAATAAACCCATGTAGAGAGCGAGAGTAAAAAATTGTTTACATATATATATATATATATGTAGTATATGTATTATATTGGGTGGGTCTGTGTATGAGTGTGATGGGTCTATGTGGGTGTGGGTGTGCATATATATATTTCCTATACAATTTGTGTGTGTGTGTGGGTGGGGGGGGGGGGGTATGGTGTATATTGGTTGTATTATGTTGGGTAAAGTAGAAAATACTAGATATGTCTTAGCCAAATACATTAATGGTAAATATATTTTATAGAAAAAAGTCGGCATAAATGCCCCTAGTAAAATTTAGAAATCATAATGAAAAATGATGAGTTAATGCTCAATAAAAATTCTTTACTAAGTCACCCCTATCCTAATGCAAAATCTAGTAATGGCCCAGAACAAGCTTAAGAAGGATAAACAAAGACCGCGTTTTACTTGGAGAATTTTTTCTGATTAAATTATTATATTGATTGGAGAAAAATTAGTTTGAGGACAAGTTAACATATATTTTATTATTCTGCTAATTTTTGAACTTATCAGTTCAAAGTCAAGTTAACTAATGCATTAAAGCCAATGCCAAATTTGGCGTTCCAAGAATCAACCTCGGGCATAGAGAAAACTTAAGTAAGAAAGCATTCACAGTTTGTCCCAAATATACATAGGTCTATGCACCACTGGCCTCAACATCTATATCTTCAACTCATGGTTTGTCCCAAATATCCCTTGACCTCAACATTTGGAGACATGGTTCAAGGATCATCATATATGCCTTGGCCTCGGAAATAAAGTCCTCAACTTCAAAAAATCAAAAACTCAGCCTCAGCAAATCAAGTTATCATCTCATGCCTATGCCTTAGGAAATGAAGGCCTGAACAATTAAAGGCCTTATCCTCAACAAACTAAGGCCTCATCAAATACCTCGGCCTCACTAAATCAAGACATACATACTTATCTAATATCTCGACCTCAGCAATTCAAGGCCTCAACAAATAAAGGCCATGGCCTCAATAAATCAATGCCTCAACCTCAGTAAATAAAGGCCCCAACCTCCACAAACTAAGACCTTTTCTAATGCCTTAACCTCATCAAATCAAGGCCTCATCTTATTTTGTTGCCTCATCAAATGAAGGCCACACCTATATGCCTTGGCTCAGCTAATAAAAGACTCATCCTAAACAAACTAAGGCTTCATCTAGTTCCTTGAACACAATACATCAAGGCTCCAACCTCAAAAAATCAAGGCTTCAGGCTCAGTAAATAAAGGCCTCGACCTCAATAAACTAAGGAATTTTCTATTGCCTCAACCATAGAAAATGAATGCCTCATACATGCTTAGGCCAAAATTCCTCAGGCTTGTCAAATAAACTCTCGACTCAAGAAACTAAGGCCTCTTCTCACACCTTGACCAATATGCTTGAGCCTCATCAAGGCCTCGAACAAAAAAATAATAACTCGTCAAATCAAGGCCTCAACCTCAACAAATCAAGGTCTCAACCTTACTAAATAAAGACCTCAACCTCTATAAACCAGGGCCTCTTTGAAGGCCTCGACCTCAAAAAATAAAACATCATCTAATGCCTCAACCTAACCAAATCAAGGATTTGGTCTCAATAAATCAAGTCTCATGCCTTGACCTCAGCAAATCAATGTCTAGTCCTAAAAAAACCAGCCCCTCATCCCATGCCTAGGCTTCACCAAACCAAGGCCTCATCTAATTCCCTAGCCTTAACAAATAAAGGCCTCAACATTAACAAATCAATACCTCAACCTCATCAAATCAAAGGTCTCATGCCTTGGCCTCATCAAATTTATGTCTCGACCTATATCCCTCGACCTCAACAAACAAAGGCTTCGTATAATGCCTCGACCTCATTAAATCAAGGCCTCACCTCATTCCATGACCAAAATGCCTTGGACTCTGCAAATAAGGTCCTTGAAATCAACAAACTAAGCCATCATCTTATACCTAGGCCACTATGCCTCGAACTCAGTAAATAAAGGCCCTGGCCTTAATAAATTAAGGCCTCGACCTATATGGATTAACCTACGCAAATAAAGGCCTCAACCTCAACAAACTTAGGCCTTTTTTAATAACCGGGCCCTAAAAAATCAAGGCCATAATAAAATAAAGGACTTGGCCTAAAAAAACTAAGGGCCTCCTCTTATACCTCAGTCAACATGACTTAGCCTCATCAAGGCCTCAACTTACATGCCTCGATTTAAAAAAAATAAAGGCCTCAGCCCCAACAAACTAAGGCTTCATTGCATACCTCAAATAATATGCCTCGGACTCATCAGGCCTCGACTTCCTCATGTGTTGACCTCAGCAAATCAAGGTTTGATCTCATGCATTGACTTGTGGACCCTCATCTACAAAGTATTTTAAGTCATAGACTCTGATATCCTATGAAAGTTGGGTAAGTTAAGAAGATTGAGGTCTAGGGGTATTTGATGATCCTATAAAGAATCTTACCAAAAGAATGTGAATATTTGTACCCTCGAACCAAAATAGCTTGGCCTCATACCCTTTGTAGGTTCAACCTTGTATCCTCGCAGGGTTGGCCTCATACCTAGAAAGTCATTTTAGTCATATCAAGACTCCACAAATCGGTACACATGTTTGTATTGCACGCAAAGAGAATTTTCACACATTATATAAAGATTATAGAAGGATATGTATCAACAATAAAGATGATTACATCAATCAACATTTCCATGTGAATTGGGGTGCATATTATACCCCAAACAACCTATAAATACAATATACCTTATTACTTATTCCATATGTTAGGCAATTGTAAAAATCTTCTGTTACTCTGTTAAAATCCTCTCTAGTGAGAGAAAGTACATTAACCAAATATACCCAAAACAAATAACTAACAACTCAGTTATTAAATAAATACTCAGAACGAGCCCAAATATTAATTAATTACCCTTTCTTTGATCCAGTTGCAAATCCAAATTTAAATAACACATACAAATATAAATAATGACATCTCTAGTCATGACAAACACATATAATTAAATTTTTATTTAATTTAATAACTCACAAGAAATAAGCGGTATTACACAAACATCCCATCACATATTCCGTCTCACTTTTTGTTCTCATGGGCGGAATTTCACAGCCCATGTGATGCACCAAAATTCCAAATCAAATTGTACTCCATAAATAACCATCACACAGACCCGTCGCCACTTGCTACGTAGAGTTGGACCATACAAACCTATCGCCACATGATACATAGTTTTGGACCATATAATAACTATCCCACAGACGTTTCACCAACCGATAGGAAGTGTCATACCATACACAACACTATTTGATGCACCAAAAATCAACATTAAGGCATACTCCTTGAGTACGCGATCATAAGAGTGTTCCCTCTTGGTCTGTAACCAAAATCCACTATCATAAATTTTTTCTACAAAACATTTAACACATCCTACCAACTTCCATCCTTCTATAGGCTCCATGCATGGGACATCTCATAAATAAAATCCAAATAAGGACCCCCTTATACACTTGTGTCTAGATTGGGCAAGTTATCATGAATAAAGAACTAACTACCCAACATTCTACATACCCACGAACCTTACTCAAATCATCAATCATCTACTATACCATAACTGTAATAGATCACTTCATAATTATTTCCCCTCATTCATTTCAAGGAACTTCGCACTTTGGTTCAACATCTCATTTATCACAAATAAATTCTATTCACCATCCACACATCTTAGTAATCACTCACTTCTTATTCATAGTCTAACCACAAAAATTACCTACAAGACTTACTAAACCTAAACTCCTAACTACTACCCTATGATACACTTATGTCTAGATTAGGTAGTTCTTGAGAGTGAATAAACACTAAACCTAAGCTTTTATGCTCACTAGCTTAACTCCATTCAATTCGATACACATAACTCTCATGAAACCCATAACTCACTCTTTAAATACTAGAGCCTCTCATCACATGCTGAAAATTTTAATTTCTATTTAGGTGAAAAATAGATTAAAGAAATGATCAATTATTAAATTTCACTACTTAAAACTTAGCATAGTTCACAAGCACTTGTGAGCAATAAATCTGAGTCTAAATGAACAATTTCATTTTTACCAATCTTAATTTTGTTAACCTAGTTACTGTGTGGTCATGCAAGATTCAAATTATAATGCGACCAGTCAAACACAAGACATCGATGTATGAGTAAGCTCAAATAGAAAAAACGTCACACAGCTTGGCCTAGACAAAATCACTATATTAAAATATTTATAAGGACACACATAAGAGTTAAAAATTGACTCGAACCATGAAGCCTATGAATATATTGCCTTCTTGCATCGCCTATAGCTTCGTGAAATCCGAAACAACTTCACAACAAGACCTTACCTCGGTATCTATCGACCTCCTTTACCGTCTCCATCATTACGAAATCCACCATATTCAAATATATGTAAGAAATGGTTTACGTGGGTTTGGATTTGAAAAATGTGATAATATATTAAGAAAGATATTTGGAGAGGATTTTGATAGTGTTATATAACTTATGAGGCATTAAAAAGGCTTACAGCAAATTGTTGATGACGAGTCCTATAAATATTAGGTTTTCTCAAAACGTGTTAAGAATGAAAAATAAATAAAAAACCTAATTCTTGGAAAATTCTCCACCTTGTTTGAGCAAAGTTAGAAGTCTCATTCGAATGATGTGTATGTTCTCATTAAAACCAACTTCTAAGGAAATATCCAACGAGAAAACAAAGTAAGGGGAAAATAGTTAATTTGAACCTTGTGTGAATTTCATTCAAATATGGGTACCAATCTCATTGGAACAAGCTTCGAATGAGGGATCCAACAAGAAACCATAGTATGGAAAATTTGCCTTGATTGATGTTCATTGGATTCTAGTCTAACGAGATGAAACATATCTTTCGAATGACAATGGTAATATCGTTAGAATGACCTAGAAATTGTCTTAAATTTTCCAAAATAGTTTAAAAAACATTTTAATGCCTCAAAGTTATTTACAAATATCACCAAGGGCTTTTTTTAGTTTAATAGTGACATGTTGAATACATGAGTATATCTTTCGAAATATAACTAAGGGTCATATACCTTCCCAGAGTGAAAGTAAGATAGATAACTTATCTTTTCATGTAGACTAGAGTATTAAACATCCTATCAAACTACGTGTTTTGACCCATAGAATAGGCCAATACATACACAATACTCGATTGGAAAGTATTTTTCATTCAAATCTCCCCTTTTTTCTATTCTAGGACAAAATAAAAAATAAAAAATTGAATTTCAAAGCCCAATCATTAATTCCCGTCACAAACCCTAAAAGAAAAATCATTAGACAACCAACAACCTGGTACCCAATAAATATCTTGTGATGCTTTAATATGTAGAAGTGTAAATACACACATGAATTAAAAACAACTTATGATGCATTGGAGCATAAAAAGCATGTAAGTATGTTAATAGAATTGAAACTCCATCTAAATTATTCTCCCTCTTTTTGTCCAAAAAAATCAAATGGATAGAATATGTACTTGTATTGTTAGTCGATCATGAGATGAATATCATAAAGTGTATTGAATATCATTACAAGAGATAGCTAAAATAACATGTGATAAAGCCAACACAATCATAAACTATTGAGTACACCAAATATGAACCACAAAGTAACAGTCATAAATGAGACAATATTGGTAACCAAGTACAAGAACTAATTCATGAAAATGTATAAAAGATAAAAGCAGTACATAATGAGAGAATACAAAATATATAATAGAAGAAAATGTATCAAAGTATAAAAAGAGGTTCCATCAACCAAGATCATAGATCAGAAGGATGATGCTAGGTTGAAGCGGTGAGGAAAATGGAGGTTCAAGCTTGAATTTAGATCTAAAATGGAGGTTTATCTTGAGAGAGAATGGAAAAAATAATGATTTCTATAAGGAAAGAAAGAAGGGTTTTGAAAAATATAGGATGAGCTCGAAAGAGGTCTAGAAAATGATTTTTTAAACTCATACGAATATGGAGTGGGATTTTATTCGAATGAGCTAGCGAATTTCATTCCAACAGAAAAAGTATCATTCGAATGCCGTGTGCTTAGAAAAATTCCAATAAAAATGGAAAAAATACAAGAAAAGTTTTTTGTTGAAGCAAAAGGCACAACAATGATTTGTTAGAAAATGTTTGAAACATGGAAATTGAATAAACGGGTGTGAACTTAATGTACAGGAGCATCAACATGATGTATGCATACGTGCATGATGCTAAGAAACCATCCTAATTGTTAAGTACTTAAATTAACCTGAGTGTGAAATGTTTTGACCCACTATAAATCGATGAGATCGTACAAAAACATGCCTACAAGTTTTGATTATTCTCCGACTAAAAGCATCACTCGTAAATGTAATTTTAAGATCTATTGTGCAAACCCATTGATCTTCAACTTATAACACCCTAAAATATCACATTTGACTTATTCTCACATATCTTCAGAAGATATTATATTTTTCAACTTTATTTTGAAGTGAAAATGAGGTGAAAAATGGCCTTGGTAATTCTATTTTTATTTGCCGAAAATTTTTTGGTCCGAACTCAAATGATGGAAATGAAACCAATAGATTTCCAAAGATTCTCTAACCTAAGGGAATCTAATGGTCTGATGAAAATATTCTCTAACTGAAGTTCGGTGTTGACAAATCTTAAGGACGCTATTTTTTCCTCAATGATATGATGAATGAAATTCTCGCGTATCGTAATGTCATTCATTTTATTATGTTGGACCAGATTACAAAAAAGGTGAATTGCATTTGTATTGTCACAAAATATTATTGTAGTGCCTTGGTTTAACCCATAATCTCCCAAAATTTTCTTCATCCATAAGAGTTGTGCACAAAAACTCCCTAAAAGGCTATGTACTCGACCTCCTGAATGGATAAAAATTGATTTTTTCTTCTTTATCAACCATAAGACAAGAGCACTCATAAAATAAAACACCAAACCGAGGTTTTTCTGTAACTATGAACATCCCCACTCCAATCGACATTTGAATAAGCTGGTAAACAATCGTCGGTATTAAAATAATACCATAGGCCATACTCTAAACGACCACTCATATATTTAATAATTCTTTTAAGTACGTGTATGTGAGACTATTTTGGGGATGCTTGATACGAGGGACACAGTCCAACACTACAATCAATATCCAGACGACTAGTGGTTAGGTAAAGAAGGCTAGCTATCATGCTCATGAAAAGGGTTTTCTCGATGTCCTTTCCTAAATTCTCTTTGCTAAGATTAGTCGATGAACTCATGGGTGTACACATTTTCCCAGCAGACTATAACAAAACATTATCATAATATATCTCGCATACTTAGTTTGGGTTATGAAAATCTGACTCTCGGGTTGATTAACCTGAAGACCTAGGAAGAATTTGAGTTAACCTACCATACTCATCTGGAATTAACTTTTCATTTGTCTCAAAAAGTGACGAGTATATTATTCACATGTGGAGCCAAACACTATGTTGTCAACATAGACTTATGTAACTAAAATAACACCTTTATCCATCGAACAAACAATGTTATATCTACTACCTCTCAATAAAAGCCACGAACTAAGAGATCGGAATTAAGCATTTCATACCAAGAGCAAGGAGCTTACTTCAAATTGTGTAAGGCTTTATTAACATAAAAGACGTGGTCTAGGTACTTAGGATCTTCAAACCCTTTTGGTTTTTCTATGAAGACCTCGTCTTGTGAAATTCCATTCAAGAATAAACTCTTGACATCCATTTGATAAAGTTTTAACTTTATATGACATGCCATGGATAACAAAAGGCGAACATACTGTAGCCTATCCACATGAGAAAATGTCTCCTCAAAGTCAAAATACTCGACTTAGGTGTAACCTTGAGAAATTGATCTATCCTTGTTAGGAATAATGGTACCCTACTCATCCGTCTTATTTTTATAAAACCATTTTGTACCAATGACGCTACTGTCAGTAGATCGGGGAACTAATTCCTAAACATCATTCTTTTTAATTAAATGCTTCTTTTGCATTATTGAGCTTGAATTGAGAGGTATATCAAAGGTAAATCTCCTTATTATTGATTGAGCATGAGTATTGACACATGTTACGAGATCTCTAATTATTGTAGTAGGGTGATGACTCTTATGAATCCAAAAGGGTTTATCCTCTTTGTCAAGACTAGAATCCACCGTTCATTGTGAGTAATAATGGGATCATTATAAGTGGTAAATCGTTCCCACAAGTTTGATCATTATCAATAAATGTTATAGGAGAATTATTTTTTATTGTGACATTTATCGATTCAATGATCTTGGAGATTTCAAGGTTGTAGAACAAATATGATCGACTATTCGATGAATATCCAAAATTAATCCCTCGTCACTCCAAGAGTCAAACTTGTGTAAGTTCTCTCTATCATGAATGATATAAAAAGGACTCCCAAAGACTCAAATATACGATTGGTTGGGCTTTTTACCTTTCTATAATTCATAAAGATTTTTAGTTTTGTGTGAACATAAATAAACTCTATTCACTTTGTGGCATGCGTTGTTTGTCGATTATGCCCAGAAATCCTAGGCACGCTTCAACAAAGAATCATGGACGACATGTCACGAATAGTTCTATTTTTTCACTTAACAATGACATTTTATTGAGGTGTTCCTACCACCAAAAATTTATGTTTGATGTCTACCTTATCACAAAACTCTCCAACACCGGCATCAATGAATTTCATGCCATTATCACTTTGAATCTAATTTATCTTGATACTATGTTGGTTTTGAAGAACACGACACTTAGTTGTTAGAAACTCAATAGTATCTGACTTTTTCTTAAGGAATACTATAATAAAATACCTAAAAAAGTCATCGACCATCATTATGATATACTTTTTACCATCAATTCTCTCCATTTGCATTTTGATCATGAGATCCATGTTAATCAATTCTAATACATGGGAGGTGGTAGTAATTGTATTGAACTTCCTATATGGAATCTTGATTTGTTTTCCATATTGGAACGAACCACAAAGAAAGGAAGTTAGTTTTCTTATTGATGGTAAGCCACGGACTAGGTATTTCTTCAAAAGATGATCAAGATCCCTATAGTTCACACGACCTAGTCTTTGGCGCTAAATGTCGATAGGGAGGATCCTAACACTATTGTAAACGAATGAGAATTTAGGAATGATACATAACATTTATCTGATTTCCTCTCACCTTATAATAAAATCTTACCAGATTAATTATGGGAAGGAACATAATATTTGGTCAAATTTAACTACAAGGTTATCATCGCACAATTGGATAATGCTTATCAAATGTCCTTTCAATCCATCAACAAAAAGCACGTTGTCTACCTCTGGGAACCCACAAATCTCAATGGTGTTGTAATACCCCATATTTTTATATATACTTAAATAAATATCACCATGTGCTCGTGACAAGTGATGTTGCCATATCTGTAATTATATAAGTAGTTATTATATAGCTAAATTTGAAATTAAGGCATGACAATACATTAATAAATATTTTGAACATAAATGCATATTATGAGAGACTATGTTTTATTCCAGGGTTTGATATTGAGGGTTTTCTTATTTGTATTATCCCCTTAATGCCGGGTTCCAATGACTATGAAGTAGTCAAATACAATATTGTGTTACACGCAAATAATTAATTATTATTTTAATGATTTTTAATTTAAATTGGATAATATTCTATATGTGGAACATTTATTAATATTAATTTATAAGTTTAATTATTATGAGTTTCGGTAACATTTAAAACAATAAGTTGTAACTAAAAATAAGGTATTTTTGGGCCTATTGGGTTAGTGTAATGAATTTGGGGATTATTAAAATTATTAAGGGTTAATTTTGGCAAGTTTCTTAAGGGATTATTTTAGACCCAAGACCAATTTCATTTTTAATAAATCTTAATGAGTCATCGGGAGATTAATTTATCATATAAACATAATTTGGGGATCTTTCAATTTAGATATAGGAAGTCTCAAGGAAGAGGATGGAATTCTACAAGATTTTGGCCCTTATTCTTCATCAAATTTGAGGTAAGTTTAATTACAATATTTGTATTATTTACCTTGGTTTAGATTATGCCTTTATATGTAACTCCAATCCGTAATTGTGATGATTTATATAGATTAATTATATTAATTTCATAATTAAACACATTAACTAGAAATTGGTGGCAATTTACTTTGATTTTATTGATTTCTATATAAATACGAGTTGAAATTATTGGATTATGTATTGGAAGTGACTTTTAGTATGAATTCTTCATAAACCCCTTGAATATATGCATAAAACATTAGATATGGGAATCAAATTGACTAAGATTGAATTTCTAGGGTTCCTGATAGAGAATTAGATTTTACGAGTATATCTTGAACTAATATTGGGTTTTCTATGTTTTAATCATGATCACTTGTTTAGATGTTATATAAATCTTATATGGTGGTTTTGGGGTCATTAATGGAGTTTTGGTTTGAGTTTTGTTGAATTAGGGAAGATGAAGTCTGTAATGGAAATTTTGGGCAAACCTGAAGAGGGCGGTCGATTGGTTGATAAATGATTAACTAATGGTAATAATTAATTAATATTTTGGCTTTGTGGTTATTGGTATTGATTTTTGGGTTTGCAAGTATAACTTAGGTTTGCCTTTGGATTTAATTAACCCTAGAAAAGCATGTTATTAGGGTGGTTTATAGGTTTTTAATGTGTGATAAATTAGTTATTTTACCTAAGTTTGTAATGGCACTAGAGTGAATAATTCCTAAACCTTGTTTAGATATCCACGTGTTATGAGATTATCTTATTGTGTGACATGTGTAAGATGGATATCATGTGTGTACTCGTGCAGATTGTACCAAAGGGGGGTTCCATTATGGGTGCATAAACTATGCAAACCACGATGGAGCCTCAGTGAGTAGACTAGTAAACCTCGATCATATGACCCATGAGTCACACGTCTAGGTAGCTGCATCTGAGATGGATTGATGGGGTTATTTTCTAATATAACCTTGGTTATGGTAGACTATATGAGTGATTGATAGATGTGGAAATTCATCCCTTGCTCATGTTAAGACTTTAGGTTTTAGATGACCTAAGACTACACTTGGTACGCCCAAATGATCCCCATGGGTAATAAGGATATGCCTTTGTTAATTTGACAAACTTAAGTAAGAGCCTACTTTTAGAGTAAATGTTATAATCCTTGCCTATACATTTTATGACTTTCTTATTAATTTTGTATACTCAGAATTGATTAGCATGATGAAAATTGTGAATCCTTTAGCTATAATAATTTGTGAAGGATAAAACATAATTATTGGATTCGCTTGGGAATTCGGAATTTAGATGCATGTAATATCTACGATTGTTGGGCAGGATAAACATAAAAGACATTTAAGATGCGAGAAATATGTTTATAATTGTGATTTATTCCAATTTCAATTATACATTTATTCTCTTTGGACTTGCTACTAATGTTGAAGATTTAACATTTCTAGACTGAGGCGGCTCATGCTCCAACCTTGATATATCTTTCTACCGTCACTCATCCTCCTCGTTGTTGATACTCATTAGGATATAGGTGTCCCTAGCCTACGCACCATCTTTTGTCATCTTTTTTTCTATTTTATAGTTTATAATAGAGAGACAGACATAATACTTATACATTTAATATTTTTGGGATATGGTTTGCATGTTATAGTTGACTATATATATATTTTTTGGGGAATGTATTATGGTATCAAAGTTGAATTATTTGTTTATATTCAGTTTTCCTTTATTTTTATATATTTCAAATGTTACGCATGCTTAGAATTGTACTTAATTGTTTAGAATCCTATTTTGTGTAATTTAGATTTGATCAATCCAGATGTCACAATTGGAATCAGAGCATTCTATTATTTAATATTGCATTTTGTTCTTTGATAATTTAGAACCCTTCTTCTAGTATTTCTACTCTAAGTAATTAGTATGTTATTAATGTGGTTTTGATTACTATTTATTAAATGGTGAACACTTTTAAAGGACATAGATGACCACAAATCAGGGTAGTTGAACCCTAACAGCGACAGCCACCACCACCACAAAGGCATGCACCAATGATAGCACCGACTAACTTAGCTGTCAACATAACACAGATAGTGGGCACGGATATGGTAGTGATGATGCATCAACAACCACCACCTCCACCACCCATATCTATATCTATACCTGCCCCTCCTTCCATTTCTTTAGAGGAGTGTGCCTACACTACGTTCGGGAAGGGGCACCCCATAGAGTTCTCGGGATCCACTAATACTATCATAGATCTTTAGTGGATACATGACATTGATCATCATTTACGATTAGTGGAATGTACTGAGGTTTATTAAAATATGCTTGTGAGTTTCAATCTAAAAGGAGAGGCTTTATACTATAAGTAGTCTTGTTACCGCTATCGAGGATAGGTCCCGATGGACACTAGCATAGTTTTAAGAAAAGTTTGATGGATTTTATTTCTTGTTGTCATATAAGGAAAAGCTAAAGGTCTAGTTTGATAGTGTAAAGAAGGATGATATGATGATCATTGAATATGGGCGATAGTTCACTCCCCTTTTGCCTTTTACATTCGAGATTGAAGGATCTAAGGAGTTAAAGATGGACCGATTTGTGTGAGGTTTGACTTGGAGGATTCATCAAGTCTTATTAGGAAATCTGTTATTCACCACATACACCCATGTGGTAGATGCCAAGTTGCTTCATTATGATGACCAACATGTGTTTCTCAGGGAAAAATTGCTAAAAAAAGAGAGGATGGGAGCCGACTAAGGGACGAAGACATTAGAGGGTGGAGATCTTTCCTTGGGACAGAGAGGCTCTAACCAGCACCATTGAGGAACAACACAAGAGGAATGCCCCCTATGAGATTTTTCATGCATGATCATCGTTGCCAGGGTGGATAGGGACACAACCACCCAAGCGAGAGTTATTGTGGGCATCTAGGCCAGCATTATCAACCCAGAAGAGCTAGTCAGGCTCGGCACAAATGTAGTATGATAGGCCCTAAGGTCTGTGGCAAGGGAAGTTGGGTCTCTATAAGTGGAATCCATTCCATGGGGTATTATTAACACCCTATCCTAGGACTCACCTACCCACCACAAACCCTAGGTCACACTCCGAGTATGGATCTGGAGGCCACTGAGCACTTCTAAGCTCCATTGACTCTGATAAACTCTCTGACCTAAATGAAGATAAAAAAAACTCAAAGGGATCTGATTCACTTTCCAACGATCCATCCCGTTGCCGAATTGGCTACATGATCTGCACGATAGATTTGTTCCACTCCATGTACTGATCTAGAGGCCACTGGGTACTCCTGAGCTCCATTTAAATCCAGTCAACTCTCTAACATGAGCTAAGATCAATTAAACCTCAAAAGGGTCAGAATCCTCTTTCCAAGGGTTCATCCCACGCGCGAATCATCTTCACAGTCCGCACGAAAGATCCGTTTACTCTGAGCACCGATCTAAAGGCAACCGGGAGCTCACGAGCCCCATTTGACTCCTGTCAACTCACCACACTTTGTCATCCACCTCACCTTATCATATTACTTTTATACCACTATTAAACCAGCCTATATGCATTATAAATTCAACAACAAAGATCTACAAGGAGGTCTATTCCTCACCCCTTACTAGTTTTATTCATTTAAATCTTATTATTCACTTTATTATCATCTTGCGATATCTTTAGTTTTGTTTCCTTGTATCATATAAAATAATATTTATGTTTTTATTATTAGTATTGCACACAACTTATTTTCATCAAAACTCAAAAAAGACAAAAATAGGGTTTATTCATAAATTCCAAAAGTAAGACCTTCATTTTCTAACACTTTAAAACTTAAACACAGTTTCCTCCAAAAACACTGAAAGATAAGTCCTAGATTTGGATTTATGGGTTGAACCCCACCTCTATGTTATTGCTAACTACGTGGACTTTGATGCCCCATGGGATACATAAGCGCCTTAGGACAATCCAGAGATTTGAGTCCTCCCTTTTCATTTCATGTCTTTTATATTCTATTTTATGAGTCTTGGACTTCTAAATACTTGTGTCTCGTCCGACATGCACATTATCTCTTTCATAGCAATTCGTGATTTAACAAATAGTTGTATCAAATGTTAATTATTATTTTCAGGTACACTCTTATGGATGAGTCTGCTCCGTACATGCCATGGCGTGAATTGAATGATTTCGTTCTCCCGTTATTTATATCATTCACATGTACACACACTTCATGGAGAAAAAAGAAGAAGATTAACATAGCCCATGAGAGACCTAAAGGGTGTAATGGGTGCCAAACCTTCCCATTCCATAACTTAGTCCCCGGAGCTTTGAATCACTTGGCTTCGTATGCATCGGTATGACCTTGATGTTGTCCTCTCAAGGTGGCGACATTCTTTTACTTGTTTTGTGTAAAATAATATGGCGACTCCATCTCTTCATGTTATCACCATTTGACGACGACCAATTTTACATCCGAGGCAGACTACAAAGGAACCTATACAAGTGGAAGAAACATGACTCCCATATTATCAAATCACCCCCATGTGCTCGGTGAGAAAGTGAAAGAGAGAGGGGGATAATTTTCTTCCTTCCCCCCCCCCCCCCATCATCTCGACTTTGGGGTCGGGCTCACGTAGGAGGAAATAGACCTAGATGTCCACAGTGGCGAATCCGTTAGGGCTTTTCTATAGGACTAAATTGTATTTTAATATGGGTGTTACTTCTTTACTCTCCTTATTTTCTACATGTGACATATGCTCCTGCTTGTATGTTCCCTTTACTCGTATGCTTACTTCTTTTATATTTTATCTCATGTTTATGTCTACCATGCTCTCTTCCCATGTATATATCACTCTTCACTTACTTGTTCATGATCACCAATGCTTCACCTCGCACCCATTTGTATATATTGTCCATGCTTACCTCATACACTCGCACTCGTACATGGTCTCACTTTTACGTACATTCTCCACACACCACTTATAAATTATCCATATTTAGCTTCACTAGAACACACTCTCACTTTTTCTCACTTGTACATATCTCCATGCTCACTTACACATCTTATACACCACTTATAAAAAATCCATGCTTAGTCTCACTTGCACTAGTTTCACTTCTATACATTCACTTGTTCAATTACACTATTCTCATGTCAGTCTCTCACTCACTCACTTATATATTCACATGTTTACCTATCACCATTCTTAGTATAGTCCTCATGCTCCATGCTAGTGTTACTTTTATTTTCATGCTATTTGTATATTCCCCCTCATAGTGGTACTAATCCCTTTATAATGTGACACCCCCACTGTCACTCAAAACATACCCAATGCCCATAGGATAAAAAGATAATTACCTCCATACTCTACCTTTAATGGCTAATCCTCTGATTCCTGGTTAAAATTCTCTTGCCTGAATTGGCCCAGAAACTGTTGTAACGGCTGTATATCTAGAACCTCGTCCTGTAATTCCCCCTACCTTGCTTATGGAAATCTCTCTTCATGTGTCCCGCTTCCCCATAAATGAAACACTTCCTAATAAATTCACCCTGCCACTGATCCCTTCCTTATTGGTCTTTTCGAAAGTCCTGGCCATCCGGTCGATAACTTCTAGATCTGAATTGCTTGTCCTGATTCTCCTACTTGGAATCCTGCCCCTGATGTCTCCCTGTCTGCTGCTGGGATACCCCACTGGCATTGTCCCCTCCTGCCTTACCCGGATGACTGGGTTCAACTCCCCTGTTGCTTCCCTTCATGTGGAAGCGGTGATCGTGGCAGTGTAAGAATGATGCATTAACGACGTCTGTATAAGCTGCAAATATGGGATTACCGATCAAATGTTGCTTGATCCTCTAGGCTAACCCATCCATGAACCTTTCTTTTTTCTTTCTTCATTGCTTACCTCATCCGGTACAAAATTTTCTAAACGAGTGAACTCTTTCTCGTACTCGGCTACTGACTGGTCCCCTTGAGTCACTTCACTGAATTCCTCCTCATCTCGGCCTCAACTACTGGTGGAAAATACTTGCGGTCGAACCACACCTAAAAATCGGTAATAGTCAATGTGTCCCTTTTCTCAACGGTGCTGATCGACTCCGACCACTGAAGTGTTATCCCCACTAACCTAAAAATGGCTAGCATTTGCTTCTATACCTCACTGCAGTCAACCACGTGCAAGTTACGCTGCATGTCTTTCTTCCACTAACAGGCTAGCACCACATCTAAACTCCCTTGAAACTCTGGTGGATGGACTTTCTGAAAGGCCTCTCGTACTCTCTGATACTATGACGGCCCCGGGTGGGCCTGAACATCTAGTGCTACTAGCAGCTATGGATGATTTTATGGAAAGTATCTCTCAATTGCAATCATCGTCGTGTTAAGTGCCTGTGCCACTAATTCAGTTACTTGTGCAACTGAAATCATCTATGGCAGTTACTGCGGTAACTCTGGCTCCTGACGAGCCTCTCTAATCTCATCTCCCCCACTACTCTAGCTTCTCTCTCTCTCTCTCTCCTGGGCAGTATCTGAAATGAGAATCAAATTATATGAGTTCACCGTCAAATATAAGGTAATTGGTAAAAGAACGTAAATACACATACATATAAGAATACAACAATCATAAGATAGGGCTCTATAACGAAGAACACTAAGCTGAAACGTGAAAAGCCACATAGATCCTAAGGATACTAGAACCTGATGCTCTGATACCATCCGTGATCAGTCCTATATCAAATTAAAACAGAAATACCAGTTGGTTCATTCTTATCATCACTGTCAAAAACCTTTTTAAAACATACTAACCACCAAATATTCCAAAAAGCCCGTGCGAATTTTTAATCTTTCATTAACATGCGGAACAACCATAAAAAATAATAATGCTAATAATCAATCGCATAACAAAATACCAAACCATAGATGATGTAATTACAATCTTGCCCAATAAACAATCGACTAAAACCAAAACAAAAAATATAACGAACAGAGTAATAAATCCCATACAAGAAAGGAAATAACTGAATAAAACCTTGAGCGAAATGCTCGAGATAAACTGAGATAACATTTATAGTCTAGGAATAAAATGAGAGAAGCATCTATCCAAATCGTGTAACATCCACATATGCTGCAGTAGTGTCTCCCTGAAATGAAATCAAGTCTGGCTGGACACCTAAAAGGTTTTGAAAATATTTAATAGCAAGGGTTAGAACCCAAAATGTTTTGAAAATATTTAGCAAGTGATTAAATTGCAGAAATTTTAAAATTCTTGAATGCTCTTAATATTTAAGCCAGTGTCGCACTCTCTTGAGGATAGACTCACCCCTCCACTAATGTGCACACCTAACGCTTTCTTTATCCCACCTAGTCCTCTATCATGTAACTAGCTCCTGATAAAAATTCTTCCCTGACACACCACTCTCACCCGAGTATGTTTAAAATATGATTTATAAGTTATTTATCACTTAAACTTAAATAATCATCTTTCCTTTAAATCCACACAACATTCACAATGGTTATATAATGAATATAATTTTTCTCCATGTATTAGATTACCAATATATAATTATTTCTCCTGTTATATTCATAGCACTATATTACAACATTCACACATATGTTGAATATATACATATAATCAATCCTCCTGAGCAATACCTCACCGGGTGTCTTCTCTAAAGTACTATCAACCCAGGCTACTCAGTCCCACCTGGAGTTTCGAGACAACTATGGTCCGTCGAATCGGAACGTAAATAATAAACATAATGGAGGCGGTCATATTTCCTCCCCGAAAGTGAGATAAGCCCCCCGCCCATATAACGGACGCTATGACCCGGGGATATGCTCGCCCTACTACTCAAGCTAGGGAGATTCACCCACTTTGTGCAATTCTCTTGATAGTACTAGAGTATATAATTTAAATAAATATCTAATCACTGATATTTATAAGCACACAATATATATATATATATATATATATATATATATATATATATATACACACACACACACACACATACAGTTACTATAAGTCTATTATTAGAATTTGGCATGATAGCTAGTATATTAGTACCTCTCCCTTTTACTAGAATAAATGATAATTTACCAAAAGATTATGTGTTAATAAATTCTCAAAAGAAACATGACACTGTCTATAAGGATAATTTGATCTAATATGATTAGGATCTCCACATATAAAATATTTACAGTTAGTAGTTCTTTTATTATTTTTAGTTTCCTTTGTGTCTTTATTATCTTTATGTATGCTGCGTTTTTTATACCATGGTCTTTTTCTTTTATATTTATTATATTTATAATGTTTTTTATAAGTTTTACTAGGTCTTATTCTATAGTTTTTATATTTCTTTTTAGTTTTATGTTTATTGGTTATTATACCTTTATTATCACATCCGTATTGTGGTGGTAAATCTATTTGTTGACAGGTATAATAATATTATTTTTTAATTTCTTTTCCTTCTTTTAGTTTCCTACATTATGATTTTAATATATCATACACAATTTTTATTCTGGTTCCTATAGAGCAGTCTCTTTTTGTTCCTATATGTTCTTTCCAATTTTTCCAAATTTTTTCTCCCATATTACCTGGTATTTTTTGTATGTATCTATCTAATAAGTCAGTATCTGTTGTTCGTCCAGTTTGGATCCAATATTCTACAAATTTTCAAGTGTAATCTCCTATATATTCTAAACTACATATTTGTAATTGTTCTAGATTTCTTAGTGCCTCTGTTTGTCTTTCTGTTAAATGTAAAAGTCTATTTTATCCTATAAATGCTTCTTTTATTAGATGAGTGAATCTTTCTACATTAAATAGTTCTTTAAATTGTGGATAATTTGGTGCAGTTTTATATGTTAGATACCAATTAGATATGCTTCCTTGTAGTGTATTTTCAAAATAAATTTCACTTTCTGTTCTATTTTCAAAGCTTATTAATGGACAAGTTCTAAGACATCCGTTTTTCCAATTTTCTATTGCTATCTCCTAATCTTGAGGGTTTATATTGTCTAAATTTAATATACTACCATATTTTGTTATATTAGAGTTAGTATCAAATATATATTTACTACGACTTTATATCCTGGAATAGGTTTAGTGTTTTCATTATATGTTTCATTAGTTGCTTTTAATTTTTGGTGAGAAGAATAATCAACATTGGTTGTGGTTGAAGTTGAGGTTTCGGTTTCCATTTCTTCGTGGGGATTATTTCTTCTAATATTTTTACAATTTCTTCTTCTTTTATAAATTTATCTATTCCGATATTTATTATTTTTCTTTTATTATCTTCATTAGTTCCAGTATATAGATATAATAAGTTCTTTATTATTTTCATTACCATATTTTTCTATTAATTGTTCAGTTGTTAAATTATCGCAATCTTCTATAATAATTATATCAAATATTTTGTCTTCTACTAATTCGAATATTTCGTCAATTTGTTCTTTTACTATTAATACATTACTTTCAAGTAATAGTTCCTCACTTTCTCCTTCTAAAGGTTTATATTTACTAAATTTAATACTACTCTGTCCTATTCTATTTTCATATATTTTATTTTTTTCTGGTTTTTTTTGTATTAGTTATAGTTAATTGTGGTAATTTCCATTCAATTTCTTCATATATACTACTATCTATTTTTTGTGCTTCTATCATTTCTACATATTTACTATTAAAAGATTTTACTATACAGTCAAATTCATCTTTAAAGTTTATTTTATAGTGGTTAAATAATTTTTCCATAAATAGTGTATATATTAAAAGATTATTATATTGTCCGGTCATATTATATCCTCTTGTTCTTTTTACAATTTTTATATATTTACTAAATTCATTTATGTCCATAGAAAAGTTTGGTATACATACTATTAGTGCCGCATTTTTAGCTATGTCTACTTCAGCGCTTGCTATTTGTGCTTGTTTATGATTATTCCATCTATAGTCATATATATATACTAAAACTATAGTTCCTGCTTCCAACCTAGTTAATCCTACTAATCCTATTACTATTACTCCTAAATGCATAAGTTCTAAATTTATTTTATTTAGTTCTTTTGCAGAATTTAAAATTACTTCACTATTGACGACAGTTATTTTTCTTTGGCTAGTTTGATTATATATTTTATTAGTAAATTCTAACATATTCTTTTTATATAACTGCTGTCCTTTAGTCTTTTGAATGCCTTTTTCTATATATCTTTTAGTCTCTTCTTCATTATTATATAAATTTTCTATCCTATATATTTCTTTATTTTTATTTGTGGATGTCATCCCTAGAATGAAAAAGGTTTAGTTTTGTTTTAACTATCTTTGTGTCGATTTTAATTTGTTTAAATTTATCTATTAATTCGTTTATCTTTGATGTTTCTTGTTCACGTAAAAACTTAGTAAGTTTTTCTAGTTCAAGTTTGACGAAATAAATAACATAATGTTTAAAAACACAAAATTAGAATTAGAAGATCTAATAAGACTAGTAGAAAAAATTGAAATAATAGGAGGAAACCCACAAAAACATTGGAATAAAAATAAATTAGAAGCTAAATTAAATATAATTAACCCAGACATAACCATAAAAACAAAAGATATAGCTTGTGAAATAATTGACCAAGAAGAATTTAAAATACAAATAAGAGAACTTTAAAACATAGGAGTAATAGAAAAAAGCACCAGTAGACATCGAAGCCCTGCATGTATGGTAAGAAATCATGCAAAATTAAAAAGAGATAAAGCACGTGTGGTAATTCATTATAAAAAACTAAATGATAATACTTATGACGATAGCCATAAAATACCTACCAGTTATTTTTCTTTTACTAGTGTGATTATATATTTTATTAGTAAATTCTAACATATTCTTTTTATGTAACTGTTGTCCTTTAGTCTTTTGAATACATTTTTCTATATATCTTTTAGTGTCTTCTTCATTATTATATAGATTTTCTATCCTATATATTTCTTTATTTTTGTTTGTGGATGTCATCTCTAGAATAAAAAAGGTTTAGTTTTGTTTTAACTACTTTTGTGTCGGTTTTAATTTTTTAAATTATTTTATTAATTCATTTATCTCTGGTGTTTCTTATATATATAATAAATAAATTTCTCGACTTACCGTGTAAAAATCCGTAACACTAGCCTATACAGAAATCCCGAGTCTATGGTCCGACTCTAATTAAATTCATTTGCACATTAATTAATTTAATATCTTTTCGAGTCTATGGTCCAACTCTGAATTAATTTTAACACCCCGTCCGCCCGGGGAGAGCGAAGCGGAGCGCCACTATCGATAAAAACGAACCAAATCCACAAATAGCAAGGTATAGAGCATCTAAAAGAATCCCACAATAATATAAATCTACTAATCTCAATACTCAAATTTAAATACAATAATTGTCTCTCGAAATAAATATAACTAAAGTAAATCTCCAATGCTCTATACATCAAAATAAATAAATACAAGTCTTCTCATCCTGTATTAAAAATTCTTCCCAAATAATCCACGCTAAAAATCAATCTACAATTAATCCATAGCGCCCAAATCCGCGCTAGCCTGCCACTAAAAGAAAATATGGGGAAGTACACAATACAACAGAAAAGATGCTCAACAGATATATGTTAGCGATGAATAACGCGCAACAACATGAGTACGAATATTCAAATCAAATGTAAATCTCAAAGCATTTATCAATACATTTCTCAACAACACATTAACCGGGTCACCAGGCCTCACCCCATCCGCATATGCTTTATCAAGCCATAGTCCGGAAAGCAGGAATTTTGGACGGTGCCCAACCTCCGTTCCATGTTAAAATCTCATGACAACGTGCTCAACAACAATACAATGATTCCACATGAATCAAAATAATTCAACAATTATTTCTCAAGATTTCAAAGAATTCAAATATGAGTTCAATTAAACATGAAATAAACGAAATATTTAAAGAGAATATTGTGTAAAACACCATATCTTAAAATCATCGCATAACTGTTGTATAAATTTAGCCTCAAAATCTGACCGCACCATCACGTTCCTCTCGCGAAAATAATCAAATCACATTCTAGCCCCAATACGAGATAACCTTAAATAGTCCTATTTTAAAAACTAAGAAAAATAAGCTCAAAAAGTTATTCGAATCGCTTATCCGACTTCAGATTTGAAGTCTACACAAAAAATTGAGTCAGGTATGTGTTTTGAGTTTTTCTCTAATCTCATTCGAATGGACTCAAAAAGAAGATCTAAATATTCCAAATTGGCTCTTCTCATTCCACTCGTTTTTGCCTCTTTTGATTTCGTTTTTGGCCCCTCTTTTTCATCTTCCTTTCCCTATAATCACCCATAATATTCCTTATATAACCCATCTCTCAAACCCTAGCTTGGAGACTAAGCTAATATATATTACCATATTGCCCTTTAATTCAAAATTGTAAACTTTACATATTAAAATCATTACAAAATGTCCAAAAGCCAATTAAATATAAATATAAATTTAAATATTCGATTTATTTCAAATAAAAATAAATATAATATCAATATTCCGATTAATAAAATAATAATATTATTAAAATTATAAACCATATTCATAAATAAAACCCTCAAAATTACGGGGTATTACATACTTCCCCCCTTGAAAAGGAATTTCGTCCTCGAAATTCGACGAAACCTAATGCTCGAAATAAAATTCTACTCGATTCAATTTCCCAAAAGCACACACTAAAGTCCTTAAATCAATTTTTAATCTCCAAAGAAAACATATCTGACCCGCGTACTAGACCCAATAGCCAAGACCCGAGGGTTGTCG
Organism: Sambucus nigra; assembly: GCA_949130495.1. Classification (NCBI taxonomy): domain Eukaryota; kingdom Viridiplantae; phylum Streptophyta; class Magnoliopsida; order Dipsacales; family Adoxaceae; genus Sambucus; species Sambucus nigra. The sequence goes on along the minus strand of OX422211.1, from coordinate 465,067,505 downwards.
TATATCTAAGCTCTAATACTATCTGTAACACCCCGCGCGCCCGAAAAGACACGCTGCATGATACTACGATAAAACTAACCAAATTTGCAAATATCAAGTTATAGAGCATCAAAAACAATTCCAAAATAATATAAATCCAATAATCTCAATACTCAAATTTAAATACAATAATTGTCTCTCAAAATAAATATATCAAAAGTAAATCTCCAATGTTATATACATCAAAATAAATAAATACAAGTGTTGATGTAAAAAACTAGATCGCTCTAATTTTTCAATCACAGATAAATAAATAAGACAAAGATTTTTAAAGTGGTTCGGCTAGGAATAAAGCCTACGTCCACTGTTATGTTATTGCTGAGTGTTTGTGGAATTCTTGATTACAAATTCTCTCAAGAAATTCCCGTCCCCTTGAATGAGGATGATACAAGGTATTTATAGCCTTGAGGCTGTACATGAAAGGTTCGATACATTAAATGACATACATATGAAAGGGTAATACATTTAATGCAGAATGCGTGCCAAGAATATAAGCATTCAATGAATATCTGAACTGTTGATTATCTGGCAATTAATGATACGACCGAGATGCAGCTCGGACCGCCATAGCTGTTCGCTGATCAGGAGTTCCTTGGAACATTAGAGTACCTCGGTGCTATAGAGTTCCTCGGTGTGTTAGAGTTCCTCGGTGTGATAGAGTTCCTCGGCGTATTCTCGTTGCTCGGAAAGAAGCATGGTTGGTCGGGAAATGATCTTCCTCGATGCTATTGTGCCACGTAGATTGACACGTGTCTTCGTCTTATTCGTCCACATCAGCATATTAATTTTGGTATCAACAGAAGCCCCCAATGTTTCATATTTTGAACTTTGAAGAGTATGGAACATTCTTTCTCGGTATATGGCAATATTAAATGTCCTTCCCGGGTTTCAGGAACATTGTATTCAAATTTCCTTCTTATTTCGCAGTTTCCGCCTTTTTTATAAGCGCTTTGATATTCGTACAAATTTTGTCCTCTTAGCCGCCGGAAGTTTAGTAGTTTCTTTTTGGTAATCATTTCTTTCGCCGCTTCCCAATGCAAAGTATTTAAACTTCTTTGGTAACCATACCGTCGTCTACGTTTTTCATTCTCTGTATTCAAGCTTTCTATTCTCTTCTTCTCTTGTGCGTTCATCCTTGTTTCCGTTCGTTGTCAACACATCTCCTTTCTTTCTGTAAGATCTTCTTTCTTTCTTCTGTATCTCTTTTATTCAATATGGTTTATATTGTGGAGTCTATTGAGAAATTCCGTTCTGATTTTTCCATTCCTTCGTGGGTAACTCTAGAGGTTCTTTCTGAGCCTTTAGATTACTTTCGATTGGCTGAGGGACATTGGTTCCCCAGTCTTTTTGTTGCTGAATGCGGTTTTTCCTTTCCACCAAACCCATTATGTCTTGAATTTTGTCAATATTTTGATCTTGTTCCTGCAAAAATAGCCCCCAATTCATGGAGAATAATTAACGGGGTGCACAAATTAAATCTAACTCATGGGACTCGTATTGGGATCCCTGAAATTATGTTTTGTTATAAATGGGCTGTTCTAGATAATATTTATTATTTAAAAACTAGGTATTTGAATAGGGCTCTTGTAGTTAATCTCCCTGACTCAAATAGGGATTATTTTGAGCATGGGTTGGTTATAAAAAATTGGCAACATGCGCCTTTATCTGGGAATGAAGTATACAACGATCCCAGATGCCCCCCATACGGCAATGGGATAGGTTTATTTTTCATTTTATTTTACTTATGAAATTATGCTTTCATCATGTTTGACAAAATGTATGACTGATATTCCATTATGTATTTATTTGCAGTTGATAGCAAAAGAAAAACTCCAAAAGAGTCAGAAGTGAATATCAAGCATTTGAAACTTATCTGGAATTTGCATAAGACCATTGCTGACGAGCATATTAGATCTGCTTCATATTTACTACAGTATAAGAGTTACACAACCTCTTATACTGCTCGCCCTGTTGAACCAGCTTCAACACCAGAAAGTTCATCTTCAGATTCTCATATCCCCCTATCTCAGAGAATGGGCAAGAAAAGAGCTCCTCCTGCTCTATTTGGTGAAATTTCTTCTGCTGTTGGAGCCCAGAAAGGAAAAATTGATGTCCCAGAGGGGACTAAAAAAGTAGATGCTGGTTCCTCCAAGGTTGCCGAGAAGCCCCCAGTGGCCCCGAGCAAGAAAAATGCTCCTGCTGATGTGATTACAATCTCTCCGACCAAGACTTCTTCCTTGGTTGATGCTGCTGACCCTCCTTTGAAGAGATTGAGGAAATCATCCTCAGTTAATCTTGCTGGAACTGCATCTTCTCTACCCGCTGGTGGTAGTAGTGTTTCAAACATCATTCTTCCGAGTTCTTCCAAGAGCTCAGTTATACCCGAGGTTCTCGGGGTTGATGAAAAAATTCCTAGGGATACACTGACATCCCTAGCTGCTCGTCATCTTTCTTCAGTAAATTTCTCACTCCTTTGGTCTTTCTTTCTTTTTCTTGAATTCTTGTATTTGTGTTGACTTTATTGTTTTTCTTATATTTCAGCTGGTGAACTGCTTCAATACCATCGTGAAGAAAGATCAAGTTATTAAAGCTTCCAGTTCCTCGTCCGATGTTGACGATGCTTTGTTGGGTTTAGCCCAATCTGTGAAGGAATCTCGCCAACAGTACATCGAGGAGAAAACTGTTTGGGAAAAAAAGTTGGCTATGGGTGAGGCTGATAAGATGAGGATGGCTGAGACCTCCAAGAATTTGGAGGAGAAAATTAAGGGTTTGGAGGTTAAACATCAGGAATCTGATGATAAGTTGAAGAAGGCATAAGAAGAATTATCTACTCTGCGAGATATCAAGGTTAAGAAAGAGGAATTGGAGGTGAAGCTCTCCTCGGAGAAGTCGAGGAGAAAAGTTGCAATCAAGAAGCATTTCAGCGTTGGTTGGGAGAAAGGATGGGAGAGAGGGATAGCTGCAATGACATCCCAAGTCCAATATGGGGAGTTGAAATACTTCCATGATGGCTGGGTGGCTGCTCTGCAAGAGCTAAAGGTCCAAAACGATTCTGAACTATTCCAACGGCATCTCCCTGGTCCTCCTCCACCAATTGTGGAAGAAGAAGAAGATAAGCCTGCCTCAGATGAGTCTTCTATGGCTATGGGCGATCAAGTTTCTGACTCTCAACCCTCTGCCACCGAGGACGTTTCTTCCATGCCTCCTCCTCCCGAGAAGATTCCTACCGATCAAGCTGTTGTTACCCCCGAGCAACCGAGCTCCTCGTCCCAGCCTCCCGAGAAAGTCTTGGGAGACAAGGAAAAGGTGTGAAGTTGTTCGGTAGCATTTCTGTATTTCCTTGTAATCGAACAATGTAACTTTTTGATGATCTAATAAAACATATCTTTGCTCATCTCTGTTGTTGATAACTTGTTTTTGTTGATTGTTGTCTTTTTCTCGTCCTTAGTTTGTTGCTAGAATGGAATTGATCTCTTCACATGATACCGAGCTGATGCAGCAATGTCATCAATACTATAAGGCTGGTCATACAGACCTTAGTACATCAGAAATTGATGATATCCTTGGTCATGGTGCTTCAGAGCAGGCTATTGAGGCTTATCGGTACTTGAAAGATTTACTCGACCGAGCTGTGGCCAACAATGTCGCTTATTATGACCTGATCGAAGAACTGCATTGTTCCTTAGAAGATCTCCAAGGTCAGCACAATGAATCAATGGCTTTGTTACACAAAGATTATGAAAATAGATACCAACAACTTTCTTCTGAAATAGGCCATAAGAAGATCATCGCTGCATATGATATTAGGGAAAGAACCCTAAAAGGTGAAGTTGAAGCCTGCAGACAAATTGCCGAGATCCTGGAACAAGAAAATAATAATTTGCAAAAAAAATTGGATCAATATGAATCTGCTGCTTCATCTTCTACTGCATTAATACCTGTTACTGATGAAGGCTTCTCGTTCTTAGAGGTCGAAAATGCCAAACTAAGGCAAGAGCTGGAGGACTTAAGAAGATCTGCCATTTCTAGAACTGCTCGGGGACGAGGAAGAGGTTCTCGGGGGCGAGGAAGAGTCCTCAGCCAAAATGTTGAAGAGGCTCGCACTCAGTCTACTCTGGAAACTCAAGCATTCCAGTTGAAAGTAAAAGACCGTGCTCTGACTGAAATGTCCAATAAAAATCTGTCTCTGGAAGATCAGCTGGCATCGATGAAATCTGCCTTGCATAACAAGGATCTCTTTGCCAAAAGCCTTCATGAACAATTGGATAGATTAACCTTCCAATTCCATAAACAGCCAAGGGAATTCTGGATGGCAGGATACAATGAAGCTCTCGTTCATCTGGATGCTCGCATTGAACATGCTAACAATGAAGGTTACAAGCAAGGATGGTTAAATGCATTGGGTGTGTTAAAGTTGGAGCAAGGGCATTTTTTATGGGACTATCATGCTCCATCATTATTAGACTTGCCTGTACCACCTTTCAAATTGGATATGGCATGGATCCCAGCTCGTTCCATTCCTCGCAGTCTAATTTCAAAATACCTTGGTGATTATAGCCTTCACTCCCAAGTTGAATTATCTCGTCCTGAGCATCTTTTGGATACACCTTCTGTTATGAACGTCAGAATGCTCAGAGATGTTAATTTCATCAATTCTCCCCTTTGCCTAGAAGACCCTCCTGCCGACGAGGAACCTGTTTCTAAAGCACAGGGCAAAAAACCAATAGAATAGTAATATCCATGTAACAATTTAGTACATTCTTGTAACTTGTAATTTATTCTAGATTTAATGAAAAGATTTTCATTTTCTGTTTGCCAATTTTGTTAGTCTTTTTATCAAACACCTTTATATTTGTACATATGTATCTATGTATCTGTTAAAAAGATAACAATATTATTGTTCAATAAGCAACTTAATAAAAAGTTACAAGTATTAGTAATGTTTCTCGATCACTTAATAAAGTAATGAGTAAAAATGTTCAAATTGTTTCCAACCAACCAAGGTGGGTGAATAATGTTTGTCGACCAATTACAGCTGATGGGTTTTTTATCCCCGACCAGCTATACTTGGTTTAATTATAAAATTGCGTCCGACCAACTAAGATCAATAATTTGTCCTCGCCGACCAACTACAGTTATTGGGTTTTTATCCCCGACCAACAATACTTGGTGTATTTTTTGAACATTTTGTTCTTCAAAGAACTCATTGTAATAATATTACCTCCCGACCAACATAAGTTGTAATATGAGAGTATATTTTTATCTTACCAACCGTAGTTGATCATGCTGGTGTACAGTTTCTGGCTCTTTAAAGCTTTTGGCTCCTTAGAGCATTTTTTGGCTCCTTAGAGCATGTCCTCCTAACCAAAGGAGGTTGGCTACTTATAGCACTTTTGCTCCGTAGAGCTGTCCTCCTAACCAAAGGAGGTTGGCTACTTATAGCACTTTTGCTCCGTAGAGCTGTCCTCCTAACCAAAGGAGGTTGGCTACTTATAGCACTTTTGCTCCGTAGAGCTGAGGTTGGCTACTTATAGCACTTTTGCTCCGTAGAGTTGTGGTTGGATACTTATAGCACTTTTGCTCCGTAGAGCTGTGGTTGGCTACTTATAGCACTTTTGCTCCGTAGAGCTGAGGTTGGCTACTTATAGCACTTTTGTTGTGTAGTGTATTACACTAGTATTCCCCGAAAAATTTTCAACCAGAAAGAAAATGGCGAAACATCCTCGTTTTATTCATAATGAAAGAAATTCTTTACATTTGACATCATTGATAATACTTGCGCAGGTGTTCAGCATTCCATGCGTTCTTAAATTCCTCTCCTTCTAGAGTTGCTATTCTGTAAGTTCCTGGTCGAACAACCTCTGTAACTCGGTAAGGTCCATGCCAGTTTGCTTCCAGTTTATTCTGCTTCTGAATGACCTTCTTTAGCACATAATCCCCCTCTTTTAGATCACATTTCTTTACCCTTTTGTTGTAAAACAGAGCTGTTCGTTGTTGATAAGCAGCATTCCTAATGGCTGCCTCTTCTCTGACTTCCTCGAGCATATCCAAATCCAGCCTTCTCATCAAATCACTGATCGGAGAATTGAAATTTAACACCCTGTGTGTTGGTAGGCCCAACTCGACAGGTATCACAGCCTCAGTTCCAAATGCTAGCATATATGGTGATTCCCCTGTTGCTGCTCGGGGAGTTGTTCGGTAAGCCCACAAAACTGACTGTAGCTCATTAATCCAATTTGCTTTAGCCTCACTTAACCTCTTCTTCAATCCATTTAGTAATGTTCTATTCGTCACTTCAGTCTGTCCATTGCTTTGAGGATGGCCTGGTGCTGAATGAAATTTCAAGACGTTTGACTGATGACAATAGGCAGCAAATTCTTCATTATCAAATTGCGTTCCATGGTCTGTGATGAAAGCATGGGGGAGACCATATCGACAAATGATATTCTTCCATATGAACTGATACACCTTCTCGTACGTCATATCAATTAGTGGTTCAGCTTCCACCCACTTAGTAAAATAGTCTACTGCCACGACGAGATACTTGAACCTTCCTCGGGTCGTCGGCAGTGGTCCAACCAGATCAATTCCCCACATGGCAAATGGCCAAGGTGATGTTATGGGTGTCAACAATTCCTGTGGAGTTCTTCGGATGGAGGAAAAACGTTGGCATTTGTCACACTTCTTAGCATAGGCTATACAATCAGCCCTCATCGTCGGCCAATAGTATCCCTGTGTCATTACCCTTTGCAAAAGTGTTCGACCTGCTACATGAGCTCCACAAGATCCTTCATGAATTTCTTCAATCAATTCTTTGACTTCTGATGGATGCACACATCTCTACAAACCTGCCATAATTCCTCGTCTATACAAAACACCATTAGTTAACACATACCGAGCAACTTTATATTTCAATTTCTTGGCAGCTAGTTTGTCCTCCGGCACTTCTCCTTCTTCAATGTATGCTCTGATAGGATCCATCCAAGATGGTCCTAAATCAAGGGTAATAATCTTCACCGTCAGATCTTCTTCTATGCTCCGACTTTCTAATACTTCAATTGGTATTGCTCTTCGCAGCTCGGTGCGCGTAGCTGACGCTAGTCGGGCCAATGCGTTTGCTCTAGCATTCTCCATTCTCAGTATCCTTACCAATTGAATAGCATCAAATTCTGTTAATAACTCCATCACTTTTGCATGTTACTTCACCATTAACTCTCCCTTCACTGCATATATTCCCATCATTTGGTTCACAATTAATTGAGAATCACTGAAAACAATTACTTGTCGTGCCTCCATAACTTTCGCCAAATGAAAACCTGCTATCATAGCCTCATATTCAGCCTCATTATTGGAAGATTTGAATTGGAATCTCAAGGCATACTCCATGTCAATATCGTCTGGAGAGTTTAAAACAATCCCTGCTCCACAACCAGCCGTGCAAGATGATCCATCTACATATAATCTCCATGTATGTAACTCATCTTCAAATTTCTTATCTGTTAGAGTTCCTCAGTGAAATATCATCTTCTTTCTTTCATCATCCCCGGGTATCCTTCGTTCCTCGTTGGTCATTTGTTCGCGCCCTTCATCCAACCGGAGTTGGTCGGGGTTTGAATATGATGATTTTTCTACATCCACAAGTCCTTTTACCAACCTTGGTTGGTCTGGATCTCTGTCTGTTGATCCTGTATCGTCCACAGGTAGGTCAGCAAGCACCTTTTGCTCCTCGGGGGTATCAGGGTATGTGAACTCTGCTATAAAATCTGCCACGGCTTGCCCCTTCAACGATGATCTGGGTTCATACACAATATCATATTCACCGAGCTCTATTGCCCAGTACATCAATCTTCCTGATTTTTCTGGCTTGTGAAGGGCTTGTCTTAACGGCATGTCGGTATACACAATGATGGTATGGGCCTGGAAGTATGGCCTCATTCTTCTACTTGCTTCAATTAATGCCAGTGCCAATTTTTCCAGCTTTGGGTATCTGATTTCCGCACCTCGAAAGGCCTTGCTTGTGTAATAAATTGGCTTCTGGACTCCATTCTCCAATCTGATCAATGCCGAGCTAACTGCATTTTCTGATACTGCCAAATACAAGTACAGCGTCTCTCCAGTTATTGGCCTAGACAACAATGGTGGGGCTCCCAAATACTTCTTCAAATCTTGAAAGGCTTTCTCACATTCATCAGTCCACTCAAAGCTTTTTCGCAGTGTTTTGAAGAATGGGAGGCATTTATCAGTTGCTCGGGATACAAATCTGTTGAGTGTTGCAACCCGTCCGGTAAGACTCTGCACTTCTTTCTTCGTCGTCGGAGATCGCAGCCCTAAAAGAGCCTTGATCTTTTCTGGATTTGCCTCAATACCTCGCTGGTTGACGATGTATCCGAGGAACATTCCTTCTCGTACTCCAAAGGTACACTTCGTCGGATTGAGCTTCATCTGGTATTTATCCAGTCGATCAAAAGTTTGACTCAAGTCAACCAAATGATCTGCAGCTTTCTTGCTTTTGGTGAGCATGTCGTCGACATAGACCTCCATATTGCGGCTGATTTGTTCGGTAAAAACCTTGTTCATCAACCGCTAATATGTTGCACCTGCATTTTTTAAACCAAAAGGCATAACATTATAACAATAAGTTCCCCTTGGGGTAATAAAAGAAGTACTTTCCCTGTCTTCAGGTTTCATTTTGATCTGGTTGTAGCCAGAATAAGCATCCATGAAGCTGAGTAGCTCGTGTCCCGAGGTAGAATCCACTAGTTGATCAATTCTGGGCAATGGAAAATGATCTTTTGGACATGCCTTGTTGAGATCAGTAAAATCAACACACATTCTCCATTTGTTGTTCTTCTTCTTTACCATCACCACATTTGCCAACCAATCTGGATATTTCACATCTTCAATGAAGTGGGCTTTCTGGAGTTTCTCGACCTCCTCTTGTATGGCCTGGTTCTTCTCGGGACTAAACACTCTTCTTCTTTGCTTCACAGGCTTGATCTCCTTATTCACGTTGAGCTCATGACATAAAAAGTTTGGATCTATACCTGGCATGTCTTCATGACTCTAAGCAAAAGTATTCTTCCTATTTCTCAAGAAAGTTATCAAATCTTGTTTTATTGAAACATCCAACGACGATCCTATCTGAGTTACTCGTTCAGGATGCTCGTCGTCCAGGATAACAATTTCTGTAGATTCCACAACCTGCCCTTTTACGAGTTGAGATTCATCCCTAGGGTCAAGAGTTTCAATTTCTGTGCTCTCCTCCACTTGATAAGTATTAGTCTTTTTTCTTGATTCTTCAAGTTCTTCTTGCTCGGCAGACGAATAATAGCATTCCCGAGCTACTTTTTGATCACCTTTCATAATTCCTACTCCAAAATTCGTTGGAAATTTCAAACATTGATGTACTGTAGATGGAACTGCTTCGAACTTCTTCAATCCAACTCTTCCCATGATGATGTTGTAGGCGGACTGCACATTCTTATCCATCACAAAGAAGCGTATTCTTTCTGTTCGACAAGCAGGCCAAGTTCCAATGAGTATATCCAACTTGATCGTCCCAAGTGGAAAAACTTTCTCGCCAGCAAAACCCAGAAGGGGTCTGTGATAAGGTTCCAATTGAGATAATTTTAAATTCAAGCTATCAAAGCATGAATAGTACATGATGTCTGCCAAACTACCATTGTCTACTAACACCCTTGAAATGATCACATCCTTCATCCTCATTTTGATCACCAAAGGATCATCATGAGGGTAAAGAACACCTGCCAGGTCGTTTTTTGAAAAACCAATCACTAGCTTCTCTTTGTTTACCTTCCTCGGACGATCATCCTCTGCCAGGTTTATTCGCTGAATGTATGAACAAGCTTGAGCCTCTCCGAGGTAAGCTTTTCTTTCTGCAGTAAGGTCTCCTCCTCCTGCATCTCCTCCTGTAATAACATTACAATCAAGTGATCCAAAACGTATGGAAAATACCTCTCGTTCAGGTTTCCTTGGTTTCTTGGGAAGATCGGGGTCATCATCTGGATCCTCTTCATGGCCCTTCTTCTTTTTATCCTCTGCACGACGAGGAGATCTAGATCTTTCTCTAGTTCTATCATCATTTTTCCTTTCACCTCTGCGATCTACATACTTTGATAATTTTCCTCTTCGGATGAGTGTTTCAATCTCGTTCTGAAGGGCTATACAATTTTTGGTCATATGGCCATGATCTTTGTGAAACTCGCAATATTTGTCTTTATTCCTCAGGTCGGGATTCGTCTTCAGTTTCTCTGGCCACTTGATTTCCTCGTTATTCCTGATTTCTTCCAAAACATGATTAATACCCATTTTCAATGGAGTATAATTATCATACTTCTTTAGGACTTCCAACTTCATCCTGTTATTTCTGGAATGTTTGTCACCACCATTACCTTTCTGATCTTTCTTCTTAGAGTTGTCGACCTCCACTTTAACTTCTTTGTCCATATTCTTCTTAGCAGCCATAGCCTCCTCGGCATTCATGATTTTGGCCGCCTTTGCCATCAACTCCGACATATTTTTAGGTGGATCTTTGGCCAAAGTGTAGTACAGCTTGTTAGGCAGCAAACCACTCATCAGAGCAGTGATTGCTGTCTTTTCTTCATAATCTATGACTTCCAACTTCTCGTTATTGAAACGAGTTATGTAATCTCTAGTACTTTCACCTGATTTTTGTCTAACACTTAGCAAGTGAGCTACTCGCTTTACCGGCTTTGCTCCAAAACAAAAATTGCCAATAAACAATTCGGCTAACTGAACAAAGGTTGAAATCTTACCCCGAGGAAGATTATTGTACCATATCTGTGCAGATCCGGTAAGAGTTCCTAAGAATGCTCTACACCTCATCTCGTCAGGGACAGCGTAGATATCTGCAGCAGCCTGGTATTGTTCTATATGAAGTACGGGATCTGTCTTTCCATCGTACTTGGGGGTCACTACGGGTGCTTTGAATTTTGACGGTGTAGGGAAATCCACAATGGCTTGCACAAAAGGTGTTCCTTGAACAAAAGTTCTCTGTAAGGGGTTCCTTGCCTTAGCCATTTCTCCCAATCTATCTTCCAACCGTTGAATGGAACCTTTCCATGCTTCATTCCCTTCCTCGGGCCGCTTAGTCCGAGCAACTGACTGCTCTGACGTAGCTTCCTGAGATTTATCTCGACGAGTAGTTGGTCGCGATTGTGCAGATCCTTCTCTCAAACCTGGTGGTGGTCGAAAACTTCTTGATGGAGCCCTAGGTGGACTCATGTTCCTCCTTGGTCCTAATCGACTGAAAGGAGACACCCTGCTTAATCTTTCCAAAGCGCTAGTTCTCTTCGGAGAAAGAGTGATACGTTGATCTGTATCCGTAGCCCGTATCGATGAAGTTCGCCCAGGTTGATAAGAAGAATCATTAGACTCCTCATTGCGATATGACCCGGTACGTCTAGATTACGATTGCCTATTATCACTCCTTTGCCCTGAATAGGTAGGTGCACCGCCCTGAAGAGTTTGAATGTTTTGCCTCATAGATTCTTGCATGGCGGTTTGTCCTTGAGCCAGATTCGTCATAATTCCAGCCAGATCTGGGGATGCAGATGGATTTGGAAGATTTCCAGTATTTCCAACATTTCGATTACTGGATTCTGGATTATCTGCCATTGGTGATAAATGATTTTTATGAAAAACGATAATGACAGTCGTTTCCCACAGACGGCGCCAATCTGTTGATGTAAAAAACTAGATCGCTCTAATTTTTCAATCACAGATAAATAAATAAGACAAAGATTTTTAAAGTGGTTCGGCTAGGAATAAAGCCTACGTCCACTGTTATGTTATTGCTGAGTGTTTGTGGAATTCTTGATTACAAATTCTCTCAAGAAATTCCCGTCCCCTTGAATGAGGATGATACAAGGTATTTATAGCCTTGAGGCTGTACATGAAAGGTTCGATACATTAAATGACATACATATGAAAGGGTAATACATTTAATGCAGAATGCGTGCCAAGAATATAAGCATTCAATGAATATCTGAACTGTTGATTATCTGGCAATTAATGATACGACCGAGATGCAGCTCGGACCGCCATAGCTGTTCGCTGATCAGGAGTTCCTTGGAACATTAGAGTACCTCGGTGCTATAGAGTTCCTCGGTGTGTTAGAGTTCCTCGGTGTGATAGAGTTCCTCGGCGTATTCTCGTTGCTCGGAAAGAAGCATGGTTGGTCGGGAAATGATCTTCCTCGATGCTATTGTGCCACGTAGATTGACACGTGTCTTCGTCTTATTCGTCCACATCAGCATATTAATTTTGGTATTAACAACAAGTCTTCTCATCTTGTATTAAAAATTCTTCCCAAATAATCCACACTAAAAATCAATCTCCAATTAATCCATAGCTGCCAAATCCGCGCTAGCCTGCCACTAAAAGAAAATATGGGGAAGTACATAATACGACAGAAAATATGCTCAACAGATATATGTTAGCGATGAATAAAGCGTAACACACGAGTACGAATATTCAAATCAAATGTAAATCTCAAAGAATTTATCAATAAATTTCTCAACAACACATTAACCGGGTCGCCAGGCCTCACTCCATCCATATATGCTTTATCAAGCCATAGCCTGGGAAGCAGAAATTTTAGCGAGTGTCCAACCTCCGTGCCATATTAAAATCTCATAACAACGTGCTCAAAAACAATATAATGATGTCATATGAATCAAAATAATTCAACAATTATTTATCCAGATTTCAAAGAATTTAACAATTCAATTATGAGTTCAATTAAACATGAAATCAACAAAATAACTCTCGAGAGATTTAAAGAGAATATTGTGTAAAATCCCATACCTTAAAATCATCGAATGAATCATCGCATAAATTTAGCCTCAAAATATGATCGCACCATCACGTTCCTCTCGCGAAAATAATCATATCATGTTCTAACCCCAACACGAGATAACCTCAAATAGTCCTATTTTAAAAACTCAGAAAATCATCTCCAAAAATTATTCGAATCGCTGATCCGACTTCAGATTTGGATCAACATGAAAAATTGAGCCAGGTATGTGTTTTTAGTTTTTCTCAAATCTCATTCGAATGGACTCAAAGAGAAGATCTAAATATTCCAAATTGGCTCTTCTCATTCCACTCGTTTTTGCCTCTTTTGATTTAATTTTTGGCCTCTCTTTTTCATCTCCCTTTCCTTATAATCACCCATAATATTCCTTATATAACCCATCTCTCAAACCCTAGCTTGGAGACTAAGCTAATGCATATTACCATATTGCCCTTTAATAAAAAATTGTCAACTTTACATATTTAAACCATTACAAAATGTCCAAAAGTCAATTAAATTTAAATTTAAATATTCGATTCATTTCAAATAAAAATAAATATAATATCAATATCCCGATTAATAAAATAATAATATTATTAAAATTATAAACCATATTCATAAATAAATCCCTCAAAATTATGGGGTATTACATTAATATATTCCTTTCAATAGTTAATTAATTACCCCGGCGTCACACAACCCATATACCCGAACTCACCCCCTTGTCCCATACTAAATGTTCAGAAATTAATGCCCTAAATTATTCTTAATAAGTTTGACACACTCTTATTAATTATCCTATCCTTAATGTTACCCTCACCCATTAATTTAACAAAAACATCACCACACTGTTTGTCCCAGTCCCAAACAATTCAAAGACCTGTACGAAATCTTGCCCAAAAATCAAAGCTTAACCCAAAAGCTGGTGGCTGACATAACGACGTCGTTCGAACTAGAGTGTCTGTCGTTCGAATGACAGGGAATCTCATTTGAACCAAAATCAGGATCGTTGGAACGATCCCCAGGTTTCCCCTCTCTCTTCTTCATTCATCTGGTTCATCATTTTCATCCCAAATTGAAACTTTTGCCCAGAATTTCAACACTCTAACTTTCTCAAATTTTTCTTATAACTACCTAGTGATCTTAAGCCCTAATTTGATCCAATTATTAACCTAGGTATGAATTTGGGTATGGATTTCCCCCAGAATCCTTTATAGTTCATAAATCAGGCCTAAATTTTCATCAATTCTCAGCAATAAATATGAAATAAAGTTCTACACAGTCCAACGATTATCCATATAGTCCCACAAAATTAAAAGCCCAAATTTTGTCAATCCCAACCCAAAATCACGTTTAACCCACCTACTATGATATGAATTACGATCTGAAATAAGTTGAAAAGCATGTTTAACCACTTGCCTTAAGGGTTCTTAGTGTCTGAAATCCTTTGGTGTAGATTATTATTGAATAACACTCCCTTGTTCTTGCTTTTGGCTCCCAATAGTCCTCCCACTTTTCTTCTCTCCATTCTCAGATCTCTAATGTGAGTTATGGCTGCCTCCAACACTTATTTTTAGGTTTAAAACAATCAATCCCATTTTTAGCCATATGGGCTTAATTAAGATGGTCCAAATATCCCCGTGTGGGCCTGGCTATGCCTAAAAATGCCCCGTGACCCATTTACCACCCCGGGTACACTTTTACGACTATCTCGGCCCATCCAGACTCCATCATGCACTCATAATTGACATCCGAAATACTTATACCATTCTCTAATTTTCGGCCTCAAAATATGACACAAAAACAATCTGAATAATTAAATCTAATTTCGCCAAATTGAATAATTCCTCCAATTCATATAACTCTCTAAATTATAAATTTTAATTTCTCCAATTTAAATAAGCTTTATTTTCTCCCCAAAACAATTTAATTCTAAGTCTTCAGAATTTCGGGGTGTTACATTAGATCCAAAAAATTGACATCGACCGACAGAATTGCTTACCACAACTTTAGGTCCGTAGAATTGACCTCAACTCGAAGAATTGGTCGCTACATATTTAGGGTCGTAGAATTGACATCGACTCGCGGCATTAGTTGCTACATCTTTAAGCCTGCATAATTGGCCACGACCCGACGAATTGGTCACTACATCTTTAGATCTGCAGAATTGACCTCAGCATGCAAAATTTCTCGCTACATCTCTAGGTTAAAATAATTGACCTCGACCCATAGAATTGGTCTCAACTTAAAGAATCAATCGCTATGACTTTAGGTCTGCAAAATCGACCTTAACCCCTAAATCGATCACCTCCGTTCCCTAGGCTCGTCGAATTACCCTCGTCCCACATAATCTGTCACTACATCTTTGG
The DNA here is from genome assembly GCA_949130495.1 of Sambucus nigra. Lineage (NCBI taxonomy): Eukaryota > Viridiplantae > Streptophyta > Magnoliopsida > Dipsacales > Adoxaceae > Sambucus > Sambucus nigra. The sequence goes on along the minus strand of OX422211.1, from coordinate 465,052,259 downwards.
GTCCTCAAAATTGACCTCAACCATCCTTAGGTCCAAATAATGGACCTCGATCCACTGAATCGGTCACTTACATCCCCGTAGGTCCATTGAATTGACCTCAATCCCCTTCTCCAACATCAATAACGCGTCTATCTTTCAATGACCTTCACTTGTTTCAAGATTTCCTATTGAGGGGATCTATAGACAACCCATCCTAAGTACCCCCTAAGTACCTCCTTAGGTCCCAAACACTCATCTACCAATCATAAACCCTAGGTCACACTTCGAGTACTGATCTGGAGGCCACTAGGCTCTCCCGAGCCCTATTTGACTCCGAATAACTCTCTGACATAAGAGAAGCTCAACGAAACCTCAAATGGCTTTAAATTTCCTTTCCAACGGCCTGTCCCATGCATGAATTAGCTTCACGGTCCGCACGAACATTTCATTTCACTTTGAGTTCTAATATGGAGGCCATTGAGTGCCCCCAAAGCTCATTTGACTCTGGTCAATTCTCCATAGAGAAGCTCAATAAAACCTAAAAGGGATCTTAATCCCTATTCCAACAGTCCATTCCATGTTCGAATTGGCTTTACGGTCCACACGAATAATCCATTTCACCCTATGTACTGATCTAGAGGCCACCAGGCACTACGGGGCCCCATTTGGCTCTAATTAACTCTCCAAAATGAGCGAAACTCTATGAAATCTTAAAGGTCTATTAATTTCCTTTCCAAAAGTTACCTCTGTGCTCGAATCGACCTCACGATTCGCACGAACGATCCGTTTTCCATCAAAACCTCCCGTCTAGAGACCATCGAGAAATTTTGAGCCCCGTTTGACTTTGATCAACTATTGGACCCTGGAGTAACTCAATGGATTCTTGAAGGCTGTGAATCCCTATCCAATGTTCCCGAACGTGAATGATTTGGATTTATGGTTCACATTTTACGCTCGTTTTTCTAAAAAAATCTATTCCAGACGGCCTATAGGCACTCTAGACCCTTGCATATCAGTAGGGTGTACGTTCCTTACCCATCAAGGCAGGATTTACACTGATAGGTAGGCCAGGGGACATGCAGATCGACACCCCTAACCCTAAATGGAATTATATAAAGGGCTTATGATCTCACCCCTGGAGGAGGTCCTTTTCAGTAGTCAGCAACATTCTCCTGAAATGAGAGACTTCTCTTTTCCAAAAATGTCCATTTCTAACATTCCCTCCCTTCACTTTCTTACCAAACTTACTCATCCACCTCACTCTATCATATTACCTTCATACCACTACAAAATCAGCCTACATACATTTTAAATTTAGCAACAAAGATCTACAAGGTGGTGTATTCCTCACCCTTTTCTAGTTTTGTTCATTTAAGTGTTATTATTTAGTTTGTTCTCATTTTATGATATATTTTAGTTTTGTTTCATTATATCACATAAAATGATATTCACCTTTTTATTATTAGTATAGCACACTACTCGTTTTCATAAAAACTCAAAAAAGACCTAATTTTTTACCCCTTGTGTCCATGACATTCAATTGAATAATTTTTCCCATGCCATTGCATGCATTATGTACTTTCAAGACACCATTAATGCAAATTTTTCTATAGAGTCACTATTACAAAGATACTAAACTCCATTTTTCTGCAGAGCACCTATACAATAGTATGCTAAAGGTAACAACCACTTTTTGATGTGAAGAAAACCTCTACATCCCAAAAAAGTAATTATTGGGTGCAACTATAACATCATAAATTCAATTAAAGTTTTTATGATGTTCGAAACCGTCCTTGGAATTTCCTATCATTGTTTGAAAGTATGTGTCATGTTAATCTAAGTCAAATAAATTAATTTTAATTAATTAAATACACATATTGAAAAATTAAATCATTTTTAATTAAACCAATTTTAATTTTATCGAATATAATTAATTACGTCAATTGATCATGAGAATGATTAGCAAACTATTGTGAAAACTAAATCAATCACGCACAATGGAAATTATTTTTGAGCGAAATCCCTTGTGGGAAAAAACTACTATCGCCTCGACCAAAAATTCACTACTACTGAATAATATTTACAAGACTTTAATAAATACATACACATATTATATATATGACATTGATACTAGCCACAAAGTCAATCCTTTGTGTTATAATATCTTATGCCTTTTCTACTACTATCCACAACTGCTCCACTATAAAATTCAGCTTACAAAATTCTTAGACCTCAGTATACATCAATCTAAATGGTTAATGACTGAAAGGATTGAAAAGAATAAATTACACCTTGAAAGCATGAAATAAAAATAATCACACTCCATTAAGAAAACTCTCTCAAAACTAATTAGGTTTTTGTAATGTTGGGCAACGTTCTCTCAAAAAATGCATCTGTGAAGTTATTTATACTTTACAACATTAGATAACTAATCAAACACATTCTTTTACATAAAATGGCCCCTCATTCGAACTAAGGAGACCTCATCAGAACTAGTTCTTTTCACAATAGGTTTCTAATGTGATGTTACTACCTTATGTAAGAAAATGTTTGCCAATTCAAGTCCTTATACAAAACTCCCTTCATATGGGAGGTCTCTTGTGCAAAGCATGTTTTGCACACGAGGTCCTATGGTTAGCTTAAAAGGCTCACATGTGAAGATCCTTTCATACGAATGGTCTCTCGTTCGAATGAGAGACTGGAAAACACATCCACTTGTAAAATTGCAGAAAATAATAAAGATATTTTCCTCACTTTTAAAAGATTTTATCTTGCTAATTTCTGGCTTAAAAATAAACTTAAGTAAATTAAAAAATAATTCTTGCTAAAACTTTGACGATAAATTAGTCTTGTCCGGTAGTTGTTTGTCGTAGTTCTATCTTTGTCTTTAATGATATGCAATTAAAAACCCAAAAACTATACTTTGACTTCCGATTATGTATAAGGATAAAACCAAAACATAAGGAGTGTAAAATAACATCTTTACAAGTATTTCCCTCTGGCTATTCCAGGAGTAACATGGAAAATATCCAAAAATAATCATCGAATAAAAAACATATACAGCATTTTACTCGACCCCAATTTCCCCAAGACAAACTTGATACTTTGTACTGACTTCGTTCAACACCATTTATCAACATCATGATCACTATAAGTTCTGCATACTTAAACATATACCTCCTAAGGTACAAAGGATACAATAGAGTGATAAATATACGAGAATTTTTAAAATGCAATGCATGCTACACTAAACTACAACTAATCCTCTTAACGTATACTCCCTCTGAATCCAAAATTTCTCATCATACTGTCTCGAATTGACATGGGAAAAAACCAAATTAAAATATATCATGGATCAATAAAATCCATGCAGACAATTAATATGTGAAAGCATGCGCTCAAAAGAGATAAGTGATATATAAAAACTGGAAATAGAAATCTTATACAACATATATCAGATAAGTGCAAATATCTATATATTAACATGAAAAAAGATCACATAAGTTAATTGGTAATGTAAGATAGCATTAAATATATGAAATCACAAACAAGCTATCTAATGGGAATATGAGTGAATTTAAAACCCATACCATTTGTAAAGTATGAACCCTTTTATTAGACCCATAGTTACAAGTGTTTTAAAAGTCAACCATATTGAGAAAAGTTGAGTTTACAAAGGTCCAATCTAATCAAGACCTAAAACAAAACGCTTTCTCTAACAATTCAGTAAGGCCAAAATGAAATCACATATTAGACAAAAATGGGCAAAATGATTGGTATTCAACTTATAACTCTCTCAGATAAGCTATATTTAAATTTTGCATTATTCTTTAAGGGTGTGCATTTGCATAACTTATTTAGTTTTCTCTCATTATCACATGAATATAAATTCTTTTCAATGGTTTTATCACCCCTCTTGGTATCTCTCACTAAATCTTATCTCATTATGTTTTAAACTTATAAGCAATAACTCTTACGAGCACATCTAAAAAACTGACCAAGTCGAGTGAAAAAAGTTTAAGTACCCTAGTCAACTTGTGTATGTGTGTGTGATATGGAAATGTCTAAAATATAGTCAACATGAGTAATTCTTGAAGAACTTCATAGTAATGATTAAGAAAAATACGCATACCTTCTTAATAAGCTAATCCAAGAATAGGGAAATAGACATCATGAAGTGTATGTACAAAACTCACATAACAAAAATATTTTTGTATTTTTTTTTTCATTTTCCTAATTAAAGTAAACAAAGACAAAACTCAATACAATACATATCTAGCAGGATGTCAAAGAGATGATTAATTTAAACATGATACTCCTTGCCTTAATAAATTATCCTAACTTAGTCAATTGCACAAACCTCTATAGATTTAATAATGTCCTAATACCTAGTGGAATTGATATATTTAACGAACATGTCTGCAAACAGATACTCGGTAGGGACATAACTCAAAAGACAAACTCTCTCCAAAAAAATCTCATGAATAAAGTGATGGGGATTTTCTATATGTTTCATTCAAGAGTGACACACGGGGTTATATATGACTCCTGATAAAATTTTAAAATATATTGATCAGTATCATACAAAAATCATAGGGATAAAAAAAATTGGTAACATTCTCAGCATAATGAAATAAACAAACAGAACAAGTAATAACGAGAGATAACAAAATACCTAATACGATAAAACCATCTCTAATACCATCCAACTATTGATACAAAATAAAACCAACTCTTGAATATAGAATGTATCTTAAATATAATATCCATCTGGAATAAAAGTAACACATGTACAGTCTCTGAATAGGGATAAACTGTATAAATACAACTTCTGGGAACTAAAATATGAAAATTTAAACATTTATGATATAAATAGATTGGATACCTCATGTGTCAAAATATTTGAGTCTATTAAGTCAGATAGACTTGATCTATTTTTGAGTGAGGTGTTGTCTTGTGTCTGGATTGAACCTTTGAAGATTGAAGACCTTCCTACCATTATTCAAAGTCTTATGATTTTGCCAGTCATTCTCATCAAATTGAAGACAATATTCTTTCGGTAATATTTGTGAATTATCTTTATCTAATCACACACGTGAACAAAAGTTATTTTCAAATTGTTCGCGTATTTCAAAATTGAGGATTGAAGTTGCTTTAAAAATTTCTTAAATCTTTGGAGAAAATGTTTTTAAAGTTGTTTTTGTTTTCTATATTTTGTTAATATGTTTTTTGGAGGAGTATTTGCCTAACCATTCACAAAACCCCAAATTAAGCCCGTACACATAGAGCATTCACACGACATTTGTTTATGACCTTGCAAATGGCTGAGGATCTGAAATCATACTGAATAATTTAACGCGCATGGTTAAATATGCCAGTGCGCATGACGCAATATGAATTTTGAAAAATCCCATTTAAATTAGTTTTCCTTCCCATTTGAGGAGATTTAGGGTTTTCACAACTGGAATACACCTCTGAGAGATTTTTGAGAGTTTAAATCTTTTTTTCTTCCCTCCAAAACTATTTTTCACTCGTTCCTCAAAATTTGTCAAAAACCAAAACCGTATCCTTGATCTATATGTTCTATGAGAGAATTTTGAGAGTTTATATCAAATCATCCATTCGATATATTCATCAATTTAATTTTTATTCAACATGATCAACCATTATGTTATCGAAAATTGGAAGGATTCTAAGCTATTGGAGAGCTTGGTGATTGGCGCAACTTCTAAGGAAGATAATGGACTTCTTCGTTCATGGAATGGAACTTAACGTGAATTACCCATGGTAATGGCATAGAATTGAAAGGTTTATAGGTAACAACATGATAGAGATTGTGTGAGAGGTACCTTCTTAACTTTTGTAAAATTTATCTTTAAGTACAAATGAGAATTTCAGTGCATCTAGGTTTTTTACCCCTAAGTGGGGGGTTTTTCCTCGTAAATCCGTCTTGTGTTGTTTTTGAATGTTTCTTACTCTTATGAACATATGTTATCACACACCTCACTCTAATTGAATTTGGATATAATAATTTAGGTTAAAATTGTATTGTACTTTCTACAGTGCATTTCTACACCTAGATCCATTTGACTCATTGTTGGGTGATCTCATTAAGGCAATTGGATTGTGTTTTGATTAATTTATTGTTAAGAGATATGAATTTGAAAGAAGGTTTTGTAAAATTTAAAAACTTGACACATGAAGACTTGAAACCTATTCTCCTCCTATAGGTTTGGTATAGGTTGTTTATGCAAAAGTTTTCTCAATTGGTATTAGAGCTAAGTTGCTTATTTTAGGCTTTATAACTTGAGTTTGATCCTTCTTTTGTGTATGTATTTTCTTATTTGTGCCTATTTTGTGTGTTTTAATGGAAGTTGTGAACATGTATGCTTTTGGTGTGAATAAAGATAATTTACATTCATCATCTCATTCTACTTTTATAATAACACTTCACTTATGTCTACAATGTTTAGTTTTGATGTTGATCATAGTGAGAATGATGAGAGTGTTGATGAGGGGATGATTAAACTCAGTCACACGTATAAAAAATTATTTCTCGCATCACTCAAATTAAAGCAATCAAACATTAAATTGAGAAATAGCATTAAAGTTTTTGAAGAGGAAATTGGTTTGATGAAAGGAAAAAATGAAACAATTTTTCAATTAAAGCGTGATTTGACGCATGTTAATAATCAAAATTCTTCTTTTGAAAATGAAAAATGAAATTTACTTGAAATGAAATGTGGTCTTGAAAAGGAATGAAGAATGTTTGAAATAAAAGAAATATAATATCAAAAAGAGGTTGTTTATCTTAAGAATGAGTTGTCTAATGGCTTGAAGGTGAAACTTTCTTTAGAGGATATATTCGACAACATGGACAAACTTATTTTCAAGAAAACTATAATTCAGAGAGTGTTTGGTTAGAAAGTAAGATAGTGGTGCTAAAGGATCCTCATACTAATTATTCTATGAATTTTATATGGTTAAAGAAGAATTATGTTCAAGAGAGTTCTTCTCAAACTAACAAATAAAAACCAATTTCAAAAGGAAAAGAGATTGAGAAGAAAATACTATATGCCAATAGTACAAATATGAAAGTCGCTAAGGTTGAGAAGAATCAAATTGTTAATCAATCGAATTTTTTTCCTAGACCTTAAAAGCAAGGATTCGAAAGTATTTTTTTTTTAAATTAGGGGTCTTAATTTAGAAACTATTCAAGTTTTCCTAAGAGATAGAATTTTTCAAGATCGTCGAGTAAAAAATTTTGAAATAAGGATTCTGAATTTTTCTCGTAAACCATTTTAAACATATAAGTGCTCCTATTGCTACATGAGGGGTCACTTAAGACAATTTTATTTTCAATTTTAAAGAGATGAGAAATTATCATATTCAATATTTTCAAAAGGGAATAATTTTTAAAGAAAGATTTTAAAGTTTGAAAGTAAATTTAAAAGACTTCAAAAATAATTTATGATTTGAAAAAAAGTTAAGTGAAACCAAAATGGGTGAGAAGAGAAAATCAATATTATAATGTTGTCATTGCGGCCTTCAAATCCTCAAACTACATAATTGGTACTTCGATGGTTGGTTTTTTAGGCACATGACGGAATGGAATCATTTTTTACTGCACTAAATGATTGTGATGGTGGTATAGTGACTTTTGGAAATGGGAAAAGACTCTCTATGGGTTGTAGAGAAGGTGACCAAGAGTATGACACTTTATAATGTCTTGTTTATGGAAGGACTTGTTGCTAGTCTCATCGGCATAAGTCAATTATGTGAGGATGAAAATCATGTTAGTTTTTTAACGGGGAGTGTTTGGTTAGGAAGTAAGGTAGTGGTGATTTGATGAGAGGTGTTAGATCGAGTGAGAATTGTGTTGTGTTTGTGAGTGAGCCTAGTGTGGCATGTTAAAATGAAAAGGTTGGATTGATACACTTATGGAATCAATGACTAGGGTACATAAATTTTATGGATTTTGAGAGTTTGTCGAAGAAGTATGAGATAAGAGATTTTACAAGGTTAGGAAAACCAAAGAGAAAATTTATGGCACTTATAAAAAAGGGTAACAAGCAAAGAATTCCCATAAAAAGTTGAATGAAATAACTACCTCTAGGCATATAGAGATAGTTCAAATTGATTTTGTGAGGCTATTAAAATTGAGAGCATTGGTAAAAGAAGTTATTATTTTGTGATGGTAGATGATTATTCTAGAAATACATTCGTTGGTTTTATGAGAGAGAAGAGTGAATCATTTGATATTATAATGTCGGTATGCAAGAAGAGTCAAATTGACAAATTATTGTGAAGATGAAAAGTAATAATGGAACCGAGTAAAAGGACTAGAAAGTGGATAAATTCTTTAGTGAAGTTGGAATTGCTCATGCATTTTTATCCATTGCAATTTCGTAACAAAATGGATTTATTGAGAGGAAGAATCGAACATTACACAAAATGGAAATATGTATGCTTGAGGTAAAGAACATGGAAAAGAGATATTTTGGGACAAGGCAATGCAAACAACTTGCCACACATCAAATATGCTTTTTTAGACCCTTTACCAATAAGATGTTATATAAAATTTGGAATGGTAAAAGGCCTACTATCAAATACTTCAAAGTTTTTGGTAGCAAGTGGTATTTCTTGAGATATTGTGAGTACTTGACCACATTTATTTAAGAAGCGAAGATGGAATTTTCCTTGGTTATTCCTAAAATAGACGAGCCTATAGAGTCTATAATTTGTAGAGTAAGAAGGATATGAAACTTTTAATGTGGTAATTCATGATGATGTGTCAAATGTTATGACATTTCATGATAAGGTTGAAAGTGAAGTTTTAGATCCTAAGGTGGTTGAGAATAGGCATCTTGGTCTAGGAGAGTTTAATGCTTCTAGGAGAGACAATGAGGGAACTTCTTCCCAAAATGTGTCTCGTGGTAAAGAAGGTAAGAGAGAGAGAGAGAGAGAGAGAGAGAGGGAGCTCCAACTTGGGTTTAATGTGAACACACTTCGTCTAAAATAATAAGGATGTAACACCCCGTGTTTTTATTAATTAATTATTTAATTAATTCAAAAATTAAAGAAAAATAAACTTTGGATTTAATTATATTTAATAATGAAATATATTGGTTTTTATATTCGGAATTCAGAAAGCTAGCTTAAAAGACTCTTAATATGAGTATATATAAGTCATGGGGCCTTTAGAAGAGTCCTCAAAACATAAAACCCTCTAACATTCCTCGAAACATAAAACTCTCTAGAAAAAAATATATAAAAATATTCGAACGTCCGATCGAGATAAATTTTTTTGTGCATGATCCTCTCATCTTCATCTATTATGCCCCTGAATTTCAGCCAATTCCAACGGTTCGATCGTCTGGAATGATTTTTTAGTATTTGTATCTGATTAGAACTCTTTTCTTAATCGAACTCTTAGTCCTTTATATATCACAACAAATTCGTGACTTGGCTTTTCAAATCACTTTTTCATTAACTTTTCAACCAGAAGACCTCTCTAAAATTATTTCCTTTCATCTATAAACTTTCTCCCCAAACTTAATCAAGTGTTTGACTCAATATTTGAAGGCTTAATTGGTGTTTTTTTAAGATTGTTCAAGAACTATTATTTGCTAATTGTTTGAGAGGACTCTAACCATCTATTCAGAATTTACAAACTATTTTTTTCCAGGCATGAATACTCTATTCTCTTACTTTAGTATTATGTGTCTTAAGTGTAGCCCAAACCCTTAATCATGTGTTTTTGTTAAAATAAATTGACAATTTAATTAGAGAAAGTGGGCACAAATTTTGGGATTGTTTTTATGAAACTTTTTTAATACAAATTAATCCTTGAAACCCTTGGGTGCGAAGGTTAGATTATTATTTTTTTATGGTTTTGGGGTGTAGGTTCGCATGTAGAATTTTGTGAAATTATTTATATGTTATGTGGGACGCGTACACACTTATAGAAATTGGATGATTTATAAAAGAGAACGATTATGTCATACTAAAAATTATTGCATGTTACTTAATTTAACATTTTTTTGAATGGAATTAATTGTGTAGAAATCAATGACGATGTTATTAATTTATGTAAATTAAATTGGGTTCTTTATGATTAAATTGCTATGTTGTGAATATTGAGTTGTGAATATTGAATTGTGAATTTGTGTGATTTGTTTTATTCATATTTTCTATCGCGGGGATGAGGGGCCTTTGGGTAGTATGTTTCTCACCTCTATTATAGTATGCTTACTAGGTATGGGATTAGAGAGTAGGCCTTAGTGATGATTTATGCTTGCTAAGTGTGGGACTAGTTAGTGTAGATTCATGTGGATTTTATATTCTGGGGTGGGGCTGATTTTTTGTTTTATGGTCGTTGTACTAACCTAGGCCTGAGACTAGGATGAGATTATTGTTATAAATCCATCCTATACATAAGATAGGACGTATGTGTAAGTTGGGGACCCTTATGTATGGGACTAGGGATATTTTGAGGATCTCACATCGATAATAAGGGTGGGGTAATTTGATAAATGAGAAAATAGAGAAGATGCGAATTAATGCCTAAGATAATAACGGGTATTAAAATTTGTGGCGACATAATATGTTAGGTACCGACAGTTTAAAGGGGTCAGTGGACGATTTATGTCGTGTTGTGTGTGGAAACTTGTCATGGGGAGGGGTCGACAGTTTAAATGAATTTGAGACCATTTGACAAGGGGAAGTGTAAAACTTTGGTGGGAAACCACCCGTGGTGGGAGGACAATTGTAAATAAGATAAAAATTGAGGAGAAAGATAATTAAATTAACAATATGAGGCTTAGTTATTTAAAATCATATTGGTGTGTATTTCTTTATAACAACTTCTGTGGGTAGTTAGTGAATTATTATGATCACCTATATTCATATCTCGTTTAATTAAAATATTCTATTATGATATTTATCTCATATAATGCTAAGGTCTGGATTCAAGGATCCTATTTGAGGAGAGTAGTGTGTATACAAGCTTAGGGATCTCACCTTGTGCGTTGACTAACCTTTTCAGGAATAAGTTTTGGAGAAGTTGCATTGGTCTATTTGGAGATTTTCTTGGAGGTGCAGTTGGAGTTATTTTACTTATGCTTAGTAGTTTTGTTTTGTTTTCTTCCCTTCGCATTTACTTTGAGACTCAGTTATGGTTCTATTGGGCCATTCGGTCCCAAAGTTGTTATGGGTTTTATTTAGATATTTCATTTTGGATTCAGTTGGAGTTTATTCAGTTTTATATTATTGGAGTTTAGCATGGTGATGGATCTTTTATCGCATAGTTGGTTATTGTCATTTGGGATTGATTAAATTATTTATCTTGTGGATTGATTTTTATAAGTCTCATAGCTGTCACGTGCTAAGAATGGTATTTATTTACTCGCACCCGACTTAGTTTTGGTGGCGGTCGACGCTAGAATTTAGCGGGGTGTGACAAGGGAATCTTGGGAGTGGGGTTAAAACACGAAATTAACTTATAAATGAACTCAATTTTTCATTATTTTACATCAAAAATTGAACTAGATTGGAAAGTGTGGGTGTTATTTCAATTGATCAATTGAAATAACAATCACACCATCTAGTATGTACCCAGAGAACATTAAGATATGACTGCAGAACTTCCTCCAAAAGTAACAACTTTAAGCCACTAAGAATATTATACAGAAATTATACAGTCTCAAACTGTCCAAAAGGGACAATTCGAACAGGTCTAAGGAATATTATACAGGGGTAATGACTCTCGAACAGGTCTAAGGGCTATTGAATGCGTACGTATAAGAACTAGAAGACTAGTATCTATGCGCACAATATTTAATTTCAAGTATGTTTTATTTAATTATCATACTATATATATATTGTTCGATATACAAAGTAATTTTCAAAAAAAGGTTGAAAAATCCCACCCCCATATAGACAATAATCCAGTGGTCATGTCACTTTTAAAACTAACCAACCCAACATTTACTAAACAAAATAATCCAACAACAAATGTATATCCCGTACTCCTTCTAATTCATCTACTCAATTAATTCATTTCATCAATTAAAGTATACAATTATTAATTTACTAATTTACAATGAGGGGTAATCCTACTTTCATATGAAATGGGCACTAATTATTAATTTACTTTCATCTAAAACTATACAATTAAAGTTACAATTAAAGCTATACAATTTATTAATTAAAGCTACACAATTGTTAAGATTGCCCCACCACACCCCCACCACCACCAGCCCACCCGCACCCCCACCTCCTCCCCCCGCCACACACACGTACACACCTGCACACACACACACCCACACACCACCCCACCCCCACCACCCACCACCCACCCCTGCCCCCCTCACCCCACCACACACCGCCACCCCACCACAAACACACACGCATACACCTGCACACACACACACCCCACCCCCTGCCCCCTCCCCCCACCACACACCACCACATACATATATATACACACGTATAGAAATGAAAGAGAACGAGAGGAAAAAAACATACCTTAAAGAGAGAGAGATGGAAATCGCTTAGAGAGAGGAAGAGAAGGAAAATAAAATACGGTGAGAAAAAAGAAAGCGTAGGGTTTTTTTACTGATCAATTTGTCATGGACGTGTTATGGTCATTGACCGTGACAATACTAAAAATATTGTCACGGTCTTTGACCGTGACAAGTCCGTGACAAGGCTTTATCACGGTCTTGTCACGTTCAATGACCGTGACACAAAACGCGTGTTTGTTGTCCCAGTCAATGACCATGACAAGGCTAAGCGGCTAAAGGGTGCCAATTTGTCCATTTTGGTGTAGTGAAAATGGGAAGAGCCCATTAGTGATAAGCCAACACAAAGCAACAAAGGTAAGGAAAAATTAAAAAAATAATAAAACAAAAGGGAAGTGATGAAATCAGCGCCCCCCCCCCCCCCCCCCAACATAAAATGGGAGTTACGTGCGCAAGGAAGAAAAAAAGAGGGGGAGGTTTTTTTTCCAGCTTTCTCTCTCTCTCTCGCACCCCAATTGTAAAACTAATAATATTATATCATTTTTTTAACCCACTTGGAGGCGAGAGAGAGAGAATGCTGGCAAAAACCCCTCCCCCTTTCTTTGTAGGGCATATAAGAAATAGTGTCATGAACTTTTTTTAATATATGTATAGTCCAAGTCTTTTTATTTTGTATCAAAAAATCCTTCACCATGTCAAAAAGACTTTATCATGTCTCTGGCACGAATCTTTAAAGAAAAGAGAATAAGAGACTTTTTGGTACAAAATAAAATACTTGAACTAAATATGTATTAAAAACTATTTGAGAAACTTTTTGATATTTGATCTTTTTTTTCTTCCTTGCGCACGTAACTCCCATTGGAGGGGGGGGGGGGGGGCTGATTTCATCTCTTTCTTTTTATTTTATTTTATCTTATCTTTTACTTTTTCCTTACATTTGTTGCTTTGTGTTGACTTATCACGAATGGGCTCTTTCCATTTTGCTCGGACACGCATGGGATAAAGGAGGGTTGCCTCCAATTTTATAATGGTATTTTTTTTAATTAATCACCTTGTAAGAGTTAATAATGGATGGTACTCTTTTATTTAAACTTATAAAAAGGAACTTTGACCCATTTTTTTAAAGCTGCGTTACTTTGTATTTTTCAAATCTTCTTTTTCCTACGCAAATCTGAATATTCACATCCTTATATCTTAATTCAAAATCTCCATTAAACAAATCTTCAATAATATTTTGGGAGGTCTAAATTACATATTTTGAATAAGGTTCAATAACGTAACTTGTTTATTTTTGCGAGATGAACGCAACTGAGTTGTAACAACCCGAGGTCTTGGAGATGAGGATTTATTTATTTTGGGAGAAATAAATATTATTTTATTGAAGAATAATTAAATTGGCAGTTGAGGTCAAAATTTGAAGTCGTTAGAAAGTGTTTCGAATGGAGATTCCGAGGGTGTAGTTGTGTCCAGAAGGGTCGAGAAAGTCAAAATGACTGTACTTGGGGTCTATTTAGGTTCCGAAATAGTTTTTAAGCCCATTTGGCTCGAATTAAAGTTAACGAGTCATTTAAAGTGTGTATTATCTTTTAAAGTGTGTACAATTGGGAGAATAGACTTATTAAGCCTACGAGAGATTTATTTCTCCAAAAGAGAGAAAGAGAAATAGAAAGAAAGAAAGAGAGAAGAAGAGAAGAAGGAGAAAGAGAGAGAAAGTGGAGTTTTTCAGGCATCTACGTGATTTCGAGGACGGATCAGACCCTACGAACTCGAGGCAAGTGATTAAACTTGCTAAATAATTGTAGTGTGCCATTTATTGCATGATTTGTGGATTAAATCTTTGGGTTTTAGGTTTAGTTCATCAAAACCTAACTTTTGGGTATAATATTAGATTTGATAGGTAGATCTTTGATTTGAGGATATAAATTAGCTTATATGTGTTCTTGGGTGATTATTGATGATATGTATGTGATTGGGTTGAAAAGAAATGAAGAGAAAATGATTAAAATGAATTTTGGGATTTTTGGCTTACTAAAAAGTAGCCATTTTAGAGCCTCCAGATTGGCCGAATCGATTCGGCCCTTACCGAATCAATTCGAAAATACGTAGGTTCCCAGGTCTGAGTGATCGAATCGATTCGGACCCCAGTCGAATCGATTCGGCCTAAGACAGAGTCCCAAGTCTGATGACCCGAATCGATTCGCCTTGGAGGCTGAATCGATTCGGAATTGGCCCGAATCGATTCGGAAACAGGGCTTTTTGAGGGATGTTTTTCTAGGGAGAATTTCATTCTGTTTCGTTCGAGGTTATCGATTGGGAACCTATATAGGAATCGTATGGAGTACGTTTTGGAGATTTTTGGGAGTTTCACTTATAAGAAATTATTGGAGTCGTATTGACTTAAATTGAGGAATACCGATTTGAGATTTTGGTATCATCTAAGTGGGGAAGCCCACTACCGTTGAGATTTCCATTTAGAGATATTTATGGAAATATATAATCAAGTTAGAATATTTAAGGATATTTGATCTTAGTATCAAATCCCAAATGGGATAACTTTAAAGGTTCATATAATCGATTGAACCCTATTATGGATGGAGAATTAGAAATGCTAATTGAGTGCATTAGGATATAAAGAATATCCTTAACATAAATAGAATTGAAGGACAATTCATGATTAGAAGCGACATGTGAGCTTCAAGCGAGAAATAGTATAGTGTATACTAAGTGGGGAAGATGTGTGAGAATTGACGATTAGTATATAAAGAGGGAAATATACTAAACAATGACATTTATTCTCTTGCGCCAAAGAGCGTATAATAAATATGAAAACAATGTGGTAGGTATACCTTATATGATGGTATATCTTTATATGATGTGATGGTGTAAGTATACCTTATATGATGGTATATATATATATATATATATATATATATATATAGTGAAGCATACCTCCTCCTTGCTATCATTGGGAAGTTACGTACGTTGGGGGTGAGCATCCTGGCTCAAAGAGCAGGGTGTGGATATTCCCAAGGTCATAGTCGTCCATTGTGATTATTATGCGATATACATATGAATTCTTTTGGGGGTAAGAAGTCGGGGGTATGTGACATTCTCACTTGCCGGTTAGGAGCTAAGATCGCTTCCCGGGACGTTGTGTGCGGGAGTTGATCACGAGGTGGGTGTCATTGAACCCCACCAGGTGGCCCCAGTTTGCTACGTGTATTGGGCTACTAGAAGATGATAGCATGTGAGCCTGCGTCCTCGAGTTATAGCTCGGTTGGATGGTTATGATATTGTTGTTGTGCTTGTACTTTTGTATCGAGGGATTAATGGACCTCAAAGACCAACATTGCCAGGATTAGTTTATCGGGGGGTTCCTTGTTTGGATTTTGCCTCAGCGAGACGTCCCACGCACGAACCGCAGTGTAACGTTGGAAATTAGGTAGAAGTTAGTCCTTAATGCTCATATTTATATATATATCACCTATCCCGACGATCGACCGTGCCAGGAGTAGTGTAACGGGGCCTTGTTTGGATTTTGCCTCAGCGAGACGTCCCACGCATGAAACGCCGTGTACTGTTGAGAATTGGGAATAATAATTAATTAAAATGGAATAATAAGAACTTGGGTTACATGCATCATGCATTGAGGGCATAATGAATCTCGAAGATCAATACTATCAGGAGTAGTGTAACGGGGGGTTCCTTGTTTGGATTTCGCTTCGGCGAGACGTCCCACACACGACACGCCATATAGTATTGAGAACCGGGAGAAGTTTAGTCCTTAGAACTTAGATGCTAATAACTCATATATATATATATATATATATGTGTGTGTGTGTGTGTGTGTGTGTGTGTGTGTGTGTGTGATTACATGCCAAATGAGGGCATAACTAGAATTTATGAAATTCTAGTAAAAGAGAATGTTGATGTATTGTGATGATGTTGTTATGAAGATGGTTATGCAACTTTATATGTTCAATAAATGGAAAAATATAAAGAGAACTATAACATTAATTATAAATTAATGTTTTAGATGGAATTTAGATAAGTGTAGATTGCGAGATAAGTTAGATAATCTTAATCAAATATTTATTTTGGGATCTAGTTAGATTTATTTGCCTAAATAGATTTGGGCATTTATTTGGAGACCACGTGCATACGTTTAGTTGCGCGCTCTAGTGGAGAGGTGAGTTCGATTATTATGGAGAGGGAGACTCCATTAAATCATGTCATAATGCATTTATAATTATTATTCATTTTAATGCACTTGATATAAAATGTTTTCAACTCGGGCTCTGACTCGTTTATATTCTTTCCCTCCATGTATATATATTGTATTACTTTAGGTGTTCCTCCGCAAGGACTCCATTGATGTTTATCCATCCAGTGTATTCGTGGAGCTGTGGCAGTAGCGGACTGTTGCGGCATCTTGGTTAGACGATTCCTATCTTCGGTGTATCTAGATTAGGATTCAGTTTGTATCTCGAGTTTATACTCAAGTGTTGTAGATTAAAACTTTTATATTTTCTTCCTTAGATTATTTGTACTGTCTGTGACCCGATAGCTTATTCGGGTATTTCATTGTTGAGATTTCATTGTACATTGTATTGTACTCTTTTATATTATTGGAGTATGCATTTATCACTCATCATAGTTAGATGTAGCATTGTTGTAAATGGTTGTATGGTTGGTTTTTAATTGGTGTAAATAAAAGTTTATAATTTTGACAATCCGCTTTTAATGGTTTCGGGTAGTTATCCTTATATTATTGTGTGTTGTCAGTTGATGTTGAGACTGTGCCATCTGAGATACCTGATTTAATATAGTATAGGGCTGGCCACCCGTTATTATTTTGAGTGGGTTGTCACAGATGGTATCACAGCATCAGGTTCTAGTGTATTTAGGATCGGTGTGCGTTGCTACGATCTTCCGTAAGCGTTCTTGATGTAGAGCCTTATTGTTAGGACGGTTGCATTCTTACGTCCATATTTCTTTTGTGATTTGAAAATATTGGAAAGGCGTTCTGATACAATTGTTCTTGTTTCAGATGCCACCGAAGGGAGGTCGTTCAGTCAGGGAAAATAAAGGGGATAAAAATTTGCAACCCCAAATGCCTTAAAGGAACATGACTACAAATGAAGTTGCCAATATTCTGGCACAAGCAGTAACTGCTGCCATTTCCACGATGGCGCAGCAATCTTCCATTCAAGCAGCCCAAATCCATTTAGGATTGTCTTTATGTGAGAGAGTGAAGGAAGATTTTAGTAAGGGGCATCCTCCCGAGTTTGTTGGGTGGGTTGATGCAATGGCTGCAAGTCAATGGAAGAATAGTATGCAGAGGCACCTCCGTATGGTTGAGTGTAGTGAGGTGCAAAAGCAATTTTTAGCAACCTTTATGATATCGGGTGAGGCTCTCCAATGGTGTCTGAACAGAGAGATACTCTACCTATAATAGAATTTTGGGAACTTTTTGATCGAAGGTATTTCCCTTCCCCGACTCGGAATGTAAAGATTTTTCAAGGAAATAAAACGATGGCGGAGTATGAGGAAGATTTTTCTAGATGGGCGAAATTAGTACCTGATGAGGTAAATATGGAAGAGAAACGTATATCAAAGTTTGTTCGAGGTTTAGATTGGAGAATCCAACAACATTTGTTAGAGAGTCCTACGTTAGTGAGTTTAGTCGAGGTAGTGAATGCGGCACTACTAAAGTGTCATGAATATCGTCCTCGTTCGCAAAAGGGTAAGAACTTTGGAGATTCGAGTTCTTCAAGTAAGTTTGGCGATGAGAGTGCTAATAATGCAAGTGGGTATAAGTCAGACTATAAAGAGTCACGACAGCATTTTGTTCCTCAAGGTGGGTTGAGAGGAATTTCAGGTAGATGTTTCTTTTGTAAGGAAATAGGCCATCGAAAGAGAGATTGTCCTAAAAGAGGAAAATGACCATGTGTTGATGAAGTTTTGAAAGTTCAACCCCTACAACAGATTGGAGATCATTTTAGACAGGGGGACTTTATTTGGGAGTCCATTGATGAGGAAGGGCAATCGGACTAGAGATGGATGATGTAAGTTATTTTCCTTTATGAATGGGATAATTACTATACAAATTTTGGGAATATCGCATGACAGATACTTAAGTGTTGTATTTAGATTAGGATTCAGTTTGTATCTCGAGTTTATACTTAAGTGTTGTAGATTAACACTTTTATATTTTCTTCCTCAGATTATTTTTACTGTCTGTGACCCGACAGCTTATTCGGGTATTTCATTGTTGAGATTTTGTTGTACATTGTATAGTACTCTATTATATTATTGGAGTCTCCATTTATCACTCATCATTGTTAGATGTAGCATTGTTGTAAATGGTTGTATGGTTGGTTTTTAATTGGTGTAAATAAAAGTTTTAAATTTTGACATTCCGCTTTTAATGGTTTCGGGTAGTTAGCCTTATATTATTGTGTGTTGTCAGTTGATGCTGAGACTGTGCCATCTGGGATACTTGATTTAATATTGTATAGGGCTGGCCACCCGTTACTATTTTGAGCGGGTTGTCACATGAGTATTTTGAATTTTCAACCGATGATTTTCAAGCATGAATACTCTATTCCTTTCCTTTAGTATTATGCGTTTGAAGTGTCGCCTAAACCCTTAATTGCTTGTTTTTCTTCAAAGCAATTAACAACTTAATTAGAGAAACTGGACACCAAATTTTGGGACTGTTTTTATGAAACTTTTAAATATGAATAAATCTTTGAAACCCTTGAGTGCATAGGTGAGATTATTGGGTTTTAAATCGTCTGGGTGAGCCGGGCTTGGGGTTGCTCACGCTCGGCCCGAACTCACTTACTCATGGTCAAGCCCGAGCTCCGCCTGAATTATTTTTTCCCGCATAGGCCCGAACTCGGCTCATCAATATTACGGGCTTCGGGTCAGATTTCGGGCAGGCCCGATTTCAATTTTTTGTTAAAAAAGTTTGAATTAATTTTTTTTCTTTGTATTTCCTTCATGGACAAAAAGTTACACATTAAAATCTAATTGACATTTCATGAAATAAAATATATAATTATGAAATGTATTAAATTAAAACAAGGGAAATAAGAGTGAAAACCTACAAATTCCTGTTAAATTTCATACATTTAGTAAAATTTGATCACTAATAAAGGCCTATTGTGACTTGAGAAATTATTGAATCAAATACCCATAATGAGATTAATAATAAAATCACAAAATTGACAATCACATGTAATCTAATGTATTATGATAAATGATTTTTTTAAATTAGTAAATGAAATAAAAGAACAACACCTAATTAAACAATGTTGACATAAATATATGATATTATATAAATTATTTATTTATTTATTTATTTATAAATATGACGTTGGGGCTTTGGGCCCAATTTGGGCTTGGCAAAGTTTGATTCAAGCTCGGCCCGAAATTCATTCGGACTTGAAATTATGGCTCAGGCCCGGCTCATCTCAAACTCAAATAAAGCTCGGCCCGAAAATAGCAAGCCGAACTGGCGGGCTTCGGACGCTCAATTTACAGGCCTAGGTGGGATTATTGTTTTTTTTTATGATTTTAGGTGTAGGTTCTCATGTAGAATTTTTATGGGATTATCTATATGATATGTGCGATGCATATACACCTGTAAAAAAATTATATGACTTATAAAAGAGGACATTTATGATGAGTTGAATATTTTTGGCATGTTGATTAATTTAACATTTTTTATGTAAATAATTGTGTTGAAAAATCAACGACGGTATTATTATTAAAATTTAAATTAATCGGGGCCTTTACATTTGAATTGTTACATTGCTCATATAAATTATGTGTTGTGTGATTTATTATTTGTCACTTTTGTCATCGCGGGTATGAGGGGCCTTTGGGTAGTATATTGCTCATATTAATTTTAGGATGCTTACTAGGTATGAGACTAGTGGGTAGACCTTAGTTAAAATTTATACTTGCTAGGTATGGGACTAGTTAGTGTAAATTCGTAGGGATTTATATTTCGAGGTGAGGCAGATTTTTACGTTATATCATCATTTCGCTAGCCTAGGCATAAGACTAGGACGTGTTTTATATTGGTGATTCATCATATATGTAGGATAGAACGTATGTGTACTTGGGGACCCTTAGGTATGAGACTAAGGGGTATTTTGAGGATCTTACATCGAATAAAAGGGTGGAGTAATTTAGAAATTGAGAAATTGAGAAAATGAAAATTAATGCCTAAGATAAAAATGGGTATTAAAATTTGTGGCAACATAATGTGTCAAGGACCGACAGTTTAAAGGGTCAGTGGACGATTTATGTCGTGTCGTGTGTGGAACCTTGTCATGGGGCGGGGTCGACAGTTTAAACGGATCAGAGGCTATTTGACAAGGGGAAGTGTGACACTTTGGTGGATTACCACCCGAGCCGAGAGGACTGCCAAAAATAAAAAGTGAGAACAATAATAAAAAAAATTGGGTTAATTTAATTAAATTAACATCGTGGGACTTGGGAATTTAAAATCATATTGGTGTGCTTTTGAAATGGATATTTCTGAGGGTAGTTAGGGATTTATATTTATCGCGTTTAATTATCCCGTTTAATTTAAAAATACTCTATTGTGATATTTATTGCGTATAATGCTACTGTCTGGATTCTAGGATCCTATTTGAGGGGAGTAGTGTGTATTTATTCTCGGGGATCTGACCTCGTGCATTGACTAACTTTTTCAGAATAAGTTTTGGAGAAGCTGCATAGGATTATCAGAGTTTATCATTTGGAGACACAACTGGAGTTCATTCATTTTATTTCTTTATTTAGTTAGACTTTCCTTTTCAGTCGTATTTAAGTATGAGACTTCATTTGAGTTTTTCATTGGGCCATTCGGTTCCAAAGTTGTTTAGAGGATTTCTATTGGATTATTCAGTCGGTTTATTATTCGGATTTTATTTAATCATTATTGGAGATTGAATTTAATCGGAGTTTTAGCATGTGATGGATCTTTTATCACTCAGTTGTTTATTACCATTTGGTATTGATTCAATTACTTATCTGATGGATTGATTTATTTATGTCTCATATATGTCTCATGCTAACAATGGTATTTATTTAGTTTACGCCCAACATAGCTCAGTGTTAGTGACTAGCCACCCCATCCGTTGGATTGCGCGGGGTGTGACAAATATACCATTTTCCCCTTATGACATGTGGTACTCACTGCCTCTGTCCAAAAACATCTAGGCATGGATCTCCAAAGAGGCATGGATCTCTTGTATCATCTGGTTCTTCCTCTCAACTATC
Organism: Sambucus nigra; assembly: GCA_949130495.1. Classification (NCBI taxonomy): domain Eukaryota; kingdom Viridiplantae; phylum Streptophyta; class Magnoliopsida; order Dipsacales; family Adoxaceae; genus Sambucus; species Sambucus nigra. Next base: position 465,030,453 of record OX422211.1, on the reverse strand, counting down.
CCATTTTGTTAAGGATTACGAATGGTAAAAACTCACGTTTGATTCTTACTCCATCATAATAGGTATCCACTTCGGCTTTTTTGAATTTAATGTCATTGTCACTACGCATTCGATTAAGAGTGACACCATGTTGATTTTGCAAGACATGACACTTGGTTGTTAGGAACTCAACCTCATCGGACTTTTCTCTAAAAAAATTCCACAATAGAGTGTCTCAAAAAGTCAGTGACATGAGAATTTATATCTTACCACCAAAGCACTCTGAGAGAGTACGACCCATAAGTTTCATAGGAATCAACTCTAAAACATGGGTGGTGGTAATGGTATTCAACTTCCTATGGGGACTTCGAATTAGTTTTGTTTGTTGGCAAGGTCCACAAACTGAGGAAGTTTGTTTCCCAAGTGAAGGTAAGTAACAAATTAGGTCCTTTTTCACTGATCTCTTAAGATCTCTAAAGTTCACATGGCCAAGTCGTTGATTCCAAAGGTCCATAAAGGAGACCATGGCGTTGTTGCACATAAAGGAGGACTTAGGCACAATCCAATAGAAATTATCTTCGGTCTTTAATCCTTGTAGTAAAAGTTCATCGGATTGATAATATACATTACATTCGGACCAGTCAAAGTTTATTGTAAAGTTTGCGTCGCACAGTTGGATTATGCTAATTAAGTTCTCTTTCAATCCTTTTATGTACAACAATTGTCTAGTTTAGGAAATCTGGTTAACATATCCACGTCCTAGAATATAAAACCTACTCTCATCTCGAAAAGTGACTTTTCCTTCTTTGCGATCCTCAAGGTTGGTAAAAAATGATATGCCACCAGTCATGTGCGTAGGGCACTCACTGTCAAATTACCATTGGGAAGTATTTTGATCCTTAAGAGCAACGTGAACAACAATGGCTTTATCGTCTTGCTTAGGTACCCAAATGGAGGTAATCTTTTATATGACCTTATGATTGTTGGATCTAGTCGTACCATTAATGCGTTCTCAAACGGCATAGACATCTTTTGAAATTCTTCCATTAATCTTTGTGAAGTCGTGACTAGGTACTGAACTTGCTCTCTAAGACTAGCAAAGTTTCTGCAGTGGTGAGCGGGAGTATGTATACATTGAGTTCTTCCTAACTAGTAGCAAAACCCTCTAAGGTGACCTTTCCTTTTGCAATAGGTGCAAACATAGTCTTGTTTGGGTGTGACTTGTTTCTCTTTCTTAGGTTGGACTCTTTTTTGTGTTTTAGGTCGAGGTCCAAAAGAATCTACCACAAATTTAGGAACCGATTTCGGTGCGACATGGGAAGTGGATGCACCATCGTAAACCATTCCTCGATTCTCCTCAAAACCTAAAGAAGGACCGAGGAGCATCTTTCCAACCTTCTTCGATATATCCTTTATATTAACATTAACCTCTCAGGAACATTTGAGATCTTTCTCGAGTTGGGATATAAGGGTTTCAAATTGAGCACGAGTCTCCATGGATGCTTGAAGATCTCTCATAAGACTAGGCACATTGTTAGTCAAGTCACCATTTTTCTTCTCAATTAAATTAACTTTCTCTCTCCTATAGAAATTCTCGTAGATAACTCGCTCTCTCCCGCCTCTCTCAACTCCTTCTTTAAAGATAAAACTCTAAGCATTAAACCTTTTTTTGTTTCATCATTTTAAGGGACTCGGCGTAAATCTCAGTATAAGTACGTTGAAGGTCACTATCTCCCTCACTCAAAGAATTATTTCCCTTATCATCTTCGAAATGACTAGACTCACTATCGAGGTCATCATATTTACTACCTTCCTCATCGACGTGAGGCGCACTAGATGTACTAACATGATAATGCAATGAAGTTACATCCATGTGGTGATTCCTCCCCATAATCCACCGACTCGACATCATTCTCACTAAGCATGGCATTAAAAGCATCTTTGCATTTTCCTTGTATCTTTAATCACTTAGCACACTCGTGATATTTGTGACCCTTATCCTCGCACTCATAACATCTTTCTTAGGGCAATATTTTCTTTCTTTTTCAAAATTTTTCTTGCCTAATTTATATGTTTTATCTTTCTCGAAACTCTATTTTCTTTTGAAGTATTTTCCTTTCCAAGTTTGAGAAATTTTTTGATTTTTTTTTGCAAAAAGGACTAAATAGTCCAAATCAAAATCATAATCGGAGTTAGACGACACTTCTTATTTACTTTTAGATTGAAATTTTAATGCAATTCCCTTTTACTTGGGTTTAACAATTTTGAAAAACATGTATATCTCATAAGTTTCAAGGTCTCCTAGGAGTTCTTCTAACCTAAGTGTATCATCCCTAATGAATTAAGCACAATAACCTTAGAAATAAAACGTATTGGAAGTGATCTGAAAATCTTTTTAACTACGCCCATCTTAGGAATTTATCACCAAAGTTAAAACTAGAGTTTATGATATCAGATAACCGTGCATAAAATTCATCAAAAGACTCAGACTCTAGGATTCTAATAGTCTCAAACTGCGTGGTGAGGTTTTGAAGCTTGGAAGCTTTCACAACATTGGTTCCCTCATGAGTGAGTTGGAGGATATCTCAAGATTTCTTAGACTTGGAGCACGTCATAATGCAGTGGAACTCGTCAGGGGTGACGACTTCATAAATGACATTTGTGAGTCAAAATTACTCTATTTCAAATCATCTTCTGCCAAAATAGAAATATGTTTTGAACTTATGCCATTGTCATTGATCACTGTGGGTGTTGTTACCCTCTTTAATAAACAAGCCGGACTCTTTCATCAATGTATTTTAAAGCATAACCCATCCTAGCTTTCCAATATGCATAGTTTGACCCATAAAAAATGCATCATATTATACAAACTATCCATAAAATCCAAATTTATAAAAAATCACACAAAAACTTAGTATAACCTGCTCTGATACCAATTTGAGAAAGGTAAATTCTATGGATTGATTTCTATATTTGGGAAAACACACACAAATTCCAAATGTTAGCAAATTTTATCACTAATAAATTTAGTGTGCATGCAATGATGAAGTTCAAATTAAATATGCTAAACCAAACAAGCAAACATGCGAAGAAGTGGGAAATATCCCTTTCGAGCAAAACCTTTATTTTCAGCACTATACAAGATTTGACAGACATTAGACAACTTATAGACTGCTTACCTCACTAAGTATAATGTGCAACTCTTCAAGTCTTCTACAGTAATGGCACAGTCCACCACTGTCCACATGAAGTTGTATTCCCTTAGTATCCACCGATCAACCGTCTTCTTTAGTAGTAGATACTCGGCTCTAGAAATCATCACTAGAGATGAACTTTATAATTTTTTTTGTATGAGGATGTGTTCTTATTGATTTGATAAAGTTATCTCCAAATTTCCAAGGGGTTTGGATGAAAAAAAAATAAAGTGTTATCATAAAAGAAACTCTAAAAGGGCTTTGAAAAGGTAAAATAAGAGCTTTCTAAGACTTTAATCCCACATCTATTTTTTTAAGTAAGTTTGTTGTTAAATGGAAAACTCTAGAGACTTAGATCATATTTAATTAAACAACAAGAACTTGCACGCTCATTCAAATGGCTTGGTACCTCATTCGAACGAAATGCCCTTTTTCATTCGAATAAGTTTCTAACGGAACCTCAAGTGACATTTCAGTGCTTGGCATTTTAGATCTATTTCTGTCGTGGGAACCTTCATTCTAACGACATACCCAATCTCGTTTGAACTACTTCCAACGAGAATTCGAACCACATTCTATAATTGACCAGTAGTCATCATTCTAGATCTCGTTCGAACGTTGGAATCTCATTCTAATGACAAGTCAAACTCATTCTAACGAGTTACCAGGGTTTTCAAAATTTCTTTACAAACTTCTAGAAAACATTTTGAAATAAAAACTCTTAAAAATGTAACACCCATGGAAAAATAAAGTCTTTAGCAAATTGCCATAATTCTTCTGAATATTGTTAAGAAAACAAATTATTCACTTTTCCAAATGTCATCAAATTCGTCTTCGAATACCTATAAATAGCCATGAAGGTGTAGCGGTGTGTAACAGGATAACCCAAATAAAAAATAAATTGAGCAATTATAAAACTTTCTCTTACAACTCGTGTTTTAGAGATTTGTGATTATGTGGAGGTTTATATTGGTAGATTGTGTTTTGAGGCTCATTTGTTAGTTTAGACACGTAATCTTATTATATGATCTTGGGTATGGACTAGATGGTAAGATATAGGGCTCATATAGGTTGTAGGGGCCGGGCTACCTTTTTCACTATCCTAGGTTAGGAGGTGTATATTTTGGATGTTCCTAAGATAAAAGAGTGGTGTTATAACACACTTGCATTTTATCGATGAGGAGACGCAATAGGGGGTTTCCATTTTTCTTAACGCTTTAGATCTCATTTGATTGTGGGGCTTTCCATAATCTTGTTCATTGTAGAAAACCCAACCGAACTCGTAAATGATTCGCATCAACTATACCAAATAGCAGGAGAATGTAAGTTGCATTATGAATCGGTAGTCCTAAGTATAGGGCTCTATATCAAAGAAAGGTAACGCTAAAAATGTAGTAAGTTCACACAGATCCTAAGGGACTCTAGAAGTTGATGCTTTGATACCATTTGTGACACCCCTCCTATCAAAACAATGGATGGCCATCCCGATACCAAAATGAAATAATAGTCCCATATGGATCATTCTTAGCATCACTGTCGAAAATTTAGTTAAATTACTAACCACCTATTAGTTTAACAAGAAGTGTCAGTTTTAATCTTGTTATGGCATGCAACATAAAACCATCCACACATAAACCATACGAAATAGTACTTAATGATAAATCATGTCCAACAAAAGTCTAAATGCATAATAACAATTGGGTGCCGAATAAACCATCGATCACCAGAAATCCAGTACGAATATCCAAACTGAAAGAAATAATTGAACATCCCTAATGTCTAAAAAAAGGGCTAGATTTCGAACTCATAACTGAGATTAAACCTACTCTAGGAAACAAGAAATGAAGTGGCTACACTAAACTCTGCAAGCCTCTACATCTACTACAGCTATGCATCCCTGGAACGAATGATCATCCATGGCGTCCCTATAGCTGGACACCTAAAAGTTTTGGAAAATGTTTTTGACACTAATCATAGCCCCCCAAAAGATTTTGAAAATATTTGCAGATGATTAAAATGCAGTAAATAAATATGCAGTAAACTTTTCATATTTAAGTCGGTGTCGCACTCTCTTGAGATACCTCTACCTCTACTCTATTGTGCACACCTAGCGCGTACATCTTAACCCACTTAGTTATGCTACCCTGGCTAACTAGCCCTGTCGCAATTCTTTCTAACACACTACTCTAACCCGAGTACCTTCTGTCATTAATTACTAAGATAGTTTACTTGTTAGCTTATTTGATTATCTCATCACCTATCATTGATATAACTTTACTCCAGTTATTTTTAAACATTCACACTTAATGTATTATATCTTATATATAATTAATCACTCGATTATGTAACTATATATACATTATAAGAGTTACACATATAATCACTCTTTACAACTTAAACCCGTATATAAATTACGACACCATTATATGCGTAAAGGATATACCATAACAAGCACACATATGTTGCGTATAATTATAGTCCCCAGAGTAATAACTCATCAGAGGTATCTCTCTAAAACTCTATCATCATCGAGAGGCATACTCACATTATTTTGGCTACCGACAATCGGAATCTCATACTGACTCGGTAAAATCACAAATGTATTAGAGGCAACCATAGTCCTTCAATAGTGGGAGATACCCATACCGGCAATTATCTCACTTCTAACTTCAACCCTCACGAGGGTACATGCATAGCGCTACGACCAGGGGACTATACTCACCCTTTATTCACTCGCCAGGGTGATCACCCACATCGCGCAACCTCCACTGATAGCACTAGAGGGTTATGTTCAAATCAATATCATAAACACAAATATTATCCTCATTCTTATATATAAATATACTATTTCTATACCCGTATATATATTAATACAAAATTGGCCAAACCGTGGACGTCACTCAAAGCAATCGCCTAATTACTACGAGTCTACATCCCCGACTCTTGAACATATATTAATTCTCATTCATAAATATTCAAACAGTAGCATCACTCTGATTTATCCTCGGACTTACCCAGCCAGCCAGTATGTCAAATAAATCACGAATTTACCCACCCAATCAGTTAATAAAATTATTCACTAATTTGTTCTCACATTAAAATGATTTCCCACGCTAATTACCCACTCAAACTGAGGTCATATAATTTTGCCTAAATTACCCAATAGAGTTTTTCTCATCCTTACGGGTAAAAATCACTATTGGAAACCCTCCAAATTAACCGCCAAATTAAACAAAAAAAAAATCAAAGTGTCAGGTGATCTGAACCGGTTCAACTAGACACCCGAAATAGTTCAGTCAACCACTCTGAATTGGTTCGCCCCCATATCCGAACGGCACGTTGTACCTAACTGCAAACAATTTTCTCCAAATTCCATCCAAACTTCTTTAATATGTTACCCAACCTCCATTAAAACACTATCAACATAATGGGACACAAATATGATGATTTTAACACATGTAAATCACCCTAATATTAGAGATTGGACTAACTTTAATGATTTAATGAAACAATTAGTTTATTTTCAAATCTTAAAAAAAAAATGAATTTAGATTCAATTAATCTCTGCATCCCATCAAAGTTAAATTTTCCAGAAGGTTTAAGTCATCTAAATTTCATGAATTCATCATTTAAATCAATTAACATCGTAGGAGATAAACTCAACCGCAAAATCCCCTTTTTTGTGAATGTGAGAAAACACTTCCCAAATTAATTTTCTCCACCTACTATGATATTAACATGAATTCCACACATAAATTCACATCAAGATAACCACTTGCCTTATACTGTTCGTAGGGTCTGAAATTCCGTTGTAGGAGATAAATTTCTCCTCGAATTGGCTCTCCAAACTCTATTTTTTCTTCATTCTTCACTTTACCGTCTTACTTTACATGGTTAGAGTTTAGAATTATGTTTAGGCTTGTTCCAAACCCTAACCCTAGATTAAATAGTCTTAATCCTGAAATTACTCTAATAGGCCAAGCCTAAATGACCTAAACACTCCCGTATGAGCCCCATCTGGTCTAAAAAGCCCTCGGAACTCAATTACTACCCACGGGTACTCAATTCTGCCTATTTCTACCCATTCATGACCAACCGTGAACTCGAAATTATCATCCTAGTTGTCTAATAAATTTTCCATCTGGATTTTAATGTAGTATACTCATAAGACCCGATTGACATATCATCAAAATCCCGTCGTTATTACTCATTACGATGTACTAATAATCCACCATATTTTATTTACTATAAACTAACTTAGTAAATTTTCCACATAAATACTAATCTTATTCCCATAAATTAATATCTATGAAATACTCAATACTTCATTTTAATTAAATTACTGCACACTTGTAATTTAAAATACCAGAAATAATTAAACTCAAAATTATTCAAAAAAATACAGGGTGTCACATAAAGACTTCATTTTTGACTCATTAAGGTTCCTACGAGTTTAGGTTCACGTCATTTGGATTAACCAATGCTCCAACATGTTTGATTTGATCAACCAAGTGTTTTGCCCTTATTTGGACCAGTTTATCATCGAATTCATTGATAACTTATGAACTAATTTGCCGACTGAGGAGGATATTGAGAATTTGCGAGTTGCAGTTCATATTTTACGGGAGAATAAGTTATATGCAAAGTTCTAGATATATGATTTTTGGTAATGAGCAGTTTAATTTTTCTGCCATGCAGTTGGGAGACTGGATTATCGGTGGATTTGATCAAGGTGACTGTTATTTTGGATTGGAGAGAGCCCATGACACCTACAGAGGTTCATAGCTTTTTAGGATTGGTTGTATATTATCGGAGGTTTATTCAAAAAATTTCAAAGATTGCGGGATCCTTGACCAGTATGACTCAATATATGATTTAATTTGTTTGGATAAAGAAGTCTTAACATGTCTTCGACACTTTTAAGAAGAAGTTAACTACGACTCCTTTTTTTTCTCTACTTAGAAGTGGGTTTGAGTTTTTGGTATACACTGATGCTTCCTTATAGGTATTAGTTTGAGTGTTGATGCAAGAGGATATTCATATTACCTATGCATCATGAAAGGTAAAACCCCAAAAGGGTAACTATTGGACTCATGATTTAGAGCTAGCAACACTAGTGTTTTCACTACACATTTGTAGGCATTATTTACGTGGTGAGAAATTCAAGCTCTTTAGAACAGGAAAAATTCATCCATATTTGTTCACGCAAAAGGATTTGAAAATGTGACAATGACATTGGTTCGACTCTATCAACTACCACTAATTTAGGATGTGGTATCACCCAGGAAGGCTAATTTGATAGCATATGAGTTGGGTTGATGACCATTGTTGACTTAGTGGAAGTTTGTCTTATCTTCAATTGACCGATGTGGGTTCTATTCAAGTGATTAGCCAGTTAGCAGATGATTTTATGGGGATACTCACAATGTCTCTTAACATCTATATGTGGGTGGGTCAAGTGCAGTCATATGATTTATTTTACAATGAGAGACTAGTTGATCTATTCTCCACTGGTTTACCTCTTTATACCATTGGGTGAGATGGTAGATTGTAGTAAATGGGAGGTAAGTTGTGCCATGAGACGATGTATAATTATCATGCAGGAGGTCCATATATAGCAGTTTTTGGTATATCCCAGAGGATATAAGATGTATAAAGATATGAGGAGACAATATTGGTGGTATGTAATTGAAGTGTGGTGTTTCTACATTTCTGTCGTAATATAGCACATGTCAAATGGTGAAAGTGAGTCATCAGTGACTGTCATGAAAGCTTTTACCCTTACCTATTCCCCCAATGAATACAGGATAACATTTTAATGGACTTGATCATCTATTTACCTTTGATACTAGGGCAATATGATTATATTTTATAAGGACATTTTTCTCATGTCCAACATGTTACATTTGTGTATGTCGTACGCCGCTACATTTGGCACGTCTCTACACGATCGCATACGACGGCCTCAATCCGAATTTCAGGAATCAAGCATTCATCATCTCCATCATGTGTCCCAAATTTGCCTCAACAACTTCACGTTCCATGATTTTAGGGACTTTTTGTAAGTGGTACGCAAGAGAAGTCAAAACAGTTAAAGAAGGAAAGATATGGAAGTTCATGGACATTTTAGTAATTTTACAGTCACCGTCTGGAGGTTTGGTCAACTGGAAATTTGAAGAACTCGCCGTAATGAAGATACTGGAAGAAATGGAACCTCAATTCGATCTTTGCTGAAGAAGTTATGGCCCTTTGAAAACGGAGAAAATTCTGAGGAAAACTCTTGGGAAAATGCTAAGTATTTTTAAGCCCCATTCCAACGATTTTCAGCTAACCGAAAGACAAACTGGTTCGGGGGGAAAACCGGTTCGTGGTGCACTCGAACCAGTTTGGGGTACCTGACGCTGGATAGAGTTTTAAAATTTTAACACCCTTTTTGGTTTACTTATAAAAGCCAACTTCGGGGGAGTTATTTTGCAAGACTTGCTAAGAAGTTTTTGAGAGTTCTATCACCTCAAGTCTTCATATTTTTGAGCCCCAAGACTCATGTTTTTATTCACACAACTTTTCCAAACCTTTTTGAATCTGTTTGCAACCCAAGAACACAGCTTTGCTTTTGTTCAACCCTTGTGGAGAAATCGTTCTCTTCTTCATTGATGCCCTCCTAGAAAGGGAAAGTTCCAGTCAAGACATCAAAACTGACACCTGTGGGTATTTCTATGTCACACTGTATTTCTAGCCGTTGCTTTGGAAGTTTGACAAAGACACCGTGCATTACACTTGTCGGCGATTATCAGGTTGTATGTAAGTCAATGGTCTTGTAAATTCTTTAAAGTTCTAGAAATAAAAAGTTTTACCCAAAAGGGGTTTTTCCTTAACTTTGTGTCACATGCTTCATCTATTTATGGTTTGACACGCCAACACACATAGATGCATGTTTAGGGGTTGATTAACTTTGTTTAAATATGGACTCTAATTAAATAAGGGTTTATTGGAATCTTGCGAATTAATTTAATCAATTATCACACGTCATACATTTTTCAAATTGGTATCAAAGCGGGTTACGCTAACTTATCATGTGATCTTTGTTTTTCGCAAAAAAATGTGTGATATTTATTTTTTTTAAATCAATTTTGTGAAAAATTGCAATTTTTCCAATGAAACATTCATTTAATATGATGTCTATTTTTGACGGGTCTAATTATGCCTACTGGAAAGCCCGTATGAAATCTTGTTTAAAATCCATTGATGAGCGTGTCTGGTTGCTTTGTGAAAATGGGTGGACTCCTCCCATGGTCACCGTTAATAACGTCACCTCTTTAAAACCCATGTCAGCCTAGACCGAAGTTGATTATAAAATGTCTAATTTTAATTCCCGTAGTCTGAGTGCTATTTCTGGATCTGTCACTCCCAACGAGTTCCATCAAATTATGACGTGCACCACGTCTAAAGAGGCATGGTATGTTTTGAAATTGACACATGAGGGTATGAACATGGTTAAATACTCAAAACTACAAAATTTGGCCACCCAATTTGAGACTATCACCATGTCCGAGTCCGAATGCCTTTATGATTTTTATGCACGTTTGTCAGACATTGTTAACATATGTTTTAATTTGGGTGAGGTGATTGATAACACGCATGTCGTTAAAAAGATTTTGAGATCTCTTCCCAAACTCTTTATTCCTAAAGTCACTGTTTTGAACTCTTTGGGAGATTTGAAATCACTTAAGTTAGAAGAACTTGTAAGAGACCTTCAAACCTATGAGATTGACATGTTTCCCAAAACCATTAAGGCTAAGGATAATGGCATTTCTTTAAAGACTCATTTTAAGAAAAAGAAAAAAAAAAGTTTGTGAGTCCGATTCTGAGGAAGATTTTGATTTTAAAGATATGACCTTATTTGCGAAATTTTTTAAAAAGTTTCTCAAAATGAATAAAGAAAATTCTTCCAATAAAAAGAGATCTTTTTAGTCAAATAAAAAGAAAGTAGAGGCCAAAGATAGTGACAAGGAGGATGAAATCAGGTGCTTTGAGTGTGAAGGGAAAGGGCACATAGCTAGAGAGTGTCCTACTAGGGTAAGGAGAAAGGGCAAAGAGACTTCTATTCCCACCACTCTTAGTGATAGTGAGGGTGATGAGGGTGATGAGAGAGATGAGTCGGATAAAGGTTTAGCACATGGGATAGTAGTTGCTTTTTCTAATCGTGTGAGCACACCCACTTTGTCTCATGAGAGTTCACACAATAGCAATGATAGTGATTTGTGTTCTTTGAGTGAGGGAGATAGCGAGGAGGAGAGTGGAGATGAAAGTGACCTCCAAAAAGCTTTTAGAGATTTGTACACCGAGACCTTGAAAACTAAGAAGTATAATCAAGATTTAGGTCATCGGGTTTTAGGTTTGGAGAGAGAGAAGGAGGTTTTGAGAAAGGAGAAGTGTGATTTGACCAACACGTTGTCTAGTCTGACGACACATGTATCACAACTCGAGAGTGATATCGAACGTGCCAGGGAGGTCAAACTCAATTTTGAGAACGAACTGAAGAAGGTTGAAGAGGTGGTTCTTAAGGTTAAAGGTGAGAATTTAGGAATAAGTCATGACAGTGCTTTTGCTTCCCAATTTGCACCCGAGCCGGTTCACACTTTAGTGTTTGATTCACGTGAGTCTCACCCTAACCCACCTAGGCATCCCATTCATATTAGGAGAGCGCGTCCTAGAGTTTTTGAAGAGATTTTCCTAGGCCGATATATGTTTATTCCCATTGTAAGAGGAAAGGACACCTAAAGGAATTTTGTTTTAAGTTGAGTTATGTGTCACATTTTGCTCCTACACGTGTTTCTGGCATACATTCACCCACACATGATACTTTACATGCTCCCGGAGACTACATAAGAGAGTTTGCACATTTAAGTGAGCAAGTTAAGTTTTTAGTGAAAACTTCACAAGAATTGATGGAGGTTTTTCGTAAGTTGTCACCACCTTTAGAAAACCCCTCCGCACCTAATGATTGAGGTTTGACTTGTTTACTAGCATAGGATGTTTTTCATGATGACATTATTTGCCTATTGCTAGTATGTATCATTTTTAAATGTTTTCCTTTTGTTGAAATTTTTTGAAAAATACAAAAAGATTTTATTTTGATAAAATTTTTGAAAAATCCAAAAAGAGTTTTGTATTTTGTTTACACTGTTTATGGATGGACACTTAGGATGACCGAGTCACAAAATCATCCCATTATTTTCATGTGACTATTTGATAGTGTTTTGAGACAATAGGTCAATTCATCCTTGTGCTTTACAATGTTTGGAGTCATTGAGATGTAATTAGTTGTTATTTCCTTTACGTTAGACTCATGAGATCCTTTATTGCACACATGCACGTATTTATTTGATTATTGTGCTTGTTTTATCACATGTTGGTTGAGTATTTCACTTCAATCCTGTCGTTAAAACGAACCAAGCTCGATAAAACTTGATAAAAAGTGTGCACCTTTGAACCATGTTTGTGAGGTTTTGTGTGCTTTGTATGAAAACGGTGAAGGGCTACGAAAGGTTATCATTTACCCTTTGCGATTAAGCCGCCATTCAATTGAACCTAAAAAAAATGAGGAATTTTATTATCCGGGGTTCAAAGAGGTTGAAAAGAGCTGGAAAAATTTAAAGGCAATAAAAAAAAGCATGCCAATTATGGGCCATTTAGGTTTTTGCACCAATTCTCCAAAGTTTGAGAATTTTGTTTAACACCTCTAAAAGAAAATATATATGAGGGAGTTCGGTTGGAGATTTTATAACGGGTTTGCATGGCCCTGAAAATCTTGAAAAAGCGCTAAAATTTTTTGGACGTTGTTGGTGTGGGAATCACTTTGACTTTGATTTGTTGATTTGCATAAGACGATGTCATCTAAATTCAACAAATTTGTACACCAAAGGATACTTTTGATGTTCATTCGTTAGGGGTACACATATGCATCGTGCACATATGATTGATTGAGTTTATTTACCTATCGAATGTGTTCACACCCATACATTCCATTTCCATGACATGGTTGTTTGAGTTTAAATCCATGCTTTGATTATTTGTATCCTATTTTTGTATAAAAAATTTTAAAATTTCAAAAATAGTTTGTGAAGATTTTTTTGAGCATCTCCTTGCAAGAGCACGTTTGCCATATTGATTGATGTTTTGTTTTGAATACCGTGACACCACGACTTTGCTTTTTTGATTTATTCTTCTCATTTGCCTATTTTCGAGGATATCATAAAAAGGGGGAGAAAGAATTATCATATTATGTGGGAGTTTTTGAGATTTATTTGAGTTGAGATATAATATTTGTCATATGCTTTCATCATAAATTGGTATCTATATTTATCTCATTTCAAACTTGATACATCACTTGGTATTTGCTTTATCTCATGTCTGTAGGTACTACATTGACGATCACTGAATTGCACACCCTGATGAGAAAAAGCTTTGAGATTCCTGAAGATTTGAAGAACAAATGATGAAGTCTTATTCATTTGTATCTTTCCAGTTTTGGGTTCATGGTAGGGTAGATTTGTATAGGAAATTTTACTATTTGATAATTCGGATTTTTTATGTGTGTACCGGCATAGACATAGGGGGAGGTTTGTAACGACATTTTTCTCTTGTCCAACATGTAACATTTGTGTATGTCGTACGCCGCTCCATTTGGCATGTCTCTACACGATCGCATACGATGACCTCAATCCAAATTTCGAGAATCAAGCATTCATCATTTCCATCATGTGTCCCATATCATCCTCAACGACTTCACATTCCATGATTTTAGGGGCTTTATGCAAGTGGTACGCAAGAGAAGTCAAAATAGTGAAAGAAGGCAAGATATGGAAGTTCAAGGTAATTTTGGTAATTTTATAGTCACCGTCTGGAGGTCTAGTCAACTAGAAATTTGAAGAGCTCGTTGCAACGAAGATACTGGAAGAAACGACACCTCAATCCGAGCTACGGTGAAGAAGTTATGGACCTTTGAAAATGGAGAAAATTCCGAGGAAAACTCTTGGAAAAATGCTAAGTATTTTTAAGACCCATTCCAGCGATTTTTTGCGAACCGAAAGCAAAATCGGTTCGGGGGACGAACCGGTTCATGGTACACCCGAACCGATTTGGGATACCTGATGCTAGATAGAGTTTCAAAATTTTAAAACTCTTTTTGGTTTACTTATAAAAGACAACTTCGGGGGAGTTGTTTTGCAAGACTTGCTAAGTTATTTTTGAGAGTTCTATCACCTCAAGTCCCAAGACTCATGTTTTGATTCACACAGCTTTTCCAAACCTTTGTGAATCTGTTTGTAACCCAAGAACACAACTATTCTTTTGTTCAACCCTTGTGGAGAAGTCATTCTCTTATTCATTGTTGCCCTCCTATAAAGGGAAAGTTCCAGTTGACGACATCAGAACCGACACTTGTGGGTATTTCTGTGTCACACTGTATTTTTAGACGTTTCTTTGGAGTTTTGACAAAGACAACGTGCGTTACACTTGTGGGCGATTATCAGGTTGTATGTAAGTCAATGGTTTTGTAAATTCTTTAAAGTTTTAGAAATAAAAGGTTTTACCCGAAAGGGGTTTTTTCCTTAACTTTGTGTCACATGCTTCATCTATTTATGGTTTGATATGCGCACACACATAGATGCATGTTTAGGGGTTGATTGACTTTGTTTAAATATGGACTCTAATTAAATAAGGGTTTATTGGAATCTTGCGAATTAATTTAATCAATTATCACACGTCATACGTTTTTCATATTTGGGTTAGTGAATCTCTTACCAAAGGTCTTAAATTTATTACCTATTTGTACGGTGTGGACACCACATTCTAGGACCCCCAAAGCATATCCTTAGGTCCCAATCACTTCTTCCTTCCCCATAAAAACCTGGGTCATAATTCGGGAATCTAGAGGCCACCGAGTGCCCTAGAGCCTCATTTGACTCTGATTGTCTTTCTCATCTGAGTGAAGGTTCAATGAATATTCAAAGTTCTCATAATTCCATTTCCAATGGACGTTCCGTCTCGTGTGCGGATTATCCTTACGGTACAGACAAACGGACCACTTTCCCCTAAAAACTGATTTGGAAGCCATAAGGCACTCTCGATCTCCATTTGACTCTTATCAACACTTCATCTCAAACGAGTCTAAATGAATCTTTTAAGGGTTTTGAATACCCTTTCCAAAAGTCTGCCCCTTTCACGAATAACCTTACAGTGCAGACGGATGACCCATTTTACTCCAAAGGGTCACCGGGTGTTTTCGAGGCCCGTTTGACAAATGTCAACTCTCCGAATATAGAAAAACTCCGTGGGACATAGAAGAGCCCTACATAAACTTTCTAGCAGTCCTCCTCGTGCACGAATCAGCCGTATGGTTTGGGCAAACGATCTGTTTCCCTCTTGTTAAAAATACCGGCAGGCACTACCGAGCCCCATTTGACCATAGTCAATCCCCAAACTCGGGGGCGACCCAATGGATTATTAAAGGGCTTTGAATACCCTTTTCAATGGTTCATCCCATACTAGGGGTAAATTTGTAATTGGCGCTGGTCTCACAGGTCGCATTTAGCCTAAGCAATATGACTCTCACCTTCCATTGGCCTAGTACTTTGATGTAAATAGAACGGTTCCCCCCGTATCGTACCGCTTGACCAAACTCACGACAACATGTATATAACATGGAACTCATTCAGGTACATTGAGTATATCAAATTCAATCTCACACAAATTGTCCCCATGAGGAATATAGTGAGTCAATTCAAGTACACTCAGGTATATCAATTGGCTTGTCCACACAATATGATTGCCCTCAAAAGAAAAAAGTATATCGTGGAAGTGATACCAAAGGGGGGAACCCTTCCACTAACCCAACAACTACATAAACCTCATATAGGCATCAAACCTAGGGTACGCATATATAGTTTTGTTGGTTTTTATATGAAACTCTGCCGAAATGTCAGGTCGGCATGCGGCTTAAATTTTCGTGCTATTTCGTTGTTTTTCAAAACAGGACCCTATCCATGATCCTGTAAACAAGTCAAACCATGTCATGTACATTTTTCAAACCTAATTTTCCCAGGCTTGGGTCTTGTCTAATACTTTTTGCATTTAGGTAAACCTAATACAAGTGAAAACATAATAATAGTATTCATGTTGAGATTCTTCTCTCATTTTTTCCCTCCCTTTTCTCAAAAATTAAATTACCAAAAATATTTTTCCTCCTTTTACCAAATTACCAAAAAAAAATAAAAAATCCTCCTTTCCAAGAATACCCAAAAAAATCCTTTCTCCCCTTTTTCAAAAATAAATTCGAATAATTTTTTCCTTTCCAGGTCGATCGCATACGCGATTCTTGGCCTGACTCCCTATTAGCTTCGGTCTTTCATCAAATTGTCACAAAGCTCCATTAGTTACTCTGCTACTTCATCTGAGTCCGAAAACTACTTTCACAATCTCTTCATGTAAAACGTCGACTAAGCACAAAACGTGCAGTCTTATCTGATGGTAGTCCTAGTCTAACTCAATGCCAAGATTGACAAACTTCAAATCGGTGTCCATGAGATGCTCAAAACTGCATCCAAATTTTCAAAGAACCCGAGGTCCTCTTTCCTTATGTCATGGGTCCACAAGCTCCCAATCTTGTCTGGGTCCCAGAAGAATATCTACATGCTCTACGTGCCCCGTCTATTAATGGGCCACCACCAGCTCAGCTCCCTATGCAAAACCTCGCCCAGCCAGGGGCTAACTTTCTAGTACTTATTGATCCCAAGTAGAAAGAATTGAACAAAGTCAAGGAAGACCTTAAACCACTATCCCAAAAATTAGACCAAGTCAGTATATCCGGGAACTACATGGAATACACCCACATGTTTCCCTACACCAAAGCAAGATTGTCGGAGAAGTTCAAGTTGACAACCATCAATAAGTTCGGGGCCTGTGAGCCCCCAATTATTCACCTTTGTTGTTATCACTGAGCTATGACACTTCTTGCACCTTTAAAGAGATGTTCCAACGGACTTTGAAGGACAGCACCCTCTGATGGTTCCTATCCCTCGAAGAATTCAGAATCCGCAGTTGGGAATATGTTGCTCGATAATTCATGTTACAGTATAATTACAATGATGATCAAGAGGTTACACACCAGTATCTAGAGCTTCTCAAGCTGAACCCTGAGGAAACCACTAGTATCTTTATATCAAGGTGGAGAGATAAAGAAACCACTATGACCAATATTCCCTCTAAATAAGAAAAAGTCAGCATCGTGAAGAAGAATTTTGTGCCCTATATCCGAGAAACTATGGGAGGTCATTATTATCCACACTTTCGAGCTCTTCAGGAAGTGGGTGTAAAAATGAAAGAAAGGGTTACCAAAGTTGAAGATAATTTGAAGAAGGTGACCGAAAAGTTTATTCTTAAAAAGTACGAGAAGCCTAGTAGTGCTACATTCTCAACCATCAATAATATCTCCCAGCTACATGTTGGGCACTAGAAAGCCGCCTGAATCCCGTCAAGAAGGAATACACCAAGATCCATGATCCTTTATCCAAAGTATACCAAGCCTTGTTAATCTAAAACCTCATTAAACCCCTGGACCCCCATCCATTACCAAACCAACTTCCTAAGAATTTTAAAATTGATGCCTACTATGACTTCGACCAATCCCTGGGCCACACTATCGACCAATACTTTTATCTCAGAAATGTGATTTAAGTCTTGATTGATTGGGGTCTCATCTCTCCACCAAAAGACCCTAATCCTAACCTCATTCATAACCCACATCCAACCCCAACAAATGCAATCTTTTTAGAGAATGACCAGAATTCGATCCATCTACCCAAATTATTCCCAGTAAAGCACCCATCGTACTGATAAGCTCATCCAAACCACTCAAAGTTTGCCCATATTTTCTCCTACACCCTACCTGCTTCACCTACCAAGCTTTGTCACTCCTCATTAGGGCATGCATTCTCATTTTCACCTGATCCGAAGGGAGAGGTATGGAGTTACCGGTTGTTCTGAACCAACTCTTAGAGTTCGGGTTGAAATTTCCTACCGAGATGACCATCAACTATAAAAAATTTAGTGGCTTAGAAATGGGCTTGGAAATGATACGAATGTGTGGTACCGATCAAAGAAGTCAGTTTAGATGACATGGCACAAATCATGGCAGATATGTTTCGACTCACCAGCGAGATCTATAGCATTTTAGAACTACTCACTGCGTTAAAGGTGTAAGGGCGGTTGGTCCCTTCACTCCTGCACCTCCCTATTGAGTGGGAAGATTTATATGAGGAAGTTATTGAGATCGTGGAATGTATTAATTTCTCTTGGCTAGAAGACATCATTACCACTTGATGGGGGATGAATTTGATAGCTCTGATGATGAATCGAGTTAGAAAAATGTCAGTATAATAATTAGCATACGTGGAATGATAACTTTTGAAGACCTATTGGGGGAAATTAGTAAAGTAGCCATTCAGGCAGGTATAAATGAAGACACGGGGTTCTTGTTCATCCCTGCCTCTGTAAAACAAATGACCATATTAGAAAGACACTATAAGGATCTGATTCCTCAGTCATCGGGAATAAATAAGGGAAAGGGAGTTACCGAAGAACATCATATGCCATAAACGACCATTGGGGAGAGAAAAATCCTCGACCAACTCAAAAAGACTCAAGATAACATCACCTTGAGGAAACTCTTCATGTCTTTCCAATTATGCAAAAACACTTTGATAAAGCTTCTCACCAGGACCATAGTCCCTCCTTTAACCACTCCAAAAGAATATGTAAACCTAGTTGAATTCTTGACCTCCACTATACTCCTTCCCTTTTCGAAAAGGAAATTCTGAAGGTCAGCCCTAACCACAACTATGCCCTCAACATTTCCATTGAAGTCCTCCAATGTTTTCCCACCAAGAACCTTCAATTGATTGGGGTTGAAAGTAAATGACCTTATCCTACTTTCATTATAGTACGTGATTATGATAACACCCATCGAGAGGTGATGGGATCCATAAAACTCACTATGGGGGTTGGCCGTATTAATCCCATCACTAAGTTTTAAGTTATAGACAAACTCGTATGTTTCAACCTACTACTTGGTCAACCGTGGCTTCATAGCAATCATGGTATCTTTTTCTCTTCATGAGAAGTTGAAAATCTTCGTGTGGCCATCTCGATAGAGATCGCGCATCGAACCTCGTCTCTCTCTCTCTCTCTCTCTACCCCTTTTGCTCGAAGGAGGGGGAGATGGAAAAGGAATGGGGGATTGAAAGGTCTCACACCCTTACTTAGGAACGCTTCGGCCATCATCGATGTGAGGTAAATGTAAAGAGATGGAGTCGCCAACCTATTTTGCACAAAATAGGAAAAAGAATATATTTTCGCCTCGAGAGAGCGGCATCAAAGACAAATTAATGCATAGGAAACTAATATTTGAGAGGTTCAGGGGGATAAGTTACAGAATCGAAAGGTGTTAGGCACCCATCCCGCCCTGTCGGTCTCTCATGGGATAGTCTTATTATTTTCCTTTAATTCTCCATGAAGTGTGTCTGCGTGTATATATAATGGAGATCAGAATCGTTTAACTCATACCATAGGAAAGGTAGAGCAAGGTCATCCATAGGAATGTTCTCCAGACAATATATATATATGTATATATATACTCACACACAATATGATTTTTATGTTCATCGCGCTATTGATCGTTATTATGAAACAACAATATGCATTGAATGAAACACTAATAAACATAATATGTATACTAATGCAAGATTATGATAAATGAAAAAAATTAGGAAAATTGATAAATTAGAAAATTAAAAAAAATTGGAAAACTGGAAAATCGAAAAATTGGACTCGAGTATCGAGTTTTAATCCGAAATGCCTACGTAGCCTATAAAGTCATAAAAGTCCACGTAGTTCGAATGCGTCATGGGGGTGGGGTTTATCCCATAGATTCGAACGGGATTTTATTATGGGTGTGTGTGTAGAAAAATGTGTTTTAGTTTTGAAAAAGTATGATGGATAATCCCGTTTGGAATATATGGGTGTAACCCTCTTTTCTTTTTTTTTATAGAAAGTAAGTATGTGAAATATACTAATTAAAATGTAGATATTAATGTGTATGAACTAAAGCAAGAACTAGATTATGAATATAATGTAATTTATGAAAAAACGGGGAATTTAAAGATAAAAGGAAGGATTTGGACCTTCTTTGAAGCTTGATCATTGATACTGGATGAACTCCCTTGAATGTGAGATGAATGTTGGATGAGAGGGAATGAGATTTTCTAAATTTGGTATGAATAGTATGGGAATATGAATTTGAATGGAATTTCACCTAGAGGAACTTTGTTGATTTTGAGAGAATGTTGCTGAGATCACTATTATTGATGGATCTCTGGTGTAACTTGGGAGTGAGGTCATGCCCTATATTTATAGGGTCAGGGATGGTTCCGATCGTCAATGCCCTAGTCCTGCCTATCGGCAGGTGACGTAAGACACACTGTCGACAGGCAGGGAACTGGACCTACCAATTGGCAGTCTCGTGCAGATTTTCCTCAAACAATGGTCGTAGAATATAATCCATTGATCCTAATAATGCATGGGGCATATCGTTAAAAAGGTACTCTAAAGAAATTCGATTTGTACCTCTCTCGGGTTCGGGAGTTGACTTTGGGTCAAATGTGGCTTGGAAGCGCACATCGGTCCTTTGGACGCGAGATTGTCAGATGAAAATGGATCGTTCGTCTGCATGGTAAGTCAAAATCGTGCACGGGGGTGACCGTTGGAAAGTTTAGGAGATGTAATTCATTCCAAAGAGTTTCTTTTGGTTCAAAAAGTTGAGCTTGGTCAACTGGGGCCCGAAAGCACATGGTGACCTCTCAGAGTAAAACGAATTATTCGTCTGCACCGTAGGTCAGAATCGCCCACGAGGTAAATCGTTGGAAAGGGTATTCAGTTCCCTTTGAAGATTCATTCAATATCATTTGATTTGAAGAGTTTATTTTGGTCAAATGGAGCCCAGGAGAGCCCGGTGACCTCCGAATTGATTTTTGGGGTAAACGGATCGTTTGTTCGAACGATTATGTCATTTCATGCACGAGGCGAATCATTGGAAAGGGGTTCTAGTGACCATAAATGATTTAAAGAGCCTTTTCTCTGAAAATGAAGTTGTTTGAGGTCAAATCGGGTCCTGGGAGGGCATGGTGGCCTTCGAATCGATTTTCTGTAGTAAAATGGCCTGTTCGTCCGAGCTTATTATGTCGATTAGTGCACGGGGTGGACCGTTGAAAGGGTATCCATAGCCCTTCGAATATTCAATGAGCTTTCACTCTGACGATAGAATTAACCAGAGTTAAATAGGGCTCGGGAGCACCCGATCTCCTCTAGATCGGTACTCGAAGTGAGTCCTATGGTTTATAGTGAAATGGGGAGAGTACTACGGACCTAAGAAAAGGCTTAGGGGGCCTAGAATGTGGTGTCTATAGATCCCCTCGATGGGTGCCTTTGGAATAAGTGAAAGTCGTCGAAATAGACACCATATGATGTTTTGGAAAGAGGTCGATTCTACGGACCTAAGGGAACTCTGGGGATGGCCAATCCTGTGGGCCGAGGTCATTTCTGAGGACATAAAAGAGGTAAAGATTGAGGGATGAGGTTAATCCTGACCTAGAAGAGGTGACGATCGAGAGCCGAGAATAATTCTGAACGACCCGAGGCCGAGGTCAATTCTAACCTAAAAGAGGTGACGACCGGAGGTCAAGGTCAATTTTGACCTAAAAGAGGTGACGAACTAAGGACGAGGTTAATTCTAACCTAAAAGAGGTGACGACCGAGGGCCGGGGTCAATTCTGACCTAAAATAGGTACCGACCTAGGTCTGAGGTCAATTCAGACCTAAAATAGGTGACGATAAAGGGACGAGGTCAATTCTGACCTAAAAGAGGTGACGACCTAGGGATGAGGTCAATTATAACCTAAAAGAGGTGACGATCGAGGGCCAAGGTCAACTATAACCCAAAGTAGGTGACGACCGAGGATCGAGGTCAATTCTAACCTAAAAAGAGGTGATAACCCAATGTCGAGGTCAATTCTGACCTAAAGGAGGTGGCGACCATGGGGCCAAGGTCAATTTTGACCCAAAATAGGTGACGACCTAGGGTTAAGGTCAATTCAATACCTAAAAGATGTGATGCCCGAGGGCCGAGGTCAATTCAGACCTGAAATAGGTGACGACCAAAGGCTAAGGTCAATTCTGACCTAAAAGAAGTGACGATCGAGGGACGATGTCAATTCTGACAAAAAAGAGGTGACAATCGAGGGTCGAGGTCAATTTTGACCTAAAGGAGGTGACGATCAAGGGGAAAGGTCAATTCTGATCTAAAAGAGGTGACGATCGAGGGCCGAGGTCCATTTTGACCTAAAAAAGGGTGACAGCCTAGGGCTGAGGTCAATTCTGACCTAAAGGAGGTGATGATCAAGGACCAAGGTCCATTATGACCTAAAAGAGGTGACGACCAAGGGTCGAGGTCAATTTTTATGTAAAAGAGGTGACGACCTAGGGCCAAGGTCAATTTTGACCTAAAAGAGGTGACGACCAAGGGACGAGGTCAATTCGGACCTAAAAGGGGTGATGACCTGGGGTCGAGGTCAATTCTAACCTAAAAGAGGTGACGAATTGGGGTTGAGGTCAATTCTAACCTAAAAGAGGTGACGACCCAGGGCCGAGGTCAATTCTGACCTAAAAGAGGAGACCACTACTGGGGGTCAAAACCAATTCTGAGGGTTGAGATTGCAACTGCCTTTTGGGGAGATTTGGAGACTCCACTAGGGATATGTATCTTGTAATTCCGCTGGGGATTTAAGGTTGAATGTGATTTTTAGTTCCGCTTGGGAAGAGGGAATGATCCGAAGGTTGGATGTGATTTCTCGGATGGGAAATTTCTTGATTTTTGTGGTGTTCTTTGGAGACGTTGTTGGGGAGAATATCCAATTATTTTCAGGAATTTCATTGGGGAGGTAAGAGTTCCGTCGGGGTAATGAGTATGGTAAAAAAAATCTTGGTGAAAAAGGTTCTAAAATCCAATTGGCAAATTTAGGAATTTTTTGGGGATTTTCTGGCTTTTTTGGGGACTTTTTGTAAGAAATTTTAAGAGGGTGCTAATCGGAATGGTTGGAAGGGTGCCAAACGGTAGTGGCATGGTCTTTTGGGGTACCTCGATCAGATGGAGGGATAGTGTCGATCAGTGGGTGGCAGGGGGATGCCGATCGGCATGCCCCTTGGCCTTTTATAAAAAGGGGCAGGTTCTTCTCATTTTTCACAGCTTTCTGACTTGCCTTCTTCTGCAATTACATTCTACAAATCGTTCTAATGTTCCAAAGTCAAAAGATGGCTGAGTTCTTAAGTAGCAAAACACATATGGCATGGCTCGATGTAAAGGTTTGGGCAAGCTTAGAAAGGAGGGCTAGGGTTCCCCTTACTTTGGGCAGCGAAAACTTTTTTGACTCATTCGAACCAGTGGAGAATGATCAGACTCCCTTGTGCAAGCCTACGCGGCATTGCTCTTCTAGGGTGGTGACCCTAGAGGTTATGTAAGTATTGATGACTTTTGGTCTTATTTTCCCTTTTTTGACAATATTTCCTTATTTCTTGAATTTTGACAAGGGTTTTTGCTTTTTGCTTTTGACAGTCTGATGTTTCTATGTCATCCATGCATGCTCGAGGGACGATGGGGCTTAGGGACATTTGGAAGAACCTTTCGTCTGCTTTGAATGAGATGCCTCGTTATACGGCTATTCTCTGTGCTCCGGGGGAGAGATGGTTTGACACCACCCACACCTTTCATTTCGGCTTTGGGGAGATAATGGTGACTCCCATAGAGGTGCAACAACTACTAGTGCGGGATTGTGATGGTGAATAGTACTCTATGGGTGATGTCGGAGGTGGTGACGGCGACGTTGGGTAGTCTCTGGGGATTCTCTTCGTTTGTCTCTCTTGAGAGAGTTATTACTAAGGAGGAGGATTGATGAGAGTGACGGTCAACAAGTGCAGTAGATGGCCCATTTGTTTATTCTGCTGGTGTTGGGGGGTTTCTTGGTGGCGAGGAGTGGCGACGTCATCCACTTGTGATTTTTTCCATTTTTGAGGGTATTTTTGAACATCCCTCTTTATGACTGGGGGAGCCTGACCTTAGAGACCCTTTATTATTCTCTTAATTTGTTCAGTCGGTGCTACCGACAGACTTTTACTAGGTCCACGTATCTTTTTAAGGTATTCTTTATTTTTCGCATTTTCCTTTATGCATTCGCATTTTCCTTCATGAGTTTATTCTTAGTTTCTTAATTACTGACCTTTGTCCTTTGCAGACGTGGTTCTATGAGTTGATTGGGTTTAACACCTACTTTATAGCTTTGAAGGAAGAGTCTGTTGGGGACTTCTGTTGGATGTATTAGTGGCAAAAGTTCAACTGGCAGTTGAAGAAGTCCCTCTTTCTCGAGATGGTGCGTCAGGTCTTGAATGGCCTGATGAGTGAGTTAGTAAGTCCTTCTTTTCTTCTTAAGACTTCATTTCCTTTGATGTTCTTTTCCTAATATTGATCTTTCGTTTGCTGGGGAATTTGCAGGTGACCTTCAATCACTGGGGGGCATCTATACAGTAGTCGAGGTAAACTAGGGGAAATGCACATATGTGGAATTTCTTGGCGCATGAGTTCTTCCACTCTTGGTATCTTGGGGAGAGAGTAGTTTGACAGATTGTAGAGTATGAGGTTATAGTGCCACTGATGAAATCCTCGTTGTATATGAGGCTAGTGCGAGAGATGTCGGACGATGCATGGGTAACGACGATGATAGGTGAACCTTACTCGTCATATATTGACATGATGGTGATGTATGACTATATGGACTTTGTGTCAAGATGGTTGATGCGACCCAGCATATATGATGTGATGCCTCTCCCCCGTGAAGGTTCAAGTTGGCCGATGGGGTCTTCCCACAGCGCAGGTGGGGCATCGACGTCAGCGGCGATGACGACTTCGTAGGTTACTTTTGTTTGGTTGGCCGCTCCTACTTACAATATCCAACGGGATGATGGAGGGTCGATGCGCATGCTGCACCATCTTAATGCGATGGATTCGGAGGAGTTGGGCTTGATATAGGAGGTCTTTCGACCTGATCTATACTTTTTATCTCTTTGTCTTTTGATTTCCTGATTTCTTCCTTTGCATCAGACTGACTGATTTTCTATTTTCTATTTTCTATTTTCTTTTGCAGCACATTCGGGTCTCCACCACATGGATGAAGGATATTAGGTATTTGATATCTTCACCCGCCCACATTCGAGATGCGAATCCGATTCCTTCTTGTTTGTTGTCGTCTGCCTCATCTGAGGAAGGGTCGGGCTCGAGGAGTGGAGGCACGTCGTCTCGTCACAAAGGGAAGAGAGCGCATCACAAGGAAGAAGGTTCCCAGAGAAAGAGATAAGAAGGAGAGAGAGAGAGAGATTATAGGTAAAGAGAGAGAGAGAGAGAGAAAATATGCGTGAGAGAGGGAAAAAGTAGGTGGGTTCGGGTTGATTCCCGTTGTATTTACTTATTTTTCCTGCAAAACTGATGTAATACATCAAAATTCTATGCAAAAAAATGAAGTTTTTGTTAATTTTTGTTTTTAGTGACTAATGCAGAAGATCTTTTTACTTTGCTGTTGAGACCGTAAAAAGAATTAAAAATTATTGGAGAAAGATTTTATTTTAAAATGGGATAAGTAAAAACATAAGGTTATGGAGATTCGAAATTGCCTTAAAATAAAAATTATTTTTATTGAGTTCCCTATTTTGACGAAAAAGGAAAAAGGGAATTTTCCCAAAAATCGGGTGTTGCCGATCGGCATGACCCCTGTCCTGCCTATCGGCATATCTATCTAGTCTAATCAACCCAAGGCTTTTATTGTACTTTCTTCAACTACTTAGCACTTGGTGGGGTAAGTTTTCCTTCGACTTCTGTAGGGTTTCTTGTCTTTGTTTGAGAGCTTTAAAGTATAAATAGGGGTGTAGATGGAGCTTTTCCTTCACACTTCCACATTCCTTCTTCTTTACATTCTTCTGTGCTCACTATCTTCTTTTTTGTGATATGGCTCTCCCTGGTAGTGTTGAGTTTGAAAATTACCTTGAACGTTTGGAAGCGATGTGCTCCTACAACATTGACTACAATGCTTTTAACATGCAGAAAGTCTCTTTGTGGCGAAACTGACCAATAGAGTGGAATATCTTGATGCGCAAGTTGAATTCTAGTACCCTGAAGACCATATCTTTTGCTTCGGGTTGGACAAATGTGTCTGACCTATGAAGAGTTTTCTTCCATATTGGGGATAAATCCGAGCAATGCAACGACTATACCTGAGTTTTCCCGGTCCCTTAGGGAGCTGTTGGCGGGACTTCTCCACATTTCACCTTCAGCGGCCAGGTCGTTGGTCACGGGAGGAATGATTTCTCTTCCCGCCGTGTCGCGGTCCGTACATTTGCAGAATGTTGGCATTGTTGGCTATGCTGGAGCTGTTATTCTGGGCCTGGTTTCAAAACTAATGTTGGTAACTGGAAAAATGCTAGTGGAACCTCATCTTTCATCTATTTTTTCCTAGATTTTGTATCATCGCAATCCTATGGCAGTGATACTGGCGGAGACTTTGAATGGTCTGGATGCCTAGCGGGAAGGTTATCTAACTTTCAAAGGGGTGGCCCTGTAATGTTGTTCATGTGGATGTCAGAGAGATTTTTTACGGTGGTCCCACCTGAGTATCCTTTGTCAACGGTAGCAAACTTCTTCTCATGCTATTTTATTAGTGTACGCCTGGACATCGAGAGCTGGGAAAACTGGTTCATGGAGCATGGGGCGCGAGGTATTCGCAGGTCAGTGCCTTGGTGGGGGAGTTGTTGCCCATTCTGGAACTCGGAGAATACCAGTGTGTTCAGTTGGTAGGCCTCTGGAAGACCTCTTTCTACTTTCCCTGGTGGCTTCTGCGCCAATTTGGTTGGGAACAAATTGTGCCACCGCAGACACTGGACTTATTTCCCATGGAGGATCTGACATAGTGTATGCGCATACGGCTTGGCTCTTTATGGGAGAATCATCGACCGTCGATCCGTCCATCCCAATCTGTTGGTAGAGTCTGGCATATCTCAGGGGATTACATAAAGTGGTTATTGAGAAGGGTATTGACGAGATGTTGGATATGGAAACTAGGCAAAGATGGTTTATTGTATCTAACACCATGTAGGGAAACGTTGTGGTTTTACCTAGACGGTTTTGGGCTTATCGTTCAATGGAGCGTCAACGGCACTCTCTTTAAGAATGGGGAGTTTGGATACCCCAGGATATGGGTGATGACGGGGATGGTTCCTCTGGCAGCTACGGGTAGGGTTTGCGAATCTTTTGTAATGGATTTGTTTCTGTGTTTGGGAATAATTTGAGGGTTATTTTAGGTGTAGTGGGGGGTTTGTTTTTATTTGGTTTTTATGAAGGTGGGAGTAGATCGATAAGGGAAGTCATTTGATTCCTTATGTCGATATAATTGTATTGGAATTTTCAAATAACGGAGTAAAAGAGTTTTTGATCATCTAGTTATGCCTCTTGATGATCTTTGCATTTGAATTATCAATTCCAATCGTTAAGGCATACATAATCCTCTTGTTCGTGTATACGTTAAAATGAAATGTTTTTCTCGGGGATAAGAAAAGAATAGTATTTTGTGAAAAAGAGGGGAGTCGTGTTCATATAAAGTAGATGAGCTACCTACGTGTCTTTTAAGGTTTTGAAAATTTTGTAAAATTCATTTCTGAAAGCAAAAGGAATTTTAGAGGATAAGGCACCACGTAGTTCTGAGTAGAGGGAAATGAAGAATTTATTTTTATTTTTTTAGAATGGAAGAATCATAGCGCGCCGAGATTTTGGACTAGGGGTAGAATTTCTTGAGACAATCCAGGTTGACCGGACATTCCATTTCTTCTCCGTCAAGATCGATGAGCATAGCGGCGCCGTCCGACAGGATATTCTTCATAATGTAGGGGCTGCTCCAATTGGGATTAAATTTCCCTTTGGGGTCCCAGATGGGCTCTATTATCTCTTTGAGGGATAAGTTCCCTTCTCGAACACCACGGTCCTTGAATCTCTTATTGAGTAATTGCGCTACACGGCAATGGTACCCTTGTATGTGATATAGAGCTTTCAGCCTCCTTTCATCCAAGAGTGACAACTCGTCAATATTGCTCTAATGCTAGTCTTCCTCGCTAATTTTGTTTTCAAGTGTGATGCGCACCAAGGAGATTTCTATCTCTACGGGTAGGATTGCTTTAATATCGAGGACTAGAGAGTAAGGGAAGCCCTAGTAGACATTCGAACAGAGGTGCGATAGCCCCGTAGGGCATAGGGAATCCTCTTCTCCCTGTCTCGGTAACTCTTGATCATCTTGCTGAGATGGCTTTTAGATTATTATTGGCATCTTTGACTGCTCCATTAGTTTGAGGTTGGTAGGGAGAAGATTTATGTCCTTGAATCCCATACTCATCTACCACCTCTGTAACCTCTACCTTGAAGTGTAACTCGTTGTCTAATACTATCTCGTACAAGACCCCATACCGACAAATGATTTTTTCTTGATGAACTTGGCCACTTTCTTGGCATTCAGAATTGCGTATGACTCGGCTTCGACCCATTTAAGGAAGTAGTCAATGGCAACCAAGATGAATTCATGTCCGTTCGATTCTTCGGGTGTAACCTTCCTTATGATGTTAATGCCCCATGTAGAGAACGGTCATGGAGAAGTCATGGTGTACAATTCTCGTGGAGGCAAGTGTTATAGGTTGGAATAACTTCTAACATTTGAAACATCTTTAAACATACGTTGTATAGTCCTGAACCATGGTAGTCCATTAGTAACCCTGTTGGGTGATCTTTTTGGCAAGCATATGGCCATTCTTGTGGGGTCCGTATTCCTCGGTATAGATTTTTGCATCATCCCTTCAATGTCAGCCCCTACGATGCAGTGCAAATGGGTGCCATCAAAGTTTTTCTTGAACAATGCTTTATCACAGACAATATACTGGGCAACCAATCTGCAGAGGGTTACTCGGTCTTTCGTGTCAGAACCTTGGGAGTACCTACCATGCTTGAGGAGGTGCAAAATATCATAGTACCAGTAGTTAGGTATATTAAGATCTTCTTCTATGATGAAATCAATGTGGTAGTAGTGGGTTGGTTTATCTTACTTTTGGACAAGGAAAGGGGCCATGGTTATTCCTTCGGGCATGTCAATCATGGAGGGTAAGGTAGCAAGGGCATCGGCTAGGTTATTCTTTGCTCAGGGCAGGTAGTGGAAGGTGATTTCTTAGAATTAGGAAGCTAGCTCTTCTAAGTGAGCATGGAAGGGTAAGAGTTTCTCGTCCTTGACTTTCCATATTCTGAGCACTTGACCAATGATGATAGATGAATCACCATTGACATCGAGGTATAAAATTCCTTTTTTGAGGGAAACTTTGAGGCCTACCATGCATGCCTCGTATTCAGTCATGTTGTTGGTGCAAACCAATTCCAGCTTGATGGCAATGGGAGTGTGAGAGTCATCAGGGGAAATTAGGAGTATTCTAATGCCATACCCTTTCTTATTGGCAGAGTCGTCGAAGAACATTTGTCATCGGAGGTCTTCTCGGGAGGTACAAAGGATATTCTCATCCAGGAACTCAAAAATCCATACATTGGCTTCTTCCATAGGGTAGTCATCAAGGTAATTAGAGATTGATCTTCCTTTCATGGCTTTTTGCGTGACATATACAATATCAAATTTGTCTAGAAGCATCAACCAATGTCCATTCGGATAGATAGGGCAAGCTTCTCGAGTATGAACTTGATGGGATCCATTTGGGATACCAGTTTCATGGGAAAGGCGAGCATGTAGTACCGCAAATTTTGGGTGACCTAGACAAGGGCAACACAAGATTTTTCCAAGGCTATGTAGTTACCTTCGTATCCGACTAACTTGTGACTAGCATAGTGGATGGATTTCTCTTTGTGGGTTTCTTCAAGGTATTGGGCTAGAAAAGCCCTAGCTACGGTATCTGTTACGATTAGGTAAAGGAGTATGGGAATACCAAGTTGCGGAGGCATGAGTACCGGAGGTCGTGTTAGGTATTTCTTTATTCGGTAAAAGGTTACTAGAAAGCTTCATTCCAAACCTTGTTCGAATCCTTTCGGAGGAGTCTAAAGATGGGCTCACAGATGGAAGTCAACTAGCTGATGAATCGGCTGATATACTGTAATTTTCCAAGGAATCCCCGAATTTCCTTCTCCGTTCGGGGTTGTGGCATTTCGAGTATCGCTTTTGGCTTGGTAGGATATGCTTTTATCCCTTTCTCACTAACCATGAATCCCAAGAATTTTCCTTTGGTAACGCCGCAGACACATTTTTGTGGGTTAAGTCGTACCTAACATTGTCTCAGTCATTCGAAGAACTTCCTAAAAAAGTACCACTTAAGTTGTTTAATTCAATATTAAACACTCTAAATGGCTCTGAACAGTTTTTTGATGAAACACTTTCTTAAAAAAATAATAGCTAACACAAGATGTGTATAAAAAGATTTATGAATAAAAGATTTAAGGTATTATGTATCCAAGTTTTGAAAACCAAAACTAAAATAGTTTTAAATCAGCACGTCAATAGAAGGTGATGAGAGGAAGATTAAGTACACAAGTGAACAAGATTTTAACGTGGTAAAACCCCACCCAATTGGGGAAACATCCATGGAGGTCTCTACACCTCAAAATAAAAATCCACTAAAATAGAGTAACAAATTACAAACTATTTAACAATCTAAACACACAATGAGACCTAATCTGAGTTCAGAAATTATACCATCTCCTCTGGATTATTTTGACTTCTCCTAAGGCTTTGATATTGTAGATGTTCTCTCATCTTTGTAACTCCACTCCGTTTAGCTTTATGTCAAAAATATCTCTACCAACACGTTTTAGTGTTGTAGCATGAAAATGGTGTGATGTGATGTGCCTAACACATGCATGCAACTCACACACACTTATTACAGACATAATGAGTATCAAATTACAAACAGAGTTCTAATATGCAACAAAAATTTGCAATATCAGTTTGATCGAAACTCTCAGACTTTTTAATCTTTAATTTGATCCACAGATCAAGAGGGAATCTTGATATATAAAAGATCTAGGATCCTAAACACTTTATTTATTAAAAAATGTACAGTTATTCCATAAAATGTGAAATATATGAAAGTGTAAATCCCCAATTAATATCTTAACTTGATCTAAGTCTGGATATTCTCATAAACTGAAATCAGAAATGATTTTGTTGGTTTAGGTTTTGAAGGCAACATAAAGGTTTGAAAACAACCAACAAAATAGATTTCTCGAAAGAAGAAATCAAACTCAGTAATATTTACATGATATGTATCACTGAGTCTCAAATCTTAACTTTCTATGAAAGAAAATGAGATCAGGACTATGTGACTTAGTTGGACAAGAGATTAAGAACTAAAGAGGATGGATATTCTCAAAACTCAAACAAACTCAACTCACAAAAGTGTTTTTAGGCCAGAATTTGGCCAGAGTTTGTTTAGGGTTTTATTCTTTCTCTCCCTCTCGCTCTCTCCCTTCTCTTTTTTTTTTCTCTCAGCGGTGAAAATGATCTAAAGATTATAAACGTTGAACGTACGGGTTCTATTTATACTAGAACATGGAAGGCTCTTGAAGGTCAAACCAAATCAACGATCAGGATTGAATGTAAAGGATCGAAGTAAATCTAATGGTTGTTTAAGCACCGCTATTAAAAACACACTGATTGGTTCAACAGGTTAACACTTGGATCGAATAACAAGACATGAAGACCATTTATAAGATTGATATAACTTTGTAACTAAAGTGTCAGATATGTGAGCTAGAGAAAACACAAACCTAGTAGTTAATAAGTCCAACACGTGTAAGGCTATGATGGACTAAAAAATGCATGTTTTTCAAAATTGAAAGAATTTAATTGTCCCCCACAATATTATCTAGCTCTTTTGGATTCTACTAAGAAATGTTCTAGGAACTTAAAGAAATTATAAATTAGCCCCAAAACAATATAAAATCCAATTTTAAATGTCTAAAAATTATTTTAAAAATTCCTAAAAAATATTTAAAATATCCCAAAAATTATAGAAAATCATTTTGATGGGATTTAACTCACACACACCCATATTATGAAGAACAAAACACATAAATGCAGTCCTAGGTGAGGTGTTGGTGTTCTACCTTTAGGGAATTTTAGAGGAATTCAAATGTAGAGTATGAGGCTCTTTGGTAGACTAGGATATGACTCAATTTTGTCACTATTTCTAAACTAGATGAGTACCTATATAGTATAGACTCAAGTGAGTCAAAGATATAGGGTGCTTCACTTACAGATAGCTGGAACATGACCTTCCCTAGTCTTAGGCATGATAATCATATCATCCACATATACCTCGACTTGCTTGTGTATCTAGTCGTGCAATATGGTTGTGGAAGCCCTCTGGTAGGTAGCCCGTGCATTTTTTAGACTAAATGACATGATGGTGTAACCAAAGGTTACCCAAGGGGTGATGAGTGCGGTTTCTCTTGATGATAAGGGTGCATCTTGATTTGATTGTATCCAGTAAACCCACCAATGAATGACTTGAGAGCTTGACTTGCCATATTGTTCACAATCATGTCGATATTGGGTAGTGGGTATCATCTTTCGGAGAGGCCTTATTTAAGTCTCGGTAGCCGATGCACATGCGGACTTTCCCTCTTAATTTAGGCATATGTACGATATTGGCTAGCCATGTGGGATATTCGATCACACGAATGAAACCCACGTTTTAGTGTTTGACCAATTCTTCTTTAACTTTGAGATACTATTCGGTGTGGAGATTTCAAAATTTCTTCTTAACCGATTTGCATTTGGGGAGAGTAGGAATATCATACTGATCTATCTCAGGGTCAATGTCGGGCATGTTATCGTAGGACCGTGTGAAGACATCCACAAATTTCTTTAGTAATTCCTCGAGTTGCACGCGCTCATGCTCATCAAGGGTATCCCCTATCCTAATCTCGCGCAATTGGATATTAGAACCGAGATTAATAATAATAATAATAATTTCATCTTTATTAACTTGAAAATGGTTATGTTATTATTATTAACCTTATTTAGACCAGTTAAGAATTGTTCATTTACAAAATCATCATCATCAAGAGTTTGATTAGAATTAAGACAATTAATGAAGGCACAACAAGATACTCTAAATCTTTATTTATTTCATTGATAGGAAAATGACATTGAGAACCTCATCAAAGGAGGTCTCGATTACATCAGTGTAAGGAGGTCCAACTAAAGAAGAAGAAAGGGGATAAATATTAGGGTTAGGTAGAATGTCAGCAGGAGTAACGGGTTCAGTATGCCAGTTAAGGAGAGGTGCATCAGCATCTTTGATTAGACGGGATGGCTCAAACGATTTATCCCCTAAGTGGATCATATAGAGTGTCAACCCCAGTATCTACAAATTAAAATAATCCTTGGAATCATTTTTCTCAGAATCTCTGGTATTATCTACGGTCTTCTCAATGAGTGGTTGCACTTAATGTTGGGAACATTCGACCCATGTAGCTGTATTGGAAAAATATTTCCATTCCAGGTTTCATCTTCTTGTCCACATGATCATACCACGGTTTAAGAAAGCCAAAAAAGGGGAAATATTCATCCTCTCTGATGAATCTTCCGTTCAAAGAATTTTTTGAGACAGTCTTAGCACTTTCAAGCCTTCTATTTAGTCGAGGCTGACAGATCATTATGAGTTCTTCTATCAATGGTTGATATCCCAAGCCACAAGGAGGAAAATCTTTATTTAACACAATGGGTTTAAGTATCCCCTATTGTCATCGTCCCAACCCCAGTCCAGGCATGAAGTTTATATTTTTGAACATCTGGATTACATTGATGTTGCTATGGGGGCTGTACTATAGGCAAACCCTATATTTGAAATCGTCCCCTTCTAGGGGTAGAAGTGGTTCAACTTGAAAACCTGGCAGAAGCATATCATTTGTCCCGTGATGTATCTCTAGTACTGAACTAATGGTTCTTGCATTATCGGCATTATCGTCATCACCCAAGATGATGATGACCTCCCCATTGGCGAAGAACTTCAGTTTCTAATGAAGAGAAGAATACACCTCCCTGATGCTATAGAGCCATGGTCGTTCGAGCAGCAGATTAAAATAGGATGTGATATCGATGACTTAGAATTCAACAACTAAATTTATAGGGTCATCCCCTATTGCAAGCTTTATAGATACCATCACTTCTTGGTGATTACTATCGTAGGCCTGTACTGTGGTAGAGGTTGGACCACGGTCGCTTACTTTCAGTCCCAAATAATTGAGGGTTCTTAATGGGCAGATATTCAGAGTTGATCCATTATCAATATGTGAAAGTGGAACGGTCTTTCCAACGACTTCAACAGAGATGTTGAGAGAATAATTATGGTTTGGACCAATCTTAGGGATTTCTTCTTCGAAGATGGAGAGCATTCTAGTAGAGCTTAGAGATCTGATCAAATTCACTGCTTCTTCTGGCATGGTAGAAGGAGGAACTTTGGGTCCTGTGAGTTGCTTGATCAAGGCATTCTGGGGTAGCTGGGATGACATAAAGAGTCCCCATTGAGTGGTGTTGGATTGGGCTTTCTTCAACTAATATAGGATATTGCTTTCCTCAGGGGTCATTTCTGGCATGGGAAGATTCTAAACACCATTTCCTTCGTCGATTTTTGATGGTTGCAGGCTTGGGTTTTGGTAATGCCTCATTGATCTGGTCATGTGGTTCACAGAAGAAGGGAAAAAGAGAAACCCCATTTCTTTATCGATCTCGAGTTGTTCATCCACCTTGTTGATTTTTCCTAGCAGCTCCTCAAATGATATCATCCCAAATATTATAACTATCAGACTAGTCTTTTCGAGACTTTACTCTTTGTCTAAATTATCGAATTCGCCCCCTCACACGATGGAAACGATATTATCTTTCCATGAAAAGTAAATACACTCCATAACTTTAATGGACTTTTCTATAAATCCTCCCATTCGGCGGGGGGATGTAAAAGTGAAGGGACTAGATGCCCTTATAGTTTCAAAGCACCAGGTATCTCAGATATACTATATATATCATCGATCTGTCAAAATAAATCCACCATGATCTGGACTATATCATCTAAACTGACTTCATCAATTCGTACCATCCAATTATCTGACACTCGATGACCGATTTTTGAGCTTCTAAGAATAACACACTGAATCTCTAACAGTTGACAGTGAACTGAGAGGATAATTTCAGCTTAAAATCTAGGAGTTGGTTCAACACTTCTATTAATTCCATATCTTTACCTCCAGAAAAGTTGCAAACATCGATGCATAATCTGATAAGGAGTGATAGTGCCTGATCGGCGAAGCTGGTAAGGTGTAGAAGAAAGTATGGGTATGTTTGGAGAGGTTTAGGAGAGTATATGGGTATGATTGGTGATTTTCTTGGTATGATCCAAGTAGTTGGGTCAAATTCTAGTTCTTCTTCTATAAAGATGGCATTTATATGATTCGAAAGTGGATTATGGGTAGTGTTTTGTTTAGGATTCACTAGTAGGGCGATGACACCCAAGTCGATTAGATCTTGGATCATATTTTGGAGGTGGAAACATTGGTTCATATTATGGCTGACAGTTTGGTGGAAGTCACAATGGGCATCTTGTTTAAAATTTTAAGGAAGTGGGTTTGGTAATGGAGAAGGGTCCGGGGCTTAATAAGATTTCATCTTAAGAAGGCCTTGTAAACTTTGGAGAGGGGACCGTGAAACTTGGTGTATTCCTTTCAGACTGGGTTAGGGCGATTTTCTGGTGCCCATGAAGTAGCAGGCTGAGAGACGTTGTAAATGGTTGAAACTACGGTACTTGTTGGGTTCTCAAATTTTCTTAGAGCGAACACTCAAAATACTTTCTTCGGTTCAACTTCAGTCTTGGCAAGACCTTCTTCGATCATAACTCCTGCTTCTCAAAGTCCTTAGAAATGAGGGTAGTATTATCCTCCCATCGTTGCTCGAACATAGGGTAAGAAGTTTTTCTTCACAATGCTAACTTGCTCCTTCGGAAGGCCGGTTGATTATGGTGGCTTCTTTTTCTCACCACCGCACTATGAAGTTACTGACTGATTCCCCAAGATTCTTCTTGAGCAGCTATAAATCACGGCGATTAACCTCTAACTCTTCATTGTACTTGTACTGTGATACACTACACCAAATCTGCCCATTTGTCAAGGTCATTGACCTTGACAAATTCACCTTGTCAAGGTCAATGACCGTGACATTTCGAGGCGAGACAACTTTTTTTGTCACGGTCGTGTCACGGTCATTGACCTTGACACAAAACTCGCGTTTTGTGTCACGGTCGTGTCAAGGTCAATGACCGTGACACGTTTGTCACGGTCAATGACCGTGACACGTTTGTCACGGTCAATGACCGTGACAAAGCCGTGACCCTTAGTAAAAAAATTGTCACGGTCAATGACCGTGACAAGGCCGTGACAAAATTGTCAGGTACTTGTCACGGTCAATGACAGTGACAATTCTGGGCAGAATTAAAAAAAAACTGCTGGGCAGTATGGCCACTGCCACTGCCCAGCAGTATATTTGTACCTGTTATAGCAACGTTGTACCTGTTCCACACATCATATATCCGAACAAACTAAAGATAATGCAAATATATATTCAAATAAGAAACTATTTAAAAAGAAACAACATCATCATCATTTTATCTCAAATCTACAAACTATTTGCATGGAAAAGAGATTTTGTACCGCGACGCTCGGGAACACCTCCTTATCCTTCCCTTCTCGTCCGAATAGCGACATAAGTATAGAGCATATGTGGCCTACCCTTAGGGCCACTCCCTGTCCCCTGAATTGAAATAAAGTAAAATTAGTATCCGCCCCTCAAATATAGATAAATATAAATTGTAATTGAAATCGAAATTGAAATTGACATATAAATATAAATACATTACCTGTAGTGTCACTCAAACAGCTAACTTGAGCTCATATGGCACCTCCTTCCAACTAATGTACCCCGGGCAATCGTGTCAATTATAATTCTCTTCATATCTAAACACTAAGAAATACCATAATCCTATGGAGGTATGCGTTGCAAATTCCTTCCAACCGTTGTGTAGCCAAAAATCAGCAGTTGAAGTTGTCAACTCCACCTTTGAATGGGGTATGGAAAGTGGAATTGACAACTTCAACCGGTGATGTTTGGCTACATAACGGTTGGGAGGAATTTGCAGAGCATCGCTCCATAGGATTATGGCATTTCTTAGTGTTCGGATAGACGAAGAGATTCAGTCTCCTCTCCACAAATAGGACACCCCAAATAACTATGTACTAATCACCTATTAAAGGTAAGAAGCGTATATTCATGGATTAGTATAAACAAAACTTAGATGTAGTTGGAATATTTATGTATTAATCTCCTCTCCACACATGCACACTATACAAGAGTGAAAATGATAAAGTGCAGATCAAGTAAAAGCATTAAAAATGGATGTTTCGGTACAAATTGAAAAATTGTTTCAAATTCGGGTTATCATCAAAAATGGATTGATATTCGGTAGGAGCAGCCAAGTCATCCACACTACTATTTAGACGCCTTGGCGCGTGTTGGACAATTGACCACGGCTCGTTGTTGATATACTCCGAGTAAAACACTTGCTTAACCTTTTGAAATGCACAAACAAACGGCTCATCGCTCACGTGGTCGTTGCTCTTCAACTTGGACAAGTCAACCATGATCAAATTGGTGACAGGATCAACTTTAGAAGCATTTTTATCCTCAAATCTTACCCATTCACAGTAAAATACAACCTCTTTGAAGCTTATATAATCCAATTCAAATATATTTTGAATTACACCATAGTAAGTCATTTCAGCTTCAACGAGGTTTTTATCTTTTGCGCTTGCTCGAAAGAAAGTAAGAGCCTTGTATGAAATAACCGAGTTCTGTACATTTGTACTTTCCTCGTACACTTTAGCGCGGAAAATGTAACCGTTCAATCGATATTTTTTGTACTCTTGTGCCACGAACAAGGGTCCAGTGGCTAGACGAGCAAGCCTTGATGTCGCATCACCCATCTTTAGGAGCTGAGAATATAGATAAATTAATTATATTAGTGGTAAAATATGAGTGTAATGTAACGTTATATAACGACTGTTTTCATTGTAATTACCTCTTGTGTCAACCATAACCTAAATTCGCTGTCTGATTGTACCACTGTTTTTCGTCTTTTATTGTTCTCACAGGCTTCATATTTACTGCATATTACAAAATTAATCATGTATAAAATAATCTAAAATAATGTTAAACATTATAATATTCGAAACTTACTTTTTCCATTCTTCGACATCTTCATGTGTGTCAAATAGATAACGAGCTACTTGTTCATGTTGCAAACTCGTTAATTTCACTCGTTTTCCCATCACATTACCACCATCATCGAGGAATTCATCAGTGTCATCAACGCTGGTAGAGTCAGTCATATATTCCCGAGTATATATTGATGACTCCACAGTGATGTATTCCTCTGCAATTGATCCTGCAATATATCCCGTATTCTTGACGTAATCTTTAAAAACTTTCATCAATCTTTCAAACGGATACATCCACCGATATCTAACTGGACCACAAAGAAGTGCCTCGTCGCATAGGTGTACCAACAAGTGAACACTTATGTCAAAGAATGCTGGGGGAAAGTACTTCTCCAATACACAAATCGCTTCGTTCACAGCCAATTTTGCGGCCACTATGTGTTCTCGATTCACTACCTTCTCACACAAGAGGGAGAAGGTAATACTAATTTGCATAATAGCCCTACGCAAATCCTTGTGCTTGGAGAAACAGTGCTTAAACAATAGAGGAACCAATTGCATGATCACATGCCAATCGTGGGACTTACACTTATGTAAATCATGAGTATCATAATTCACAATCCTTTGCAAGTTGGACGAAAAAGTAGATGGGCCCTTCAAATTATATATTGTGTCTAGAAGCACCTTCCTTTCCTCACTCGTCAAAGTAAACGCACCAGGGGGAATTATTGTCCTTCCCCTACTATCTTCTTTCAACCATAGTTGTGGTTTAAGTTTTAACGTTTTAAGGTCTTTTCGTGCATTTTCTCCATCCTTCGAATGACTCCCCCCAAGGCAAGTACCCACAATATGTTCAGCGAAGTTCTTCTCTACATGCATCACATCCAATACATGGCGCACCGGGTTTTTCTTCCAATAAGGCAAGTCAAATAAAATTGACCTCCGAGACCATGCCTTTCTTATCTCAGTTTCATTCCCAGTTGGGGTCTTCTTATGCTTGACATTCTTAAATTTGGGATTCTTACCTGGCATATTTGGGCCACATTTAGAAGATTTACTTTCAATTTCTGAACCCGAAAGTTGTCTCGGCGGTAGCCTATGTTCAACTCCGCCCAATAAAAAATTGGAAGCTTTATCAAATCTGAAACTATGAGCTGGGGGTAAAAACCTCCTGTGGCAATGGTATACATTTTTTAAGCTGGAGGATAGATGAAGAGATTCAGTCTCCTCTCCACAAATAGGACACCCCAAATAACCATGTACTACACATCCGAATAATGTCCCATAAGCTGGAAAATCATGAATTGCCCACATCAACATAGCTTTCAGCGTAACCTCTTCTTTTCTAAAAGAGTCAAATGATTGCACACCATCTTCCCACAACTCATTTAATTCTTCTACCAAAGGAGCCAGGTAGATATCAATGTCTTCACTTGGTGCCTTTGGCCCAGGTATCAATAAAGCCATCATCGAAAATTCAGGTCTCATACACTGTGAAGGAGGGAGGTTGAGTGGGGCTAGGATCACTGGCCATACACTCTGATTGGTGCTTAGATTTCCAAATGGATTGAAACCATCTGTTGATATAGCCAAACGAATGTTGCGTTGTTCTCGAGCAAAATCGGGATACTCATAATTCATCCTCCGCCAGGCAGTAAAATCAATAGGATGACGCATGATATTACCCCCTACTTCTGCCCTAGCATGCCAAGTCAATGCCTCTGCAATCCATGGTACTGTGAAAAATCTCTTTAATCTAGGCCCAACGGGAAAATATTTCAATACTTTTTGAGGCACTTTTGAGCTTATGCCTTCCTTACTAGTAGATTGGACATATCTAGGTTCATCGCATACCGGACAACGATCGAGATTTTCATACTCCTTTCGGTATAGTATGCAGTCATACACACAAGCATGAATCGATTTATACTTCATTCCCAAACCTTTCAAGCTGTTCTTCATAACAGGATAGCTATTTGGAAGTGTATTCACCTTGGGTAATAAGCCCTTCACCCATTTCAGAATTCCCGTCACACTATTGCCAGACAAACCGTACTGCGTCTTCAAACTGTGCAAACCAACCATGGCATGTAAAGTTGTTTGATCTTTCTCACAGCCAGAGTATAACGGTTGGGTCGCCTTAAATTTTAAACTTTGGTAGTCATCGTCAAGTTTTATCGTGTTATCTTCACGAGCACTTGAATCTTCTACATCATCAGTAACCTCATTCTCCTCAGCTTCATAAACTCCGTACGCATCATCAACTAAATCCTCTAACATATTATGATCTACGTCGTCCCCTTCTTCATCTATTCTACTTGTTGAAGGATGTTGTGAAGGTTGGTCAGGGACAAAAGGAATTTTCAATTCACCGTGAAAACTCCAAAATCGATAACTATCTTGCATACCCGATCTTAACAAATGTAGTTCAACTGTTTTCCACTCAAACACCTTACCATTCTTACACCTAGCACACGGACACGGAAACTCTTCATCATTACGACATCTCTTTGCATATTTCACAAATTCGTTAGCACCTTTGCGAAACACATCCCCCATTCTATTAGTCTCACCCATCCACTCTTTGTATTTCGGATATCCCATCACAGCTACCACAACTAAACACCTATTAAAGGTAAACAAAACTTAGATTTATTGTATGTTTTTTTTAATTATCCCATCATTTAATTATCCTATTAAAGGGTATGTGGTCCTATCCCATTCAAGAATGCATTTTTCTGTAATATACTTAACAGCTCATGCACATTGTTACGATTTGAAAAAAATTCGACAGCATATCCCCTTAGTTCTCCAAGTACACGACGTAGATTGGCAGGTGTGAGTGTTATTTCAATTGGTCAATTAAAATAACAGTCACACTTGTCAATCTAGTATGTACCCAGAGAACATTAAGATACGACTGCAGAACTTCCTCCAAAAGTAACAACTTTAAGCCAATAAGAAAATTATACAGTCTCAAACTGTCCAAACGGGACAATTCGAGAGATCTCATTACAGGGGTAATGACTCTCGAACGGGTCTAAGGGTTATTGAATGCGTACGCATAAGAACTAGAATGCTAGTATCTATGCGCACTATATTTAATTTCAAGTATGTTTCATATAATGGGTTAATTCAAATACACAAATAAATTCATGGGATAATTCAAATACAAAAATAAATTCATGGGATAATTCAAATACAAAAAGAAATTCATGTATTGACCACATACACACACACACACACACACACTATCTAAGCTGTTCTATAGGTATAAAAACAATTATTATCCAATTATTATCCAACTATTATCAATTATTTATTTTGAATGTAAATAATATTCAAAACCCCACCCACCCCCGCCCCCACCCCCACCCCCACCCCCTCAGATTAATTCAAGACATAAGACCCTAAAGGGAATCCAAATTATTTCTTGGACGTGAATTCCTCCAAATTATGATCTCATACCTATTCACACAATGATGGGGGAGGGGGTGGTGGAGGGGGGCAGGGGGTGGGGTGTGTGTGTGTCCGTAGGTGCGTAGGTGTGCGTGTGTGTGTGGCGTAGGTGTGCGTGTGTGCGTAGGTGTGCCCACCCCACCCCACCCCCTCCCCCCCCTCCACTACCCCCTCCCCCACCCTGCCCCATCCCTCCCCACCCCCACCACACACACACCCACCCACCTCACCCCACCCCACCCCCTCCCCCTGCCCCCCTCCACCACCCCCTCCCCCACCACACACCACCACACACACACACACACACCACTCTACCTCACCCCCTGCCCCCCTCCACCACCCCCTCCCCCAAAACACACCACCACACACACACACACACTGCACCCCACCCCACGCCACCCCCTGCCCCCTCCACCGCCCCCTCCCCCACCCTGCCCCACCCTGCCCCATCCCGCCCCACCCCCCACACACACACGCACACACATACACACACACATATATATATACACATACACACATAAATATGCAAACAAATATATATATAAATGGAAGAGAGAGAGAGAGAGAAATTGGACCTGAGAGAGAGAGAGAGAGAGCAGCGTCGAGTCGAGAGAGAGAGAGAGAGGGAGGGAACGGTGGGAGGGAAAAAAGAAGGGGGAAAGTGATTTTGCTGGAAAAGTTGT
This sequence comes from Sambucus nigra, assembly GCA_949130495.1. Taxonomy (NCBI): domain Eukaryota; kingdom Viridiplantae; phylum Streptophyta; class Magnoliopsida; order Dipsacales; family Adoxaceae; genus Sambucus; species Sambucus nigra. The sequence continues at coordinate 464,987,635 of OX422211.1, read as the reverse complement.
CACGGTCGTGTCAAGGTCATTGACCGTGACACGAATTGTCACGGTCATTGACCGTGACAAGACCGTGACAATTACATTTGTCACGGTCTTGTCATGGTCATTGACCGTGACAATTCGTTGTCACGGTCGTGTCAAGGTCAATGACCGTGACATAAAACGCGTGTTTTTTTGTCACGGTCAATGACCTTGACAAGGCTGGCCGGCTGAAAGGTGACAATTTGCCCATTTTGGTGTAGTGATATGAATTCGCGGGCAACATCCTCCGAACTATAGATTTTGGACTCCTCGAGATATAAGAACCAATGAAGAGAGCTATCCTTCAAGGTATATTGAAATATTTAGTCCATTATTTCCTTGGAGGCCCCTAGGAGAGTTATGGATTGATAGTAGCTACGGAGGTGAACGATCGAGGATCTACTACCCCAAACTTCTCGATGTTAGGCATCTGGAACTTTTTCTGTAACTTGGCTTTAGGATAAGGAGCCATGTGGGTGTAGTCCATGTAGTTTCCAGATAGTCTGACTTAGTTGAACTTCTTGGTAAACATCCTAAGGTCCTCCTTGACCTTATTTAGCTCTTCCCCCTTTGGATCAACGGTAATGGGTAAGTTAGTCCCTAGATAGGCAAGGTTCGGCATATGAAGCTCGGCTAGTGGTCGCCCATTAGCAGGAGGATCACGTGGAGCATACTGGTATTCCTTGAGAACCCAAATAGGATCGGGTGCTAACAGACCCATAGCGTGAGGGAATAGGGTGTCGGGCTCTTCGGGGATAGGGACCCGATTTCATTGGATCTCATGAACCTCGATTTGAAGGTTGACAATCTTGGCAGTGAGATCTGCTAGAACTATCAACAAATTCAAATTCACATTCGATACTGGGTCTATATTCTCCATGGAAAGAAGATGAATCCCGGACTCGAAGGAAGTAGCGAAGGAACTGACGGAGCTTCGGGGAGGTTCGACTAAAGACCGAAGCGAATAGGGAGCCAGACCAAGGGTTTCGATCGACCTAAGAGGGAGAAAAATTAGGATTTATTTTTGGAAAAGGGGAAGGAAGGAAATGTTTTTTGACATTTTTGGAAAAGATAAGGACAAACATATTTTTGGGTAAAGGGAAGGAAAAATATTTTTGGGATTTTTGATAAAAGATGGAAAATATTTTGACACTTATGGAAAAGGAAAAGGAAAAACAAGAGATAGGTTTTCGCATGATTATTATTATGTTCTCACTTGTATTGGGTTTACCTAAATGCAAAGAGAAATGCTGGACATGACCGAAGCCTGGAAAAATTGGGTTTGAAAAATATGTAAAAACTATGGTTCGACTTGTTACTAGGCTCATGGACAGGGTCCCATTTTTTTAAAGTTGGGCAAAATTTTGGGCGGTATGCCGACCCGTCATTTCGGCAGAGTTTCAGGTAGAAACCAAAAAACTAAATATGAGTGTCTAAGGTTTGACACCAATATGTGGGTATGTAATTGTTAGGTTAATTTGAAGGCGTTCCCCCTTTTGGCGTGACTTCCACTATATACGTCTTATTTTCGAGGGAAATCGATACGTGTGGACAAGGCATTTGATATACCTGAGTGTACATGAATTGCCTCATTATATACCTCGTGAGGACAGTATCTGTGAGAGCAAATTTGATATACTCAACATACGTGAATGAGTTCCTTACGATATACCTCCCGTCATGACTTCGATCAAGCGGTACAATGCGATGGGAACCGTTCGATGTACCTAGAAGGTACTTGGACAATGGAAGGTTAGAGTCATATCGCTTAGGCTAACTGCGACCTACCAGACCAGTGCCCGTCACGAAGTGACCCCCCAGTTACATGACAAAATTTCATCAATATCAATGATCTTTGGTGATGTAGTGTGCAATATGCATGATTCTTTATTAGTATCTTATGAAGAGAGTATCTTTACTGATCATGATAAGAAAAGAATATGGTACAAGCAAGTAAACCTATACTAAGCATGGATATGTGAGAGTAAGTAGCGTGTAATTATCTACAAGTGATTGTGTGGTAGTGAACCTAAGCATGGATCAATTACAAGTGGTGTGTGAGCATGGATATATACAAGTGTGATATGCGTAAGTGTGTGTTAGTGACACCTAAGCATGGATTTCTAAGTGGTGCGTGCAATATGGGGATATAAGTGATCCTAGGTGCATGTGGTGTGAAGTGTATGGGGAGAATTTCTACAAGTATGTGAGTGAGTAGTTATACAAGAATGAGGTATATATGTGCAAGAAATAATAGAGGAGAGAAAGGGTACATACAGGTAGGTTCATACGCACACAACAAAACAAAACATCCATGCAAAAAAGGTATAGCCCTCTTATGAAAAAAGTCCCCAGCGGAGTTGCCACTCTGGCCATCCCAATCAAGATCGCATGCCAGGGCTCCTATCTCTCTCTCTACCCCTTTTACTAGAAGGAGGGGGGATATGGATAAGGAATTGGGATCGAAAGGTCTCACGCTCTTACTTAGGAACGCTTCGATCATCTTCGATGTGAGGTAAATGTAAAGAGATGGATTCTCCAGACCATTTTGCACAAAATAGGTAAAAGAATATGTTGCCGCCTCAAGAGAGCGGCATCAAAGACAAATCGATGCATATGAAACCAATAGTTCGAAGGTTCGGGGGCTAAGTTATGGAATGGGAAGGTGTTAGGCACCCATCCTTCCCTTTAGGTCTCTTATGGGCTACTGTTATTATTTTCCATTATTTCTCCGTGAAGTGTGTGTGCGTGTAGATATAATGGAGATGGGAATCGTTCAACTCATACCATAGGAAAGGTAGAGTAAGGTCATCCATAGGAATGTTCCCAAAATAATATATATAGAAAATATGATTTGTACGTTTATCGCGATATTGATCATTTTTATGAAACAAAAATATGTATTGGATGAAACGCTAATAAACATAATATGTATACTAATTCATGAATATGAGAAATGCAGAGATTAGGAAAATTGATAAAGTAGAAAATTTTAAAAATTGGAAAATCGAAAAATTAGACTCGAGTCTTGGGTTTTAATCTAAAATGCCTGCGTAGCCTATAAAGGCATCAAAGTCTACGTAGTTCGAATGCGTCATGGGGTGGGGTTATCCTATAGATTCGAATGGGATTTTATTATGGGTGTGTGTGTAGAAAAATGTGTTTTAGTTTTAAAAAAGTGTGATGAATAATCCAGTTCTGAATTTATGGGTGTAGCCCTTTTTTTATCTAGAAAATAAGTATGTGCAATATACTAATAAAAATGTAGATATTAATGCGTATGAACTAAAGTAAGAACTAGATTATAAATCTAATGTAATTTTTGCAAAAATAAGGAATATAAAGATAGAGGGAAGGATTTGGACCTTCTTTGAATCTTGATCTTTGATCTTGGATGAACTCCCTTGAATGTTAGATGAATGTTGGATGGGAGAGAATGAGATTTGCTAAATTTGGTATGAAAAGGATGTGAATATAAATTTGAATGGAACTTCACATGGAGGAACTTCACTACTTTCGAGAGAATGTTGCTGAGATCATTGGTATTGATGGATCTTGGGTGTGCTTTGGGAGTGAGGTCATGACCTCTATTTATAGGGTCAGGGGTGGTTCCAATTGGCATTTACCTAGTCTTGCCTATCGGCAGGTGACCTCAGACACAATGCCGATATTTAAGGAATTGGAACTGCCAATTGACAGTCTCGTGTAGATATTTCTAGAAAAACGATCGTAGAACGTAATCGGTAAATTTTGCATGGGACATACCTTTATAAAGGTACTTTGGAAACCTTCAAGAGTCCTTGGACCTCTCCCGGGTTCGGGAGTTGAGTTTGGGTCAAATATGGCTCGGAAGCAGACGTCGGTCCTTTGGACAGGAGATCTTCGAATGGAAACGGATCGTTCGTCCACATGGTAAGTTAGAATCATGCACGGGGCAGTCCGTTGGAAAGGTTAGGAGATGTAATTTGACATTCCAAAGAGTTTCGCTCGGTTAAGAAAGTTAACCTTAGTCAAATGGGTCCCGAAAGCGCCTTGTGACCTCTCGAAGTAAAACAGATTATTCGTCTGCACCGTAAGTCAGAATTGTTTATGGGCCAGATCGTGGAAAAGGGTATTCAGTGTCCTTCAGATATTTATTCAGTCATGTTCGATCTGAAGAGTTGATATTAGTCAAACGGAGACCGAGAGCGCCCAATGGCCTTTGAATTATTTTTTGGGGCAAAATGGATCGTTTGTCTGAATAGTTATGCCATTTCTCACACGGGGCAGACCGTTGGAAAGGGGTTTCAGTGACCTTCAAAAATTCAAAGATCTTTTGCTTTGACAATGAAGTTAATTGAGGTCAAATTGGGGTCCAAGAGCGCTCGATGACCTCAAAATTGATTTTCTGTAGTAAAATGATTCGTCCGTCCTAATCGTTATGCCGATTCATGCATGGGGGAAGACCATTGGAAAGATTATTAAGAGACCTTCAAAGATTCAATGAGATTTTACTCTAACGATAGATTTGACCAGATTCAAACGGGGCCCGAGAGCACCCAATGTTCTCTAGATCGCTACTCAGAGTGCGACCTAGGGTTTATAGTGGAATGGAGAAATGCTAGGGACCTAAGGAGAGACTTTAGGGGGGCTAAAATGTGGTGTCTGCACTTCGCCAAGGGGAAAGTGATCACCATGTAGGGGGGTGATGTTGGTACAGAAATACAACATAAGACGAACGATAGGCTTCTCTCTGGCTTCAGGGTCAATCCACTTCCCCTTCCAGTAGGGGATAATTTCAAAGATTGAGTCTTTCCAGAGCACAACCCTCACGACAATGTCAACGTGATACAAATATTCAAGAATATGCATTTCATGCTTGAACTGGGGTTGCTACGACGTTACCAAGGGATACTGGACCATATAATCCTGAAATAGGCCTTTTGCCCAAGTGGCCTGGGTTATCATCCTTCACTAGAACAACTCTGAATGCTCTGCCAACCATGGCTAGAAAGGAGTTTAGAATATGCCAAGATTGTTTCGAGGGATTCTTTAAATGGTATATTCATCAAGGAGGGTGAAAATTTTCCCTTTTTATGACTTTCCTTAATAATGGTTCGACCGGGTGAATAAGAAGATGAAGCTGGGGATGGAATTATTTTTTCAAGACAACTACTCCTTAGCCGAAGACTTCTCACATAAAGTGTAACCTCCTACTTAGAAAGAAGTGGCGGTTGTCGAGGTCTCCGAGGAAAATGATTTCTAAGAATTATTCAACTTACATACACTGGGGTTGACTTTTTGTATAATCCATTTAGACGTTGAGCCTCTTCCCAACTAGAATGCTATTCCAGTCCCACCTCCTGAGATACAACCCAATATTTCTATTTATCCTATCTCTTCACCTATTGTTGTTCCTCCCTTTTCTGATTACAATGTAATCAAGACCTTTTTTGACGAGGTTCTAAACACTATTTTTCCTAAAAATGAAATAAACAAGGATTTTGAGTATCTTGTTGTGCCTTAGATTAATTGTCATGATTATAATCAAACTTGTGATGATGATGATTTTATAAATGAAAAATTCTTAACTGATCTTAATAAGGTTAATAAAAAACAACATAATCGCTTTCAAATTAATGAGGATGAAACTGTTGTTATCAATCTCGGTTCTAGTAGCCAATAGTGCGAGATTAGGATAGGGTCCACACTTAACGAGCATGATCTCGCACAATTCAAAGATCTACTGAAGGAATTTGTGAATGTCTTTTCATGGTCCTGCGATGATATGCCTGACATCGATCCCGAAATAGCTCAGCATGAGATCCCAACTCTCCTAGAATTTAAGTTTGTCAAGCAAAAGATGTGAAATCTATGAACCGAATGGTCACTTTAAGTCAAAGAAGATATAATCAAATAATTGAACGTAGGCTTCATCCGGGTGATCGAATATCCCACATGGCTCGCAAACATTGTTCATGTACCGAAATTAGAAGGAAAAGTCTGCATGTGCGTCGACTATCGATATTTGAACAAAGCATCAACGAAGGATGATTATCCATTGCCTAACATCGACACGATTTTAGAAAATACTGCTAGCCATGACCTCAAGTCATATGTCGATGGATTCTCTGTATATAATCAAATGAAGACACACCCTAACCATCGGGAGAAAATCGTATTCATGACCCTCTCGAGAACCTTTTGTTACACAGTTATGCCATTCGGGTTGAAGAATGCTGGGGCTACCAACCAAAGGGTTAACACAACCATATTGCATGATTTTATACATAAGGAGGTCGAAGTCTATGTAGAAGACATGATTATTAAGTCTAAGACTCGGGAAGGTCATGTTCCCGCCCTTCGAAAGTTATTTGAATGACTGTGACGATTGCAAATGCATCTAGATCAACATAAATGCATTTTTAGCATCATGAAAGGAGAGATTTTTGTATTCATGGTTTGCAAGAAGGGAATCAAAGCATACCCTAGTATGGTGAAAACCATACTCAAAATTCTACCACCCCGAACGAAGAAATAAGTCCTGGGATTCTCGAGAAAATTATAATACATCATCTAGTTGACTTCTTTTTTAAAACCCATCTTCAAACTCCTCCAGAATGATTTTAACAAAGTCTGGAATGAGGCATGTCAGAAAGGCTTTGACAAAATTAAGAAATAACTTACTCGACCTCAATTACTTATGCCTCTGTAGCCTGATCTCCCTCTACTCTTGTACTTGACCATAATAGATATTATTGTAGGGGCTTTGCTAGACGAATGCATTAAACAATCTTGCAAAGAGAAGACCAATTACTATTCCAACTAAAAATTGGTCGGGTACGAAGTGAACTACACTACTTTAGAGAAAACATGTGTTGCCCTAGTTCGGGTAACTCAAATGTTACGGCACTACATGCTCACTTTTCCCATTAGACTTGTGTCCCGAATGGATCCTATTAAGTAGATCCTTGAGAAAACTTCCATATCTATCTGAATGGCCCGTTGGTTGATGCTACTAGCTGAGTTCGATATCGTGGATGCCACACAGAAATCCATGAAAGGGAGAGCCATCTATAAGTACCTGACTAACCCATATAAGAGGCCGATGTTTGGATCTCTAAATTCCCGGATGAGGTTTACTTTTCACCTCTCTAGAAGACCTCTGATGGTAAATGTTCTTTGATGGCAATGCCAACAAGAAATGATATGGCATTGGGATACTCCTGATCGCCCCTAATAACTCTAACACTCACATTGCCATCAAGCTTGATTTTCCTTGAACTAACAATATGACTGAATACGAGGCATGCACTGAAGGGCTCAAAGTGACCCTCAAGAGAGGTATCAAACACCTAAATATTTACGGGGACTCTGCCCTCATCATCGTCCAAGTCCTTAAAACATGGATAATCAAAGATCTTTTCTCTTCACCCTATGTGAGGAATTCTTTTCCCTAAGAAGCTCTTCGGAAGACTTCACCTTCTCCTCAAGGTCTTTCTTACGCCGTTTAGCCTCTTCAATCTTGCCCTCAAATTCCACCTTGATGGAAACAACAACCTTACATTTCTCCTCTGCCTCCTTGGAAACATTTACAACTTATTATCGAGTTGTATCAACCTCTCGCCGAGCTGTATTAGCTTCCTTGGCAGCTTCCCCGGCTTTCTATTGAGCTGTTTCAGCGGACTTGATTATATTTTCCCAAGAAGTTCTGTCTTCCTCGTACTTCTTTCGTGACTCCATCAAAGATTTTGACAACCCAACAAGGGCTTCTTCTACTCTACTGGAAGAATTTGAAGCCTTGATAGCCTCATCCTTATCCAGGATAATATTAAAGTACACTAAAAACTGCAAGAGAAAAGAAGCCCAAGTTAGAAGATGAGCATTGTACAAAGAGGTAAAATGTCAAGTGTGATGATACTTATAGATGCAAGATGTTGGGCTGCCAAGTCGGTAACCTTCTCCTAAGGAGTAGAAGTCTCATCAGCTCGGCAGTCAGGAAGAGTTCAATACCTAATTAATTTCTTTGCCAAGCCAGGAGCAATGAGTGTTGGATTACTAACTCTCAAAGAAGGTACCTCAACCATAGAAGGTTGGGCAGCAGCATCCACGGTCTTATCAATAAAACCCCTTCTCAGTCTTCTCAAAGGAGCATCTTCAATCAACGGTGCTCCCTCTTCTTGAATAAGGACAACCCATTCAATCAAAGGTGATGCCTCTTTAGGAGCAACAAGGGGCTTCTTGTTAATGTATTTAATAGTTGTGACTGCTCCACCAGATGGAGCAACATCTTTTTTCTTAGTCCCTTCAGCTGGGACATCATCTTTGCTCTTCTTTTCCCCATCAGCACCAGGGGAAACCTTGGCAAAGAGATAAGTCATTCTCCTTTTCTTCATTATCAGGTCGGCAATAGAAGTACCCAAGTCAGAGGAACATTCTTCAATAAATGAAGAAGATACTGGAGCCTACTCAAGGTCAATCACCAAGGGAGGAACAAGAGGTCGAGCAATTAAAGAAGAAGTGGTGTTCTTGTATCATAGCAAATAGGAAGCAGACCTCACGTGTTCCCCAACTATTGTTGATGCGATCCCCAGATAAATTTCAAATATTTTATATTAATATCACTCTCTTTTGGGGACTTTCTCTTACTGTCAACTGCAACATACAAAAAATAAATTTCAGTGACACATTTTATCAAACAAAAATAGAGCTAAATTGAAAAATAAAAAAAACCTATCCCATTGCCATAAAGTGGACATCTGGGACCATGGTACACGTCTTTATCCTTTAATGGGTGGTGTTGCCAACTTTTCATCATAATGCCATGTTCAAAATAATCCATATTAGAATCAGGGAGATTGACCACTAAAGCTCTGTTAGAAAACCTAGTTTTTAAATAAAAGGTGGTATTGCTAGTGACCCATTTATAACAATACATAATTTCAGGGATCTCGAGACGAGTTCCATGAATTTGATTCAACCTATGTACACCATTAACTACCCTCTATGTATTTGGAACTACTCTTATAGGAACAATATCAAAATATTGGCGAAATTCTAAACACAGGGGATCAGGCGGGAAAGAAAAAACACATTCTCCTACAAAAATAGAAGGAAACTAATGTCCCCTAGTTAGAGAAAATAAATCAGAAGGGAAAGGAGGTTCTTCCAAAGTAACCCAAGAGGGAATCCCAAAATCGACCCTAAACTTATCCAACGATTCGATAAGGTAAACCATTATGGCTAAATCGAAGAAAGAAGAAATAAGGAAGAAGTTCTTACAAAAAAATCAAGAAATCAGCTAAGGTAGATGAACTGAGAAGACGATCATAAGAAGAAAAGTGAGAAGACAGAAAGTTTGAGAATCTAGATGGAAAAAGTTAGAGAATAATCTATTTTTACCGCCTTTATATATGCTACTTTGGAAAACAGGAAAAATAATGATTACAGATGACGACGAGTGCATTTGCGGTGGCTAATCGGTACAAGTTCCCAAGCATTCGCAAAAAAATTAAAATATTTACAAGTTTGCCACTTCGCGCTCAAAACTAGTATGCTGAAAAGAAAATTTCACAAGTGTCGAAGGGCTGTAACCAAACAAGGCATGGGAAATTGTGCCCGAGCAACTTTTGGGTGTAATATTTCACACTCTCGCATCCAATCTCAATTATGAAATATTGGGGGCTTCTATTGATACAAAAATTAGTCAGCTGACATGGACTAGTTATGATAAGACATGTGTCGTCTAATATGGCATAATTATATACACCGAGCAACTAGACATGTCGAGCTACTCAGAATACCAAGCTATTAAAAATATCGAGCAACTATCTGGAAAGACCAAACGACCAAGACATATTCAATGAATATTCTAATATAGTACAGATACATATGCCTATCTAAAAATGACGTATTTTGTATTCACATGGGGAGCCCAAGGGCCATAAATACATTGTAATACCCTCATAATGGGTAAGCGATCATATGCAAAAGCTAATCAAGATTAAGGCAAAACACCCAGCAATACAAGACAATAGACGTAGGCCATTTCTTTAAGGCTGAACCAGTTTAAAAATGTTTTTCCTTATTTATTTATTCACATTTATCTATGATTAAATAATTAGATCAAATCTAGTTTTTTACATCAACAGGGAATAGCTCTAAATTCGAGATAATTTTCTCTAACTTTTTTAGAGGGGCATTCAAGGGGTGTTGGGGTATTGAAGGGGTATTAGGTTGTTCTAAGTATTGATTTCAAGATAAGATCATGGCTTATATTTATAGGGCCAAATGGAGTTCCGATCGGCATGGTCCTAGACCTGCCTATCGCTATACCACCTTAGGCACGCAGGATCCCCGGGGTGCCTATATGTAGTTCGAAACAGATTTTTTGAAAAAATGGACATAAAATGCGAATCATAAATTTGAATTAGGCATATGGTGAACTATTAAAAAAGGAATTCATAGCCCCTTAAGAATACATTAAGACACTCACGAGTTCGGGAGTTTACCTAAGTTAAACGGGGCTCAAAAGTTCTCAATGGTCTCTAAACGGGAGGTTTTCAAAGGAAAATGGATCGTTCATCTGAACCGTAAGGATGATTTGTGCACGAGGTAGATTATTGGAAAGGGAATTCAGTACCCTTATAGATTTCATTCAGCTTCATTAGGTTCGAAGGGTTGACAAAGGCCAAATGGGGTTTAAAAGCTCTCAATGACCCTTCGGCATAAAATGAGTCATTTGTCCAAACCATGAGCGTAATTCAGGCATAGGATGGACCTTTGGAAAGGGTATCCAGATCCCTTCAAATAGACATTGATCTTTTCTCAAGATGGAGAGTAGACCAAGGTCAAACTGGACCCGGGAGCACTAGTGGCTCCAGATTAGTTTTCGAGGTAAAATGGATCTTTCATTCGGATCATAAGTTTGATTCTCATATGGGGGGCCATTAGAAAGGTAATTCAGTGCCTTCAAGATTTTTTTGAGATTTTTCTCAGGTAAGAAAGTTGACCGGTGTCAAACGGGTCCCGGGAGTGCCTAATGGCCTATATATCGGTACTCGGACTATGACCTAGGGTTTTTGGTGAATGAGTGAGTGCTAGGGACCTTAGGAGGTTCTTAGGGGGTTTCTAGGATGGGGTGTGTATAAAGAGCCTCTTAGATAAACCTTGGAACAATTGAAGGCCGTCGAATGAGAGACACTATATTGACGTTATGAAAGAGGATTTTATATTAATTTTGTGAACTTAGAGGATGAGGATAACCGCTTTGGAGGAACGATGTGAATTTTATGGACCTAAGCAGTGTAGGGACCGATCCATCGGGGTCGTGGTCAATTGTGAGGACCTTGAGTTGTGAGGACCAATTCTGCAGGTCGAGTTAATCCTGAGGACCTTGAGTTAGGGTGACTGATTCGGCGGGCCAAGGTTAATTTTGAGGACCTTGAGTTATGATGACTGATTTTGCATGACGAGGTTAATTTTGAGGACCTATAGTTGTGATGACCAAACTTGTGGGTTTAGGTAAATTCTGAGGACCTAAAGTTATGACGATCGATTCTGTGAGCCAAGGTCAATTTTGAGGACCTTGAGGTTATGACTGTCGCTTCTGTGGGTAGAGGTAAACTCTGAGGATATAAAGTTATGACGACCAAATATGCGGGTCGAGGTCAATTCTGAGGACTTAAATTATTAATTTGTAGGGGATAACTCTGTTAGGGGAGGCGAAAAGGATTTTGATACAAGCACCTTTGGTTATGCTAGGGAATGGGTTGACTTGAAATTCCGTTGGGGGAATGTGTAAATTTATGAGTACTACTGGGGAATCGAAGTAGACTTGAATGAGGGCTCATCATTGGTTCCGTTGGGTAATATACTGATAATGAGAGTGTAAGGGTTATTCTGCAGGATATTTTGAGAGTTGTAAATGGGTTTGTTGTTCTAAAATGATTTTCTTTGTAGAAAACAAGGTTTTATATTTTTTAAGAATTTTGGGAATTATTTGGGCATTTTTCGACATTTTCGGGACAAAATTTAGGGAGTGCCGATTGGCAGGTCTGGGGAGGTGCCAATCGGCATAGGTCATGGACTCCTGAGCTTCTCTAGAAAGAGAAAAAGTTAACTCCCGATTGGAATGAGCACGGGTTTGCCGATCGAAAGGCCCCTTAGCCTCTATATAAAGGGGGCAACCCCTCTTTATTTTCCACACCTTCAAATGATTGAATCTCTTAATTTCTCTCACAAAGAGTCGTCTATAAGTCCTTCATTTCTTCAAAATTTCAATTGGATGGAACTTCAGGTGATGTTTACAACAATGAGTGGTTGGTGGTTAATGATTGGTCCAATCTAGAGTGGCAGTGTATGTTGCCCCTTACGCTGGGCAATGAGAATGCCTTTGAGTTGTTCGAGCCAATTATTGATGAGAGAATTTTGCTACGCGATCCAGTGCACCATCGATTGGCAAGGGTGAAAAACACTAGTGGTTATATAAGTATGGTGTCTTTTTGTTTTTTAATTCATTTTTCTCTTTCCTCTTTTTGTGATAATGAAGGGTTTTCTTTTGGTTTCTTGCTAATTGATATAGATCCTTCAAGAACTCGGTCCCGGGGGATGACTAGGTTGAAGGAAGTTTAGGATAAGTTCCATGGGGATGTACGCTGGATGGTATCATTTTTCGAGTTTGGGCCATTAGTAGAGGCATTGGATGAAACACGGCTTTCCACTGTGGTGTCGTGTACTTTTGGGGATAGATGGTGAGACATTACCTACACATTCCATTTGGGATTAAGGGAGATGAAAGTTACTTTCATTGATGTCCAAATGATGGTGGGGTTAGATTGTGAGGGGTTCCAAGTTTTGGTGGACCGCACTTGAAGGGGTTAGGCCAGAGGTGGTGCAGGAGAATTTGGGGAGACATGGGTTGAATCGTGTCGGGAGATTCTATTAAAAATTTCTTATTTGAGGGAGACATTATTGAGGGCAAGAATGGATATAACGGACAACTGATTTATTTATTTTTCTTTTGCTTTGGGGTTCTTGGTGGCGATTGGCAGTGACGTCGTCTATCTTTGATTTTTGTTTTATCTGTGGAAAAGTTCTGACGTACCTATGTACGTCTGAGGGAGATTTACCTTAGCATCCCTTTACGCTTCTCTGGATGCATTCAACCAATGATTTTGACAAACTTTTATAGGTTCTGGAGGTAATTTTAAGTTTATTTCTTTTTGCATTATTTTCCTATATTCCCTTTGTATTCTCTTTGTCGATTGTTGTCTTCTTGCAGATGTGGTTTTACGAGGTGATTGGGAACATATCCTTGAAGGATGTGCGGGGGGTCTTAAATGACTTGACAAGCGATCAGGTTAACTTTCATCCATTCTATGTTCTTCTTAGAATCTTTATTACTTGAGTAGATACTGATTATTTTCTAGGGATGCGTGTTACCTTATACCCCTAGGGGGTGTCTTCCCGAGATACAGGCATTACTGGAATACATGCGAAGATGCAATGCCTGATATCGCACGAGTTTGTGTACGTCTGTTACTTGGGAGAGAGGGTGGTGAGGCCGATAGTGGAGGAGGAGATGGTGGTCCCATCATTGGTTCCCTCTATATATATGAGGCGGGTGAGGGAGATGTCTGATTATGCCAAGGCGGAACCAATGATAGGCGAGCCCTATATGCATTACACGAATACGATGGCGGGTTATGATTATTTGAACTTTGTGACCAGTTTGTTGATTCCCCTCTGTGTCTAGGATGTGGAGAATATGCCTCCACCCACCACTACTTCAGGGAGGGGTACCATTGTACCGGAGTGATAGGCCCACAACACGGGAGGTGCATCAGCGAAGGAGACTCTGTTGATTCAGGGCACTCCCCCTTTATATAATTTTCTATTGAGTGGATGAAAATGAGGAAGCCCCCTAAAATTTTAAAATACTTTATAATATGATGGTTCAATTTAAATTTCCAATTAAAAACTAAACTAAGATATGGGTGTATGTGTTTTCAAGAATTAATCATTTTGGAATCAAACAAAAAAGGAACTTTTTCTCTCAAGTTTGTTTCTCTCTTTCTCTCTTGGAGGGAATGAAAATTTATGTTCAAAAATGTGTTTCCCGCACTTAGTTATTGTAGAAAAAAGTAGTGGGAAAATGGGAAGTTTTATTTAAAAAACTGTTAGAAAACTTCCCAGGTCGTCTGAACAAGCTCGCTCGAATGAATTTACTACGATAACCCTTCCACACCCACCTAAAAGAGCTGGCCTCCTAGTTTTGAAATAGAACCTTCCGGTAATTGCCTAGTGGAAAGAACATCTTAGCCAATGCCCTTGCTGTCCTAGCCTCTATGGTTGACAATCCTGAGGGAATAACGATGGTCCCTTTCTTTATTCCAAAAACAAGTTATCCCAACCCACTGTTACTGCATTGAGCTCATCACCGAGGGAGATTCCGATATGGTCGGGTTTTGGTACTAATATAGCCCTTCCTGAAGCATGGTAGGTATCCCCAAGACACCAACAGTAAAGATCGTGCTACCCTTTGCAAACTGGTTGCTAGTACATCATCTTTGAAAAAGCACTATTTAAGAGAAACTCTGATATAACCCATTTGCACTACATTGCAAGGGCTAACATTGAAGAAATGATGCAGAAGATCCAAAGCGGGGAATGCGGACACCACATGAACGGTCATATTCTTACTAAGAAAATTATTCATCAATGTCACTATTGGACCACCATGGTTCAGAATTGTAGCGCCTATGTCCAAAGATGCCTCAAATGCCAACAGTTTGCTAATCTGCAGCACTTACTCCTTGAGAATTGTACAACATAATTTTTTCATAGCCATTCTCCACTAGGGGAATTGACATCATAGGTAAAGTCACAACCAAAGCTTCATATAGGAATGAGTTCATCCTAGTCGCCATTGATTACTTCACCAAATGGGTCAAAGCCGAGTTATACCCAGTACTGAATGCCAAGAAGGTGGCTAAGTTTATTCGAATGAACATCATCTGTCGATACAAGGTTCCCCATGAGATAATATCAGATAATGGGTTACATTTTGAAGCCAAGGTCATGAAACTGGTCGATGAATACCGAATTCAAAGACATAAATTTTCTCCCTACTGACCCCAAACCAATGGTGCAGTCGAAGTTGCCAATAAAAACCTCAAAGCCATCATCAGTAAAATGATCGAGAATTGCCAAAATTAGGCCGATCGGATACCTTATGCCCTCTGGGGATACCGTAATTCAGTCAATACATCTACTGGGGCTACTCCTTACTCTCTAGTATATGGCATGGAACTAGTCAAACCCATTGATCTAGAAATACCTTTTCTATGCATTATGCTCGAGAGCAGAGTCAGCTAGGAAGAATGGCATCAGAGCACTTTGATGAAGTGTCACTCTTGGATGAAAAGAGGCCGAAGGATCTATACCACATACAAGGGTACCATCATCGGATAGCGAGATTATTCAATCAAAGATTCAAGGACCATGGTGTCTAGGAAGGATACTTAACCCTCAAAGAGATCATAGAACCCGTATGGAACCCCATAAGGAAATTCAGGCCAAATTAGACCAGCCCCTACATCGTAAAGAAAATCCTATCATGCGGCACCACTTTCATCTGACCTCGATAGAGAAGAGATGGCATACCCAGTGAACTTGGAACGTCTTAAGAAATTTTACCTTTAGTTCGAAATCTCAGTGCGCTACAACCCTTCCCACCCCCCTTCTATTCTAAAAAAATCTTTATTTCTCTCTACCCAGAACTACTAGTGGCCCGATCCTCTCAAAAACTTCTTTCTTTTAAAACGGAACTCATAAATTTTCATAAACCCACCAGAGGTGCGTAGTCATCTCATACACCTTACATAGGCACGATCCCCTTCTTTTTCACAAAATTTTATTCTTTTCTAACCTTCGAGAACAACAGTTCATTTTATCATTTATATGAAGACGAGGATTATATATGTCTTAGCGATTAGTATAGATAACATAAATTCAAAACTCATCAAGAGTCATAATGATAAGTTCAAAATCTTTTTTTATTTCAAACAAGGAAGTTCGGTACCGTTACATAAAATCTCAGCGAATAGAGTTAAAACAAACAACCCCATTTCACTAAACGAAAACTATCAAACTACACCAAATTATTTCAAAAACAAAAACCAAAAACACATAAGAACTTCACACAAAATAATCCCAGTATCACAAAATCTTATCCACAACTGCCAGAAGACCCAACCTTATCATCATCCGGAGGTCCCTAAACTTCCCTTGCTTGGTTGATATTCTGAATACTCTTTATGGAGTGGTACGCCTTGACCATCCTGGAAAAAAACCATTACCCCTCCTTCCATGGTGTCAAAAAGAATAAACCACCCATAGTTTGTCTCTTCCATCAGGATCTTCACCACTGCTTATTTCCACAACCATTTCAGATATTCCCCGGATGTATGCCAGACCCTTATTACAAATTGAGATGGAGGGGTCACCGACCGTCAACTCTCCCATAAATAACCCAATATCATGCATCTGGATTCAGTCAGGTCCTCCATTGAAAAAAGTCGAATGTGCAAGAAGGCACTATTTCCTCCCATCAAACTTGGTGCATAAGTCATTAAGGAAAATATAATGAAGTATGTTGTAGGCTAACAAACCATGCTTATTGATACTCCTCCAGTTCTAAAATAGGCTAGAGTTCTCCCCACCATGGAACCGGCCAATGAAGGCACCGTGCTCCGTACTCCAAAAATTAATTAACCTAGTTCTCTATTGATGGGCCAAGACTAATAAAGTACCGAGCATCAAAATTCAGCATGCCTACCAAGGGATACTCAGGAGGAACCGCCAGACGGAACCTCTCACCTAGCCACATGAACAACATCATCGGGATCCCTCTTAAAAAATCAGAGAGACCTTACCATCAAGCATCAATACCATTCAGAGTCTCCACTAGTATCACCCTCGTAGGACTGCGATGGTAAGACACCCATGCTATTATTGTAGCCAACTGGGGATCCACTATTAAGTCCCCCATCAGCAGTAAGAGCCTCGAAGTTTGGCCCAAGGAAACAAATCCAGTATATCTCGCATCATTAAAATCCCTTAAGTGCACATAATGCATAATATCTCGAAGGGAAATCATCCCCCAGTAACTAATAGTCGAGCCATCGAATGGGAAATATGGAGTAACTCCACTAACAATGCCCCAGGAGACTGAGAGAATTTAGTCATAGTGATACGATCCAAATATTGCATATTTCATCCCTCGAACCTAAGCATTTTAGCCCCCTCGGGTGCCTTAATCTCTATATTTGAGCCCGTTAACCAGACAACCTCTATTTATATTGTTAACATGATATATGAGGTATAATTGGGCTTTTGTAGGTATTTAGGTGCTAAGTATGAAGTTCGGATGCATTCTGCTCAAGTTACCTAAAAAATAGCATGTTCAAGGGCAATTTGGCCAATTCACAGCTTGGGGACGTGGCCCAACATCTTCACGAAAGTTATAGACCTCCTCCAAGCTTCACGTGGCCGCAAACGGTGCACGAATCTGATCCCTAACGAAGAAGTTATGACAGTTCTAGCGGAATGGAAAACCAAACCAACCAAAACAGGAAGAATATTTGCAGACATGTAGCCATCCATCGATCGATCCTTCAGTTTTTTCCATCGTTCTGAGACCGTGGGCTATGATTTTTACCATCGATCGATCATTTTGATTGATCAATCGATCCCCTGTTTTCTGCAGATATTTTGTCTTTTCTTTTCTTTTCTTTTCTTTTTCCTTTTCTTTTCTAATTTAATTCCTTTTACTATATAAAGGAATTTTTGTGTAAATAACAGATATAATTCGTTTTAGGTTAGTTTTAGCTTAGGGTTTGGGTTTTTGAAGAGTTCTTCTTCATTTCTTCTTGGATTGACACCCTTTTGTATTTGTAAGTTAATGATTCATTCACCCTCTCCATTAATATAGTTTTTATTTACTTATTTCTTGCTTTGTAATTAGGTTTACATGCTTTGATTTAGTTGCTTTCTAGTGTAGTTTTATTGCATTTATTTACCGCATTTTTAACATGCTTTCTAGCTAAATTATTCTAGGTTGTGCTGGATTGAACTTATTCCGGGTTGACGTGTTGTTTTGCTTTGGTGATGGAGTTTATGGGTCTATTTTGGGTCTGTTGTCCTAGTTATCATGCCTAGGGTATTTGACGGGGCATATCATGCATGTTCCATCATTACGACCTTGCGTGCGTAATTTTTGGGGTATTTGTTGACACCAAAATCGTATTAGGCTTTTGTACGGATTTAGGGGCGTGACAACTCTTGATTCAATTAACTGTCGAAACGATATGCATTTGTAATAACTCATCGACCCATGTAACCATTTTATACTAATTAACTTGGATGAGGGATATTCTATGCAAGCTATAATTTTTACTCACTTTCTTAATCTAGATTTATTTTCCCTCGCCTAGATTAATCATTTCCCTTTTATGCATCTTTTTCGTTTTTGTGTATAATCATCTTTTAGACTTTTATTCAGGAATATTAAACCAATTAAATTCTAGCCTCTCGTCTCTGTAAATTTTCAATACCCGACTTACCGCTATAATCACCCGTTGAGTGTAGTTGTAGTTTAGGTTTTTGTATAGTTCAGGTCAGTCGAATTCAAAATGACTAGCGCATAGGTGACTCTCGCATCGCTGTAAAACCCTGCCTATCACATAGTCTTCAGGGTTTTGCGAAAATCTCATCTAAGTCAAAACGAAAAACATGGTCTTTAGGCTACCATAACTGCGCGTCCATCGCTAGCATATTCTAGACAATGGATCTATTATGCCATAAGGAGACTCGACGCAAGTTAAAAGACTCATAGTCTATGTTATACAAACACATGGACTCTAGACATTTGCGGTAGGAAGAAAATTTTGCATGCATCAAAAGGGCCATTCGGGAATAATGGATCCGAAAATAAGAAGCAGGAAGAAGAAATTGGGTATGGATGGAAAAGTGACACTCCTTACCTCTCATTTTATACATAAAATACTTGGAAAAAGTCAAAGGATCGGAGGAGTTCGAATGAATTCCCTCCCTATAAAGTACTTTGATATGCAGGAAAGTTCAATAAAAGCCTTAGAGTTATTTGACTTGACCCAGATGTCGATAGGCAGGACAAGGGGCATGTCGATCATTAACACCCTTATTTTTGAAAATTTTATCTTTCCTTTTTTGTCAAAATCAAATTCGCAAAATGAAAAAAAAAATCATTATTTTAAAACCCCGAGTTATTTCGTCTTACTTATCCATTTTTACTTATCATTTCCCAAAGTAAACCTCTTTCTCGAGTTATTTAAGCACTCTTTTTCTAAATAAGCATCATGTCACTTTTATAGTCTCATCAGCTAAGAAAAAGTGCATGTAGAATAAGTCATTTAAATAAGAATTAAAAATAAATTTTTGCTTCATATATATATACTGCCATTGCACGATTACATCTTCGTAGGAAAGGAAAAAATATAAAATACAAAACAAACGGGACTCAGCCCAAACCTATAATCTTCCTCTCTCAAACCCTCACCCTCTGCGGTGGATACATTTTCCCCGATTTCTAGTGGTAGAACCTCCATTTCCAGAATCCCATCCCTAGTTCGAAGAGGTAGATGGAACCAAGAAAGAAGGAATGGAGTCCTTGATGTAAGAAGTCTCAGAGGCACACAATCCTTAGTATCCTTTAGAGAGGTGGTCGGCAACTGAACATACTGCAAGAACAAAAGCAAAAAACCAATCAATCAGTAAAACGTAAAGAAGGAACCAAAACAGACAAGATAAGAAAAGAGAAAAAGAATATACCTCAGGCTGAAAAATGTCCTCTGTAAACCCCCATTAACTCCTATTCCGATGCATTAGGGCAGTGCGGCATGCTCAATAAGCCCTTGCTGTTCAACCAAAAAGTATAAAAATAGGGAGTGACCTAAATGATCAGAGCCTCCTCTCCCACTGCTGTCGCCGATGAGGACGTACCACCACCATCCATGCTACGGGTAGATACCACCGGCCTACTAGTACCCCTACCCAAAGTCATAGGAAAATGGGGCATATTCACCACGTCATAAATGTAAGAGGGCATCAACCATCTCATCACGAAATCTAAGTAATCATAGCTCGCTGTCGTGCCTATATAGAACGTGTAAGGCTCGTCGACCAGCACTTCAGCCCATGCCTCGTAAGACATCTCCCTCGCTCACCTCATATAAATTAGGGGAACCAATGGTGGTACCTCCACCTCATACTCCACGATCTACTACACTACCCTTCTCCTAGGTACCTGGCATACTAGAACTCGTGCACCATCAATCGTCGCATCTGTGCATGCATACCCATCCCCCCGTATATTGAGGAGCTGTCACCCAAGGGTAAAAGGTCACTTGCAATCCCTAGAAAAGAATCAATATTCATGTAAGAAAAAAAATCCAAAAAAGGATACAGAAGAAAAATGAAATAACCTGATCACTCGTCAAAGTATTCAGATGCTACCGCATCACCACCAAGGACAAAAAATGATTCACCCTCCTATTGGACTTACACCAACGGTACTTTCGATAAAAGTCCCCCAATTCCTCATACCTCAGTGCTATTAACCTCACATTGAGCCCAATTAACTCATGAAACCATGTCTGTAAAAAGACAGGAATCAGTAAAGAAGAAACTAAAGGAAAATACAAGAAAAATAAAGTTCGAAGTTATCTCCAAAAGGTACATGGCCCGCTGTAAATGTTTTCCAGTAGCACTGACTGAATGTATCCAAAGAATATTAAAGGGTATCCAAGGTCAAGCTCCCCCAATCATAGAATGGAACGTTAGAAAACATCCTCAAAAATGGCAAAAACAAAAATTAACGACGTTGACACTCGTCGTCACTAGAAAACCACCCAACATAAGAAAAATGAATAGCCATGACATCTTTATCACCTTACACCCATCAATCTCATCTATGCTCTTACTCAAGAGAACCTCTCAAAAAGAAGACATGCAAATAGAATCCCTATGAAGGATCCTGCCCACATCTCCCAACATCACCAGAATTGTCTCCTACATCACCCTCATAATATGATTCACCTATATCTTCACACCCTCGCAATATATCCCCAATATACGCTAAACATCAATAGGAGTAACGATCATCTCCCTGAAACCCAAATGGAAGCTGTGGGTGGTATCCCATCACCTATCTCTCAAAGACACAACACCACAGTAAAATGCGGCGTCTCATCCAAGGCATGCACCTGACGGCGAAAACCAGCAGAAGTAACCATCCAGTGTGCCACCGCTGGGAGATGCTCCCAAACATCCCTCAACCTATTCATACTCTGAGAACTGTAAGGACATTTTTTTCATGTCCGTTATCTTACTGTTTTGTATGTCGTACGCCATTACATTTGGCACGTATCTACACGATCACATATGACGGCCCCAATATGAATTTCGTAAATCAAGCATCCAACACCTCCATCACGTGTCCCACATCGGCCTCAACGACTTCACGCACCATGCTTTTAGGGACTATATGCTTGTGGTTTGCAAGAGAAGTCAAATCAATGAAAAAAGTCACGATATGGAAGTTCAAGGGCAATTTGGTAATTATACATCCACTGTCCGGAGGATAGGTCAACTGTAAAGTTGAAGAGCTTTCCGCAACAAAGATACTAGAAGAAACGACATCTCATTCTAAGCTACGGTGAAGACGATATGGCCCTTCGAAGATGGAGAGAATTCCTCGAAGGAATCTGGTTTCTGAGGACCGGACCGGTCCGACCAAAATAAAAGAACCGATCCGGGCATCCGGACCGATCCGATCACAACCGGACCGATCCATTATGCTAAAGGCCAGTATACCCCGAACCGATGGCAAACCGATGAAGCTGAAAGCCGAATCGATCTGATGTCATCCGGACCGATCCGCCTTCAATAAAAGAACCGATCCGATGTCAACCGGATCGATCCGCCTCAGACCCGGACCGGTCCGCCTGGGATAACTTCAAATAGATCATGTTTTGATTTTTATGGCTCAAGTCCTCTTATTTATACCAACTTCGGGAGAGTTATTTTTTAAGACTTCTACACGATTTTCTGAGTTCCAAAACTCTAAAGTCTTCATGGTATTTGAGTCCATTGATTCATACCTTTGATTCACACAAATTCCATACCTTTGTGAATCACTCTGCAACCCAAGAACGCACTTTTGCTGTTCAACCTTTGTGGAGGAGACCGTTCTTCTTCTCCATTGCAGCCCTACTGGACAGGGATAGTTCCAGCCGCCGACTACAGAACCCGATACCTGAGGGTAATTCTTAGTCACTTGTATTTTCATTGTAATCCGATTGTAAGCCGTTTTCTTACAAATTATAGTGAAAATAAATGGTTTTGCCCCTGTGGGAGATTTTTCCTCAATTATGTGTGTTTGAATAACTCTTGCATGATTTCATATTGTTTCAATCACACCTAGTTGCATGTTTAGGGTTTGTTTGGGTTAAAAGGTGTTTAATATATAATTTGATCATTTGAACGCGAGCACACACGTTCTCAAATTGGTATCAGAGCAGGTTACGCTAATCTATTGCGTATTCCTATTTTCCGCAAAATTTTTCTAAGATATCAATTTTCTGATAAAATTGATTTTTGAAAAAGTGCGTGTTCAAATGGAAAAATTATATAATAAAATGCCTGTTTTTTACGGGACGAATTATGCTTATTGGAAAGCACGTATGAGGTCGGCTTTAAAAGCCATTGATGAAGTGTCTGGATTTTGGTTGAATGAGGTTGGACTCCTCCTTCCATGACTGTTGATAATGCGATTAACTTGAAATCTGTCACTTCTTGGACTAAAGAAGAATTTAAATGGTCATCTTTTAATTCTAAGGGTCTAAGTGCTATTTCTGGGTCGGTCACACCTGATGAGTTCAAACGCATAATGACGTGCACCACGTCAAAGGAGGCATGGGATGTTTTGCAACTTACCCATGAGGGTACGAACGCCGTTAAAGAGTCTAAATTACAAAATTTGGCCACCCAATTTGAGACTATCACCATGTCTGAGTCCGAATGCTTTGATGAGTTTTTTGCACGCTTGTCGAACATTGTTAACACTAGTTTTAATTTGGGTGAGGTAATTGATAACACGCGTGTCGTTAAAAAGATTTTGAGATCTCTCCCAAAACGCTTTATTCCTAAAGTCACTGTTTTGAACTCTTTGGGAAATTTGAAATCACTTAAGTTGGAAGAACTTGTAGGAGATCTTCAAACCTATGAGATTGACATGTTTCCCAAAACCATTAAGGCTAAGGATAATGGGATTGCTTTAAAGAATCATTTTCAAAAAAAGAAAGAAAAAGTTTTTGAGTCCAAGTCTGAATGTGATTTTGACTTAGATGACTTGGCCCTATTTGCAAAAAATTTCAAAAGAATTCTCAAATTCAAGAAAAGTGGAAATTTCAATGATAAAAGGAATGTTGAGAAAAATATTTTTGAAAAGGAAAATGAGAAAGATTTCAAAGACCCTCCTAAGAAAGACAGTGAGAGATGTTTTGAATGCGATGGTAGGGGTCATAGAGCCTTTGAGTGTGCCAATCGTCTGAATAGAGAAAAAGGGAAAACTGTCCTGAATACTATCCTTAGTGACGACAGTGAGGTCGAGTCGATGGACTCGGGAGATGAGTCACCGCATGAGCGTAACTTCACCACGTTCATGGTAAGTCATGTGAGTACCTCTAATGCTTCTCACGACGATGAGGATGCTACGTCACAAGGACACCTCGACAGTAAGAGCGATGAGAGTGAAGGGGAGGATGAGGCAAGTGAGAGCAAGTGTGATCTCCCACGCACTTACGCCGAGTTATATTCTGAGTTTTTTAAAACCAAGAAGCATAATAATGCTTTAGTCCTTAGGATCACCGCTTTAGAGAAGGATTTAAGATTGTTTGGAGAGAGAGAGAGTTTTGGTGAGAATGAGAGAAATAAAAAACTTGAGAAGATAAGATGTTTTGAGTGCGATGGGACAGGTCACAAGAAATTTGAGTGTCCCATTAGACTTAAGAGAGAGGGAAAGAAAGTTGATATGCCCACTTCTCTAAGTGAGAGTGAGGATGATAATGGTGATGATAGTTTGATCCAAAAAGCCTTTAGAAAGTTGTTTATCGAGACCATGGAAACAAAAAGGACTAATAGGATCCTAGGTCTTCGGATTGGTGAGTTGAAGGGAGAGAATGATGAGCTTAAAAGGGAAAAAGGTGACTTGACCAAAACGGTGTCTAGTCTGACGACACGTGTATCCCATCTCGAGGATGACCTAAAATAAGCATGGGAAGTTCAAGTCACATTAGAGAATTCACCCGAGCCTATATCCACCATTGTGAGTGAGTCCCATGGGTGTCCGTCTAGGAATGTTCATCCCAAAATTGTTGATAAATTACTTCCTAGACCAGTTTATGTTTGCTACCACTGCAAGAAGCGAGGACATCTTAGGGAATTTTGTTCTAAGTTGGGTTTTGTGCCATATCACGCCACTTCACACATTCATGCACATGCACCCACTCATTATACTTTGCCTGCTCATTTTGATAGAGAGTTTGCACATATTCGCGAGCAAGTGAAGTTTTTGATCAAGACTACACATGATCTAGTGGAGTTGGTTCAAAAGATGTCACCATCTTTAGAAAACTCCACCGTTACTCCCGGTTGAGATCTAGTCTTGATTGCTAGCATAGGTTGTTTATCATGTCTTTTTTTTACCTATTTCTAGCATGTATCATTAGTTAGTTTTTCATTTTTTTAAAAAAAAAATATACAAAAAGGTTTTCCTTTAAGAAAATTTTTGAGAAAAGCACAAAAAGATTTTATTTTGATAAAATTTTATAAAAAAGACCAAAAAGATTTTTCTGTTTTTGCTCCTTTTGTGGATGAGCATTTAATATAGCCAAGTCACAACTTCATTCCATATCTCCATGTGAATGTTTGATAGAGATTTGAGAGGCTACATCATTTCATCCATGTGCTGTACATTGTATGGAGTCTTTGAGATGTAATTCGTGATATCTTCCTACATGTTTGACTCATATATCCTTTATTGCACACATGCACGGCTATATTTGATTATTGGACTTATCTATCTCATATTTGCTTGAGTGTTTCCATCTCAATTCTGTCTATACAATGTACAATATGCGATAAAACTTGACAAGATTGGAATGCATGTAAAAACCGTTTTGGTGAGACTGTGTGTTTATATAACGGGGAGGGGCTGCGAAAGGTCATCATCTATCCTTTGCGCAAAAGCCACTGTTAAAAAAGGACCTAAAAGATGGAGGAATTTTAATATCCGAGGTCCAAAGAGGTTAAAAGAGCCCGAAAAAATTTAAAGGCAATAAAAAGCAATTCATGCCAAATATGGGCCACTTAGGTTTCACCATCAATTCTCCAAAGTTTGAGAATTTAGAATGCCTCTACTAAAACTAATATCTGAGGGAGTTTGGTTGGAGAATATAAACGGGTTTGCACTTCCTTGAAAGTCCTGAAAAAGCATAAAATCATTTTGGACGTTATTGGTGTGAAAATCATTTTGAGCTTTGATTTGTTGATTTGATTGAGTCAATATCTTATATTGTCATTATTTTACACCAAAGGAAGCATTTGAGTTCATTCTCTAGGAATATCCAATTTCATCATCCACATATGTCATGTTTGTATGCATTGATTTTCCTATCGAATTTGATCACACCACATCATTTACGCTATCATCGAATTGGTTGCTTTGTGTTCATTCATGGTGTGATTTTATACCGTGACACCCCGGTTTTGCTTATTTGATTCATTCTTCTCATTTGTCTATTTTGGGACATCATAAAAGGGGGGAGAATGAATTATCTTATCAAAGGGGAGATTTGAAAGATTGAGTTTGCTCTATATATCATGGGGGAGTTTTGAAAATTGAGTTTGCTCTATATGTATATATGTTTATCTCACTTCAAACTCGATATGTCACTTGGTATTTACTTTGTCTCATGTGTGTAGGTACTACATGGCTTATCATTGGATTGCACACCCTGATGAGAAAAGCGTTGAGATTCTCGAAGATTTGAAGATCAAACGATGCAGTCTTATTCTCTTGTACTCTTTCAGTTTTGGGTTCATGGAAGGGTAGATTTGTATAGGCATTTTTTATGATTGATAATTTGGATTTTTTATGTATGTACCGGCATAGACATAGGGGGAGATTTATAAGGACATTTTTTTCATGTCCGTTATCTTACTGTTTTGTATGTCGTACGCCGTTACATTTGGCATGTATCTACACGATCACATATGACGGCCCCAACCTGAATTCCGGGAATCAAGCATCCAACACCTCCATCATGTGTCCCACATCGGCCTCAACGACTTCCCGTACCATGCTTTTAGGGACTATATGCTAGTGGTATGAAAGAGAAGTCAAATCAATGAAAGAAGTAACGATATAGAAGTTCAATGGAAATTTGGTAATTTACATCCACCGTCCGGAGGATAGGTCAACTGGAAAGTTGAAGAGCTTTCCGCAACAAAGATACTGGAAGAAATGACATCTCATTCTGAGCTACGATGAAGAAGATATGGCCCTTTGAAGATGGAGAGAATTCCTCAAAGGAATCTGGTTTCTGAGGACCGGACCGGTCCGGCCAAAATAAAAGAACCGATTCGGTCATCTGGATCGATTTCGTCACAATCGGACCGATCCATTATGCTGAAGGCCAGTATACCCCGGATCGATGGAAAACCGATGAAGCTGAAAGCCGAACCGATCCGATGTCATCCGGACCGATCCACCTTCAATAAAAGAACCGATCCGATGTTAACCGGACCGATCCGCCTCAGACCCGGACCGGTCCGCCTGGGATAACTTCAAACAAATCGTGTTTAGATTTTTATGGCTCAAGTCCTCTTATTTATACCAACTTCGGGAGAGTTATTTTTTAAGACTTCTACACGATTTTCTGAGTTCCAAAACTCTAAAGTCTTCATGGTATTTTAGTCCATTGATTCATACCTTTGATTCACACAAATTCCATACCTTTGTGAATCACTTTGCAACCCAAGAACACACTTTTGCTATTCAACCTTTGTGGAGGAGACCGTTCTTCTTCTCCATTGCAGCCCTACTGGACAGGGATAGTTCCAACCGCCGACTACAGAATCCTATACCTGAGGGTAATTCTTAGTCACTTGTATTTTCATTGTAATCCAATTGTAAGCCGTTTTCTTACAAATTATAGTGAAAATAAATGGTTTTGCCCCTGTGGCGGATTTTTCCTCAATTATGTGTGTTTGAATAACTCTTGCATGATTTCATATTATTTCAATCACACCTAGTTGCATGTTTAGGGTTTGTTTGGGTTAAAAGGTGTTTAATATATAATTTGATCATTTGAGCGCGAGCACACACGTTCTCAAGAACACATGCTCAAATGAGCTATATGAGTCTGCCAAAGCAAAAGGGAAGAAAATACCTTTTATCAGAACAAGAAAATAAAGAAAAGGAAAAAAAAAATACCAAAGGTCACCATAATTACATCGTCATTAAGGTTGCTCACCCTAGACGAATGGTGGTGTGAAGGCTTGCACAAAAGGAAGTGATCCTCAACTATCAGCTCAAAGAGATCAAAAGCATTCTCGTTACCTAAGGTAAGGGACACCTAGACTGCAACTCCAGGATAGCTCAGTAATCCACGCTCAACCACTCTTAGTTGTATTCCTTACTAGAAGAACCCTCCATTTGAAGTCTTGAAAGGAGAAAGGACTTCGGAATGGTTTTTAGAGAGAGGAAGCATAAGATTAAAACGCTTAAATATGTAAAAATGAGGAGGGATCGTCCCCTTTTTATAGGGGACTAAACGACATGCCGATCAGTAGGCCTCTGCACATACCGATCGGCTCCTTCTTGTTTCTCATCCCAAGAAGTCCCAGGAGTCCGTTCCATAGCCAAACGATAACCCCAACAGCATAGCAATCGGCAGCCCCCGGTAAATTTTGTAGAAAAAATGCCAGAAAAATCCAAAAAATTCCTAAAAATTCAAAAAAAAACATTGTAACATTTCTTCATTAAGAAAACCATTTTTGGAACACTAAATCCCTTAAAAACTCCCGAAATCCTTAGCACGATTAATATTACTCTCTTATCGCCAGGATAAGCCCTAGCCTACCCTCAATATATAATGCGCCCACTTCAGAAAGTCAACTACATTCCCCAGTGGAATCTCAATTCTCAAGTCTTCCTTAGCAGAACCTAAACCTCAAATCAAATACTTTCCTAGTAGGATGCAAAAAATAATACCTTCCTAATTTCCCAATAGAATTTCGAGGCTAAATGTTTACCCAATCCATCCACCATCGAAAATTTAGGATGTGCCCACAATCCAAATCCCTCACAGTTTCCCCAACGATGTTATCCCCTTTTAAAATAACCTAATCCCAAAATGAATGCCTCAAAGGTAAAACCTTCCCCAGTAGAGTCTCAAAATAACACAATCCTTAGAAAACAATAGGTGCATCGGCATCCCCAAGATAAGGTAAAAAATTTCCCAGGAGAACAACTCCCTGGGTCACAACTTTATGTCATCAGAATTCACCTCGACCCATAGAATCGGTCTCCATAACTTTAGGTCCTCAGAATTGACCTCGGCCCCCAAAATCGACATCTATAACTCTAGGTCCTCAAAATTGACCTCGACCTTTAAAATTGGTCTCTATAACTTTCGGTACTCAAAATTGACCAAAACATGCAAAATCGATCTCTACAACTTCTGGACCTTTGAATTGACCTTGACCCATAGAATCGAACTCTACAACTTTAGGTCCTCATAATTAAACTTGACGTGTAGAATCGATCCCGATAGCATTAGCTCCTTATAATTGACCTCTACCCATAGAATCGGTCTTTAAAAATTTAGGTCCTCAGAATTGACCTCGACCTACATAGTCAGTCTCTACAACTTTAGGTCCTCATAATTGACCTCGACTCGCAGAATCGATCTTTACAAATTTAGGTCTTCATAATTGACCTCAACCCACAGAATTAGTCTCTACAACTTTAGATCCTCTGAATTGACCTCGACCTAAATTTAGGTCCTAAGAATTGACCTCAACCCTCATAATTGGTCCCCTTAACTTTAGATACTCAAAATTTACCTCGGCCCTCAGAATCGGTCTTCCCCGGCATAACCTTAGGTCCTTAAAATTGACCTCAACCCTTTGAATCAGTCATCTTTGTCCCTTTGGTTGGCAAAATTGACCTCTTCCCCAAACATCCATGTGGTGTCTACTCAACGGCCTTCATTTGTTCCATGATCACCCATTAATGGTCTATGTAAAAACCACATTATAGGACACCCCAAACATCTCATTAGGTCCCTAGGACTTCCGCCTTCCCCATAAAAACCTATGCTATACTTCGAGTACCAATCTAGAAGCCACTACGAGCCCTCAGGTCCTGTTTGACTCTGGTTGACTTTCTCATCTGAGCAAAAGCTCAATGAATATTTGAAGGACTTAGAATTTCCTTTCCAATTGCCCGTCTTGTGCACGAATCAACCTTATGGTTCAAATGAATGAACTTTTCGCATAAAAATTGATTCTATGGCCACCATGCCCTCCCAGGATCCATTTGACTCCTATGAACTCTTTAGCTTAAATTAGACTGGATGAATCTTCAAATATCTCTTAATACCCTTTCCAATGATCTTCCCCATGCATGAATCAGCCTTGTGGTACGGAGGAATAACCCGTTTGACTTTGAAAGGTCACTAGGAACTTTTAGGCCCTATTTGACCAAGGTTAACTCTGAACTGAGAAAAACTCTTTGTAACATCAAATATCACTGCATAACCTTTCTAACGGTCCACCCCGTGCTTTAATCGTCCGTACAGCTCGGACCAAGTATCCATTTCCTTCTTGTCCAAAAGAGCATTGGACACTTCTGAGCCCCATTTGACCATAGTCAATTACCAAACTTGAGGGTGGCCCATGTATTCTCAAAGGGATATGAATACCCTTTCTAACGGTTCATCCCATACACAATTCTGACTTACGGATTGAATTTTATGATAAATTTTTTAAAACAAATCTACAAGAGACTACCGAATGACAAACCCATTTCCTTGCCTATTAGCAGTGTGTATGGGGTTGCCTATTGATAAGTATGTTAAGGACAATGCCGATTTGTACCCTCGTGACCCTATGTGAAGGGATCATGAGCTCACTCTGAAAGGAACCTCGGAAACATCCCTCTTAGTGATCTCAACAACATTATCTCGAAGTCAACGTGGTTTCCATATTGAAACATCTCCCCCACATTCCATTTCCATATTTTTCCTACCCAATTTTGAAAATTCTCTTACCTATCCTCCTATAACCTTTATCCACTTGCAAGAGCGGCCCTTCAACAATCAAGATCAACCTTAAAGCTTCCAAAGAAGGTCCAAACCTTTCACTCTCTCTTTAAATTCTCTTATTTTCGCATTAGTTATTTAATTCTTACTTTAGAATTTCATCGCTATTAGACCACACATATTAATATCCAACTTTTTATTAATAGTATTCCACATACTATATTTTTTATAAAAAAAACAAAAATAAGAAAAAGAGAGTTTTCTTGTAAATTCTGAATGGAGATTTCTCACTACATTTTCTCACACTAAAACATCATTTTTCTACACCCACACACATATAATAAAGTGCTAGGTTGGATTTATGGGATAAAACCCACCCCCATGTTGCATGAGAACTATGTGGACTTTGATGCCTTTTTAGGCTATATAGGTGTCTTAAGTAATATCCGAGATTCAAGTCCCTTTTTCCTATTTTTTTCATATATCATTTCCATATATTATATTTGTGATTTATTCTTGCATTTTATCCAACCTATACCATCGTTCTTTCATAAATTATTGGTGACCCGATAAACGTACACATTATATTTTTAATTACTATTTTTGGAGCACTACTAAGGATAACCTCATTTTGCCTTTATTCATGATGCGAGTCGAGTAATTCCACTCTCCATTTATATATACATGCACACACTTCACGGAGTTATTAAGGAGAACAATAAAACATGCCCATCAGAGATCGAAAGGGAGGAATGGGTGCCTAACACCTTCCCATTACGTAATATAGCCCCCGAATCCTTTAACTAGTTGGTTCCGCAAGCATCATTATATTTTTGATGTCGTTATCTCAAAGCGATAACATTTCTTTTACATGTTTTGTGAAAAATAGGCTGAAGATTCTATTTCTATACATCATCCCAATTGACGACGACCAAAGTTCCCCGAGGAAGGGAGCAAAACCCCACGGCGCACGCGAGCCTACTGGAATGGGATTGCCACACACATATTTCATGAAAGAGCAATATGCAAGTTTTTATGTGGAAGATATTGTACAGTTGTACAGGGTACCATTGTTGATCATCTTAGATGGAGATCCACTTTTATATCCCACTTTTGGAGCAATTTCAAGGAACTTATGGGGACCAAGTTGTCCTTGAGTACGTAATGCCACCATCAAATAGATGGAAAAATGGAATGGGTGAACTCTACTTTATTGAATATGTTTCGAGCATGCTGATTGGACTTCCAAGTAAGTTGGGAGGTGCACTGACCTTTGGTTGACTTCCCTTACAACAACAGTTATGAAAAAGCTGTTGGTATGACACCATATGAGGCGTTGTGTGAGAAAGCGTGTAGATCACTGTTATGTTAGTTGAATGTGGGTGAGAGTAACTTATTAGGACCCGAGTTTGTTCAAGAAACTTCAGAGACGATCATAATGATTTTTTAGTGAATCAAGACAACATTGAGTAGACAAAACCTCTATGCAAACTTAGATAGGGAGGATATAGAGTTTCAGGTCAGCAACCAAGTTCTTCTTAAGGCATCGCTTATGAAGGGGGTGAAACATTTTGTGAAGAGCGAGAAGTCGACCCGGGTATGTAGGTCCATTTATGATCACAGATCATGTAGACGCTCTCACTTATCACTTTGTGCTCCCAGATCATCTGGCTGTAGTGCATAATATGTTTCATGTATTGATGCTTCGTAAATTCTTATAGTTACGGCTATGTATCAGAACATAAACTTAGACGACATCAAGTTAGATGTTGATGTTTCATACATTAAGGAACCAACTCATATGATAGAGCGTAGGTTCCACACTTTGAGAACTAAGGAGATCCAATTAGTTCGTGTTCAGTGGGGTCACCATAGTGAGGCCGAGTCCACTAAGAGATAAATGATGCCATGAGGCAGAAGTATCCACATTTCTTTCTTATATAGGTACTCATTATTTACTAATAAATTCATTTATGTGAGTGTAATTAATTGAACTGGATTAATGGATTTAAATATATATTTGGTAAATGGACATGTTTACTTAGTTGTTAATAAATTAAATTTAATTAATTGAAAAAGTTTAATGGACTTGAATATTTATTTGGATAATGGACTTATGCACTTGGTTGGTTTAAAATAAAAGGCATTCGGCTTAGGGATCTTGGGCATCTAATTGGATCCAAATAACTAATTAGGTCGGAAGTGTCAGCTTGGTATTTGTTTGGACTAAAATGGATAAATTGGCCGAAGTTGGTATTTTCTTTCACCGTGAGAAGCCTCAGCAAAATAATAAGTTGGTAGGGTTTAAAACCTCATCATTTGCGGCTCCGAAAAGAATAAAATGAATTATTATTTTTGTCCCTCCCAATTCATGCTTTGTTCCCCCATTTTAAGCATCTCATAAATCGTTACCCTCTATTTTCATCAAAGGCAGAAAAAAGACATCATCACCTGTTTTCCTTCACCTCATAAAAGAAGACAACCAACCTTTTTAATTAACAGTTGCCTCCCTGGCTTCCATTAGGAATGTACAAACTCACATAAACTCAGTCAAATCACATTTAATTTACATACTACCATGGGAAGCGTAAGGAGTAAAACAATCCATAGGTTTCTGTGGGATTTCTCATTCATTTAAATGACTTAGGTTTTTTTGCATTTGAATTATTCCTCAATCCTTACCAATGTTGTGATCAAGGAGCTGCTAAATATAAACTAAACACTAAAGTGATATTTTTAGCTGAAACCCCAATTGTTTTTATATTTCCATATCGGATCCTAAAGTCAATTTAGATAGGCGTTTCAAGAGGAATTTTCAAAGCCATATTCAAGGAGTTTTTAGGAAGCGTTCTGAGCCAAGTAACTTTCTACTCTCCTTTTTCTATATGTGTGTTTGTAAAATTCACTAAAACAAAATTTTAGTGTTTAAATTTATTAGTAACACTTAGAAAATTGTGTAATCATAAGTTATGTTGTAATATATGGAATTAAATAGTTGTATATACTTGAAAATACATGTTAAGTAGATGTTAAGTCTATTAGCTTGTGAGAATCAATTATTGGCCCCAATGTATGAAACTACCATTTTTGGGTCCGGACCCTATTTATAGAAATTTACAATATGACATAAGAGGATAGATGTTACAGACTAATTTAGAATTAATATACTCTGAAATTTCATTTTCTTAGTAAGGTTGTACCTTACTGTTTAAGAGTAGTAATTTTAATAAGTATGTTCTAAATTGATGAGAATTGTTGTGAGGACCTTATTCATGTTGTAATAAACAATGTAAATATATTGTAAATGACTTGCGACACTTGAAACACATTAATCTACCCCTTATGAAGTAACACACCCTCGTAAAATAATTACTTCTTTCTTTTGTGCATGAATACAATATGACACCAAGCTTCAGACCATGTTAGTGTTGATATACATTTTTTTATGTAGACGATAGAACGAGTGCGGGAAATTACTGGCTTGCTTTGGTTGGTAAATAATAGTTTTGGGTTAATCGAAAGATTTTGAACGTAGCTAGTTAAATCCTTGTCTTACTCTGGCATAATAAACCTTTATTAAATTGTCTTAATAGCTACCCCATCTAAACAAAAGTTTATCAGGAGGGTTTCATCTTAAGATTTCACTTCGATGAGACGTCCCACACATGTGGTTTAGATAAGGATAGTTGTGATGACTCAAAACCTTAATTTAATAATATAACGTTACTTAGTTTCCTTATTTTATGAAAGGCTATTTGTAACAATACTCATCCCTTAATACCTTCTGAAATTGACTAAATGCATAATGACTCTACATGATAAGACATGGGAGTGGGGTAATTGGGTTTTAAGTAGATTTCTCAAAGTGAATAAAATGTGTTAAAATGTCAATGTTAAATGAACATGTGAAATGCAAATGAATGGGTGAGAACCGTGGAAGGACACTCTGATCCCGTGATATGCAAATTCTCGGTCATGAGAATACCAGGTGGTGTTAGGGCGTGAAACGTGATGGTTTTTATTTATGTGATGTGTTATGTGTATGGGGAGACTATGTTTATGTGATTATTTATATTTTACATACCATATGTTTATGAGATGGTTGAGATATGGGGCGCATACCAGTTACGTGTTATTTAATTAACAAAATGTATTGATATAATTCTAATGCATTGTGATGATTGAAATTTGCATACCATATGTTTATGAGATGACCGAGAGAAAGTGGCGCATGTATGTTATGTTTGTTTAAATATTGAGAATAAGTAATTAACTAAATAAATTGTATAATTGTAATACATTATAAGACTACGATAATGGGTTGGGGCTCTAATTAAATTATTATACTGTGACTTTTCATCTATGCAGATAACTGCTTTGAGTTACGTATCTAAGTTACTTGCTAGGTTTTTTCCCATCTCTTTATGTAAAACTCAAGTGTTAGGGTTGGACCTCGCGTATAGAATCTTTGTTCCAGCGGGCATTGTTATTCATCTCTCCCACCTAGGATATCAATTTCAAAGACATTATGGGCCCCTATTTTATTTAGCTATTATTTTCACTTTTCAGTCTTAGATTATTCTAAAGACACTTTAGTTTGTATGTTGACTTAAGTGGATTATATTTTTTAGAAATTTTTTTGGGGATTGTATAGAGATATTATTGTTGAGATGTCGTTGTATCTCTTTAATGACTATAGGTATTCTATTATGGATTTACATTGAGGATCTTCATAATGTTTCCATATTACTTGTGTTATTGTTTAATGTGATCTCTCCATGCTAAGAATAGTATTGATTTGTTTTAAATATTTCATATAATTTTATATTTAGACTCGATCAACCTAAATCTTCAATTACACGGGGTATTACATCAATGCCTTAGATTTGAGAATGACATTGAGCAACAAGACATGATTTATTTCTCATGATTATCCCATACTCATCTAACTTGTTCTTGTACACCCATTTAGCACCAATAATATTAAAAAATTTAAACATGGTGGCAACTCCCAAAATTTCAACCTCTCAAATTGATTTAGTCCCTCTTGCATTACCCCTATCCAATTATCATCTAACAAAACATCTTTTATGTTTCTGTACTTGGAGAACTACGGGGATATGCTGTCGAATTTTTTTTGAATCGTAACAATGTGCATGAGCTGTTAAGTATATTACAGAAAAATGCGGTCTTGAATGGGATATGACCACTCACCCTTTAGAGGAGATAGAGGAAATATAAATTTCTATTATAAATTGAATTTGAATATAAACAAGACATAATTAAATGAAACATACTATAAATCTAAGTTTTGTTTACCTTTAATAGGTGATTAGTTGTGGTAGCTGTGATGGGATATCCGAAATAAAAAGAGTGGATGGGCGAGACAAATAGAATGGGGGATGTGTTTCGTAGAGGTGCTAACGAATTTGTGAAATATGCAAAGAGATGTCATAATGATGAAAAGTTTTCGTATCCATGTGCTAGGTGTAATAATGGTAAGGTGTTTGAGTGGAAAACAATTGAACTTTATTTGTTAGGATCGGGTATGCAAGATAGTTATCGATTTTGGAGTTTTCACGGTGAATTAAAAGTTCCTTTTGTCCCCGACCAACCTTCACAACAACCTTCAACAAGTAGAATAGATATAGAAGGGGACGATGTAGATCATAATATGTTAGAGGAACTACAATTGCAGAGGAATACATCACCGTGGACTCATCAATATATACTCGGGAATATATGCATGACTCGACTAGTGTTGATGACACTGGTGAGTTCGTCGATGATGGTGGTCATATGATGGAAAAATGAGTGAAATTAACTAGTTTGCACCATGAACAAGTAGCTCGCTATCTATTTGACACACATGAAGATGTCGAAGAACGGAAAAAGTAAGTTTCGATTATTATAATGTTTAATATTATTTTAGATTTTATACATGATTAATTTTGTAATATGTAGAAAATATGAAGCCTGTGAGAATAATAAAAGACGAAAAACAATGGTACAATCAGACAACAAATTTAGGCTGTGGTTGACACAGGAGGTAATTATAATGAAAATAGTTGTTATATAACGTTACATTACACTCAAATTTTACCACTAATATAATTAATTTATCTATATTCTCAGCTCTTAAAGACGGATGATGCGACATCAAGGCTTACTTGTCTAGCAACTGGACCCTTATTCGTGGCACAAGAGTACAAAAAGTATCGATTGAACAGTTACATTTTCGGCGCTAAAGTGTACGAGGAATGTACAAATGTACAGAACTCAGGCATTTCATACAAGACTCTTACTTTCTTTCGAGCGAGCGCAAAAGATAAAAACCTCGTTGAAGCTGAAATGACTTACTATGGTGTAATCCAAAATATATTTGAATTGGATTATATAAGATTCAAACAGGTTGTATTTTACTGTGACTGGGTAAGAGTTAAGGATAAAAATGCTTGTAAAGTTGATCCTATCACCAATTTGATCATGGTTGACTTGTCCAAGTTGAAGAGAAATGACCACTTGAGCAATGAGACGTTTTTTTGTGCATTTCAAAAGGTTAACCAAGTGTTTTACTCGGATTATATCAGCAATGAGCCATGGTCAATTGTCCAACATGCACCAAAACGTCTAAATAGTAGTGTGGATGACTTGGCTGCTCCTACCGAATATTAATCCATTTTTTATGATAACCCGAATTTTAAACAATTTTTCAATTTGTAATAAGTATTCCAATTTGTATCGAAATATTCCAATGCGTTTGGACAGTTTGGGACTGCATAATTTCTGTATAATATTCTTAGTGGCTTAAAGTTGTTACTTTTAGAGGAACTTTCTATTATAAATTGAATTTGAATTTGAAATTTAAGTTTTGTTTATACTAATCCATGAATATACGCTTCTTACCTTTAATAGGTGATTAGTACATAGTTATTTGGGGTGTCCTATTTGTGGAGAGGAGACTGAATCTCTTCGTCTATACTTTAGCTAAAAAAATGAAGCAGGAATTCACTTCATATCTGAACACTAAGAAATTCCATAATCCTATGGAGTGATGCTCTGCAAATTCCTTCCAACCGTTGTGTAGCCAAACATCACCAGTTGAAGTTGTCAATTCCACTTTCCATACCTCACCACTTGGAACCTCTAGCAAAATATGGGAAAATATGGAAAGTGGAATTGACAACTTCAACTAGTGATGTTTGGATACACAACGGGTGGAAGGAATTTGTAGAGCATAACACCATAGGATTATGTCATTTCTTAGTGTTCAGATATGAAGGGAATTATATTTGACTCGATTTCCGTACATTAGCTGTTTGGGTGGCACTACAGGTAATGCATTTATATTTATATGAATATTTAAATTTCAATTTTAATTTCGATTTCGATTTTTATGAATATTTGCTTGTTGGGTGGCACTACACTCTTGTGTAGTGTCTTGTAGTGGCTGATTCTTATAGTGCAACTGGAACTAGAAATTAGTGCTGGATTTTCTCAAAATTTGTCCTCTTCTAGAGGTTCTTATCTTTGAGGTACGTCAAGGGTTCATAACATCACTTCCAGCTAAATAGTTTGTAGATTTGAGATAATTGATGGTGATGTTGCTTCTTCTTATATTAGGGTTTTTCATTTTGTTGTGAACAAATCCGTACATCGTGGTTTGAATGGTATGTACCTGATTGTTTGAGATCACACCTAAAGACAATCAAAATTACGGGATTGGGGTCGAACAATAAAGTTAAACAGTTGAGGTACTTTGTGGAGAATCCCAAAGTTTTGAACAGGTACGGGATTGTTTCTATTTTGAATGTATATTTGCACTATATCTATTTTATCTGGATATATAATGTTTGAATAGGTACAACGTTGCTATAACAGGTACATATATACTACTGGGCAGTGGCAGTGGCCATACTGTCCAACAGATTTTTTTTCAATTCTGCCCAAAATTATCACGGTCATTGACCATGACAAGACCCTGACAAAGAAAGTTGTCACGAACTTGTCACGGTCTTTGACCATGACAATTTTTTTAACATTTTCACGGGTTTGTCACGGTTCTAAACCGTGACAAAACTTGTCAAGGTCAAGGACCGTGACAAGTCTAACGAACTTGTCACGGTCAATGATAGTTACAAGATCGTGCCAAAAAACGTTGTCTCGCACAGAATTGTCACAGTCATTGACCTTGACAAGTCCAACTTGTCAAGGTCAATGACCGTGA
The DNA here is from genome assembly GCA_949130495.1 of Sambucus nigra. Lineage (NCBI taxonomy): Eukaryota > Viridiplantae > Streptophyta > Magnoliopsida > Dipsacales > Adoxaceae > Sambucus > Sambucus nigra. The sequence goes on along the minus strand of OX422211.1, from coordinate 464,948,983 downwards.
CAATTCGAAAGATTTGGTGTAGTGTTCGCTGGGATACGCATGGGATACAAGAGCGTTGCATCCATTTTTTAAGAGTTCATAATTGATGGTACTCTTTTATTCAAATTTATGAAAAGGAACTTTGAACCATTTTTTAAAGCTACGTTACTTTTTGTTTTCCAAACTTTCTTTTTCCTTCAAAAAGCAGAATACTCAGACCCTTATATTTTAACTCCAAACCTCCATTAAACAAAACTTCAATTATATTTTGGGAGGTCTAAATTACATATTTTCAAGAAGGTCCAAGAACGTAACTTGTTTATTTTCGCGAGACAAACGCAACCGAGTATTCAGAATTCTTAACCAACGATTTTCAGGCATGAATACTCTATTCCGTTCCTTTAGTATTATGCATTTTAAGTGTCGTTTAAACCCTTAATTGCATGTTTTCTTAAAATCAATTAGCAACTTAATTAGAGAAAGTGGACACCAAATTTTGTGATTATTTTTATGAAACTTTTAAATATGAATAAATCTTTGAAACCCTTGAGTGCATAGGTGAGAATATTGGGTTTTTATGATTTTGAGTGTAGGTTCTCATGTAGAATTTTTATGAGATTATCTATATGATATGTGGGACACGTATACACCTATAAAAAAATATATATGACTTATAAAATAGGACATTTAGGATGAGTTGAATATTTTTGGTATGTTGATTAATTTAACATTTTTTTATGTAAATAATTTTGTTGAAAAATCAACAACGATATTATTATTGAAATTAAAATTAGTCGCGGCCTTTACGTTTGAACTATTATATTGCTCATATAAATTATGTGTTGTGTGATTTATTATTAGTTACTTTTTCCATCGCGGGTTTGAGGGACCTTTAAGTAGTATATTGCTCACATTAATTTTAGGATGCTTACTAGGTATGAGACTAGTGGGTAGGCCTTGGTTAAAATTTATACTTGATAGGTATGGGACTAGTTACTGTAAATTCATAGGGATTTTATATTTCGGGGTGAGGCATATTTTAATGTTATATCATCATTTTGTTAGCCTAGGCATGAGACTAGGGCGTGTTTTATATTGGTGATTCATCATATATGTAGGATATGACGTATTTGTACTTGGGGACCCTTAGGTATGAGACTAAGGGGTATTTTGAGGATCTCACATCAAATAAAAGGGTGGGGTAATTTATTAATTGAGAAATTGAGAAAATGAGAATTAATGTCTAAGATAAAAACGAGTATTAAAATTTGTGGCGACATAATGTGTTAGGGACCGACCGTTTAAATGGGTCAACGGACGATTTATGTCGTGTCATGTGTGGAATCTTGTCATGGGGCGGGGTCGACAGTTTAACTGGATTAGAGACCATTTGACAAGGGAAAGTGTGACACTTTGGTGGATTACCACCCGAGGCGGAAGGACCGCCAAAAATAAAAAGTCAGAATAATAATTAAAAAAATTGGCTTAATTTAATTAAATTAACATCGTGGGACTTGGAAATTTAAAATTATATTAGTGTGCTTTTGAAATGGTAATTTCTGAGGGTAGCTAGGGATTTATATTTATCGCGTTTAATTATCCCATTTAATTTAAAATACTCAATTGTGATTGTTAACGCAAAAATTCTCCAACTATGTGGACCAATAAGAAATGGACACTTATCATCCTACGTGGCAATATTTATACTCACTCGGCACCTGAGGAGACTTGCTCGGCATACCAACCAACTCAAGGAAGACCAACCACCGTAGAAGACCATCAGTCATATTCATTGTACATAGATGTAAATGTTTGAATATATAAAGACATTCCATCTCTTGGACTCCCATCATTATAAATACATGCCTTCCCTTAGCCAAGGGGAGGCATACACAATCTGAACAAGCAATCGATTTTCTATGCACCTCTCTCTCTCTACACGATATTGTGCTATTGTAAACCCCTGGGAATAAAATAATAGTGGACGTAGGCTTTTCCTTATAGCTGAACCACTTTAAAAACCTTTGTCTCTTATGTGTTTGACGTGATCACCACTTCATATTAAATCATCATCTTCATACGTTCATTTTATCTATTGTTGATGCCGATAATATATCATGGATGCTATTTCTAGTCATCAACAGATTGGCGCCGTCTGTGGGAAGCGACACAAAAATCTTTCCATTATTCTTAGAATATATGAAGATCATCATCACTAGCTAAGTTTTCTTTATCCCTGCTCATAATCAATTATATGTTATATATACATATTTTGATTCAATCAACTGTTATACATAAACCTTATGATTCAATCATGATTTTATAATCACAAAATTGCTAGATCAAATTTTATTTTTGTAATCTGCAAAATAGTAGATTTTAAAATCATAATTTTTTATTTTATTCCCAAGTTTAAGCTATATAATGGGGATAAATAATCGGAAAGATTTAAGTATTTTTCATGTACAAATCGTTTCACTTTACTAGTATTGATAAAGTGACCATTCAAATTCAATTCGTCTATCAATTGTGTGAACCACAAGAATATTTTCAGTATTGAGTGATAATTGATAAAATAGAAATGGGCGGTATATATCTCCTGATTTGGTTTACGGACATAATTTCAATTATCTAATTCTTTCGTAAATTTTTGTAGAAGAATATATATATTTCTTTGATTATCATGTGTATCCCAGCCATCAGATCCTGATTATCAGGAAAAAAACAATCTGTACAATTTGGGATGAAATTTTCTCTAAAAGCCGTCGATTCAACAGATCGTCTCTTGACTTTCATAATATCTGGTTTCTATGATGTCAATGATTTACCCATATTATTCTATGTTCAATCAAACATTGGAGACACAGATTCTCTCTCTTTCTTCAAAATATTTCATCTTGACACACGAGCATCAATTGAAAAATGACGATTTGTAGATACCAAGATAATCAGAAAGTCATCCAACAAGCAGGATCTCACAAAGTTAACAAGCTCATAATGAATTTTCACTACCAGAAATTGAACAGTTTCTAGATCAGCTACAATCGCCAGTTTCTTAACCCCAAGCACCACTGACAGGCGGTATATGCTTGGACACAAATCGAACGTTTTCCAAGTCTGATCAACCTCATTTCCATCACTATTACTAACTATTATATTGGACAATGCTATAATTTCTAGTCGACATCATGGGTTCGCATACCAGGTGATGTTGTTGTTCGGCAACGAGGATTGTGAGACCATCTATTGTTGATCGGTGTCAGTTCTAGACCGTCCATTAGTGGTTGGCATCGACTCCAGACCATTTTTTATTTATTAGTATCATATATTACATTTCGACAAAATTAATTAATGATTGGAACTGGTGTTATCATTCGTCGGCGGCTCTTATATGTTGGTGGGCAACATCACCGGAATCTCCTCAGAACAACATTTGAATAGGTTGAGAGCTTCCCAACCACTCGTTATTCCTTGGTGCGTTTACAACTGGTCGACATCAAAAGAAAGAACAAAAATGATTTGTTGTCATCAACCTTGTTGTCAATACTCGTCATCCATGGTGGTCGGCGGTATCTATCATTGGACGGTGACCACTATTTCTTGGTCGGCACCACTGTATTGGCATCACCCGATCTCATATCACTAGTCGGTGGCAGGTGTTTTGAACAAATAAGGGTTTTCTCGGCCTCCCATTACTGGTCAGCGGTCATGATTACTTTAGGCATCAAAGAAATTTTCCATAGTTGGTCGATAATAAGTTTTATTCAAAATAAAGGTTTATTGATCATATGTACCTTGTCGGCAGATCAGAACAAAGGTTTCCCGAGCTTCCAACACTGACCTATTCCTGGTCGGCTATAACCACTATTCGAAGGAATTTGATATATGTTCACGACAAATGCTTTAATGGATAAGTGGCAGTTTTGTTTGCCCAGATTATTGATTTTGACAAAGTCAAAATCACCACCACTGTGTTAAAAGACAAATTCACCCCTACCATTTCTTAATTCATACCTTTCTAACACAATAAAAATTTCAAATCTACATAAGTTATACTTCAAAAAAGTTTCCATAATCAACTTATATTTGGTCTTTTACTTAAAATTAAAATGTCTAGCATTTTTTTTATAAAAATTTGCTCCCATGACACACGAAGTCGGCATAACATATTATTTTATGTTTTGATATTTTTATTTCCCGAGCAAATACATATTATATATTACTTGGCTGAATAATTTTACTAATGATAATTTCTATGAGATTCAGCTTCAACAGGAGTTCGCGCAATTTATTAAATTCCACAGGTACAAGATTCAGTGCCGACAAATGATCGAAAACAATCTTAAACTTCTGGAAAATATTATCATTGCTCAACATTATGAAATTTTGCCTCAACGAGGCACTATTGATTTTATTATTGCTCTGATCTATGCTCAAGCACGAATCATTCTCTATATCCATTCAATATTCATCTCAACATGGATCTCGATAAAATATTTATTAATATATATATTCAGTTCCGAAGAGATCTGCAAGATTTATTATATTTCACCCCCAACGGACAGTTGGTCTATGTAATTCTTATTTATATTCAGACCCGACAAAGTACTCGGCCATATTCTTATGTTCTAGAAAATATTATCCTTGTTCGGAATTATGCAATTTTTCCTCCACATATCAGCCAGACACTTTATTATTATTCTGAATCATTCTTTATATCTATTCAGATGCTTATTCTATATTCATCTCAGCGTGGAGCTCGGCAAAATATTTATTATCATATATTTAGCTCCAAGGAAATTTGCATCAGTTATGATTTTATCTCCAACATACAGTTCATCGGGAAAATTATCTCTATATATATTCAGCAACCACCAACTAAAAGTCGACCGGCATCAGCAACCGTCAACCAAAGGTTGGTCGGCATCAACACAAAAACACTAACAATGTTGGTAAAAAAATCGAGAAAGGCAAGGCATGTTTGATTATAGGTGACCTCAAGGGGCATCTAAAACTAGGTAAGAAGATGGGTAAAATATCCACTGCCTAGGGACTAAGGCTATCTAGATAAGATTGTTACAACTAAGCATGAACATGGGATGAAAATAATTCAATTGCTTAGGCACTTATGAGTGATCAAAAGATCGCCACAACTAGGCAGGAGCATGAGATAAATATTCCATTGCCTAGGCACACTAAGACAAACAGAAATTGGCAATCGTCAATTCATATACAGAGAAGATAAATTTCATGATTATATATTATTGTTTGAAGAATACCCTGGAAATCTATTATTCTCTAACATTGCAGGATTAATCGATCCCTTCCTTATTATTATCTGGATTTCTTATTAATCCCTACAGATGGTCGGCACTCTTATTATCTGGACTTCTTATTAAAGTCTGACAGATGGTCGTTACTCTTATTATTTATCTGGATTTCTTTTTAAGCCCGACCGATGGTCGACACTCTTATTAGTTATTTGGGCACTTATATTATGGATATGGATTTCTCACTAGCATGAATATTTGATGAAAATTATACATCATGCTCAATTATGCTTATTATTGGATCATTCTATCAAGTCCTGACAAATGCTCGGGCATCATCATTATTATTATTCAATCACCTAAGCCCAACTAGGGGCTCCATATATGCCGATCAATGGCACATATCAGAATCAGGTTGAACTTATCAGACTCATATTCCTAATTGGAATATATCCCATTCCTAATTGGAATGCCTATAGATTCCTAATTGGAATACATCACATTCCTAATTGGAATACCAACACATTTCTAATTGGACTAGATGTCGAAAGCAGTTTTACTCAACCAAAATTACTTGGTCGGCAAGAACATCAAATTATTTCTATGGTCACATCAGGACAGTATGGAAATGCAAACATGCAAAGTTCTTGGGAAGTCATTTCAGGGAACATTTCCTCTGCCTTATCTTTTCTAGCAAGACCAATATACTTCAAGGCCAAGAAAGCATTCAGAGTTCGTATTCCACTCTTGGGGGATTTTACTACAGAATTAATTGTTCATTCGGTGGCACATTCTCATAACATCATGTAGTATCAGTCGAGCATCAGATTCAACTCCAAATCATAACAAAATAAGACATATCACTAACCAATTATCATCGAGGAGTTAGTTTTTCTATTGAAGTTCAGGAGGCATATTCAGGAGTTAGTTTTTCTATTGAAGTTCAGGAGGTATATTCAGGAGTTAGTTTTGCTATTGAAGTTCAGGAGGCATATTCAGGTGTTATTATGCACGTACTATTAAAGTTCGGAGACAGATTCGGCATCTACAGCATTGGGATCTTTACTACTTCTATCACGACCAACATTGAAGAAGAAGTTGTATGAAAATGTTTCGAAGTCCACCACTAGCTTGGTACTAATCATATTGAAGAATTGGGTTCAAAAGTTAGCATGTTACATCAGCAAAGCCTTCAGAGAAGCAGAAATTAGAAAAATCAAACATGGACAATCAACACTCAGTTGGTCGGCAACCAACCAACCAACATACTTAAAGATTATGACAAGCTACAAGATGCAAACTATGAAGTTACTGCATCCAGATTTCTAGGGGTGATACATAGCACACGACGAATAGAGTTTCTCAAAAGAAATATTATCTCCAACGCAACCATCAATCAACCCGAATCATCTGTTGACCAAAATATAGTGCACTTTATGTTAAACAAATCAAGAAGGCAGATCAGTAATTTCATTATCACGAGCATCAAGCAACATTGCAAAATAAATACTCAATTCTTTCAGTAAACCATCAAGCATGGAGCATTGGGGGCTTATGTTAACAGAAAAAATTCCTCAACTATGCGAACCAATAAGAAATGGACACCTGCCATCCTACGTGGCAATATTTATACTTGCTCGGCACCCGAGGAGACTTGATCGGCACCCAAGGAGATTTACTCGGCACCCGAGTAGAGTTAGTCGGTATACCAACCAACTCACGGCATACCAACCAACTCAAGGAAGACCAACCACCCTAGAAGACCAACAGTCATATTCATTATACATAGATGTAAATGTCTGAATATATAAAGACATTCCATCTCTTGAACTCCCATCACTATATACATGCCTGCTTTTAGCCAAGGAGGGACATACACAATCTGAACAAGCAAGAAATTCTCTATGCACCTCTCTCTCTTTACACCATATTGTGCTATTGTAAACCCATGGGAACAAAATAACAGTGGACGTAGGATTTTCCTTATAGCTGAACCACATTAAAAACCTTTGTCTCTTATGTGTTTGATGTGATCACCACTTCATCTTCAATCATCATCTTCATACCTTCATTTTACTAGAAATAGCATCCATGATATCTTATCGGCATCAACAATGATATTTATTCCATATAATGCTACTGTCTGGATTCAAGGGTCCTATTTGAGGGGAGTAGTGTGTATTTATTCTCGGGGCTCTGACCTGGTGCGTTGACTAACTTTTTCAGAATAAGTTTTGGAGAAGCTACATAGGATTATCAGAGTTTATCATTGGAGGCACAAATGGAGTTCATTCATTTTATTGCTTTATTTAGTTAGACTTTCCTTTTCAGTCGTATTTAAGTATGAGACTTCATTTGAGTTTTTCATTGGGCCATTCGGTTCCAAAGTTATTTAGAGTATTTCTGTTGGATTATTCAGTCGTTTTATTATTCGAATTTTATTTAATCATTATTGAAGATTGCATTCAATCGGAGTTTTATCATGTGATGGATCTTTTATCACTCAGTTGTTTATTACCATTTGGTATTGATTCAATTACTTATCTAGTGGATTGATTTATTTATGTCTCATATCTGTCTCATGCTAAGAATGGTATTTATTTAGTTTACGCCTGGTGTAGCTCGACGGCTGTGGCTAGCCACCCCATCTATTGGATTATCCGGGGTGTCAAAATATCTTCATCAACAGATGCTACACACTCCTTATGAATTGTGGACATCGAAAAAGCTCAATCTATCATATTTACATGTCTTTAGGAGTATTTGTAACATGTTGAGATATAAATAGACTTTAGAAAATTTCTACTTCCGGAGCAACGAGGGAATTTTAGGTTTTTATTCATCATGGAGTAGAGCTTATAGGGTATTTAACTTTGCAAGCTCTAAGGTTATGGGGTCAATAAAGGTCACAATCAGAGATGATTAATCGTCGATATTTATTAATCCTAGTCCCTAGTCTAAGGATGATTCACCCTTGGTGATGATCCCATCCCTCCTCATACTAGCCCGGGGGCCACCACTCTTGATTTAGAGGATCCACCCGCTTGGGTTGAAAGAGTCATGACCCCTCCATTATACTTAGTGATCCTACACTAGGTGTCAAGTCTCACCCTTGACTTGAGAACGTGGTTATCTACCTTTTCTACACCTCCTTAGTCGAGCCAAAGAATGTGAAAGAAGGATGATCATTAGATATCTGCGATGCAAGATGAGTTGCTCCAATTTCACAAGAACGATGTCTAGGAGTTAGTACCCTAACCTAGCGAGACTAACATGATAGTAACCAACAACATATATGAGAATAAGGTGGATGAGAATGGTACCATAGTTCACAATAAGGTTAGGTTGGTCACTCAAGGCTATAATCAGATTGAGGGTGTAGATTTTGATGGCACATTCACTCATATTTCTAGGTTTGAGTCTGTTCACTTATTGCTCGACATAGAATGTCATCTGTGCTTCAAGTTATATCAAATGGATGTCAAGAGTTCCATCCTAAATGACATTCTACATAAGCAAGTTTATATGTAAGAACCAAAGGGGTTTGAATACCCAAAGCATCCATGACACGTCTTTTCTCTTAAGAAGTCCCTATATGGTTCAAAACAAGAACCAATTTCTTGGTACGAGATGCTCACTTCTTATCTTTTAGCTCGTGGATTCAAGAGAGGGGATGTGGATAAGACGTTATTAATGAGGAGATAAAGTGGTGATTCTCCCAATATGCTCACACTTTTGATGGGAAGATGAAGAGTGAGTTAGAGATGAACATGGTTGGTAGATTACATTATTCATAGTTCTCGCGGCATGTCAACTAGAGGATGGGAGATTTATATCTCAGTCCAAATATGCTAGGGACCTATTGAAGAAGTCTGGTTTAGAATCCTTTAAACACTCACACACCACTATAATTACATCGACCAAGATTAGCAAGGACACTTTAGGCAAGGATGTAGATTAAACCCTATTTAGGAGCATGATAAGTAGTCTTCTCTACTTGAAAGCTAGTCGTCCCGTATTCCCTTTAGTGTTGGAGTCTATGTGCGATGCCAAACGTCCCCGAATGACTATCACTTTATTTCACTTTAATATATCATCAAATACGTAAGTGGCATTCTTTCCCGTGGTATTTGATATTCCTTTGGTACCAATGAAACGTCTACGTATTAGGATGTCGATTGGAGCGAAAATGTTAATGGTTGTCAAAGCTCCTCAATTTGGTGTTTTTAATTTAGGAATTCTCTTGCATCTTAGTTGAGCAAGAAGTAAACCTCCATATATTTATCCACAGTGGAGGCTAACTATATTTCCATCTGGAGTCATTGCACACAACTCTTATGGATGAAGAAAATATTGGAAGATTATGGGATTTCATAAGGCATAATGACTAATTCTTGTGATACTACAAGTGCGATGCATATATCCCGTAATTCAATCTAACATTATTGGACAAAGCACAAAATAATACGTGAACATTTTATACATGATCTCGTTGAGGACAAGGTTGTGTCCTCGAGCTTTGTGAGCACCGAACGCTAATTAGACAATATTTTCACGAAACCTTTAGATACATCTAAATTTGAGGATCTTAATACATATTTGGGTATTTTCTCTATTAGTTGAGTTCGGGTACTTTATCTAGTACAGGATATTTATGATGTCCATACTTTATATCCTTATTTCTAGATTGTCTTATCATTCTATTCATATGTTTTTCTTTTTGACATATTTTGAAAAATTCCAAAATGATTTTAAGCTTTTATTGAAAAGAAAAATATTTATTTTGATGAAATTTTGAGAAAAGACAAAAAGAGTTTTGTATTTATGTTTTTTACCGTATATGGATGAACATTTCAGATATTCGGATCACCCCTACATTCCATCCATTTGCGTAACTTTTTCATAGTGCTTTGATACATGACTTTGTTTCGTTAGTCTGCTTAATAATGTGTAAATAATATTTCATTGATCATTAATGATTACTCTCTAAATATTACTTTTTGTCACCTTTATTTCACACGTGCACGGGCTTTTTGAATATTGTACTTGCTTATCATGTGTTGAATACGATGTTCTCATCTCAATCCTGCCTAATAATGAACCAAATATAAAAAGAGATATGTATGCTTATAAGAACCGTTTCCTGGATTTCTTTTCTCAAAAAATACTGACAAATGTTAAGCAATGAAAAGAGGCTACGAAAGAGAAAAATCTTTGCATTATAAGCTACCATTTGCAAAAAGATCCTTAAAAGACTAACGACACATAAAAACAAAAGTGCCAAGGCCATTTATTTTATATTTATTGATACTTCGCTACGTATGAGCATTATTATTTCTTCAAAAAATTTGAGAGTGAATTATTATACAAGTGAGATTTTGAGGGAGTTATATAGTAGAAGATCAATGGATTTGCACAACGGACTTTCTTGAATAACATAAATAATTTGGCGTTATTATTTTGAGAACCATTTAAATTCATGGAATATTGTATAAGTCGATTCAATTTCATTTCAGTTCAATATTTTACACCTAATATTGAAATTGACTTCTTTCATTTGAAGTGTCTCATGACTTCATGCACCTATGTTATTAATGTTTATGTTGATTTTTCAATGGAAAAAGTTCACACCATTTCATTCCATTTTCACGATTCGGATATTTTAGTGTTATTTCATGGTGACTATGTTTTTTGTACCTTTATGTATTTTTTTATATACCTTATACTTGAATAATTCAAAAAACTTCAAAATAGTAGGTGGATAACACTTTAAGCCTTTAAATATTATCATTGCATGTGCCTTATTGTTTATCTTTATGATGATATCTTTACTTCTTTATTTGATACTTATTATTTATGATTAGATTCTACTCATTTGTTTATTACGGAAAAAAGGGAGGGAACGAATTGTGGGGGAGTTTATTTATTTTTCAAACTCATGTGCATCACATTATTTCTTTTATGTCACTTGTGTTGGTCGTTCCGCTTTAATGAAGACATTTTAGTTGAAGATTTAAAAATTTATGCATTTTTGTTTCTTGATTTGGGAGGGCATTAGTTGTATTTGTCTTTAGGGGTCAATTTGGCTCGGTTTATGTTTTGTACCGAAATAGTCAAAGGGGAGATTCATGAGAGCAAGTTTTATAGTTGCTTAATTTAATTTTAATATGGCTTATCCCGCTACACACCACTGTACGTTCATGAAAACTTCTTGTAATTCGTTCTAATATTCTTGCAAAAGTACAATATAATACGTGAATATTTTATGCATGACCTCGTTGAGGACAAGGTTGTCCTTGATCTTTGTGAGAACCGAACATCATTTAGCCATTATTTTCATAAAACCTATAGATACAACTCGATTTAAGGATCTTAATAAGTTTTTGGGTATTTCATCCATTAATTGAGTTCGGATATTTTATCTAGTATAGGATATTTATCATGTTCATACCTTATATCCCTATTTCTACATTGTATTATCATTGGATTCGTATGTTTTTCTTTTTGACATATTTTGAAAAATTCAAAAAGATCTTTAGTTCTTATAGAAAAGAAAAATATTTTATTTTGATAAATTTTAGAAAAAGACAAAAAGAGTTTCGTATTTATGTTTTTTATCGTATATGGATGAACATTTAAGATATTCGGATCACCTCTACATTCCATCCATTCACGTAAACTTTTCATAGTGCTTTGAAAGATGACTTTGTTTCGTGAGTGTGCTTAATAATGCGTGGATAACATTTCGTTGATCATTGATGGTTACTCTCTAAATGTTGCTTTTTATCACCTTTATTGTACACGTGCACGAACTTTTTAAACATTGTACTTGCTTATCATGTGTCGAATACAGTGGTCTCGTCTCAATCCTGCTTAATATTGAACCAAATGTAAAAAGAGATAAGTTGTGCTTGTAAGAACAATTTTACAGATTTATTTTCCTGAGAAATATTGATAAATGTTAAGAAATGAAAAGAGGCTACGAAAGAGTAAAATACTTTTCTCGTTAAAAGCTACCATTTTCAAAAAGAGTCTAAAAAGATTAACGGCACACAAAAACAAAAATGCCAAGGCCATTTATTTTATATTCATTGATGCTTTTCTACATATGAGCAATATGATTTCTTTAATATATTTGAGAGTGAACTATTATGCAAGTGAGATTTTGAGGGAGTTATACAGTACAAGATCAATGGGTTTGCAAAACGGACTTTCTTGAAAAATATAAATAGTTTTGTGTTGTTATTTTGAGAATTATTTAAATCATGGCATATTGCATAAGTTAATTAAATTTCATTTAAGTTCAACATTTTACGCTTAATGTCGAAATTAAGTTCTTTCATTAGAAACGTCTCATGACTTCATGGACTTATGTCATAAATGTTTATGTTGATTTGACTATGAAAAATGTTCACACAATTTCATTACTATTTCATGATTTGGATATTTTAGCGTTATTTCATGGTGACTATGTGTATTTGTACCTGTATGTTTGGTATATACCTTATACTTGAATAATTTGAAAAACTTCAAAAATAGCAGGTGGAGAAGACTTTATGCCTTTAAATATTATCATTACATGTGCCTTATTGTTTATCTTTTTGATGATATCTTTGTTTCTTTATGTGATGCTTATTATTTATGATTAGATTCTACTCACTTTTTATTACTGACAAAAAGGGAGAAAACGAATTGAGAGGGTTTATTTATTTTTTTGAACTCATACGCATCACGGTATTTCTTTTATCTCATATGTGTTGGTCATTTCGCCTTCCTGAAGACATTTCAGTTGAATATTTAAACATTTATGCATTTTCGTTTCTTGATTTGTGAGGTCATTAGCTATCTTAGTCTTTAGGAGTCAATTTGGCTTCGATTTGTGTTTTGTAACATAATAGTAAAACGGGGAGATTTGTAAGAGCGAGTTTTATAATTGGTAAATTTATTTTTTATTTGGATTATCCCGCTACACAGCACTGGACCTTCATGACTACTTTTACGTATTTGAAGACAAAGTTGATGACCTTTGGAAGATTGAATAGTCGGTCGTCTCAACAATGTTCAAAAAAGTTATGGTAGTTTGGTAAAGGCTTTCTTTTTCCATGGCTTTTACATTTTTAGGAGTTTGTATTTCAAAATGTTTTATAGATGTTTTTAAAAGAAAGATCTAAAAACCTCGCTAACTCGTTATAATGAGTTTAACTTATCATTCAAATGAGTTAAACAGCGTTGTTCGAACAAGATTCCAATGTTCAAGCAAAATATCGAACGACACTTTTTGGTCAATTCTGGAATGTCGTTCGAAGTCTCATCAGAAGTCGTCCAAACTAGATTGGGTACATTGTTAGAATGAAGGTTCCCGCGATCGAACGAGACATAAAACTTCAAACTCTAGAATGTCGTTCAAAGTTTCGTTAGAAACTTGTTCGAATGAAAAAGGGTAAGTCGTTCGAATGAGGTAACAGGTCGTTCGACCGACTGAATGAGTGTATGAATTTTTGTTTTTAATTAAATCTTATCGAAATCTCTATTGTTTATCCTTTTTCAATAAATTTCCTTCTAAAAAGATATGTGGGATTAGAGTCTTAAAAAACTCATATTTTACATTTTCCAAGCCCCCCCCCCCCCCCCCATTTTTTTTTATCAAACTTTACCGTTTTTCATCCAAACCCCTTAAAAAGTTGGATATCACTTAATCTAATAAAGAAGAACACATCCTTGTTCAAAAACCCTTACATAGATCATCTATACTACTGATTTGTGGATCCGAGTCTCTACTGCTGAAGAAGAAGGCTGATTGACAGATACCGAGTCTCTACGAACCAATCCATAGAATCCTCCTTTCTCACATGTAGATACATCTCAAGGAGTAGTTATTAGTAAAGACCTATCAGAATGTCTAGGAAGAAAACTAAAATTCCCCATAAAATTATGTGATATGAATGAGTGTGTGGCATCAATGTCAAACAAAACTCTATTTAAAGTTATGAAAACATAAAACTTATTGTACACCACTTGGATAGGCCCCTAGCCATCTAGCTGGGACTGAGCAATCTGGTTAACTTTACCTACTAAAGTTGGGTTTGCTTCTATGCAACTGGTGATATGAGTAGATGTGGATTCGACTCTAAATATTGTGATTATTGAGGTATGATGACATGCTGAAATTTCCCCTGAAGTTGTTAATAATGGACATGACCCTAGCCTAGATGGCCTAATATTGTTGCCCCTGAATTTCAACACTAGGGAAAACCCAGAATTTGTTATATCTTCCCTCACATATAAGACATAATACCTCAAATGGGGATTTATGGATCCCCTAATATCTCTGTTGTTGGCACTTCTCCTGCCCAAGTCTGAAAAGCCTTCTCTTAACCTTTCTCCCTCTAGTAATTATTTGGGTTATAGGTAGAGGTACCATGGATGGTTTCTCATTCCTGGGGGCACCACCAGGCGTTCTTGGACTGCCTAACTAATCAACTTTAGAAAATTATTTTGCTCCAAGGCAATACTACCCTAGGCCTCAGGGTTTGAATAGCCGGTATAATAGGCGCCCGTGGTGCGAGGGCTGCAAAATCGTCCAGCCCCGCTGCCTCTGGCTAAATAAAAATTTCGTACTAAGCAACATCTAAAATTTAAGATGGACATCCTATCAGTAACGAAACATAAATGATAGTACAGGGAAATACTTGTATCAAAGAATGCTATGTAGAAGTCTAAGAGAACTTATAACCCCTAGGCCTAAGACCAAGCTCTGTTACCAACTATAAAACCCCGTGTAATTAAACATTTAGGTTGATCCATCATAAATATAAAATTATACAGAATATTTAAAACACATCAAGTACCATTCTGAGCATGGAGAGACCAAATTGAACAATAACACAATTAATATGTAAACGATATGAAGATCCTCTATGTAAATCCATATTATACTACCCATAGTCATTAAAGAGATACGATAACAACCCAACATTAATATCTCAATACATTCCCAAGGAATCTATGAATAATACAAGCCAATTAATCAAAACATACAAAGTAAAGTGTCTCTAGAATAATCTAAGATTGAAAAGTAAAATAATAGCTAAACAAAATAGAGGTCCAAAATGCCTTTGAAACTAATATCCTGGGTAAGAGAGATGAATAGCAATGCCCACTTGAATAAGGAAGTTATACGAAAGGTAAAAAACTAGCACCTGATTTCCACGTAAAGAGATGAATCAAAACCCTAGCAAGTAACTTAGCTATGCAACTCAAAGCAGTTATATGCATAGATGATAAAGTCACACATTAATAATTTAATGAGCAGCCTATGCCATAAATATAGTCTCATAATTTATTAGAATTATCCAATTAAGTTATTCAATTACTTTTTCTCAATATTTAAGAAAACATAATTGGCATCCGTCATTTCCTCTCGGCCATCTCATAAACATATGGTATGCCAAAATTAAATAGTTACAAGGCATTAGAATTATCTCAATACATTTCGTTATTAAATAACATGTAATTGACATGTGCTTCTTCCTCTCGTCAATCTCATAGACCTCGGTCGCGCGTTACGCATCACCAGAATAACACACATATTATATCATAAACATCACGTTTTATGCCCTAACACCACCTGGAATTCGCATGGCCAGGAATTTTCTTATCACAAAATTAGGGTGTCCCTCCATGGTGCCCACCCATTTATTACCATTTCACATGTTCATGTAACATTGACATTTTATCACATATTTATTTAGTCCGAGCAATCTAATCAAAACTAAATTACCCCCCCCCCCCCTCCCCCCGTGGGTCTTATTATTTAGAGTCATTATACATTTAGACCATTTAATAAAGAGTTAAGGGATGAGTATATTTACGTAGAACTTTTCGTAAAATAAGGCATTAATGTATGGGTTTCTTAATTAAATTAAGGTTTTGAGTCATCGTAATTATCCTTTTCTAAACCCCACGCATGTGATGTCTTACTTAAGTCAAATATAAACAAGGAACCCTCCCAATACACTTCTATTTAGATAGGGTTGAGGTTATGACAATTTAATTAATGTTTATTATGCGAGAGTAAGACAAGGATTTAAATATCTACGTGTGAAATCTTCCAATTAACCCAAAACTATTATTTAACAACCAAACCAATCACCAATAATTCTCCATACTCCTTCTAGCATCTACATAAAAAATGTATATCAATAATAACATGGATATAAGCATGGGATCATAATGTGTTTTTTCATAAAAGGAAAAACATAATTATTTTACGAGGGTGTGTTGCCTCATAAGGGGTCCATTAATGTGCATCAAATATCCCAAGTCATTTACAATATATTTACATTGGTTATTGTAGCAAGAATAAGGTCCTCAAAACTAATCTCATTAATTTGGAACATATGCATAAAAAGTACTATTAAAGCAAAATGTACAACCCTACTAAGCAAACGAAATTTCAGAATATATTAATTCTCAATTAACTGTAATGTCTATTCTTGTATCTCAAATTGTTAATTTCAACAAACATAGCCCAAACCCAAAAATGGCAGTTTCAGGCGTTGGGGCCAATAATTAATTTCCACAAGCTAATAGGCTCAACATATATTTTTAAGTATATGAAACTCTTTAATTCTACCTAATACAATGTAATTTATGATTACATAGTTTTTTAAGTGTTACTAATAAATTTTAACATTAAAATTTAATTTAAATGAATTTAATATGTGAACAAAAATCATATTTTACCCAAGAGCCCTACATAGCCTAAAAAGGCATCAAAGTCCCGTAGTTCACATGCAACACGGGGGTGGAGTTTATACCATAAATCCAACCGGGGACTTTATTAAATATGTGTGTGTATAAAAATGATGTTTTAGTGTGAGAAAATTTAGTGAGAAATCGTTGTTTGGAATTTACAAGAAAACCCTATTTTTGTTATTTTTGGGTTTTTATATAAAAAAATATAGTTTTTGTAATACTACCAATAATAATTTGGATATTAATATGTGTGATCTAGTAAAGATGAAATGATAAAGTAAAAATTAAACAACTAATGCAAAAATAAGAGAACTTAAAGAGAGAGTGAAAGGTTTGGACCTTATTTGGAAGATTTAAGGTTGATCTTAATTGTTGAAGGGATGCTCTTGAAAGTGGATGAATGAATGTGGTAGGAGGAGAGGGAAAGTAATTTTCCAAGTTAGGTAAGGAAAAGATGGAAATGGAATGTGGGGGAGATGTTTTAATATGGAAACCACGCTGACTTCGAGAGAACGTTATGTAGATCACTGAGAGGGATGTTTTTAAGATGCCTTTGTAAGTAAGCTCATGATCCATTTATATAGGGTCAATGGGGATGACACTCGGCATTATCATTGACATTCCTATTGACAAGAAATCCCAGATACACTGTCGATAGGCAGGAAAATGGGTCTGCCATTCGTCAGTCTCATGCAAAATTTTCAACCAAATAATTATAAAATGCAATTCGTAAATAAGAATCGCAATTGGGATGAACCATTGGAAAGGGTATTTAGATTCTTTTAAGAATCCATGGGGACACTCCTGAGTTTGGGATTGACTGTTGTCAAACAAGGCTCGAAAACGCTCGACAGTCTTTTAGACAAAAGGGAAACAAATCATTCGTCTGAAATGTAAGAGCAATTTGTGCATAAGGAAGACCATTAGAAAGGTTATAAATGGATCTTCGTTGTCCCAAAGAGCTTCGCTCAGTTCAGAGAGTTGACCTTGGTTAAACAGGGCCTGAAAATGCTCGATAACCTTTCGGAGTGAAATGGGTCATTCATACGTACTATAGGATGAATCACACAAGGAGCGGACCATCAAAAATGGTATTTAGATGCCTTTAAAGATTCACTCAAACTCGTTCAAGATGAAGAGTTCACAGGAGTCAAATGGAGCGCGGGAGCTCCCGGTGGCCTACGGATCAGTTTTCAGGGGAATATATTTTGTTTGTCAAATTGTAAGACTGATTCACCCACATGATGGACCATTGGAGAGGGAATTCAGTGCCCTTTAAAGATTCATTGAGATTTTTCTCAGACGAAAAAGTCGATCAGAGTCAAATGGGGATCGAGCCCGGGGGTGCCCGGTGGCCTCTAGATCGGTATTCAGAGTATGACCTAGGGGGTCCTAGAATGTGGTGTCTAAAGAGCCCCACGATGGATGATCTTGGAATAAGTGAAGGCTGTCAAATAGAAACCGCGTGGATATTTGGGAAAGAGGTCAATTTTACGAACCAAAGGGACAAGGATGATCGGTTTTGAGGGTCAAGATCAATTCTGAGAACCTCGGGTTATGCGGGGGATGATTGATTCTGTGGGTTGAGGTCAATTTTGAGGAAAGTCAAGGGGACCAATTCTGCGAGTTGAGGTAAATTATGAGGAGCTAAAGTTGGGTCGAAGTCAATCCTGGGACCTCAATTTATAGAGATCTATTCTTCAGACTGAGGTCAATTTTGAGGACCTAAAGTTGTAAGGATTGATTATGTAGGTCGAGGTCAATTATGAGGACCTAAAGTTATAGAGATCAATTTTTTGGGTCGAGGTCAATTCTTAGAACCTAAAGTTGTAGAGATCGATTATGAGGATCTAGGTCAATTCTGAGGACCTAAAGTTATAGGGACGATTATACAAGTCGAGGTCAATTCTAAGGACCTAAAGTTACAGAGGCAGATTCTACAGGTCGAGGTCAATTCTGAAGACCTAAAGTTAAAGAGACTAATTCTATAGATCGAGGTGAATTATGAGGACCTAAAGTTGTGACGTGAGGAGTTGTTCTCCTGGGAAAATTTTTACCTTATCTTGGGGATGCAGATGCACCTGTTGTTCCACAGAGGATTGTGTTGTTTTGAGACTTTAATGGGGAAGGTTTTACCCTTGAGGCATCCGAATGGGGATTATGTTATTTTGAAAAAGGATAGCTTCACTGGGGAGGCTGTGAGGGATTTTAATTGTGGGCTTATCCTAATTATTCGATGGTGGTTGGATTGGGAGAAAGTTTAGCTTGGAAGTTCCATTAGGGAATTGAGAAGGTAATATTTTTCAATCCTTCTGGGGAAGTATTTTATTAGAGGTTTGGGTTTTGTTGAGGAATACTTGAGATTTGAGATTTCGCTCGAGAATTGTAGTAGACTTTGGGATGGGGGCGAATTGTATGTTGAGGGTAAGTTAGGTTTTATGGTACGGATAAGAGGTTAATATTAAATTTGTTGGGAATTTGAGGAGTTTATAAGGGATTTAAGTTCCAAAAAAATTTTTTCTTTATGAAGAAATGTTCCAATATTTTCTTGGCATTTTTAGGAATTTTTTTAGGAATGTTTGTATTTTTCTGGCATTTTTTGTACAAAAATTTACTGGGGTCTACCGATCGGTATACTGTAGGGGTTGCTGTTTGGCAATGACACGGGTTCGTGGGGTTCCTTAGGAAGAGGAACAAGAAGGAGTCGATCGGTATGTTCAGGGTCTGCCGATCAGCATGTTGTTTAGTCCCCTATAAAAAGGGGGTGATCGCATCTCATTTTTCACATTTTCAATAATTTCAATCTTATGCTTCCTATTTCTAAAAACCATTCCTTAGTCCTTTATCCTTTTAAGACTTAAAATGACGGGTTCTTCGAGGGTGGAATACAACTTGGAGTGGTTGAATGTGGAGGACTGGGTTGACCTGGATTAGGAGTCTAGGGTGCCTAATGGGAATGGTTTTGATCTCTTTAAGATGGTAGCTGAGGGGAACTTCCTTCTGCATGAGCCTGCACACAACCGTTCATCTAAGCTGAGGAGCCTTAATGGTTATGTATGTATGGTGACCTTTGGTATTCTTTTTTTTCTTTTTTAGTGCTGGTGAAAGGTCTTTTCTTCTGTTTTGCTTTTACAGACCGATGTAGCTCCTTCGAGCATGTGTTCTTAGGGGAAAACTAGGTTGAGGGACATTTGGGAGCATCTTCTGGTGGTGGTGAGCTAGATGGTTACTTATGTTGGTTTTATCCGGCTGACATAGGCCTTGGATGATACGCCTCATTTTACTATGATGTTGTGTGCTTTGGGAGAGAGGTGGTGGAACATCACTCACACGTTCCATTTGGGTTTCGAGGAGATAATCGTTACTCCCATTGATGTTCAATAGATACTGGGGATAGATTGCGAAGTTGTGTAGATAGAGGTAGACCATACTGTAAGGGTGACACCAGAGGTGGTTCAGGTAGCGTTGGGGGATGTGGACAGGATCATTTATGGGGATTGTATTTGCATATCTTCTCTCCGGGAGGTGCTCTTGAGTATGAGGATAGATGAGAATAATATGTGGTAAGTGAGACAGATAGCTCGATTATTCATTTTTCTTAAGTTGGGTGGTTTTCTGGTGGCGACGAGTGGCGATGTCGTTCATTTTTGGTTTTTGCCATTTTTGTGGACATTTTTTGACGTCCCATTCTATGATTGGGGGAGACTGAACTTGGAGACCCTTTACTCGTCTTTGTATGACTTTAGCGGGTGCTGCTGACAGAATTTTATAGGCCCTGTACCTTCTGGAGGTAACTTCGAACTTTATTTTTCTTGCATTTTCCTTTAGTTTCTTCTTTGAGGATTCCTTCCTTTTTACAGACATGGTTCTATGAGGTAATTGGTCTCAATGTGAGGTTCATATCCCTGAAGGATGAGGATTTGGGGGAATTTTACCGGATGAACCGATGGAAGAAGTCCAATAGGTAGTCGTATCATCCTTTGTCCTTGGCGGAGGTGCGATAGGCTCTAAACACTTTGACAAGTGATCATGTTATTTCATTTTTCTTTTGAATCCCTTTTTCGCAATTTATTTCTTGCATTAATAGTGATTCTTTAATGGGGATTACAAATGACATTTTACCCTCGGGGATGGTTCCTCACTATATGAGGGTGACCTCTATGCTTGCGCAAATGTGGTAATTAATGAGGCACGAGTTTAGGTACGCTCGGTACTTAGGAGAGAGGGTGATGCAGTAGATCGTGGAGTATGAGGTGATGGTCCCACCGTTAGTACCCCCGATGTATATGAGGTGGGTGAGTGAGACGTCTGTCGAGGCTTGGGTTGTAGCACTGGTCGGCGAGCCTTATACACGTTACACGAACACGACAACAAGCTATGACTATTTGGATTTCGTGATGAGCTGGTTGATCCCATCTTGCATGTATGACATGGTAAATATGCCTCCGCCTCCTACGACTTTTGGTAGGGGTCATAGAGATCCAGTAGGATCTTCCCACATCATGGGTGGTAGTGGTATGTCGGCATTGGAGGGAGCGACAAAGGAGGCTCCAATTATTTAGGTCACTCCCCCTTCGTATAATTTACAGTTAAATAGAGGGGGATAATTGAGCATGCTGCGCCGTCCTAATGCATCAGCGTTGGGGTTGATGGGTCATATGGATGATGTCTTCCACCCTAAAGTATATTGTTTTTCTGTAATTTAGTCTTGTCTCTTTTGGTTCCTCTTTTCTTTTTACTTACTGATTGGTCTTTTGCTTTTGTGCTTACAGTATGTTCGAGTGCCGACCAACATTATAAAGGGTATCAAGGACTAGGTGACCTCCATGACTGCTTACATCAAGCACTTCGATCCTTCTTGCTTGGTTTCGTCTGCCTCTTCAAATGAGGGATTGGGTTCTTGGACTGGATGTTTTCCCGCTCGTCATTGGGGAAAGCGTATCCTTTGTAGAGGGCGAGGGTTTGAGAGAGAAAGATTGTGGGTTCATCTTGAGTCCCGATTGTGTTGTATTTTCTGTTTTTTCCTTTCTTGCAAAGATGTAATCATTCAATGACTATATATATATATATATATATATATATATATATATATATATATATATATATATATATATATGTGAAGGAAATTTTAATTTTTAATTCTTATTTTAATGACTTATTCTACATGCACTTTACTTCGCTGCTGAGACTGTAAAAATAACAAGATGTTTATTTAGAAAAAGAGAGATTAAATAACTCGAAAAAGAGGTTTATTTTTGGAAATGATAAGTAAAAATGGATAAGTAAGAAGAAATAACGTGATGGCTTTAAAATAAGGATTTTTTTTTTGAATTTGATTTTGACAAAAAAGGAAAAATTGAATTTTCTAAAATAAGGTGGTTGACGATTGGCATACCCCTTATCTTGCCTATCGGCATATGGGTCAAGTCAAATCACTCTAAGGCTTTAATTGCACTTTCCTACAGATCAAAGTACTTTATAGGGTAGAAATTCATTCGGACTCCTTAGATCCTTTATCTTTTGCCAGGTCTTTTACGTATAATAGGAGATGTAAGGAGTGTAGTTTTTCCATTCATAGCTACTTTATTCTTCTTCTTCTTCTTCTTCTTCTTCTTCTTCTTCTTCTTCTTCTTCTTCTTCTTCTTCTTCTTCTTCTTCTTTCTTTCTTTCTTTCTTTCTTTCTTTCTTCCTGCTCCATTATTACCCAAATGGACCATCTGATGCATGCAAAATTTTCATCCTACCTCGAAGGTTTAAAGACCACGTGTTTGTATAATGTGGACTATGAGGCTTTCAAATTACATTGAGTCTCTTTGTGGCATAATAGAGCCATTGACTGGAATATGCTAACGTCGGTAAACCAGTTCTGGTACCTTGAAGACCATTTTTTTTATTTGTGCTTAGATTAGATTTTCCCGTGCTGCGAAGAATTTTTATCCATGTTGGAAATCAATCCCAGTGTAGTGGATGTTATGCCCAAATTTTCTCGGTCTCTCCAGGAATTTTTAGAGGAGTTATTCCCTATTTCCCCTTCGACGGCTCGACCGTTGGTTATTGAGGGAATGATTTCCCTTCATGATATTTTAATGATGCAGGCTATACCTAAGTTGTTGCCTTAGGCCTAACTTTGAGGCTCTTATTGGTGATTGGGGACTTAATGATGAATCTTCAGTTGGCTGCGATAATATCATAGGTGTCTCATCATCATAGTCTTGCAATGGTGATACTGATGGAGACACAAAATTTTCTTCATACTTGGAGAGAAGATCGCTCCAATTTTCCAAGAGGGAGCCCGATTATGTTCTTCATATGGCTAGCTAAGAGGTTTCGTCTGGTGGTTTCTCCTGAATATCCCTTGGCAAGCGTGTTAAATATCTTTGCTCGATACTTTATTAGTTTCTTTACATCAGTCGAGAATTGGGTCAATTGGTTTGTGGATCACTGATCCCAGTGCCTTTGTTGGTTAGTACCATGGTTGGGGAGAAATGCAGCTTGTTCTGGAACTAGGAGAATATCGATAGGCACGGTTAGTTGGCCTATAGTAGACTTCATTCTATTTTCCTTGCAAAATTTTGAGCCAAGTTGGATGGGAACAAATAGTGCCCTTTACACTTTAGACTTTTTTTGGTAGAGGACCTGACTAATCTTGACACATGATGTTGATTTCTTTGTGGGATAGTCTACGACCATCTACCCGTGAATCTCAATCTGTAAGTAGGGTCTGGCATATGTCCGGAGACTATCTAAAATGTTTATGGAAATGAGTAGTGGCAAATATCGTGGTGAAAGACACTAGCCAAAGGTGGCTTATTCTTTTTGACACCATGGAAGGAGGGGTAGTGCTTTTTTTCAGGCTGATCAGGGCGTACCGCTCTATGGAAAATATTCGGAATATCAATGAGGAAGGGGAAGTTTGGGGACCTATGGGGGATGGTTATGATGAGGTTTGGTCTTCTGGTAGTTATGGATAGGATGTGTGAAGTTGGGATTATTTTGTGCGAAGTTCTTGCGTGTATTAGTTTTCGTTTTTGAAATAAACTTGGTGTAACTTGATAGTCTTGGTTTAGTTAAAGAGGGATGTTTGTTTTAACTCCCTTCACTAAGACTTCATGTAATGGTACCAAACATCCTTCTTTGAAATAAAAAAAGATTTTGATCATATTATTGTGACTCTTGATGATTTTATCATTTGAGTTATCTATACCAATCGCTAAGGCATACATAATACTCATGTTCATATAAATGATAAAATGAATTATCATTCTCGGAGATTAGAAAAGAATAACAATTGCTAAAAAAGAAGGGGATCGTGCATATGTAAGGTGTATGAGTTGCCTACATACCTCTAGGGGATTTTGAAAATTTATGAGTTCCATTTTAAAAGAAAAAAGTTTTTGAGAGGATCAGGCCCCACATAGTTTTGGGTATAGAGAAATGAAGAGATTTTTTAGAATAGAAGGGGGATGAGAAGGGTCATAGCGCACCGAGATTTCAAACTAAGGGTAGAATTTTTTGAGATGGTCCAAGTTGACTAGATGTGCCATCTCTTCTCCGTCAAGGTCTGCAAGCATACGAGTGCCACCTGACAAGATCTTCTTTACGATGTAGGGCCTGCCCCAGTTTGTCTTGAATTTCCTTCTAAGGTTCCAGATGGATGTAATACCCTGTAATTTTATTGATTTTATTTAATGGAATTAATTAAATTAAATGGGATACTTAATTGGAAATTAATCTGGATTTAAATACTAGCAAGACGAGAGTTGGTATTTGATTACGATGATAATGTTGAATATTAATGGGTGAATATGGTAATATATGATTACTGAATTTATTAAAATTTTCGCGAGTCCTAAATACGATAATTCCGGAAATTAAATTGGGACGCGCGTGTCAGTCGCGTCAGGAATCGTTTTAAATGAATTTAAAAGTAAATTACAATTTTATCATTCGTATTGTCATTTTGAGTGCACCAACGTGTCTGAAAGGGTCAAAATAGTCAGAAAACACTAGCCGGGGGTTTAGTTTGGGTCTCGGAGCATTTTTAGGCCAAACCGGCAACCCGAGAGGGTATTGTTGTCATTTTAATTTTTAGGGAATATTGACCCACGAAATTTAGGCCTTATTTATTAGCCAATATTAGGTCCATTAGGGCCATTATCTGTCAAAAAGCAAGGAGTGGGCAACGTGAGAAAGAGGAGAAGTTACAAGAAGGTTGCAAGGCCATAACCACCACACACCACCACTATTCGTCGAAATTGTGACCGGAGAGAGGAAGAGACCAACCCTTAACGTCATCAACGGATTAGAACCTCAAATTTGTAGGCAAGTGATTTGATTCATTAAGTTTCAACGAATAATTTATCCATTATAGTTTAGGATTTGATGATATCCATGATAATATTGAAAACTAATGAAATTTGGTGATGAAACTTTAATTTTGGATAGGATTTTCATGTAGTTTGATTCTGGAAGTATTCCATTAACAAAATCATAACCCTGGAGTAATTATAAACGGAATTAGGAAGAGAAGTATGATGATTCTTGAAGAAAATAGAAAAATAGTTTTTTTCATGATATTATGATGATTTGATCCAAGAAAAGTCTAATTGATGATGATTTAAGAGATTTGGAATGTTAAGAATCATGTAATTAGATTGTAGAATGACCCAATATGTTTACTTTAGGATTTAACATCTTGTAATGAAGATTTGGGATAAAAATGGGATTGAAAATGAAGGAAACTCGTAACCTGCACCTGCTTGATTGATCGATCGACTGGGCTCGATCGATCGACACCCATAGATCGATCGATCGATCTCCCCAGAAATAGTGACCTTTTTCCCCTTTATGAATTTAAGTGTTGTCAGCCACTGAACATTGTAGTTGGGGATTATGTGAATACATTAGGACTTGAGGGATACCAGTAGGGATATATTTTAAGCCCGGAAAATATTAGAATTTGGTTGGAATGTAGTGTTGAATTTACGAGTGTCCGACGAGTAATTTCCAATTTTTATGATGCGAAAATATGATTTAAATTCTTAGGAGCGATAAGTTAGAATTTGGGACATGAATTTCGGAGTACTGAATTAATATGTGGGAAAAATAGGAGACTTAGTAACCTCTTCAGTTAGGTTTTAAGTACTCGAAACTATACGACGCGAGACTTATCGGTGAAATATATTATATATAATCCGAAATAATAGTCGTGTATGAATTAGACTCATGGTATAGGGCTGAGAATATACCATTAATAATATAAGTTATATAAGTTGTGTGAATTCTTAGTATATGTATTATTATGTGTATGACATACCTACCATACTTGCTATCACAGGAGGTCGACTTTCGAAATAGGACCATCTAATCTTTGTGTGCCTATGGGGGGGGGGGGGGGGATTTAGATTGGTACCTTAAGGACATAGGGCTATTAATGGATTATTTGTGAGTTAATAAGTCAGCTGACCATGGGAGCGTATGTATGTGCGTGACCCATGGGTATGTGAACTATGTTCGCCTCCAATATGTGTGATTTTGTTTATTGAAACTGTTCCTCAGAGATTTGGAACTCGTAGTCCTTATGTACGTGATGTATCAGGATTCGATAGCAGAGTATGCGTGCACTACAGCTTAGCCTAGGGGTGTCCTATTTGTATATTTGTACTGAGAATGATATACTTGTATTTATTTCGGACTCTTTGTTAAAGTGTGAATATGAATAATTGAGACATTTTGAATGGGATTAAAAATGAGAATTTCCTATTGTAATTGTTATAAATTAATCTGATCAATGAAAAGGTGAGTTACACGTAGGACATGTTAGAATGATATGACTAGACCCATATATTATAATGTGTTTTCTGAGGAACAGTTTCAACAAATAAAATCACACATATTGGAAGCAGTACAGACTAGTTAGATAACGACATAACTAGGACGGGCTAAGGATATACGTTAGGCGTGCACATTAGTTGAGGGGTGAGGAACTCATGTGAGAGCACGTAACTAACATGTATATAATATTCACTGTTTAATGCGATTAAACACTTCCTATATTTTTAAATTGTTTTACCTCGGGCTCTAACCTGTTTTCTTTCAAATTTATTTTTCTTGTAAAACCTTTTAGGTGCCCAACCACTGGGACGCCAAGCATAGGAGTTCCATTCCATATATGTGCTCTAGCTGCTGTGGAAGTTACAGGATCTCGGTAGTAGACGCCTCCACAATCTTCATTTGATTCTATTCAAGTTCATTCATCAGTTAGGGCATGCCTCCCATTTCCATTTGGGGATAGCATTCTCAGACTTTCAGTTTCATTTCAGTTTTGGATTTATTTAATTATTTAGACTTTTGTATTGGGAATTATTCAGTATTTGGATTATTACGAGGAGTGTTACTCCAGACTCATTTTATTTATTCCTTTATTATTCTATTGTGATTGTGATGTGGATGTGGATATGGGACATTTAGCTTATTATTTAATTGGTTGCATGTTAATTTAATTTAATAAAATTTGGCAACTCACTTTTTAAATATTAGGTGGAGAGTAATTATTTAAAAGGCTTTCGACAGTGATGCTATGAACTGAACTAACTTGACATTTTGTATTAATTTAGATAAAGGAGTAGCTATCCGGTATTTAATTAGTTGGGGTATCACAACGAGTTATGTGATCTTTTTGAGAGACAAGTCTCCTTCCTGGACACCATGGTTCTTGACTCTTCAATTGAATGATCGCGCTATCCAGTGATGGTACCCTTTTATATGGTATAGAGACTTCAGCCTCTTTTTATCCTAGAGAAATATTTCGTCAATGAGGCTCTGATGCCAGTCTTTTTCACTAACTCTGGTGTCAAGCATAAGTGAAGGTATTTCTAGCTCAATGGGTAGGGCTGATTCCATGGAGTATACTAGAGTGTAAGCGGTAGCTCCAGTAGATATCCTGACTGAAGTGAGGTAGCTCCAATCTCAACAACTCTAGGTTATTTTTCTAATGATGGCTTTAAGGTTTATGTTGGTGGCTTTGACTGCACCATTATTTGGTGTTGGTAGGAAGATGAATTGTGTCTTTGAATCTATTATTTTTTTACCAATGATGTGACCTCGGCTTTGAAATGTAACCCATTATATCACACTATCTCGTGGGAACCCTGTATCGACGGATGATGTTCTTTTGAATAAATATGGCCACGTTCTTAGCATTCAAGACTGCGTATGACTCGGTTTCAACCCATTTGGTGAAGTAATCAATGGTGACTAGGATGATCTCTTATAATTTTGAATCTTTGGGTGTGACTTTCCCTATGATGTCAATAACCCAGGTGGAGAATGGACAAGGAGAAATCATGTTGTACAATTCACGAGGAGGTAAGTGATGGAGATTGGCGAACTATTGGCATTTGAGGCATCTTCGAACATAGTTGGTGAAATCCTAAACCATGGTAGTCCAATAGTACACTTGACGGATAATCTTCTTACCAAGAATATGACCGTTCATGTGGGGTCTGCATTCCCCGTTGTGGATCTTCTGCATCATTTCTTCAATGTCAAACCCTATAATGCAGTGCAAATTAATTCTATCGAAGTTTCTCTTGAATAATTCTTTATCACAGATGATGTACTGGGAAAATAGTTTGTTAAGGTTCGCATGGTATTTCTTGTTAGCATCTTGGGGATACCTACCGTGCTTGAAGAGGTGCTAAATAAAGTAGTACCAAAACTCAGCCATATCAGAATCTCCCTTTGTGATGAGCTCAATGTGGTACCGGTGGGTTAGCATTGCTTTTTCTTAGACTTGGAAACGGTCCATCGTTATTCCCTAGGTAATATTAACCATGGAGGCTAGGGTAGAAAGGGCATAGGCTAAGTTGTTCTTTGCGCGAGGCAAGTAGTGGAAGGTGATATCTCAAAATAGGGAGATGAGATCTTCTAGGTGGGCATGTAAGGGTAAGACCTTTTCGTCTTTGACTTTTCATCTTTTAATATCCTGGCCGATGATAAGGGCAGAGTCCTGCTAGACATCTAGGTGCTTGATACCTTTTTTGAGGGAGACTTTGAGGCCTATAATGCATGCCTCATATTCGGTCATAATATTGATGTAGGGAAAATACAGCTTGATGGCAATGGGAGTGCGAGAGATATTAGGGGCGATCAGGAGTACCCCAATGCCATATCCTTTCTTGTTAGCAGTGCCGTTAAAGAACCTTTTCCATTGAAAGTCCTTCTAAGAGGTGCGAAGGATATCCTCATTTGAGAATTTAGAGATCCAAACGTCAACCTCTTTTATGGGGTACTCAGCAAGATTTCTCTCCCTTTCATGATTTTCTGTGTGACATACACGATATCGAACTAAGCCAGTAGCATAAACCTCTGGGTCACTTGGCTATAAAGGGAGAGTTTCTCAAGCAGGAACTTAATAGGATCCATTTAGGACCCAAGTCTGATTGGAAAATCAAGAATGTAGTGTCGTATCTTTTGAGTGACCTAGACCAGGGCAATACATGATTTCTCTAAAACAGCATAGTTGACTTTGTACCCGACCAATTTTTTACTGTCATAGTAAATATCCCTCTCTTTTCAGGATTCTTCAATGTATTTGTTTAGTAAGTCCCCTGCTGCATTATTTGTAAGGGTTAAGTACAAGAGTATGGGGAGATCAAGATGCGAAGGCATAAGTACCAGAGGTCGGGTAAGGTATTACATGATTCTGTCAAAGGCTTCCTGAGAGGGCTCATTCTAAACTTTAGTAGAATCCTTTCAGAGGAGTTTGAAGATGGGTTTGAAAATAGAAGTCAGCTGGCTGATGAACCGGCTGATATATTGTAATCTTCCTAAGAATCCCCGGACTTCCTTCTTCATTCGAGGTGGTGGCATTTCGAGTATGGATTACATCTTATAAGGTTTCTCTTTGATTCACTTCTCCCTAACCTTGAATCTCAAAAGCTTTCCTTTCGTGACGTTGAAAATGCATTTCTGTGGGTTTATCCCCATTTGGTATTATCGTAGTCGTTCGAAGAACTTTCTAAGGGCGGTAACCTGACCTCCTTAAGTCTTATACTTAATAATCATTTAGTCTTTATAGACTTCGACCTCCTTGAGTATCAAATAATGCAAACTGGTTATGGAATCCCTTTGGTAGGTAGGCCCAGCATTCTTGAGCTCTAATGGCATAATCGTGTAACAAAAGGTTCCTTGGAGGAGATGGTTGCGGTTTTGTCCTAATGGTCAGGGTGCATCTTGATCTGATTGTATTAAACGAATCCATTGATGAATGACTTGAGGGTATGGATGGCAGTGTTGTCAAAAATTATGTTGATGTTGGGTAATATGTAATCATCCTTCGGTGATGCTTTGTTCAAATCTCGATAGTCGATGCACGTGCGGACTTTTCCTCCTAATTTTGGTACATGTAAAATATTGGTGATCCATGTTGGATATTCAATTACTCGGATGAAGTCTACATTTAATTATTTGATTACCTCTAATTTGGCTTTGAATGACCATTTGGTGCGTAGCTTTCGCATCTTTTGTTTGATTGACTTGCATTCTGGGAGAGTTAGGATCTCATGTTGAGCTATTTCGGGATCGTTGTCCCTTAAGTCATCATAGGAACATACGAAGGCATCCATAAATTCCTTCAGTAGCTCTTTGAATTACGTGTGTTTATGCTCGTTAAGGGTGGACCGAGATTGATAACAACAATTTTATCCTCATTAAGTTGAATGCGGTTATATTGTTTGTTATTAACTCTATTAAGAGCCGTTAAGAATTATTCATTTTAAAATTATCAGCATCAAGAGTTTGATTAGAATCAAGACAATTAATGTAAGTCACAACAAGATACTCAAAATCCTCATTTATTTGATTTTAGGAAAAAAAGCATTAAGAACCTCGTTAAAAGAGGTCTCAATTATATTCGTATCAGAAAAGGGAGGAATAATAATAGTTGAAGAGATAAGGTAAACAATTTGGATTTCATCTCAGTAGGGGGAATAGTTTAGCATTCCAGTTGAGAAGAGGCTCATCAACGATCTTGATGAGAGCAGATGGGTCCGACGGTATAGCGTCTGAATGGATTGTACCTAGAAACAACCCCAATGCCTGTAGGTTGAATGAGACCTTGAAACCACATTCCTTGGAGACCTCGGTAATGTCTACGACTTTCTTGGTGAGAGGTTACACTTTATACTGGCAGTCTTCAGCCAAGGAGTTGTTATCTTGAAATAAAATTTCCATCCCCAGCTTCATCTTCTTATCCACATGGTCGTAGCATAATTCGAGAAAGACACAAAAGGTGAAATTTTCAACCTACTTGATGAATCTCTTATTTAGAGAATACCTAAAAATAATCTTGGAATCTTCGAAACTCATTTTTGGTCGTGGTTGGTGGAGCGTTCTGAGTTCTTTTGGTGAAGACTAATAACCTAGGCCACGTGGGGGGAAGGCCGCTTTCAAGACTATGGGCTCCATTATCCCTTGTGGATGTCTCCCCAACCTCAGTTCGGGTATGAAATACATGTTCTTGAATATTTATATCGCAGTGACATTCTCGTGAGGGCTATGATCCAGACATAATTGGTATTTGAAATTATCCCATGCATGAAGGGGAAGTGGATCAACCCTGAAGCTAGAGAGAAGCATGTCATTCATCCTATGTTATATTTCCAGTATCGAATTTCTAGTGCTGGTATTTTTATTCCATTATCCCCCCAAAATGGTGGTGACTTTCCCCTTGGAAAAGAATTTTAACTTCTGATGAAGGGAGGAAAATACCCTTTTGATGTTATGAAGCCACGATCGACTAAGCGACAGGTTGAAGCATGTGGGTATGTCAATTACTTAAAACTCGGTGATGGGATTAATATGGCCAACCCCTATTAAGAGTTTTATGGATCCCATCACCTCTCTACAGGTGTTATCATAAGCACACACTACGATGAAAGTAGCAGTATGGTCCCTTACTTTCAGCCCCAAGCAATTAAAAGTTCTTAATGAGCAAACATTAAGGGTGGATCTCTTGTCGATGAGTGAAAGAGGGACTGTCTTTCCCATCACTTCAATGGAGATGTTGAGGGTATAATTATGGTCAGGGACAACCTTCAGAATTTCCTCTTTGGAAAAGGAAAGGAGTCTAGTGGAGGTCAAGGATCTAACTAGGTTTACAGCTTCTTCTAGAGTGGTGGAAGGAGCGATTGTGGGCCTGGTGAGAAGCTTTATCATAGCATTTTGGTGTAATTAGGAAGACATGAAGAGTCCCTATAAGGTGATGTTATCTTGAGTCTTCTTGAGTTGGTCGAGGATTTTGCTCTCCTCAAAGGTTATTTTTGGCCTGGGAAGTTCTTCAGAAACTCCTTTTCCTTTATTTATTCCCGATGACTAAGGATTCAGATCCTCGTACTGTCTTCCTAATTTAATCATGAGGTTTATCGAGGTAGGGAAGAAAAAAACTGTGTCTTCATCTATTTTTGGCTGAATGACTACTTTACTTATTTTTCCCAATGGGTCTTCAAAAGATGTCATTTTGCACATGTTGATTATTGGACTGAATTTTTCCTGACTCGTTTCATCATTAGAGCTGTCAAATTTATCCCCCACCAGATGGAGATGATGTCTTCTTAGAAAGAGAAATTGATGCATTCCATGACCTCAATGGCTTCCTCATATAAATCATCCCACTCAACGGGGAGGTTCACGAGTGAATGGATCAAGCCCTTATATCTTCAAAGTAGTGAGTAGTTAAAAATGTTATAGATCTCGTTGGTCTATCAAAACATGTTTGTCCTGATTTATACCATGTCATCTAAACTGACTTCTTCACTCGGTACCACCAATTCATCTGACTTACGAGCCCATTTCCAATCCACTGAATTTCTGATAGTCGATGGTCATCTCAGTGGGAAATTTTAACCAAAACTCCACGAGTTGGTTCAGAACAACCAGTTACTCCATATCTCTTCCTTCAAATTGGGTAGAGATGAAAATGCAAGCCTTAGTGAGGAGTGATAGATCTTGGTCGATGAAGCATGTAGGGTGTAGGAGAAAATATGGGCAAACATTGAGTGGTTTGGGTGAGATTACAGTTATGATGGGTGCTTTATTGGGTACAATTTGGGTAGATGAGTTAAATTTTGGGTCATTCTTTAGAAAGATGGAATTTGTGTGGGTTGGAAGCTCATTATAAGTGGTGTTGGACTTAGGATATTTTAGTGGAGCGATGATACCCCAGTCAATCCAGCCTTAAATCACGTTCTAAGATGAAATCATTGGTCGGTAGTTTGGCTCGCGGATTGGTCGAAGTCATAGTGGGCATTGATTTTGAAATTCTTGGGAAATGGGTTTGTTGATGGATGGGGGTCCAAGGGTTTGATGAGGTTTAGGCTTAACAAGGCTTGGTAGACTTTGGATAGAGGATCATGGATCTCGGTGTATTCCTTTATGATAGGATTGGGGCAACTTTCTAGTGCCTAAGAGCTAAATGGGAGATATTATTAATGGTTAAGACTGTATCAGTGGCAGGATTCTCATGCTTTTGGGGAATAAACTATTTGGTCACCTTCTTCGTCTCATCTTCTACCTTGCTAATACTTTCTTTAACATTTACGCCCATTTTCTGGAGAGCTCGAAAGTGTGGGTAATACTGACCTCCCATAGTTTCTTGGATATAGGGAAGGAAATTATTCTTCACGATGCTGACTTGTTCTTCTTTAGAAAGTCGGATGGTCATGATGGAAGCATTCTCTCCCCAACTTTCTTTGAAACTACTAATGATTTCTCGAGGGTTATTCTTGGGAAGCTCTAGGTCTTAGCGTGTAACCTCTAGTTTTTCATTGTACTTATACTGTGACATGAATTATCGGGATACATCTTCCCAACTGCGAATTCTAGATAAGGGATAGGAAGCATCAGAGGCTGCTATCCTTCAAAGTCTGTTGAAACATCTCTTAAGTGGTTCCAGGAAGGGTCATTGCTCATTGATAACTACGTAGGTGAACAATTGGGGTCCCACTGCCCACGAACTTCTCGATGGCTGGCATCATAAACTTCTCCGGTAATCTTGCTTTGGGGTAGAAAGACATATGGGTGTAGTCCATGTAGTTCCCGAATTTACTGACTTGGTCAAATTCCATGGACATCAGTTTGAGGTCTTCCTTAACCCCATTCAGTTCCTCCTACTTGGGATCCATAGGTATAGGAATGTTAGCCCCTGGCTAGGTAAGGTTTGGCATAGGAAGCTGAGCTGGTGGCAGCCCATTGGTAGGTGAGGCACGTGGAGAATATTGATATTATTCTGAGACCCAGATAGGCTCAAGAGCGGGTTGACCCATGGAACGATGAAGGGGGACCTTGGATTCCTTGAGAATCTGGACCCGTTTTTGCTACATTTCATGGACATCAATTTTGAGGTTGTCAATCTTGGCACTGAGTTGGAGTAGGACTACGATCAGATCAGGCTGCACGTTTGGTGCTTGCTTGGCATTTTCCATAAAGATATTATTAAGGTAGGTTCTAGAGTCGGATGAAGTAGCAGAGGAACTAGTAGAGCTTCGGGTAAGTTTGATGGATGACCGAAGCCAATAGGGAGCCATGCTAAGAATGGGGTGTGCGATCGACCTAGGATGAAAAAATGACTCAAATTTATTTTTGGAAGAGGGAAGAAGGTATTTTCTTTTGTATTTGTGAAAAGGAGGAAAAATACTTTTGGTACTTTGGTAAAAGGAGGAAAAATGCTTTTGGTATTTTGATTTTTTGAGAAAAAGGGAGGGAAAAAATGAGATAAAAATCTCAGTATGATTACTATTATTATATTTTCACTTGT
The DNA here is from genome assembly GCA_949130495.1 of Sambucus nigra. Taxonomy (NCBI): domain Eukaryota; kingdom Viridiplantae; phylum Streptophyta; class Magnoliopsida; order Dipsacales; family Adoxaceae; genus Sambucus; species Sambucus nigra. The sequence continues at coordinate 464,914,162 of OX422211.1, read as the reverse complement.
ATTAGGTTTACCTAAATCAAAAAAATGTCGGACAGGACCCGATCCTAGGAAAATTAAGTTTGAAAAATGTTTATAACATAATTTGACTTGTTTTGGGTCTTATGGACAGGGTCCTATTTTGAAAAATGACAAAATAGCACGAGATTTGGGTGGCATGCTGACCCAAATTTTTTCCAGAGTTTCGTGTAGTAACAGGCAAACTAAATATCAGTGCCCTAGGTTTGGTTCCTATCTGAGGTTTATAGAGTTATTAGGTTAGTGGAAGGGTTCCCCCCTTTGGCATCACTTCAACGATATACTTTTTTTCTTTTAAGGGCAATTGGTACATGTGGACAAGCCATTTTATTACTTTAGTGCACATGAACTACCTCACTATATACCTTGCGGTGATAGTATATGTGAGGGAGAATTTGATATACTCAATATACGTGAATGAGTTCCCTGTTATATACCTCATGCCCCGAGTTCGATCAAGCGATTCGATAAATATCAAAGGTACTAGGGAAAAAGAAAGTGAGAGTCATATCGCTTAGGCTAACTACGACCTGCTGGAACAGTGCCCATCACGTGTGCAAAATGCATGATTCTTAATTATTATATTATGGAGAGAGTGTCTTTTATTTTGCATGATGAGTAATGGAAGCATTATACTAATAAGAAAAATGAATAAGTATCATGAAAAGTAAATCTAGCATGGAGTGTTAAGACTACACTAAGCATGGATACATGTGAGTAAGTGATATGTGAATCTCTACAAGTGAGTATGTGGTAGTGAGATTAAGCATGGATCAACTACAAATGTCATGTGATATGTGCAAGTGAGCATTCATATGTACTAGTGTGATAAGTGGAGGCGTGTGCTAGTAAAGCTTAAGCATGGATATTCTAAGTGGTGTGTGAAGCATGTGGGTATAAGTGATCCTATAAGTGTGCGTAGTGTGAAGTGTACATAGGGGGTATTTACAAGTGCGTGAAGTGTACATAGAGGGTATTTACAAGTGCGTGAAGTGAAAAATGAGTGAGAAATGATATATATAGGAGGTAGATATATACGAGATGTAATAGGGGAAAAAGGGAACATACAGGTAGGTGCATATGCACACATGCAGAAAATGATAACACATGTGTAAGAATATAGTCTATCCCTCTTATGACAAATAAAATCCCTAGTTGATTCTCCACTGTAGCCATCCTATCCCGGTCGGTGCGCGCTGGGGGGGTATCATGCTCTTCCTCGGGGCACTTTGATCGTTGTCAATTGGGGTGCTGTGTAGAAACAGAGTCGCCAACCAATTTTCCACAGAACATGGAAAATAATTGTTTTCGCCTCAAGAGAACGAAATCAAAGACATACTGGTGCTTGCGAAACCAATTAATTCAAGGATCTGAGGGCTACATTACGAAATGGGAAGGTGTTAGGCATGCCCCTTCTATATCTCATGGGAATGTTTCATTCTTCTCCTTAATAACTTTGTGAAGTGTGTGCGTGTATATATAAATGGAGAGTGGAAGTACTCGACTCGCGTCACGGATAAAATCGGAGTTAGGTCATCCTTACGAGTGTTCCCAAATTGTAATTAAAAATAAAATGTGTGCATTTGTCGAATCACGAATCATTTATCAAAGAACGATGGCCTAGGTTGGAAAAAAATCAAGCATAAATCACAAATATAATATATGAAAATGGTATATGAACAAAAATAGGAAAGGAGGACTCAAATCTTGGATTTTACCTGAGACGCCTACATAGCCTAAAAAGGCATCAAAGTCCACGTCGTTCACATGCAACACGAGGGGGTGGGGTTTATCCAATAAATACAATTGGGACTTTATTACACGCGTGTGTAGAAAAAAGATGTTTTAATTTGAGAAAATGTAGTGAGAAATCCCAGTTTGGAATTAAAAGCAAAGTCTCTTTTTCTTATTTTTGGGCTTTTTTAATAGAAAATATAGTTTGCGCAATACTACTAATAAAAAGTTGGATACTAATATGTGTGATATAATAAAAATGAAATGCTAAAGTAAGAATTAAAAAACTAATGCGAAAATAACAGAATTTCAAGAGAGAGTGAAAGGATTGGACCTTTTTTTGAAGCTTTAAGGTTGATCTTCATTGTTGAAGGGATGATATAACAAGTGGATGAAGGTGGTAGGAGGAGAGGGAAGGAAATTTTCCAAATCTGGTAAGGAAAAGATGGAGATGGAATATGGGGGAGAGGTTTCAATTTGGAAATCATGCTTACCTTGAGAGAATGTTGTTGAGATCACTGAGAGGGATGTTTCTGAGATGCCTTTCGAAGTGAGCTCCTACTCCCTTTATATAGGTCAAAGGGGTTCCAATCGGAATTATCCTTGCCATGCCTATTGCCAGGCAGCCCCGGATACACTACCAATAGGTAGGGAAATGGGTTTGCCATTTGATAGCCTCATGCATATTGTTCTGGAAAAATAGTCGTAAAATGCAATCCGTAAGTTATAATCACGCACGGGTAAACCGTTGGAAGGGGTATTCAGAGCCCTTTAAGAATCCATTGGGCCTCTTCTGGGTTTAGGAAATGATTATGGTCAAATGGGGCTCAGAAGCGCCCGATGGCCTTTTAGACAAGAGGGAAACGAATCGTTTGTCCGAACTATATGGCTGATTCATGCACAGGGAAAATCGTTAGAATGGTTATAATGGGATCTTCGATGTCACAAAGAAATTTGCTTGGTTCAGAGAGTTTACCTTGGTCAAACAGGGACCGAAAGAGCGGTGTGACCCTTTGGAGTAAAACAAGTCGTTTATCTGTACTATTTGAAAGGGTATTCAGAGCCGTTCAAAGATTCAATCAGTTTCATCTGAGTTGAAGAGTTGACAAGAATCAAATTGAGCTCGGGAGCGCTAGGTGGCCTCCGGATCAGTTTTCAAGATAAAATTGTCCATTCATCCGAATTATAAGGTTGATTTGTGCACGGGATGGACAGTTGAATAGGGAATTCAGAGCCCTTAAAAGATTAATTGAGCTTTCACTCAAATGAGAAAGTTGATCGAAGTCAAACGGGGCTCGAGGGCACCCAGTGGCCTTTCGATTGGTACCCGAAGTATAACCTAGGTTTCTATGGTGAAGGATAAAGTGATAGGTACCTAAGGAGATGCTTAGTGGGTCCTAGAATGTGGTGTATACACCGTGCAAATAGGTAAGAAATGTGCGACCTTTGTCAAACAGTTCACCATAACCCAAATAGAAGCATGATGCCTTGGTATCAAAGGTAAACAGACGATAAAGTCCATTAAAATGTGGTCCCATATTCATTGGGGAATATGTAAGGGTAAAAGTTTTCATGACAATCACTGATGACATACTTTCACCATTTGACATGTGCTATATTAGGAAAGAAATGTAATAACATCACATTGACCACCAATATTGTCTCCTCATATCTTGATTCATCTTATATCCTCTAAGATGTACCAAAAATTGCGATCCATGGACCTCCTGCATGTCAACCTTATGCAACCCATTATTTGACGACACAATTTACCTCCTATTTACCCCAATCCACCATCTCACCCAATGGTATGCAGAGGTATACCAGTGGAGAAAAGATAAACTACTCTCTCCTTGCAAAATACGTCATATGAATACACTTGGACCACCTATATATGGATATTAGGAGTCACTATGAGCATCATTATAAAATCATCTGCTAACTTGCTAATCACTTGAATAGTATCCACATCGGTCAATTTAAGATAAGACAAACTTCCTCTAGTTCGACATTTGCCATCAACTCAAAGCATATGCTACCATATTAGCTTCCCTGAGTCATACCACATCCTAAAATGGTGGTATTTGATAGATACGGATGGATTTTTTGAATCCTTTTACATTTTCAAATCATCACGTTTTCAAATCCTTTTGCGTGAATAAATGTAGATGAATTTTTTGAGTTCTAAAGAGCCTAAATTTCTCTTTATATAACTAATCCCTACAAATATGTAGTGAAAAAACTAGGGCTATTAGCTCCAAATCATGAGCCAGATAGTTACCCTCATGGGGTTTTACCTTTCAAGATGCATTGGAATATCCTCTTGCATGGAAACTCCAACTAATCCCTATATGGAAACATCGATGTATACCAAAAAATCAAACCCACTTCTAAGTAGAGTAAAAAATGGAGCTGAAGTTAACTTGGTTAGTCAAATCCATGAACATATCGGGGCATTGATTAATCCAAATGACATGAATCTAAACTCGTAGGAAACTTAATGAGTAAAAATGGAGTCTTTGGTACATCCTCCTCACATACCTTCAACTGATAGTACCCCGAACGTAAATTAACCTTCGAGAAAAATGAAGTACCTTAAAGCTAATGAAATAAATCATAGATCCTTGACAAAAATTATTTATCCCTTACTGTCACCTAGTTTAACTTATGGTAACAAACATACAACCGTAGCTAACCATCCTACTTATTTCACATAAAGAATCTAAGCTCCTCATAATAATGTACTATGCCGAATGAATCCCTATTGTAACAACTGCCTGATTTTTCTCTCTTAACTCCCTCATTTCTATAGGAGCGATTTGATACGGTGCCTTAAAAATTTGCATAATGTAGGGATCCAAATCAATCAAAAATTAAATCTCTCAAGTTGGCGGTAACCCTAAAGCCTCTTCAAATTCTTGGGAAAAATCTCTAACAATCAAAGTTGAATCAAGTAAAATGGAAATTTCATCTTGTGTCTCCTCATCGATATAATTCAAGTGTGTCATAACACCGCTCTTTTTCGTTGGCATATCCTCAATATACATATCCTAACCCAAGATAGTGAAAAGGGTAACCCAACCCCTACAACCTATATGATCCCTATACCTCACCATCCAGTCCATACCCAAGATCATATAATAAGAGTGGGTGACTAAACTAACAAATGAGCCTCAAAACACAATCCACCAATATAAATCTCCACATATTGACAAATCTACAAAACACGAGTTGTAAGAGAAAGTTTTATAATTTATCAATTTATTTTTTATTTGGCTTATCCCATTACACACCCTTGCACCTTTATGACTACTTCTATGTATTTCAAGACAACGTTAATCACATTTGGAAAATTGAAGAATCGGTCTTCTCAACAATACTCAAAAGAGGTATGGAAGACTTTATTTTCCCATGGGTTTTACATTTCTAAGAGCTTTTTATTTCATAATGTTTTCTAAAAGTTTATAAAAAAAATTAAAAAACCTCGATAACTCGTTAGAACGAGTTTGACTTATCATTCGAATAAGAATTCAACGTTCCAAAGAAATCTAGAACGAATCCTTTTGGTCATGTCTGGAATGTCCTTCGAAGTCTCGTTGGAAGTAGTTCAAATGATATTGGGTATTTAATTAGAATGAAGATTCCCATGATCACGTGTCAAGCACTAAAATGTCATTCAAAGTTCTGTTGGAAACTTGTACAAATGAAAAAGGATACGCCATTCGAATGAGGTACGAGATCGTTTGAATGAGCCCGCGAGTTAAATCTGGTCCAAATCTTTAGTGTTTATCACTTTGCAACAAAATTCCTTATAAAAAGAGATGTGGGATTGGAGTCTTAGAAAACTCGTATTATTTTACCTTTTCTAAGCCCTTTTAGAGTTCTTTTTGGGATGAAACTCTGTTGTTTTCATCTAAACCCCTTGGAAATTTAGAGATAACTCTATCAAATCAAGAAGAACACATCCTTGTTCAAAATTTTTTATAGAGTTCATTTCTATTCCTGATTTTAGGAGTCGAGTCTATACTATTAAAGAAGAAGGATGATCGGTGGATACCAAGGAAAGACAACTTCTTGTGGGTAGTGCTGGACTGTGACATTACTACAGAAGACTTAAAGAGCTGCGTATTATACTTAGTGAGATGTGTAGTATGTAAGTCGTCTAGTGTCTGTCAAATCTTTTACGGGGATGAAAATAAAGGTTTTTCCTGAAAGGGATATTTCCCACTTCTTCGCATGTTTGCTTGTTTGGTTTGGCATATTTAATTTGGACTTCGTCATTGCATGCACTCTAAATTAATTCAAGATAAAATTTGCTAAAATTAGAGTTTGTGTATGTTTAGCCTAAGATACGAATCAATTCATAGAATTTTCCTTTCTCAAATTGGTATCAGAGAAGGTTATACTTAGTTTTTATGTGATCCTTTATAAATTTAGATTTTATGGATAGTTTGTATAATAGGATGCCTATTTTCGATGGGTCAAATTATACATATTAGAAAGCTAAGATGAGGTATGATTTAAAATCCATCGATGAAAAAGTCTGAATTGCTTTTGAAAGAGGGTAAACAACACCCATAGTGACCAATTGTGATGTCATAAGTCCAAAACCTGTCACTATTTGGACAAAAGATGATTTTAATAGAGTAATTTTTACTCACACAGTTTAAGTGACATTTCTGAAGGCATCACCCCTGACGAGTTCCTCCGTATTATGACAAGCACCAATTCTAAAGAAGCATGGGATATCCTTCAACTCACTCACAAGGAAACCAATGATGTGAAAGCATCAAAGCTTCAAAACCTCACCACACAGTTTGAGACTATTACTATGCTAGAGTCTAAGTCTTTCGATGAATTTTCTGCACGATTATCTTATATCATAAACTCTAGTTTTAACTTAGGAGAGAAAATTCTTAAGACGTGTGTAGTTAAAAAGATATTGAGATCATTTTCGGCCCATTTTATTCCTAAGCTTACATTTCTTAATTCATTAGGGATATTAGATACGCTTATGTTAGAAGAAATCGTAGGAGACCTTGAAACTTATGAGATAAACATGTTTCCCAAAACTATTAAACCTAAAAAAATGAATCGCATTTAAATTTCAATCTAAAAAGAAAAATGAAGTGTCGTCTGACTCCAAATATGATTTTGATTTGGATGATTTAGTCCTTTTTGCAAAAAAATTCAAAATTATCTCAAACATAGAAAAGAAAATACTTCCAAAGACAATAGAGTTTTTAGAAAGATAAAAGATATAATTTGGAGAAGAAAAATTTTGGAAAAAAAGGAAAAGATTACCCTAATAAATATCAAGAGGGATGTTATGAGTGCGAGGGTAAGGGTCACAAATCTCGCGAGTGTTCTGCGAGATTAAAGAGAGAAGGCAAAGGCGAAGATGTTTTTAATGCCACCCTTAGTGAGAGTGATGTTGAGTCGGTGGATTTTGGGGATGAATCTCTGCATGGATGTAACATTATTGAGTTCATGACTAGTCATGTTAGTACATCTAGTGCAACTCACGTTGATGAGGGAGCTACTAAACATGATGAGGGAGAGAGTGACCTTCAACGTACTTATGCCGAGCTTTATGCTAAGTCCTTTAAAATGAAGAAACAAAACAAGGTTAATGCTTAGACTTTTATTTTTAATGATGGAGCTGAGGGAGGCGAGAGAGAGCGATTCCTCTATGCGAATTTTTCTAGGAGAGAGAGTCATTTTAATTGAGAGGATAAATGGTGACATGACCAATAAAGTGGCTAGTTTTATGAGAGATCTTCAAGCATCCATGGAGACTCGTGAGAAACTTGAAGCCCTTATATTCCAACTCGAGAAAGATCTCAAATTTCCCTAAGAGGTCAAGGTTAATATAGAGGATATATTGAATAAGGTTGGAAAGATGATCCTCGATCCTTCTTTAGGTTTCAAGGAGAAGTAAGGAATAGGTTATGATGGTGCATCCACTTACCATGCCGCACCGGAATCGATTCCTAAATTTGTGGTAGATCCTTATGGGCCTCAACCTAAACCAAAAAAAGAGTTCAACCTAAGAAAGTGAAACAAGGTAGACCTAAATAAGTCTATGTTTGCACCTATTGCAAAAGGTAAGGCCACCTTAGATAGATTTTCTACAAGTTAGGAAGAACACAATGTATACATACTCCTGCACACCGCTATAGAAACTTTGCTAGTCTTAGAGAGAACGTTCAGTTACTAGTCAAGACTTCACAAAGCTTAATGGAATAATTTAAAATAATGTTTATTCCATCTAAGAACTATTCTAATGCTACGACTAGAGCCAACATTGATAAGGTTAAATAAAAGGTTACCTCAACTTGTGTACCATAGCAATACTAGAATTCCATTGTTGTTCTTGTTGCTCTTAAGGTTCAAAATACTTCCCAATGATATTTTGGCAGTGGGTGCTCTGCGAACATGACTAGCAACATATCATTTTTTACCAACCTTGAGGATTGCAAGGAAGGACAAGTCATTTTTGGAGATGGGAGTAGGTATAATATTTTAGGACGTGGATATGTTGAGATAATAGAATTTCCTAAACTAGACAATGTGTTGTATGTAAAAGGGTTAAAAGATAATTTAATTATCATAAGCTAACTATGCAACGTAAACTTTGTAGTAAATTTTGGCCAATCTAAATGTAATTTATATGATCAATCCAATGAACTTTTACTACAAGGACTGAATATCAAAGATAATTACTATTGGATTGTGCCCAAGTCCTCCTTTGTGTGCAACAGCGCCATGATTTACTTTATGGACCTCTGGCAATTTTAAAGATCTTGAGATATTACTGAAAAAGGACTTAGTTCATGGCTTAGATTCACTTGGGAAACAAACCTCCTCAGTTTGTGGACCTTTCCAACTAGGAAAAAGAATTCGAAGTCTCTATAGGAAGTTAAATACCATTACTACCATCTGAGTTTTAGAGTTGATTCATATGGATCTTATGGATCCTACTCTCCGAGAGAGCTTAGGAGGTAAGAGATACACTCTCGTGTCGATGAATTTTTGAGATACTCTATTTTGGGGTTTCTTAAAGAAAAGTCTAATGTCATTGAGTTCCTAACAACCAAGTGTCATGTCCTACAAAATCAACTTGGTGTCACTCTTAATTAGATGTGTAGTAATGACACTGAATTTAAAAAGACAGAGTGGATAGCTGTTGTGATGGATTGGGCATCAAACATGAGTACTCGATCATTCATAATCCTTAACAAAATGGGATAGTTAAGAGGAAGAACCTAATGACACAATAAATAGATAAATCCATGCTTCTTGGGAGAAATTCGCATTGACATTTTTAAGCAGAGGCGGTGAGTAACGCATGCCGTAAGGCAAATAGGGTATATCTTCATCCATAGACGCTACACACGCCTTATGAATTATTGACAGGAAAGAATCTCAATCTATCGTATTTTTGTGTCTTTGGGAGTACTTATTGCATCTTAACATATAGAGAGCACTTAGGAAATTTCTACTCCCAGATTGATGAAGAGATTTTAGGTTATTCACCGTCGAGTATGGCTTATAGGGTATTTAACCTTGCAAGCTCTAAGGTTATGGAGTCAATAAACCTCAAAATTAAAGATGATGAACCACCATTGTCAATTAATCCTAGTCCTTAGTGTGAGGATGATGCACCACTAGTGATGATCCTATCCTTCCTCATACTAGCCCGGTGGACCTCACTCTTGATTTAGGAGATCCACCGGTGTGGGTTTGAAAGAGTCATGACCCCTTCGCTATACTTGGTGATCCTACATTAGGTTTAAAGACTCGCGCTCGACTTGTGAATGTGGTTAGCTACATTTTATACACCTACTTAGTCAAACCCAAGAATATGAAAGAATCACTCAAGGATGAGAATTTTATATCCTCGATTCAATATGAGTTGCATCAGTTTTGCAAGAACAATGTCTTGAAGTTATTCCCCTAATCTAGCAAGACTAATGTGATGGGTTCCAAGTGAATTTACAAGAATAAGGTGGATGAGAATGCTACCATAGGTCACAATAAGGTTAGGTTGGTAACTCAAGGCTACACACAGATTGAGCGTATAGACTTTGACGAGACATTCACTCCTATTTCTAGGCTTGAGTATGTCTGCTTATTAATCACCATAACATGTAATCTGTTCTTTATGTTATATCATATGGATGTTAAGAGTGTCATCCTAAACGATATTCTACAAGAGGAAGTTTACATGGAATAACTAAAGGGGTTTGAAGACCTAAAGCACCCATGACACGTCCTTTCTCTTAAGAATGCCCTATATGGTTTGAAGCAAGAACCCTGTACTTTGTACGAGAGGCTCACTTCTTATCTCTTAGCTAGTGGCTTTAAGAGAGGGTAAGTGAATAAGACGTTGTTTATGAGGAGAGAGTGGTGATATCTTGGTTGCACAAGTCTATATGGATGACATAGTATTTGGATCCACGTGCTCCCGATATGCTCACTTTTTTTAAGAGGAGATGAAGACTGAGTTAGAGATGAGCGTGGTTGATAGTTTATATTCTTCATAGGTCTCCAGGTGCGTCAATTAGAGGATGGGATATTCATGTCTTAGTCCAGATATACAAGGGACCTGGTGAATAAGTTTGGTTTAGACTCCTCTTAGAACTCACGCGCACTTATAGTTACATCGACCAAGATTATCAAAGGCACTTTAGGCAAGGACCTAGAGAAAACCTAATATAGGAGAATGATAAGTAGTCTTTTCTACTTGATAGCTAGTCATCCTGACATTCCCTTTAACTTTGGAGTCAGTGAACGATACCAAGAATCCTCGAAAGTGTCCCACTTGCTTTTATTTAAACGTATCATCAAATACGTATTTGGCACTCCTTCCTATGGTATTTGATATTGCTTTGATACCAATGACCATTTGTCTGCTTATTCGAATGTCGATTGGGCTGAGGATGTTGATTGTTATAGAAGACCTCAGGTAGATGTTTTTACTTTGGGAATGCTCTTGTCTCTTGGTTGAGCAAGAAGCAAAACTCCATATCTTTGTCCACAACGGAGGTTGAGTATATTGTCGTCGGGAGTCATTGCACGCAAATCTTGTGGATGAAGAAAATGTTGGAAGATTATGGGATTTCACAAGGCACGATGACTATTTCTTGTGATAATACGAGTGCGATCCATATTTCCTATAATCCGGTCTAACATTCTCACACAAAGTACATTATAATACGTGAATATTTTATACGTGACCTCGTTGAGGACAAGGTTGTCCTTGAGCTTTGTGAGCACCGAATACTGATAAGCACCCAAAAGTGTACATTTTATATTCCGAATAGACGTATTTTAGTTGCTAATTCTCATAAATTTAGGTCTTATACACATAATTAATTATTGTGCAGGCTTAACCACCGTTTGCGGTAGTTCGACGCATATTTTAAGACAAATGTGCGATTTTATGAAGCTAATTTCTCTGCCCCGAGCCTAAACTTAGACCAAACCTTCACACGAGCCTGTTTGTGTTTAGTTTGTGCCTTTTAAATTTTTTAGATTTTTAGCTTGAGAAGTTTTTATTTTTAAGATTTATTTTTGATTTATTTAGAATTTTTAGGATTTATTTTCTATTTTTATATATTTATTTTTAATTAGTGTAATTGTATTTTAATTTTAATTTTTTTTAATTTGAAATCTTTATTTATTTTTATTTCTATTTTATTATTATTAGGATTAGTTTTTAGGAGTTTGTTTTTAGTTTTATTAGATTTTATATTTTTTAGGACTTTAATTTTTATTTTTATTAGATTTTTAGTGTTTATTTCTTTTATTTTATTATTTGAGTTTAATTTTGTAGATTAGGATTTTATTTTTAGTTGATTCTATTGTTATTAGTTTGTTATTTTTATTTTTATTTAGTTTTAGTTTAATTTTTAGGGTGCAACTAACACACACACACACTTATCATATGCCACACACCTAACATAATCCAAACACCCTCACCCTCACCCAACACCATACACCCCCCCCCCCACACACACACAACACTACCCTAACTTCATATTCTTACTCTCACTCTCTCTCCCCTCACATCCCTCCATTAACACGACTTTATGCCACCATAACAAACACCCCATACATGCTACAACTTGGAACCCCTCTCACCATAGCCAAACCGCAACTCGAATCCACCAATCGACCACCTCCTATCTGCGAACCAAACCCGCGGCCCAAGTCGCGATCCAAACAGCCACCACCCATTTCAATATCCACCTAAAACCGACCCCAACCTGCGTCCCAACTCCAACCACCACATATCCCATTCCGGCCTTGCTCCAACCCGAGATCTACCCCGACCCGAATCACCTTCCAACTCGAACCCCCATGGAAGCCATCCGACCCTTGTGTCTGAACCGAACTGGAAATGGAACTACAGCCCCCCACCCGACCTGAACTCGCGTCCAAACTCAACCCATCTCACCCATTAAACCCGAACCCGAAACCTCCAATCCATTTCTCCTTTTTGAGCCTTAATCGCGTTTCTCACCTGTATAAAATCCCAAAACCAAAAGTCAAGACCAAGCCAAATTAACCCACATGTATTAAAACCCTTTTTACCCTTTTTCCAAAACTACCCCCAACTAACATCTTTTACCCCAATGCCAAAAATGCCCAATAACCAAATCTGATTTTTATTCCCTTATCCCTCATTCACTGACCTTACATAATCCATGCACATTTGTGCATTTTCCCAATTTAACCCCAACTAGTCTTCACACTCCTCATGTCCATTTGATCCCTACCCAATTTACCCTTAGCTCCATGCCTATTATTTAAAGAAGATGAAGACCATTTTGAGAGGGTGAGATTTTTAGAGAGAGAAACACCATTTTAGTTTTTTTAGGTTATAATTTTTTTTTAGAGATAAGTGAGAAAATAAATTGTGAGATTCAATTTGAGTGCTCACTTGGAGGGTTGTATGCTTCTAATTCAAGAATTGAAGTCAATTGAATTCAAGAGATTGGTTTTATTGTTCTTCTCTCTACTCTTTTGTATTAAATGCCTATTGAATGTTTGTTTATCATGTTTGATGTCATGTTAGGCTAACACCCCTTTCAAGGGGTGGGGTGACCCATTATTTGATCTTAATCCTAATTTAATTAATTAATTCAAATCAAATGTCCCTTTGAGGATTAATTTTGCACACTTACATTTTAATTTATGCCTTGAGAGAGGGTAAATGATTTTCAAGAGAAAATCAAAATTCTAGCTATAATACCGATTTTAGATTCGAACTAGAGATAGGGGTCTCTCAAGTGTGGTGTTATTCCTTTAATTTCAACTCTAAGCTTACTTTTATGATTTAAACTAGTTTAATCGATCGATCCTAGCGGGTGATTTGTTAGATGATGTCTGGATATACATTTCAAGAGTTGTAGGAGTGTTAAAATTAATTTTCTAAAATGTTATTATTAAAATTACATTTGCATTGAGAGTTGATTTGTAATTTTGATACTAACTTGGGATAATTAATTTTAATTAACTAGAATATATGGTGTCATCCTATCCCTTGTTAGTCCTCACTTTTATTTCCTCACCCATCTCATATTTTAGATTTTTATTTTAGTTAGATGTATTTAGTATCTTCACTTATTTTTGTTTTATTTAGTTATTTGTTCACTCACCTTCATCTCAAAATTGTTTTAATATTCAAAAAGATAAAAAAAATATAGAAAAAGAAAATTAAAAAAAGAGAATAATAAATAAATGGATTGCATGCCTCTTTTATGTGTTTCACCCTTAGATTTGGATTGATTCCCTTACTTACCGCTACACTCTAGTTTTATTATATTTTTGTAGGTATGAAAGGTTTTGATTAAAGGAACATTCAAGCAACGATACATATACCAAAAATTTCTTTTATCAAATGGCGCCGTTGCCCATTATTTGGAGCTCGAAGCACTTGAGAGGACCCATTTTGTGATTCATTTGTATTTTTTATTTTCGCACCCTTTTTCAATTTATTAGAAGGCTTTTATTAGGATTATTATATTATTGGATTGTATTGCGGTGCTTAGAGACACCATTTATTTTTCATTTATATTTGTAATAAGTAATTGTGAAGAAAAGAGTGATAGGAAAACTGGACAAGGTAGAGAGAGGGCGTCCAAGGTAAGGAAACAAAGCCTCTCTACCTTGGGTCGGTAGGCCTTCTGGGGCTGACTGAGATAGGCATGATCTCCCCACGGTCAACTCAAATTGTTCATCGCCCCAAGCTGTAAAAATCGTGGCAGGTACATCTCTTGAACCCTCGCGCCTCTCTTGTTAGTGAGTCAATATCTTATGTGTGATTACGTGCTCTTATGTGATTTTATTCTCGCATTTTTTTTCGAATGGTGTGTTGAATTAAATTACTAAGACCTTCACCCGATCATTCATGAGAAGGTATTTCATTACCCGACTCACTCGCTTACCAATTGTGTGCTTCCCTAGCCATGATTAAATTTAAAATCAATCAACTAGGTAGCCCAATAGGAGAATATTTTTGCAAAGGCGATCACAAAGATAATTTTCATGATTTTTATCGCCCGCGGACTTTATTAAAATTTGACTACCCCTTTCACTATATTTTGAAGATACAAATTGGCTATGTGCTAGTAAGGATTTATCCTCAACTTGTGTGTGTCCAATTCAATTCTTTCGGTAGTCAGTTTTAGTTAGTTTGTCCAAACTTAAGAGTCCACCTATTTTTCCCGCTCTTTTCTTCCAAGAAAAAAAATCCAAAAATATTTTCTTCCTTTATTGTTCTAAAAATCCAAAAATATTTTATTTCTTTCATTATAGAAAAATTCAAAAATATTTTCTTTATTTTTGAGAAAATTTTAAAAAAATCCAAAAAATATTTCTCTCCACATGGTTGAAGAACGTCCCTTACGAGACTATTTTGGTCATTTTCCATTGTCAAACGACACGCGTGAGAGCGCTTCTGATCCGTCTCTTTACGATATACTTAGTGGTCTCAGCTCTCTCACAAGTACCGTTGATGTTCTTGCACCATCTATGAATGCATCTCCTATTCCATCACCCTCGGTGTCAAGTGTCGACGTGTCGCATAATTTGTCGTGCACCTATTGTTCATATGCCTATCACTTGTCCCATGAGTGTCCATACTCTTCATATCCCTACGAATCCACCATGGATCAAGTGAATCCATATGACACTGTTTTGGAACCCACCTCGGCCTATTGTCATGATATATCTAATCCCAATTGGTGTGAGTACCCTAGCTATTCGTGGAGGCCTAATCACCCTTTCACGCAATATGAATCCCAACCCGATGTTGTGGATCCTCACACGTTCAAACGATCATCATGGCAACCTTGTGTACCCAATCCCGATCAGTTCTCTCACTACGCACCCAATGATTATTAGCATTTTGTCTCTCACGGAGATGCTTCTCTTGTGTATGACCAATCGTTCCCCACACTTCCCTTTAGTATTATCCACATAGTCATGTCAATAGCGAGCTGTGTCCACCTAAACCACCACCATCACCCATCACTCCGCTACCATCATCCACCTCTGCTCTCGAAAGTCTCTTGCAATAATTTATCATCGATCAAGAGCAAGCCACTCAAATTAAAAATGAACCCCTCCAATGGCTTGAACAAAGATTAAATGAAATTGAGTGTGAGCGAGAGTCGTACTTCACCCCAAGTTAACCCATTATTTCCCCCCATGTGGAGTGATGATGCGTCGTCCTGTGCCACTGACTTTGAGTGTGACCAACCCTATCCTCGTGAGAATCTCAAGGTTGAGACCATTCCATGGTTCGGGCCTCAAGTTGAAACTTGTGTTGATTTATCCACCGATAGTGAGCCTAATCAAGTTCCGCTATATCCAAATGAACCCACACTTGAGGTTCACCTTCCCTTTCCCATCGAGTCCAAAAAAACTCCCAAGTCTACACGTATTCAACCCACCTTGTGTGTTCCCGAGGAACCAATTTATCCTAGGTTAGCTTCGGCTATGAGTTCTCACCATTTTCTCGAGATTAAATCCGAGATGGTTTCTACCTCTCAGCATATGGATCCTATTTCACCTTGCTTGGCTCATCTTGAGCCCATTATTTTTAGTGATTCCTCTATCTCCAATCTTGGTGCCTCGTTTAAACCACTAACCACCCCTTCATCGGTGACATTCTTCTAGAGAAGTTTCCAACTCCATCATTAGATACCACACTCTCTAGTGAGTATTCGTTTACTCCTCCCGACGAGTGTATGTCCTTTACACTTGAGTTGGATAATCTTCCCCCACCATTTATCCCACCCGACCCACCCATTGTCCCTTCCACCCCACCACCTAGTTTGGATATTGATTTGACACATTTCATGTTTCCCTCTACATTTTTATATCCTCACCCAAAACCACCCTCCACCATTAATGAGAGTATATGTGGTGATAATCTCCACTTCCGTGACATCGAGCTTGTTCCTCCATGAACACCACTCTCTTGTGGTGCTGATTTTCCCCATCGACAGCTCCGTGGCATGTCACGGCGCGACCATTATCATCGTCCATTTATAGAATGGTCGTGTGCTTTATATGATACCCACCACATTTCCATTGCCAAACATTTTTGCCTTCCCATCCAACTTGAGCACCATTCTTATAGGGCCCTTGTTGCCCTCACCTTACGAATCAATAAGGTCGGTGACCGATGCTTAATCACCCATGCCTTTATTATCCCTACCCTCATTACTACCCACCCATGGTCTACCGATGCTTTGCATCGCGTGATTCACGTTTCCATATAGGTGCATTGACCATTTTAGTCTTTATCCAACAAAAGTGATGCTTAAGTCTTGTTTGGGGGGTGATTCTCATCACCCAAGTTTTCTGCCACCCCGAGCATTCATAGATCTTATCTTTAGGGTGAGAATGATTTGGTTTATCTGAAGATATTAAACTTAGAGCTACTGGGAGGCAGCCTGCGATTTTTTGAGTATGAATCTCATTCTGTTTAGGGGTGGTGTTTCACATCACCCAATGCTTTCCAATGGTTATAGACTTGTACACATTTTTTTCTCTTATACTTTAATCAGGTTTCATTTTGGCTTCATATGTCTACTTCATTAGCGATTTATTCTGGTAATATCTTTCCTCTCTTCTTCTCTTAATTTTAAAAATCATTTTACCTAACATCGAGGACGATGTTCCTTTTTGTTTGGGGTTGGGGAATTTTATTAATCGTACCTCTTTTGAAAATTTTTGATTTTTAAACCTGATTTTTAAAATTTTCGTGCAGTTTTTTTCATCTCAGTCATTGATGTGAATTTTCTATCATCCATATTTTTAAGTTTAGGAATAAAGCTAGATGATTTAATTTTTCTTAATAGCTTATGTAATACATAACAAGGCATGTTGCACCATGAATTTCTAGACTCAAATAAATTTGCGCACTTATCACGTCAATACGGTTTAGAGTTTAAGAGTATTACAATTCTCAAGAAAACCTTAAGGATCACTAGTAGAGACTTTAGCTTGTGAGATTCATGCCTTTCACCTTTCAGAGTGTTTTACGCAATCTCCGAGTCATAAGTAGATTCAACTTCGTTTGGGTCCGCATTAAATCGTTGTATGATCTCATTTTTTGAAAAATTTTGGCTTGATCACCAAGAACGACATCATTTTAGAGTTGTAAGAAACGCATGTCTTGAAATTTGTCCCGATCACTAGGTTTTCACCCCATCCACTTCACCCATTACCTTCCCATATTCTTCCATATTCCCATCTATTCCCCTCACAATCCATACACATTCCCCACTCTGAAAAAGAGTGTTTTCAAATGTAAAATGTCTTCAGTGTTGAGAGTATAAAGAAAGAGAGAAAAAGAGTAAAAAAAAGGAAAAATAGCAAAAAAAAATCAAAAGAAAAAGAGAAAAAAAGAAAAAGAGAAAAGAAAAAGAGAGCTGTAGTTAGTTTTTATATAATAAAGACATTTTATGCCTAAAATGCTATACACTCTTCTCACACATCCATCATCCATCCATTGCCATCATACTTCACCTCATACCATCCTTCCCATCTCATTTCCCCTCACCCATATACATCAATGTTCTCCCCTAGGTGTTCGGACAAATGAGAGTCAACGTGGTGAATAACTCGACGTTCTCACTATAGTGATTAGATTCCTTTCATGAGATCATTTTTATTTCTATATGTTCATTCTTTCTTAAGTGTGTGTGAGGCATTTGAACTTGCTTACATTTACTCACCTCCTCACACACAAGAGCTATACACTTACCCAAATCTCGAGAGTTCATTTTAGAGAGCTATATCTGTGAGATTTTGAAGTTGAAGTGTTGATTTCGAAAAGGCATTCTGGGAATGACTCTTATGATACTCGACCCATTTTGACGGATTCACACTACACACGTTGAGTTCTAGGAAGGATGTGCTTTGAGTATTTACTTAGCTAACTTTTTACACATTCTAGCTTATATTTTTGAAATTATTTCTCTTATGATGGATTGTGCAATCATTCTATGTCTAATAAAAGATTGATTGCCTTTCATTAAATTATTTTAAATAAAAAGATTTGTGGGTATATTCCCTGCAAACCCTCATGAGACACAACTCGTCCTGTAGGAAAACCTATAGGTTTAAAGGCTTGTTGCACATGCTATGTGAAATCGCAAGTGCCCTCGAAAGTGGTACACTTTTGGTTTCTTATCTTTCTTTCTCTCTATATTTTTCTCGTGGACTACCAATATTCTGTTTGGGTATGGTGTGATAAGCACCAAAAAGTTTACATTTTATACTCCGGATATATGTATTTTAGTTGCTAATTTTTGACAATTTGGGTCTTATACGCGTAATTGTTTATTGCGCTGGCTTGATCGTCCTTTGCGGTAGTTAGACGCTTATTTTAAGGCAAATGTGCGATTTATGGAGCTAATTTCTCTGTCTCGGGCCTAAACTTAGCCCAAACCGTCACCCGAGCCCGTGTCCGTTTAGTTTGTGCTTTTTAAATTTTTTTTAATTTTATTTTGAGTCATTTTTATTTTTAGAATTTTTAGGATTTATTTTCTATTTTTATATATTTCTCTTTAATTAGTGTAATTGTATTTTTATTTTAATTAATTTTTAATTTTTAATCCTTATTTATTTTTATTTTATTTTTATTAGGATTAGTTTTTAGGAGTTTATTTTTAGTTTTATTAGATTTTATATTTTTATTAGATTTTTAGTGTTTATTTCTTTTATTTTATATTTGAGTTTTATTTTATAGATTAGGATTTTATTTTTAGCTGATTTTATTATTTTTAGTTTGTTATTTTTATTTTTATTTTGTTTTAGTTTAATTTTTAGGGTGCAACTAACACACACACTTATCCTACACAACACACCTAACATAATCCAAACACACTCACTCTCACCCAACACCATACACACACCCCCCCCCCCCCTCCCCACACACACACACAACACTACCCTAAGTTCATCTTCTTCCACTCACTCTCTCTCCCCTCACATCCCTCCATTAACACAACTTTATACCACCATAACAAACACCCCATACATGCTACAACTTGGAACCCCTCTCACCATAGCCAAACCACAACACGAATCCACCAATCGACCACTTCCTATTTGCGAACCAAACCCGCGACCCAAGTCGCGACCCAAACATCCACCATCCATTTCAATATCCACCTAAAACCGACCCCAACCTGCGTCCTAACTCCGACCACCCCATATCCCATTCTGGCCCTGCTCCAACCCGAGACCTACCCCGACCCGAATCACCTTCTAACTCGAACCCCTATAGAAGCCATCTGACCCTTGTGTCCGAACCGAACTGGAAACGGAACTACAACCCCCCACTCGACCTGAACTCGCGACCAAACTCAACCCATCTCACCCATTAAACCCAAACCCAAAACCTCGAACCCATTTCTCTTTTTTGAGCCTTAATCGCGTTTCTTACCTGTATAAAATCCCAAGACCAAAAGACAAGACCAAGATAAATTAACCCACATGTTTTAAAACCCTTTTTACCCATTTTCCAAAATTACCCCCAACTAACATCTTTTACCCCAATGCCCAAAATGCCCATTAACCAAATCTTATTTTTATTCCCTCACCCCTCATTCACATGACCTTACACAATCCATGCACATTTGTGCATTTTTCCAATATAATCCCAACTTATCTTCACACCCCTCATGTCCATTTAATCCCTCCCCAATTTACCCTTAGCTCCATGCCTACTATTGAAAGAAGATGAAGACCATTTTGAGGGGGGAGATTTTTAGAGAGAAAATTTAAGAGAGAGAAACACCATTTTAGTTTTTTTTTAGGTTAGAATTTTTTTATTTTTTTATTTTTTTAGAGATTAGTGAGAAAATAAATTTGTTAGATTCAATTTGAGCACTCACTTGGAGTGTTGTATGCTTCTAATTCAAGGATTGAAGTCAATTGAATTCAAGAGATTGTTTTTATTGTTCTTCCCTCTACTCTTTTATATTAAATGCCTATTGAATATTTGTTTATCATGCTTGATGTCATGTTAGGCTAATGCCCCTTTCAAGGGGTGGGGTGACCCATTATTTGATGTTAATCCTAATTTAATTAGTTAGTTTAAATCAAATGTCCCTTTGATGATTAATTTTGCATTCTTACATTCTAATTTACGCCTCGTGAGAGGGTAAATGATTTTCCCGAGAAAATCGAAATTCTAGTTATAATACTCATTTTAGATTCGAACTAGAGATAGGGGTTTCTCAAGTGTGGTGTTATTCCTTTAATCTCAACTCTAGGCTTACTTTTATGATTTAAACTAGTTTAATCGATCGATCCTAGCGGGTGATTTGTTAGATGATGTTTGCATCTACATTTCAAGAGTTGTAGGAGTGTTAAAATTAATTTTCTATAATGTTATTATTAAAATTACATTTGCAACGTGAGTTGATTTGTGATTTTGATACTAACTTGGGATAATTAATTTTAATGAATTAATTAATTTTAATTAACTAGAATATATGGTGTCATCCTATCCCTTGTTAGTCCTCACTTTTATTTCCTCATCCATCTCGTATTTTAGATTTTTATTTTAGTTAGATATAATTAGTATCTTTGCTTATTCTTTATTTATTTAGTTATTAGTTCACTCACATTCATCTCAAAATTGTTTTAATATTCAAAAAGCTAAAAAAAAATATGAAAAAGAAAAGTCAAAAAAGGGAATAATAAACAAATAGATTACATGACTCTTTTATATGTTTCACCCTTAGATTTGGATTTCCCTTACTGACTGCTACACTTTAGTTTTATTATATTTTCGTATCTATGAAAGTTTTTTATTAGAGGAACTTTCAAGCAATGACACATTTACGCAAAAGTTTATCTATCAAATATGAATTAGCCATTATTTTCATGAAACCTTTAGTTGCACCTAGATTTAAGGATCTCAATAAGTCTTTGGGTATTTGATCCATTAATTGATTTCAAGTATTTTATCTAGTATAGGATATTTATCATGTTCATAGCTTATATCCCTATTTCTAGATTGTGTGATCATTGTATTCGTATGTTTTTCTTTTTGACATATTTTGAAAAACTCAAAACGATCTTTAGTTTTTATAAAAAAGAAAAATATTTTATTTTAATAAATTTTAGAAAAAGACAAAAAGAGTTTCGTCTTTATGTTTTTTACCATATATGGATGAACATTTAAGATATTCGGATCACCTCTACATTCCATCCATTTACGTAATTTTTACATAGTGCTTTGAAACATGACTTTGTTTCGTTACTGTGCTTAATAATGTGTGGATAACATTTCGTTGATCATTGATGGTTACTCTCTAAATGTTGCTTATTATCTCCTTTATTGCACACATGCACGGACTTTTTAAACATTGTAATTTATTATCATGAGTCGAATATGATGTTCTCATCTCAATCCTATTTAATATCGAACCACATGTAAAAAGAGATAAGTTGTGCTTCTAAGAATAATTTTTCGGATTTATTTTCCCGAGAAATAATGATAAATGTTAAGCAATGGAAAGAGGCTATGAAAGAGTAAAATACTTTTTGCGTTAAAATCTACCATTTGCAAAAAGAGTCTAAAAAGATTAACGGCACAAAAACAAAAGTGCCAAGGCCATTTATTTTATATTCATTGATGTTTTTTCTACATATGAGCATTATGATTTATTTAATATATTTGAGAGTGAATTATTATAAAAGTGAGATTTTGAGAGAGTTATACAGTAGAATATCAATCGTTTGCACAACGGACTTTCTTGAAAAACATAAATAGTTTGATGTTGTTCTTTTGAGAATCGTTTAAATTCATGGCATATTGCATAAGTCGATTAAATTTAATTTAAGTTCAATATTTTACCCCTAATGTTGAAATTAAGTTCTTTCGTTAGAAGCTTATCATGACTTTATGCACCTATGTCATAAATGTTTATGTGGATTTGACTATGGAAAATGTTCACACAATTTCATTACATTTTCATGATTAGGATATTTTAGTGTTATTTCATGGTGACTATGTGTTTTGTACCTGTATGTATTTTTTTTATATACCTTATACTTAAATAATTTGAAAAACTTCAAAAATTGTAGGTGGAGAAGACTTTATGCCTTTAAAGATTATCATTACATCTTCCTTATTGTTTATCTTTGTGGTGATATCTTTGTTTCTTTATTTGATACTTATTATTTATGATTAGATTCTACTCATTTGTCTATTACGGACAAAAAGGGAGAGAATGAACTGAGGGGGAGTTTATTTATTTTTCAAACTCATACAACTGACATTATTTCTTTTATGTCATGTGACTTGGTAATCCCGCTTTGATTAAGACATTTTAGTTGAAGATTTAAACATTTATGCATTTCTGTTTCTGGATTTGGGAGGGCATTAGCTATATTAGTCTTTAGAGGTCAATTTGGCTCAGTTTTTGTTTTGTATCGGAATAGCCAAACGGGATATTCGTAAGAGCAAGTTTTATAGTTGCTTAATTTATTTTTAATTTGTCTTATCCCACTACAAACCACTAGAACTTCATGACTACTTCTACGTATTTAAAAACAAAGTTGATGACATTTGGAAGATTTAAGAGTCGATTTTCTCAACAATATTCAAAAGAATTATGGTAGTTTGGTAAAGACTTTATTTTTCCATGGATTTTATATTTTTAAGAGGTTTCAGTTCAAAATGTTTTCTAGAATTTTTTAAAGAAAAATTTGAATTGCTAGCTAACTCCTTAGAACGAGTTTGACTTGTCATTCGATCGAGTTACACAGTGTCATTAGAACGAGATTCAAACATTCGAATGAAATATAGAATGACGTCTTTTGGTCAATTTTGGAATGTCGTTTGAAGTCCCATTGGAAGTCGTTCAAACTAGATTGGGTACATTGTTAGAATGAAGGTTCTCACGATCGAATGAGATTTAAAGCATCAAACACTGGAATGTCATTCAAGGTTTCGTTAGAAACTTGATCGAATGAAAAAAGGTACGTCGTTCGAATGAGGTACCAGGTCATTCGACCAACTGATTGAGTGTACGAGTTTTTGTTTTTTAATTAAATCTGATCCAAATCTCTAATGTCTATCCTTTGTTAACAAACTTCCTTTTAAAAAGAGATGCGGGATTAAAGTATTAAAAAACTCATATTTTACATTTTCCAAGCCCTTTTAGAGTTTCTTTTGTGATCAAACTCTACCATTTTTCATTCAAACCCCTTGAAAATTTAGAGATCACTTTATCAAATCAAGAAGAATACATGCTTGTTCAAAAACTCTTGTAGGGTTCATCTCTTTTGCTGATTTGTGGATTTGAGTCTCTACTACTGAAGAAGACAGTTGATTAGTGGATACTGAGGGATAACTGCTTCCTGTTAGCAGTGCTGGACTGTGTTGCTGGGGTAGAAGACTTGAAGAACTGTGCATTTCACTTAGTGAGCTAAGTATTTTGTAAATTGTCTAGTATCTGTCAAAGCTTGCACAGGGCTGAATATAAAGAGTTTGCCCGAAAGGGATTTTTCATATTTTGTTGAATATTTGATTTTTTGGTTTTTCATATTTAATTTGGATTTCATCATTTCATGCACACTAAATGATTTCAAGATAAAATTTTCTAAAATTGGA
This sequence comes from Sambucus nigra, assembly GCA_949130495.1. Lineage (NCBI taxonomy): Eukaryota > Viridiplantae > Streptophyta > Magnoliopsida > Dipsacales > Adoxaceae > Sambucus > Sambucus nigra. The sequence goes on along the minus strand of OX422211.1, from coordinate 464,890,251 downwards.
ATTTGTGTGTGTTTGGCCTAAGATACGAATCAATCCATAGAATTTACCTTTATCACAAGTAGATACATCTAAAGGAGTAACTATTGATAAAAACCTATCATAATGTCTAGGAAGAAAACTAATATTTCCCCATAAAACTACGTTATATAAATGAGTGTGTGGCATTGGTGTTAAACAAAACTCTTTTTAAAGTTATGAAAACATAAACCGTACTGTACACCACTTAGATAGGACCCTATCCATCTAGATGGGACTAGGCAATTTGGTAAACTCTACCTAGTAAAGTTAGGGTTGCTTCTATGCAATCGGTGATGTGAGTAATGATGCTACTAGATGTGGCTTCAGCACTAAATATTTTGATTATTGGGTCCCGATGACATGTTGAAGTTACCCCTGAAGCTGCCCATAATGGACATGATCCTTGCCTGGATGGACCTAAATTGTTGTACCTGAGTTTCAAAACTAGGGCAAATCCGAAATTTTTTTTCTCTTCCTACACATATAAGACATACTACCTCAAATGGGTCTATATAAATCCCCTAATATCTTTGTTGTTGGCACATCGCCTACCCGAAATGCCTTCTATTAACCTCCCTCCCTCCGGTAATATACAAGGATGAAGGCAGAGGTACCATGGGTGGTATCTCATTCCTAGGTGCCACCAAGCGTTCTTGGACTTCCTAATTTATCAACTGTATAAAATTCTTGTGCCTCAAGGAAATACAACCTCTAGGCATCAGGGTTAGAATAGCCGGTATAATAGGCGCCCGTGGTGCGAAGGCTACAAAATTGGCCTATTCTGTTGCCTCTGGCTAAACAAAAATTTCCTACTAAGAAATGACTAAAATTTAAGACGGACGTCCTATTTGTAACAAAATATAGATGATGGTTCAAGGAAAAACATCTATCAAAGAACACTATGCAAAAGTCTAAGAGAAGTTATAACCCTCGAGGCCTAAGACCAGGCTCTATTAGCAACTATGATACCCCGTGTAATTAGACATTTAGGTTGATCAAGTATAAATATAAAATTATATAGAATATTTAAAACATATCAAATACCATTCTTAGCATAGAGAGATCAAACTGAACAATAACACAATTAATGACTAAACCATATGAAGATCCTCTGGGTAAATCCATATTATAATACCCATAGTCATTAAAGAGAAAAAATAAAATCTCAACAATAATATCTCAATACAATACTAAGGAATCTATGAATAATACAAGCCAATTAATCTAAACATAAAAAGTAAAGTGTCTCCAGAATCATCTAAGACTGAAAACTAAAAATAATAACTAAATAAAATAGAGATCCAAAATGTCTTTGAAACTGATATCCTGGGTGAGAGATATGAATATCAATGCCTTCTTGAATAAGGAAGCTATACAAAAGGTCTAAATCTAGCACTTGATTTCCACGTAAAGAGATGGATCAAAACCCTAGCAAGAAAATTAGCTATGCAACTCAAAGAAATTATATGCATAGATGATAAAGTCAAACTTTAATAATTTAAAGAGTGGCCCAACCTATAAATGCATTCTCATAATTTATTAGTATTATCGAATTCATTTAGTCAATTACTTTTCTCAATATTTAAGCAAACGTATCCGACATGATCCATTTCCTCTATGACATCTCATAAACATCCGGTACGCCAAATATAAATCGTCACAAAGCATTAGAATAATCTCAATACATTTCGTTATCAAATGACACTTAATCGACATGTTCTCCTTCCTCTCGGCCATCTCATAAACATGTTGTACGCCAAATTTAAACAATCACATAAACCTCTATTATTCATTATGCATCTTCGAAATAACACGTCGCATTAAATCATAAACATCATGATCCACGCCCTAACACCACCTGGAATTCGCATGGTCGAGAATTTATTATCACAACATTGGGGGGTCCCTCCATAGTGCCCACCCATTTATTTCCATTTCAGATGTTCATTTAACATTAAAATTTTATCACATCTTTATTCAATCCGAGCAATCAACTCAAAACCAAATTACCCCACCCAAGGGTCTTATCATTTAGAGTCGTTATACATTTAGTCCATTTCATAAAGAGTTAAGGGATTAATATCATTACGTATAATCTTTCATAAAATAAGGCATTTAAGTAGGGGTTTATTAATTAAATTAAGGTTTTGAGTCATCACAAATGTCCTTCTCTAAACCCCATGCATGTGACGTCTCACTAAAGTGAAATGCAAACAAGGAATCCTCCCAATACACTTATGTTTAGATGGGGTAGATGTTAAGACAATTTAATTAAGGTTTATTATGCGAGAGTAAGACAAGGATTTAAATATATACATGTGAAATCTTCCAATTAACCCAACACTATTATTTAATAACAAAATCAATCACCAATAATTCTCCATACTCCTTATATCATCTACATAAAAAAATGTATATCTATAATAACATGATCTTAAGCATGGGCTCAAATTGTGTTTTTTCACAAAAGGAAAAACATAATTATTTTATGAGGGTCTGTTACATCATAATGGGTCCATTAATATGTATTAAGTGTCCCATGACAGTTACAATAAATTTACATTGGTTATTATAGCAAGAATAAGGCCTGATAACTAACTTCATCAATTCGGAATGTACACATTAAAAGTAAAACTGTTAAAGCGTAATGTGCAACCCTACTAAGAAAATGAAATCTTAGAATATATTAATACTAAATTAAGTCTGTAATGTCTAATTTCGTAACTTAAATTATCAATTTCTATAAACATGGCCCAAACCCAAAAATGGCAGTTTCAGGTGTTGGGGCCAAAAATTGATTTCCACAAGTTAATAGTCTCAACATGTATTTTTAAGTATGTGAAACTATTTAATTCCACCTAATACAATGTAATTTATGATTGTGCAGTTTCTTAAGTGTTACTAATAAACTTTAACCTTAAAATTTTGTTTAAGTTAACAACTACGCATATAAAAGGAGGAGAGTAAAAAGTTACTTGCCTCAAGACATATCCCCAAAACTCCTTGAACATGCCTTGAAAATTCCCCTTTAAATGTCTCTCTAAATTGACATTAGGGTCTTGTTTGGAAATATAAAAAAATTTAGGGTGTAAGCTGGAAATATAACTTTAGGGTCTAATTTATATTTGGCAGCTCCTTAATTACCACGTTGTTAAGGATTAGGGAAGAATTCAAATGGAAAAAATCATAAGGCATTTAAATGAATGATAAAACCCACAAAACCTAATGTATTATCTTACTCCTTACGCTTCCCAAGGCATTGGCTAAAAGAAATGGAGTTTGATTGAATTTATGTGAGTTTGTACTCTAGAGTGTCACCCACTCAAGTGCCCACAAATAAACATAATTGTGCGAGAGGGTGCCCCGCTAGTGGGTGCATGGCTAGATGAGGTGGAAGCCACACGGGAAGACCTTTTAATAATTTTGATAAAATGATCCCAACAGGGAGAGGGGGTTCCATGAGAGTGGGTCGAACAAAGAGTTTGCCAAAATAGTCATTTAACGAGATGTACCACAATGAGTGGGTCCAGGAGAAAAAATACCTAAAATAGAGTATTAGGCGAGAGGGTTCCACAACAAGTGGGCCGAAGACCAAAGTCAACAAAAGTAAAACAAAACAAGTCACACAACGGGAGGGTGGCATAACGAGTGAACCCAAGACTAAAAGAGAGACACCTGATCGAATAAGTCTCAATACTGGCAAGGCAGTGCTCAAAAAGCAACCTAAGACAAGTTAGAAAGTGTGCAAGCTGACCCAAAAGATTGAGGGGATGATATGTGAAGAGTCAAGTAATTATAAACTTGTTTGTACAATCAGAATTACTAACATTGTTACTTTCTTACACATGTAGCCTTGATCGAGCGAGCATGGATCGAGTAGGACAGTTAGGATCTCTAGGGGCTTTTGGTTTCATGGGTGAGGGGATAATTTTTTTGTTCAAGATAAAGCCTAACCACTTAAATACCTTTGGAAAGAGAAAATACCAATAGGAAGTACCTAAGAGGTCACTCATGCACTTGCACAGTCTAAACGTGGTCAAATAGATGAATAACCAAGGTGCTTCTCATGATATACATAAGTATGACCTCGTCCTTGATAGGTCTCAGTCAAGCCAGGCTGACCCTACTCACTCATAATGTTAGACATATATGGGCCGACCAACAAACATACTACGAAATGCACCCCCAGTCATGATTCATCCATCATCTTGGCCTCGTACCAAGATGAGGGAGCCGAGACCCATCAACCAACCTAGGGTCATACTCAACGGTCTAATGATCGTCCACTTGGAAGACCAACTTGGTGCCTCGGCTCGACCAGGGGCCATGACGGTCGACTATTACTACCTCACTAGGCACACGTGAATTACAAGTCACCATCCCATGTGGGCATGCAGTTATAACAGATCTTCCCAACACGCGAGGAAATGTTTGATCATTATTGATTAAGCATGTGCTAGATAGGTGTTGGACTCCTATTGGATTACTTACCTTACACACTGAAGTTGCATGCTTGGGGCACATTGTGCACCCCAAGCCTATATATACACTTCATCTTCTTCATTATAATTGAAAGATTACTAAAAAACCTAGCTAAACTTTATCCAAATTACAATAGAGAGATAAAGATTAAGAGTTTAATCCTTAGTCCATTAGTGCCAAATTCATTGTGAAAAAATTACCATTCCTACATAGTGGAGTAGGCTATCAAGCTGAATCACTTATATATTATCTCCTTTATGATCTCATCATTTTCCTGCTAATTTATATTGCTTTGTTCATACATTTGAGTATTCCACTATTGCTGATATCTAGCTTAAACACTATAAATTAAAGTGGATATATCTCTGGTATCATCACCTTACAAAGTATTTCAAAGTTATTATTGGAGAGTGGCTCACAAGGCCACTTATAAATTTTTAAAAGGTTATTTTCCATGTTACCATTTACAAATCATGTTTTTTGGCACTATGACTGACATATTCCCTTTTTTACTGTGGGTTGTGCGAGACGACATAGGGAAAAATGGAATAAAAATTACATTACAGTTATTGTATCAAAGAAATGTCCTTTTGGCTTGCAGATGCCATATCCCCTATAATATTTTCTATAAGGATGTGATTTTATAAATGTCCATTTTAGAATCTAGGAATTTTATTAGCACCGTATATCTTAGCTAGTATGTCTTATACCGTTACATTCAGTACGTCAACAGGATCATCCACGCCAGCCTCGATCTGAATCCAAAGTTATTATGATCCCACTATCTTCGACATTCAATCGTTCCCACTACTCCACTCTCAATTATGGAATAGTGTTTAATATGGAGTTTTTAAGGGTAACATATTTATTTGGGAATTTTTCTGAAAGATTAGGTTTATCAAAATGAGGCATTTTGAAGGAAAATATTGTTTAAATAGTTACCTGAATCGGTTCCCCTATTCATAAAGGGCAAACCGAACCAGTTCAAAATAGAGAATTATATTTAATAGTTTATCGAACCGGTTCGCCTCTTTATCCCAACCGGTTCCCCGCACCGCCTCAACTTTCTATTTTTTATAAATACCTATTTCGGGTGTGTATTTGATTAAGACTTAAAAAAGACGTTTTTGAGAGACATGATACAACAAGTCTTCAATTGTTTGAATCCCGAACACCTTTTTGATTTTACAAATTCTTCCCAAATCCATATGTGAATCTTTATAAACACTAGATACAATTGTTCTACTCATCTGTTGTAATCTTGTGGAGAAGAAGGTTGTTCTACATTGCTGACTTGGAGCTCTTGCAGGATCTCTTGCTGAAAACAGCGAAGACAATGAATCGACACCTGCGAGTATTCGTGTGTCACTGTATTTTGTTGTAACTATAAGTATTACGAATTATAGTAAAATATAAATGGTTTTGCGCCTTTGGGGGATTTTTTCTCATATTGTGATTGACTGTGCATGATTGGTTTGATTTAATTAGTCTGTCACAATTTGTTTGCAATAGTTAGGGTTTTATGGATAAAAATTAGAATTTAATTAAACAAGTTAATTATTGATTTCTCGCGTACTCTCAAATTGGTATCAGGGCCTATTACATAACTATATCGTGTATCGTTTTCTGCAAACTTTTTTTGCATATCAATTTGGGTCTAAAAATATATTTTTGAAAAAGTGAAATTTCAATGGAAAACTAGTATAATAGAGTGCCAATTTTGACGGGTCAAATTATGCATATTGGAAAACCCGTATGAAATCTCACTTAAAGGCCATTGACAAACGTGTTTGGGTTGTGTGGGAAAGAGGGTGGATGCCTACCACTGTCACTGTAGATAACGTAACTACTTTAAAATATGCGACTACATGAACTGAGGATGAATTGAAATGGAGCACATATAACTCATGTGGGCTTAGTGCAATTTTCGAAAACATCACCCCTGACGAGTTTCGACGCATCATGACGTGTACCACATCTAAAGAAGCATGGAATATTCTTTAACTTATCCATAAAGGCACTAATGCAGTTAAAGAATCAAAAATGCAAAATTTAACTACACAATTTGAGACGATCACCATGCTTGAATGTGAGTGTTTTAATGAATTCTATGCACGCTTATCTGATATTGTTAACACTAGTTTCAATTTAGGTGTACACATTCCTGATGCTAGAGTAGTTAAAAAGATTTTGAGATTACTGCCCAAGTGTCTTATCCCTGAAGTCATTGTGCTAAATTCTTTAGGAAATTTGAGTAGTCTGAAATTAGAAGAATTGGTAGGGGACCTCCAGACTTATGAAATTGACATGTTTCCTAATACGATAAAATCATAAGATAAAGGGTTAACACTTAAATCCCAGTCTAGGAAGAGTGAGAGGTCGGCAATAAAGAGAGGTGAGTAGTCTAGGAGAAGAGAGGAAGTGTTATCTGATTCTGAGTTTGATTTTGACTTATAAGATTTGTCCTTGTTTGCAAAAAAAAATCATGAAATTTCTCAAATTAAAGAAAACTGGCAATTTCAAACATAAAAAGAATTTTGACAAAAATAAGTTTAAAAAAAATGAAAAGGATAAAAAGGACAAGCCTAAGAAAGACGAAGAAAGATGTTATGAGTGTGACGGTAGAGGTCATAAGGCATTTGAGTGTCCTACTAGGTTGCGACGTCAAAGCAAAGGCAAAGTTACTCTTAATGCCTCCCTTAGTGACAATAGTGAGGTCGAGTTGGTGTATTCTAGAGACGATTCACCATATGAATGTAACTTCATCGCATTCATGGCTAGTCATGTTAGCACTGACTATACGCCTCACGACTATGAGGATGCTACTTCATAGGGACACCTCGACAATGGAAACGATGTGAGTGAGGGGGAGGATACTGTAATAGAGAGCGAGAGTGATTTACGACGCATGTACGCTAATTTATATGTTGATTCTTTTAAAACTAAAAATCATAACGAAGCATTAGCTCTTAGGATAGTTTCCTTGGAGAAATATTTAGGAGAGACGGGAGAGAGAGAGAGAGAGAGAGAGAGAGAGAGTCCTCCATTAGCACTGCCTTGAGAGAGTGAGAGACTATTTGTGTTGTGAGAAAGAGAGAGAGATGTTTAGATAAATAGAAAAGGGACTTGACCAAGCAAGTATCTAGTATTACGAGTGAGCTCCAAGCCTCCATGGACACTCAGAAGAAACTTGAAGCCCTTGTATCCCAGCTTACTCATGACCTTGAGATAACTAGGGAGGTCAAGGTAAAGATAGAGGACATATCTGGAAAGATAGAAAAGATGCTCCTCGCCCCTACTTTAGGTTTTGGTGAAAGGGAGGGAATTGGTTTTGATGGTGCCTCCTTGTCCCATGTGACACCGGAACCAGTTCCAGAGTTTACTACGAATCCATATGGCCATCACCAAAACCCTCAAAGAAAAGTTCAGCCAAAAACTGTGTACTTATATACCTACTACAAAAGAAATGTACACCTTAGGGAGTTTTTCTATAGTTTGGTTCGTACATGACGTACATTTTCTCCACCACATGCCACCAATAATTTTTTGAGTCTTAGAGAGCAGGTTGAGTTTTTAGTCGCCACTTCTCAGAGTCTAATGGAAGAGTTCCAATATATTTCTATGCCATCAGCGGACACTTATAATGTCTCGATTAGATCCAACAATGACAAGGGAAAATATAAGGTTACCCCATATTGGGTGCCTAAACTCGACACAAATGCCCTTGTTGTTCATGTTGCTCTTAAAGGACATAACACTTCTCAGTGGTATTTCGATAGTGGGTGCTCCAGGCATATGATAGGTGATGTCTCATTTTTTACCTACCTAGAGGATCGTAAGGAAGGTAAAGTCGTATTTGGATACGGGAGGAATTCTAGCATAGTAGGATGAGGTACAATAGAGATACCAGGATTTCCTAAGATAAAGGATGTTTTATACGTCAAAGGTTTGAAAGCAAACCTTCTCAGCATTATCCATTTGTGCGACGCTAAATTTTCTGTAAAGTTTAACTGGAACGAATGCAATGTTTGTGATCAAGTCGATAAAATTCTATTGCAAGGGGTGAGGAATGAAGATAATTACTATGGAATTATGCCAAAGTCCTCATTTGTCTGTAATAACGCCACGATCACTCCTATAGATCTGCGGCATCAATGTCCAGGTCATGTGAATTTTAGATATTTGGAGAGATTAGCTAAAAAGGACCTAATACGTGGCTTGCCATAACTTAGAAAGCCAACTTTCATGGTTTGTGGACCCTGTCAGCTGGGAAAGCAAGTTGGTAGGCCCCACTGGAAGTTGAATTCCATCACCACTTCACGAGTGCTTGAGTTAATACACATAAATCTAATGGGTCCTACTCGTACTCAGAGTTTGGGTGGTAAGAGGTATATCCTCGTGATGGTAGATGATTTCTCTCGTTGCTCGATTGTAGGTTTTTCGAGAGAGAAATATGATGTTGTGGAATTTCTTATGACCAAGTGTCGTGTCCTGTAAAGTCAACATGAACTCACTATCAATAGAAAGTAGGTCTATATTGTGATAGGCTCATGATCAAAAATGGATTTTCGGTCATGAAGACTCCTCAGCAAAATGGGATTGTTGAGAGGAATAATCAGATGATTGAGGAGATGGTTAGATCTATACTTCTAGGTCGTAAAGTTACTAGGAGATTTTGGGCAGAGACAGTGTCTACCGCATGCCACACGATGAATAGGGTTTACCTTCGTCCACACATACTTAAAATGGCCTACGAATTATGAACTGGAAAGAAGCCCAACCTTTCATATTTTTATGTCTTTGGGAGTAAATGCTACATCCTACAGGATAAAGATGAATTAGGAAAGTTTGACTCCCAAAGAATTAAGGGGGTATTATTAGGATACTCATCGACTAGTAGAGCATATTGGGTTTTTAACCTGAGTAGCTCTAAGGTTATGAAGTCAATAAACGTCACCAAGTAAGATGACAAACCGCTGGTGTTTGTTGATTCTAAGCTTTTGTGTGAGGATAACTTGTTCCTCCCACACCCAGAGTAGATCATATTCCTGATTTAGGAAACAATCTTACTTGGGTCCATAAGAGAGCATGATCCTATTGCTATTCTAAGAGATCCCACCCTAGGGGTCAAGACTCATAATCAGCTAGCGAACGTTGTTAGTCATGTTTGCTACACGTCCAAAGTCGAGCCCAAGAATCATAAGGAAGCACTCAAAGATAAAAACTGGATATGTGTTATGCAGGATGAGTTGCTTCAATTTAGAAAGAATGATGTCTGGGAACCGATCCCCTCACCTAGTGGGACAAATGTGATAAGTACCAACTGAATCTTTAAGAATAAGATGGATGAGTCTAGTACTGTTATCAGAAATAAGGCTAGGTTAGTCTCTCAAGGCTACACACAGATATAAGGTGTAGAATTTAATGAGATATTTGCTCCTGTTGCAAGGCTTGACTCCGTCCGCTTACTACTCACCATCGCATGCCATCTGCGCTTCAAGTTATATCAGATGGATGACAAAAGTTCCTTTCTGAATGGAATTCTACAAGAGGAGGTTTATATGGAACAGCCAAAAGGGTTGAAGACCCTAATATCCTTGATCACGTCTACTATCTGAGGAAAGTCTTGTATAGTTTGCAACAAGCACCCTGTGCTTATTACGAGTGGCTTACTTCCTACCTCTTAGCTCGTGGCTTCAAGAGAGGGGGAGTTGATATGATGTTGTTCGTCAGGAGAGATGACGGTGCTATTTTAGTTGCCCAGGTCTATATGGATGACATAGTCTTTGGATCCACGTTCTCCCTGCATGATCAACACTTTGAATAAGAGATTAAGAGTGAGTTTGAGATGTGCATGGTGGGTGAGCTTACTTTCTTCCTTAGTATCCAAGTTTGTCAGCTAGAGGATGGGATATTCATCTCCCAATCCAATTATGCTAGAGACCTTGCGAAGAAATTTGGTTTAGACTTCGCTAAGCACGCACGTATCCCTATGACTACCTTATCAAAGCTTAGCAAGGACACTTTAGTCAAGGACATAGTGCAAACCTTGTATCGGATCATGATAGGTGGTCTTATCTACATGACTGCTAGTCATCCCGACATCGCCTTTAGTGTTGGAGTCTATGCGCGATATCAGGCATCCCCAAAAGAGTCACACTTACTCGCTCTTAAACGTATTATCAAGTACGTGAGTGGTACTCTCTAACTTAGTATTGGGTATTCCTTTGATACTAATGATCGTTTATCCATCTATTCGGATGCTGATTGGGACGGGGATTTATATGGATGTAGGAACACTTCTGGTGGGTATTTTCTCTTTGGTTTTGCTCTTGTCTCTTGGTTGAACAAGAAGCAAAAATCCATCTTTTTTTCCACTGCAGAGGCTGAGTACATAGCCATCGGGAGTTGTTTCACGTAACTTATGTGGATGAAGCAGATGGTGGAGGATTATGGGATATCACAACACACCATGGCTATTTCCTATGATAACAAGAGTGCGATACACATATCCCATAATCCATTCCAGTATTCACGCACAAAGCACATTAGGACACGCGAGTACTTTATCCGTAAGCTTGTTGATGAGAAGGTCGTATCCTTGAGTTTTGTGTGTACCGACCTCCAGTTAGACGATATTTTCACGAAGCCTTTAGATGACCTTAGATTCGAGAATCTTAGGGATCTTTAGGAATTTGCACAGTTGACTGAGGGGTGGTCACCATGTCTAGAGTAGGATGCTTTATTCATCTTCATAATATATGATTCCTATCATTTGTATCATTATTTGTTTTTTATTTTTATTTTTTAGAAAAATAAAAAAGATTTTATTTTTGATAAATTTTAGAAAAAGTCAAATAGATTTTCTTTTTATATATATTTTTTTTAAAACTTAAAAAGAGGTTTGTTTTCTATTTACACCATTTATGGATGAACATTTAAGATAGCCATAGTCACAACTTCATTCCATATTCCACGGGACTGTTTGATAGTGATTTGAGAAGCTACATCATTTCATCCATGTGTTTTACATTGTTTGGAGTCTTTGAGATGTGATTAGTGATATCTTCTACATGTTTGGCTCCTTATCTCCTTTATTGCACACGTGCACGATATTATTTGAGTATTGTACTTGTCTACCACATATTGGCTTGAGTGTTTCCATCTCAGCTATGTCTATACAACAAACAAAATGCGATAAAACTTGACAAGAAAGTAGTACATGTAAAAACTTTTTACCGTGAGGATTTAATTGCAACAAAAATGATGATTAAATCACGGAAAAGGGCTGCGAGAGTACAGAATTAACTTGTCGTGAAATCCACCGTTTGAAAAGATCCCAAAAAATTAAAAGGTAATGAAAAGAAAAATATGCCAAAAATGGGGCAATAGGTTTTAGTTTCATCACCTCAAAGGAAACATATAATGCATAATTATTTATGATGGAGTTTGGATGGAAAGAAACGAAAAACGGGTTTGCACGTCCTTGAAAGTCATGAAAAAGTGTTACATAGTTTGGACGTTATTTGTGTGGAAATCACTTTGATCTTTGATTTGTTGATTTGTTTGAGTCAATTTCTTATAATTCCATCATTTTTACACCTAAGGAAGCTGTTGAGTTCATTCGTTATGAATATTCTAAATTCATCGTGCACATATTATATGGTTGTATGTATTGATTTTCCTGTCGAATTTGATCACATCCTTACATTTTCTCTATCACCAACTTGGTTGTTTTCGTGTTCTTTCATGGTGTGATTCTTTGTTGTATATTTTGTGAGAAAAAAATTCAAAAAGAGAAAGTTTAATTACCTTGTGACATTATCCATTTGCATTTGCTTTATGTTATTCATATTTGTCTATTTGGGGACATCATAAAAAGGGGAAGAATGAATTATGGGGGAGAATTTTTGTTTGATTTACAGTGATTTTCTTGAGCTTAATTGATATTTAATTTTGGACATCATTATATTTTAAATTGTTGTGCATCATGGGTATTGTTTCTTGTCTCATGTGTGTAGGTACGAAATTGAGGATTATTTTTGGACACCCTGATTATGACAAAGAAAGATTGAAGAGTTGGAGATTTGAAGATGTTGAAGTTTATTTGAAGACATGTCATTTAGTATTTCCATTTTTTGGGTTTAATGGGGATATTGAATTGCATGTCATTTGGTTTTCATTTGGATAGGATAATTCGGCTTTTTTATGTATGTACCGACATAGACATAGGGGGAGATTTGTAGGGACATGATTTTCTAAATGTCCATTTTAGAATCTAGGAATTTTCTTAGCGTCCTAGATCTCAGCTAGTATATCTGATACCATTACATTCGACATGTCAACATGATCATCCACGATAGCCTCGATCCGAATTTGAAGTTATTATGCTCCCACTATCTTTGATGTTCAACCGTTCCCACTACTCCACTCTCAATTATGGTGTAATGTTTAATATGGAGTTTTTAAGGGTTACATATTTATTTGGGATTTTTTCTAAAAGATTCCGTTTATCAAAATGAGGCATTTTTAAGGAAAATATTGTTTAAACAGTCACCCGAACCAATTCGCCTATTCATAAAGGGCAAACCTAGCCGGTTCAAAATGGAGAATCATGTTTAATAGTTTACCGAATCGGTTCACCTCTTTATTCGAACCGGTTCGCCGCACCGCCTCAAGTTATAATTTTTTCTATAAATACCTATTTCGAGAGTGTATTTGTTTAAGACTTAAAAAAGATATTTTTGAGAGACATACTACAACAAGTCTTCAATTTTTTGAGTCCCAAACACCTTGTTTGTTCATAAATTCTTCCCAAATCCATATGTGAATCTTTATAAACCCTAGATACAATTGTTCTACTCGTCTGGAGTAATCTTGTTGAGAAGAAGGTTGTTCTCCATTGCTGATTTGGCGCTCTTGCGGGATCTCTTGCTGAAAACACCGACGATAACGAACCATCACATGTGGGTATTCGTGTGTAACTGTAGTTTGATGTAATTGTAAGTATTACGAATTTTAGTAAAATAATAATAGTTTTGCCCCTTTCGAGTATTTTTCCTCATAATGTGATTAGTTGTGCATGCTTGGTTTGATTTAATTGGTCTGTCACAATTTGTTTTCAAGAGTTAGGATTTTTTGGATTAAAAATTAGAAATTAATTAAACATGTTAATCATTGACTGTGTAGAACACAAGTAGCATTGTCACTATGTCAAAATAGAGCCAAAAAGTTTTCTCTCCCCTCCCATCTCCTTGGTATTTAAAGTGCTTGTCTCTTCACTCCTAAGGACCATCACTTATAAATGATCCCTTCTTAGATATTATTATTGTTGTAAAGTGATATCTAATCATTGTCTTCTTAGATAGTAATCATAGAAGGTCTACTGTTACAAAAAAACTAGAATGTTTTCATCTCCAGCTGCTCTTAAGACCTTGGAAACCTTGAAGGCAACTTCCATTGGAGTGGGCAATGCCTCACCAGATCTAGATATTCATAAATCCTCGTACAACTACGCTCTTACATTTGGTTATTCCTCTAGGGAGGTATTCTCATTACCATGGATAAATAAGGATATAATGTTTCAAATCATCTAGTGTTTGAAGATAGTCCAGATGGTAATGGAGTTCAGAGTGATCAGATTGCCAGTGAGGAGGTCCTATTGATCAGAGCAAGGGTAGCATATCCTCAATTAGGACAAGCCAGTGCAACAATGGCCATACTACTAAGTGGGATGAATTTAATGAGCATGTTCTTTGAATTTCTGAAGTAGCACAATGTGGATATGTCTATTTGTGAATACGTTTACGATTAATGAATAAACTTGTTTAATTAAATTCCAATTTTATGCCCATATTCTAATTAAAACCCTAAAACATGCATCTAATTGTGATTGACAGAATATAAATAATCTAGTATGCAGACCAAAATAATCACAAACACGGATTTAAGGAAAAATCCTCATAAGGGGAAAAACCTTTTATTTCTCTATAAAATGTAAATATCCAAGTTACAATACATAGCATAAATACAGAGTTTTTGTGACGACAAAATACCCTCAGGTGTCGGTTCGCAGTCTTCAGTAAGAGATCCCGCAAGAGCTCCAATTAGTCAGCAATGGAGAGAAAACCTTCTTCTCCACAAGGATTACTTCAGATAAGTAAGATGAATAATCAAGTCACCAATGATTCACATAAATAATTTGGGAATTTTGTAGTGAATCAAAAAGGGTTTAAAGCCTAAAAATTGAAGTCTTTTGATGCACGAGATAGGCAGAAATAGAGTTTTCAAAAACTTGAAAATCCTAGCAGCAAAGTAGGTATTTATAGGCTGAATAAAAATTTTAGGCGATGCTTGTCATGTGAAGTCATTCAAATGAAATCTACATGTCATTTAAACGACATATAATGTCGTTACTAATGACCATACTAATGACCCAAAAATTATAGATCTGTAGTTTTAATGTAGGCTTCAAACATCCCTTCAAACGACATTTACTTTCGTTAGAAGCATTCATTCGAACGACTTATCAATGTTGTTTAAACAATATTGCTATGTCGTTTGAATGACAAAAGTGAAAAATATTTCCTAAAACAGTCTCACCTACAGGTCTTAAAAAAATTGACTTTGAAAAACGCCTCAATTTTGATAAAAAAACATTTTATAAAATTTCCCAAATAATTACGTGAACATTAATAACTCCAATTAATCATTTTACCTTTTAGCATGGTGGAGTTATTGGATAGAGACGGATGAAAATTCACAACGCGTGTAGAAAATGATGGGTGCGTGTTGATGATGCATGTAGATCAAGATTCGGATGACGGACATCAAGGTAGAATGTGTGAAAACGTGCAATAAAACATGTCCTTACACTAGTTTGAGCCACACTAGCGCGACGCCT